>CM060366.1:154055690-155301340 GCA_030545235.1 Helianthus tuberosus | reverse complement strand
AACCCGTAACTTCAGGTTACTACTTTAACCTAACCAAAGTTAATTTAATCATACATTCATAGCACTGCATTTAACTAGGGTCAGTTAAATGAGTTTATGTTGGTAATTCGTGGAATTACCGGAACGCATACATGATAACTCTCGAACATCGGCGACTAACGCGAATAATAATTACAAACAGATGGTTTATACAAAACTTACGTACTGCATGACAAATACGTGAACTACATGTTTTAAATGTAAATTACATATTATTATGTGTCTTATGTAAAAGTTGCATAAATAGGGGTGTTTTGTGAATAAGTTAGAAACTCTAATAACCATTCAAAACCCTAATCTCCCCACAAACTTCCCTATACCGCAGTTGTTTTCTCCAAATCATTTCTCTCATCTTTGGCTACTCCAAGTCCCCAACACAAATCATTGATCTTTGGTCCTTCAATTCTTCAAGAATCAATTCTAAATCAATCTAAGGTAAGGTTTATATCACACTTGTTATGCTGTTTCCTTTGATTCAATGCAAAACCCTAGACATCCAAACAATTTGTGTTTTTGTTCCATGATTGATGAATGTGTGATAATTGCTATAGACTGAATATGAATGTGTAATGAATGTTTGATGTTAGTGGTATTAAGGACATGATAGAACTGTTAGATTGATTGATTTGATTACTGGCATTGTTGATTTCTGTGCGTCTGGGGTTTTTGTTCGTGGAAACCTTGAAGAATGGAATTTCTGATTTGTCAGACTTTGGGAAGTCACAAAGTTCTCCGCACTTGTTTATATGTCTGTATTTGTTAAAAATCAATACATTCGCATTTGTTAAAGAAATCAAGTGTCCGCATTTGTTAAAGAAATCAAGTCTCCGCATTTGTTGAAATGATCAATGTCCGCACTTATATTAAACAGAAGTTATCCGAACTTGTAGATATTAAAATGATCCGAACTTGTTTGATTTGTAAAGGTCCGAGCTTGTTAGATTCATAAAGGTCCGAGCTTGTTTGGATTATAACTGTCCGAACTTGTTGATTTACAAGGATGTCCGCACTTAAATAGATGTCAATAGTCCGCACTTAAATAGATTTCAATGGTCCGCACTTAACTTGGTTTACATAGTCCACACATATGAGTTTTCAATGGTGTCCGCACATATGAATTCATAAAAGGGTCCACACTTATAACCAACTTAAAGGATCCGCACTTAATTAACTTTATAGGAGCCGCACTTGTGGTATTTAAATAATCCACATATGTTAACTTTGAAATGTCCGAACTTGTGGAGTTAGGTGATCAGACTTTAATATGTAAATGAACTAGACTTTATTAATGATATATATGCTCTGAATTACTTAAATATCATGGCCTAGATGTCCAAACTTGTTGTTGGGTTTTATAGTGTCGTAACCCCCGACCCCTTGCCCCCGGAGGCGGGAGGCCGCGAGCTTCGCACATTCGGTGGTATCGGTGTTTATTTAATTTGGCAGCGGAATTTACATCAGGACCTGAAGGGGTAAGGTCCCAAAAACCTTGCTTCAAATACTTGGGACCATACCGTAACTTCGTCACTAGACCCCCTTTAAGACCTTGCGCAGCCGCGCACTGGTCCTACAAAGAGAACTTAGAAAGAAAATGATGATCAACACCTACGCGCCAAAAGGAGACTAACAAATCCTTGCGCTTATCTCCATAGCAGACAGGATAAAAATCCTAGCTAATACTCCCGCGTGAACAAGATCTAGACTTGGATAAAAATAACTTCTCTGTTTCCACGGAGATAACGTGAGGAAGAGTCACACAGGATTACAACCGTATTCCTTCTAGAAGACTCTATCATATACCACCATTCGGTTATAACCAAATGGCCATGTGGCATCATCCCATGCTTCCTCAAGACCACAGTGATGGCACGAAATTAAAAAGAGATCTATACTTGCCCACTTTCCACGTGGCAATACCCTAGTCGTTGATTAAGATCAAGATCATGATCCATGTGCACACACACACTCGTTAGTGATTAACGGAAAGAAAGAATAACCGCTTACGGAAAAGCATCTTCCGTCAAGTTTTCACCAACAGGTTTTCCCGCCCAAACTTCGGCTATAAATAGAAGGATAATTCCGGTATAATGCTCAAGTTACATTCACTTCACTTTCACTTCTTCTTCTTCATCAAAACCTGTACTTATTCTCAAACCGGAGGGTGGTCACGGAGAGAACCTCCATTCTCCCCGTGGCGAGTCTAACGGTGGTTGTTTTGCAGTTATTGCGAGAGGAAGAAGATCATTCACCCACGAATCGGACGAGAAGATTTAACCCTTTTATGCAGATTCAAACCCCCTGGTTCAGTTGATTCTGGTTAATTAAACCAGTGTTTCTTCATTGGCGCCAACCGATTACTCAGTTTATTCATTTCTTCTCATTTCAATTTGTTTTCTCTTCATTCCCTGTTTCATATAGCAGAGAATTCAACAATTCACCCATCAAGTCCTCGATCTGGAATAAAGGGTACGGAAACCCAAGGTATCCAGATCGACGGAATCATGGGCAACGTAGACAGCAACATAAGTTATCTAGAAGGAAAGGGCCCCGTGGTACAAATGGGAGTTCATAATCGTTCAGATCTACTCCCGGAGGAAACTCCAGAATACTGGTTCACCAGGTTCCAGAACGCTATGAACCAAATTTTTGCACCAAACGTTAGATCTGGGTTATTAAACAACAGATCTGATACTCAAGAAGTAAGCAAGGGAAAATTGGGCACTACAACGTTGGACCCATAGTCAGCTTGTCAGTGGGACATCCAACACAGTAGCCAAGGAGACATGGTACGAAAATCAGAAGATACCAATCACCAGAAATCAAACCAAAGCAGATAAATACGGTACAAGGAGGTCCCTCACGAAGGCCAAACAAACGAAGCCATAATCAGCATTGGCGAGAGCAATAAGTAGTCTTCCATGTTGTCCCCATAGATCCTCAGGAAGAACGTCCAGTAATTATCACCGGTATTTTTCGGCCACTACCGAACTGATTATATGCTCATAGATCCAGGAAGTTCAATGGATATAATCTATGAACAATGTTTCAAACAACTCGACCCAGAAGATAAGGCACACTTAAAACCAGTCGATTTTCCTCTCACTGGTTTCTGCAACGAAGATGTCTTTCCACTGGGTCAAATCACTTTTCATGTGACTTTCTCAGATGGCGAACACTCGCGCACTCTCACAGTTAATTTCATGGTTATGCTGGCAACATCGCGTCATGATGTACTACTGCAGAGACGATCTCAGAGAGAATTCAGCATGATTACCTCCATACCACACGCTGCTTGCGGTTTTCCGACGGAAACTGGGGTAGCAATTTTGTATTCCAGCAAGGAAGTTACGTATGTGGACGATGAACCACAAACAAACGTTGCCAAACCTTCGACATCAAACGAACCAGAAAAATGGGTTCTCAATGAGGAGCATCCGGAATAAACCATCTTATTAGGGCACGCCATCTCCTCGGCAATCCGGATAAAGTTGTAGGAACTATTCTCGAACAACATGGACATCTCTGCTTGGTCCCCAGCGGACATGACTGGAGTACCACGAGACATAGCGCAACACTGTTTAAATGTTTGGCCTTCAGCAGAACTCGTCGCACAAGGAAGGCGCAGTCTCAACACAGAAAAAGTAGAAGCAATGAACGAGCAAGTAACAGAATTGTTTAACGTCAGGATCCTGCGCAAAGTATAGTACCAAACATGGGTAGCCAACCCAGTAATGGTGCAAAAACACAATGGCGGGTGACGTATGTGTGTCGACTTCAAAGACCTCAACAAATCCTGCCCGAAAGACTGTTATGCACTCCCGAAAATAGACAGCAAAGTCGATTCTCTAGAGTCCTCCAACTGGTTGTGTTTTCTAGACTGTTATAAAGGCTACCATCAAGTACAGATGAAAGAGGAAGATGAAGATAAAACGGCCTTCCGTACAGATAAAGGTATCTTTTGCTATACAAAAATGCCTTTTGGTCTCCGCAACGTAGGGGCTACTTACCAACGCTTGATGGATAGTGTTTTCGGGGAAGACATTGGAAAAACAGTGGAAGTTTATATGGATGACCTCGTCATCATGAGCCAAGAAGAAGAAACCATGCTCGCGAACATTCAGCGCACGTTTAACTCTTTGCGCAACGTCAATCTAAAACTGAACCCAACTAAGTGCTCCTTCGGAATGGAGGAGGGCAAATTTCTAGGGTTCATAGTGACCAGAGAAGGTTTCAAGGTCAATCCAGAGAAATTAGAGGCCATCCAACTAATGATGTCACCAGCAACAGTTAAAGAAATGCAATGACTCACGGGTCGATTAGCGGCACTAAACAGATTCTTGGCAAATCACACCGCGAAATCTTATCCGTTCATTAGCACGTTGCACAATTGCGCCAATAAAAGCCATTTTCAATGGACACCAGAAGCAGAGAAAGCCTTCAAACAAATGAAGGAATGTCTGATCCAGCTACCAACTTTAACAGCGCCACGAAAGGAGGAACCGCTAATCCTATATCTGTCCGCAGCAGAAGTAGCAGTTGGCACGGTATTAATGGTAGAAAGAGATGGCATTCAAACTCCGATATACTACATTAGTAAGATGCTAACTGGCCCAGAGACACGCTACTTTATGATAGAAAAACTCGTCCTCGCACTATTACACGCGTCACGAAGAATGCGCCATTGAGCTAGGAGGATACAACATCCTATACAGACCCCGACTAGCAATTAAAGGACAAGTATTGGCAGACTTCGTTACCAAAGTTCCCGTCGACAAAATACAAGAATGCGAGGCAATCCAAAACCTTACTCCAGTCTTCGACGATAGGGTGTGGACGCTACACACAGATGGCGCATCCAATGATGATGGTGCAGGCGCAGGCCTTCGACTGGTTAGCCCAGATGACCACGAGCTCACATACGCAATACGCCTAGATTTCAAAAGTACAAACAATGAGGCGGAATACGAAGCATTTCTTGTGGGCCTCCGCCTGGCACTTAAAATGGGAGCAAAGAACCTCGAAGCACACGTCGATTCCAAGCTAGTGGCGGAACAAGTCAATGGTCATTACGACGCTAAAGGCGAAGCCATGGCTTTATATTTGGAGCAAGCACGAATGCTTATCAGCCAGTTCCAAACATTCAAGATAGTCCATATAAATAGAAGTGAAAATAAACATGCGGACGCACTGAGCAAACTGGCCGCCACCAGTTTCAAACATCTAGCAAAAGAAGTCCGCATTGAGGCATTATCTAACCCATCTGTTCCTCTAAGGCAAGTGAACATCATCGTGGTCGGCAATCTATCCTGGATGTCCCCGATCATTACGTACTTGCAACATGGCAAACTTCCAGAAGGAAAAGCGAAAGCTAGGAAAATCCAAAACAAAGTGCTAAACTACGAAATGGCAGACGGTATCTTATACCGGAGATCATTCATGGGTCCACTCCACGTTGTGTCGATAAAACGGATGCGAAATATTCAGTCAGAGAAATTCACGAAGGATTATGTGAGATTCACGCCGGACCACGCATGATAGTGGCGAAGATAATGAATGCAGGCTATTATTGGCCAGGAATGCATGTGGACGCAGTGGAATGTCAGCGCCACGCGCCAAAAACCCTCCGTCCAAAAAATCCTCTAGTCCTAGTCACCTCGGCATGGCCTTTTCAACAATGGGGTATCGACCTCGTCGGTCCTTTCCCCAACGCGCCAGGTGTAGTTAAATTCATCGTAGTGGCAGTTGACTACTTCACTAAATGGGTGGAGGCTAAGGCATTAGCATCAACCACAGCAATGGTAATCCGCAAGTTCATGTGGGAACATATTATCTGTCGATTCGGGTTTCCATTACGCATCATTTCCGATAATGGCACAAACTTTGCTTTGGAAGACCTCCAGAAGTGGTTTAAAGAAATGAAAATCGAGCACAGCTTTGCCTCTGTGGCGCACCCACAAGCAAATGGGTAGGCTAAAAGCGTGAATAAACAAATAGTTGATGGCATCAAGGCAAGATTGGGGACTGCGCGTAGGGGATGGGTAGATGAGTTCCCTAGCATCTTATGGGCCCATCGCACCATGCTAAAAACCAGTACATGGGAAACTCCATTTAGCCTTGTATATGGTTCGGAAGCAATAATACCAGCAGAAATCGGCCTCCCATCGCCGCGCATGATCGCCATGGAAAAACAAGATAATGAAAAAGAACGAAGAATGGATTTGGACCTTCTCGAGGAAAGGCGCGAGAAGACAGCCATAGCAGAAGCAAGATATAAATCCAAATTAGAGAAATACTACAACGCACGCGTATGCGTGTGCACCTTCGTTCCAGGAGATTTCGTCCTGCGCGACAATGAAACGTCCAACGCGGAAAAGCCAGGAAAACTAGCACCTAAATGGGAAGGGCCATTCATCATCCATGAAGTCCTGGGCAAAGGGGCATACACCTTAAAGAGGCTCGACGGAACAGACGTGCCCCGCACCTGGAACGCGCAGCAGCTGCGCAGGTGCAACATGTGACCAGCCAAGCCATCCGGCGTAGAAAGCCAGACACTTATGTAGGCATTGTATTTATTCTAATTATTCACTTTGTATCCATTGGCCCCGTGCCTCATCAATACAAAGGTTATCCTTATATATTTTATTATTTATTACAAAGTGCATGTAATTCCTTTTGGTATACGCGAAAACAATATGGTGAAACATTGTAAGTCTCATGAACGGTCTAACAGGCACAAGTCCCGCGCACAGTCCAGACCTACGTTCACACATGGGCTCAATACCATCCTTATTCGCTTTACCTAAACAAAGTAATTATACATGTGCAAAATATTATAATTCAAACACAACTTATATCACTAGCGCGCCACGCGCAATAACAAAAAAACATATATGCATAACAATGCATTAAAAAGTTACTTGTGCAACAAAGCACATTAACAAAATTTACAAAACACGGCAGTGTATCAAAACATTATATGCAAAATAAACAAACTACACTCCAGGGAACATATCCAAAACACCCAACGGGGTGTGCAGTACTTCACCATAGCAGGTAATAGGATGAGGATCAACAATCCAATGGTTTTCACCCTCCCCATCACTCGCAGCAGGAGCAACCACATGCTCACCGGTCGGAATCTCGGCCGGAGGGGCTGAACAGGAACCACGGCGACGCCGTCGGTACATAATCGAACAGCAGCCTCTCCAATCAGCCGGAAACGCCCGAGTTACGGCATATGCCGACAGTCTGGTAACCCCATCGTTATTATCATCTATAGAATGAGAGAGGGCATGATTCCTTGAACACTCCAGGAGAACAACTCTACGAACACCTCCGTCTCCGGCAACAGTTCCAGTCGATAAGCCGGAAAGGAGAAGCAGACCGTCAGCAGCATCAAAAACCTTGAGAATTTCGGAAATCCTCCGACATCGACAGTGTCTCCTAGCCCTTATTTTTCCAAATTAGGAAGAATATCCACACACTAAAAATGAATATATAAGCCGGAAAGTTAACGTCAGCATTGAAAGGGGGACTTGTGATGATTAAGTGTCAAATCACTCCCCTTAGAAACGGTGCTGCCACTGAATCGTCATATCACATTAAATAATCTCTGACAGGCCCGCACATATTCCCAAGGCTGCAGTTCAGTAAGAAGACGAAGAGGTAATACAAAATACATATTTACGATGACGTGAACAGTAGTCAGCTCATGATTAAAAAAGTTTCTCGCTCAAGTGAACAGTTCAAAATAAAGAAAAATACAAATATCTTCTCCACGAAGATTTCCATTTTTTCCAAAGTCAAGATTTTCAAAGCCAAAATCATAAGCAAGAGTATCTTCCCCAAGAAGATTACCTATCTTCCCCAAAAAGTTCCCATTTCTCATAGTCCAGTGCTCCACTTATTTGAATAAGAGCAACACTAGACTGGGGGGACTTGAAGGGGTAAAGTCAGAAAAAACTTGCTTCAAGTACTTGGGACCATACCGTAACTTCGTCACTAGACCCCCTTTAAGACCTTGCGCGGCTGCGCACTGGTCCTACAAAGAGAACTTAGAAAGAAAATGATGATCAACACCTACGCGCCAAAAGGAGACTAACAAATCCTTGCGCTTATCTCCATAGCAGACATGATAAAAATCCTAGCTAATACTCCCGCGTAAACAAGATCCAGACTTGGATAAAAATAACTTCTTTGTTTCCACGGAGAAAACGTGAGGAAGAGTCACACAGGATTATAGCCGTATTCCTTCTAGAAGACTCTATCATATACCACCATTCGGTTATAACCGAATGGCCACATGGCATCATCCCATGCTTCCTCAGGACCACGGTGATGGCACGAAATTAAAAAGAGATCTATACTTGCCCACTTTCCACGTGGCAATACCCTAGCCGTTGATCAAGATCATGATCCGTGCGCACACACACACACTCGTTAGTGATTAAGGGAAAGAAAGAATAACCGCTTACGAAAAAGCATCTTCCGTCAAGTTTTCACCAACAGGTTTTCCCGCCCAAACTTAGGCTATAAATAGAAGGATAATTCAGGTATAATGCACAAGTTACATTCACTTCACTTTCAATTCTTCTTCATCAAAACCTGTACTTATTCTCACGCCGGAGGGTGGTCACGGAGAGAACCTCCATTCTCCCCGTGGCGAGTCTAACGGTGGTTGTTTTGCAGCTATTGCGAGGGGAAGAAGATCATTCACCCACAAATCGGACGAGAAGATTTAACCCTTTTATGCAGATTCAAACCCCCTGGTTCAGTTGATTCCGGTCAATTAAACCAGTGTTTCTTTAGGACCGTAGTTAGGAAATATTTTATTAGAGTAAAACACCTCATGTTATAAATAATAAACACATGGGTAAAACCCAAGTTTCCATTCATAATCAGTTTGTAGGGATAAACCCTAATTTATTGAAATAAAACAGCTTCTTTATTTAGGTAACTTTTATAGACACTTTTCCAAACCTTCAGTGCTCTCCAGCGGGCTTCTATTTTGGCTTTCACATTTTTTTACCTGACACGCGTTTTAAAAACATTTATCAGTGGAAAATACTGGTGAGTGAATCCCAGTTTAATCAAAACAGGTTTTATCATTTTACAGTTTTGAGGGCATCCCGCAATTACATTTGTTTACATCTACTTTAATTATCACCCACGGCACTGTCAATCCTAACTTGTGGAAATGTTTACTACTCACAGTGTAGTAACAAATTTTGTATACAAAACCCCAACATACCGACGATAATTGTAGAATTACAAATACTCAATCACTGTTAATATCATGTAAAATAATTGAGGTTTTGTAAAACAGTTTATAAAAGAATTTACTAAAAGAGGATAAACTCACATTGCTAATTTAGGTTTTTCCTTGTGATTTCCTTGTTATAATCTAATAAATTAAACAATGCACACGCGTTAGTATAATAACCCAATATTTACATTAGTTATACCCTCCCCGAGACAGAACTCCAACGACTAAGTCAGGCAGAGCCTCGACATGCGTTACAGAGCACTAGATCAATCGGGAAGCGTATCTAATACGTAACCGGGGGTTAAAATACTTACATCAAGGTAGAGCTTCGCTATTTTAGTGGGTATAACACCCGGGAATTATATTTGCTATTCAGAAATTTAGAAAGAGAATTGTGTGATGAACAAATTTCAAATGAACCTCGAAATCCAATTTATAGGGCCTGATCTGGGGTCTCTCGCGCCCCGCGACGGAAGTAAGGGACGCCATCGCGCCCCGCCAAAGACTACGTGTCTCGTATAGGGTTGCCGAGTCAACCCGCTAGCTTCCACACGTGTCGGACACGTGGCACGATCTGGTGCGGCCTGGTGTCCCAGCGGTCGCGCCCCGCGATGAATCAAGCACAGTCTGTCGTGCCCCGCGACAGACCTATAATATTGTTTTTATTTTATTTTTATAAATTTTAAGGTATTTCGGGCCCACTTTTCGTATACGGGGTGTATTTTAGGGCATATCGGGATGTTATAAGTATATTGGGAGAGTTGTTATATTCTCCCCACCTTGTTTTAGAACTCGTCCTCGAGGTCTACTGGAACAGGTGTGGATATTTTCTTTGCATCTCTGATTCAAGCTCCCAAGTGTATTCTGGTCCTCTCTTGGAATCCCATTTCACTTTGACTAGAACTAATATCTTGTGTTTGAGATTCTTGATTTTTCTGTCTTCAATCTGTAGCGGTTTCTCTATAAACTTAAGCTTCTCATTTACCTCTATGTCCTTAAGAGTTACCACTAATGATTCATCTGCTAAGCATTTCTTGAGATTACATACATGAAATACATCATGTATCCCTGCCATTTCCTGTGGCAGTTGTAGCTGGTATGCTACAGGTCCTATTCTTCTAATAATCTTAAAAGGTCCAACATACCTGGGGCTTAGCTTTCCCCTCTTGATGAATCTGACTATTCCTTTCCACGGAGAAACTTTTAATAATACCTTGTCTCCTACCTGAAACTCTAATGGTTTTCGTCGGTTATCAGCATGGCTCTTTTGTCGATTGCGTGCTGTTTTTAGTCTTTCTTTGACTTGAATAATCTTGTCTGTTGTTTCTTGCACTATCTATGGTCTAGATAATTGCTTTTCTCCAATTTCTGCCCAACAGACTGGGGTTCGGCACTTTCGTCCATAAAGTGCTTCGAATGGTGCAGCATTGATACTAGTATGATAGCTGTTATTATTGTAAAATTCTATTAATGGTAAATGATCGTCCCAATTTCCTCTGAAATCAATTACACAAGCTCTAAGCATATCTTCCATTGTCTGAATTGTCCTTTCACTTTGTCCGTCAGTTTGAGGATGATAAGTTGTGCTTAGATTTAACTTGGTTCCCATTCCTTTTTGGAAACTAGTCCAAAAATGAGAAGTAAAACGACTATCTCTATCAGACACAGTAGATAAAGGAATTACATGTAATGAAACTATTTCAACTACATATAACTTGCCTAATTGTTCCATACTAAAATTTTTCTTCATTGGTAAGAAATGAGCAGACTTGGTTAATCTGTCTACAATCACCTAGATTGTATCATTACCTTTTCTTGTTTTGGGTAATTTGGTAACAAAATCTATTGTTATCAATTCCCATTTCCATACAGGCATTTCCAATTGCTGCAATAAACCTGAGGGTTTCTGATGTTCATATTTTAACTTGGGAATAGGTTAAACACTTGGCAACATAAGCTGTTATATCATTTTTCATTCCTATCCACCAGAAATTCTTTCTTAAGGCTTGATACATTATATCACTATCGGGATGTATCGTATACTTAGACTTATGTGCTTCTTCCAAAATTCGGTGGCGCGGGTTTCCTTGTTTAGGTATCCAAATTCTTTTCTTATGGAATCTCCAAATTCCATATGTTCCTTGTTCTAATTCTTTAATCATTCCCTTTAATTTTTCAGTATCGTCCTTGATTACTGATTTCTGTATTTCTCTAATTTGCTCTTTTAAATCTATCTGCAGATTTAATTTGAGAGAACGTACTTTTCTTGGTTTTTTGTGATACTTTCGACTTAAAGCATCAGCTACTACATTAGCCTTTCCTGCATGATACTGGATACTACAATCATAATCACTAAGTATTTCCATCCAACGTATCTGCCTCATATTTAACTCTTTTTGCCCAAAAACATATCTTAAACTCTTATGATCGGTGAAAATGGTAAACTTACTACCGTAAAGGTAATGTCTCCAAATTTTAAGGGCAAAAATTATGGCTCCTAACTCTAGATCATGGGTTGTATAATTCTCTTCATCGTTCTTAAGTTGTCTAGAGGCATAGGCTATAACTTTTTGACGTTGCATCAACACACATCCATAACCTAACTTAGAAGCGTCACAATAGACTACAAAGTCCTCAGTTCCTTCTGGTAACGCTAGTATGGGTGCGTTGGTTAATCTTTGCTTAAGAATTCTAAAGTCTTCTTCCTGTTTTGGTCCCCATTCAAACTTAATTGATTTACTGGTCAGTTTTGTTAAAGGAATGGCTATCCTAGAGAAATCTCGGATAAACCGTCTATAATAACCTGCCAGTCTAAGAAAACTTCGCACCTCCATTGGTGATTCAGGGACTTTCCATTTAATAATCGCCTCAATCTTTGTGGGATCCATATGAATTCCTTCATGAATAACTAAATGTCCAAGAAATTGTACTTCTTGTAACCAAAATTCACATTTTGAGAATTTAGCATAAAGCCTTTCTCAATAATGTAAGAAGTGCATGCAGATGTGTTGCATGTTCCTCTTTACTCTTAGAGTGAATGAGAATATCATCTATAAAGACAATTATGAATTTATCCAGATATGGTTTACATATTCTGTTCATCAAGTCCATAAATGCGGTTGCGGCATTGGTTAGACCAAATGGCATGACTGTAAATTCATAATGACCATACCTTGTTCCGAAGGTAGTTTTAGGAATATCCTCTTCCTGTACTTTCAATTGATGATATCCTGAGCGTAAATCGATCATAGAAAAGAATCGAGCTCCATGCAGTTGATCAAACTGATCATTGATTCTTGGTAATGGATACTGATTCTTAATCGTGACTTTGTTCAATTCTCGGTAATCAATGCACATACGCATTGATCCATCTTTTTTCTTGAGAAACAAGATTGGTGCTCCCCAAGGTGATGAGCTTGGTTGTATAAAACCTTTCTCCAGAAGTTCGTCCAACTGTTTCTTCAATTCATGCATCTCTGCTGGTGCCAAACGGTAAGGTGACTTGGCAATTGGTGTTGTCCCTGGTAGTAGGTGAATTCGGAATTCAACTTCCCTATCTGGCGGTAGTCCAGGTAGCTCTTCAGGAAAAACATCTGAGAATTGAGATACTACGGGAATATCTTTCAATTCTTTTCCTTTAGTGTTAATGATTATGGAAATCATATACGCTAGTGATCCTTTTCTTGCATAACTTGCTGTTTCATCACATAGATGAATTTCGTAGATCTAGTTGGCTTATCTCCTTTAATTGTAATCTTTTCACATTTTGTTGAATTTACTTGTATTGACTTTTGATCACATAAAATATTGGCTTTATTGGTTACCAACTAATCCATTCCTAAGACAATATCAAATCCAGCTAGGTTCATTGGGAAAAGGTTAGAAATAAACTTATGGTTTAGAATTTCTATTCTTGCTCCCTGTAGAATTTCAGTGATCTTAACGGATTCTCCATTTGCCGTCTCCACCAGACATTCTTGTTGAAGTTTAGAAAATGGTTGATTAAGAATTTTGCAAAATGAAGTATTAATAAAACTTTGGTTTGCACCAGAGTCAAATAATACTTTAGCAAAAACATCATTAACTAAGAACGTACCGGCAATCACATCCGGAATCATCTTGGCTTCCTCTGTTGTTAGAACAAAAGCTCTAGCATTCTTAGTAGTCTTGTTGTTCATGGCTGGAGCTAGTTTCGGACAGTTCGGTTTGATATGCCCTTTTTCTCCACAATTGAAGCACACTCCATTGTTGGGTTTCTTCCTACAGTCTTCTTCCTTGTGTCCAGGTATCTTGTAGAAGTTGCAGTAGGTAGAACATTTCCCGAATGTTTCTTTTTGCAAAACTTGCAGTAGGGTGCAGAAGTAGAACCTACATTCTTCCCACAGTTGGAAATACCATAGCGAAATTCATGGGTAAGTTTCTGGGCTAGGTTCTTCCTCTGGTTCTCTTCTTGTGTACGTACCAATTCATCAGTCAAGGTATTTGCTAGTTCTACAGCTTCTTCTATGGTTTGTGGTCTAGCTGCCTTGACTAAATGTCTAATCTCACTAATTAATCCCCAGAGGCAATGGGAGATTAATACTGGTTCTGGTGAGGCTAGAGTTGGCACTATTCTAGCATATTTGAAGAATATAGTAGTGTAACTCTTACAGTCTACTCCAGTCATTCTAAAGTTTAAGAACTTATTAGCAATTTGTTCTTTTTCATTGGGAGGATAGAATTTCCTTTCGACCATGTTCATAAACTCAGTCCATTGCGTATTATAGACTCTATCACTTCCCCTAGACTGGAGAATAGTGTTCCACCATTCTAAGGTTGCATTCTTAAAAAGATTGGAAGCAAACATGATTTTGTCTTCCTCTACGCACTTGCTTATTTTTAAGACAGCCTCTGTCTTTTCTATCCAGCGTAGAGCTGCAATGGCTCCTTCATTGCCAAAGAATTCTATTGGTTTGCAAGACCAGAATTCTTTGTAAGAACAACCATAAGACACGATTCTTCTTATTTTTGGAATAGGCAATTGAATTAACGGTTCATTGCTTGCGTTGTGACTGGGTTCAATATGTGATCGCTTACTTCCACTATCACTTTTATTTTTTTCGCTTCTTTAACATTTTGGATGATATATGGCATAGCATCTCTAATTCCTTGGGTTACTATGTGTCGAATGGCACTGTTATTTATTTGGTTATCATTATTCTGGTTTCCTGATTTGCTTCGTTGTCCATCTGGATTTACAAACAATTATCAGGTATTAATATCGCAGAATAAGATTTAATGCCAATAATTGCACAACAAACATATTGGTCAAAACCGTCGATCATTGCGACATTTACTCTATTATATATATGCATCTATTACAACTATAACCGGAATTTAAAACATACTACTTAGTTATGCATCAGTAGGTATTTAGATTATCTATTTTAGTTGATTTATTTTTTCAAACTACTCGCGTTTATATATATATATATATATTATTACTATTATTTCTTAGGGGGTTCATCCAGTATTGCATGTTTCGCTCGTCATACTTCCAAACGAGTTTTTCTGCTATTTTCCTGATCCTCTCTCTTTCATCAACTAACTCCTCACCAAAAGTGCGGAGTTCCTGCACGTTTTCGGTACTCATGGTGGTGGTGGTGTTGGTGCTGGTATTGGTTCAGGGTAAGGTGGTAAAGGGTCTCCGTACGGGAACGGATTTTCTAGGATTTCCCTAACATATTGGTCAGCATCCCAATATGGATCTAGAGGGTCAAGGTTTGGGTATGGTGCTACAGGATTTGGAATGGGTTCCTCTTGTGGGAAGAATTCTCGGTACTCCCTATGGTCGTCATTCCACGAATCATAGGATAAGGGATTGGGTACTAGAACTATGGGTATCTCATATGGGTTAAAAGCTGGTATGGGGACTGATGCTTCTTGGTTTGGTTCTATTTCCATGGGTTGAGTGGGAAACAGTGGTAGTGGCTGTGGTGTAATGATTTGTTCTAAATTTGGGTCTGCGGAAGTGGTAGCTAAGATGTGAAAGTTGGCTAATCGTCTATTGATCATGTCTTGGGTCTGGGCGTTCATCTCCCTATTTGCTGCAGCTAAAGCCCTCTGTTGCTTTAATTTCCTCATTCTTTTCCTACGCTCATGGGTTCCCCGACTGAACCATCCTCTCTTTTTGGTAGGGAATGGCTCTTTGGATTGCGCTTTAAAGATGAATATCCCCTCTTCGGTATCAGCTGAGTACCCAGAAGGAGTAGGCTGGGAGGACGTTCCTTCATCTCTAGGAGAACTAGACAATTGACGATAAGCGTCCGACGGTCCTTGATCACTCATACTTTAAACTAACAGATTGTCAAATAACACAAAATAATAACATACACGTATGCACATAGTCACATAGATTATTTCCTAACAGAATTGACAATTTCAATGTCAGCAGAACACTTCTGTGGCTGAAATCAGTGGCTATAGCTCTGATACCACCTCCTATCGCAACCCCCGACCCCTTGCCCCTGGAAGCGGGCGGCCACGAGCTTCACACATTCGGTGGTATCGGTGTTTATTAAATTTGGCAGCGGAATTTACACCAGGACCATAGTTAGGAAATATTTTATCAGAGTAAAACACCTCATTTTATAAATAATAAATACATGGGTAAAACCCAAGTTTCCATTCATAATCAGTTTGTAGGGATAAACCCTAATTTATTAAAATAAAACATCTTCTTTATTTAGGTAACTTTTATAGCCACTTTTCCAAGCCTTCAGCGCTCTCCAGCTGGCTTCTATTTTGGCTTTCACATTTTGTTACCTGAAACGCGTTTTAAAAACATTTGTCAGTGGAAAATACTGGTGAGTGAATCCTAGTTTAATCAAAACAGGTTTTATCATTTTACAGTATTGAGGGCATCCTGCAATTACATTTGTTTACACCACTTTAATTATCACCCACGGCACTGTCAATCCTGACTTGTGGAAATGTTTACTACTCACGGTGTAGTAACAAATTTTGTGTACAAAACCCCAACATACCGATGATAATTGTAGAATTACAAATACTTAATCATTGTTAATTATCATGTAAAACAATTGAGGTTTTGTAAAACAGTTTATAAAAGAATTTACTAAAAGAGGATAAACTCACATTGCTAATTTAGGGTTTTCCTTGTAATTTCCTGGTTAGAATCTAATAAATTAAACAATGCACACGCGTTAGCATAATAACCCAATATTTACATTAGTTATACCCTCCCTGTGACAACCCGAACTTTCGAGGCCAGTGTCGTTTTATCTTGTGATTCAAGTCTCTCGTTATTCATTCCTCTTCTTATGCTGAACATTTTGTGCTAACATAAAACTTATTAATATTAGATTAGTACACATTTTTTTGGGTCGAATATAATTGGGTTGTCCACTTTGTAATTGGGCCAGTTTGGGTCGGGTAATAGTTGTACATATGGGCTGATTCACACACACCCGGAAACATGGATAGTTGTGTTTGGGCCTGCATTAGGGACCGGCTTTGGGCTTAGCCTATACACACACATAGGTTATGTGTTATTATAACAATTAATTGGATGGGCTTGAGCCCACTTCGGCCTAAGAGATTAACCGCCCAACTTGTATTATAATTATGTATACGTAATATCAAAAGGTTTATCACAAGAACTCAAAAACAAACCCTACCTATTCCCTGGTTACGTGCGGCTGTGGACACCCCCCCCCCCCATCGAAATAACCCTATAGTGTCAAGGCATCATACGTATAATTACAGTTGATTGGTATGTGAACTATACTTTACATATGTTATTATCTTATGTATGTTATGTTGTGTTATAAGTACTAACGATTACATGTATACATGCTAATATCTGTGAATCATGATCATGAATGTTATTAAGTATTATGACCAAATTAAGTTTAATATGTATGGAACCTAATGAATGAGATAACATATTCGAAAACGTGAATCTGGGAATGTAGTTGATCAACAGTGAATAAGATGCCTCTTGTTAAAGAATGATGGGGTTAATAGAATGTGAAGTCGATTTGTCATGATCGAACTATGGTAACATGTGTTAGGGTATTATGTTAGATTGTTTGAATTGTAATCATGTGCATGAATTCTATGATCCTGATTAGTAAATTTGATGAGAATCTGATGTTGATAAACATACTTGATAAATTGGGTTATTTACTTGGGCCGTATATAGCTGTCGGACACACACATACATATAATTTGATCTATTAGTTTTGGGATTGAAAACTGGGTTGCTCGTATAAATGAAATAAGGGACCCATATAGTACTTTTTAGGCTGCGGTTGGTTCGACAAAGATACAGCAGCCGTAATTACTTGAGTGGGCTTCATGGATTAAATGGTGGGCCGAGTAACATGTTAATGACTTGTAATGTCACATATGATATGCATGTTGATAATTGGTATGATAAATGGTTATGTTGTCACGTAATTGCAATATAGGGAACTGATTAATTGAGTTAGGCATATGGGGTTCACTATTAGAAACAAAACAGTAGCTTATTGGATCACACAACATTACTTTTGGGCCGGTCAGGTTTGGGTAGAAAGGAACAGAAAGTGTAGCAATTGGAGTGGGCTGCAATGAAGTAATGGTGTGTGGGCTATGTACAACTCTTGTTGGGCCTTTTGCATTGGGATTCGCTTTATGGGTTGGGTACTCGGGTTAGGGTCTTGGATCTAGTATAAGTGTTTGTATAAGTGCTAAATGTTGATGTCTATGGCAAATTGTTAAGTTGCATAACTCGATGACTTACATGATATTATTTCAGTGCTACCTGTATGACACGTGTATAGAATATAAGATTATGTGATACCCGACTGATTGTTAATGGTACCCATGTTAGGATTGTTTTGAGCAACTTGATCACGTAACTAGTCTTACCGAGCAAAACCAAGGTGAGTTCACTGCTCTTTTCCAAGCATGCATCCCGGTGAGGGATATCGGGTAACGTTCCGGGGAGGAACGTCAGGTTAATGGGATGTTTGTTATTACACTCATTGTCTATCACATAAGACCCCTTACATCTACCGATAGTTGTCGGGGAGGCAACGAGGTTATTAGTTGATAGCGCTATTAGGTTTGGCACCCTAACACTGTACCGGGGAGGACGTGCGTGAACTAATTTCCTTAAAGCATGACGAATGTTTTGATAGAGACATTGGGGTTGGGCAAATACATCTTGTAGCAATCTGCGGTAATCGAGTTAATAACAACATCAAATCAAATTATTGAACTATTGAACTGTTGAACTGTTTTATACACATACCTAGTAACTAAACGCGTTAACAAAACTTTGAACTCACCAGCGTCGTCTAACACACTTGTCTGCATGCTTGTAGGTCGTTAGATGTCTTGGATTAGAACTTGATGTCTGGAGTAGCTGGAGTGGTCATGGGTCGACTGGAGGGATTCATGTGATTGAACTATTGATATCATACATTGATTTTTTAAACAGTTTAACATTGGTTTACTATTTGCTTCCGCTGGACATGTTGGTTTTCATTTAAACTCATTGATGGTATTTTACATTAATAATTAAGGATTTTATTTTGAAACTTGTACGCATTCAATGTAATTAGTGGCTCGTTATTGGTACGTCACACGCCTAACAGGGACATTCCCTAGGTGGTATTTTGGCGGTGTGACAGTTTGGTATCAGAGCCACTGGTTATAGTGAACTAGGTTTTAAAACGTTTTTATAAAACCAGAATATAACCGAACAACTTCAAAAATCGACGACACTCGGCTCCAGATTGCAAGGTTCGTCTTCTGTTTACTTTGTGCATCACTTGTTTAGTAATCACACACTCACAGCTTGCATGAAACGATATATTAGATACTATGGTGATTTGATAGTGTGACACTACTCTTCGACTTTTGTGATTCGTAATCCTGTAGTACCTTCTGTTTTGCTACTTGAATGCGGGGAAAACTTTGAGCGTAAGTTAAGAGGCACTGAGATAAGCATGCAAATTGCCTTATTATTATGGGTGCCCACATAATAATAACGTAAGGTGCATGTAAGTCCCAGTGAGGCTTAACGAGCGTGAGAAAGGTTCTGCCCTATTGTGTGTAAACTTGATAGTTTGTAGATTTCAACGTGATACTTGAGTTTTACCTCATTTTGACTCTTAAGTTTTTTCCCTTCTCTTATATAGAAACATGAGTGGATGACGCCATGGACGCGAACACATTGCTATGACTCAGGCCAAATTAACCAACTTGATCAACACTCGTGTGGCTGAAGCCCTAGCGGCTTACTAGGCTGGTACGATGTGTGCCAAATACTTTCTATCCTTGTGTCGTATACTCGAATCTTACTTGTGCTTTGTACGTTCTTTCGTTTTAGGTCAACCTGTGAATAAAAAAAATCCACCTGCTTGTACGTTCAAGATGTTCATGGATTGTAAGCCATAGACCTTCAGTGGGACTGAAGGGGATGTAGGGATCCTGCGATGGTTTGAGAAGGCAGAATCGGTATTTGCGATGTGTAACTGTCCTGCTGGGGACAGAGTGAAGTATGCTACGGGCACACTCGAGGATGGTGCCCTGACATGGTGGAATGCCCAGGTTCAGATGTTGGGTATCGAAATGGCAAATGCCACCACTTGGGAAGACTTTAAGGAGTTGATGAGGGAGGAGTATTGTCCTCGTGATGAGGTTCAGAAACTGGAGAACGAGTAGTACAATCTGAAAATGGAGGGATCTGATATTGAAGCATTCACGAGGAGGTCTCATGATCTAACAACTTTGTGCCCTAACCTGTCTCGACCCCCACATTGGCGAATTGAGTTGTATCCCAAGGGCTTAGCACCAACTGTTAAGGGGTATGTTACTGCTGCAAATCTAGACAATCTACCCCGTATCATCCGTTTGGCACATAAGATTACTGACCAAGAGGTCGAACGTGGCAACTTACCGCCACATGTTTCTGCTACTACCTCTACTGCTGCAGTTACCACACCTGCCAGTGATAACACGCGCAAGTGGAACGATACTGACAAAGCAACCAGTGCGAGTCAATCTTAGAAAAGGCCTGATAACAGCAACAACCGCAGTCACAGCCAGTCGTCATCAGTTAATCAAGGCCTGGGCAGCAATCAGAATATGGGCTCTTACGTTGGAAAGAAACCACCGTGCAACAAGTGTGGCTATTATCACTATGGACAGTGTGCCCGAACTTGCCATAGGTGCGAAAAGGTGTGCCATGAGGCCAAAGACTGTAGAGCCCCACAACCAAAGCAGCAGCAACAGCAAAATCAGCAGCATCAACGAAAGCAACGACAACAACCCTAGCAGAACCAGGGCTTTAAGAAAGGGTGTTTCCAGTGTGGGGATGAGGGTCACATCAAGCGATATTGCCCTCAACTGAATCAGAGTGCTGGTATTAACAACAATGGGAACAATAACAACAGGAACAACAACAATGGGGGCAATGGGGGAAATGGTGCGCACGGGAGGGTGTTCACTATTGGAGCTGGAGAAGCCAGGAGTGATGGCAACGTAGTGACTGGTACGTTTTCGATAAAAGATTTATTTGCTTCTGTTTTATTCGACTCTGGTGCCGATTGGAGTTATGTGTCCTTGGGGTTCAGTCGTCAGTTAGGGTTGACTCCCACACCTCTTGTAAATAAGCATGTAGTAGAACTAGTTGATGGTAAATCAATAGAAGCTTCTCATGTTCTATTTGGTTGTAAACTTAATCTCATGGGTCAAGTGTTTGACATTGACCTACTCCCTGTTACTCTTGGAAGTTTTGAAGTGGTCGTTGGCATGGATTGGTTGTCCAAGCATCAGGCGGAAATTCTCTGTAAGGAGAACATCGTGCGTATCCCTCTCCCTAGTGGAGAATCCTTGTCAGTACATGGGCATCGCAGTGGTGAGATTTTTGGCATCATCTCAGTCGTGAAAGCCCAGAAGTGCCTACGAAAGGGCTACCCTGCCATTCTAGCTCTTGTCACCGATTCCCAACCTGAAGAAAGGAAGATCGAGGATCTTCCAGTTGTTTGTGAATTTCCCGATGTATTTCCTAAAGAACTCCCTGGTTTACCTCCACATCGTCAGGTGGAATTTCAGATTGACCTCGCACCAGGAGCAGCCCCGATTGCTTGTGCTCCTTATCGTCTTACTCCAGAAGAGTTACAGGAGTTGTCCAACCAACTTCAAGAACTGTTGGATAGAGGTTTTATCCGAACTAGTTCTTCGCCTTGGGGAGCCCCAGTTTTGTTTGTAAAGAAGAAGGACGGATCTTTCTGTATGTGTATTGATTATAGAGAACTCAACAAGGTGACAGTCAAGAATTGCTACCCTTTACCGCGCATTGACGACCTGTTTGGCCAGCTCCAAGTGTCAAGTTTTTACTCGAAGATCGATTTAAGGTCGGGCTATCATCAGGTGAGAGTCCGAGAGGAGGATGTTCCTAAAACGGCTTTTAGAACGCGATATGGACATTATGAGTTCCTGGTTATGCCGTTCAGATTGACAAACGCACCCGCAGTCTTCATGGATCTTATGAATCGTGTGTGCAATCCGTATCTCGACGACTTCGTTATCGTGTTTATTGATGACATCTTGATCTACTCTAAGAGCAAGGAGGACCATGAGCGACACTTACGTCTTATTTTGGAGCTCTTGAGGAAGGAGCAACTCTACGCGAAGCTTTCCAAGTGTGACTTCTGGATTCGAGAGGTACACTTCCTTGGGCACATTGTTAATGAATTGGGGATACACGTGGATCCTACAAAGGTTGATGCTGTCAAGAATTGGACAGCAGCAAAGAATCCTTCTGAGGTGCGACAATTTCTTAGTCTCACTGGGTATTATCGAAGATTTATCAAGGATTTCTCGAAGATCGCTCAACCCCTTACCTCATTGACACAGAAAGGCGTGGTATATTCTTGGGGAACAAACCAGGAGGATGCGTTCCAACTATTGAAACAGAAACTCTGCAGTGCACCAATCTTGTCTCTACCTGAAGGCACCGAGGATTTTGTGGTTTATTGTGATGCTTCCATTCAGGGTCTTGGTTGCGTGCTGATGCAACGCAACAATGTGATAGCTTATGCTTCTTGACAATTGAAGGTTCATGAGAAGAATTACACGACCCATGACTTGGAGTTAGGGGCTGTGGTTTTCGCGTTGAAGATCTGGAGGCACTATCTGTACGGTACCAAATGCACCATCTACACCGATCACAGAAGCCTTCAGCGTATCTTCGACTAGAAGGAATTGAATATGCTACAGCGTCGCTGGGTAGAACTACTGAATGACTACGATTGTGCCATCAAGTATCACCCTGGTAAAGCTAACGTTGTAGCTGATGCCCTTAGCCGAAAGGAGACGAAACCCAAGCGTGTGCGAGCATTGCAACTCACTATTCATTCAAATCTTCCTGACCAGATTCGTTCGGCTCAGACGGGGGCATTGAAGGAAGATAACTATGAAGCTGAATACTTACGTGGCATGGAGAAACGACTTATAAAGAGATCTGATGGTATTCTCTACTGCATGGAACGGATATGGATTCCGTTGTTTGGCAAACTTAGGGGTCTTGTGATGGACGAAGCGCACAAGTCCCGATACTCTGTCCATCCAGGTTCAGATAAGATGTATCAGGATCTCAAGGTTTTGTATTGGTGGCCGAAGATGAAAGCTGACATCGCGACGTATGTGAGTAAGTGTTTGACTTGCGCGAAAGTCAAAGTGGAGTATCAGAAACCCTCAGGTCTGTTGCAACAACCAGAAATACCCATGTGGAAATGGGAGCAGATTGCTATGGATTTCGTCACTGGTTTACCAAGAACTCAAAACGGGAACGATACCATTTGGGTGATCGTCGATCATCTCACGAAATCTGCACACTTCCTAGCAATCAAGGAAACGGATAAGTTCTCTCAATTGGCTGTTGTTTATCTGAAAGAAGTGGTTTCTAGGCATGGAGCGCCAACTTCTATCATCTCAGATCGAGATCCACGTTTCATTTCTGATTTATGGCAATCGATGCATAAGTCGTTCGGTTCACGTCTCGATATGAGTATTGCTTATCACCCACAGACGGTTGGTCAGAGTGAGCGCACTATTCAGACACTTGAAGACATGCTACGTGCATGTGTGATCGATTTTGGCAAAGGTTGGGAGAAACATTTGCCGTTAATAAAGTTCTCGTACAACAACAGCTACCACACTAGTATTCAGGCAGCTCCATTCGAGGCACTATACGGGCAAAAGTGTCGTTCTCCTCTCTGTTGGGCTGAGGTGGGTGACAGCCAGATTACGGGTCCTGAACTTGTGCTCAAAACTTCAGAAAAGATTGTTCAGATCAGGAATCGTATGGCGGCAGCGCGTGATCGTCAGAAAAGCTACGCCGACAAGCGTAGAAAACCTTTGGAATTCGAAGTTAATGATCGTGTCATGTTGAAGGTATCACCCTGTAAGGGTGTGGTGCATTTTGGGAAACACGACAAACTTAATCCACGTTACGTTGGGCCATTTAGAATCCTGGAGCGGATCGGTAAAGTGGCTTACAAGCTTGAGTTACCTGCTGAGTTGGGTAATGTGCACGATGTTTTTCATGTTTCGCAATTGAAGAAGTGCTTGTCTGATGAAACACTAATTGTGTCGTTTCAAGAGTTGAAGATCGACGACAAGTTACAGTTTGTTGAAGAACCTATAGAGATCATGGATCGGGAGATTAAGGTGCATAAACATAGTCGTATCCCGATTGTGAGAGTTTGTTGGAACTCAAGACGCGAATCGGAGTTCACGTGGGAGCGTGAAGATCAGATGAAACTCAAGTATCCTCAACTGTTTCCTGTTGACCAATCTAATTCGGGTAATACTGGTGAATTTCGGGACGAAATTCCTCTTCAAGTTGGGGATGATGTGCCACCTGAGGAAAACCAGCAGCAATCTTGATTTCTCATCTCACTTCTCTGTGCTTATTTGTCAAATTTCAGGACGAAATTTCTTTCAAGTTGGGGATGATGTGACAACCCAAACTTTTGAGGTCAGTGTCATTTTATCTTGTGATTCAAGTCTCTCATTATTCATTCCTCTTCTTGTGCTGAACATTATGTGCTAACATAATAATATTAGATTCGTACACATTGTTTTTGGGTCGAATATAATTGGGTTGTCCACCTTGTAATTGGGCCAGTTTGGGCCGGGTAACAGTTGTACATATGGGCTGATTCACACACACCCGGAAACATGGATAGTTGCGTTTGGGCCTGCATTCAGGACCGGCTTTGGGCTTAGCCTATACACACACATAGGTTATGTGTTATTATAACAATTAATTGGATGGGCTTGAGCCCATTTCGGCCTAAGAGATTAACCGCCCAACTTGTATTATAATTATGCATACGTAATATCAAAAGGTTTATCACAAGAACTCAAAAACAAACCCTACCTATTCCCTGGTTACGTGCGGCTGTGGACACCCCCCCCCCCCATCGAAATAACCCTATAGTGTCAAGGCATCATAATTATAATTGCAGTTGATTGGTATGTGAACTATACTTTACATATGTTATTATCTTATGTATGTTATGTTGTGTTATAAGTACTAATGATTACATCTATACATGCTAATATCTGTGAATCATGATCATGAATGTTATTAAGTATTATGACCGAATTATGTTTAATATGTGTGGAACCTAATGAATGAGATAACATATTCGAAAACATGAATCTGGGAATGTAGTTGATCAACAGTGAATAAGATGCCTCTTGTTTAAGAATGATGGGGTTAATAGAATGTGAAGTTGATTTGTCATGATCGAACTATGGTAACATGTTGTGACACCTGTGTCACTGCGACCATCAAACAATTACCAAACCAATGAAATATTGTATTTCATACTTTGGACTTGTATAAATATGTGTATTTTTGCACATATCAACTCTTGTTCGATTTCAAGCTCTAAATCGCTTTCTGGAAGGTTATACGCGCGCTGATGCGTAAATATAACCAGTTTAATGCAACAAACACTCCGGAATAGTGACATATACATAACATACCTTAAATAACCTTTACGTAACTTAGAAATAAGTTTTGAAGGCTTTGGTATGGCAAAAACAAGTTAATTCGCTTACATGGACTAAACTTGACAAACTGCGAAAGTATGCCAATTTGACCAGTAACGAACATTCCGGAACATGACCATAAGTTAAACATACCATAAATATCCTCTACATAGCTTAGAAATAGCCTTTGAGGTGTTCGGTGTGCTAAAATAAACTTTTGGGACATTCAGGGACTAAAAGCGTCAAAAAGTGCACAAGTTTGGATTTTCGCGCATAACTTACGTTCTGAATACCTCCGGACATCCAAAAATTTATGTAAGCACTAAAACATTTTATTTTAGTGTTTGGCATAAGAAAACTCCATTCGTCACGCCATTTGGATCGTTTTTCGTGCTTATGCGCATTCCATCGTAATTAACCGTACGGCTAAACGAACCGACATCCGAGATATTTTTGAGCACATTTCAAGTTACCTATACTTTAACTTCATTTTAGAGCTTTTAAATGGGGTTAACGGGCCTTAAACGCGTCGGAAATGACCTTATAACACAACAGGGACCAAAACTGTAAATCTGCCAAACTAGTCCTTGCGCACCTCAGCAATGGGAGTGTTGCGGTGCGCAAGCAGGGGTCAGATATGCAGAAAATCGTTTTCTCAGCTGTTAACAGCCTTTAACCCCTCCAAAGGCCAAGGCCAAGTGTCAAACTCTTGTGGTGGAGCATTATGAGTTACCACAACATTCCGACAAGTGTACGGGCGAGATCATTCCCTCTTTTCCAAGAAACGATCCTAATGGTGAACCGAAAACTATAAATACCCACCTTATGTTCACTCATTTCTCACAAGAATCTGATCTAATGTGCTCTAAGTTGAAACCTTTGTTTCATACCTGAGCTATTTTGATCTAGATTAGCATTCGGGGACCCTTTGTAAGTGTTCCTTCGTTCTTTTATTGCTTTCGAGTCCGAAAGTCAAACTTTGTTTGACTTTCTGCATTGACCAGTTTATGGTCAATGCGAATTTCGTTTGAACTTCGCAACGTGATTATAATCACGATGGTTATAGTCCTTTGTGACTATGCCTACTGATTACCACGTTATCTAGGGTCGTAAGGGTAAGCGATCTAATAAATCGCTTATACCTTCGAACCCGACCCATTTGGTCGATCATTAGGATCCGACCAAACACATTAGGTGACCATAGTATGTAGGGAATAACCTTCCGAGGTTATACCTTATGGTCGCTTCGTTTAAGTAGTTGCATGATAAGTAGTTTATATGCCTTAGGTAAATTACCAAAATACCCCTTTGATGCCAAAATTCATTTTAAACATATGTAACATAACTTTTGACATCTAAACTGATTTGAAAACAATATTATACATGTTAAGGCATATGTTACTTGTCATAGGACTAGTTAAGCGGTCAGAACGCGTTTCACGCGAACGACGCGTTAAAGTAGCATAAGCTACCTAAACGGGTCGTAATGGGTCGTAAGCACTTATGTTAGGTTTCATTTAGTATGTAGGCTTTGTAAACCCATATTACACGAGACTCCATACTCGTTTGGTTTACGAACCCTCATTCTATCCGATCCTCCGATTTAGGTCCGGTTTATTAACATAGTTACCTATATTAGGTGCCGTTTGATTCCGTGATCTCTAGCATTGCTTGGTGGTTATCTTAGGACTTCTGAGCAATCTCAAGTGAGTACATAGAACCCCACTTTTACTGTTTTCAAACTGTTTTGGGGTGAAACACATGTGCCAACTTGTTACTTTCATGCTTTCCTGTTTTGACATCATATACTTGCTATGTTCTTTAGTACATTTATAGTGCATGATTTCAATACATTTCATGCTATGTATGCCCATTGTGTGCGTACTTAGTACATTGTTTTACATTACATTTCATGCTATGTATGCCCATTGTGTGCGTACTTAGTACATTATTTTACATTACATTTCATGCTATGTATGCCCATTGTGTGCGTACTTAGTACATTATTTTACATTACATTTCATGCTATGTATGCCCATTGTGTGCGTACTTAGTACATTATTTTACATTGCATTACACGCTATGTATGTCCATTGTGTGCGTACTTAGTACATTATTTTACATTACATTTCATGCTATGTATGCCCATTGTGTGCGTACTTAGTACATTATTTTACATTGCATTACATGCTATGTATGTCCATTTTGTGCATACTTAGTACATTGTTTTACATTACAATTTGTTGCATATGCTCATCCAGCATATGAACACATTATATTACATTTTGAACCGTTGTAACCATTTGACTATGTGAACCGTCGTAACCATTTGATTATATGAACCGTTTGTAACTGTTGAACCGTGTGAACCATTTGTATCTGTTGACATGATTTACATTTGACAATAGACTTTGGACTATACATAAAAATTTCTACAATTGTTAAACAGTACATCTTGATGGTTGGTTTGAGTAAGTGATTTAAGTACGCACACATTGTAGCGTTATTTGAATCATTTCAATTTGAGACATATAACATTTTATACAAATAACATACTTTTCACAAGACATTGATTTACAAACAACTTATCTTATACAAACTCATTTTACATGGTTATTCATTTAACCATACATTATTCTCTTATTTATACATATCATCTGATCTTATCGTTTTTCAAATGATTTACAAGACAAAGCAAATTACAAGGTTCATGACTAAACATTTTCTCAAACATAAGTCATGAATTCTGTTTTCACAAAACCTATGTATCTCACAGGCATTTTTATGCTGACGTACCTATTTTCACATGTGTTTTCAGGAGATGACGCATAGGACTTATCAAGACATACTTAGGCGGACCTGTGCCTTAGTGACTTAAAACGAGACAAGAACTAGTTAATTTATGTTATGTACTCTTTAGTTCTTGTTTAAAACAATGTAAACTTTCATGTTTGATTAATAAAACGAAACTTCAATTGCCATGGATTTGAAACAATTAATTCTGTTACAACACTCCCGACGTTTCCGCCACGTTTTGTATGTTCTACGTGGTCGGGGTGTGACAGAAAAGTTGGTATCAGAGCCAATGGTTA
Source organism: Helianthus tuberosus (assembly GCA_030545235.1). Taxonomy (NCBI): domain Eukaryota; kingdom Viridiplantae; phylum Streptophyta; class Magnoliopsida; order Asterales; family Asteraceae; genus Helianthus; species Helianthus tuberosus. Next base: position 155,272,879 of record CM060366.1, on the reverse strand, counting down.
TAGGGAATTAGGTTATTAGTAATGCTTTGACCTAGTCTATAACCTTCCTAGGACCCTAACGCGAGTTTACTTGCGTTTAGTCATAAAACAATACCGTCACCTATCCTTGGGCGACGACCACAGCAAGAACATAAATTTCAAAACCGCTTTGAAAACTAATCATCTGTTCTAGGATGATTGATTACTAGGTTTCGAAGCCTCTATTGTAAGGTTTTGAACCTTCTGTTATAAGGTTTTGAACCCCTTTGAGTTTTCAAAATCTCGTCAAAGTTTTGGGTCCTAAATAGTGTGAACACGTGCAAACTGGAAGAGTGAATGCCTGTACCCTGAGTTTTCTGTCTAAGGCTAGAGTGTTCGTACAAATCAACATAATCGGACCAGTCACTCTTACCTGGGAACTCTTGGGGTGAGTGTCCACTTATAGGCGAGCATGTCTTCGCGATACACTATGAGGATCTATTTGCTTTGATTCAGCCTTTGTGTTGTTTGTTTGCTTCGTGGTTCAAACAAATGACCATCAACCATGATTATGGTCGGTAATTGTAACATCCTATTCTTACCCAATGCCATTTCATTTGTTTTCTTTCATGTTTTCCTCTTTTAGAATGCCTCCTCGACGCGAAAACCAGATAGCGACTGCCGAACTGGCAGAAATCATTGCGCAGCAAATGGCTGCTCAATTCCCAAACCTCTTTGCTCAATGGAACCAAGCCAACAACAACAACAATGGTCCATGCAATTTCAAGAGTTTTAACTCGGCTAAACCATTCAAGTTTACTGGTTCTGAGGGAGCGACTGGGCTTCTTCAATGGTTCGAGAGCATTGAGAATACTTTCCGCCACGTGCAGTGTCCTGACAATTGCAAGGTAGAGTTTTCTTCGAGTGTGTTCCAGAAGAGGGCCCTTACGTGGTGGAACGGGGTTATGAGAGATCGTGGTGCAGAAGTTGCTCTAGCACAGACATGGGCTGAACTTAGGGCCCTTATGATGAAGGAATTATGTCCTCGTCACGAGATCAGGGCCTTGGAAAGGGAATTTGACAATCTTACGCAAGATAGCGGTGAGCATCGAGCCTACACAGACCGTTATGAGGAGTTAAGTCTGTTATGCCCAAACATGGTCACGCCTTTGGATAAGGCAATCGAAAAGTACATTGATGGCCTCCCCGACTCAATACAAGACATTGTGACTAGTAGCAACCCTACTACTGTTAGACAGGCCATTGAGCTATCTGCAACTTTGACCGAATCAAAGATCAGGAAAGGTAAAATTTTCAGGAAAGGTGACAAGAAACCGGTCAAGGAATCGAAACCAATAGAGGAATCAAAGACCATGGATGAACAGACTAGATCTCCTAAGAAGTCAAAGAAGCGAAAGGCTTCTCAGAAATTCGCCATGGTTACTCACAATGATCAAGCCGTCCCCAACCAACCAGCTCAACCCCCTGCTAGGAAGCCATACAATGGAACTGCACCCTTGTGCAACCAATGTAGCCTCCATCATCATGCCAATGTAAAGTGCCGCAAATGCGAAACTTGTGGACTTATAGGCCATACAGCAAGAGTTTGCCCAGCTGCAGCTGCACCAAACCAAGCTGGCAACAATCCTGGTCAAGGTCGTTTTCTACCATGTTCTTGCTTCAACTGTGGCGAGATGGGTCATTTCCGAAGAAATTGCCCAAAGCTTGCTAATGCAAATCCAGCACAGGGATGAGCATCTGACCGAATGGAAGACAAAGCTGTTTAGAAATAATCAATCCTTATGTATTATTCTCTTTTGTTGTCAAGATCTAAGAAATAGTTGTTATCATTGTCTATAAATAAATCTTTTATTTACATTGCAATGTATTTATATAAACAACATATCTCTTACAATACCGACAATCAAGGAATCGTATTCCTTGAAGAACAGACTACCCCCAAATTTCTTCCATTGTATGATCTCTTGCGTTTTCCATGAAAATCCTAAGTACCCGTTTCTTCCAAGAGAAACGAAGTACGAGGTGCCAAGGTAATAGCAATCAATAACAAGATAATAACAATTAAACAATTATGTGATTATGTGCTTATGTGTTCCCTTTTATGTGTTGGGTGATCCAAATTATGTTATCCAAATCCTCATAGAATCTTACCTATCCTGGTACAAGAGATTCATAGTAGGATACCCAAAGGTACTACTTAAAATCCTTAATGGACTTCTACGTTGTAGATAAGTCCCTTGGATTATAAAGTACTACTTCATAATTAGACCCCTTTAGTGGTCTAGTTAAACAGATTGATCCAAAAATCTGGTTAGGGATACCATGTGATGATATAGATGAAAGGACTCCTTGGTGGCCTAATTAGGAAGATCCTCTTTCGATCTAATTAAAAGGACCCTATGGCAGTCTAGTCACCCTCATCACAAGTTTGATATCCTTCCCCACAACATTTCGAAACGAACTGTGCGGACTGTGCAAGGAATTACGTAATTATGGATGCATACATAATTATGGAATTTAGTGCACAGAAACCACAGCAAGTTTTGTCATGAGCCTAGAGTTAACTCTATTCATTTCCGTACCTGAGGAAGCAACCGTTGAAAATGACTCCGTTAGTTCATTTTCGTTTCTGAAGATTATGCGTTGAGGAAATGAATATCCGTTTATCCTTCATTTCCGTACCTGAGGAAGCAACCATTGAAAATGACTCCGTTAGTTCATTTTCGTTTCCGAAGATTATCCGTTGAGGAAATGAATATCCGTTGTTAAATCTTTCATTTCCGTACCTGAGGAAGCAACCGTTGAAAATGACTCTGTTAGTTCATTTTCGTTTCTGAAGATTATCCGTTGAGGAAATGAATATCCGTTGTTAAATCTTTCATTTCCGTACCTGAGGAAGCAACCGTTGAAAATGACTCCGTTAGTTCATTTTCGTTTCTGAAGATTTTCCGTTGAGGAAATGAATATCCGTTGATTATTCCTTCATTTCAAATTCTGAAGAATAACCGTTGAGGAAAATGACCCCGTTTGTTCATTTTCGTTCTGAAGAATATCCATTGAGAGAAATGAATATCCGTGGATTATTCCTTCATTCCCGTTTCTGACGAAGGACCCATTGAGGAAGAATGAATCATCCATTCGTTTTCACTTCTGAAGAATATCCGTTGAGGGAAATGTATATCCGTTTAATTAAAAATCCTTTATTTTCCATTTCCGAAGAACCCGTTGAAGAAAATGACTCCGTTCGTTCATTTTTGCTTCTGAAAAATATACGTTGAGGAAAATAACAAAATTATGCTTTACATATCTTTGATGGCTATTTAACACAAAGTCACAGACAGACTTCTACGAATAAATTTCGGGGCGAAATTTCCTTAAGTAGGGGAGACTGTGACACCTGTGTCACTGCGACCATCAAACAAATACGAAACCAATGAAATATTGTATTTCATACTTTGGACTTGTATAAATATGTGTATCTTTTCCACATATCAACTCTTGTTCGATTTCAAGCTCTAAATCGCTTTCTGGAAGGTTATACGCGCGCTGATGCGTAAATATAACCAGTTTAATGCAACAAACACTCCAGAATAGTGACATATACATAACATACCTTAAATAACCTTTACATAACTTAGAAATAAGTTTTGAAGGCTTTGGTATGGCAAAAACAAGTTAATTCGCTTACAGGGACTAAACTTGACAAACTACGAAAGTATGCCAATTTGAACAGTAACGAACATTCCGGAACATGACCATAAGTTAAAAATACCATATTTATCCTCTACATAGCTTAGAAATAGGCTTTGAGGTGTTCGGTGTGCTAAAATAAACTTTTGGGACATTCAGGGACTAAAAGCGTCAAAAAGTGCACAAGTTTGCATTTTCGCGCATAACTTACGTTCTGAATACCTCCGGACATCCAAAAATTTATGTAAGCACTAAAACATTTTATTTTAGTGTTTGGCATAAGAAAAATCCATTCGTCACGCCATTTGGATCGTTTTTCGCGCTTATGCGCATTCCGTCGTAATTAACCGAACAACGTAATCGTACGGCTAAACGAACCGACATCCGAGATATCTTTTAGAACATTTTAAGTTCCCTATACTTTAACTTCATTTTAGAGCTTTGAAATGGGGTTAACGGGCCTTAAACGCGTCGAAAATGACCTTATAACACAACAAGGACCAAAACTGTAAATCTGCCAAACTAGTCCTTGCGCACCTCAACAATGGGAGTGTTGCGGTGCGCAAGCAGGGGTCAGATATGCAGAAAATCGTTTTCTCAGCTGTTAACAGCCTTTAACCCCTCCAAAGACCAAGGCCAAGTGTCAAACTCTTGTGGTGGAGCATTATGAGTTACCACAACATTCCGACAAGTGTACGGGCGAGATCATACCCTCTTTTCCAAGAAACGATCCTAACGGTGAACCGAAAACTATAAATACCCACCTTATGTTCACTCATTTCTCACAAGAATCTGATCTAATGTGCTCTAAGTTGAAACCTTTGTTTCATACCTGAGCTATTTTGATCTAGATTAGCATTCGGGGACCCTTTGTAAGTGTTCCTTCGTTCTTTTATTGCTTTCGAGTTTGTTTGACTTTCTGCATTGACCAGTTTATGGTCAATGCGAAGTTCATTTGAACTTCGCAACGTGATTGTAATCACGATGGTTATAGTCCTTTGTGACCATGCCTACTGATTACCACGTTATCTTGGGTCGTAAGGGTAAGCGATCTAATAAATCGCTTATACCTTCGAACCCGACCCATTTGGTCGATCATTAGGATCCGACCAAACACATTAGGTGACCATAGTATGGAGGGAATAACCTTCCGAGGTTATACCTTATGGTCGCTTCGTTTAAGTAGTTGCATGATAAGTAGTTTATATGTCTTAGGTAAATTACCAAAATACCCCTTTGATGCCAAAATTCATTTTAAACATATGTAACATAACTTTTGACATCTAAACTGATTTGACAACAATATTAGACATGTTAAGGCATATGTTACTTGTCATAGGACTAGTTAAGCGATCTGAACGCGTTTCACGCGAACGACGCGTTAAAGTAGCATAAGCTACCTAAACGGGTCGTAATGGGTCGTAAGCACTTATGTTAGGTTTCATTTAGTATGTAGGCTTTGTTAAACCATATTACACGAGACTCCATACTCGTTTGGTTTACGAACCCTCATTCTATCCGATCCTCCGATTTTGGTCCGGTTTATTAACATAGTTACCTATATTAGGTGTCGTTTGATTCCGTGATCTCTAGCATTGCTTGGTGGTTACCTTAGGACTTCTGAGCAATCTCAAGTGAGTACATAGAACCCCACTTTTACTGTTTTCAAACTGTTTTGGGGTGAAACGCATGTGCCTACTTGTTTCTTTCATGCATTCCTGTTTTGACATCATATACTTGCTATGTTCTTTAGTACATTTATAGTACATGATTTCAATACATTTCATGCTATGTATGCCCATTGTGTGCGTACTTAGTACATTGTTTTACATTACATTTCATGCTATGTATGCCCATTGTGTGCATACTTAGAACATTATTTTACATTACATTTCATGCTATGTATGCCCATTGTGTGCGTACTTAGTACATTATTTTACATTACATTTCATGCTATGTATGCCCATTGTGTGCGTACTTAGTACATTATTTTACATTGCATTACATGCTATGTATGCCCATTGTGTGCGTACTTAGTACATTATTTTACATTACATTTCATGCTATGTATGCCCATTGTGTGCGTACTTAGTACATTATTTTACATTACATTTCATGCTATGTATGCCCATTGTGTGCGTACTTAGTACATTATTTTACATTGCATTACATGCTATGTATGTCCATTGTGTGCGTACTTAGTACATTATTTTACATTACATTTCATGCTATGTATGCCCATTGTGTGCGTACTTAGTACATTATTTTACATTGCATTACATGCTATGTATGTCCATTGTGTGCATACTTAGTACATTGTTTTACATTACAATTTGTTGCATATGCTCATCCAGCATATGAACACATTATATTACATTTTGAACCGTTGTAACCATTTGACTATGTGAACCGTCGTAGCCATTTGATTATATGAACCGTTTGTAACTGTTGAACCGTGTGAACCATTTGTTTCTGTTGACATGATTTACATTTGACAATAGACTTTGGACTATACATAAACATTTCTACAAATGTTAAACAGTACATCTTGATGGTTGGTTTGAGTAAGTGATTTAAGTAACGAGGCGTGTGTAATATGATACAAGCATGGTGGATACGCCGCTGGTACTTCCTATATATAAGTGTTTGTATGGTATTACATATTATAGCGTTATTTAAATCATTTCAATTTGAGACATATAACATTTTATACAAATAACATACTTTTCACAAGACATTGATTTACAAACAACTTATCTTATACAAACTCATTTTACATGGTTATTCATTTAACCATACATTATTCTCTTATTTATACATATCATCTGATCTTATCGTTTATCAAATGATTTACAAGACAAAGCAAATTACAAGGTTCATGACTAAACATTTTCTCAAACATAAGTCATGAATTCTGTTTCCACAAAACCTATGTATCTCACAGGCATTTTTATGCTGACGTACCTATTTTCACATGTGTTTTCAGGAGATGGCGCATAGGACTTATCAAGACATACTTAGGCGGACCTGTGCCTTAGTGACTTAAAACGAGACAAGAACTAGTTAATTTATGTTATGTACTCTTTAGTTCTTGTTTAAAACAATGTAAACTTTCATGTTTGATTAATAAAACGAAACTTCAATTGCCATGGATTTGAAACAATTAATTCTGTTACAACACTCCCCGATGTTTCCGCCATGTTTTGTATGTTCTACGTGGTCGGGGTGTGACACATGTGTTAGGGTATTATGTTAGATTGTTTTAATTGTAATCATGTGCATGAATTCTAGGATCCTACTTAGTAAATTTGATGAGAATCTAATGTTGATAAACATACTTGATAAATTGAGTTACTTACTTGGGCCGTATATAGTTGTCGGACACAGACATACATAAAATTTGATCTATTAGTTTTGGGCTTGAAAACTGGGTTGCTCGTATAAATGAAATAAGGGACCCATGTAGTACTTTTTGGGTTGCGGTTGGTTCGACAAAGATATAGCAGCCATAATTACTTGAGTGGGCTTCATGGATTAAATGGTGGGCCGAGTAACAAGTTAATGACTTGTAATGTAACATATGATATGCATGTTGATAATTGGTATGATAAATGGTTATGTTGTCACGTAATTGCAATATTGGGAACTAATTAATTGAGTTAGGCATATGGGATTCACTATTAGAAACAAAACAGTAGCTTATTGGATCACACAACATTACTTTTGGGCCGGTCAGGTTTGGGTAGAAAGGAACCGAAAGTGTAGCAATTGGAGTGGGCCGCAATGAAGTAATGGTGTGTGGGCTATGTACAACTCTAGTTGGGCCTTTAGCATTGGGCTTCGCTTTATGAGTTGGGTACTCGGGTTAGGGTTTTGGATCTAGTATAAGTGTTTGTGTAAGTGCTAAATGTTGGTGTCTATGGCAAATTGTTAAGTTGCATAACTCGATGACTTACATGATATTATTTCAGTGCTACCTGTATGACACGTGTATAGAATATAAGATTATGTGATACCCGACTGATTGTTAATGGTAACCATGTTAGGATTGTTTTGAGCAACTTGATCACGTAACTAGTCTTACCGAGCAAAACCAAGGTGAGTTCACTGCTCTTTTCCAAGCATGCATCTCGGGGAGGGATATCGGGTAACGTTCCGAGGAGGAACATCAGGTTAATGGGATGTTTGTTATTACACTCATTGTCTATCACATAAGACCCCTTACATCTACCGATAGTTGTCGGGGAGGCAACGAGGTTATTAGTTGATAGCGCTATTAGGATTGGCACCCTCACACCGTACCGGGGAGGACGGGCATGAACTAATTTCCTTAAAGCATGACCAATGTTTTGATAGAGACATTGGGGTTGGGCAAATACATCTTGTAGCCATCTGCGGTAATCGAGTTAATAACAACATCAAATCAAATTATTGAACTATTGAACTGTTGAACTGTTTTATACACATACCTGGTAACTAAACGCGTTAACAAAACTTTGAACTCACCAGCATCGTCTGATACACTTGTCTGCATGCTTGTAGGTCGTTAGATGTCTTGGGATGGAACTTGCTGTCTGGAGTAGCTGGAGTGGTCATGGGTCGACTGGAGGGATTCATGTGATTGAATTATTGATATCATACATTGGTTTTTGAAACAGTTTAACATTGGTTTACTATTTGCTTCCGCTGGACATGTTGGTTTTCATTTAAACTCGTTGATGGTATTTTACATTAATAATTAAGGATTTTATTTTGAAACTTATACGCGTTCAATGTAATTAGTGGCTCGTTATTGGTACGTCACACGCCTAACAGGGACATTCCCTAGGTGGTATTTTGGGGGTGTGATAGTTTGGTATCAGAGCCACTGGTTATAGTGAACTAGGTTTTAAAACGTTTTTATAAAACCAGAATATAACCGAACAACTTCAAAAATCGACCATGAAACTCGGCTCCAGATTGTAAGGTTCGTCTTCTGTTTACTTTGTGCATCACTTGTTTAGTAACCACACACTCACAGCTTGCATGAAACGATATATTAGATACTATGGTGATTTGATAGTGTGACACTACTCCTCGACTTTTGTGATTCGTAATCCTGTAGTACCTTCTATTTTGCTACTTGAATGCGGGGGAAACTTTGAGCGTAAGTTAAGAGGCACTGAGATAAGCATGCAAATTGCCTTATTATTATGGGTGCACACATAATAATAACGTAAGGTGCATGTAAGTCCCAGTGAGGCTTAACGAGCGTGAGAAGGGTTCTGCCCTATTGTGTGTAAACTTGATAGTTTGTAGATTTCAACGTGATACTTGACTTTTCCCTCATTTCGACTCTTAAGTTTGTTTTCTTCTCTTATATAGAAACATGAGCGGACGAGGCCATGGACGCGGCCACATTGCTATGACTCAGGCCGAATTAACCAACTTGATCAACACTCGTGTGGCTGAAGCCCTAGCGGCTTACCAGGCTGGTACGATGTGTGCCAAATACTTTCTATCCTTGTGTCGTATACTCGAATCTTACTTGTGCTTTGTTCGTTCTTTCGTTTTAGGTCAACCTGCGAATCAAAACAATCCACCTGCTTGTACGTTCAAGATGTACATGGATTGTAAGCCACAGACCTTCAGTGGGACTGAAGGGGCTGTAGGGCTCATGCGATGGTTTGAGAAGGCAGAATCGGTATTTACGATGTGTAACTGTCCTGCTGGGGACAGAGTGAAGTATGCTACGGGCACACTCGAGGATGGTGCCCTGACATGGTGGAATGCCCAGGTTCAGATGTTGGGTATCGAAATGGCAAATGCCACCACTTGGGAAGACTTTAAGGAGTTGATGAGGGAGGAGTATTGTCCTCGTGATGAGGTTCAGAAACTGGAGAACGAGTAGTACAATCTGAAAATGGAGGGATCTGAGATTGAAGCATTCACGAGGAGGTCTCATGATCTAACAAATTTGTGCCCTAACCTGTCTCGACCCCCACATCGGCGAATTGAGTTGTATCTCAAGGGCTTAGCACCAGCTGTTAAGGGGTATGTTACTGCTGCAAATCTAGAGAATCTACCCCGTATCATCCGTTTGGCATATAAGATTACTGACCAAGAGGTCGAACGTGGCAACTTGCCGCCACGTGTTTCTGCTACTACCTCCACTGCTGCAGTTACCACACCTGCCAGTGATAACAAGCGCAAGTGGAACGATACTGACAAAGCAACCAGTGCGAGTCAATCTCAAAAAAAGGCCTGATAACAGCAACAACCGCAGTCACAGCCAGTCCTCATCAGTTAATCAAGGACAGGGCAGCAATCAGAATCAGGGCTCTTACGTTGGAAAGAAGCCACAGTGCAACAAGTGTGGCAATCATCACTATGGACAGTGTGTCCGGACTTGCCATAGGTGCGAAAAGGTGGGCCATGAGGCCAAAGACTGTAGAGCCCCACAACCAAAGCAGCAGCAACAGCAAAATCAGCAGCATCAACGACAGCAACGACAACAACCCTAGCAGAACCAGGGCTTTAAGAAAGGGTGTTTCTAGTGTGGGATGAGGGTCACATCAAGCGAGATTGCCCTCAACTGAATCAGAGTGCTGGTAGTAACAACAAGGGGAACAATAACAACAGGAACAACAACAATGGGGGCAATGGGGGAAATGGTGCACACTGGAGGGTGTTCACTATTGGAGTTGGGGAAGCCAGGAGTGATGGAAACGTAGTGACTGGTACGTTTTCGATAAATGATTTATTTGCTTCTGTTTTATTCGACTCTGGTGCCGATTGGAGTTATGTGTCCTTGGGGTTCAGTCGTCAGTTAGGGTTGACTCCCACACCTCTTGTAAATAAGCATGTAGTAGAACTAGCTGATGGTAAATCATTAGAAGCTTCTCATGTTCTATTTGGTTGTAAACTTAATCTCATGGGTCAAGTGTTTGACATTGACCTACTCCATGTTACTCTTGGAAGTTTTGATGTGGTCGTTGGCATGGATTGGTTGTCGAAGCATCAGGCGGAAATTCTCTGTAAGGAGAACATCGTGCGTATCCCTCTCCCTAGTGGAGAATCCTTGTCAGCACAGGGGCATATCAGTAGTGCCATGTTTGGCATCATCGAAAGGGCTACCCTGCCATTCTAGCTCTTGTCACCGATTCCCAAGCTGAAGAAAGGAAGATCGACGATCTTCCAGTTGTTCATGAATTTCCCGATGTATTTCCTGAAGAACTCCCTGATTTACCTCCACATCGTCAGGTGGAATTTCAGATTAACCTCGCGCCAGGTGCAGCCCCGATTGCTCGTGCTCCTTATCGTCTTGCACCGGGAGAGTTACAGGAGTTGTCCAACCAACTTCAAGAACTGTTGGATAGAGGTTTTATCCGACCTAGTTCTTCGCCTTGGGGAGCCCCAGTTTTGTTTGTAAAGAAGAAGGACGGATCTTTTCGTATGTGTATTGATTATAGAGAACTCAACAAGGTGACAGTCAAGAATCGCTACCCTTTACCGCGCATTGATGACCTGTTTGACCAGCTGCAAGGGTCAAGTTTTTACTCGAAGATCAATTTAAGGTCGGGCTATCATCAGGTGAGAGTCCGAGAGGAGGTGTGAAACTCCCCGAGACAGAACTCCAACAACTAAGTCAGGCAGAGCCTCGACATGCGTTACGGAGCACTAGATCAATCGAGCAGCGTATCTAATATGTAACCAGGGGTTATAATACTTACATCGAGGCAGAGCTTCGCTATTTTAGTGGGTCTAACACCCGGGAATTATATTTGCAATTCAGAAATTTAGATAGAGAATTGTGTGATGAACGAATTTCAAATGAACCTTGAAATCCAATTTATAGGGCCTGATCTGGGGTCTCTTGCACCCCGCGACGGAAGCAAGGGAGGCTGTCGCGCCCCGCCAGAGACTACGTGTCTCGTATAGGGTTGTCGAGTCAACCCGCTAGCTTCCACACGCATCGGACAAGTGGCGCGATCTGGTGCGGCCTGGTGTCCCAGCGGTCGCGCCCCGCAACGGATCAAGCACAGTCTGTCGCGCCCCGCGACAGACTTGTAATATTGTTTTTATTTGATTTTTGTAAATTTTAAGGTATTTCGTGCCCACTTTTCATATACGGGGTGTATTTTAGGGCGTATCGGGATGTTATAAGTATATTGGGAGAGTTGTTATATATAGGATCAGAGTTTGCAAAATATGTGTGATCCGAATTTACCAAAAAACACATGGTCCGAATTTACATGGTGCCAAACTTGAAGTTCGAATATTGGTTAAACAAGAATGGTCCGAGTATGCATATGACTGATATGAATTTATATGTTCACATGTTGTCTAGTTATACATGCTATCTAAATTAACGGATTTTGTTAGGAGTTCAGGGTTTCCATTCACTTGCTAAGTGTTTATTAACGAACTTTATAACTAAACTTCTTGAATCACATCACTTGTCACCAACTAGAGGATCCATTGTGTGTTACTGTGTCGTATGATAAACATGTTAACTTGATCACATGGACACCGAGTTGTTTAGACACACTTAGGGTATTGCAAACACTCTACTTGTATACCTACTTACCGATGTTTAACATGCATTAGGTTGCGTGTAATGGATCTAACACTTATTTAACGTGTAAAGGCACGTTAACATTACCGAGAAAACTAATGTGAGTTCACTAATTTTTCACAAGCATGCGTCCTTGGGGGACAAACAAACTACTATTCCTGGGAGGAATACTTTTCAAACTACTATTCCTGGGAGGAACACTTTTCAATGTTTTGGTTTAATTTCGATGTTAGTTAATAAACTCAACTCTATCATGAAAGTCCCTACTTACATACCAAGCTAGTTACCTGGGAGGCAACGAGGTATTAGTTGATAGCGCTATTAGGCCTGACAAACCTAACACCGTACCTGGGAGGAAGAGCATGAACTAATGACCTTAAACACTTTGATCAATGATGATAGACATTGATGAGGGCACCAAAAACGAATAGTCAATCGATACAGAGTTTATTATTCGTAACATGTCTTTAAACTAAACACTTACATGATTTTCGTTAAACAAAACTGTTAACTCGCCAACTTTATGTTAACACACTTTTCTGCATGCCTGCGGGTCGTTAGATGCAACACGGAATGGAACTTGCAGTCTGGAGAGCCGGTGTTGTCATGGGTCGTGTCACTTGAGAAAACATTTAATGTTTGCTTATGTTTTCTAAAAAAAATGATGTTGATTGGTTGAACGATAATTTATGCTTCCGGTGAACGAATATATGTTTGGATTAAACATTTTGAAATGCACTTTTCATATTGAATAAAGACATGTGTTTATCATTCTACTGTTAGTTCAATGTGATTAGTGGCTAGATCCTGGTACATCACACGCCTCGCGGTGGATTCCGCATGTGGTATTTTGGGGGTGTGACATGTGTACTCATGTTATCTAGCCGTTAAGTCATCGTTAAATGGGTGATAAAATTACATTTTTACCTCCTCTCATCTCTTCTCTCTCTCTTTCTCTTTTTCTCTCTCTAGAGCATCACCACCCACCACCACCATCATTATTACTATTACCTGCCACCACCGCTACAACCACCACCGCTTACCACTTTCTCCACTGTCACTCACCTCATTTTCCCCACCTCTACCACCCACCACCAAAACACCCAATTCACTCTCATCTGAAAAACAATTAGCAATTTCTAATAATGAGATTTGGTATAATTTGCTCAAAAATTGAAGGAATAATTGTTACCTTTATAATGTTCTTATGGTTGTTCTTGACCAAAATAAGGTGTAAGACCCTAGTTCGTATTTGACCAAAAGTTGCAGCGGAAATTCGTACCATAAAATTTATTTCGTTATAAACGTTTTGACATACTAGAAAGTTCATTTGGAAAATAACTCTTTCACATAAGTTCATCAACTGACTCATTTACTAAATAAAATAAAATATAACTTATGTTTGCTATATTACATACATAAACATTCCCGTACGATCTCACTTGTGACTCGGTCTTCGATCTCTACTCCTCGATGATCCTTCGTGTCTCGTACAACCTGCGCTCACCACATACATTCATAACATTAGCTCATATTATAAATATAAACAAAGATTCATCCTCGTATACTTTTCATTCCATTATCCTTCTTCTCTTTTTTTTATTTAAGCATTCCATCTGAGCATCAAACCCTTGGTGAGACTACAATATTTTACCTGCATAACTCTTCATTCTCAAGGTACATTAATAATAATATCAATATTCAAGCATATTGAAACCTTGCGTACATACATACATACCTGCATACTTACATACCTACTTACATACATATCTACATGTGCGCATACATTTATACTCATAACACGTGAGTTAGATTAATCATACGTAGCTTAAAACGCATTTAAACGAGTTCCCAAGACAAAACGAGTCAAGAAAACATTTTTTTTCTGAATCATGCCCCCGTCGCATCGCGCGACGGCCACATGGCCCTACCGTCGCGTGACGCGACCCCCTAATTTGAACAGAATGCTGCAGCTGGTTGCTGCAGATTCCCAGCATGACCCGATTTTACGGAAACGAGCATAACTCTCTCGTTTTTGATCCGTTTTAAACGATTCTTTTTCCTACGCGATCGTAATTTAATTCTCCATCACATGGAGTTAACATCCGACATCCGGATTAACAAAATTTTAGACTTTTAAGCTTTCGGCTTATTACCTTTTTACAAAGTTTTGACACGTTCATGCATTTAACAAAACAACCTGGTTAATTGACCTCAGTTACTTATGAACCATATAATTTTAACAGTGTCTATCATATATGGTTCAGATCACGGTTTCTTGCATCTTCTTAACCCAATTTCGCTCGTATGCTTATTTTGACCTGTTAAGGGTATTTGCACATTTTATTGCATTTTACTCTCAAAATCATACCTTTCGCTTTCATACTTGTCCTAAGTGTTCAATTAGTCAATTACCTTGTTTCTAAACAACTTTTAAGGTTGTTTGGCCCGATATACCCATCAAGGGTGTTTTGGTCAACATTAGTTCCGTCCTTTGCGATGAAGGACTTCCTTACATATTTAACCAATCCCACAATTTACTACAACACTAATCACACATACCTGGCTCGAGTCAAGGCTATAACCCGTTTTAATACTTCATCAACTAAGTTGCTAGTTAATAGCAACACACCTTCTCTCGCCATTCACCCTGTGAATTCATAATACTCGATAAAACCCTCATTAGTTAATAATGTCGAATGGTGATATCTCCACCACTCGACCCGTTAGACTAAATGTCCATTTCGTCCTTATGGGATTGTAGTTATTCATTATCCCTTCCATGTATCTTATTCTTTCGTTGACTCGTAATCAAAATTACCATAATATCCTTTTTACCCCATTTTAACCATCAACCATAGTTCTTATCATAGAAACATGTTCCAACCCGTATTAATACTTATCAGAACATCGTACTTCATTTATAAACTTATCATATTCATAATCTATACAATGAATAGGTATCCTACAAGGAGGGTGTAAGCTTAACTTACCTCGCATCCAAATATGTTTCCCATGCGTATATGTTCCGTTTGACCCGCTTCTTTCCCAAGCTTCCACATAGCTTGTCTAGCATCAAACTATTATATATGATTCGCAAGATAGTTAGCTTATTTATCATTCGTCACGACCCTTCCATCACACGAATCTTATATCGAAATTATCATTAGAACTTAAAACATGCTAATCTATCAAATCCTAGCCGAAATCCTTTAAACATTTACACACATATGTGATTTCAACATCATTAACAATAACATATCATCATTTTCATCATATTATACAAAACCCACTTCATAACTACATTGTTAATCGCATACTAGTGATCTAAACTCAATTATCTCTAATTTCATCATACTCTTGGTGTGTGTACTACCTTCTAAACATAATGTAGAACTAATTCATGCAAAATCTCCTAATCTCATACATAATTCATCAAACATATTGTCATCACATTTCTTTCAATTCCTTTAACAATAATCCATCATACCTATCATAATACATCAATTTTTGAACAAGAATTTTGGACATGGATGATGATCTAAGGCATCATCCTTACCATAACTAATGGGTTTCACCTCTAAACATCAAATTAACCCAAACCATGTATAATCCATGTCCTGTATGATGATTCTAACACATACTCATGCTCAATTTCATACAATTTCACGATTTCTAACATAACCCACTTCGTGCATAATCATCAACCTAAATTTTAAGACATACCTTATGATCCCCTTGTTAAGGTGATCATTAATTTGTGTTCGGTTGTGAATTTGAGCTTCGATTCACCCTTCAATTTGAAGCTTCTTGAAGAACTAGGGTTTGAACCCCTCATTTTTCTCCAGAACACTCCATGTACACAACATGATGTGTGTGTTGTGTGTTTAATTCTTGTTTTATAAAACATTAGTTTCCCATGTTACAATTTAGCCCCCTCGTGTTCGCCACTTAAATATAATTGGCACAAACTTTCGTCATTTAATAGTTTTGACTACCCATTTAACTAGGTTAAATAGCCTAGTTACTTATTTCATGATACGTCCTATAGGAACATACGACAATATAAACATTCGGGTTTTTGGGTGTTACAAGTCTACCCCCCTTAAATGAGGTTTCGTCCCCGAAACCTTTCTTATTTCCATTAAACACTTATTATCCTTTCCCATTGCTCCATCAATACGACCACTAGCCCACCTCAGTGACAATCTTCTATTTTCAAGAACCCGTCCCGGAGTTCTTATTAGTGTCGCTTTCACTAATAGCGCTAGCTTCTAACGTACTTCATAGCTAATGGTTCATTCATCATTCTAATACTCGTATGTCATGTGCAATATATCATTTTGTTTTCTTGAAACAAATCCAACATCCTATTAATAACATTCCTTTTTTTTATTTCAACACTCATATTATCTTTGTCGACTATACGATCTCAATTCGTAATCTATACCTACACATCTATGTTTAACTTCGATAGGTACATCATAATATCAAGTAACTGTCCATTCTTGATTTCATAAACTACCCATATAGTTGACTTCTTTCTAACAAATCCATACTTTTCATACTTCTCTTTTATATATAACATTCTCATTTCCTTGACCCGTTTGTAACATGTCAATATTCATATTTATTCAAACTTGTAAAAATACTTACATTCATATGATCCATTTATAACGGATCTAATGCCTTTATCTTATTTCTTAAAATTACATTCTATACATATATCATATAACATTTAGTTCTTGTCTTGCTATCACAACAAAACTACTATTTCATAGTCACATATACATGCTTAACTTCAAAGTTAACATCATTCTACTTTTCTATAATTACTTGTACCAGGCATACCCTCACGTTACCTTCAAATCATCTCATTCATTTTGCCTTACCATTACTCTATTCTCATGCATTGCTTGATCTTCGTAAGTAAGCGTGTTAAGCACGTTCATTATACGGGAGTTTAAATCAATACCTATAAATTTTCTTCTTAATGTTGCCTGATAAAAGTCAAGCATCACATATGACGTGTGTAAAATGCAACATATAAATTACATCAATTGTGGCATAAAACTAACCCTTTTTTAGTACTAATGTTGGAAAAAGTGTGCTTTTGTCTTCCTTTTGTATTTTCAGGATTAAATGAGCTCAAATTAACAAAAGAAGCAAAAAGGCAGCTAAATCTAACATAAATACAAGAAAAGGAACAAATGTGGCATGCCCGACCTCCCCGAAAGCATCTTCCCAAGTAAAACAAGAGAACAGAAGGCTGAACACGCCCCGTGCTCAGTGAACACGGGGGCGTGCCCAAGTGTCAGCATAAAAGACAAAGTTGTAGAAGCTTCCATCTCCCACCACGGGGCCGTGCTCAGTGGACACGGGGTTGTGGTCAACTAATGCAAACAAGAGCAATTAATGAAGAAAGAGAAGGAGGATGGACACGGGGCCGTGCCCGAGCTACTGTTCAGGCTATAAATAGGGGTGCTTGGCTCATTTGCAAACCATCCCTTGGCACACCACCTCTCTCACACTTCACCCACCACCCACCACCATCACAACACCATCATCCACCACCATCATCCATTGTCCATCATAGAGTGTGTGAGTCATCTCGGGATCCAAGATTGATCGTAAGAGTTCTTGACAATCAAAGGCCATGTTTGCCTAAGTCTCTTACATCACTTGGTGAAGACAAGTGTCTAGTGTTATACTTTTTATTTTTAATCTTTTCGCACTTTTTACTTGGGTATGTATTAATGACTTTATTAACTAGTTTCTTATGTTGAAGGTGATTCTTCCTTATCGTTTGTCCGTGGTGTCTTGGCATTATTTTACTGTCTATATAAAATAAAAGATTTTCACCATTCATATCTCCATGGTCTATATGGAGATATGTTGGCTACCTGGTCGGGGGTTAAGGGAACGGTTTGGTAAGAGTCTTGCCTTGTTCAGTGTATAGATCCTGCAAGGACCTGGGTCAAATTTAGTAGGACCTCATTCAATACCCACCGGTATTGGATGGCGGGGGTCCAAACTCTTTGATCCCCTCATATGTAAGCTACTATTAATACTTTAATCCGGCTACTTAGGACTGTATCCCTGCTGACTCAGACTACTTAGCCGAGGGTAACGTCACCTTCAAAAGAGGGGCCTACCATAATATGCATTAATAACTTAATTAATTATCTTTCAATAATCCGACCATTTAGGATTGTATCCTTGCTGACTCAAACTACTGGGTTGAGGGTAACGTCACCTTCAAAAGAGGGGCCAACTACAATAACTTAGATAATCTCTTAAATAGTGCAAAAGTGCGGAAATAATCAAAGGTTACACTAAACACGAGTCGGAGCCAAGTGATTCATCTTGTCTATCTGTTTTTATTTTTATTTTAGTTAGCTTTTATTTTTCTAGTTTAAAACATTTTTCTAAACTTTTGATTTGATTAGACGTTGAGGATAAACCGGTACTAAAAGCTCTTGTGTCCTTGGACGACCTCGGTATCTTGCCAACACTATACTACGCTCACTATGGGTGCACTTGCCCATATGTGTGTTTAGTGTTAGTAAATATCGTGTTTTATAAATTTAAAACTTGGCTAAAAGTGTTAAAAAGGGCTTAACATATACATTAAAAACTAATAACACTCACGCACATCAACATACCATACCATACCTATCCTATCATTCACTTCATATGCCGTTTTCAATCTACTAAATCATACCTATCCAACATGAGTTAAACATTTTACTAACCTCTATTTTACTTCGTAAATCAGCGACCCGTATACCAAATCGACCGGCCCCTTCACGGGTACGTACCGTACCAGGCCAGAATTTCATTCATCCATGTGCTGGGCTTCCACTCGAGCACATTCTTTCACCAATCCAATGGGTTCCATCACATCATCAATTCTACCACTAACATCTACAAAAATAGGTGGTTAGCACATTTCATTCAAGCATTCATTATACTAGGTAATTACTCACCCATAATCCTTTTACATCTTCCTACATACATGTTATAACACATCCCACATTTCATTCCTTACATGCAATTCTTTTATTCCGGATACTTTTTTTTCGACCTTTGCAGTTTGACTTTTCAAGGTCAAACCGACATTTCTTACTTATTGTAGATGTATTGAGGTACACATTCAATTCTTTTATTCTGGTTACTTATTTTGTCGACCTTTGCGGTTTGACTTTTCAAGGTCAAACCGACATTTCTTACTTATCATAGATGTATTTAGGTACACATTCGTACTTCTTTCCCTTCATGCCTACTTGCAAAGACATTCATTACATCATTTCGGTATTCTTAACAAAACTGTCACACCCCGACCACGTAAAACAACAAAGCGTGGCGGAAATGTCGGGGAGTGTTGTAACAGAATTATCGTTTCATAACCATGGAAGTGTTTCGTTTTATTGATAATATTAAACATTAACATTGTTTTAACACATAACAAACAAGTTTTATATCGACTATCATTGTTTTATGTCACTAAGGCCTCTTCCAGATCCTATGTGACGCATGCATCCTAGAACGTCAATCAAGCAACAACACCTGAAACATATGTAAAAACAAAGTCAGCAAAGAAATGCTGGCGAGTACATAGGTTTTATAAGAGTATCGGAATCATGGCTTGTTTACATATATTGCAATACCTTGAAAACCTTGTTTTTAAAAAGTGTATAATATTGCAACATGATTAACCAACTCAAATCAAGATGGTTATAATTTATAAAATTTCGTAGCCATGATTCTTAACCCAAAAGCTTTTGTTTTAGAAAACCATCTTGTAAAACTTCTCGTATAAACTCGTTAATAAAACTCGTATATTATTTCGAAAACATCGTTGTGTGACATCGTTTCAATATCGTTTACCCAAGTGAACTAAATAACGCCACGAAATGTAATAGATTGAAAACACTTATATATAAGAAGTACCAGCGGCGTATCTACCATGTTTTCACCACATTACACCCGTCCCATTATCGAAACACTAACCAAAAACCAATCGTTTACCCAAATCGTTTAACATTGTTTCCAAATCGTTTTCAAATCATCCTCGTTTTAATTGTGAAAACTTATATATGGTCGTCTCGCTAATAACATTCAAACCTTCGTGACTCGACTACCTCGTTCCTCGCTTCTCGTATTAACAAACCCCCAAAGGGTAAGTTAATAATTACAGATTCAGTCGTTACCCACAACACCCACACATAACCATGGGTATAGTGCAATAACGGGATTTGTCAGATCCTATGGTACCATAACCTAATACTGGTCGGTTTGGCCAAAATTAATGAATGTCATTCGTTATGTAACTACAACCAACAAGTTCGTTCACATTATCGAAACCGTTATTAGTTTAGTACAAATTGTTTTAATCGTTTTTGAAATCATTGTTAACACCTTGAAAACATTATGTACATATGAATCACCCCAAAACAATTGAAACAGTAAAATAGGGGAACTATGTACTCACATGTAGTGCTAGGTATCCTCAATCAATAGTACTTCAACAAACTCGAGTAAACCAGGGAAATCAAGCAGCACCTAGTAATTGAATCACTAGTCAAACAATAGACGCCTAAATCGGAAGATCGGACAGAATGAGGTCTTGTAAACCAAATAAGTGTTGGAACTCATGTGATATGGTTTAACAAAGCCTACATCCTAAATGAAACCTAACCTAAGTGCTTTCGTCCCATCGCGACCCATTAAGGTAGCTTACGCTACTTTAACGCGTCGTTCGCGTTCGGAACGCCTATCTAGTCCTATGATAAGTAAAATATGCCTTAAGATGTCTAATATTGTTGCCAAAACAGTTTAGATATCAAAAATTATGTTACATATGCTTAAAATGAATTTTGGGTGTAACAGGACATTTTGGTAATTTACCTAAGGCATATATACTACCTATCATACAACTAACTAACGTCGTGACCATAAGGTATAACCTCGGAAGGTTATTCCCTATACAACTATGGTCACCTAATGTGTTTGGTCGGATCCTAATGATCGACCAACGGGTCGGGTTCGAAAGTATAAGCGATTGATTAGATCGCTTACCTTTACGACCCTATATAAGCACTAAACTAAAAGTGACGAGCTAAGCATGTTAAAACATGCTTACCTAAGTTAGAAAACAAGTTTGGTATCAAAACAAACGGTTTTGATACCTAAAAGTAGTTTGGTTACAAAATACGCGAGAATACGCATTTTGGCCGAAACTACGACTCGTCACGGACCCTAGATAACGTGGTAATCAGTAGGTATAGTCACTAGGGACTATAACCATCGTGATTACGCTCACGTTATGAAGTTCAAACGAATTTCGCATTGACCATAAACTGGTCAATGCAGAAAGTCAAACACATTTTGACTTTAACGCTAAAACGCATAAAAAGAACGAAGGAATACTTACAAAGGATCCCCGCAAGATTGATTTTCCAAGTATTCTCAGGTATGAGGTGATGAAACACCCCAACTTAGAGAAATTTCTGAAATCAAGTGGGTTTGCAAGTGAATGGGATCGGTATTTATAGTTTTCGGAGAGCCGTTAAGATCGTTTATCATAAACCGAGCTTTGATCTCAACCTTACACTTGTTTACAATACCATTGCTCATCAAAATGGCCCCCTAGTATCAGGAAATGCCATGTGCATGAGAGAAATGAGTGTGTAACAGCTGGAAACAGGCTGGAAACAGCTTTCTAATGTTCTGGCACATGCTTACGTACCATATGGTCCTCACCCTTACGGTCCGTAAGGACCCTGCAGACCAGCAAGTTTCAGTTTTGGCAGTTTTGGTCCCTGTGCGCGTATGGTCGTGTTTTGGCACTTCTAACACCCGTCAAGTCCATTTTTAAGCTTCACAAGGATGTTAAAGCATAGGGAACATGAAACATGCTCAAAATTATCTCGGATGTCGGTTCGTTTGGCCGTACGGTCGCGTTGTTCGGTTAATTACGACGGAAGTCGTAACGGACGCAAAAACGGTCCAAATTGCGCGATGAATGGATTTTTCTTATGCCAAACACTAAAATAAAATATTTTAATGCTTACCTAAATTTTTGGATGTCCGGATGTATTCAGAATGTAAGTTATGCGCGAGAATGCAAACTTGTCCACTTTTTGACGCTTTTAGTCCCTATTGATCAATAAAGTTTGTTTTAGCATACCGAACCCCTCAAAGCCTATTTCTAAGCTATGTAAAGGTTATTTAGGGTATGTTTAACTTATGATCAAGTTCTGGAATGTTCGTTACTATATAAATCGGCATAGTTTCGCAGTTTGACACAAATAGTCCCTACGATCGAACAAAGTTGATTTCAACACACCAAACCATTCAAAACTTATTTCTAAGTTATGTGGAGGTTATTTAAGGTATTTTAAGCCTATGTCACTATTCCGGAGTGTTTTTCGCGTTATACTGACTGCGTTTACGCACCATTTTGCGTATAACCTTCCAGAATGCGATTTAAAGCTTGTAATCGAAATCGAATCACATTGTAAAATCACCAAACACAATTACACACATAATAACACCAAAACACATATAATAACACCAAATCACATTGTTTTATTAATAATCATCATTGTTTTACATCGTACATCGATTATAGAACACAGTTGTCACAGTCTCCCCTACTTCAGGAAATTTCGTCCCGAAATTTTAATTAGAGGAAGCTTGTGAAAACAAATGTGGATATTTCGCCTTCATCTGGTCCTCACGTTCCCAAGTAAACTCTGGGCCACGTTTGGATTCCCAGCGAACTTTGACCAATCGAATCCGTTTGTTCTTCAATTGTTTGAAAGCACGGTCCACGATCTCCACGGGTTTCTCGACAAAGTGCATTGTTTCATCGATTCGAATCTCGTCGAGAGGAATGTGTAGATCAACGTCAGCTAAACACTTTCGCAGATTGGACACGTGAAAAGTCGGATGAGTATTTCCAAGCTCTGGAGGTAGCTCTAGTCGATAGGCAACCTTTCCAACCCTTTCCACAATCTTAAATGGTCCCACATATCGAGGTGCAAGTTTTCCTTTCTTTCCAAATCTCACCACTCCCTTCCAAGGTGACACCTTGAGTAGGACACGGTCTCCGATTTGAAATTCTAAGGGCTTGCGTCGCATATCCGCATATCTCTTTTGACGGTTTCGAGCTGTCACAAGATTATCGCTGATTTTCTTGATTTTGTCTGTTGTTTCCAGAACGAGCTCAGGTCTAGTAAGCTGAGCTTCACCGGTCTCGTTCCAACAGATAGGTGAACGACATTTTCGACTGTAGAGAGCTTCGAATGGCGCCATATTAATGCTAGTATGATAACTATTGTTGTAAGAGAACTTGATCAGTGGCAGATGAGAATCCCAATTACCACCAAAGTCTATCACGCATGCTCTAAGCATATCCTCCAAAGTTTGAATCGTTCTCTCAGATTGGCCATCTGTTTGGGGATGATAAGCAGTGCTTAGATTCAGTTGGGTACCCAAAGCAGATTGCATGGCCTTCCAAAAATGAGATGAAAATCGAGCATCACGATCGGAAATGATATCTAAAGGAACACCATGTCGTGATACAATCTCGTCTACATAGATCTTGGCAAGCTTATCAGCAGATAGATCCTCGCGAATCGGAATGAAATGAGCTAATTTCGTTAATCGATCGATAATAACCCAGATAGCATCATGACCTTTAGACGTACGCGGTAACTTAGTGATGAGATCCATCGCAATATTCTCCCACTTCCAAACCGGTATCTCTGGTTGTACAAGCAAGCCAGAAGGTCATTGATGTTCGGCCTTGACTTTGAGACAAGTTAGGCATTTCGATACATACAAGGCAACATCCTTCTTCATACCAGGCCACCAACACTGAGTACGAAGATCCTTGTACATTTTATCAGCACCAGGATGGATAGAATATCGAGACTTATGAGATTCGTCCATTACCAAGGTGCGAAGATCGTCTTGTTTCGGAATCCACAATCGATGCTTAAAATAGAGCAAACCATCGTCTTTCACTTCGAGCTTAAGCTCAAGTTGACGTGGTAATTCCTTACCTAACAAATTTTGTGAAACACAAAATTGTTGAGCTTGAAGGACACGAGATTGAAGATCGGATAGAGTTCGAACAGAATGAAGCTTGACTCGTTCTTTTCGACTAAGCGCATCAGCTACGACATTCGCCTTACCAGGATGGTAGCGAATCTCGCAATCATAGTCGTTCAAGAGTTCAACCCAACGTCGTTGCCTCATATTCAGCTCTTTCTGATTAAGAATATGATGGAGACTTTTGTGGTCCGTGAAAACCACACACTTCGTTCCATAGAGGTAGTGTCTCCAGATTTTAAGCGCGAAAACCACAGCTCCTAACTCAAGATCATGAGTCGTATAGTTCTTCTCGTGAACTTTCAATTGTCTAGATTCATATGCTATAACTTTACCTCGTTGCATAAGGATGCAACCAAGGCCTAAGTTGGATGCATCGCAATAGACAACGAAATCATCGCTTCCCTCAGGCAGAGATAGAACAGGAGCATCACATAACTTCTGCTTCAGCGTTTCGAATGCTTCTTCTTGCTTGGGACCCCACTCAAAATGCTTATTCTTCTGAGTCAAAGCAGTGAGTGGAACCGCAATCTTCGAGAAATTTGAAATAAATCGACGATAATAAACAGCAAGACCAAGAAAAGATCGAATCTCTGTAGGCGTCGTCGGTGTATTCCAGTCCTTAATAGCAGCAATCTTGGATGGATCCACATGAATACCCTGCTCATTGACTATATGACCCAAGAATTGAACTTCTTTAAGCCATAATTCACACTTGGAGAATTTAGCAAAAAGTTGTTCCTTCTTCAGGAGTTCCAATGTTAAGCGAAGGTGTTGCTCGTGCTCGGCTTGAGATTTTGAATAAATGAGAATATCGTCGTTGAACACAATAATGAACTTGTCCAAATAAGGTTTGCAGACCCTATTCATTAAGTCCATAAAGATAGCTGGAGCATTCGTCAAACCAAAAGGCATGACAGTGAACTCGTAATGCCCATATCTTGTGCGGAAAGCAGTTTTGGGAATATCTTCTTCGAGAACATGAAGTTGATGATATCCAGAACACAGATCGATCTTGGAAAAGAGTGAAGCACCCTGCAGCTGGTCGAAGAGATCATCAATTCGAGGTAGGGGATATCGATTCTTGATGGTGAGCTTATTAAGCTCACGATAATCGATACACATTCAAAAAGATCCATCTTTCTTTTTCACGAAGAGGACAGGAGCTCCCCAAGGTGAAAAGCTCGGTCGGATGAATCCTTTATCAGATAACTCTTGAAGCTGTTTCGATAACTCTTGCATCTCCGACGGTGCAAGACGATAAGGTGCTTTTGCAATTGGGTTGGCATTGGGTATAAGGTCAATATGAAACTCGACTTGACAAACTGGAGGCAAACCAGGCAGTTCATCAGGAAACACCTCCGGAAAATCCCGAACAATCGGAATATCCTGAATACTCTTTCTCTTGCTTTTCTCCTCGGTGACATGTGCCAGAAAAGCAACATATCCTTTTCGTAAATACCTTTGGGCTTCCAAACACGACATAAGCTTCAAACCACCAGATGGCTTCTCGCCACGAATCTCCAGAACATCGCCAGAAGACAAAGGAATACGAACAATCTTATCGAAACAAACCACCTCAGCGTGGTGTTTGGTTAACCAATCCATTCCAACGATAATATCAAAACTCCCAAGTTGCATCGGTGTGAGGTCAATAGGAAAAAGATGGTTATCAAGGTTCAACTGACAATTACGAATAATAGAATCGAGAACAAGAGGTTTACCAGTGGCAACTTCAACAGATAAGGGTTTTCTCAGTTTAGTTCTAGGTATCGCAAGCAAAGGTGTCACACCCCGAATTCCACGAGTCACCGGTGGGCCCGGTGGGGAGTATCGTGACGTAGTTGATATCATCATAGTCAAACAACACAGTATATAAATGCACATCGGAAGCAAAAGATAAATATATTACAATCCGAATATAAAGTAATATCAAAGTATTACAACGGAAGTAAAGGATCCACAGGCGGATCTTAAACAGAAAGATAATATCGTTCAACAGACTTTAACATCTAAAGCTTGCGAGACTTGATTATTGATGTCTGGAGTAGCCAGCCTATTACGTATAGTACCTGCATTTAGTATTTTGGAAAATACATCAGTTTACACTGGTAAATACATTCAACTGACTCATTTTGAAAAGGGTTTTATAAAATTGATTTGAATGCACGTAGCACAAACATTTTATAACTTGGGATAATTATTTAAATATATAATCTTGTAAAAGAATTACATGTTCCTTATGCGTTCAGTAGCCCGGATCGTGTCCGGGTTAAGCATCAATAGACACACCACATTATTCTTTTATGCACTGATGGGTGTACGCCTACACCCCGCGCTTAAGTCGTGGCCATTTCGTAAAATGATGCCAGGGATATCCGGGACATGGTCATTAACCCCCCAAAGGCTTTAAGTAAACAAAACATATTTAAACGGGCCGATCAAATTATTCAATTAACCACCAAACGATGGAAGATTTAATGCCCGACCAAGCGGTATTTTATATACCGTAACCCAATCCCGTACAGGGGAAAATAAGTTAAAAGTATTTACCTGAGCTAAATATAAATTCAATCCCAGCCGTATATCAATTCAGCAAGTACAGATAGCTTTTACTGGGCTCCTAATCTGGAACGAAGGTTTTTAATAACCTATTAGAATCCTAACGGGTCTTTAATTAAGTCTTGACTTAGACCGGTTAGTTTTCAAAAGGAAGATACGGTTCAAACGCATGATAAGGCGAAGACCGGAATAGAATGTGATTTAGACCCTACAAGTTTAAAGACTTGTATAATATGGGTAATCCAAACACATTCTGAATTTTGAGATAAAACCGATAAGGTTTGACCCGTTTCGGCTAATTTATGTAAACTAGTTACATAAGCCGAACCGAGCGTGCAAGAGGCGTAACGGGTAATCATAAGGGTCCTAACCAGGTTTCCTATGTTAATATTCCTCAAATATGTTGTGATATCAGTAGGATACCTTCCATTATGCCCAAAACGAATTAGACACAAACTATGCCCCGTAGGGGTAATTTGGTCATTTATAAGGTTATAAAAGAGTTTAAGTATTATCCTGAGTTACAGGTCTGATGTAATCAGCAAAAATACTCAATTTAATAAGTTATAACAGTAGGGTAGAGTATATATGTTAAATTTATCAATTATAACCAAACTATGCACCGTAGGGGCATTTTGGTAATTTCACATAAGCCGAAAAGCTCAAAACTGAAGTCTGAGTTAAACAACTTTTGCTTACTGTTAAAATATTTTAATTTACCTAAAATATCAGTAGGTATCAACCCTTGTAGGTTTAAAATAGTTTTAGTACATACTATGCGTTAAAAACGCTTAAAAAGGCGATTAGAAGCCGTTTACGGGTTCCATATACAAAGCTGATATTTTTATTATTCCAGAAGGGTTAAAATAATTTATTTATCATATGAAATCAGTAGCAAAAGGTTTGGGGTCAAAAAGATATGTAAAACTCATTTTATAGCCCGAAAGGGCAAAACCAACAATTACCGTATTATGCCTATGACACTAAGTTATGCTCAGCCTAAAATTAATTAAAAATCTTCAAAAAATCCCAAAATAATATATTAAATCAGTGGGTAAGAAGTTTGATATCAAAAAGTAGGTTTAAATAGGCTATATGCTAATTATGTCGTTTAATCGCTAAAAAGCTTTCTAATTACGCTAATGAGCATAACTCTCAATCTATACCTCAAACTGATGTCAAATTTTGGGTGCAAGTTTATAAATCAGTAGCTAAGGGTTCTACTCTTTTACATTTTTAAAAATCATGTTTTATGGTGAAAAGGGCATAATAGTCAACATATGAGCAATTAACGGAATCATGCGTATTAATTGGTTAACTAATGAACCATGGTGTATAATCACAGAGGGTTATACTAGCATGTAACCTGGTCCAAATAGAGCTCTAATGTATTTCTAAAACATAACAAAACGGGTCAGAACTGAAGTCAAAGCAAAAGTCAAAGTTTTGCGACTTTCGGTTCCGAACCGGGTCTAAACAGTAAATTGTCGGGTTGAACATGTTTAGACATGTTCTTACACTAATTACCAAGTTATATTAATGATCAAACAGGTTGTATGTGTTCTACATTGCTAATTATGCATAAATTATAAATTACGTATCCTGTTGACTTTTTAATAACTAGTTTGACCCGACATTTGACCTAGTTAGAGTGGGAATCAGGGGGGACCCTTTTAAGGGTTTATTACCCACATAATTACCAACTTATAACTACTTTCAATTCGACTAATCACTGGACCATTAGTGATTAATCGCTAAGTCAACCGTTAATTACGACGGTTTGACTTTTAAGCTAAAACTAAGCAAAAACTTAACTAAGAAAGGTTAAGCATACTTACTGAAGTGCTATGCTTGATTAGGAAGGTCTTGTGTCTGCTCTTAAGCTCCCAAAAGCTCCAGAATTGCACAAGAAGTGAATGATCAAATGGTTGCAACTTCATGGCCTTTTATAGTGCTCAAGAACACTTAGATTGTTGACAAACAACTCTAGCAATGTTCCCTGATCACTAACACATGTCCCTAATGTCTAGGAGCCATTTAGGGGTCGTCCAAATATGAGGAAAATCGATTATAGATCAGTTATTGTGTTTAAACAGCAAACAGCCAAAAATTTGTCGCTGGGCAACTCCTTGCGCACCGTAAGGATATGCTTGCGGTGCGCAAGCCTTCTTCAGCAGCCAAAAACTCTTGTTCTTTCAGGCATTTGAAGGGGCAACTGATGTGTAACGATTTTGGCCATGTTTTATCAGTAAGGGGCCTCTAAAAAGTGCCTTGAACAGTTACATACCCTACCACTTTGATATGTTTACTTGGATTCTTTTTTAAAGTGCCATAAACAAAAGTTTACCGTAGAAATTCCATAGGATCCTGTCTTGCACTTTGAATTCAATTATTGTCAACAATCCACTGGATTTAAGGTATATTAGATGTGTGTAATATATGTTAGGGTCTTGGGATTTATAACGAGGTCGTTCAGAGGTAAAAATTAACATGACGACACTTTTAAATCCTGCCATACATCTTTAATTATACCCGGGTTTATATCACTCTTGTCTTATATGACACGTGTCGTTATTTCATTGAACACGAATTTTCGAGGTGTTACATGCTCACCCCCTTAAAAGAAATCTCGACCTCGAGATTTACTGAAACAAATGAGGGTACTTTTCTTTCATTGTGGACTTAACCTCCCACGTGTACTCGGGACCTCTACGGGCATCCCATTTTACCTTTACAATATGAACATGCTTCCTTCGAAGCTTCTTAACCAGTCGATCCTCGATCGATACAAGTTTTTCAACAAACTTCAAGCCCTCTTCTATGTGCACATCTATGTGTGGTATAACTAGTGATTCATCAGCGAAACACTTCTTCAGATTTCAGATGTGGAATACATTGTGAATACCACTGAGTTCCTTATATAGGTCTTAGCTCACAAGTTATTTGATCTTGATACATTCGATTTTTCCTTCGAATGATTACATATATTCAGAGCTTAACTAGCCTGATTATTTAACAAATTGGCACACCCTTCCTGGGTGGTATCTTTTGTGGAGCCTTATTCTTTAACAAGATCTTAGGAGATTTGCTACTTTCATTAATTCTTGATTTTCTGCCTAATACTGGAAATTTACAGATGATTAGGGATTTGTATGAATCTTATTCGTTGTTTCCAATGCAACCTTCAGATCCTTATAAGTGGACTTCCCAAAGTCTCGTCCATCCAACGGATGTTTTGATATTTCATTTATACAAGGTCTCCAAATGAGCCTCCTTGATACTTATATAGCAACTATTATGGAAAAGCTTATCTTAAGGTGAGATGGTTATTCCAACCATCGCTCATAACTAATCTTATGGAGTAGCTAATCCTTACAGTTAGTCGAACAAATCGATGATCCTGGGCAGCTGATGGCGATTCTCAATCGTTGCCTAATTAGGGTTGCGGTAATTAATACATAAGCAATATGAACCGTTTTTCTTATTCAATAACATAAAACTCTCAGGATATTGAGTCAGGCTATATGAGCCTATGTCTTAAAACCTACTTAATCAGGGTTTCGATTATTCCAAAATCAACATGGAGTTTTTCACAATACTCTAGCCCACAGCGGGATGTTAATCTTAACTCTACCTGCCTCTCAGGAGGTAAGCAGGGAAAACTTATGAGAAGATACTTAGGTATAAGGAGATTAAAGAGATTTTCCAAATCTCAGACTCCAATTCATCCATCAATGCTTGTGTCAAATAAGTGACACCTGTATGTTACAATTCCACGAATTTCCTTAACCGGAAACATTTACTTGGACAATTCCATCCTGGATATCTTCTTTGAATACCATTAGTTGACTTTAGTACCATATGACCATCGGGGTATCTTTGTGGTTCCATGCATTAAACCTCCATACTGATCAGGCATGGAAGCAATCTATGGGACATATTAAGATACACAAATCCTCACACAGTGCTTTTATCATACCATCTGGTATTCATAATCGATAGAGATTAAAGAGATATCTACTATGTACACTGTCGCACTTCCTTTTAGAGAAAGGATACATCTAAAATTCTACGACTGAAGGTTTCTGATAAGAACAAAAGAAATGGTTCTTATGATAAGGTTCTACCTTACATTTAACATCTGGGTTTCTTACAGGGAAAATTTCTAAAAGTTTGCTAAGTTTATGGTCTTATGAGAGACTTAACAGTACCAGAAACCACATGTAAATTCTAGCAATAAAATCACAAATAAGGATTTATCTGGTGACATTCCTAATGTGAGCTGCCTCTAATCATTCATCAGGAGGGTTAAACACCTCCATTCTTAATCCTTTCAAACTTAGCTGCAAAATCTATGACAATTTAGGGCAATCTCAGCTTTGACTGGTCATTTCTTAATATATAATATATATATATATATATATATAACGTGAGTAGCTGAGGTAGATCCACAATGGATGTGTAACAAGCAGGCTTTGAAATCTTAATGTTTTGTCTTTTCTGAGTTTTCCATACTCGAAGCCTTGGTGATTCATACTCAATTCAACAAGTGCTTAGTCAATCCGCATCATGTGTCCCCTTGAATTTGTTAAAGGCTCATCATAAGGAGTCTTGATAACTACTTGCTTCTCATTACCCAATAGTATGGGCTTGGTTACAGGATGACCAACTCATCTTCTATTATTATATCGAGTCCCTCCATTTTAATGGAACAAGGTCAGTGGAAAAGAATGATTCCTAATGGATATAAAACATCCAGCTAAAATTGCTGAAGCAGTCTCTGAGGTACTATCGGTTAATTTTACTTTATTCTTAACGCTTAGAGTTTTAACAGGCAGATTTAATGATTTACAAAATCTATTGTCTACGAGAGACTTATCTGAACCTGAATCAAATAATACTCTAGCATGAGCGTTATTGATAAAGAAAGTACCTGTTGTGACATTGTCATCCTGAATAGCCTCTTGAGCATTCATCTGAGAGCTTCCAGCTTTGGTCTTCTTAACTTCCTCAAGCTTTTTAGCGTATCTAGGGCAGTTGGTCTTAATGTGCCATTTCTCATTGCAACCATAGCAGGTTGCGTCTCCCAGTCTCTTGCAATCCAAGGTCTTATGCTCCCTGGACTTGCAGATTCCACAGGGTAGAGGCTGAGATTCATATCTGCATTTCCCGAGGTGGTATTTCCTACAGGTTTTGCATCTGGTCTTTTTACCGGTCTGCTGTTTGTCCTTCAAATCCTTCCCAGACTTAGTTGCTCCTTCCTTGGCAGCCTTAGGGCAATTTGTACTGATGTGGCCCTTTTCGCCGCAGCTGAAACAGTTTGCATTCTTTATGTCCCTACATTCGTGGGACTGGTGGCCAGCTCTTTTACAGATGCCACATTGCTTTATCTTTTGATTTGATCGACACTGTCCCCAGTGTCTTCTTTTCAGGTTTTACATTCGGGTTTTGCCTCCTTCGGTTTGGACTGGTTATAGCTTGAACCGGTCTTACCCTTTTTGTGACTCCTATTTGGGGTTTTATTGCGCTTTCGCTTA
This sequence comes from Helianthus tuberosus, assembly GCA_030545235.1. Taxonomy (NCBI): domain Eukaryota; kingdom Viridiplantae; phylum Streptophyta; class Magnoliopsida; order Asterales; family Asteraceae; genus Helianthus; species Helianthus tuberosus. The sequence goes on along the minus strand of CM060366.1, from coordinate 155,240,431 downwards.
TGATCCTTCAACACACGGTCCACAACGTTGTTTACGGCTGTATTTATCATAGCCTGGAACTTAGTGCTTGTTAAGTTCAGTCTTGCATCATCATTTTGATCAACTGGATGATTGTGAGCTTCAAAGGGGTCAGTCATGGTGAAGATTTGAAGGCTACTAACCAAGTAGAAATAATTTGTTTAATCATATAGCGAATTGTCGAATTTGATGAAGAAATAGCCATGGTGCAATTTAAACCATATAGGCCAATAGATAGTATTTAATTTATTTGATTATGTTTTGCCTAAGTTTTTAAATAAACCATCTTTGGCGTTTAAGCGGAATATAATCCTTCATATTTATTAGACAGGGGACATAAGTCACGACTGCCAATGTCATACTGACATCTTTTATATATAGCACAAGGGCTTGTTCCAAAGGACTTTTGATGGCTCAGAGGCCTTGTCACTAGGGAAATTTTAAAACACAATCAATGATTCCTTTGGATCGGAAAATTTCATAGTTCATTGTCTTGACAAGAAGTTATGAAATAAAACTATCTTTTTCATGTATTCATCTTTACCCGTAGGTATACACCTCGAATGGATGTTTTGATGCGTACATCATGTTCGACGTTTATTAGCCATGATTCCTATTGATCATTAGGCTTAACAAGGGGTTTGGAAAAAATTTCCTGATATAAAGATGACAAGTGTGATTTTATCGCATCACTGTTGTCGGGAGTGTTAACACATTTTCATACGTTAACAAGGATCTGAATCTCTTTTTAAACAAGTTTACCATCTTAGCTAGGTCTTCAATGACATTCAAGCTAGGTCAAACCTTTTAAGATTCTCTTTTAATATTTATACTGGCAGGAAAGGAATGATATTTATTTTTATTCAGGATTTTTATTAATATTATCCTGGATTTAATCAAAATATAACTATAGCACAAAAAGTCAAGTCACAAGGACAAGTTTAATTTATAAGCCATGATTTCAGAGAATCGAGGCAAATTTATAAGTTAGTAATAGCACAAAAGGCCTAGTCACGTGGACAAGTTTAATTTATAAGCCATGATTTCAGAGAATCGAGGCAAATTTATAAATTAGTAATAGCACAAAAGGCCTAGTCACGTGGACAAGTTTAATTTATAAGCCATGATTCCAGAGAATCGAGGCATCAAGGTTTGAATCAAAGTTCATTACCTTTTCTTGACAGGGAGTTGTAGGCTACCACTGTCTTTAGTCTCAGAGGACATTAACTATAGCCCGTAGGCACTTCATCTCTAACGGATGATTATTTCAAATAAGAAATTTAGATTAACCCCGTTTTTAAAAGATGGCCTGTGTGACTTTAACGATTCACAGTTTGCCAAAAATGTTAACATACTTACAGATGTTAACAGAGATTGGAATCTTTTGGATAGGTTTTACCGTCTTGGCCATGTCTGCAATGACATTTAGGCTAGGTTTTACCATCTTGGCCATGTCTGCATTGACATTTAGGCTAGGTTTTACCATCTTGGCCATGTCTGCATTGACAATTAGGCTAGGTTTTACCTTTAAGATTCTTTTAATATTTAACGCAGAACAAATCCTAAATTGAAATGTTAACAAGGATCTGAATCTAATTGTGGAACTACCATCTTTGCCTTATCTTAATGTGACACATGGCTAGGTCTTGTCCTTTTTAGATTTTGCCATTTTATTATAATGGTAGATCTTATAATATAGGAATGATATCTTAAATTATAATCGTTCCATTAAATTTAAACAAGTATATGGTTGCCCTAAACGGGACTTCTACAGAAAGTGACTTGCCCATGCAAGAGCTAATCAGAAAATAACAAAGGAATCAAATAAGGACAAAATAAAACGAATTAGAATTTTTCCTATGTTCTTGTCTAGACTCAAGAATGTGCAACTGTGTAACTGAGATTAAACACAAAAGGCTAGCGTTTAATTCACTCAGTGTTGGCTCTGATACCAACCTGTCACACCCCGAATTCCACGAGTCACCGGTGGGCCCGGTGGGGAGTATCGTGACGTAGTTGATATCATCATAGTCAAACAACACAATATATAAATGCACAGCGGAAGCAAAAGATAAATATATTACAATCCGAATATAAAGTAATATCAAAGTATTACAACGGAAGTAAAGGATCCACAGGCGGACCTTAAACAGAAAGATAATATCGTTCAACAGACTTTAACATCTAAAGCATGCAAGACTTGATTATTGATGTCTGGAGTAGCTAGCCTATTACGTATAGTACCTGCATTTAGCCTTTTGGAAAATACGTCAGTTTACACTGGTAAATACATTCAACTGACTCATTTTGAAAAGGGTTTTATAAAATTGATTTGAATGCACGTAGCACAAACATTTTATAACTTGGGATAATTATTCAAATATATAATCTTGTAAAAGAATTACATGTTCCTTATGCGTTCAGTAGCGCGGATCGTGTCCGGGTTAAGGATCAATAGACACACCACATTATTCTTTTATGCACTGACGAGTGTACGCCTACACCCCGCGCTTAAGTCGTGGCCATTTCGTAAAATGATGCCAGGGATATCCGGGGCATGGTCATTAACCCCCCAAAGGGTTTATGTAAACAAAACATATTTAAACGGGCCGATCAAATTATTCAATTAACCACCAAACGATGGAAGATTTAATGCCCGACCAAGCGGTATTTTATATACCGTAACCCAAGCCCGTACAGGGGAAAATAAGTTAAAAGTATTTACCTGAGCTAAATATAAATTCAATCCCAGCCGTATATCAATTCAGCAAGTACAGATAGCTTTTACTGGGCTCCTAATCTGGAACGAAGGTTTTTAATAACCTATTAGAATCCTAACGGGTCTTTAATTAAGTCTTGACTTAGACCGGTTAGTTTTCAAAAGGAAGATACGGTTCAAACGCATGATAAGGCGAAGACCGGAATAGAATGTGATTTAGACCCGACAAGTGTAAAGACTTGTATAATATGGGTAATCCAAACACATTCTGAATTTTGAGATAAAACCGATAAGGTTTGACCCGTTTCGGCTAATTTATGTAAACTAGTTACATAAGCCGAACCTAACGATCAAGATGCATAGGGGTAATCATAAGGGTCCTAACCAGGTTTCCTATGTTAATATGCCTCAAATATGTTGTGATATCAGTAGGATACCTTCCATTATGCCCAAAACGAATTTAGACACAAACTATGCCCCGTAGGGGTAATTTGGTCATTTATAAGGTTATAAAAGAGTTTAAGTATTATCCTGAGTTACAGGTCTGATGTAATCAGCAAAAATACTCAATTTAATAAGTTATAACAGTAGGGTAGAGTATATATGTGAAATTTATCAATTATAATCAAACTATGCACCGTAGGGGCATTTTGGTAATTTCACATAAGCCGAAAAGCTCAAAACTGAAGTCTGAGTTAAACAACTTTTGCTTACTGTTATAATATTTTAATTTACCTAAAATATCAGTAGGTATCAACCCTTGTAGGTTTAAAATAGTTTTAGTACATACTATGCGTTAAAAACGCTTAAAAAGGCGATTAGAAGCCGTTTACGGGTTCCATATACAAAGCTGATATTTTTATTATTCCAGAAGGGTTAAAATAATTTATTTATCATATGAAATCAGTAGCAAAAGGTTTGGGGTCAAAAAGATATGTAAAACTCATTTTATAGCCCGAAAGGGCAAAACCGACAATTACCGGATTAAGCCTATGACTCTAAGTTATGCTCAGCCTAAAATTAATTAAAAACCTTCAAAAATCCCAAAATAATATATTACATCAGTGGGTAAGAAGTTTGATATCAAAAAGTAGGTTTAAATAGGCTATATGCTAATTATGTCGTTTAATCGCTAAAAAGCTTTCTAATTACGCTAATGAGCATAACTCTCAATCTATACCTCAAACTAATGTCAAATTTTGGGTTCAAGTTTATAAATCAGTAGCTAAGGGTTCTACTCTTTTACATTTTTAAAAATCACGTTTTATGGTGAAAAGGGCATAATGGTCAACATATGAGCAATTAACGGAATCATGCGTATTAATTGGTTAACTAATGAACCATGGTGTATAATCACAGAGGTTTATACTAGCATGTAACCTGGTCCAAATAGAGCTCTAAGGTATTTCTAAAACATACCAAAACGGGTCAGAACTGAAGTCAAAGCAAAAGTCAAAGTTTTGCAACTTTCGGTTCCGAACCGGGTCTAAACAGTAAATTGTCGGGTTGAACATGTTTAGACATGTTCTTACACTAATTACCAAGTTATATTAATGATCAAACAGGTTGTATGTGTTCTACATTGCTAATTATGCATAAATTAGAAATTAAGTATCCTGTTGACTTTTTAATAACTAGTTTGACCCGACATTTGACCTAGTTAGAGTGGGAATCAGGGGGGACCCTTTTAAGGGTTTATTACCCACATAATTACCAACTTATAACTACTTTCAATTCGACTAATCACTGGACCATTAGTGATTAATCGCTAAGTCAACCGTTAATTACGACGGTTTGACTTTTAAGCTAAAACTAAGCAAAAACTTAACTAAGAAAGGTTAAGCATACTTACTGAAGTGCTATGCTTGATTAGGAAGGTCTTGTGTCTGCTCTTAAGCTCCCAAAAGCTCCAGAATTGCACAAGAAGTGAATGATCAAATGGTTGCAACTTCATGGCCTTTTATAGTGCTCAAGAACACTTAGATTGTTGACAAACAACTCTAGCAATGTTCCCTGATCACTAACACATGTCCCTAATGTCTAGGAGCCATTTAGGGGTCGTCCAAATATGAGGAAAATCGATAATAGATCAGTTATTGCGTTTAAACAGCAAATAGCCAAAAATCTGTCACTGGGCAACTCCTTGCGCACCGTAAGGATATGCTTGCGGTGCGCAAGCCTTCTTCAGCAGCCAAAAACTCTTGTTCTTTCAGGCATTCGAAGGGGCAACTGATGTGTAACGATTTTGGCCATGTTTTATCAGTAAGGGGCCTCTAAAAAGTGCCTTGAACAGTTACATACCCTACCACTTTGATATGTTTACTTGGATTCTTTTTGAAAGTGCCATAAACGAAAGTTTACCGTAGAAATTCCATAGGATCCTGTCTTGCACTTTGAATTCAATTATTGTCAACAATCCACTGGATTTAAGGTATATTAGATGTGTGTAATATATGTTAGGGTCTTGGGATTTATAACGAGGTCGTTCAGAGGTAAAAATTAACATGACGACACTTTTAAATCCTGCCATACATCTTTAATTATACCCGGGTTTATATCACTCTTGTCTTATATGACACGTGTCGTTATTTCATTGAACACGAATTTTCGAGGTGTTACAAAAGGCTCAAATGACAATGAAACAAAACTTCTATCGGCACCAGAATAAAAAAGAATAGATGCAGGTTGATTGTTAACAAGAAACGTACCATTGACAACCTCGTTGTTAGCCCTTGCTTCGTTTGCATTCAAATTGTACGCTCGCCCATGAGCGGGATTCACATTAACATTGACGTTCGCATTCGGGTTCGCGTTAGCATTCGCGTTTGCATTCACCACTTCGGACAATTGTTGCGGAAGTGGCTATACTCTCCATAATTAAAACATGAACCCGGTGGGAATCTCACAGCATTCCCCTGACCCGGAGCTGGAACCTGAGCAACCTGATTCTGTCCCAAACGACAAACATTGGCCAAATGCCCAAGTTTACCACACGTTGTGCATTGTTTGCAAGCTTGTTGTGCAACGTGATGACCGTCGCAACGAGCACAATGAGGTGCGGTACCAGCATACGCTTTCTTTGCAGGTGGCTGAGCCGGTGGGTTCTGCGGGTTCTGAGCAGTCTGTGCTGTAACAGCAAAATTCTGGGCACCCTTTCGCTTCCTCGACTTCTTCGATGACTCAGCTTCCTTACCCTTACCCTTTTTCTTGTCCTTCCCTGAATCAGTCGCCTTCTTTTTATCACCCTTGCGGGTGAGTTTACCCTTCCTGACTTGAGTCTCAGTCAGGGTAGCGGACAACTCGATTGCTTGACGAAGGGTAGTAGGATTAACACCGGTCACAATCTCCAGAATAGAATCGGGTAAACCATCGATATATCTCTCGATTGCTTTCTCCAGAGGGGTAACCATGGTGGGACACAATAGACTGAGTTCCTCAAAACGATCTGTGTACGCACGGTGTTCAGCCCCATCTTGCTTTAAATCGTCAAACTCTCGCTCCAAAGCCCGAATTTCGTGACCGGGATAAAACTCCTTCATCATGAGAGCCAGAAGCTCTTCCCATGTTTGTGCCAACGCCACTTCGGCACCCCTGTCGCGCATAATACCATTCCACCAGGTAAGCGCTCGCTTCTCAAACACGCTCGAAGAAAATTCAACCTTACGCGCATTCGGACACTGCACATGTCTGAATGTGCTTTCTATACTCTCAAACCACTGCAGGAGCGCAGTTGCTCCTTGCGACCCGGAAAACTTAAGCGGCTTCGCAGTATTGAAATTCTTGAAATTACACGGTGCATTATTGTTGTTGTTATCATTGTTGTTGTATATCTCGTGGACTTGGGTCACAACACCGGGAAGCACAGCAGCCACTTGCTGAGAGACCAGGGCTGCAATTTCTTCAATAGTGAAAGATTGTGCTTCATGTCGAGGAGGCATTGTCTAACAAGGAAATATGAGAGACGAGTGAGGTTGATAATTAGGAAAAGCAAAAGAGGTATCGACAAAACACAAGGAAGGGGATCATTTGTTCGTTACCTCGAACAAACAAACGACACGCAGTGACTAATCAAAGTAAATGGATCTAAATAACGTATCGCGAAGACATGCTCGCCTATAAGTGAACACTCACCCCAAGAGTTCCCAGGTAAGAGTGACTGGTCTATGTGGATTTGTACGAACACTCTAGCCTTAGACAGAAAACTCAGGGTACATACATTCACTCTTCCAGTTTGCACGTGTTCACATTATTTAGACCCAAACTTTGACGAGATTTTGAAAACTTAGAGGGTTCAAAACCTTATAATAGAGGGTTCAAAACCTAGTAATCAATCATCCTAGAACAGATGATTAGTTTTCAAAGCGGGTTCGAAAATTGTGTTCTCGTTGTGGTTATCACCTAAGAATAGGTGACAATTTTGTTTTAAAAAAATCTAAACGCAAATAAACTCGCGTTGGGGTCCTAGAAGTTATAGTCTAGGTCAAAGCATTACTAATAACCTAATTCCCTATAGCCATTGGCTCTGATACCAACTCTTCTGTCACACTCCGACCGCGTAAAACAACAAAGCGTGGCGGAAATGTCGGGGAGTGTTGTAACAGAATTATCGTTTCATAACCATGGATACAAAAAGTGTTTCGTTTTATTGATAATATTAAACATTAACATTGTTTTAACACATAACAAACAAGTTTTATATCGACTATCATTGTTTTATGTCACTAAGGCCTCTTCCAGATCCTATGTGACGCATGCATCCTAGAACGTCAATCAAGCAACAACACCTGAAACATATGTAAAAACAAAGTCTGCAAAGAAATGTTGGCGAGTACATAGGTTTTATAAGAGTATTGGAATCATGGCTTGTTTACATATATTGCAATACCTTGAAAACCTTGTTTTTAAAAAGTGTATAATATTGCAACATGATTAACCAACTCAAATCAAGATGGTTATAATTTATAAAATTTCGTAACCATGATTCTTAACCCAAAAGCTTTTGTTTTAGAAAACCCTCTTGTAAAACTTCTCGTATAAACTCGTTAATAAAACTCGTATATTATTTCGAAAACATCGTTGTGTGACATCATTTTAATATCGTTTACCCAAGTGAACTAAATAACACCACGAAATGTAATAGATTGAAAACACTTATATATAAGAAGTACCAGCGGCGTATCTACCATGTTTTCACCACATTACACCCGTCCCATTATCTAAACACTAACCAAAAACCAATCGTTTACCCAAATCGTTTAACATTGTTTCCAAATCGTTTTCAAATCATCCTCGTTTTAATTGTGAAAACTAATATATGGTCGTCTCGCTAATAACATTCAAACCTTCGTGACTCGACTACCTCGTTCCTCGCTTCTCGTATTAACAAACCCCCAAAGGGTAAGTTAATAATTACAGATTCAGTCGTTACCCACAACACCCACACATAACCATGGGTATAGTGCAATAACGGGATTTGTCAGATCCTATGGTACCATAACCTAATACTGGTCGGTTCGGCCAAAATTAATGAATGTCATTCGTTATGTAACTACAACCAACAAGTTCGTTCACATTATCGAAATCGTTATTAGTTTAGTATAAATCGTTTTAATCGTTTTTGAAATCATCGTTAACACCTTGAAAACATTATGTACATATGAATCACCCCAAAACAATTGAAAACAGTAAAATAGGGGAACTATGTACTCACATGTAGTGCAAGGTATCCTCAATCAATAGTACTTCAACAAACTCGAGTAAACCAGGGAAATCAAGCAGCACCTAGTAATTGAATCACTAGTCAAACAATAGACGCCTAAATCGGAAGATCGGACAGAATGAGGTCTTTTAAACCAAATTAGTGTTGGAACTCATGTGATATGGTTTAACAAAGCCTACATCCTAAATGAAACCTAACCTAAGTGCTTTCGACCCATCGCGACCCATTAAGGTAGCTTATGCTACTTTAACGCGTTGTTCGCGTTTGGAACCCCTATCTAGTCCTATGATAAGTAAAATATGCCTTAACATGTCTAATATTGTTTCCAAAATAGTTTAGATATCAAAAATTATGTTACATATGCTTAAAATGAATTTTGGGTGTAACAGGGCATTTTGGTAATTTACCTAAGGCATATATACTACCTATCATACAACTAACTAACGTCGTGACCATAAGGTATAACCTCGGAAGGTTATTCCCTATACAACTATGGTCACCTAATGTGTTTGGTCGGAACCTAATGATCGACCAACGGGTAGGGTTCGAAAGTATAAGCGATTGATTAGATCGCTTACCTTTACGACCCTATATAAGCACTAAACTAAAAGTGACGAGCTAAGCATGTTGAAACATGCTTAACTAAGTTAGAAAACAAGTTTGGTATCAAAACAAACGGTTTTGATACCTAAAATTAGTTTGGTTACAAAATACGCGAGAATACGCATTTTGGCCAAAACTACGACTCGTCACGGAGCCTAGATAACGTGGCAATCAGTAGGTATAGTTACTAGGGACTATAACCATCGTGATTACGCTCACGTTATGAAGTTCAAATGAACTCCGCATTGACCATAAACTGGTCAATGTAGAAAGTCAAACACAGTTTGACTTTAACGCTAAAACGCATAAAAAGAACGAAGGAATACTTACAAAGGGTCCCCGCAAGATTGATTTTCCAAGTATTCTCAGGTATGAGGTGATGAAACACCCCAACTTAGAGAAATTTCAGAAATCAAGTGGGTTTGCAAGTGAATGGGATCGGGTATTTATAGTTTTTGGAGAGCCGTTAAGATCGTTTATCGTAAACCGAGCTTTGATCTCAACCTTACACTTGTTTACAATACCATTGCTCATCAAAATGGCCCCCTAGTATCAGGAAATGCCATGTGCATGAGAGAAATGAGTGTGTAACAGCTGGAAACAGGCTGGAAACAGCTTTCTGATGTTCTGGCACATGCATACGGATCGTATGGTCCTCACCCTTACGGTCCGTAAGGACCCTGCAGACCAGCAAGTTTCAGTTTTGGCAGTTTTGGTCCCTGTGCGCGTATGGTCGTGTTTTGGCACTTCTAACACCCGTCAAGTCCATTTTTAAGCTTTACAAGGATGTTAAAGCATAGGGAACATGAAACATGCTCAAAATTATCTCGGATGTCGGTTCGTTTGGCCGTACGGTCGCGTTGTTCGATTAATTACGACGGAAGTCGTAACGGACGCAAAAACGGTCCAAATTGCGCGACGAATGGATTTTTCTTATGCCAAACACTAAAATAAAATATTTTAATGCTTACCTAAATTTTTGGATGTCCGGATGTATTCAGAATGTAAGTTATGCGCGAGAATGCAAACTTGTGCACTTTTTGACGCTTTTAGTCCCTATTGATCAATAAAGTTTGTTTTAGCATACCGAACCCCTCAAAGCCTATTTCTAAGCTATGTAAAGGTTATTTAGGGTATGTTTAACTTATGATCAAGTTTCGGAATGTTCGTTACTATACAAATCGGCATAGTTTCGTAGTTTGACACAAATAGTCCCTGCGATCGAACAAAGTTGATTTCAACACACCAAACCATTAAAAACTTATTTCTTAGTTATGTGGAGGTTATTTAAGGTATGTTAAGCCTATGTCACTATTCCGGAGTGTTTGTCTCGTTATACTGACTGCGTTTACGCACCAGTTTGCGTATAACCTTCCAGAACGCGATTTAAAGCTTGTAATCGGAATCGAATCACATTGTAAAATCACCAAACACAATTACACACATAATAACACCAAAACACATATAATAACACCAAAGCACATTGTTTTATTAATAATCATGATTGTTTTACATCGTACATCGATTATAGAACACAGTTGTCACAAAAACTTTCCCTTCTCATTCATACTTAAATTATTGTCCGGGTCGTAGCCCGTCGTTCATTATGACTCCTAAGAGTCGATTACTAACACATCTAACACATAACTTGTTCAAAACTTCTTCGTTTCGTCTAAAATTTAGGTTTGCGTGCCAATTACGATCATTCTTTTGTTCATTTGCTTTAGATTTACTTATATGACTCGTTGACGCAACCATGGTCAAACTATCGACGCATCCTGAGGTGGGTTAATTTCATCTTTTTTTATGTTTTAAATCCGTCCCGCGGATTCAAACGTAAAATCCATACCCTTCATTACTTCTATGTTTGAATCTGTCTAGCGGTTTCAAACATATCATTCACATCTTTCATTCCTTACATGTGTTGTTATAAAACAGATACCCGGTTATGTATCATTGACTCATTGTTGCTAAAATAAAATGTCACCATTGTAATAATATAGATGCATCACTTACATAGGTTCAAGAGTGAACACTAGTGTAGTTTATGAACTGAGTGAACTAATCTGGCCATACATGTGTGTAGATCAATGGTCAGGATTTGATAATGAAATACACTAGTGTATTTTACGATTTGATGATGAAATCCTAGCCATCCACGTGTGTAAATCAATGGCCAAGATTTGTTCACTCAGTTCGCAAATACATTAGTGTTCACTCTAGAACCTCACCCTATATATATATATATATATATATAGTGAGGTTCATTGGGGAACACTAAAAAAGTGGGGAACAGTGGGGAACCGACTTAAACGAACTACGATTGGACTCATTCTAGCGGCGTTGGAACCGGCTCGTCGAACCCTAACTAGGATCTCTAAACCCTAAATCATAACCCCTAAACCCTAAATATATTAGGGTTTGGCTTTTAGGGTTTAGCTTTAGGGTTTAGCTTTGGCGTTTAGCCTTTAGGGCTTAGCCTTTAGGGTTTATAGTTTAGATTTTACGGTTTAGCTTAGGTTTTAGCCTTATTTTTTAGCTTTAGGGTTTAGATTTTAGAAGTTAGGATTTAGTGTTTAGGGTTAAGAGATCCTAGTTAGGGTTCGACGAGCCGGTTCCAACGCCGCTGGAATGACTCCAATCGGAGTTCATTTGAGTTGGTTCCCCGCTGTTCCCCACTTTTTTAGTATCCCCCAATGAACCTTCCCATATATATATATATATATATATATAAACGGGATCAGGAGAAAACGCTCAAAAGTGTGAGAATGGTGAGAACGCATCCTGGCCCAACACGTGTCCCGCGGCATAGAGAAGGGCGGAGGGGTTTTTTTGTCTTTTCATTCTTCTTTTATTTTCCTAACGCGGTATAATATTTTCTGGCGTCTAAGTTTTTTTTGGCGTTAATTGTATTTATTAAATTTTTTGGCGTTGAATTAATTGTTTTTGTGTCACATAAATAATTTTTTGGCGTTATAGTGTTTTCTGGTTAATTTTTTTGGCGTTTGTGGCATTTTGTATAATAATTTATTACGAGGCATTAATATTTGCATCAGATTACAATAAGACCACTTTTTTTGGCGTTTAGTGAATTTTTTGGCGTTTAATACCCTTTACAAGGTGCTTTGCCAGCAGCCGTTCTCCCAGTTTTCATACTATTAGCGTTTTGGTGTTTGTATTTTTTTATTTTTTTTTGCATTTTATTTAATAATGTATTTTATTTCTAGAGAATTAGATATCAAAACAACATATAACTTGATATCAAAACAATATAAAATGAAAACAAAAATAATAAAAAATGGTAATCTAATTTTTCTTCCGAATCTTCACTGTCATCAGCGTCTTCCTTCTTGAATTTGTTTTTGGCGTTTTGAACCTTTTTTGAATACTTTAGCTAGATGCCAACTTTCCTACATAAACCCCATCTTTTTCAGAAGAAGCTGCTTAGTGGCATTCTGTGTTTTGGTGTGATATTCTTGTTTGGTGGCATGTCATTAAAGATCAACTCTTGCTTGATGCTATTTGTAATAATGGAGTCCAAAATAGCATTTTACACTTGTGTTGATCCCTTTATTCCATGCTTATAATCATCAAGAACAAAGCTCACATGATGGCATATCACTGTCATCAGTCTCTTTTTCTTGAATATTTGTCCATCTCATTCAGCAAAATATTATTGAGTTAACCCCCTCAGAAGAATGATCCATTTCAGTGAAAGCTTTGCCATATGTGGCATTTTAAAGTGAGTGGTTTCTAGAGGATATGGCGTTTTGTGTTTTCTGGGTGTGATTAATTTCATTGTGTATAGACCCCTCTCTTATAGGAGTTTTTTGGCGTGTAGTTTAGGCGAGACTTTTTTATTGTAATAAATAATAGTAATAAAGTAACTGTCTTTTCAGTTACTGTTTTTGTATTTACTGTGTTGATCAGCTTTTATCAGTTTTAAATGGCGTTATGCAGACCAAGATGACAAAATACAATAACGGAGTAAATAAAATATTAAGCAGGAAAAATATTTTTTGTTATTTTTGGCGTTTTGTAAGAAATAACCATTTTTAGTATTTTTTTTTTTTTGGCGTTTTGTTAATAAAGGGAGAAATATATCATTTAATTATCTTAAAAAAACAAAAAGAAGATTACACGGAAGAAAAAAAAATAAGGAAAAAAATTAAAAGCCTTCGTCAGAATGTACTTTATCCGAACAGTATCCATCACTTGCGTCATCTTCTTCCTCCTCGGAGTCTTCATCCGGATCTTCATCCATGTCATCACCTTCACCTTCACCTTCATCGGCTTCTTGTTCCTGAAGATTCTGAGGCCTCCTCCTGAACATGTGACAACTCGAAATTTAGAACCTTTCGTTGTGTGCTTGAACGTTTAGTGACCAACTGATTTGATGATTTAATGAATGATATATGTGAACTTATATGATTATGTGTTATGCTATATGTATGCTTGTGTGTATGTATGCGAGTATGTATATGAACCGAGAACCCGACTCGAGACCATGTGGTCTCGAGTGAACGATGCAACATGTGGGCCGGTTGGGCCACACACCCCTTAGCCCATTCAAAGACCCATTAGGGTGCACAAGTGAAACAAGTATATAATCCTCATGATAGTCACACTTGGCATGTTTGGGCAAACAACACTCATACTCCTCTAATACACACACTCTTCACTCTCCCTCACTAAAACCCTAAACCATCACATTTCTTCTCCTCTTTCTCGGATTCGACCGGCAACACAAGAGCTCTCGGATTCAAGCTTAAGTTCTTACCTTTGAAACTCATCAACCGGTTAGTGTTTATGATGCTTGTTGGTTAGTGTTTATGATACTTGTGGGTTAGTGATTCTTGTTATATATTTCGGATGATGATGATAATGTGTGATGTTTGGCGGATGATAATGAATAATGAAGTTAACTTGATAATATGTTGCCTTATGCATGATGAACATACACCACTTGAATAATCGATACTAGGATTGTTGTTGTTCATCTATGATGTTGGTATTTTAATGCTAGATAAAGTAATGATTACTAAGAAAACATGACTTGATTTCGGACATATTGTATGATGGGTTAATGACATCTTGTGTTTAAATGTGGTCTAAACCATTAGTTGTTAATGCTCATGAAATCGGATTGCATACCCCTAGGTTACAAATCAAATGCTTGTTAAATGGCTGCTTATATGTGGAAATCGGATTGGTTGTTGAACGTTTTGATTGTTGTTTCAAGTTATGAACATGATGAACTATTGGATATTATGATGAACATGATGAACATATGAAGAACAACTTGAATGTGATATGAACATGCTTGAATATTTGAAATCTGCTATGTTTGATCCAATTTGGTAAGTTGTTAGACAAATAAACATGTTTAAGTGGATAGTACATCATGTTGCATGAAATCAGAATGTTATTGGATAGTACACTGTACCGAATCAGCCTATATCCAGTCGAAACCTTCGGTTGCGACTCGAAACCACTGCATGACGAGTCGAGACCCCCGGTTGCGACACAGATTGCGAGTCGCAAACACCTGGTTGCGACTCGAAACCACACTTGATCAGCACAAACCGTATGACTCGAAACCACAGTTACGAGTCCGGTTGCGACTCGAGACCAAAACAGCACGAGCCGAGACCATGATTGCGACTCAGGTTGCGAGTCGCAAACGCCTAGTTGCGACTCGAGACTATACACAGATACACGCTGTTTGGGCTTGCACCTCATTTCGGACTTAAGTGATTGGGCCGGACTCTTGGGCCTGATGCACAGACTTTATGTGTTGATGATTGAATGTGGATATTGTTGAACTGCCATGATCAAACGTGTATGCCATGAACGATACTTGAATGCATTATGCTAGGAACATACGTGTACTGATTGAATACGAACCTGATTGATATGATACAACTATGATAGGACGTGAGTAGCCACGATATTGCTTGATTGACTTTTCTGTGTATCTACCGAGCAAACCAAGGTGAGTTCACACCCTCTACAAAGCATGGGATTCCCAGGGGTCGGGAATTGGGGTTAAGGAACATGGGTTCCTCGTCCTCCTTGGGTAGGACAGCAAAGGTTCAGGAATGTAATTCCTCGTCCTCACGGACAGATAACTCGTACTAGACCAAAACTCTATCACGAAGTCCTTCATTTTTATATCGACTTAATCGCCGGGCCAATGGCGAGCGGGTCATTAGTTAGATAGCGCTATTTAGGTCTGACAAACCTCACACCGTGCCGCAGAGGACGGGCGTGAACTAATGGATCTGGGGCACGTCAATGATGATAGACATTGACAGTTTCAGGGCACATAAACATGACTACAGTCAGCAGTCGATATGGTAACGAGTCTAGTAGATACATGGGGTAGCCCCCACGGCCGAAATGCCAGATAACTAACACGGGGTAGCCCCCACGGCTGGATTGCCAGAGTAACCGGGAATAAACAAGACACGTTTTTAACTATGGGGTAACCCCCACGGCAGGATGCCAGATAAAGGAAACTGTTTTCGAAACAACTTAAAACGAACACCCAACCGTGAACTCACTCAACTTGTTGTTGACTCGTTACTACATGCTTTGCAGGTCCCTAGGTTCTTAACTGGAGCTTGCATGGAGGAGGATCGTTGTGGGACATGGACGGCTGTGTGCCATGTTAAACTTTGAAACAATTAAACTTATGTTTTGATTTAAGACTTATGCTTCCGCTTGCAACTTAACTATGTTTTGTTTGAACACCAATTGTATTGATTGGATTTTTATAATTACTTATGTGCTTGTTCAATATGATTGGTGGCTGGATCCTGGTCAGTCACGCCTCCAAGCGGTGGTACTCCGCAGGTGGAATTTGGGGGTGTGACAGAACATATGTTGCATTAACTCCAATTTTGAGTCTATTTCTGTGTTGGTGCAAGTGGCGTTATGCAATTCTTCCATGAAACCCAGACGCTGCTTTGTTATAATGTTTTCAAGCCAGTAGACTTCCTGCTCTCCGCTGTCGTATGTAACCATTACCATGTCTGTTTCATCATCAAAACGCTATGATGTCATGACAGGGTCTGGCTTCACATCTGTTTTGATTGGTCCAAATTAGCTGGTTAATGCTTTCATAAGCATATGCGTTTCATAAGCATATGCGTTTCATGGCATTCGTTATCTAGAGTGATGCCAATGGATAAGATTCACCTCTGTATGTCTTCTTCCATCTTCAGAATTTTCCTGACCGTCTTAACATACACCCTCCTTCTGTTGTCAAAAAGGATGACGTATCGCCTGATTCCCAGAGTGTATCTCCACGAAACGATTGTTGCCATTTTTGGCATTTGGTTTAAGTTGGCTTTTTGGTTAAGGAAGTTTTTTGCAAAAAAATTGATAGATTGAAGTGATTATGGAAGCTATGTTTTACCTTGTTTATATAATGATTTTTTGCCGCGTAATTTAGGAGGGAATTTCTTCTAATAAATGTTAATAACTGAAATTCAGTTACTGTGTTGTTTCATCTTCCTATAATATCCAACGCGTTTTATTACTAATTTTTTGGCGTTTTGTTTTTAATGGCGTTTTATTTTTATTTTTTTGTATGGCGTTTTATCATTTGATGGCGTTTTGAATATGAGCAGTAAAAGACCCTTTTACCCTTAATGAAGAGCGTCCCACATAATAAAATTGATGTTATTTACGAAAACGCCACCACGCAATCTAGTTCATGGATTGTTTTGATCGGACGACCCATAAGCGTTCTCACCGTTCTCACACTTTTGAGCGTTTTCTCTAAATCCCGACCATATATATATATATATATATAGAGAGAGAGAGAGAGAGAGGAAGGTTAACGTATATTATGGCTTAACGTACATCACGTACGACAGGTAATTACGCACGTTCATTTTAAAATCACGCACGTTATAACTCAAAAATCTAAAATCAAGCATGTTGAAACACAATAATCACGCATACTGAAAACATTAATCACGCATGTTATAGAACAAATCACGCACGTTGTCGTACGTTAAGCTGTAATGTACAATATACTTTATATATATATATATATATATAGGGTGAGGTTCCAGTGAAAAGGACCTTTTTCGTGAGAAGTGTGAGAAAGCATAGAAATTGACACGTAGGCGTCATGCTTTAGACTTAGGCATGATGTTTTGGATTGTTTTCGCAAGAAAAACACCCAACACAACAATTTAAAACACAATGCAACGTATTATGGGCCTGAAATTTAAAAGACACTTCTTAACACTTAAAACACACTACTTAACGTTTTTGGCATGGTGTTTTGAGTTTTAAGCGTAGAATTCATTGTATTGTGTTTTAAATCGTTATGTTTGGTGTTTTTCTTACCAAAACAACCCAAAACATTATGTCCAAGTACAAAACATGATCCCTACTAAGCCTTCTCACACTTCTCACGAAAAATGTCATTTTTACAGAATCCTGAGACTATATATATATATATATACACTATATATTATAGACGCACAATGACTAAAAAAGATGCATAATTATCATTGATGCACCACTTTGATAATATAGACGCATCATTCACATATCACTAATGCACACTTACTAAAAATTAAATGCATTGTTATATATTAACAACACACCTTGTAATAATATTGTTTTGGTGTATAGGTTTCAAGGAGGTGGTGATCTTTTGACCTTTGATGCACCGTCGTAAATTTTGATCAACCCTTGTAATCAAGATAGTATCAATCCCATTAAAAATGAAAATTAAAAAAAAAACAATATACAAGAAGACTCGTATTAAATATCAATTTTTAAAACAAGAATTATATAATATTAGTTTAACTTAATTGAGACACATGCCTATTAGAAGGTAAATCTCAGATTCAAATCTAGACAAGTAACAGTAAATCACGATTTTGAGGTATAGTAAAAGAACATTTGCAGGAACAAAATTACTTGATGAACCTTTTGTTTATAAATTTCAAGTTAAAATGAATTGAAACAAATTTACTCATGGTTGCAAAAGTTGCTAGATGCCTAAGTAGTTAATGCGGTAAAATATCGGATATCGGTTAATGACCGATATTTGAGATATCGGTTATGTTGGGATATCAGTAATTTTAATATCATACTAAATTTATATATATAGCAATTTAGCACTAATGTTATAGGGTGTGGTCATGACCCTCATGGTCACCATGACCTTCCGCGTCAACATCATGTTATCCACTTCTAATCCATCATCCAAAACCACTACCTTAAGGGTGTGGTCATGACACAAACCACTATTATCTTATTTTAATTTATTTTTGTTAAAAGGAAAAGAAAATATTGAAAAAGGAAAGGAGGCTCATGGTTGCCATGGTTTAATCCATGCCAAATTGCCAACCATGGTGGATGAGGCAAGGGGTTGGTGTAGCAATCCATTAATGGTCCTACGTGGCGATTGATGACCCAACACATGCCCCCACACCCTTTAGGCTAACAATTCAGTATACTTTCCTACCATTAACAAACTAACCGTTTACAACTTGCAAAACACTAACAATTGTAGTAAGTAGGAACTGACTAAGACTTAAAACACTAATATTTAACAGTAACAACTAACAACTAATACTTAAAACACTAATAAGAGCAATAAGAAGAAAGACGAACTGTAGAAATAAGAAGAAATGTATTGATATTGGGAAAATTGGTGATATATTGGTCAAATATCGGTCAATATCGCCGATATTTTCGGTACTGATATTCTGACCGATATTTTGCACTGATATCTCGACAGGGGACCGATAACCGATATATCATTGATATATCGATGATATACACAGATGGTAACTACATAGCTAGGCGCTCCCTAGTCGGTCGATTGGGGAGTTAAGAGTACCCGGCCTAGGCCGAGAGTACTCGGACATGTTACGTTATGAGGAATTAGTTTTCGGGAAAATATATATGTCAAATATCATAAATTTACTAATCTTTGTAACAAAATATGTGAATATCAATATAAATAAAAATACATATTCAAATAATAAAATATTTCAAAATTTTGTTTCATTATTTCAAAAATGATTTTTATTCTTTAATATAATAGACATAAGAATTATGTTTTTTTTAAGTCAAACTCGACTCAAGTTAAGCTCCTAGATCCGATTCTAGCCTATGTTGATTGGGTTTGATTGACTTCGAGTAATTAGGCGGAGTTGAAAAAAGTCGTTTCGGCAGCCTACATTGTAGCGATTACTCGGAGAGTACTCGTCATCCGAGACCTTGTTTTACAACATTGTCCATACTATCTTATAAATCATAACATGTTGGTAGAGTTGTAATTTATTCTCCACTTTGAGACGATTAGTATTAATTAATTTTGTTGCATATAAAACAAGTGCTCTATGCAATAGTTCTTAGTTTGTCTCCACGTATCATTGATATTCAACAAGACTTCATTACATTTTATTCACTACATCAAGTATGATCTTATTTATAATACTTTTAATTAAGGTTTTACATTTAGTATTTATATTTTTTCATAACAATATACTATTTAAATTAAGTATTATTTTGTTTAAATAATTAAGTATATAACAAGATAGTTTTCATCATCAAATTGTAAAATACACTAATGTAGTTTCATCATCAAATCATGGCTATTGATTTACACTTGTGTGTTAATAATCAAGTGTTAGGATTAGTTTATTAGTGTTCACAATCAAGTAGGTTGTTCACTAATAAACCTAACCCTACATATATATATATATATATATATATATATATATATATATATATATACACACGCATATGTCTGGTTCATGTTTTTATTTTGAACAACATAAATTACATCAAAATCCGCTTTCTAACAGTGCTCGAACACTTAACATTAAGGGTGGAGGGTATGGTTCAATCACTCTAGGGTGTTTGAGTCATTCTCTACCCAATAATAGCATGCCATGTCAACTCCCCATTTTACACTCAATCACTAGGTATGGTTCAAACAACCATCAATTAAAAAAAAACTTGATTGGTTGTATCTCTCCTCTCTCTCTCTCTCTCTCCTCTTAATCAATCCACTCAATCATTGGTGACTATACACCGATTCTCCCATCCCCGAAGAAAGTCACCGAACACCTTCATCACCATGGTATGGTTCACCGATCGGTGAATCATATCCCCGATTGAGGTCACCAAATCCATACCGCCCACCCTAAGGGCAACAACAACACAAGAACACCCAACTTTAATGGTTTTGCTTATTGAACTAAACCCTCCATCCAAATATTCTAGTTCATGTTATAATGTCTCCTTCTAGGCTCCTAGGCATTTAAATCACCTTTAAAATATTAATAATAATATTACATTTATGGTTATAAAAATCGTTAGACGCTAGCCGATCAAGGGTACCGATTAGCGATTAACCGAATTGAAATTTTATATGTAATTTTCAGTTTTATATATATACACACATTTTTATAGGTAAATATTTTAAGCAGCAATGTTTTCACCACTTCTCGACCCAATTTATTTTAAGTATACAGGATTAAGCGCCAGAATCTACATTGTTTGACTGGAAAGTGGCCAGAATTTACATGTTTTAATTGGAATCCGCCGAAGTTGCTGAGTTTTGGCCGGCCGACTACTGATTAGTGAACCGGTTAATGAAAAATTACTCGGTGAATAACCGACTAACAATTAATCACCAACTAATTCTGATTTTTAAAACACTGATTATACTTATAGTTTATCCAACTTTCTTACAACACTGATTACACTTATATCGTGTGTAGTGGTGAGTGAAACAAATGCATCGCCCTTGGGCATGAAGCGACACGTGGCAGTCCAGTTAGCATTGAGGCATTTGTTTAAAATGGGTTTAGTGGTATAATGCCCAATAATGCCCCATCCAATGATTACCCAATTATTTTTGTGTTTTTCTTTAAAGTTAAAACTAATAATATGTCATTAAATAAATAAAAATTACATAAATAATAAAACACACACAAATAATACTACTTGTCTTAATTGTGATCTTCGCTTTCGCCGTACTCGTTATTTTCGCTTTGCTGAACGTCGGTCTCGTTTAATATATATTCTCTTGGCAAAATTTCACGTTGAGGCCAACTAGAATGTTTCATATACCGCGCCACGAGTTCGCACGTACTCGTAACCGCCTCTTGCTCGACCTCCTCATCGGTTGACTCACCCTCATTGACTAAAACTATATGTAATAAAAATTGGCAACGGACGACGAGTACATGAGATATCTATTTTTAATAGAAAATTGAGTGTAGTTTAGGTTTGTTATTGTAGTTTTTGGTTTATGATTTATAGAAAATGGAATGTGAGAGTTTGCATATATATAAATATGAACTAAGAAAAAAAAATAAAGTAAACTTCCGTTTTGCTCCCTGTGGTTTGGTTATTTTAACGGTTTTGCTCTAATAGTTTAAAAATAGTCATTTTCCTCCCTGATTTTTCTAACTTATCTTCATTTTGCTCCCAGCCTCTAACTCCATCAGGGAGGAAACTGGCGACAAACTCGAAAGATTAAGGAGCAAACTGACAACAAACTCGAAAGATCAGGGAGGAAAATGACTATTTTTAAACTATTGGAGCAAAATCGTTAAAATGATCAAACCACAGGGAGCAAAACGGAAGTTTACTAAAAAAAAATAATATAGCCGTATTTTTGACCGTTGCCAACGGTCATTGGCCAAATCAAAAATTGATCAAGCATTTTAAATAACACGCCCTCAAATTTTTTTTGAACAAGCATTTTAAATAACACGCCCTCAATTTTTTTTTTTTTTGAGAATCACATCCAGGGTGCGGTGGTATAGGCGTTTTTAAACGTTTTTTTCCATCCACAGTCATTTCATGTCACTACTACCACCACAGGTGGTCTTATAATTTATCCAACTTTCGCATGTAAACTATCATAGTAGCCTCTCTGGTCAACAATGAAAGTCTCCACTCTCACAACTCATATTGAGAGAAACCTATAGATACAAAGTTTTATAGAAAGAGAAAGTGATTAAAAATAGAGACACATATATATTAACTGTTTTTAGAGGGAGAAAGTGAGCAAATACAATGAATAATAAAACTTTATATTAAAACATAAAAGAATGTATTTTAATGTCAGAACACATAATAACGTGTCTAGAACTTTATATTAAAATATAAAAAGAATATATTTTAATACCAGAACATAAACTTGTCTCGTCGATTTTAATGTGTCCTTCTAGGGATCTAAGCGTTTAATTAACTTTTGTGCCTTCCAAAAAAAAAAAAAAATTCACTTTTGTCATATTAATAATAATAATAATAATAATAACAATAATAACAATAATAATAATTGAAGAAACACTGGTTTAGTTGACCGGAATCAACTGAACCAGTGGGTTTGAATCTACATAAAAGGGGTTAAATCTTCTCGTTCGATTCGTGGGTGAATGATCTTATTCCTCTAGCAATCACTGCAAAACAACAGTCGTTAGACTCGTCACAGGGAGAATGGGGGTTCTCTCCGTGACCACCCTCCGGCGTGAGAACAAGTACAGGGTTTGATAAAGAAGAAGTGAAAGTGAAGTGAATGTAACTTGAGAATTATACCTGAATTATTCTTCTATTTATAGCCGAAGTTTGGGCGGGAAAATTTGTTGATGAAAAGTTGACGGAAAGTGCTTTTCCGTGAGCGGTTATTTTTCCTTTCCGTTAATCACTAACGAGTGTGTGTGCACATGGATCATGATCTCGATCAACGGTTAGGGTATTGCCACGTGGAAAGTGGGCAAGTGTAGATCTTCCTTCAATTTCATGCCATCATCGTGACCTTGAGGGAGCATGAGATGATGCCACGTGGCCATTCGGTTATAACCGAATGGTGGTGTATGATAGGGTCTTCTAGAAGGATACAGCTGTAATCCTGGGTGACTCTTCCTCACGTTAACTTCGTGGTAACAGAGAAGTTATTTTTATCCAAGTCTGTATATTGTTTATGCGGAAGTGTTTGCTATGATTTTTATCATGCCTGCTACGGAGATCGGCGCAAGGATTTGTTAGTTTCCTTTCGGCACGCAGATGTTGAACATCGTTTTTCTTTCTAAGTTTTCTTTGTAGGACCAGTGCGCAGCCGCGCAAGGTCTAAAGAGGGCTTTTTGTCGAGGTTGTGGTATGGTCCCAAGTACCTAAAGCAGGGTTTTTGGGACCTTACCCCTTCAAGTCCCCCCCTGTCTAGTGTTGCTCTTATGCCAATAAGTGGAGCACTGGACTATGAGAGATGGGTGTTTTTTGCTGTAGAGTTTTTGGCGCGAAAGTGGAGAAACTTTTTGGGGAAGATACTCTTACTCATGACTTTGATATTGAAAATCTTGACTTTGAGCAGGTGAAAAGGTGCAGTGATGACTGTTAACGTGTGACAGGTTGTGGCTGCCAGTTGTACGTTGCTCATCGTGACCCTCACGCGCGTGTGAACTCGAGTCATTGCTTATTCCCACTCGCCCCTGATGCTTGGATAACCGTGCCAACCCCGAAAAAGGTGTTATTGCAGTTATCTAGGTTTTTAAGGCGGTGGGTATGTAAATTTTCCAATTGCCTATTTTCGGCAATCATTGCCATTTGAAAAATCATTTCTTCCCCGTCTTCCCTGTCAGTTTCTTGAAAGAATTTGTAATTTTCCTTTCTATGTCAACCAGAGACCATCACAAAGATTCTGCTGAAGAAATGGTTGTTGAACTTCCACCATTGAAGTGGTCCAGGGAAACCTTTGATGGTTTGATTCGAAACTTTAGGTTTCCGGAGAGTTGGGACGCTCGATATCCTGATGAGGGTCATACATCGGCGGATGCCCCGGTCGGATATATTACTTTGTTATGGGATTTCTTCTCTCTAGGCAATTTTCGATTGCCTGTGACAAAGTTTTTTTCTTGACATTCTTGCTTATTACAAGTTCCACATTTCCCAGATGCACCCTATTGCGATGGTTAGAGTTCGTCATTTTGAGTTTGTCTGCCGTACGATGCATATCGAACCGACGGTTACTCGATTTCGAGTGTTTCATCAGATGCACTGTTCTCAGGGGTTCTACTCGTTTATGCAAAGGGCATCTGCGAAGAAGATCTTGCTGCAACCCCCAAAGTCGTTTCATGACTGGAAACAAAAGTTTTTCTTTATTAAGGTCAAAGTGATTATGATGAAAATGGTATTTAGGGGTAAAGAGGAGGCTGCAACAGAGACGATACAAACTCCTCTTTCGGAGAATTGGTACCAAGATCTAAATGATGTTCCTTTGATTGCCTTGCCAGAGAAATCCCTGGTCGGTGTTGCTATAAGCCTCTGTTGGCGGATGAATAGAGAGGACAAACCGATGTACATGGAGGGTGATAAGAGTAAGACTCTAGATCTCTTCCTCCTTTGTTTTGTTTGTTTTTTCTCTTCTTTTTTCTCTTTTTTTTTTAAATTTGTCTTCGTTTCTCTCTTTTGCAGTTGTTTCTTTGTATGTTGTTGTTTTTTAGAGAGAATGTGGGAAAATGGCTACTGTTCCCAAAAAAACCTGATGAGGAGCTCTGGTATCATCGCATAGCCAGGAATTTTGCTTTCCCGCGCGGTGAGGACTTGTCCGCGCAACCCTCAAGTGGTGTTGGTAAGTATTCACCTTTGTTTTTATGTTGCTGTATTATTCTTTGTGCGTGGATAACATTGTGGTGTTCTTGTTTGAGTAGGTGAGCTGACTAACCTGTGTATTGCCCTGAGAAGAAAAAACGCGCGCCTGCTGCCACTGCCGCGCCAAGAAAGAGTGATATGGAAAAAACTCAATCCTCCAAAGCAAAAAATGTGAGAGGAAAGAAGAAAGGTATGCACCGTTCCTCTGACTCGTGGTGTGATTATGTAGTGGTATCTGACTCATTGGAGGGTCTTGCGACTGCAAGTTGTAAGGAAACTGTAACACCCATCTTCATTTAATGTAAATATACTATATATATAAATTCTACGATCATATTATACCATAAGATCCAAAAGTAAAGTATTAAAGTAACATCTTTAGTTTTCTACCGACTAATTTAAACATCCAAAAGCTGTTTAGCAAACAATTTACATCATAACATTGTATAAACCGAGTTAATTTATTCGGAAGCTTCAAAAGTATGTGTTCGGTTCTTCAAAAGCTTGCTTGATCATCACCCGTAATCCGTGAGTACCTAAAACTGAAATGTTTACATAAAACATTTGTATTAGAATGCTTAGAAATAATACTTAATCGAAACTACAATCGAAGTGGATTTGAATAGTTACAATTATACAAAATTTTAAAAAAAATTGGGCTCTACCGTAACTTACGGTTCCACCGTAAGTTATGGTAGTCGGTTTACAAAAAGGGTCTACCGTAACCCAGTAGAAACCCACCGTAACTCTCCTGACCTCTACCGTAAGTTACGGTGTCACCGTAACTTACGGTAGACCCTGCATATATACAGTTTGGCTTTTTATTTGTTTTGCCCACACAATTTTCTCAAATCCTTATTCTAACAAACCAACATATTAAACTCTCGTGTTTTAATATGTCCATATTTAATTGATAACAATAGATCAATTGATCATATTATGAAGCCATATCCATGCTTTATTTGATTATTCAACCCGTTTGGCTCGTCTAAGGAATCCTCCTTTATGACGACTACCAACGAGTTCCACACCGGTTTGTCCGCTAGATGTCCCGGCTTCCTTTCCTATAGAGTTCAATCACCTTATGTTTAGAACTCTTTGTTTCACATACATAACGCACATTTTGTCATACATCATAATTATGCGTTTTAACTTAACAATTCAGTTTCAAGCCTTCTTTGAGGCATTTCTACAAACACTATAAGGGCAGAAGTTTTATATCTTTCATATTCAAGTTCATAGCTTGCTAATTAGCTAACTTAACATCAATAAAGCCTTCATATAGTATTTAAACATCATACTTTACTGAAATCACTTCCTTTGATCGAATTACACTAGAATAATCATTCTAAACCCTAGTGTTCATCTTCATCTTGTAAAACCCACAACCCACCTTCAAGGTGTTCATGGAATTTCCTGAATTTGGACATGATTTCACATGTAGTTGTCTAGGTTTCACTTCTAGACACTATATCATCCCTAATCTAACCAAATAACACACATACAACATCTAATTTCAGATTTTCCAAAATCATGAGAATTTCAAGTTGAGAGATTTCATTAGATTTTACATACCTTATAATCCTCTTGCGATGAGGATCATGATTCTAAGCTCTATTTTCGATTTCAACTTGGATTGATCCTTCAATTTGCAGATTTAGTGAAATTTTAGGGTTTTGAAGAGTGGGGATCGCCCCTGGCTTTCTCCTGTGCGACCAGACACCTTCAAATGGTGTTTGGTTTTTTATTTTTATTAAAATTAACAATATAGTTTCAATTCTTACAACTTTGGCCCTTCCATTTTGTTCAACTTATAGTTTAGTTGTTTTTAACCCTATTTATAAGCTATTTCTAGACTTGTAACTAACTAGGTTAAAATTCCTAATTAGTAAATTTCTCATTTATTATACTTTATAATTCTAATATAAAGTTTTATATTTTTCGGGGTGTTAGAAGTCCACCCCCCTTAAAGAGGGTTTCGTCCCCGAAACCGAAGTACGTACCAAATAATGTAGGGTGGAGACGTCGCATCTCCTCTTCGGACTCCCACGTAGTGTTCGAACCTTTCCTATGCTCCCATTTAACTTTGACTTGATTAATCACCTTGTTCCTCAAACTCTTCTCTTTACGATCTAAAATCGCAATTGGTTTTACTGCATAGTTGAGGCTGTTATCCACCTCGATATCATCGTAGTGGATACGAGCAGTTTCGTCTGCCAGACATTTTCGGAGATGTGACACGTGGAATGTGCTATGAATCCCACTCAACTCCTCGGGTAATTCGAGACGATAAGCTACTTTACCAACCCGTTCAGTGATTCTGAATGGCCCAATAAATCTCGGGCTTAGTTTCCCCCTTTTTCTGAATCTAATAATGCCCTTCCATGGGGAAACTTTTAGCATAACCATGTCGCCAACCTGAAATTCAATTGGCCTATTCCTTTTATCCGCATACGCCTTTTGCCTGTCTTGAGCCGCTTTCAAGTGTGCCCGAACCATGTCGATTTTCTCATTCGTAGTTCGGATTATATCAGTAGGTGCTAGCCCTCGTGGACCCACTTCTACCGGAGTTCGACATTTTCTGCCATATAACAGTTCATACGGGGCCATCTTAATGCTCGCGTGATAGCTATTGTTATATGCAAATTCGACCAAGGGTAGATGGACATCCCAACTACCCCCGAAGTTAATAATGCAAGCCCTCAGCATATCTCCCAACATTTGTATTGTTCTTTCACTCTACCCATCCGTTTGTGGATGGTAAGCAGTGCTAATGAACAATTTAGTTCCCATTTGTTCTTGGAATTCACGCCAAAATTTCGAAGTAAACCGAGTATCTCTGTCTGACACAATGGATATCAGTACCCCATGCCGTGCTATGATTTCATTGGTGTACACTTCCGACATCTTCTCGGATGTATAAGTCTCACGAATTGGAATGAAGTGAGCGCTTTTCGTCAATCTATCTACAACTACCCATATAGCATCAAACCCGCGGTTAGTTTTGGGCAATTTGGTCAACAAATACATGGTGATTTGTTCCCATTTCCAAACCGGAATTTCCAACGGTTGAA
Organism: Helianthus tuberosus; assembly: GCA_030545235.1. Lineage (NCBI taxonomy): Eukaryota > Viridiplantae > Streptophyta > Magnoliopsida > Asterales > Asteraceae > Helianthus > Helianthus tuberosus. The sequence continues at coordinate 155,212,650 of CM060366.1, read as the reverse complement.
GTTTACTGTATGGTTTTTGGTGCTCCGCCTTGACTTGTAAACATGTCAAGCATTTTTCTACGTTCTTCACCACATCTCTTTTCATCCCGGGCCACCAATAGTTTTGCTTTAAATCATTGTACATTTTGGTCGCTCCCGGATGAATTGAATATCGGGATTTATGAGCTTCATCAAGTAGAAGCGCCTTCACCCCACAAGTATTTGGAACCCATATTCTCCCGAATCGAGTCTTCAACCCGTTATTCCCATCCGTCAAATCTTTCAACTGACCGATTATTCTTTCCTTCTTCCAATTCTCCTCTTTTATTGCTTCTAATTGTGCCTCTCGAATACGTTTAAGTATACCCGAGGTCACCACAAGTTGCATCGACCTTACTCGTATTGGGACGTAGTCCGCTTTTCTGCTCAGAGCATCCGCTACCACATTTGCCTTTCCGGGGTGGTAATGTGTTTCACAGTCGAAATCTTTCACCGTTTCCAGCCATCGCCTTTGTCTCATATTTAACTCCTTCTGAACGAAGAAGTATTTCAAGCTCTTGTGGTCGGTGAATATGGTGCACTTTACCCCATATAAGTAATGCCTCCATATTTTTAACGCAAATACCACCGCAGCCAACTCGAGATCGTGCGTGGGGTATTTCTTCTTGTGTATCTTCAATTGCCTCGAGGCATAAGCTATAACCTTGCCCCGTTGCATCAAAATGCATCCGAGCCCCGATAGTGAAGCATCCAAATAAACCACCATATCTTCTACTCCGTCCGGTAATGTCAGTACCGGAGCTTGAGTTAACTTTTCTTTTAGCGTTTGAAACGCTTTTTCTTGATCGACACCCCAAATGAACTTTTCTTTCTTTTGAGTTAGCTTTGTTAGTGGTGACGCAATCTTGGAGAAATCTTGAATAAATCTCCTATAGTATCCTGCAAGCCCCAAAAAGCTTCTAATTTCCGAAGGGTTCTTCGGGGGATTCCATTTTGACACAGCCTCTATCTTGGACGGATCCACCAATACTCCGTCGGCACTTATGACGTGGCCAAGAAATTGTACCTCTCGTAACCAAAAGGCACACTTAGAGAATTTCGCATATAGCCTTTCTCGTCTAAGTGTCTCTAACACTTCTTGTAAGTGGTGTGCGTGTTCAGCTTCACTTTTCGAATACACCAAGATATAATCGATAAACACGATGACCGACTTATCCAACATTGGCTTGCAAACCCGGTTCATGAGGTCCATGAAAGCCGCGGGTGCATTTGTTAGCCCAAATGACATCACGAGGAATTCGTAATGTCCGTATCTCGTGCGGAAAGCAGTCTTCGGCACATCTTCTTCCTTGACCTTTAGTTGGTGATACCCCGATCTAAGGTCAATTTTTGAAAACCAGTTCGCACCTTGTAATTGGTCGAATAATTCATCTATCCTCAGAAGGGGGTATCGGTTCTTTACCGTGAGTTTGTTCAACTCCCGGTAATCGATACACATACGCATGCTTCCGTCTTTCTTTTTCACGAACAATACCGGTGCGCCCCAAGGAGACACACTCGGCCTTATAAATCCCTTGTCAAGCAAGTCTTGAATTTGGGACATCAACTCTTGTAATTCCGACGGTGCGAGTCGGTACGGAGCTTTTGCTACGGGTTTTGCACCCGGAATCAATTCAATTCCGAACTCTACTTCCCGTTCAGGCGGTATCCCCGGTAGATCCTCTGGAAACACATCTTCATAGTCTCGTACTACTGGTACATCTTCAATCTTCCGTAATTCTTTCTCGGGCTCATTTGCGTATATCATGAATGCCTTGCATCCTCGCTTCATAAGATTGTGAGCTTTCAACATTGAGCACACTATGGGGTTGCCTCCTTTTTCGCCATAGATGGTAACGTGTTTCCCGCTCGGAGATGTTAATTTTATCTCTTTACGAAAACACATGACATTTGCATGGTGCTGAGATAGCCAATCCATCCCAACAACTACTTGAAATTCCCCCATTGACATCGGGATTAGGTCTATCAAGTATTCCTCATCGTCGATGCTTAATTTGCAGTCTCGACAAACATCACAAACTATAAAACTTTTGTTATCCCCTATTTCAACTTCTAAGGGCACAGATAATTTCGTCAATACAAATGAAGGATGTCGAATAAATCCATGCGAAATGAAGGATTTATTCGCACCCGTATCAAATAATACACGTGCTGGAATTGAGTTAATTGTAAATATACCTGAGACCACATCAGGTTCTGTCTTCGCTTCAGCCGCGGTAAGTTGGAAGGACATAGCCTTTGCTTTGGGAGCTTCTGTTGGAGACTCTTTTGTGTCTCTCCTTCCCACCAACTCGGGGCATTCAGATTTCTTGTGACCGGGTTGATAGCATTTGTAACAAACAGAAACTTTCCCGGGACATAGTGATGCGGTGTGCCCCGTCTTCCCACATACCGGACAAGGCTTGTCTTTGAAGCGGCACTCCCCCTTGTGCCCCTTTCCACATACTTTACAGCTTGGCGACCCGCCTTTAGCCTCTACCTTCTTCCCCGATTCCGCAGTTCTAGCTTTCTTTGTAGGGCTTGGATTCACATCCAGTGCCCTTCGTTCACCTCTTTCAACTTGTTTCTTTAACTCAATTTCCCGCTCCCGGGCGGTGTTGATAATCTCCGTGAGGGTTTCATACTTTGACGGAGTCATGAACTCACGGTACTCGGCACTCAACATGTTGTAATAGTAGTATATCTTTTGCTCTTCAGTGGTGACTAACTCGTCACAAAATCTCAGCTTATCCATGAAGATGTCCGTGATCTTGTCAATTGTTTCACCCTTTTGTCTTAGCTGGATGAATTCTTCCTTGATCCTGTTAATAACCGCTTTGGGACTGTGGTGTTTAAGGAATGGTACCTTAAACTCGTCCCAAGTCATAACCCTTGCCACTTCGGCTCCCATTTCTTTCTTTTTATTATCCCACCAATCCTTAGCTTGGCCTCTCAATTGACCCGTTCCGTAAGCAACAAAGTCGCCTACTTCACAATGGGTTCGTTCAAACACCCCTTCAACATCACTTATCCATCTTTGGCAAATTATCGAGTCAACCTCCCCGTTATAGATTGGCGGTTTACACGCCATGAATTCCTTGTACGAACACCCTTTGCGTTCTCCCGTTTTCTCCTTCATAAGGTTGACAATATCCTCCAACCTTTTAACTCGCTCTTCAATAAGCGACAACACCGTGCCTTGAATTTTGTCTATGAACCCAGTTAGACTTCCTTCAATTGCCTTCCCTACGTCTTCGGCACTTATCTCTTTCATTTGTTCGGTGCTTGTCGTCACCGGATCATTATTACTTTCTTTCGACATCTTGAAACTGAAATGTTTTACATTTAAACGTTAAACATTTCATTTATAACATTGCTTCATTTGTTTCAATTTAGCCAAGTTCCTAACTTGCTTTAACCGTTTACATTTAATGCACTTTCCGGGTTTGAGTGTGTTAACACACTCTTCCCGTGCATAACCATTCATTTTTCATTCTTACATAAGACATAATTTGTTAACATAATAAGTTAATTCTTACCGGACGATCGATCAAGCTTGAACCGAACACTTTGTTGACAACCTTAAGCTCTGATTACCAACTTGTAACACCCATCTTCATTTAATGTACATATACTATATATATAAATTCTACGATCATATTATACCATAACATCCAAAAGTAAAGTATTAAAGTAACATCTTTAGTTTTCTACTGACTAATTTAAACATCCAAAAGTTGTTTAGCAAACAATTTACATCATAACATTGTATAAACCGAGTTAATTTATGCGGAAGCTTCAAAAGTATGTGTTCGGTTCTTCAAAAGCTTGCTTGATCATCACCCGTAATCCGTGAGTACCTAAAACTGAAATGTTTACATAAAACATTTGTATTAGAATGCTTAGAAATAATACTTAATCGAAACTACAATTGAAGTGGATTTGAATAGTTACAATTATACAAAATTTAAAAAAAAATTGGGCTCTACCGTAACTTACGGTTCCACCGTAAGTTACGGTAGTCGGTTTACAAAAAGGGTCTACCGTAAACCAGTAGAAACCCACCGTAACTCTCCTGACCTCTACCGTAAGTTACGGTGTCACCGTAACTTACGGTAGACCCTGCACATATATAGTTTGGCTTTTTATTTGTTTTGCCCACACAATTTTCTCAAATCCTTATTCTAACAAACCAACATATTAAACTCTCGTGTTTTAATATGTCAATATTTAATTGATAACAATAGATCAATTGATCATATTATGAAGCCATATCCATGCTTTATTTGATTATTCGACCCGTTTGGCTCGTCTAAGGAATCCTCCTTTATGACGACTACCAACGAGTTCCAACTAAATTTTGACCAATTATTCAATATAGCGACATCACCACTTTAATTCAACGCAACTCTTATTCTAAAATTCAACTACGCATATTATAATCATCAAATTTACTTAATGTAACGGGTCAAGTTACATACCTTCAAAGCAAGCCCTTCAAACGTGCGTCCACACCGGTTTGTTCGCTAGATGTCCCGGCTTCCTTTCCTATAGAGTTCAATCACCTTATGTTTAGAACTCTTTGTTTCACATACATAACGCACATTTTGTCATACATCATAATTATGTGTTTTAACTTAACAATTCAGTTTCAAGCCTTCTTTGAGGCATTTCTACAAACACTATAAGGGCAGAATTTTTATATCTTTCATATTCAAGTTCATAGCTTGCTAATTAGCTAACTTAACATCAATAAAGCCTAATTAGTAAATTTCTCATTTATTATACTTTATAATTCTAATATAAAGTTTTATATTTTTCGGGGTGTTAGAAGTCCACCCCCCTTAAAGAGGGTTTCGTCCCCGAAACCGAAGTACGTACCAAATAATGTAGGGTGGAGACGTCGCATCTCCTCTTCGGACTCCCACGTAGTGTCCGAACCTTTCCTATGCTCCCATTTAACTTTGACTTGATTAATCACCTTGTTCCTCAAACTCTTCTCTTTACGATCTAAAATCGCAATTGGTTTTACTGCATAGTTGAGGCTGTTATCCACCTCGATATCATCGTAGTGGATACGAGCAGTTTCGTCTGCCAGACATTTTCGAAGATGTGACACATGGAATGTGCTATGAATCCCACTCAACTCCTCGGGTAATTCGAGACGATAAGCTACTTTACCAACCCGTTCAGTGATTCTGAATGGCCCAATAAATCTCGGGCTTAGTTTCCCCCTTTTTCTGAATCTAATAATGCCCTTCCATAGGGAAACTTTTAGCATAACCATGTCGCCAACCTGAAATTCAATTGGCCTATTCCTTTTATCCGCATACGCCTTTTGCCTGTCTTGAGCCGCTTTCAAGTGTGCCCGAACCATGTCGATTTTCTCATTCGTAGTTCGGATTATATCAGTAGGTGCTAGCCCTCATGGACCCACTTCTCCCCAACATACCGGAGTTCGACATTTTCTGCCATATAACAGTTCATACGGGGCCATCTTAATGCTCGCGTGATAGCTATTGTTATATGCAAATTCGACCAAGGGTAGATGGACATCCCAACTACCCTCGAAGTCAATAATGCAAGCCCTCAGCATATCTCCCAACGTTTGTATTGTTCTTTCACTCTGCCCATCCGTTTGTGGATGGTAAGCAGTGCTAATGAACAATTTAGTTCCCATTTGTTCTTGGAATTCACGCCAAAATTTCGAAGTAAACCGAGTATCTCTGTCTGACACAATGGATATCGGTACCCCATGCCGTGCTATGATTTCATTGGTGTACACTTCCGACATCTTCTCGGATGTATAAGTCTCACGAATTGGAATGAAGTGAGCGCTTTTCGTTAATCTATCTACAACTACCCATATAGCATCAAACCCGCGGTTAGTTTTGGGCAATGAGGCAAAGAAGGATGCTGGGGCGGAGAATACTGAGGTTGAAAAACCTGCTGATGTTGCTATAGAAACGAAGAAAGTTATTAACCCGGAAGCTGTGGGTGTTGATGCTGGGCATCTACAATCTCCTGAATTTGTTGCGCGGGACCCGGAGAAAGGAAAATCTGCTTAAGAGATCCATATAACAACTTCTCCTTCTGCGGCTTTTGGCTCTATGCCTGAGAATATTGAGAAGACCCATTCTGAGGACCAAGGTTCTTTTTCTGATATAAATTCCCATATTCGCCCGGATGAAACTCTAGGGGATCATTATTACAGAACCTACTCGGAGAAGAACGCCTCTGAAATTCATGCCCCAGTTTGGAACTTGAAGAAAGGTGATACCTTTTCAGACTGGAGTGTATGCCGAGATTGGTTGCAGGGAACCTTTCTGCCTGGGGAGATTAAATTTTAGGAGAGACGTCTTCATGAGCAGACCTATCACGCCTATCTTGAAGAGGCTGCTACTTACACGTCTACTACGCATCGCATAGTGCGCGAGTGGCGTAACAGGCATAAAGAGTGGGCTGCTTATGAAGAGTCCAAGAAAAAATTTTCTGAAGATGAGGCTCGAGTAGCGCAGTTGAAGGCTACCTTGGAGGCTGACCGGGCCAAGTTTGATCATGACCGAAAGACTGAAGAATGGTCGGTTGCGGGATGGAAGAGGAAAGCAGAGGCCGAAGCTGCCCTCCTGTCCAAAGAGCGGAAAAATTGGAAGGAAATTTTCGAGAAAGACAATAAGGAAAAAATGGGTCTTCGCAATACCATTAATAATCTTAAAGCTGAGGTTGAGAGATTAAAGAAACAAGATGCAGAGATCGAGAAATTAAAACAAGAGAAAGCTGAAGCTGAAGCGGCGCGTGACGAGGCGCGCTCCCACAGGGAAAGGTGTGAACAAAGAGAGGTACATACCTGCGCTGCTCTTGCTCTTAGAGATAAGGAGATAGAAGAACTTATTGCTTTATTATCTGAGCAGGAACAACTTAAAGCAGAGGTTGAGGCTGCCAAAAAAGATTTAAATCTTGAAAGGAACAAACAGGCTGAAACTTCCCGTCGTCTTACTGAAATAGAAGAGAAGTTGGAGAACTCTGAAACTGCGCGAGCTACAGCTGAGAGTGAGTTTGAACTGTTGAAGAGTGATACGTTGTGGCTGAAAGAGCACGGGATTTCAAGCGTAAGTTTATCTTTATCTCCGATAATATTTGGCGATATTTGTGCGCCTTCTAATTCTTGTTTCTTCTTTTTGTGTAGGTCACTGAATCAGTTCTTAACTCTGAAGAACTAGATAAGACGGTTGCTCATCTGTTGGTTGCTGTGCGGAATGACGGTTACGCCCAAGGATATGCAGAGTGCTCCCACCATGTGGTTAACACTTTAAAGGTTGATTGGAACACTAGCAAATCTGCTACCCATGGTGTTAATACTGAGGCTGCTCTCGTTGCTGCGAAGACGCAATTTAATAATTTACAGCTCCCAGTTATGGATCTTATGTCGCATTGCAGTCTGAAGACCATGTGGCGCAGTTGAAAGATATCTTCCCAGACCGAGAAGAAGATGAGGATGAAGACCTAGCCTAGGTTTTCCTTTCTTTGTATGAACAATTGATAGCTAATTGTAGGTTTTGTGATATGGATTCTGGCTTGTTAATGCGCTGGTGCGCAAGTAACTTTAATACACTACCGTATACGTTTAGTTTTTTGTTAAGGCGTGTGGTGCGCTAGTAACTAGTATGAAGTGTGTTTGACTTACAATATTTTGCATGAGTACAATTGTTTTGATTAGATAAGGCGAATAAATGTGGTATGAAGCTCATGTGTGAACGTAAGGTCTTGAGCGATGTGTGTGATCGCGGACTACTCATGAGACTTGTGTTGTATTTACCATAATGTTTTTGGGCTTACCAAAAGGAATTGCATGCACTTTGTAATAAACACATAAATAATAGAACTTTGTTTGATTCATGATAGGGCGTAGAGGCCGTGGTATAAAGTCGTTTATTTAGGATAATTAAATTAAATGAAACTTAACTTACTCATACTATAGTCCTTCACCATGGATTGGTAAGCTACAGAACTTGACCAACATGTGAAGAGACTATTGTATGCTACTTGCTTCTTCCGCTGCTTAGTTCTTTGCTTTCTTACTCGGGCCTTCATCGCCGCAAGTAATTTGCTTTATATCCTTCCGCACGTTCTGCAATAAGTGGGTGAGTTCACCACTTTTGAGCGCTTTTTCAATCTCGGTGCAGAGAGAGATACAATTGTTTGTAGTGTGACCATTATCCTTGTGATAGTCACAATATTGATTCGGATCTTGGCCCCTCTTATTCTTCATTGGCGGAGGGGTTTTAAACTGATAGTATTCTGTACTGAGCACCTTCGCCGGAGTTTTCGTTAGGGGGGTCCACTGCTGCTCCCTATTCTTTTGCTTTGTCTCCCTTTGCGCTGCGAGCTTGTCAACGTTGGATGGGAGTTTCGCTTTTTCCAAGGGAGCTAAAGCGATTTCACTGATAAACTTGGAATTCTCCGCTGCCTCCGCCGGGCGGTAGATTAAATTGTAGTCGTGTTCTGCTTCTGGATTATAAACCGCTCGAGGTTTATAAGTTTTGTGATCCGGTTACAACCGGCTGAACACACTTGCACTGTCTCCCTCGTGGTATGTTCTATCATACTCGTTGGTGTGGGTGTCCCGCCTTTGGTAGGAACGTGGACCCAACCGAGAGTGAATCGATTGCCTTCGATAAGAATGAGATTCATCGTGATACTCTCTTCGTCGATTTTCGGAGTGAGTAGACTCATATCTTGCTGGAGATCTAGAGTAAACTTCCGTGTCTTCTACCTAAATTCGTGATGGTGCTTCATGGTGGGAAGCATGAGGCACAGATGGTACTCGAGTGCGAGATGGAGGTCTTCGTGACTGAGTGGGAATAGCAGTTTGTGCACAGGGTTGTGCATATACAACATTTATTGCTCCTTGGAATCTGACATACCACGAGATAGGGGTTTCACCGGGAGGTAAAATTGTGCTTAACGGACTTCCAGGCTGCATTCCTGGAGCAACAGGATCATTCGGATGATTATCATTGTATTGAACTTCGTTATCATCCGAAGCCTCTTCCACAATCCCTTCGACTTGGGTATTGTGAGCGAAATTTGGCCGAGGGCTGGATTGACGGTTTGTCGGGGTTTCTTCAATTTTGAAAAACGTAGATGAAAAAGTGAATCGAAATGAAAAGAGATGAACAAAAAACTGAGAAATCGGTGGGCACCAATGAAGAAACACTGGTTTAATTGACCGGAATCAACTGAAACAGGGGGTTTGAATCTGCATAAAAGGGGTTAAATCTTCTCGTTCGATTCGTGGATGAATGATCTTCTTCCTCTAGCAATCCCTGGAAACCAACAGCCGTTAGACTCGTCACGGGGAGAATGGGGGTTCTCTCCGTGACCACCCTCCGGCGTGAGAATAAGTAAAGGGTTTGATGAAGGAGAAGTGAAAGTGAAGTGAATGTAACTTGAGAATTATACCTGAATTATTCTTCTATTTATAGCCGAAGTTTGGGCGGAAAAATTTGTTGATGAAAAGTTGACGGAAAGTGCTTTTCCGTGAGCGGTTATTTTTCCTTTCCGTTAATCACTAACGAGTGTGTGTGCACACGGATCATGATCTCGATCAATGGTTAGGGTATTGCCACGTCGAAAGTGGGCAAGTGTAGATCTTCCTTCAATTTCGTGCCATCATCGTGACTTTGAGGGAGCATGAGATGATGCCACGTGGCCATTCGGTTATAACCGAATGGTGGTGTATGATAGGGTCTTATTGAAGGATATAGCTGTAATCCTGATTGACTCTTCCTCACGTTAACTTCGTGTAAACAGAGAAGTTATTTTTATCCAAGTCTGGATATTGTTTATGCGGAAGTGTTTGCTAGGATTTTTATCCTGCCTGTTACGGAGATCGGCGCAAGGATTTGTTAGTTTCCTTTCGGCGCGCAGATGTTGAAAATCGTTTTTCTTTCTAAGTTTTCTTTGTAGGACCAGTGCGCAGCCGCGAAAGGTCTAAAGAGGGCCTTTTGTCGAGGTTGTGGTATCGTCCCAAGTACCTGAAGCAGGGTTTTTGGGACTTTACCCCTTCAACAACAACAACAACAATAATGAAATCACACATTTTACCTTTAGACCATCCGTAATGGAGGCGTTTTATCCTCAAAACGCTCAATCACGCCATGACCACCGCCCCTTCCCTCACGATCTTTGAATTTGCCTCCTTGTGGTTTGTATAACGTGATGAAGTCGGAGAATTTCAAGAAAAGAATCGTTGCCAACGGACTGTTTCTTGAAAAAAATTTTCAAAATTTATTTAAATTTTACCCACTGTATAAAATACCCCATTTTACCAGTTTAACTCACTATTATATTATATATATATATTATATATATTATGATGAATAGTAAATTTATGTTATATATATATATATATATATTGTTGATGAACTATGATGAATAGTAAATTTATGTTTATAATAATATATAGCATTTTGTTATTGTTTTTATTTAATATATTATAATAGTTTATTATTATATTTACTTTTAATAACATATTTTTATTTTCTTCCTTTGTTTAAAATCATATATTTTCTTTACCATTTTTTTAATAATTCTTTTTTTAGAACATATATTAATGTATCAATTAATTTGATACTTATTTAATAATTTACGTTTATAACATTTTTTTCTAAAAACTTAAGTACGTGGTTGTTCTTCATTTTTTTTTATCTTTTTTTTTCTTCCTTTTTTTAAAATCATATATTTTCTTTACCATTTTTTTAATAATTATTTATTTTCCTTTTTAGAACAAATATTAATTTATCAATTAATTTGATACTTTTTTTAATAATTTACGTTTATAACTTTTTTCTAAAAAATTTAGTATGTAGTTGTGCTTATTTTTTTATCTCGGCATCCCGTTATAAGTTTTTATAAAAACGAAGTTGTACTCAAAATAACGTATTTATTTGTTATTATAAAACAGTATGATGATAAGCTAAACCGTTCTAATGGTTTAACTTTCTAAACAACATGCTTTATTTTCAAATCACGTTTGTTTTAACTTATCATTTGCTCGGTTTCGGCGTAACGCACGACGTCCAAAAAAAACTAGTTAAATTTATTTAATTAATTTTTACCCACTATATAAAATAACCCATTTTACCATTTTAACTCACTAATTTTTTATACACTTCATACACAATGTGCTCTCATTTTATACTATCCAACTTATAGTACTCAAATCACCAAAATACCCTTCTCTGGTCAACCTTGAAAGTCCCCACTCCCACAACAGAGAGAGAGAGAGAAACCTATAGATACAGAGTATTACAGAGAGAGAAAGCGATTGAAAATAGAGATATCCAGGGGGCTTTTAGAGAGAGAAAGTGATTGATGAGAGAGAGTGGGGGCAAATCTGCAGCGTTTGGTCTCTGTAATACTCAGCAAACCTCACTTTTTTAAGTGTCTCCGGTCTTCTTCTTGTCCCCCTTCCCACCTTTTCTGCTTCTTTTTCATTTTTTTTTATTTTTATTTTCTCTCCTCCTTTTCCGGTGAACTCCGCCGGATAACCGTCGCATTTACTTTTACTTCACTGTTCAACAGCTTTATCGGTGAACTTCCGTCTAGGTTAGCTTCTTTCACTTTTTCCAATCATTTCGTAAACCCTAGGTTAGCTGGTGCTCTAAATTTCATCCAGCAATGAAGTCTCCGGCGAATGGTTATGGATTTACTTTACATAAGCACCAGTGAAACTCCGGCGGTAGGATTATTCATTTTCCCTTCAATTAGTAAAACCTAGGTTAGCAGGCAGTCTGTATTGCATTCTAAACTCGCCGGTGACGGTTACCGATCAATTAGCAAAACCTAGATTAACTGGTAGTATTTCATTCTGAAATCTCCGGCGAACGGTTACTGATGAATCTCCGGCGGTAGAGTTTTCATTTTTCCGATCGTTTAGCAAAACCTAGGCTAACTGGTAGTCTGTATTTCACACTAAACTCACCGGCGAACGGTTAGCGATGAATCTCCGGCGGTAGGATTTTTCATTTTTTCGATCGATTAGCAAACCCTAGGTTACTCTGTGTATTTTATCTAGCAATGAAGATGGCGACGAATGCTTCTGGATGTACTTTAACGACGGAGAATCCAGGCGAAGGTTAGCGTAACAACAATCTCTATAATAATAATTATTATAATCTGAAAACTAACCGATTCTGTTATTGTTCGTAACGATTTTTTACGGAAGTTTAGATCTGAAATTTCTGTGAATCTCCGTCAACAACAAACTCTAATTCTGTATTTGTTGTTCGTATCGATTTGTTTTTGTATTCTGCAAACAGTTGGAGAGAAGAAGAGCGTAATCAATCCTGAGCTATGGCTAACGTGCGCCGGACCTCTGGTGAACTTACCGGTGGCCGGAACTCATGTTGTTTATTTTCCTCAAGGTCATAGTGAACAGGTATTAACTAGTTTTTGCTATATTGCGCTGGGTAGCGTGCGCTGTTGCTTCAGCCTTCAGTTAGTTTATAGTTGGTACTTTTGCACATGTCGTGGTTGCAACTGAATAGCTGTGATGACTTGTACCGTACAAGTTGTTGATGCAGTATGCCACCGTATTTGATTTTTTGATCCAGCGGTGGATAGAACATTGATTAATGCGGTTGTACCGTACAAGTATGTAATGCTATAAACGGGATTCCGTACATGAGTTGACAGAAAGTCTAAAGTGCGCCTGTTTTTTATCTGCTAAAGTGCGCCTGACATGGTGATTTTTAGTGGGATAGAATCTCCCTCTGCAAATTCTCTTTAGACTGCTAGTGAAGAATTTGCTTTTCTTTTTTAAAGCTTTTACGAGGATTATTTTTTATTAGAATTTAGAATATAGATCATTACAAAGCTTTTTTGTAGGACCTACTTGTCTTTATATTGTAAAAACCAAATCTTATGCAAATTATTTAACAAAATTCTTTGGTTATATAAGTTTCAACAATCATCACTAATTGGTAAGTTGGTTATATGATTTGTCTGTTATTGTCACTTTGGTTACGGAAGTAATGGTCCGGGCACAATTGGAATGGTCGGTTTTCAGCGAACTAGACAAAAACGGTGAAAACAAACCATCGATGCTTGCCTCCTTCCTTTACAGGCCGATTGGTTCTTGAGAATGGGCTAAACTGTTGAATTGATGAATCGTCGGTCTAGTTTTCAAAATATTGGTTCTGTATATTATGATCAATGTGTTTAAAACCGGGCTGGCCCAGCAGTGTGTCCAGGAAGTAGATCACATCTTGGTGAGTGGTGGTTGAACCGGTAAGCCGGTTCAGAGTAAAAAGCTTTGATGGAAAATATTTTTTACAAATAAGAATAGTTCTAGTTTTCAAAACATTAATTATGATAGAGAAGTTTTAGACATTTAATAAATAATGTTGTACTTTTTAAAGCTTGGTAATTTTCATAAGATGTTATTATGTTAAAAGGTATTCAATAATGATATAAAGTAAGAAAATATTGTGGACTGAAGTGGAGACAATCATTAATTTGCAGTAATGACTAGGGCAATTAGCTTACTTTTGCTCTAAAAGTTATTTTTAACACAGGAATAATTGCAATGGGTACAATTTTAATGCATGATGTACACATCAAAATCTGTAATATAGTTTATTTATGGTGCTAGAAAAAGGGCTAGCACATTTACATCAAATATTAGTTATTACATTTATTTTATCAGGGTTTTAAAATGAGATTTCTCTTTATCATTTTCCTTTGAAGCTGATTATCTGTTTATTATAACTTAAAATCAATATAACAACTTTTTATTTGTGACACATTTATAATGATTATGAAGGGGTTAAATAATTAATTCGGTTATCACTCAAATGTATAATTAAATTACATATTTAAGCATTTTCACTTTTGAGGAACTTTACCCACATATACAGAAAGTGTCTCACATTTTCTTACATTTATTTCCATTTTTTTGTCTTTTTATATTTAAATCCGTCTTATTATTACAACTTCGGACAATAGAAGCACATCAAAATACCATTTTAACATGTTTTATTTTATCATGCATATACGTTATATTTATGAAAAAATGGTTTCAACCATGTTGTTGTGATATATACTTGCAGGTTGCAGCATCTATGAAAAAGGATGTCAATGCTCAGATTCCGAACTATCCAAATCTCCAATCAAAGATGTTATGCATCCTTCATAGTGTCACTTTGCACGTACGCGAGTTATTATTAATACATTCTTTCAAACACGTAACTGGATAAAATATATATTTTAGTTGATTTTCATTATTATCTTTTAGGCCGATCCTGAAACAGATGACGTATATGCCCAGATGACACTGCAGCCTGTTCCTTCGGTATGGAAATGAATCATGAGTCTGCTGTAACTACTTGAGCATGTTTAACATTGATTAACTAGACTACATTATTCGTTTTTAATGATTTTAAATAGTTTGACAAGGAGGCATTATTGAGGTCAGATCTTTCTATGAAAGTAAATAAACCACAAACACAGTTTTTCTGCAAAGCTTTGACTGCAAGTGATACGAGCACTCATGGAGGGTTCTCTGTGCCTCGTCGGGCAGCTGAAAAAATCTTCCCTCCTCTCGTAAGCAAATTTCCTTACCTTGAACTCGTTTATTCTAGATGTGACAAAATAGGCGGGTCGGTTTGGTTGGGTAACAGGTTTGGTTCAAAATAGGACGGGTTAGGTTGAGTTGACCCGTAACGCTTCTTTGTCTAAAAACTTTTTAGTAGTAGTTGTATAAATTATTGGGTTAATGATAGTTAGAGTAAAATGCCATTTTCATCCCTAAGGTTTGGCCAGTTTTGCAACTTACATCAAAAGGTTTGTTTTTCCGCATCTGGATCCAAAAGGTTTGAAATCTTGCCATTTCCATCCGGCTCGTTAACTCCATCCAATTTTATCCGTCAAGTCAGGGGTATTTTCGTCTTTTTTGTTAACTTAATAGGCAATTCGGTCTTTTTCACTTTATGCACATAAAGTGAAAAAGACCGAATTGCATATTATTAAGTTAAAAGACGAAAATACCCCCTGAATTAACGGAGAAAAATGGACGGGGTTAACGAGCCGGATGAAAATGGCAAGATTTCAAACCTTTTGGATCCAGATGCGGAAAAACAAACCTTTGGACGAAATTCGCAAAACTGGCCAAACCTCATACTCTTTTAAACAGTTATGAAAATTATATTGTTACAATGATGATCTCTTATTCTCTTTTGTTGGATAAAACTATTTAAAATATTGTACACAATAATACTGCACCACTTGTTTGACCTCTTCCTTTTTTTAGCATAGTGATGAACATGAGTAAATGGGTCAAAATTGCTACCTCGAGTTAATTCTTGAAATTTATGTTTTAAGTAAATTCTATTTTGTGTAGGATTTTTCAATGCAACCACCTGCACAAGAACTAACAGCAAGGGATTTACATGATACCCAATGGACGTTTCGTCATATTTATCGAGGTAAGTTTGTAACCACCATAAAGTTTTGTAACCTGACTCCAACATTGAGTAGATGATAACATTCTTAAAACGAAATTTAGGGCAACCGAAACGTCACTTGCTCACAACTGGTTGGAGCCTATTTGTTAGTGGTAAAAGGCTTGTTGCCGGGGACTCTGTGTTGTTTATTAGGTAATGCCATCGATGCATAGTATATTAGTAATTCTTATAATGATGAACTTAATATAAAGATATAAACTTTTTATGGTATACGATAGGGATGAAAATCAGCAGCTGCTATTGGGTATAAGACGAGCTAACAGACAGCCAACGAATTTATCGTCGTCTGTTTTATCAAGTAACTGTATGCATATTGGAATCTTGGCTGCTGCTGCTCATGCAGCTGCAAACAACAGCCCGTTCACGGTGTTCTATAACCCAAGGTATTTATAGATGATTAAAATTCATAACTAAAGAAAATAAAATTTATTTATTTAAAAATTAATTCATTTATTAAACAGGGCTAGTCCTTCAGAATTTGTTATTCCGTTAGCCAAGTATTATAAAGCAGTGTGTGGTAGCCAAATATCGCTTGGCATGCGCTTCCGGATGATGTTTGAAACTGAAGAATCCGGAACAAGAAGGTAAAGGCGTAAGCTTGATATTTTAAATAATCTTTAACTTTGTTACAACAAATCACAAAAAATTAATGAATTTTTAGAATGTTGAACCTTAAAGGTTGTAAAATGCAGGTATATGGGTACAATTACAGGCATCAGTGATCTTGATCCTGTTAGATGGAAGAACTCACAGTGGCGAAACCTACAGGTATAGTAGCCTAGTTACAGAAGTAGGTCAAAACGTTGTGTTGACCTGAAACACGTTTGATCTGTACAGTTTTTATAAATACGAGTGTCGAATATGATGACAAATATATATTTTTTCTGTAAGAATTTAGTTGCTGAAATTTTTTAATAAAATGATTTTAGGAGGCTTCAGATCAATGTTTTTATAACCAAACCGGTTTCAAAAACAGGAAGGTGTCATAGATAATTTAAAAATTCCAGCACTATATATGTGTTTGTATATTATTTTGAAATAAAATATGGAATTATGTTTATCTTTTAGTGTGGATTTGTAATCTTAACAAATTAAGAAGCCTGGAATAAGCGAATTATGAAAATGAGATTTTGGAAGGAAAACAAATAAAAAATTGAAATCTGATCGAACCACCAGGTCCGGTTCGCCAGTTCAACTGACCTTTAGCAATAACTGGGCGGTTCACATGGACTCAACCAGACCGGTTATGTATCATGTCCGTGGTCCTGTTCTGAAAAAAGTGCTCGACCCATTTTCTTTAAGACAGATAATACATACACCGAATCGAGTCATTCATAAGTAATGTTGTATTATTGTAAGTAGGTTGGGTGGGACGAGTGTACTGGCCGGGACAGGCGAACCCGTGTTTCCGTTTGGGAGATTGAGCCCGTTACAGCTCCATTTTTCATTTGCCCAACGCCTCCCTTTTACAGACCAAAGCGTCCTAGACAACCAGGAATGCCAGGTATGTTGACTATGTTTGACTACAAAACCTTAATATTCACGTCCATTTTGGCCCCCATCATACAATCATAAAAGTACATAAAAAGCCACAATACCTTGTATGACTGCTGAGATTCTTTTGTTGTCATGTCCTTTTCATTCTTTGACAAAACTCAAAAACTATGATTAGAACTTGAAGAGTAGTAGCTTTCAAGTTAACAAATGATGAAAACCCATAATGATTACGTTTGAAGAATCTTTTGACCTTTTGTAATATTTGACTTATAAAATTCTACAGATGATGAATCAGCTTACCTTGATAATCTATTAGATATGTCAAATAAAGATCCTGGTTTAAGTTTGGTCCAGTGGATGAACATGCAGCAAAATTCTTCACTTGCGAACCCGATCCAACCGAACTACTTGAGCCCGTTATGTGGACCCGTTTTGCAAAACTATGGAGCACCACAAATTTCTCAAAATAACTTGCAGTTTGGTAGTCAAAGGTCAACAATGCCACTTGACCCGTTACAGAAGCTACCACAAGCTGCCACCATGAGCCCAAGCCCATTAGCCTCACTGGTGCAGCCTCAGGCTCAGCAACAGTTGACTGATCCAAGTCAACAACTGATCAGACAAAACTTGATTAATCCGTCCCAAGTTAATCCTCAAAATGTATTTCAGCAGCAGTCATCGATGCAGAATCAACATCTCTATAGAAACCTTCAAGAACAGCAGCAGGCGTCTGCTGCGGTCAGTCAAAGTCAAAGTCAACAGAACAACCTGTTGCCACCCCAATTTCCAGATCAGCAAAGCAGTCAACAGTTACAGATGCCGGATAATCAAATTCCAATTCAACTTCTACAGAAGCTTCATCAGCAACAACAATCTACACCACTACAGCCACAAGATCAGCAGAGGCCATTGGTAGATGTAAGTCAAAGTCAATGTCAAAGCTTTATGAAGTCAATATTAACCAGTCAAACAATGGACACGAAGCCTCAAACACTCATCACACCACTGTCTCAACAAATGTCAAGAAACAACAGTCAAGCAAATCTTCGATTTCCTAATCTTTCACAGCAACCGAAGATTCATCCAACCAATCAGATTTCGACATATGGCAGCAGTTTATTGACCGGGACTGCAAATGGGGGTGGTCAATCCGGGGTCACTGATGATGTCCCGTCGTGCTCCACCTCACCATCAGCGAATAACTGCCCAACGATGGTTCCATCATTGGTTAATGGTGTAGAGATGATATCTAATACTGGTGTAGAAAGTCAAAATGTCAGCTTTGTCAAAGGGTCTCCATCGGTCAATGTCCCAAAAGGTCAAAACCAAGGATTTTATACCACCCCAACTACATACTTGAACAATATTAATGGGACCCACATGGATTTCTTGGACAGCTCATCTTCAGCAACTTCAGTTAGCATTCCTCAAAACAATCATTTGCAAATTCAAAACTCTAATCAGTTGTCTTCCAACTTACAATCAGATCCACTTACACACCTTGACAACAATTTTGAAATGCCATCAATGATTCATGACCCTTTGACAACAAAAGGGTCAACAGGAGGTTTGACTTCTCAGTCATTTGGAGTTCCGGATATGGACTTCATCCCCATGGACAACATGAACGAAAGCAGTTTGTTGAACGGTGGTGTGTGGGCCCCGCCTCCACAACAGCTTCAACGAAAGCGGACATATACCAAGGTTGGATTTCTCATTTCAGTCCTATATATGTTCTTGGTTATTGACTTTTGATATTGTATGTGTAGGTTTACAAGCGTGGAGCAGTTGGAAGATCAATTGATATTTCAGCTTATTCGGGCTACGAGGAGCTCAAACAAGACCTTGCCCGAAGGTTTGGTATAGAGGGTCAACTGGAGGACCGGCAACGCGCTGTTTGGAAGCTTGTGTATGTGGATCATGAAAATGATGTTCTTCTAGTTGGAGATGACCCTTGGGAGTATGTTCACACTTTTCCCTTTGTTGTATTGGATTTGGGTAACGGGTCAAAACAGGTTCAGGTTTAAAAAACGGGCTCTAAGGTTGACCGCTAATTTCCTTATTCTTTTGGATTTGATAATAACCAGTATACTAAATGCAATTATCTATAGTTATAATTCATTAACTCATTGCTAAAAGTAATACCTTTTAGCATCAAAAGTATTAAGGCAACTTTATTCCCCAAAAGAGATTATTATCTTGGTGGTACACTTTGGCAATCATATTCATCACTTTAATTGTGTTAACGGGTCAACCCATTTGGGCCAAAACATGTTTAGCATATTTCTTTCTCGGGTCATATTATATTTACGACTATGTTTGGTTTACAGGGAATTTGTGAGTTGCGTACGGTGCATAAAAATATTGTCACCTCAAGAAGTACAACAAATGAGTTTAGATGGAGATTTTGGTGTTGTTCAAAATCAGACCTGCAGCAGCTCAGATGGTGGAAATGTCTAGAAACAAATGCTAGTTGTTTTAACATTTAGGTTATTCAAACGTTAGTTTTGTGTTTTGATGATGAATAGCTGTAAAATTGTGTAACTTAGGTAGAGAGAGAGAGAGAGAGAGAGAGCATTGAGAGTGTATAGTATTATATTCAGAACCAGTTACAGAGTAATGCTCAGTGCTTTCAAATGTTCATCAATGCTTTTGCATCATCATGATCATAATTATGATATGATCATTATCATTAGTGGTTTATCATGTTTTTTTTCCTTATCCACTCATTGTAACAAGTCCACAAAACTTGGTCCAGAAAAATCAGATAGGCAGGTCTTCTCATAGTTTTAAGTTTTATAAGAAAAAAAAAACAGGTTTTTGTTTGTTACTAGTAAGGTTGTAAACGAGCTAAGCCGTTTGTGTGCTATTCAAAATCGGCTCGCCAAAAGCTTGAATGAAGCTAATCTTAAGCTAGCTAAAGCCTAAAAATTAAGCTCGTATAATAAAGAAGCCTGAGCTTCATTTTGGGTAGGTTTGTAACCCTAAACAAGCCTAGTATTTATATAATCTTTATTTTACATCTATATACATTATATTTATTACTATATATAATACTATGTTAGAAAATTGTGTATTACATGAATTGAATAAATGAAATATTAAATAGCTAGGGGTTGTTTGTTTAGCTCTTAATGCTTAATAGTTTAGACCTCTTACTGGTTCAGTACTTAATGGTTCAAACTGTTTGTTTCGCGATCAGATGTCTGAATGGTTCGGACATTTGCCTCTGAATGGTTAAGCATTATACTGAGTCTGAATGGTTAAGACATCTAATCTGAATTGGTCAGACATTTGCCTCTGAATGGTTAAGCAGTATACTGGCTCTTAGGGCTGTTTGTTTACCTCTTAATGAGGCTCTTAATGGTTCAGACCTCCTACTGGTTCAACACTTAGGGGCTGTTTGGTAGCCTCTTAATGACCATTCAGATGCTACCTCTTAATGGTTTAAAACCTCTGAATGAATAAGAGGTAACCTCAAGTCTGAATGGTTAAGAGGTAACCTCTGAATGGTAAATTATCACATGTCACATTCTTCTACCTTCTCATTGGTAAAATTCTTAATGGTTCCATTAAGATGTAGCCTCTTAATGACCATTCAGAGGCTACCAAACAGCCCCTTAATGGTTCGGACTGTTTGTTTCACGAGCAGATGTCTGAATGGTTCAGACATTTGCCTCTGAATGGTTAAGCATTATACAGAGTCTGAATGGTTAAGACCTCTAATATAAATTGGTAAGACATTTGTCTCTGAACGGTTAAGCATTATACAGGCTCTTAATGGTTCAGACCTCTTATTAGTTTAGCACTTAATGGTTCAGACTGTTTGTTTCACGAGCAGATGTCTGAATGGTTCAGACATTTGCTTCTGAATGGTTAAGCATTATACAGAGTCTGAATGGTTAAGACCTCTAATATAAATTGGTCAGACATTTGTCTCTGAACGGTTAAGCATTATACAGGCTCTTAATGGTTCAGACCTCTTACTGGTTCAGCACTTAATGGTTCAGACCTCTTACTGGTTCAGCACTTAACCATTCAGATGCTGTCAAACGGCCCCTTAATGATTCAAATCCCTTACTGGTTCAGCACTTAACCATTCAGAAGTTGTCAAACAACCCCTTAGTAACGAAGATTTAGAAATTATAAAACAATATTTTGGGATAAGATATTATTGAGTTTTTTTTAAATAACTTTTTATAATTAATAAATAGAATACAAATGGTTGAAATAAGAGAAAGGAGAAAAAAGAGTTTTGGGCTCACAAAACTGTGACACGTAGCGCAACCAGTTATTTATTTATTAGGTCTAGATCATATAAAAAATAACTGAACGATATAATCATATACAAAATTATTATAAATATATATATAAATAGTTATATAGGGAAAGGTTCATTTGAGAAGAAAATTTAATTGAAAAGAAAAAGAACAAATGGTACAATTGTAAAACGTTAAATATTTTTTCACTTATCTCATTTATTATCATAGTTGACTAATTAATTAGTCATAAAAACAATCATCCTTCACACTAATGTTTTTTGACTACACACATCAAAAGTTACCCCACACCTTTCGAAAGTTACCCTACACATGTTGAAATTTATCCTACACAACCCGTAATTTATCATATACACATTGTAATTTATCCTACACTCTAAGTTATTTTATTTTATTTTTTTGAAAAAATATATATTTTGAGATAAGTTACAAATTATAATGTAATTAGCTATTAAAGAGGAATATTACTAATTAATTATCTTTGTAGGTTTACCATATTACCGTTATAGTAATATTAAATACTTATATTAAATGAAGTAAAATGAAACATTCTTATTGGTTGAAATTTATTCTTTTTTCTTCTTATAAAAAGTTTCTTTTCATTTGAACTCTCCACTAGTTATATATACATATAAAAACTAATATAACAATAAATAAATAATAACCGGGCCGAGTCCAAGCTTAATAGACTATTCATGAACCAAGCTTGAGAATCTCGTGTAAGTTAAACTAGCCAGACTTGGACTATCCTTCACTTGATAAAATTTTCACATTTTGTTTGAAAATTTGTTAAAGAACTTAAATCCCGGTGATTGTGGTGGCAAGACAACGTCGATGTCGCAAAGGTGTTGACAATTGTTGCAGTGGCATGTGAAGAGAGATGTCTTTCCCTATGTTTCCTAGTCCATATATGAAGAAATACCGGTTCTAATACGGGTTGGGTCAGAACCAAGGAGGTAATCTCGACAAGGATGTTAATCCTTAATCTCTTCAAATTGACGACTGGTGACGTTCCGGAAGTAAATTTGCAAAACAAGAACACCATAAGCTCGTTACGAGGAGGAGATGATAGGGTTCTCCTCGTAACCACCATTCGGCGTGAGAATAAGTATCGCTTTAAGAACTAAAATGAGTGTGTGTTAATGTTGGTTACTGTTGTAACTTTTACTTGTACCTTACGCTGAATAATGTGTACAAGTTAGTTAGCTTGGTTAGTTAGCTTAGTTAGTTAGTTGAGATTAGTTGTTTAGTTAGTTAGTTGGTTAATTATCTTTTTGACCTTGTATATATTCAGTCAGTTGAATCAATGAGAACTTCAACTTTCCCCAATTCATTTTCTCAATCAACATGGTATCAGAGCAAATCTGCTCTTGATCCTTCGTTCTTCGATTCCGCTCGCTTTCAACTTTCATCAATTCTCTTGTTCAATCTTCATTTGATTCTTCAATTGTTCGTTCTCATCATCTTCCGATTCATTTCTTGTTCGATTCTTTGATCTGTTTCTCTGTTCTTATTCGTTTTTTTCTCATTCAACATAATGGCAAATCCTACTTCACCGATTAATCCTGCAATTGATACCTCGAATCCTTTGTATCTTCATCCATCTGATCATCCCGGTATGATTCTCGTGTCTAAGCAATTTGATGGAACAAGTTTTGGTTCATGGAAGAGAGCTATGATAATTGCTCTATCAGCAAAGAATAAGCTAGGGTTTGTCGATGGTTCCATTACAGCTGGAGCACAACATGTCAATCTGTGGAAGCGATGTAATGATATGGTAATTTCGTGGATAATCAACACTCTTACTGGAGACATAGGTGAAAGTGTTCTATATGTGCAAACTGCTGCACAATTGTGGAAAGAATTGAATGATCGATATGGTTAAGCTAATGGTGCAAAGTACTATCAACTGCAGAAAAGTTTATGTGAAATTTCACAAGGTAGTAATAATATTGCACTCTATTTCTCCAAGATTAAGAGCATTTGGGATGAGATAAGTTCGTTGTCTTCAATTTCTACATGTTCATGTGGTGCTTCTGCAGAATTAGCAAAAAGAGATGAAGAACAAAAGTTGATCCAGTTTCTCATGGGATTGAATTCAGCTTATGATAATGTTAGAGAAAATATTCTAATGATGCAACCCTTGCCTTCAATTAGTACTGCATACTCTCTTTTGATTCAAGATGAAAAACAAAAGGAGATTCATCCCACTCTTCAACCATTTCCAGATGTTTCTTCCA
The DNA here is from genome assembly GCA_030545235.1 of Helianthus tuberosus. Lineage (NCBI taxonomy): Eukaryota > Viridiplantae > Streptophyta > Magnoliopsida > Asterales > Asteraceae > Helianthus > Helianthus tuberosus. Next base: position 155,189,088 of record CM060366.1, on the reverse strand, counting down.
TGAATGCTCAAGCAAAGTCTCAAGGAGATTCAAGAAAGCTGGTTTGTAGTCATTGCAAAAAGCCAGGACATGCAGTGAACAAATGTTACAAGCTGATTGGTTTTCCAAAAGATTTTAAGTTTACCAAACAAAGACAAGCGGTTGCTAATGCTTGTGTGAATGGCAATAATGGAGAAAATAATGAGACTTCTGTACATGCTTTGAATGCTGGGGCAAGCTTCACACCAGATCAATGTCAACAGTTGATTCAATTTCTATATGATACTCAACTCAATAAGAATGTTGGTTCGTCATCTACAGAGAACAAAGAAAGAAGTTCTTCCCCTAATGAAATCAAGTATGCAAACTTTGCAAGTATAATGGCATGTTCTTCTCTGTTTAAACATAATTCCACATGGATAATTGATACAGGGGCAAATGATCACATGTGTTTTGATGAAAATCTTTTAGTAAATGTCAAAATTCTTACAAAACCGGTTTCTATTCTTCTTCCTAATGGGACTGTCATCACTGCTTTTAAGTCTGGAACTTTAAATCTGTTACCAGATTTGTCTTTGCACAATGTTCTTCATGTGCCTCAGTTTAAGCATAACCTTCTTTCTATACCGAGGTTGTGCACTGATACAAATGGCCTAGTTTTCTTTTCTAATAAAGCTTGTGTGCTGCAGGCCCCTTCTCTGAAGAGGCCAGTGGTTCTTGGTAAGCTGATGGACGGGCTATATTTTCTCAAGAGCAATGATGTGATTCTTGCTTCAAGTGTTGTTTCTGACAAGACAATAAAATCCAGTTGTAACTCTGTAGTAACTGGTAGAACTTGGCATAATAGACTTGGGCATCTGCCTTTGTATAAACTCAAACAATTACCTGTTTTTTTTACATAGTGATGTTGAACATATTCAATGTTGTGATATCTGTCCTATGGCTAGACAACACAGGTTACCATTCCCACATAGTAAAAGGGAAACTACTAAAATTTTTGACCTTATTCATGTGGATGTTTGGGGAGGGTATCATACACCTACTTATAATGGGTTTACTTACTTCCTCACCATAGTGGATGATTTTAGCAGAGTTACTTGGACTCATTTGCTTTCAACTAAAAGCAATGCTTTCACTATTCTAAAAAATTTCATTCAGATGGTTGACACTCAATATCACACTAAGGTCAAGTGTATAAGGACTGATAATGCTTTTGAATTGGGGTCTTCTCATGCTAACACAGAATATTTGCTTTCAAAAGGCATCATTCATCAGACTAGTTGTGTTGCTACACCACAACAAAATGGCATAGTGGAGAGAAAACACAAACACTTATTGGAAACAGCAAGAGCTCTTTTCTTTCAGTCCAAATTACCTGTGAGATTTTGGGGTGATTGTCTTTTAACAGCAACTTTCTTGATAAATTTGTTTCCCACTAAACTGTTGCAAAACAAATCTCCACATGAAGTATTTTTTGGCAAACCCCCTTCCTATTCTAATCTCAAGGCTTTTGGGTGCTTATGTTATGCCTCCACTCTTTCTCATGGAAGAGATAAATTTCAACCAAGGGCCGATCCATGTTTGTTTATTGGGTATCCAATGGGCAAAAAAGGTTACAAGCTTTACAATCTTAAAACACATCAAGTTTTTGTGTCTAGGGATGTCAAGTTTTTTGAGTCCATTTTTCCTTCTGTTCCCTCCAATTCATCTACTGTTTTTCCAACTCTTAATGTCACACCTGATTTTTTTGAACCCATTTCACCTTCTTTCATTCCTTCTTCTGTTCCACCTTGTGCATCTCATCATCCATCTCCTGAGTTAAGGAGATCCACTAGACAATCTCATCCTCCTTCTTATTTGGCTGATTATGAATGTAATTCAGCTTATCTTTGTCCTCATACTATCACTTCTATTTCTGCCGCAAATCATGTTCTGTCAACAGTTACCTCCACTCCTATAATCCATCATATTGTTGAACCCGTCTCTTATTCACAGGCTGCAGCCTCTCCTGAGTGGCAACAAGCCATGAAGCAAGAGCTTGATGCTCTAGCTGCAACTCATACTTGGGTTCCTGTATCTTTACCTCCAAACAAGAAGCCTATCAAGTGCAAATGGGTGTATAAAGTGAAATACAAGGCCAATGGATCGGTTGAGAGATACAAAGCTCGTTTGGTTGTTCGAGGTGATACCCAAACAGCAGGGATTGATTATAATGAAACATTCTCTCCTGTTGTCAAAATGACAACTATTCGGTGTTTAATTGCTGTTGCTACCAAGTATAAATGGCCTCTACATCAATTAGATGTAAATAATGTGTTTTTACATGGCGATTTGGATGAGGATATTTACATGGTACCTCCTCCTGGAATGTTGTTACCCTCCTCTACTCCTGTTCTCAAACTTCAAAAATCACTATATGGTCTTAAACAAGCGTCCAGGCAATGGTATGGAAAACTTTCAGATGCTTTAAAGTCCAAAGGTTACAGCCGATCATCTAATGATCATTCATTATTCACCAAGAGCATGGGAACTTCTATTGTTTATCTGGCTGTCTACGTAGATGACATTCTCATTACAGGAAATAATCCAGAAGAAATGGATGGTTTGAAAGTTTTTCTTGACACAATTTTTAAGATAAAGGATCTCGGAGAGCTTAATTTTTTTCTAGGCATTGAAGTGTTAAAAGTTCCAACTGGTACTGTTATGACTCAACGCAAGTTTGCTAATGATTTGTTAACCGAGTTCAAAGATGTTCTTCCTAATGATACTAAACAATGTCCTCTTCCTCCCAACTTACAACTTGCTTCTGATTCTGGTCCGCTTTATGATGATCCTTTGCAATATCGTCGTCTAGTTGGGAAGCTCAATTACTTGACTCATACTCGTCCGGATCTTGCTTTTGCAGTCCAATTTTTGAGTCAATTCATGACTAACCCTCATGTTCCTCATTGGGAAGCTGTTTTACACACTTTGGGTTATGTTCATGCAACTCATACTCAAGGGCTATTCTTTAATAACTATTCTGATTTCAAGCTTGAGGCTTTCTTTGACTCTGATTGGGCTTCCTGTCCCAACACCAGGAAGTCAGTTACTGGTTTCTTTATTTTGTTAGGGGGTAGTCCAATTTCCTGGAAATCAAAGAAACAAGCCACTGTTTCTTTAAGTTCAGCAGAGGCTGAGTATCGAAGCATGAGGAGAGTAACTGCTGAATTAACATGGTTAACACGCTTACTTTCTGAATTATTTGTTCCTTCGGTTTCTCCAATTTCCTTGAAATGTGATAGTCAAGCAGCCATACATATTGCAAAAAATCCGGTGTATCATGAGCGAACTAAGCACATAGAGATTGATTGTCATTTTGTTCGCGAGAAACTTCAGGATGGCTTAATTGCTTTAACTCATGTTTCTACTCAGCATCAACCTGCAGACTTGTTTACTAAGAGTCTTCCTAAGCACAAACATGATGATCTTTTATCCAAGTTGGGGCTTTCGAATCCTCCAACTTGAGGGGGGGTGTTGGTTACTGTTGTAACTTTTACTTTTACTTGTACCTTATGCTGAATAATGTGTACAAGTTAGTTAGCTTGGTTAGTTAGCTTAGTTAGTTAGTTGAGATTAGTTGTTTAGTTAGTTAGTTGGTTAATTATCTTTTTGACCTTGTATATATTCAGTCAGTTGAATCAATGAGAACTTCAACTTTCCCCAATTCATTTTCTCAATCAACAGTTAATTGTGAGAGTGAGAGAGAACGGATCCTTAAACATGTGGTTGGAGGCTGGTATTTATAGCCGAAGAGTGTGGAGAAAGAGATGAGCTGATGGGCCTTGGGCCAGACGTCGCCAACAAGGAATATCTATCTGGTTTGTCCTCTCTGTCACGATAGGTAGTGTTTACAGAGGTAGAGGGATGTTGGCGCACGGTGATTGGTACCACGTGGGCTACCGAGTGTACATGTTGTCGAGCCCGTCATCAGCTATGAGTGGAGATCACGGAGCAATGAATGACGCAAGCTGATTGGCTACACGTCACTTTCCTTTTGTACTTTTTGTCTCCTGCACGATTGATCATCGTGGGAATTGTATTGGGCTGAGCTTGGCACACGCTAATGGGCTGCAGGCTCCTGCCAATTGTACTAACTGTACTATTCATGAGCTGTCAAGTTTGTACATGCGCGCGGAGGGACCTTGCGCAGGAATTCTGGAAATAATTGAGTGTTGCCGTGATTGAGTTTGGGTATGGTCCTTTGCGCGCATGTCTTGCGCACGACACAGAATTTGGGACCATGCCCCTTCAATATAGGTACAATATCATCTGTTGGCGCTTCTTCGTTGCTTGGTCAGGACAAATTCATTGATCTCTTTTCATTCTTCCTAGGCTTGAAACACTATAGGTTTAGATCGGATATGGCTATTGATCAAACATAATTTTTTTTCAGTAATATAGTTTTCAATTGATATAAAAGAGAACACATACAGTAACAGCATGGAAATCTAACCGAAAACAACGGCATACAATTATAAGATTTGAATTAACATCAATGGTTTTTTGATAAATTCTCTGTAGACTCAACTAACCATCGGGTCGGGACTGGAAGATGAGAGTATATCCAGAAGTGAATTCTGGGGCGGAAGCTCTTCGTACCACAGTGGAAGCGTATCACCTGGGTAAAAGTTGCGAGTCACACCCTCTGAATTTATCTGCAGATTAAAAACTTTTCAGTAATAAATATATTTGTAATCATAATTAATGCATTAATGTTAGATAAGAGAGCAGTATGAATTAATGTAATAAATTTGTAAGAACTCACAATTACTGTACGAACAACTCCACCGCTAGCACCATCTCGAGCAATGGCAAGAGAAACAGCCTTAACCACCAATTTCTGTAGTATCACGCAGTCAGATAAGATATATGAATCCTGGCTTAGTGATTAATGAAAATCTTGATATTCAAAATTTTTAGAAAAATGGCAAGATGTAACACAACGCGATATTAGCAGCTATTAAATCTGATATTTAGATCCTAACATCAGTCTACATATCTAATCTAAATATGTGCACAATGTTATGTAATATGGACCTCAGCTTCGTCTTTTGTCATCCTGTCTTTCCATTCTTGATCAAAGAAACCATACAAATATGTAGAGCCGGATCCTGCATAATTTAAATGGAAATTATATATTTGCAGATTTCTAGAATATTCTCAAGTAATGAACTTTAGTTGTACTGAAACAAAAAAAATGTTCTCAGAATTTATTATTTGTATTTGTATTAAACTGTAAAAAAAGTTTATTACACAAATAATTAGATATGAAATATTAATGCGAAAAAGTCGATCCACTCAAATTTATGCATTTAGTTTATCTGACCCATTTGACACGTTAGATATAAAACATTCGTAAATGGGAATAACCCAAATCAATCCATTAGTAAATGGGCTGAAATTGTCACTTCAAACTAGTAGATGTTTAGAATCAATGTATACAAGCGAACACACTCAAATCATCATCATCATCATACTCAGTAAATCCCACCAGTAGTAAAGCTAAGGTAGGGTCTGAGGAGGGTAAGATGTAGACAGCCTTACCTCTACCCCGTAAGAATAGAGAGGCTGCTTCCAATGAGACCCCCGGCTCGATAGTAGTTTTGCATCAAGCCTTGGACATAAGGCACATAACACTCAGCAATTGAGACAACTGCCGATTAGTGCATGTACCCCCTTGTCTTTCGGCTATCAACGCCACCACATGATGCATGATTAACCATCCCCCTCTTTTAACATTATTTTCACGAAATTAATAAATAACGTTAAAATTAGTGCACTTTCACTTTTGCCCCCCGAGCGCCCACACATAATGGTAACATGAAATAAGAGAAGCAACCTTGAGTTACTGGATACCAAGATTAAACATGAAGATCCATAGGTCAGGTCAGTGAGTAAAGTAAAAAAAACAACTTTACTACGATAAAAAGTTAGAAACACACCTCCGATTGCGAAAGGCTGCTCAACAATTGTTCCACCAAGAGGGATTCCATATATTTTACCCCCTTCATACTTGTCCCATCCACCAACAATCAGCCCAGTTTGTAGCATATTCTGCGAAGTTATTTACATCATCAAAACATAAACCTGAATGTACATTTGATAAATAACTAGAAATCAGCTAACGGCGCTAGTCGGATCAACATCTTAAGTTATTAATAGCATCAAAACCTACAGAATGCTATAAATTGGATACTTCTAAGGCTAGATGCAAGTAGAAGTTTGATTAAACACAAACCTTATTGTTGTATGATAACATTCTGATAAGGTTGGCAGCAACTTTGACGGTTGCAGGCTGGCCAAGTTGCATTCTGTAACCAAGAAAATAAATTTGTCGATAATATATTCGTAAAAGAGACCATTAACAATGAAAAATGAAATTAGAAATTTAATGCTAAAAGAGGAGTTGCATATACTGGTCTTTGAACAAGTTAGAGATATGCGTAAAGTTCCTTACGTGTGTTGATGAAGAAAGTGGCGTACGTAGTCGGAAACAATTTGTGAATCTGCAGCCTGAAAATGTAACAATCATATATAAAACTTAATATGAAATGGAAACCAATATGATATCAAGAGTAAACAGAAACATTTGTTTCACCAAATTAGATTAATCATACTCCAATTCAAAGAATCCCATGTGATGATGTTCAAATAAACAGAATTATATTTCAAAATTAACATGAACTTGGTGTTCCAAAATAACCATTACATCTCTTAATCATCAGAGCATTGTCTGATGAAAATTTCTAACCTCATGTTCTCAAGTTACATCCCCCAATGGGACAGGTTTTAGTAATCCTGGTCCCACGCCTGTCGGGTACCCGCTGTTCATTATCCACCGGGTTCACGGGTTTCCCATAAACCATGATCTCATATGGTTAAAAATTACCCAATATTACATGAAACTCGATCTTCAACTACCCTTAGAAACTGACTTGAAATATCATATATTCAACTATATTTATAGAAATTCTATATTTCTAATAATTTTTTAAACAACTTCACAATACCATTTATTATACTTCTAAGTTGTTATAAAACATTAATATATTATGTTTCAACATGAGTAAACCGGTATAACAGGCTATCGGGCACGGATCATCTAACATTAAACATGTCTCCAACCTAGGGGTGTAAATAAACCAAACCACTCGTGTACCACTCAAGAATCAAGATCGACTCGCTAAAAGTTCATTAACAAACGAGCTCAGGATTCACTAATCAAGCTCTAGTAGCTTGGTAAACCTAAACAAGCGTATTATTATTACAACTTTAACTTAATATATTAAATATATATGTACATAATAATTCTTAGGGGAAGGTTCATATGAGAACCGGCTTGAGTTGAGAGAACTCGTAGGAACTCGACTTCCAATTTTTTTTCACCAAAAATCATTTTAAAAAATTAGCTTTCCAAGGGAAAAAAAATTCCTTGCCACTTTTTTACTGTGGCAGTCTCCCCCCCCAGGTGCTACAGTGATTTACGGTGGGGTAAATGATTCTTACAGGTGAAAAAAATGACTCATGAATTTTTTTTTTTTTCATAGGGGGGCTTGTTTCGTATTACTCTACCTTTGTGCAAAATTTGGTCGGAAAACTCTCACGGGAAGTGGAGTTCTCACGAGTTCTCTCAACTCAAGCGTGGTTCTCGTGTACATATAATTATTAAAAATGCCTAAAATAGTATATATCATGCTATATAGAAAGGTTATAAACTAAAAGTATACAAAAATGTAATTATAACCATATGTTATATGTAAATAAAAGAAACAAACCCGGAAACATACCCATGATAATAAACAAACATATGATGTATGGTAAAAAAAGAGAGGAGAGTTGTTGTTGTACCGATCCAGAGCGGCAGAGGTAAACATTATCTGTGAGCTGAGTGATCTTGTCGGAAGCTCTATTCGCCACATATAATCCTATCCAAACACAAATGTCAAATGTAAATCAATCTCCTCATTGTATTGTATTGTAGAGAAATCAATCAATACCTGTGCTGGTACGAGAATCGGCTCCGAGAATAACGCCGCCGTCGTACGTGACGCCGATAATGGTGGTTCCCATGGAGTGTGGTGAGTTGAGATCGTTCATCATTGAATCCATTGCTGCTGAAATTCTTTTTTATTTTTTGCAATTGAAGAAGAAGAAGAAGAGGGAAAGAGTATTGTTATTTGAAGAAATAGCGACAGAGTTTTCTTGCACAAAAAGAATGCTATATTTTTTTATATTTTTGTAGTCACTTAGACCAAGGGGTATGGGGGCCGGCTTAGGCCCGGCGCCGGTCCCCCACACCGCCCCCTAGCCCCGTCCCGTCGTAACCGGCTCCCACCTGACGTTCTTCACATGCCTCATTTTCAAACAATTAGCCGTTGGTAACGGCTATAATTATTAAAAAAAAAACTTTCACTTTAAATATATACCCCTCTTTTTCGCAACCGCCAAACGGACTAAAACTTCCGAGTCCGGAAGTTATAGTGCGGGAGGCTCCACCGCTCGTTGTCAAATCGACATAAACGACAACCCGATATATGACAAGGATGTGTTGCCCGTTCACGAGTCGGAACGTCCCCCCGGAAGGGACAAATAAAAAAAAGAGGGGGCCAGAAAGCGAAAAGGGGCCGGCTCGAGTGGAGGGGGCGGTTCGGGTGGAGGGGGCGGCTTCGAAAATGGACTAGTTGATAAGCGAATTCCGTTCGTTCAAAGAGTTCGCGGCCGAAAAATATAGTCACAAGAAAACCGTGTCGGCCGACTATGCTCGAGCAAAGGATTTTAGGATTATGAGGTTGGATCTCGACTCGGTTCCGGAGGATGAACGTGAGGTGTATCGGAGGATGAAAGAAGATGTGAAGAAAAAATGGATGTCGTAGGTTTTTTTTAGGAAATGTAATTTTTTTTTATTTTTAGGAAATGTAATTTTTTTATGTTATGAAATGAATTTATTTATGTTGTTTTATGTTGTATTTTTTAATTTTAATTTTTATAAAGTTTTTATTAAGTTAAAAAAAAACTTAGAAAATTATAAAATAATTAGGTGGGGTAGCCCCATCCTCCACCCCCCCCCCCCCCCTCAAAATGCAAGAAGACTCATCCTCCATGAGATGATGATGTGACGCCTACGTGTCGGCCCATCCTCATGGGGATGAGCGCTAGTCGTAGCGGTTGCACATAGCAAAATGATTTCTTGCACAAAAAGAATTTATAGCATTTTATAAACAACTTAGTCCTTTAGACCGGTGGGTATGGTTTTGATAGTCTCTTGGAGACTACCCGCCACGTAGGCGCCACGTCATCACGGGAGGAGGAGCATCCTCTTGGGGACTACCCAAAGGTGTGGGGACTAGCCAAGACTACCCAACCATTAATAATATATTAATATAGGGTTGAGTTCATTTCAGAACTCCAAATAACTACAGAACTTTCAGAACTCCTAATAAACAATCATTTTACATATAAGTTTTTGTATTTAGGATCTTTTTATCATCTATTATATGTATTTCTTTGATGGGTGGAGATACAATAGGAAGTTAATTTGGCTAGGAAGGATAGGAAGTGATCTTGACCATCCATTAAGTTAATCAAGGGTTAAGATTAAATCAGGGAGATTGAAAGTAAGAAAAGAGGCGCGTGACTTTTTTCAGGGGCATTCTAGTCAAGTAAGCCAATAGTTTCTCTCTCCTCCAATTCCCCCCCATTTTTTAAACGTTAATAACTCTTTCATACGACATTATTTTTTTATAAAAATTGCACCAAAAAAACGAGCGTTTTTTTATCTTTAAAACGAGTTTACTATTGCTATATTTAAAAAAAAAATTCAAAACCCAGTTGCGTAAAACGCAATAGAAAAACCCCCAGTTACGTAAAACGCAATGAAAAAAAAACCCTAAAAAATGACATTTTTCTAAAACGCAATGCACCAAAAACACAAAGAAATGACTTATTTGTAAAACGCAATGGCCAGAAAACACAAAGAAATGTTTTATTTCTAAAACGCAATAGCCTAAAAACTCAAAAGAAAATGTACTTTATAAAACGCAATGGACTAAAAACCCATAAAAATGTGTTTTACCTAACGTTTGTGTTTTACGGAAGCTCTTGAATGAATTGCGTTTTGCTGTTAAAGAGAGCTATAGGGAATTTTGAATATGCAGAATGTGATTACGATCTTTCCATATTTGCAGACTCACCAAACTTTCCAGATACAAGAATACTAGGTTATGTTTTTAAGGTGATTTGAGATTTGAACCATGGCAACTTTGTCACCCAATTGTTTCTTCATCCAATCACAGTTATATCTCATTCTTGCTCGTTACTGAATAGCCAGAAAAAACACATAAAAAGTGTTTTACCTAAAACGCAATGCACAAAAAACACAAAGAAATGTCTTATTTGTAAAACGCAATGGCCAGAAATCACTTAAAAATGACTCATTCTAAAACGCAATGGACTGAAAACACTTCAAAAATGTGTTTTACCTAAAACGCAATGACTAAAAACACTTAAAAATATGTTTTTTCTAAAACGTAATAGCCAGAAAGGACTTAAAAATGACTCATTCTAAAACGCAATGGACTGAAAACACCTAAAAATGTGTTTTACCTAAAACGCAATGACTAAAAACACTTCAAAAATGTGTTTTACCTAAAACGCAATGACTAAAAACACTTAAAAATATGTTTTTTTCTAAAACGCAATAGCCAGAAAGGACTGAAACTGTCTGGGAACTGTCTGGGACTGTGAAAACACTCTTATTTCTAAAACGCAATGGACATATAAAACCGTCTGGGAACTGTCTGGGACTGTGAACTGTCTGAATTGTCTACGAATTATTGTCTTCGAAATGAGCCAATTTCTGGAAAATTAATTTTTCTGATGCATTTTTATTACAGCAATTTAATCGAAATGAGCCAATTTCAACCCCAGCCAGGGGCTCTGCCCCTTGGACCCCGCCAGGGGCTGCCGCCCCTGGGACCCCGCTACCGGGGGCTGCCGCCCCCGGACCCCCGCCATGATCGTAAAACGCAATAAGTAAATCAAAAACCCAGATCGTAAAAATGAAATTAAAGAATTTCTTACATGGATCGAAGTGGTTTCTTCAACAATTGATGAATTTTGAATGATTGAAACACTTATCAACGCTTGAATCAAACGAATCGAGTGATTATCTCCAAAATCACCGGAAAAAACGAGATTTTTTTATGAAATTAAACTGGGTTTTCTTCAAAAAAAAAGCTGAAGAACACGTTGATCGGGTTCTGAATCATTGATTTGTGATGAAAATCGCACTATAATGTAGTGATTATTGAGATAGAAAGTGAAGAAATAGTTGAAGATGGTGGGTTTTGAAAATGATGGGTTTTTGAATTTACTGGGTTTTGAAAAAGGAAGAAGAAGGAGTTGGATTGACTAAAATACCCTTTCTCTTTATTTTAAAATTTGCCACATGTCATAATCCTATGGCTTCCTATCCTTCCTAGTGAAAATTAACTTCCTATTTGATCTTTACCCTTTCTTTGATTACATACATGTTAAAAGTAATTTACATATGTTTAATTGCCAAAATTATATATATGTGTCATAACTAATTACATATATGTAAAAAAACTAGTTTACATATGTGTAATTATAAAATTACTCTTAACTTGTATGTAATCGTAAAAATACACATAATAAATGATAAAATTATCCTAAACATAAAAATATATAAATAAAAAGATTGTTTATTAGGAGTTCTGCGAGTTCTGTAAATATTTATGGTTCTGAAATGATCCTGATACGATTACATACAAGTTAAGAGTAATTTTATCATTTTTCATATGTAATTTTATAATTACACATATGTAAACTAGTTTTTTTACATATATGTAAAATGATTGTTTATTAGGAGTTCTGAAAGTTCTGTAGTTATTTGGAGTTCTGAAATGAACTCAACCCTATATATATATATATATATATATATATATATGGGTAAAGAGTACTGTACAAATGCCCTTATCGTACATTACGTACGCGCCAATCTCAGCCGTCAGATCATCTTTCCGCAATGAAAATCGCATGTTGTTTTTTTTTGTAATAATTTCGCATGTGATAATTTTGATGAAATAGCAGGTGTTTTTTTGTAACAATTTCGCATGTGGTAATTCTATTTCGCATGTGATAATTTTGATGAAATAGAAGGTTGTTTTTTTGTAACAATTTCGCATGTGGTAATTCAATTTCGCATGTGATAATTTTGATGAAATAGAAGGTTGTTTTTTTGTAACAATTTCGCATGTGGTAATTCAATTTCGCATGTGATAATTTTGATGAAATAGCAGGTTGTTTTTTTTTGTAACAATTTCGCATGTGGTAATTCAATTTCGCATGTGATAATGTTGGTAACAATTTCGCATGTGGTAATTCAATTTCACATGCGATTTTCAATGCGGGAAGATGATCTGACGGCTGAGATTGTAACGTACGTAATGTACGATAAGCGCATTTGTACGTTAACCGGCCTCTATATATATATATATATATATATATATATATATATATATATATAAAGGAGGAGAGAGAAGTCAGATGGGGGGCCCACCAGTTTGCTCCGTCTGGATTCCGACGTTGGCGACGCGACAGACCGCTAGGGGGCGGTGTGCGACGGTCCGACACTCGGCGACGATCCAGGGACGGGGCCCGTACCCTATGGTCTTAGCTATTGCACATAGCAAAATGTACCTGGACTATTTAGTTACAAAACCTCTCCCGTATTGGTAAGATTGAGAATCGGCTCCTAATTTATAAAACCTCGAGCTCGTTTCGATTTAAGTTTTGTTTCTAAAGTTCGATTATTATTAATTAATTAATATTTATATTTATATTAGCTATAGATATTATTTTATATATTATGTAGATATTTTAATAATTTTATAAATAGTAGATATTGTTATTTAATTATATAACTAATATATTAATTAAAAAATTATATAAACATTGGCTCATTTAGGCTCGTGAGCTGGCTCAAGCTTGAGTTCGTGCTCATTTACTAAACAAGCTTGTTTTTTAGCCCGGGCTTGAACTCGGTTGAGCTTGGCTCGTTTCAAACCAAGCTCGAGTAGCTCAATTCATTTAGGATCATAGTTATCTTAAACCCAATATTAAACAAACTCTAAAAACCGACCTCAAGTATTACATACTCAACTACATGTATAACAAATTTTTATAATTATAAAAGTTAAGCTTTTAGTCACTCCAAAGTATTATTCCTTAAACTTTATGTAACATCTTTATATGAGTGGTTGTGGGACTGTTTTCTTTTGGGTAATCCGGAGGCTATCATCAAATATTACTAGAAAAACTACCACTAATAGAGAATCACCAAGGGATAAAGTTTGTTAGTAACGAGTTGATGCAGCCCGCGCGTTGCAGCGGGATGTTGATTATGAATGTCTTTATTATCACTGTATGAGATGTTGATTAGAATGCCTTTAGTACATGTTGATACACACTTTTCTTCAATTTTGACATCGATACCGGTATGGTACCTATCTCATCCCTAATTACACTTAGATAAAAATATATCTGAAATTTGAATGACAGCGAGTGACATACCCCAGCCAAGCCCTGGTTGATTGAAGATAAGAGGGATATTTGAATGGAATTCCATTTATAAGATGTATGCCCATTCTTGTTTTCCAACAATATTGTTCACTGAGCAGAAAAAAAAGATCCATGTTTATACGCAATTGTTAGCACGGGGAGGTTAGGTATTTCATCATTATCATGTATACGGATTGAAATAAAATTGTAATCACACATCAAGTTAATCAGCAAAGCAAAAAAGAATAGACGGTGCACCATTATCATGTATCAAAATCTACCCTCTATGATCTTAAGGATTTGCGAAAAATGGATCTGACGGAAGATAATTGTTGAAACATACATATGAAATATTCAACTCCCGTGAAGCAAAATGTACAATCAAATCCGAATAGAACAATTCTAAATGCAGATATCTACTAATTAAAAAAACCTAAACGAAATTACACTAACTGAAAAGACAAAAGGGTTTTAAGAAGCCTTTTTTATACAAAAAAAACTCAACACGGATTTTATAACTTTCGAGTGAAAATATAATTCTAATTTTGACTGAACGTGAACGTGATTCTGTTTGAATACTATTTAAACACCTTTCTTTAGTTTTGAATTTTGGTTAAACTTTTGATTCACAAACAATTTGCAAACGCATCATTCTGTTTCTTCCTTGCCGGTACTCTCCTCCAATCACTTTGTGATTTTTCTGCCGCCGGCCTCAAGCCAATGCTCAAACCTTTTGCAATTGGCGGTTCAAATTCTTCTTCCTTCTTATTTATTGTCACTGGGCCCCTCTGCGATGTTTCTTATTGTAACACCCCGTGTTTTCACAAGTCAAAGTCAAGGTCAAAGTCAACGACCGATGATACGAATTTGATTTATAGAAATTTCTTTATTTTAATTGTATTATGTGGAGTAAGTGTTGTTAATTACAAGCCATCGACGTATTATTCAAACGACTTACGACTGTGAACTATAGGAAGTAACAATGCGATAAAGTTAATCAACTGATAATCAAGCTATGCTAATCAAATCGACACCGAATCGCAACTCGATCTATACTTATTGGTTATTGTTATACGTGTGTGTGCTTTATGTGTTACTTGTGCATGTTTATTTATGTTGTGTTGTGGTAATCAATCGAAACGCAATCGAACTCGAAATGCAATCGAACTCAATCGACATCGAACTCGAATCACAATCGAACTATGATAATTAGTGGAGAAGGGATAGTGCTCGATATGAGTGATTGGGACTGAAAGTAATTTGACTAGGAAACCCTATCGTATCGAACCGCTCGCAATCGAAATCGACTCAGCAAAAATCGTCACGACAAACATTCGAACCAAGTGCCATCCGGCCGGATAGCCATCCGACCGGATAGCCACAATGCCACAGGCCAGGTGCCATCCGACCGGAATGTCATCCGATCGGATAAGTCATCCGAGCGGTGTGCCATCCGATCGGACAACTCTTTCCTCTTTTGGAATCCTATAAATACCCCTGTCATTGTCATCCTTTCTACTTTTGGAAACCCTCTGTCCGAACAGCTCGTGCTCCCCACCTTTTCTTCGATTTCTCTCGATCAAGGTAAGATCTCGTCCTAAATCTTGTACTTTCTTGATCTACACGCACTCCTACACCTTTCTACCTTTTAAATCTTAACTTTTAACCGTGAAATCACTAGATTTCGGGTGTTCTAGGATGACGTCATCATGTGTTCTTCAAGAACTTCACGTTTTGACTTCAATCCACCAAGAACAACCGAGATCTAACCGATTTCCACCCGATTACACAAGGATCTTGTAAAGATCTCGACACAAGAATGGTGAAAGAGGATTGAAAGATGGTTTCTAACTTTCTTTCAACTCTTTTGCACTCAATGTACTCAAAGCCGATAGGATCCGACCCTGATCTAGCCTTCTACTCAATCGTAGTGTTGTACTAGTTCAAGATCTGGATTCTACCCACGAGACTACCGATTTCGGGTTAATCAAGAACAACCGTCTCGAGCCGGTAACTGGCCGAACTAGGGTGATTCCTGGTCGGGTTGGACATCGGGGTCAAACTGGGGGGTTCTGTTGGTTAACACGTTGTCAAAACGTCTCGACATAACGACAAACCATCAAAACGACCAAGTGTAGGACGAACGGAACAACCGGAACGGAATGCTGTCCGACCAGACTGCTGTCCGATTGGATGGGTCATCTAAACGGATCACACTTAGGTCCCACCTTTAAACAACCTCATCTGAAGTTTGAGTATTGAACGAATTGCAATCCGATCGGACGACCATCTGATGGATTACTCTTCGGATCATGAGATACTAAGGCTTTAAGGACTTAAACAATTTTCAGCATGTTCATCAACAAGGTTGCCACCCGACCGGATGGACATGCGATCGAGTGACACATCTGCTGTGAACTTGTCTTCACAAGTAATCTCACCACTAAGTTGCCGTCCGAACGGACCACTGTCTGACCGGATGACCATCCGAACGGATTGTCATCCGCACGACTAACCATCCGATTGACCGACTGGATGGATAGAGATACTTCAATACTTTCAAAATGCTACAACGAAAACTTCAAAAGTCAAGCCATCATACACAAACACATTCTTCTTATAGGAAGAAACAATCCACTCGAGTCGTCATCCGACCGGACAAGCTGTCCGACCGGATGACCATCCGAACGGATTGCTATCCGCACGGATTGCTGTCTGATCGGATTACCATCCGATCAAACCACTATCCGACCCTCTCACACTTTGTACCGTTTTACGTGTCACTTATCGTTATGCTATCGAATCTATTCAGGCTAACCCTACTCGCTAAGCGCTCCATTCAATCCATTGACCGCTGTGAGTATACTCGATCCCTTTTTGCTTTACGCACTTTTGGGTGTTACATACGTTATGAATATTCAAACTACAACAATCACACTACTCAAAACTATTTGAACGCTAACCATTAATGCATGTTATACGTGCCTTATGAATGCTTGTTTGTTATGTTTACACATGGAATGCTGTCTACCTGCCTTAGCAACGATAGTACTATAGTTTGGACTCAGTACCCGTTCGCACGAGGGTTGTTAAGGACAATTACTTGCATGGATTACGGTGGTAATCATGTATTGCGAACTGCATTTGGCAGTCAACCCGCAGTCATTGGTATCGATGGATCTATGTCGATAACTAACGTGCTTCATTTCACTATGTGTACGTGCTGGTTATGCGTAAACGAATTCGAACCCTATATGCTATTATCAAACTTGTATGCTCACCTTTACATTTTATGTATTGACTTTATTTTAACGTATGTGACAGGTGCTTAGGAAGTTTACATGCTTAGCATGCTGTGAACTTGAGGCTAGAAAAGGTCTAGGATGCGCTCTGTGCTGTGATGAAATCGAAGCTAGGAAAGAGGTCCTAGAAACC
Organism: Helianthus tuberosus; assembly: GCA_030545235.1. NCBI lineage: Eukaryota > Viridiplantae > Streptophyta > Magnoliopsida > Asterales > Asteraceae > Helianthus > Helianthus tuberosus. Next base: position 155,172,051 of record CM060366.1, on the reverse strand, counting down.
AATAAATAAACTATTTATGTATGAATCTGAGTCGTCGGAACAGAATATTTTCCTGGATTTTTGTCTGTAATAATTATTTTACTGTTTGAGGTACGGTATGGGACGTATTATTTAAATTGAATGGTATTGGTCATTGTTATGGAAACTTCTGGACAATCTGTTTCGCTCAGTGCCATGCCCCGATGTTTCCGCCATCGGTTGGGGTGTGACAGATTGGTATCAGAGCCATAACTATAGGTAATTAGGCAAGACTCGACCTAGTCCGGGTCGAAGTCTTAGGAACCTAGACTATAGTTAGGAACCAACAGACCGACTTGAGTACATCCAGTAGGGATTATGTACGAGCTTATTCCTCGCTATTCTTGCTCATACTACACTATCACTACACTCGAATTATCAACTATAAATGGGCGATAAAGTCGAGATTAGGTGTGAAAACTGCAAACTCCCGACTAAATTGCTTAATCAATGATGTTTTGTCGACTTATCAATGATCTCTTCATTCTTTTCAATAACAAACGCTTGTTCAGCGGGGGAATTATACCAAATCAGGGGTGAGACCCATATTTTGATGAATAATCTCCTCCATTTTATCAAAAACAGGGACAAAGTTGTTAAGCCAGGGGTAAAACCCTAACCTTGACGACTTGTTCCGCACATTTTACAAAACTCTCACCAAGGTCTCGACGGACTCCAATGACCTGAAGTCTTGATATGACTAACGGGGTATGTGCCAAACGCCCAAGAATCGAGGCAAAAGCACAGTTTTGAAGGTCAGATATGGATGACAAGTCCTTGTGAATAGTTGAACCACCTTGGTTAGTCAAAGTCTACTAGCCGCAGACAATCTATCTCTCGATTTTTATGTGTTTTGAATCTGAGCCCGCTACTGCTGACTCTGATAATTCGACGATTTTATGTGTTTTATGTGCATTTACCTGTTTATGTGCGTAATTTTGGAAGAATTAATCGATTTGTGCCTTCACTTCGATCGACACACACGACTCGCACTGCATTTCTATCCCAAAACGTTAACAAATCGTTGAATTATGGGCAACTTTATACTATGATATACGCTTATACTACACCATTCTCGAACGATCGCAACCTTTGAATAATAGGTTTCTGTTTTCTGACTGCCTCTAGTGATTAAATGCGTATGTGCTTCCTTGCCTCTGTGCTTTACGTGTTATGTGATTATGTGCTCTACGTGCTTATGTGTTTATGCTATTTTGTTCTCTATGTGTTTATGTGTTTACGGGAATATGCGTGTTCCTGAGCTTTAGTAAGTAGTAGACGTGTGAGGTGAGATTCGAATACAATGTGTTGAGTCCTGTGATGATGTCTGTTGCAGACAATGTCATCTGGATCCTGTCACACACTCTCTCGTCAAGAAAAGAGGGACAAACGCCTAGCTTCCATCATCGCTAAAAGTGTAGCAAAGGCCGTGAGTGATGTTTACGAGAATGCCAGCAAATCATCTAAGGAGTCGAGGACCGAAGCTCCTAAAGCTACCACCAAGTCCTTCAATTTCAAGCAGTTCAAGTCGTGTGGGCCAAAGGAATTCACTGGCGAGGGAGGTCCTACTGCACTATTCCAATGGTTTGATTCCATTGAGGTCACTCTACGGCAGAGTGGTTGCCCCGATGACCTCCGAACTCTGAATGCTACCGACGTTTTCCAGTCCCGTGCACTAGACTGGTGGACGGCCGAGAGGAACAAGCGAGGGAACGATGCAGCCTACGGACTGTCGTGGGACGAGCTCAAGGAAGTCATGCTTGAGGAATTCTGCCCTCCTCATGAACGTCAAAAGCTAGAAGATGAATTTTGGCACATACATCAGCATGAGGGTGACAACGCTGCTCTCACTGCTCGTTTCAAACAGCTCAGCATCATCTGTCCCGATCAAGTCAAGACTCCGGAGATCACAATCAAGAAGTACATCCGAGCTTTGCCCGACTGCGTCGCAGATTTTGTGCCAGCGGCTAAGACTAAGACGATCGAAGAGACTTACCTACTGGCCGCAGAAATCAACGACAAGAGGGTCAAGGCTGGTGTCTGGGATAAAACTCCGAAGCACCTGCATCAAGCTACTACCGCCGCACCGACTGCTGAACCCGCCACATCGAGCAACAAGAGGAAGAACAAGAGAAAGAACAGCTACAGCAACAAGAACTGTGCGATCACTGCTGCATCGATTCAAGCTGTACCAGCCCAACAACGTCAAGTAGCGGTGCCTGTGGCTAATGCACCGCCTGCAAAGCGTGCATACACTGGGCCACACCCGCTCTGCCCTACTTGTACCTACCACCACCCGACTGCCATTGCTTGCCGTTTTTGTGCTCATTGCAATATATACGACCACTTTACTGCCAACTGCCGTATTCGACAAGCTCCTGCTCATCAAGCTCTACTCACCGCCCCACAGGGTCAACAAGCTCCTCCGGCACCCGCGGTCAAAGCCAGAGCCCGCTTCGCATGTGGCTACCAGAACCATTTCGCCAACATGTGCCCAAACAGGGTCGTGGAACAAGAGCCCCAGCAACAGCAGCCTCAGCAGCAACAACAACAGCATCAGCAACAACAGGCCGCACGCGCCAGAACTTTCAACATCAACGTGCGTCAAGCCCAGGCCGACAACAACGTGGTTAATGGTACGTTCCTTGTGAATGGTATTTATGCTTCATGTTTGTTTGATACTGGAGCCGATAATTGCTTTGTGTCGTTCGAATTCGAGAAACTCCTTAGTCGTAAACGATCCTAACTCTCGTCGACGTTCGATGTTGAAGTCGCTACCGGAAGAACCGTCGCCGTCAATTCTGTTCTTCGTGATTGTACTCTTGAGCTCGACAATCACATCTTTCCAATCGACCTTATTCCGATGCAACTCGGAAGTTTTGACGTCATAGTAGGCATGGACTTTCTTCGCGAAAACCATGCTGAAGTGGTGTGCTTCGACAAGATGATTCGATTCTCGCTCGCGAATGGTGACTTATTGTACGTTTACGGCGATACTACTTCGGAAGGTCTCAAGCTTATGTCATGTGTTCAAGCTAGCAAGTATCTTCGCAAGGAATACAGGGCTTTCTTGGCTAACATTGTAGTAGCGGAGAAGGAAAAGAAAGAAAAGAAGGAAGTGAAAGACGTTCCTGTGGTTCGAGAATTTCCTAATGTTTTTCCAGAGGATCTTCCCGGACTACCGCCAAGTCCTGATATCAACTTTCGTATCGACCTCATTCCTGGAGCCAACCCTATTGCAAAAGCTCCCTACCGACTCGCGCCGTCCGAAATGCGCGAACTCTCAAACCAACTCCAGGAATTACTTGAGAAAGGCTACATTCGCCCAAGCACCTCTCCTTGGGGCGCGCCAGTCCTTTTCGTCAAAAAGAAGGATGGGTCGTTCAGGATGTGCATCGACTACCGGGAATTGAATAAGTTAACTATTAATAACCGCTATCCCCTACCTCGCATCGACGATTTGTTTGATCAACTACAAGGTGCTACGTGTTTCTCGAAGATCGACCTACGTTTAGGCTATCATCAACTGCGTATACAAGAGGAGGATATACCCAAAACCGCATTTCGCACTCGTTATGGCCATTACGAATTTGTTGTCATGCCTTTTGGTTTAACCAACGCACCAGCGGTTTTCATGGATCTGATGAATCGCGTGTGTAAACCGTATCTCGACCGTTTCGTCATCGTATTCATCGACGATGTCTTGATCCATTCCAAATCGAAAGCCGAACATGCGCAACATCTACGTTTGGTTCTCGAGTTACTCCAGGGGAACCAAATCTATGCCAAGTTCTCCAAGTGCGAATTCTGGTTGGAGGAAGTTCAGTTTCTGGGTCACATTGTTAATAGTCAAGGTATTCACGTCGATCCTGCGAAGATTGAAGCTGTTAAGAGCTGGGTACGCCTAAGAACCCGTCTGAAGTCCGCTCTTTTCTCGGACTAGCGGGCTATTATCGATGATTTATCGAGGGATTCTCAAAGATCGTTGTGCCGCTTACCTCTCTCACACATAAAGACAAGCCTTTTGTTTGGAAAACTGAACAAGAGTCTGCCTTTCGAACCCTTAAGCACATGCTTTGCGATGCTCCTTTTCTCACACTACCCGACGGAAACAACGATTTCATTGTCTACTGTGATGCTTCCAACCTTGGCCTTGGTTGTGTCCTCATGCAACGGGACAAGGTCATAGCTTACGCATCTCGTCAGCTCAAAGTCCACGAGAAGAACTATACAACCCATGATCTCGAGCTAGGTGCAGTTGTATTTGCATTAAAGATTTGGCGACAGTACCTGTATGGTACCAAGTGTACGATCTTCACCGATCATAGGAGCCTGCAACATATCTTTAATCAGAAGGAACTTAATATGCGTCAACGCCGATGGGTAGAACTTCTCAACGATTACGACTGTGAGATCCGTTATCGCCCAGGCAAGGCAAATGTTGTTGCCGACGCACTTAGCAGACGGAGCTATCTGCTTAGTACTCGTAACGTTCAAGCCCAACACGATCTCGAAACCCTCATCCGCGACGCTCAACACGCGTGTTTTAACGAACGCACCCTGAAGAAAGAAAGAATCTACCACGATGGAGCCCAGCTTGTGAGCAAGTCGAATGGGATATTCCACTTTCTGGACCGAATTTGGATTCCCAAACGAACTAATTTACGACAGATCTTGATGAATGAAGCCCAAAAATCCCGGTATTCTATTCATACCGGTGCCGAAAAAATGTACCAGGATCTTCGCTACAAGTACTGGTGGCCCGACATGAAAAGGGATATTGCTCTTTACGTCGGAAAATGCCTAACTTGTGCTAGAGTCAAGGCTGAACATCAAAGACCCTCTGGCTTACTAGAACAACCACCAATTCCCATGTGGAAGTGGGAAAGTATAGCTATGGACTTTATAACCAAGCTATCGCACACGTCATCAGGTCACGACAGCATTTGGGTTGTGGTCGACCGTTTGACTAAATCAACTCACTTTTTGCCAATACGGGAAGACTACAAGGTAGAACGATTAGCCCGAATCTACACCGACGAGATCATTTGTAATCATGGGACGCCTCGTGACATCATCTCTGATCGTGATGCTCGGTTTACCTCGCGACTATGGGAAACGTTTCAAACGGCACTCGGTACGTCGCTCAATCTAAGTACCGCTTTTCACCCTCAAACCGACGGTCAGACTGAAAGAACGATTTGTACTCTTGAAGATATGCTCCGTTCGTGTGTCATAGACTTCGGTGGTAATTGGGATAAATACCTGCCGTTAGTCGAATTCTCGTATAACAACAGCTATCATTCTAGCATTCAAATGGCTCCATTCGAGGCTTTATACGGAAGAAGATGTCGATCGCCTATTGTGTGGCATGAGATCGGTCATTCAAAATTAACCGGTCCTGAGCTATTACAAGAAACGACAGACAAAATTTTCCAAATAAGAGACAACCTGGTAAAAGCTCGGAATCGACAGAAAAGTTATGCCGATAAACGACGCAAGCCCCTTGAATTTGACGTTGGTGACTACGTACTCCTAAAGGTATCACCTTGGAAGGGTGTGGTCCAATTCGGCAAGAAAGGAAAGCTCGCGCCTCGATATGTTGGACCTTTTAAGATTCTGGAAAGGATCGGAAAAGTCGCCTACAGACTCGAACTACCGGAGGAACTTAGTAACGTCCACCCGACTTTCCACGTGTCAAACCTCCGAAAGTGCCTAGCCGACCACGACTTACACGTTTCTCTCGACGATCTGCAAGTGAACGAAACATTACACTTCGTGGAAAAGCCTGTCGAAATCATGGACCGCCAAACCAAGCAACTCAGACGCTCTCGCATCCCTATCGTGAAAGTCCAATGGGAAGGCAAACGAGGCGCAGAGTTCACTTGGGAACTCGAAAGCGACATGAAGGTGAAGTACCCGCAGTTGTTTAAAGAGAAAAGTCTAGAAAGAGAGAGTTCTCAAACGTGATTCCCGGCATTGTACAGCTTCCAGCCCAATTTCGGGACGAAATTCCCTAAACAAGGGGAGGCTGTAACACCCCATGTTTTCACAAGTCAAAGTCAAAGTCAAGGTCAAAGTCAACAACCGATGATACGAATTTGATTTATAGAAATTTCTTTATTTTAATTGTATTATGTGGAGTAAGTGTTGTTAATTACAAGCCATCGACGTATTATTATTGGACCGTGTCGTGACCCTAAACGATCAGTCAAGGTAGTTCAACATCACGTATAAAGGCGGAATCAGTATACGCAACGTAACAACAGCTTTCCTATTCAATTCCTTCACTTTTATTGCTTTCTGAGATTAATTTGACAGAGTTTCGTTACAGCAACAATGACCTAATTCCGCTTCTATGTCACTACAAATGAACACATGCTAGGTATTTATACTAGACCTGATTTCGCTTATGTGTCAGTGACACTGAAGCGAAATCACCTAATGTTCATTGAAGCGAAATTAACCTAATGACCATTGAAGCGAAATCAACACTAACAATGTACATTAAAGCGAAATCAAGCATAAAACCCTAATTTTGACTTTTAAGATCCAATCTTGACTTTCTTGATTTAAGACTTGATGAAGATGCAGTCAACATACATTCTTGTGCATCAACAGACTCCCCCTTGGATGTTGACGTAGTCTTCAGATCCTGAGTCTTCAGTCTTAGTCTTTTCTCTAACTCTCTGTCGTCTCATTATAAGCACTCTATCTTCACAGGTTTCAGGATCTTGTCCTCCTGGCTCTAACTTCTTTCTTCCCTTTGAATGTTGATCCAGACTCCCCCTTTCACAGACTCCCCCTCTCGATATGCTAGAATCTGAGATATCTGGTTCAAGCTTTGACATTTAACTTCCATTGGGAATAATGAAGTCCAAAACCTGTTACTCAACAATAAACATTACAATTCTATCTTTCAAACATAACTCATAAACTTAATCAGCTTTAGAAATCCACTCAAGTATTCAGGTCCAAGTTAATGACCCTAATTACTTGATTAATCTACCAAGTCCAAATTAATGACCTTGGTTGATCTTTTGACGAATCAAACTGATTTAAAACAACAATTTCAAACATTTTTCTGAAAATAACAAGTATCAAGTTAATGAACTTGTGTTTGACTTTTCAAACAATTCAAACTTCATCAAAAATAAGCTCTCCTCATTCTTCAGTCCAGAATTTCCTGCATCTGCTTCAACATCTGAGAATCCAACAATCAACTCTCCACTTTGGTTTGTCGGAAAATAAAGCAGAAATAAAATCTTTTTGGATTTTATAAAGTATTCTAAACTAAGAAATGAAATACAGAAAACTTAAATTGCAAAAAGTAAACAAAGTAAACTATTTACAAACATATTTTTGGTAAGCGTGTCAGGGAATCATATCAGCTTTTCAGACAAATCACAAGTACCGTTAAGCTACATTTCATATTCAGATTTAAACAATTCACCTCGATTGTCGATATACTGATCCATCTTAAATTCTCATACAAATTTCAACTTACTCAGGATACGATTTAGATGAATTAAGAACTTAGATCATTCATGTGTCCCACCTCTTGAATATACTCCCGTATCCAGAATCCCAATAATCAGTCTTACAGGTGAGTATACTACAATGATATCTGTATATAATTTAGGTATGCGAGGGCTGAGGGATCTCAGGTCGATACTTCCGTATACGCAGAGAGATATCAGCTTCGACTTTTCGGTGTGTCCCCTTTAGAGGATCTTTTTGCTTACAACAACAACATTTATCAATTTTATTGTTTCAGCATGCTGAGGGTTTAATGCTGTGTTTCAAGCATTGAAGCAAGCATTATCCAGGGACTAGGTCAGAACCACCGTTCAGCAGAAGTCCCGGAATAATACCCCAGACATCATTGAGTATAAAGACCTAGTATATCAGATTAAGAGACATTTCAAACGAGATTTCAGGGGTTACCTATATATCCAAGTAGTGTTCCCCACGAATTCACAAGTTTGAATTTAGGTTTATATCCCGAATAAATCTACTAAATGTGTGAAAACCTATCGATACATCATCAGTGAGATTGTGATGTGTGTAAAATGCAACATATAAATTACATCAAATGAGGCATAAAACTAACCCTTTTTAGTACTAATATTGGAAAAAGAGTGTTTTTGTCTTCCTTTTGTATTTTCAGGATTAAATGAGCTCAAAAACGCAAAAGAAGCAAAAAGACAGCTAAATCCAACATAAATACAAGAAAAGGAACATTAGTGGACTGCCCGAACCCTCAACAAAGCAAAATAGAGAAAACAGAACGCTGAACACGCCCCGTGCTCAGCCAGCACGGGGCCGTGTCCAAGAAGCAGCAGAAAAGACAAACCTATAGAAGCTTCTATTGCCCACCACGGGCCGTGCTCAGCGGACACGGGGGCGTGCCGAAAGTACTGCAGGCGCATTAATTGTAATTGCGAATTACAAGGCGCATTAATTGTAATTGCGATTTACAATTAATGAAGAGAGAGAGTGTCAGACGGGCACGGGGCCGTGCCCAGCGAACACGGGGCCGTGCCCAGGCTTCTGTTCAGCCTATAAATAGGAGTGCTTGGTTTCATTGCAACTCATCCCTTGGCACACCACCTCTCTCACACTTCATCCACCACCCACCACCATCACAACACCATCATCCACCACCATCATCCATTGTCCATCATAGAGTGTGTGAGTCGTCTCGGGATCCAAGATTGATCGTAAGAGTTCTTGACAATCAAGGCCATGTTTGCCTAAGTCTCTTACATCACTTGGTGAAGACAAAGTGTCTAGTATAATACTTTTTATTTCTAATCTTTTGCACTTTTTATTTGGTTTTGTATTAATGACTTTAATAACTAGTTACTTATGTTGAAGGTGATCTTTCCTTATCGTTTGTCCGTGGTGTCTTGGCATTATTTTACTGTCTATATAAAATAAAGGATTTTCACCATTCATATCTCCACGGTCTATATGGAGGTATGTTGGCTACCTGGTAGGGGGTTAAGGGAACGGTTTGGTAAAGGTCTTGCCATTGTTCAGCGTTTAGAGGTCCTGCAATGGACCTGGGTCAAATTTAGTAGGACCTCCTTCAATACTTCACGGTATTGGATGGCGGGGGTCCAAACTCTTTGATCCCCTCATAAGTTAACTACTATTAATACTATAACCCGGCTATTTAGGACTGTATCCCTGCTGACTCAGACTACTTAGTCGAGGGTAACGTCACCGCCAAAAGCGGGGCCTACCACAATACTGCATTAATAACTTAATTCATTATCTTCCAATAATCCACCCCTTTAGGATTGTATCCCTGCTGACTCAAACTACTGGGGTGAGGGTAACGTCACCTTCAAAAGAGGGGCCTACTACAATAACTAAGATAATCTCTTAATTATGTGCAAATATGTGCAAAAGTGCGGAAATAATCAAAGGTTATACTAGATACGAGTCGGAACCAAGTGATTCATCTTGTCTATCTGTTTTTATTTCTATTTTTATTTTCATCATTTTAGTTAGTTTTACTTTTCTTAGTTTAAAACATTTTTTCTAAACTTTTGTTTTGGTTAGACGTTGAGGATAAACCGGTATTAAAAGCTCTTGTGTCCTTGGACGACCTCGGTATCTTACCAACGCTATACTACACTCAACGATGGGTGCACTTGCCCATATGTGTGTTTAGTGTTAGTGAAATATCGTGTTTTATAAATTTAAAACTTGGCTAAAATAAGTGTTAAAAAGGGCTTAAAATATACACCTAAAATACACGACACTTACCGCACATCAAGTTTTTGGCGCCGCTGCCGGGGACACAAGGATTTTGAGAAAGCTTAAAATCGACGGCCTAATCAGTTTTTCAAAACCTTTTTAAAACGCGCGCACATTTTTCTGCATTTAGTTTAGTTTTGCATTTACAGTATCCTGTACACGGGGCCGTGTTCACTGAACACGGGGCCGTGCTGCAGATTTTTCATAAACGCCCAGTAACAGTAGCTTGAACACGGGCCGTGCTCACCGAACACGCCCCGTGCTCAACTAGATCAGTCAATTTAATTAAAACGCCCAGATACAGATTCTGAACACGGGGCCGTGTCCACTCATCACGGGGCCGTGTCCAGCCTTCTGTTTCAATTTTTGTTTCATTTTCTGATCTCGAGACTCAGTTGTGGTCTGCTGAGTGATTCTTATGGATCAATACTCAGGAGGTTACAACTACACCTATGATGAGGATGATTATAGGGGTAATTATTGCACAAGTTGTCGTAATACACGTTCGATTCAAAATAATCACTCGTATCAACCATCCAATTCATACACTTACTATGAGGAACCCAGGTACGAACCATCAACTTCATACACATCCTATGAAGACCAAAGGTATGAACCTCCTCCCTCATACTCGTATTTTGATGAACCAAGGTATGAGCCTTCTTACTCATACTTTGAGGAACCAAGATATGAGCCACCACCTTCATATGCTTATTATGAGGAACCTTGGCGTGAACAACCCACCTCATATGAGTATTATGACGAACAAAATTACGAATCTTATCCATCATATGCTTACAATGAAGGACAATGGTGTGAACCATCAACTTCATATGGGTATTATGAGGAACAAAGGGTCGAACAACCGGATTCAAGCTTAGAAAATAATGATTCTTTTTCTATAACCGAAGTGACCGATAGGATATTAGAACACATTAGAGTTATCGATCGATGTATAAAAGAAGCTCGCGCAAGGGAAGAGGAGTCCCGCGCAAGAGAAGAATTAAAAAGGGAAGAGATAACTAAAAATGAAAAAATGGAAGAACAAATAAGTGAAAAACCGACACATGAACTAAGCAACGAAAAAGGTGAGTCCAATAACGTTAAAATCCAAGAAGAGTCTAATTTTGAAGAAATTAATCTCTTGTCACCTTCTTTCGAAAATCATTGTTTAGTACCCACTCATGCTAAGTTTTTAAAAGAGTTAAACACTAACACTAAAATTGACGAAACAGTAAGTGTTAAGTTAACTAATGATCAAACTTCGCTAATAAAAGAAGACCCATTTGAAATTAACATCACACCGGTTCCATGTTTCTTTCAAAATTCGTTTATTAGTAATGTCACAATCGATAAAGATCTTTGTGTTAACATAATGCCCAACTACATTTTCGAAAAATTAAGTATTAGTGATTTTTCTCCACTTCAAATACCCATTTTTCTATCCAATCGGAAAGTTATAAAATCAATCGGCATAGTTGAAGATGTCTTGGTTCAAACAAATCAAATGGTAATCCCGACCGACTTTGTCATCCTCGATGACGCTCCTCTTGTGTTGGGACGACCATTTGTAAAAACTTACGAAGCTTTGAAAAACTGGAAGTTCAATAATCTACCTCTTCAATTAGGGGCATTTAAAAGAAGTGTCGATCTCGAACGATCAATGAAATATCCATTCGGCAATAATGACCCCCTAATTGAAGATGAAGATGAACCACCCGATACAAGTGAAGAGATTGACCACTTTGTTGAAGAAGAGGTCGCCATAGAACAAACTTTTAAAGTTCTTGATCGAAACGAGCAACCAAATAAGGAGTCTCCTAAAGACCCACCACTTGAGCTCAAGGAACTTCCAAAAGGTTTGGAATATGCTTTTCTAGACAAAGATGGTAAATTACCTGTAATTATTTCGTCTAAATTAGATAACCTAGAAAAAGAAAAACTAATTAGTCTTTTGAAAAAACACAAAAATGCAATAGCTTGGAAGCTTGTTGACATAAAAGGAATTAGTCCTTCTATGTGCACACACAAAATTTTGATGAATGATGACTACAAATCTGTCATACAACCACAAAGGCGCGTAAATCCAAATGTTCAAGAGGTGGTTAAAAACGAAGTCATCAAATTACTTGACGCCGGACTTATCTATCCTATTTCCGATAGTCCTTGGGTAAGTCCCGTCCAAGTAGTTCCAAAGAAAGGAGGTATGACGGTAATTACTAACGAAAAGAATGAATTAATACCAACAAGAACCGTCACAGGATGGAGAGTATGTATAGATTATAGACGATTAAATGAAGCAACAAGAAAGGATCATTTTCCTTTACCCTTCATTGATCAAATGTTAGAAAGATTATCCGGTCATAAATTTTACTGTTTCTTGGATGGTTTTTCAGGTTACTTTCAAATCCCGATAGCACCCGAAGACCAAGAAAAGACAACTTTCACATGTCCCTATGGAACTTTTGCTTATCGACGCATGCCGTTCGGTCTATGTAATGCCCCCGCAACATTCCAACGTTGCATGGTAGCCATTTTCCATGACATGATAGAAAAGACAATGGAAGTCTTCATGGACGACTTTTCTATCTTTGGGGATTCATACGACCAATGCCTCGATAACCTTGAACGAATGCTATCCCGATGTGAGGAAACTAACCTCGCCCTTAATTGGGAAAAATGCCATTTCATGGTAACGGAGGGAATAGTACTCGGTCACAAGATCTCAAGCGAAGGAATGGAGGTGGATCGAGCCAAAATAGATACCATTTCTAGATTACCTCCTCCATCCTCCGTAAGAGCTATTAGAAGTTTCCTAGGGCATGCCGGATTTTATAGGCGGTTTATCAAAGACTTTTCAAAAATCTCAAGGCCTCTAACAAAATTACTTGAAAAAGATGCTCCTTTCATCTTTGACAAGGATTGCAATCAAGCATTTCTAACCCTAAAGGAAATGCTAGTCAATGCACCTATCATGATAGCACCAGATTGGAAGTTTCCTTTCGAAATCATGTGTGATGCTAGTGACTTTGCAGTTGGAGCTGTCTTGGGACAGAGAAAAGAAAAGCATTTCCACCCAATATATTATGCTAGTAAAACACTTAACGATGCACAAGAAAATTACACAACAACTGAAAAAGAGTTACTAGCTGTGGTATTTGCTTTTGATAAATTTCGTTCTTATCTTGTTCTTTCTAAAACTATAGTCTATACAGACCATGCAGCCATTCGATATCTCTTTAAGAAGCAAGACGCAAAACCACGTTTGATTAGGTGGATTCTACTCCTACAAGAATTCGACATTGAAATCAAAGACAAAAGAGGAGCAGAAAATACCGCAGCAGATCATCTTTCGCGCTTAGAAGACCCAGCTTTGGAGGCAACCAGGGGCGAGCAAATCAACGAAAAATTTCCAACTGAATCCCTGGAAATGGTGGAATTTAAGGAAGAACCATGGTACGCCGACTTTGCTAACTACCTAGCTAGCGGAATAGTCGCAAAAGGATGGCCACATCATCAAAGAAAAAAATTCTTTGCCAATGTGAAACACTATTTTTGGGAAGATCCATATCTTTTCAAAATGTGTGCCGACCAACTCGTCAGACGATGCGTACATGGTAATGAAGCACGAAGAATTCTCCGCCATTGTCACGAAGGTCCATACGGAGGACATCATGGTGCTGCCAGTACCGCACGAAAGGTATTTGATTCAGGATTTTATTGGCCAACCATTTACAAAGATGCCCAAAATCTTGTAATGACATGTGATGCTTGCCAAAGAACAGGTAATATTTCTTCCAAAAACGAAATGCCACAAAATGGCATTCTTGTTTGTGAAATTTTTGATGTGTGGGGACTCGACTTTATGGGACCTTTCCCACCATCGAAAGGAAACAAATACATACTTGTGGCAGTAGATTACCTGTCTAAATGGGCCGAGGCCGAAGCACTTCCAACAAATGATGGAAGAGTAGTGGTAAGATTTCTGAAAAAATTATTCTCTCGTTTTGGCACACCTAAAGCTTTAATAAGTGATAGAGGTACCCATTTTTGTAATCATCAACTTGAAATTTTTTTAACAAGATATGGGGTCTATCACCGGGTTTCGACAGCTTATCACCCTCAAACAAACGGACAAGCCGAAGTGACCAATAGAGGGTTAAAACGAATACTCGAAAAAACCGTAGGGTTAAATAGAAAGGAATGGGCTGATAAATTAGATGATGCTTTATGGGCTTTTCGAACTGCTTATAAAACAACGGTAGGTACAACCCCATATAAGCTAGTCTATGGAAAAAGTTGTCACTTGCCAGTAGAAATTGCACACAAAGCCTACTGGGCAATCAAAAATGTAAACCTAGATATAGAATTTGCTGGTAAAAATCGATTTTGTCAAATAAACGAATTAGACGAGCTTAGGAATTATGCATACTCAAACTCTGAAATTTATAAGGAAAGAATGAAAAATTGGCATGACAAACATATTAAACCTAATGAATTTCGGGTAGGAGATTTAGTTCTTTTGTTTAATTCACGACTTCGATTGTTTCCTGGTAAATTAAAGTCTAGGTGGTCAGGACCTTTTTCCGTCACCCATATTTTTCCACACGGTGCAGTAGAAATTAAACCTCGAAATGGGTCACCATTTAAAATCAATGGCCAACGGCTGAAACTCTATCAAGGATTTATTGAGGATGAGGAAGAAGAGATCTCGCTTCAAACCGTGGAAGAATAAAAACATCATGCCTGGTAAGTTATGAACGATTGAGGCGGCAAAATAAAGCGGTAAGTTTTCTAAACCATAGCTTATGGGAAAAAGGGGCACTCACACGCGCACTTAAAAAAAAAAAAAAAAAAAAAAGAGAGAGAGCTCGGCACGAGGCCGTGTCCGCTGGACACGGGGCCGTGTTCGCGCTGCAGACGGGATTAAACCCCTTTTTCAAAACAGTTTCTTCATTCCACACGCCCCGTTTCCCCACAAAAGCTCTGGTTCCAGGCGATTTTTCGCGAAATTCAAACGTCTCTTACCGATCTAACAACGTCAAGGTATGATTCTATCACTCTTTATAGTTAGATTAGTTATTTGCATGTAGTTAATACACCACAAATTTGGGGAAAAATCTAGGGTTCTTGATGTTCATTCGGATCGAACCTAAAATTTTTACCTAAATCTGTTTGCATTTAGTTAGATTAGTGTTAAGGGAAGTAAATACACTTGTATTGTTCATAGATTCACCCGATTTCTTACAAAAACCCCAAACCCTTGTTCTTGAACCGAAAAAGATAAAATTGATAGGGTAAACGGGTTATTTTGGGAAAAAACGGCACTTAGGGTTTCATTTTCGGGGGAAACCGCACCTAGTGGTTCAAAAATTTTCAAGTTTTCGAAACCGGGTCGAAAAATGGGATTTTTGAGTAACAGACCCCTGGACACGGGGCCGTGTCCGCTGGGCACGGGGTCGTGTCCAGCCCGCTGTTTGCAGTTTTTGTCCGAAAATATTTCTGTTTCATGCTAACTTTTGGTGTATTCTTGCAGATGGCCAGGAAGTTTACTAGATTCAACGCCAATGAGCTAGATGCAAGAGCTCGATACGAGCATCTTCAAACAAGGCCGGAGGAATACCCGAGGCAGGCGTGCACAGAACTACTAACCATGGTGAATCAAATTGACCGTTTCAACAACATTGTCACGGGACCACTCAGAGTCGCGCTAACAACCCGACTCCGTTCCGTCCATGAATGCACCTTGGAATTCTACAGTACCTTTGCATTCACTTCAAGGTGCGACCCGTTCGATAATGACGGGGTGTCATTCAGGTGTGGCGGAACGAGGTATTCGATCTCCATGGCACAATTCGGGTCGATTATCGGGTTGTATGCGGAGGAGGATGCGGGAAACGAAGAGAATACAGGAGGATTGAGAGAGATCGAAGACAACGAGCGCCAAGCCATGTGGGCTCAGATTGGGGAAGGGTTCTACAATCCGAGCAGCACTAAGAGTACCAAGCTGAGGGATCCGCTTTACAGATACATTCATAGGCTCCTCGGCTACTCTCTTAGCCAAAGGCATGACAGTGGTGGCGTCGTTGGGTTAAGAGATTTGCTTGTCCTCCATTGCATTCACAACCGCAGGCCGCTCGATGTTCCGTTCCTCATGCTCCGAAACATGCATCACAACCGCCTTGCTAGTGCACCAACTCCTATTTTCTTCGGGGGGTGGGTGTACCGTCTCTTCAGGCACTTCGCCCACATTCCGAGGTCATTTGAGAAGAGCCCATGGTCGGGTACGGTGGATATTCACATATGCCGCTCGATGAACCTGATTTATGAGGCAGAAGACGGGACGGTAACCTTTCAAAGGATGCAAGGTCATGCATGGAACCCGCAAGAAGCACTTGTCCTCCCAGCTCCGCAACATCATCAGTACCAATACCCACCCCACGGTGATCCGGGCCAATCATCCTCCTCGGGAGGCAGTTTTCCTAATTTTCAAAGTTTGCATGATTTGTTGCAGGAAAACCTCATGTGTACTCGGAACACCTATAACATGGCGAGCAACACCTACCACCGGGTCGGAGCTATCGAGAGAAACCTATCCGAGATACAAGATGACGTCGGATACATACGAGACCACATTGCACGCCATGGAGGGAATGACGATGATGATGATGATGATGCCATGGAGTAGGCGGGAGGAGCATAGGAGGAAGCGGTTGATTGATGACTCCCCAGGTTAACCCTTTGCAATCTTGAACAATTGATGGCCTGCGTGCCAAGTGTTAGACAATTTACTTTTCCTAACTATTTTCTGCATTTTATTTTTCTTACTTTATGCGTGGAACAATTAACTTTGGTAATGTAGGATGTTTGTATTGCTTGGTGTGGTATTAAGTGTTGAAACAGGTACAAACCAAGGCTTAGGGTGTTAAGCCTCAGCACTCATAGGGAAAAACCAGAGAAAGAAACCTGTTTTTCAGGCTTTCAGACTGTCCACACGGGGACGTGTCCAGCCAACACGCCCCCGTGCTCACCTCCCTGACCTGCTGTTTGGCTTCTGTTCGGCAGAATTTTGTCAGACACGTGGCCGTGTTCAGTGGACACGGGGCCGTGTCCACCTTCTGTAAGTTCTTGTTACTGGCACCTGAACACGGGGTCGTGCCGACTCAACACGGGGCCGTGTTCAGTGCCCAGTAACACAAATTTTTGCTTTTTAAACACTATTTTACACATCTAATCAACCTAAAAATTTATTTTTGGGACACATTGAGGACAATGTGTAATTTAAGTGTGGGGGGATGCTAAAACCTTGAATTTTGCAAATCCTAAATACAAGCCTTACACAAAACTCTATTGGAACCGCTAATCACCCCAAATTTTTTTCAAAAATTTCATTTTTTTTTACTTGTCTAGGTTTAACTCGGGAAATTCAAGTTCTCAAAAAGGTTATATTTTTACAAATTTACAACCGATAGCGTAGTGATAAAAAGAACCAACATAAGAAAATTATGAAAAGGCATGACAAACTTATTTAAAATTTGATTATATATACTTGACCACATAAAAACCCATTCCCACAAAAGTGAGTTTTGAGCCTTTATTGAGCACACAATTACATATCATTTGACTAAATGCTCATTTTTCGTTTCTTGTGTGAATAGCCGCTTGGTTCTTACGACTCTAGAACTTGCCATGACAATACACTCCCGGTCCTTATCAACTTAAACCCGAGTAAGTAAATGATGGAGGCATTAGGACTAACCTTTTTCATTTCTACACCATTATTTTTCCTTTTCTTTTACCACCTACCAAAAAATCCCCCTAGTTAGCCCCTTTGAGCCTAAACCTTTTCGTTTCATCACCCAAACAAAAACCTCTTCAACCACCAAAACCCTTTTTTATTTTAACCCTTTATTTTAGTAACAAGTCCGGTTCTTCGTGAAAAAAAAAATATTTGTGATGATGATGAAGCAAAAAGAAAATAAACAAACAAAGTAATCAAAAATAACTTTGTTTGAATAAAAGCTTCATCAAAAATAAAAAGTTGTAAAAAATGCGAAAACCGACACTTGTTACGCTTTTAGCCCTTTTTCTACTAACCACTAACCCAACCACCTACCTTTAACCCTAGCCAACCCTTAACCCACAAAGTCCTCTTGATATCTACAAAGGTATAAAAGTTAAAAAGGAGGAGGATTGATTTCTTGGCAAGCCTATGGTAGGAATACGTTCCATGACCGCTCTCGAGTGATTCACTAAAAATACACCTTCGGCCGAGTGTGAGTGATTTCCCCGCGAGGTATGTGAACTTGTATATAAATAGAATTTTAAAAAAAGGCATGTTATGCCTAAATAAGTAATTTCTTTTATGAACAGTTCTAAATAAATCATTACGAATAGGAGTGTAAATAAATAAAAATAAAACCCAAAAAGATCTTGGAAATCCCGACACTCTATGACAAGCCCAAAACCTTCTCTTCTACCTATTCCATTTGGGAGTGTAAGCCAAATATTAAAGAGTTTTGCTTGAGGACAAGCAAAAGTTCAAGTGTGGGGGTATTTGATGTGTGTAAAATGCAACATATAAATTACATCAAATGAGGCATAAAACTAACCCTTTTTTAGTACTAATATTGGAAAAAGAGTGTTTTTGTCTTCCTTTTGTATTTTCAGGATTAAATGAGCTCAAAAACGCAAAAGAAGCAAAAAGACAGCTAAATCCAACATAAATACAAGAAAAGGAACATTAGTGGACTGCCCGAACCCTCAACAAAGCAAAATAGAGAAAACAAAACGCTGAACACGCCCCGTGCTCAGCCAGCACGGGGCCGTGTCCAAGAAGCAGCAGAAAAGACAAACCTATAGAAGCTTCTATTGCCCACCACGGGCCGTGCTCAGTGGACACGGGGGCGTGCCGAAAGTACTGCAGGCGCATTAATTGTAATTGCGAATTACAATTAATGAAGAGAGAGAGAGTGTCAGACGGGCACGGGGCCGTGCCCAGCGAACACGGGGCCGTGCCCAGGCTTCTGTTCAGCCTATAAATAGGAGTGCTTGGTTTCATTGCAACTCATCCCTTGGCACACCACCTCTCTCACACTTCATCCACCACCCACCACCATCACAACACCATCATCCACCACCATCATCCATTGTCCATCATAGAGTGTGTGAGTCGTCTCGGGATCCAAGATTGATCGTAAGAGTTCTTGACAATCAAGGCCATGTTTGCCTAAGTCTCTTACATCACTTGGTGAAGACAAAGTGTCTAGTATAATACTTTTTATTTCTAATCTTTTGCACTTTTTATTTGGTTTTGTATTAATGACTTTAATAACTAGTTACTTATGTTGAAGGTGATCTTTCCTTATCGTTTGTCCGTGGTGTCTTGGCATTATTTTACTGTCTATATAAAATAAAGGATTTTCACCATTCATATCTCCACGGTCTATATGGAGGTATGTTGGCTACCTGGTAGGGGGTTAAGGGAACGGTTTGGTAAAGGTCTTGCCATTGTTCAGCGTTTAGAGGTCCTGCAATGGACCTGGGTCAAATTTAGTAGGACCTCCTTCAATACTTCACGGTATTGGATGGCGGGGGTCCAAACTCTTTGATCCCCTCATAAGTTAACTACTATTAATACTATAACCCGGCTATTTAGGACTGTATCCCTGCTGACTCAGACTACTTAGTCAAGGGTAACGTCACCGCCAAAAGCGGGGCCTACCACAATACTGCATTAATAACTTAATTCATTATCTTCCAATAATCCACCCCTTTAGGATTGTATCCCTGCTGACTCAAACTACTGGGGTGAGGGTAACGTCACCTTCAAAAGAGGGGCCTACTACAATAACTAAGATAATCTCTTAATTATGTGCAAATATGTGCAAAAGTGCGGAAATAATCAAAGGTTATACTAGATACGAGTCGGAACCAAGTGATTCATCTTGTCTATCTGTTTTTATTTCTATTTTTATTTTCAGCATTTTAGTTAGTTTTACTTTTCTTAGTTTAAAACATTTTTTCTAAACTTTTGTTTTGGTTAGACGTTGAGGATAAACCGGTATTAAAAGCTCTTGTGTCCTTGGACGACCTCGGTATCTTACCAACGCTATACTACACTCAACGATGGGTGCACTTGCCCATATGTGTGTTTAGTGTTAGTGAAATATCGTGTTTTATAAATTTAAAACTTGGCTAAAATAAGTGTTAAAAAGGGCTTAAAATATACACCTAAAATACACGACACTTACCGCACATCAGATTGTTTAACTCTTTTATACTTTACAAATCTTTAGCATACTGTGATCGTCTAGCCGATGTGCTATCATTTTCCCTATATACACAAGCTCTTTTTCATTTTATCATGTTTTTGTATTTTATCATTTTTTACTGTTTTTGTATTTTCAGAAAAATAACTATGTACAAACATCTACTCCCCCTAAATACCAAAACAAGTAAAAATTCGACAAACCATTGCAGATTGTTTCTCGTCTTCATCCGCAACAGTACTCTCATCAACGCCAATTATGCCATCCGACACCGACAGAAGCTTCATACCGTTCAGTTTTAACAAATATTTAAATCGATTTTTTATCAAAAGCTTTGGTATGTAAATCAGCTTTCTGTTCGTCAGTGTGGATTTTCTCAATTCGTATCAACTTTTTCTCAAAGCAATCACGAATAAAGTGATGACGAATTTCTATGTGTTTAGTTTTAGCGTGATGTACTGGATTTTTAGTTATATTTATTGCGGCCTCATTATCAACAAAAAGAGGTGTGTTAAGAAACTGCAAACCGTAGTCGCGCATCTGTTGCTGTATCCACAAGATCTGAGAGCAGCAACTGCTAGCAGAAACGTACTCCGCTTCACAAGTAGATAACGCCACAGACGTTTGTTTCTTACACTGCCAGGTAACCAATCTAGGACCAAAGAACTGGCATCCTGCAGTTGTTGATTTTGAATTGACTTTGCAGCATCCGAAATCCGAATCGGAATACCCTTCGAGCGTAAAATCGCCTTTTCTAGGATACCACAACCCCAATGAAGGAGTTCCTTTCAGGTAGCGCAATATCCTCTTCACAATGATCATATGCGATGCTCTTGGGTTAGACTGAAATCTTGCTGCGAGGCACGTTGGGTACATGATATCAGGACGTGAAGCAGTTAGGTACATTAAAGAACCTATCATGGAACGGTAAAACGTTTCATCAGCCCTGTCTCCGGTGAGATCTGGGTGAATCCCATGATTTGTTGCAAGTGGGGTAGCAGCTGGAGTAGAACTTGACATCCCAAATTTCTCTAGAATATCATGAACGTACTTTGACTGATGAATGAAAATTCCCTCAGGAAGTTGTTCAACTTGTAATCCCAGAAAGAATTTCATCTCCCCCATTGATGACATTTCAAACTTCTGCTTCATCACTGATTCAAAATCTTTGCATAGATTTTCATTTGTCGACCCAAAGATTATATCGTCCACATAAATCTGAACTATCAGAAGATGACCATCGACCTCTTTAGTGAAGAGAGTGGCATCCACTTTTCCACGAATGAACTTGTTGGCTAGTAGGTGTTGAGACAAAGTCTCGTACCAAGCTCTCGGGGCTTGGTGTAAACCATACAGCGCTTTGTCCAATAAGTAGACCTTGTTTTTGTGGATTGGATCGGTAAAGCCCAGTGGCTGACCGACATAAACCTCCTCTTTAACCTTCCCATAAAGAAACGCCGATTTAACATCCAACTGATAAACTTTGAAGTTTTTCCAAGATGCAAATGCTAGGAAAATTCTGATTGCCTCTAGTCGTGCTACAGGAGCACAGACTTCGGTAAAATCAATTCCCTCCTGTTGACTAAATCCCTGAACAACGAGTCGAGCTTTGTTCCTTACAACAACTCCTCTATCGTCCCTCTTACACTTAAACACCCACTTAGTGTTAATCTTTCTTTGACCATCCGGCAAATCAACTAACTTCCACACTCCCAATTTCTCAAATTGACTAAGTTCCTCCTGCATTGCATTGACCAAAGAGTCTTCAGTAAGCGCCTCTTTGTAAGTTCTTGGTTCAATCTGCGAGATAAAACAACTTAATGAGACTTCAGTTTGCAAAGGAGCAACTTTTGTATAAAAATATGTAAGTCCTTTATCAATCTGATTTCGAGTGCGAACTCCAGCTTGCAATTCTCCTATGATCAACTCCTCTGGATGATATGAAAAAGTTCGCGGCATCACTTCGCTTGGAACCTCTACATTTCCCTCCAGATTAGTAACATTCTGCTCTGCATCTTGTTCACCAACTTGGTTTGTTTGACCTGAAATCTGAATTTGCTCCCCCTCAGAATTTGAATCTGAATCACCATGATCAAATATTGGCATGTTTTTAGCTTCTAGATTATCATTCTGAGCCGACTGATTATCTTGAGCAACTTCATTCTATTGGACATCATCATGTTCACCAGCATTACTTGGACCTGCTTCATCATCATTTGAAGTTTCCCGTGGTCTCCTCGAATACTCAGCTGGGAACCTTAACTGTGACTCATATTCACGCAAAATATCCAACTCATCAAAGAAATCTTCATCATCCTCTGATTCTTCTCTCATGTCAAACGAATCCCAAAGTTTGTCATAATGATAACGCCATGAATCACCAGGATTCTGCGGCGGCATAGTATAACCTTGACATTCAACATTTGCAGCTTCAATAATCCGCTTCTCACTTGGAATGAAGACACGTCGCAACGGATTTGCATAACCAACAAATATTCCCTCAATGCACTTCGGACCAAACTTTCCAAAAGGCTCTATAACCGTACAAGGTGATCCGAACGGTTCTAGATACTTCAAATTCGGTTTGCGGTTATTGATTAGCTCAAAACACGTTTTGTTGAATTTCTTGACAGTGAGAACCCTGTTGAGTGTATAGCATGCGGCGGAAACAGCTTCAGCCCAAAAATTTATTGGTAACTTTGAATCTGCGAGCATAGTTCTAGCTGTCTCGATTAGTGTCCGGTTTTTCCGTTCTGCAACTCCATTCTGCTGCGGAGTGTACGGAGCACTAAACTCATGCAAAATACCTCTTTCATCACAAAATTCTTCCATCTTGCTGTTCTTGAATTCAGTACCATTATCACTTCGAATTCTCTTGATACGCCTTTGGTACAAATTCTCAATCTTCCTGAACAGCCCCATCAAACTGTCAAATGTTTCATCTTTCGTTTTCAAGAAAGAAACCCACGAAAATCTGGAATAATCATCAGTAACGACCAAACAATAGTAATCTCCTGTAATGCTTTTGACATTCACCGGACCAAACAAATCCATGTGAAGTCTTTCCAGAGGTCTTGAAACTGAATTGACTTTCTTTATAGGGTGTGACTTTTTCTTCTGCTTGCCTTTGATGCAGCTAATGCACTCCCCTTCCAGATGAAAACCTTTGATATTAACTCCCAATACCAAATCATTGTGCACCAAGTGATTCATTTTTCTAAGATGTATATGCCCCATCTTTCGGTGCCACAATCTTGATTCTTTCTCAGTTGCTCTAGACACAAAACAATGTGCTTGACCAGTAGTTGTAGTTGCTACAGACATATCTAACACATATAAATCATTCACTCTAGGTGCCCTCATGATAATCCATTCTTCAGGGATAACAAAACCAGGTTTCAGAATCAAACATTCTTTATCAGTGAAGTGAGTAGTATACTGATTGTCACAAATCTGCGAGATACTAAGCAGATTGTTCTCCAGCTCAGTGATGTAGTTAACTCTCTCAAACGTCACAATCCCATTGGATAACGTTCCTTCACCAACAATTCTACCTCCTTCATGACCAGCAAATCCCACATAACCACCATTAATGTTTCTTACATCATACAGCAACGCGGTTTTTCCTGTCATATGTCGAGATGCACCACTATCCATGATCCATCTGGATACCATTTGTGGAAGATCCTGCACAAAACATACTTCATTTTAATCAACTACAATAAAGATGCCGATTCATGCTTCGCGAACAAGGAAGCTCCGGCAATTCAAACTGCTTATTCGAACATGCTGTCCACCCAGGCCTCATCAGCCTTAGGTGTAACCTTGACTTTAGCAATTTGAATTTTGAAATTTTCAGCCTTCAAAGGTGGAAAATTTGCATCATAATCAACCGTAATTGATTCTTCAGCCTTTTTCACTTCAGAAGTTGAAATTTTCATTTCAGTTTTAGGTCTCCAAACTTGTTGAGATAATGCAACCCGCTTATAAAATTTTCATTTTTAGTTACCACTTTCTTTACGGATTCATTTTTCACTTTGATGTTGTCATTTTCACATTCTTTTTCTCAACAACGATTGGTGTTTTACCCTTCACATCAATTTTCTTTTGTTGAATCTTCACAGTTTCAGTCTTAGGCTTCACATTAGTACACTTCCGTGCAATGTGACCAACTTGATTACATCTAAAACATGTTAGAGTATCAACACCTCGACTTGTGCCTTCAGACTGATAATGTGAAGCTCTTTTCTCAAAGAACTCTTTATTTGATTTTGAAAAAATTTCATTTTCCTCATCAGAAAGTGAACTCGAACTGTTCACAAACACCTTCTTTTCAGCAAACCTTTTGTTTTGAAACCTTCTTTGCTGATAACTCTTACCACCCTGATAACCACCCGACCAGTTGTTTCGATTGTTATTATAAAACCTTGGTGGAACAACAGGCTTTTTGTAGTAAGCTTTATCTTTCTCAAAATTCATTTGCCGTTTTGTTTGTTTCAAACTGTTCACTTCCGACAACTCAACTTCAACCAATTTGAAAACATTTGTCAACTTTTTCACATTAACATTCTCAATCGGAAATTCAGAATCCGAATACAACTTATCAGATCCAGCCATCTTGTACATCACAAGACCCGGTTCATCACTTAAGTTGTTTTTGGACTTTGATTTCTGAATGTATTTGTCTAAGAAACACCCATCATCTTCAGTTGAATCAGACATCAAAACACTTTCAGCTGTGCTCTTAACAATCTCTGTCTGAATACTATCATCAGATGATGTAAAAGTAACATCAATGTTTTCAGGAAGTTTAACTACACTTTCTTCCTCAATTTCAACCAAACCAGATTGCTTTTTCGTGTAGTTAGCCAGAACAGGTGGTGGAACTTGATGAAAACCCACCCCGGTTCCATCAGAATACACATCTTCGCCCGCTTTGTCTTTCCCGATGGGTTTGGGAATGATATGTTGCAAAACAAAGCTTGCGGAGCTATAACTGTTAAGCTTCAACTGGATTCGCTCGTTTTCAATTACAGCCTCTTGAACTTTAAGTTTCAATTTAGCGATTTCATCCAGTTGTTTATTGATTGATTCTTCTTTAACTCTAAGCACTGCTTTTAAATGTTCATTTTCTTTAAAAGTTTTACCATTTCGATCATCACAATCTTTCATTGTGCTTTTGAGTTTTTCAAATTTTTCAGAAATCTGACGGTTTTCAAGAATCAACTTTTCATTTTCTTGTTTAATTTTGTCATGATCAATTTTATCAGTTTCAATTTGAGTAGTTAATTCTTTTATCCGTTCAGTTGAAGCTTTAACTGTTTTGTCACGACCAAGAATCTGATTCTCAACATTTCTGACCTTAGCTGTCAGATCTTCAACTTTCTTAATGTTGAGATATGTGACTGTGCTACAAAATTTGCACTCTTTGTTGCAATTTTTGCAATCAACATTTCCTTCAATCTTTTTACCTGACGCATTTGTTGACGAGTTTGGACTGACCTGGCTTTTTGACTCAGACACGGAGTTAGAGTCTACCTCAAGTGCTTTGGCAGCCAGCACTTTGTCAGCCATTTTTCCCAAGTTCTCTGCAATTAACTCTTGCGTAGTATCGATAATACCATCATCAATCTTCTTGGATTCTTTTCCTTCTTTCTCTTTTCTCTCTTTCTCTTTTTCTTCTTCAATCATTTTCGAAGTTGGAGTTCCCCACCATTTGTGCTGCCAATATTCATCATTTTCTTTCATTTCCTTGATTAAGACTTCCAGATCAAGAGTTTTGTGATCAACTGCAATATTTCCATACTCATCAAGATAACACTCTCTGTCTG
Organism: Helianthus tuberosus; assembly: GCA_030545235.1. Lineage (NCBI taxonomy): Eukaryota > Viridiplantae > Streptophyta > Magnoliopsida > Asterales > Asteraceae > Helianthus > Helianthus tuberosus. The sequence continues at coordinate 155,146,160 of CM060366.1, read as the reverse complement.
GATCCCATCTGTTGGCTCTCTTTGCATCCAAATAGATACTAGAAAGTCTAGTAATTTTGTTTTCCGAAATCATTTTTCTGTATTTATACTTCTGCTCTTCAGTTCTCTCATCTTTCCATGGAATTGGTTCATTTTTCGCCATGAATGCGTAACCAACCGCATCTTCTTCTGGTAGAACCTCTTGACTCCAATCATATCCCTCATCATCGTAAATCACTGCAAGAGCTCTAGATTTCTCTTTGTTGTCTTCAACCTGCTTCAATCTAGGCGGCTCATATTTATTCTGGTGATAAATTGCCTTCTTGTAGTAATCATCTCTGAAAGGATTCTCCAATTCATCAGCATAAGCGTTTCGGCATTCTCGTTTGAAATGACCCTTCTGCTTACACTTGAAGCAAGTCACCTTCGATTTATCGAATCCCAACTTAGTAGAAGCACCACCAATTGTCTTTCTTCCAGTGATTTCCATGAATCTTTGTGCACGACGAACAACACTTGCTGTCACACCCCTTTCTACGGCGGAAGCACGAGGTGTGATCATGAAAGGTTCTCATTGCATACGAAGAGTAAACATGCTACATGCTCAAGAAAATAACTTCAAATACCATAATTTGAAAACATACGTTAGCGTTTACATCGCTAAGTCGCATAAAGCATTGTCTTAAAAGTTTACAACTTTATTTAAAGTTAAACACAAGCGACATCCACGAGCATAAGCAAGACCACGCGCACATCCATCCTAGTTACCTGAAATACATGTGAGTTTTTGGAAAAACGTCAACATAAAGTTGGTGTGAATTCATGCAGTTTTGTATTTCACGTTTGTATACTTTGTATAAAAACATAGTTGTGAATAAATCAAGTTTTTCTCGAGTACTCCACGTACTTCAAGTTATATACCAATCCTCTTGAGTACCCCACGTACTTCAAGTTATATATCAATCCTCTTGAGTACCCCACGTACTTCAAGTTATATATCAATCCTCTTGAGTACCCCACGTACTTCAAGTTATATATCAATTTTAGTATGGTATGAATTTTATGTAAATACAGTATTTCTGTAATTATCAGATTGTTAATGGGTTGCAAAGCCATTAACATGTGGCACGACATAGGAAGTCACCAAACCTAAGGCATTTAATTGGTATATTCTGAGACACAAAAGCACTACTCGATTCTCGCCCCGACCGAGTGTGAGGCTGCCAGGCACCCGTTAGATCTAACCTTTTGTTCTGCGGTCTAGGTATATTGTTGATTAATGGTGCTTCTGTACCCTATTCGTGACACTATTTCTCATAATGCATCCTACTTGGTTCTCGTTCTCACCAAGCGCGTTTCTTGTTATCATTTCTCATAGCGCCTCATACTTGGTTCTCGTTCTCACCAAGTGCGCTTCTCATATTCTTATATTTCATCACACTTGGTTCTCGTTCTCACCAAGTGTACTTCTTGTATTTATATTTCGTCACACTTGGTTCTCGTTCTCACCAAGTGTACTTCTTGTATTTATATCATACCAATTATAAATTTTTGTACATTTGTACATGTATTTCACCCCCGAAGTTATAAAAACTGAAAACAGTTAAAGAGAAAAGGGGGAGCATGAACTCACAACTTTGCGTTCCTAGCGTCGTAAACTCCACCGGATTTGCTTAATTAACGTCGTAACCTATACGCGTTTTCTTAACGTTAGTCACTAGACTTGCGTCGCACAAGTACAGTCACTCTCTTTTGTGTATATTTTCTTGTGTTAAAAATATTCTTATATTTTTAACTACGTATCTTACTTATATTATTTCCTCTAAAATAAATATAAGTCTTTTGTGTTTTGCACTTTGCACCCGAATTATGTATGTTGTATGTGTATTTTTATATTTCTACTCCTCATGAGTAATTAGTGTATTTTTAAGTCTTAATACACTAGCACGTATAACACATACTATATATACTTAGCACAAAAGTTGGTGATCAAATAATATATATTTTTCTTTCAAAAATATATACTTAATATCCATTTTTATTCTTGAAAAATCACCATTTCTCATCACCAAAAATTAGGGAAACCTTGGTAATACTTTTAAATACATTTTTAGGGAATAAGTTTCTCAAAAACTTATATTTTTCTAAGTGTCAAAATTTATAAAATTTTGACAGAGTTTCCCCTAAAAATGGACGTTTCCCATGTTTTCAAAACATGTGTTTATTTTCTTTTAAATCGTCATCGATCATCAACAACAATTATCAACAATAATCATCAACAATAGTCACTAATTTCTCCATTTCATGAACTTGAATTTTTACAAAAATGTGTAGTAACTCACTAGCACATTTAGTAAATCTTTCCATCTTTAAAAATAATTTTAGTTTCTTAAAAACTTTATTTTTAAAGAATATGAAGTTTCACAACTTCTAGTCAAGATTCGCAAAAATACTTCTTTGTTAAATTTTCTTGTGACACAAGTGTCTACACACTTGTTTATTTACTAAAAATGCTTTTAGTTCGGATAAGATCCGGGTTTTAAACAAGACTAATATTTTTGCTTGGTTCTTCCGAAAAACCACTTGTAGATCTTTAGATCTACTAGTTTTGAACAATATTTTGCAAGTAAAAATACTTTTACACAAGTTCATGTTTCATGTGTGGTAGAGTTTCACCTTTTAACCCTTATATCTTCTAACATAACCTTATGTCATGATCCAAGAACATGACTACATCGGGTTAAATGGTGGTCCGAGCTACCACAATCATAGATCGGGTCTCAATAATCATACATTTCGAATACTACATCATTTACACAACTTATGTGCTATTAACCACCATTTTTAGTGTTTTAAGTAGACTTTAAAGCATCATCTTGCATGTTAACGAGTTTTATCCGATAAAAATCCTTTTAACCACTTTAGATTAGTTCAACTATGAGTTTTAAGCATTATACCTCTAGCTCGAGGCTAGGGAAGAATCTATGCGCAAAAGAGGTGGATAAAAGCTAGATAAAGAGGTCCTTCGAACTTCGTTTGCTCCAAGCTTCCTAATACGAGACCCTTAACACTTGTAGATGCTTGAAATATGAAGATCAAGATCGAAAGTATGATGGATGGAATAGGGGTGTTGGGCCGTAAGCTTTGAGAGAGAGAGGAGGGTGTGTGTGTTGTTAATGTTCATGTGTGTATAACCTTGATCTTATAGATAATCTCATGTGCTAATACCCAAAGGTTCTTATGTCTAGATGATACTAAACATAAGGATTATAATAATAAATCAAGGACAAAGTATGTCCCCTTCTAGTTGGGGGACGGTTAGAGAGGGGGGGGGGGGGTCTAGTCCGATTCCAACTAGATAGTTAGGGTAAAAGTTAGGTTAAACCAAGTTAGTTAAGTGTTTAACTCGGTTACTAGTGTGTAGTATGTTATGACGGGTGTTAGGGTATTCGGGGACCCTAACTGGCTCAGAAAAAGATAAATAATGAAAATAACAATATTTTCATGTTCCGGGTATAGTCCGGTTGTTCGGTTACATACCGATTCGTTAAAGTGCTAAATTGCACCTTTTAGTGTTTAGTAAGTATCTTTGTATAACACTATCGATTCCCAACACTTAGGGAAATATTCTGGATAATAAGACGACATTTCTGCATAATATTTATATGTCTAAATGCTGATTTATTGCTGAATTTTATAAATTCTGCACTTAAAGTGCGTTTCGGGTGCTTTTTAGTGCTTATTTTTGCTTTCGTATTGCATATACATTAACCCTTGTATGTACTCTTGGGTTTTAATGCATTCTTGTCGTCGGACCTACACCTAGGTTCCAATTTTATTGTGTGACTGCTTTCTGCAGTTCTGTTGACACATTGTGTCTTACCGGTGAGTTTACTATTGTTTTTGACGCAACGCTCTCGTTTATGCATAAAGCAATATTTTGTAGTATACAACGTGCATGAATTCACTTGTTTAATCATGTGTTCAGACATTGCTGACAATTAAGCACATAATTGCAATCATTAAATAATGATTAAAGTGTACGGAAATTACCGGTTTGTGCCAGTTGTCACAGTCTCCCCCCGTTAAAAGAATTTCGTCCCGAAATTCAGGCTGGACTCACTCTCGCTGGAGTCTTCTTGAATAGGTGGGGATACTTTTTCTTGAACTGGTCTTCACGTTCCCATGTGTACTCGGGTCCGTGCTTAGAGCTCCAACGTACTTTGACAAGCTTCACACTGCTCCTCCTGGTCTTGTTGACTTTCCAGTCGGTAACCTCAACGGGTTGTTCTGTAAATCGGAGGGCTTCGTCAATATGCACTTCATCCAACGGGATGATCACGTTTTCTTGTGTTGGACTCTTCTTCAGGTTGGATACATGAAACGTATCATGTACTCCATTAAGTTCTTCCGGTAACTCCAACTTGTATGCCACGGTACCAATTCTCTTCAAAATTCTGAATGGTCCGATGTATCGTGGATTCAGCTTTCCACGCTTTCCAAACCTGACTACGCCCTTCCATGGTGTGACTTTTAACAACACTTTGTCTCCCACCTTGAAATCTACCGATTTTCTATTTGGATCAGCGTAGCTCTTTTGTCGCTCTCGAGCTGCCCTAATGCGCTCTCGGATCTGCGCAATCTTGTCGGTTGTCTCTTGTACAAGTTCAGGACCAACCATACGTTTATCTCCGGCATCTGCCCAACATAAGGGCGATCGGCATTTGCGGCCATACAGAGCTTCGAAAGGCGCGGCTTTTATGCTCGTATGATAACTGTTATTGTAGGAAAACTCAACTAGAGGTAGATGAGTATCCCAGCTGCCGCCTAGGTCCATGACACATGCGCGAAGCATATCTTCTAACGTTTGTATAGTCCGTTCGCTCTGGCCGTCTGTTTGTGGATGGAATGCCGTGCTTAGATCTAACTGAGATCCAAAGGCTTCCTGAAATGATTGCCAAATTCTTGAGACAAAGCGTCCATCTCTGTCTGAAATGATTGAGATTGGCACTCCATGACGTGCCACAATTTCTCTTAAGTATATTTCAGCAAGCTTTCCAGTACTATCCTTCTCTCGGATTGGTAGGAAATGCGCAGACTTCGTCAATCGATCAACTATTACCCATATCATATCGTGCCCTCTCGGGGTCCTGGGTAATTTCGTTATGAAGTCCATCGAGATTTGTTCCCACTTCCACACGGGAATCTCTGGTTGTTGTAATAGACCGGACGGTTTCTGATATTTTGCCTTAACCTTAGCACAGGTTAGGCATTTTCCAACGTAGACAGCAACGTCGCTTTTGAGTCTCGGCCACCAATAGTATTCTTTCAAGTCTTGATACATTTTGTCTGATCCTGGATGGATCGTGTATCTCGATTTATGCGCTTCATTAAGGATGACTTCTCGTATGCCACCATAGAGTGGAACCCAAATACGCCTTTTAAAGTATAAGGCTCCCTCTTCATTTGGCGCCATGTACTTCAACATACCCCGTAGGTATTCAGCTTTACAGTTCTCTTCTTTAAGAGCTTCTTGTTGTGCATCTCGAATGCGTGCAGTGAGGTTCGTTCGAATGGTCATTTCCGATGCTCGAACCCTTAGGGTCTTAACCCTTTCTTTTCGGCTCAACGCGTCCGCTACAACGTCTGCCTTTCCAGGATGGTACTTAATCTCACAGTCATAATCGTTCAGCAGCTCGACCCAACGTCGCTGGCGCATATTCAATTCCTTCTGATCAAATATGTGTTGTAAGCTTTTATGATCTGTGAAGATTGTACATCGAGTACCATATAAATAATGTCGCCAAATCTTTAAGGCGAATACCACTGCATCCAGCTCCAGGTCGTGAGTGGTATAATTTCTCTCGTGAACCTTCAGCTGTCTTGAAGCGTAAGCGATGACTTTTTGGCGTTGCATGAGCACGCAACCTAAGCCTAGATCTAGGGTAGTTTGAAGTAATTAGTTTGACTTGATAGACTAATAAAGCCGACAGGTAAACCAAGACATAACCTTTCCCAAGGCCTATCTAAAGCAATTCGCCGGGTAAGACCTACCAATAGCCCCTCACTTCCCAGGTATTAGGACTAGGAGAACACTAAGACTTAGCAAATTATTATCAGTTACTTCTAGAGGTTATTGGCCAATTCTCCCTAAAGAGTGAAGGTTTTCTAACGTGATATAGACACTCACCGAAACCCTAAACCCTAATATGACTCTATGTTGTGATATAGACCGTCACTAAGAATCATATGAAGCAAATAATAACAATAAACCAACTCAAAGCACGCATACACATCAAATCATTAAATCAAACCGCTTACTAAACACAATCACCCATAACAATCATGCAAATAACGGAAACGATAAAAACATTAATCAATCCATTCAACTAAGTCTAGGTGGTTTTAGAAAACTAGCCAAGGAACATAGTCTTAAAAATAATCAAACAAAGTCTCAAACAAGAATTCATCGATGTCAAACAAGAAAAATAGAAAACTAAAGAAATCGAGTAAAAAAACCCGTTAATCCCTTGTTCTCCAAGCTTCCCGCTCAATCCCGATGATTCCGTTCCTTGCCAAAAAATCTATAGAATTCGTCCAGTCGATCTTCGTAATGTTCAGCCGTGCCTTTGATGTTCTTGTCCCAGCCGTATATATTGTGCAGCCGTCCCCCGCAGATGTGTGGCTCTTTTTGTTCGAATCTTGTATTACCCTCTAATTGTTCCATAAGATGGGCTTTAAACGAATCGCAATGCTCTTTTCTTATTATAATTCGTATGGGATTCCATAATATTCTGCCATCTGACTTTTTTCCAATATATGTATATCCCCATAAATGTGCCTCAATAATAATAATAATAATAATAAGCAGCCTTCAACCATAATAATTAGTAGCAGCCTTTCCTAATAATAACATGCCTTCTATAATAATATTGAGATAGCGGGCTCGGCTCACTCATGGAAAATAGCGCCAATTTTAATTTGGTCACTGGCACCCTACTTTGCCCAACTGGCTGGTTATTTTAATATTACTCGTTTTTGCTCCATTTGCACCAGAACCTGCCAAAACACCAAATAATGTAATATACTACTAAAAACTAAATACAACAAATAAAAATTATACAATAATTATACAGTTTACACGAGACAAATATGTGTATTTTACCCCACATCAATAGTATAAATCCAAATTCTGCAGATAAGATGAGTGATTAACTTTGTACGTCTTCTTCAATTCCAGTTCATGACTTTCAAGTCTCTCAATCACCAAATCTGGTTTCAACATTTCAGAAGGAATAGTGTTCTTAAGCATGAGAGCATAATATCTCCACTAAATCTCATCTGGCAATGAATCGAACAACTTGTCTACTTGCTCATCATCAGAATACTTGATATCATGTCTTGCTAATTCCAGCTTCAGATGACCGAACCTCTCTATCATTTTACACACTGATTCATTCTTAAGACAACCAAACATATCAAACTCTTTCCTAAGAAGTTTCTTTTTGTTTTTTACGATTTCAGTACTTCCTAAACATTTCTGTTTTAACTTTGTCCAGAGGTCTTTAGCATTTGTATAGACTATTAGTGAGATAATATCCTCCCGAACAGATTGAAATAACAACGCCACACACTTTTGTTCGGCTACGAATGAATCAATCTCATCAGATGCTGTTAAGACTTCACCATTCTTGTTTCCTTGATCATAACCGTTCTTCAGACTTTTCCAACTTGGAAATGCAAATGCCATCATCCAATCTTCAAACTTTCTGGACCAACGGCTATACTCCTCGATAGCCATTAGCTTTGGGGGTTTATTGAATGTTCCGAATGCACTTTCAGATTCCCAAGCTTCCTTTTTCCTTTCTTTTGGTGGATTCTCGTTCTCATTGCTTGTAGATGAAACATCTCCCGAGTTTCCAGTAAACGCGTACATGTCACTGAACGGGTTCATGAAAAGATCATCCATCGTGAATGTACCTGCAAGATTATCAAACACTTAGAAATTTTTTTTTTTACAAATACTGACACTGAAGCGAAATCAGTCAGATTGACTGATAAGCGAAATCAACAACAATGTCCTCTCAAGCGAAATCACAATTGTTCACTCGAGCGAAATCACACTTATGTTCCTTGGAGCGAAATTAGATTTTGTCCGTTGAAGCGAAATCAAGTGATGATGTTCGTTAAAGCGAAATCAAGTATGTTCAGATGAGCGAAATCAGTTGATAATGTTCGTTAAAGCGAAATTAACTTGTTCGTTTGAGCGAAATCAGCAGTTAATGTTCTTTAAAGCGAAATCAAGTGTCGTCCGTTAAAGCGGAATCACCTTTTAACCATTTTTAACCAAGTTTTAATTCGAATTTTAATCTGATACTTTCCAGGATTTGTTATTACTGTATTTTACACGTTATATTCAAAAATCAGACCATTTCGACCGTAGGAACCAATTCAATTCGAAAAAGTATGAAAGAAAGTGAGTAGAAATGAGAGATTTTTGTAGATTCAGCTGTAGTAGTATGAACTCCTCGTCCTGAAGCTCTGATACCACTTGTTGGACCGTGTCGTGACCCTAAACGATCAGTCAAGGTAGTTCAACATCACGTATAAAGGCGGAATCAGTATACGCAACGTAACAACAGCTTTCCTATTCAATTCCTTCACTTTTATTGCTTTCTGAGATTAATTTGACAGAGTTTCGTTACAGCAACAATGACCTAATTCCGCTTCTATGTCACTACAAATGAACACATGCTAGGTATTTATACTAGACCTGATTTCGCTTTTGTGTCAGTGACACTGAAGCGAAATCACCTAATGTTCATTGAAGCGAAATTAACCTAATGACCATTGAAGCGAAATCAACACTAACAATGTACATTAAAGCGAAATCAAGCATAAAACCCTAATTTTGACTTTTAAGATCCAATCTTGACTTTCTTGATTTAAGACTTGATGAAGATGCAGTCAACAGACATTCTTGTGCATCAACAATTATTCAAACGACTTACAACTGTCAACTATAGGAAGTAACAATGCGATAAAGTTAATCAACTGATAATCAAGCTATGCTAATCAAATCGACACCGAATCGCAACTCGATCTATACTTATTGGTTATTGTTATACGTTTGTGTGCTTTATGTGTTACTTGTGCATGTTTATTTATGTTGTGTTGTGGTAATCAATCGAAACACAATCGAACTCGAAATGCAATCGAACTCAATCGAAATCGAACTCGAATCACAATCGAACTCGAATCACAATCGAACTATGATAATTAGTGGAGAAGGGATAGTGCTCGATATGAGTGATTGGGACTGAAAGTAATTTGACTAGGAAACCCTATCGTATCGAACCGCTCGCAATCGAAATCGACTCAGCAAAAATCGCCGCGGCAAACATTCGAACCAAGTGCCATCCGGCCGGATAGCCATCCGACCGGATAGCCACAATGCCACAGGCCAGGTGCCATCCGACCGGAATGTCATCCGATCGGATAAGTCATCCGAGCGGTGTGCCATCCAATCGGACAACCCTTTCCTCTTTTGGAAACCTATAAATACCCCTGTCATTGTCATCCTTTCTACTTTTGGAAACCCTCTGTCCGAATAGCTCGTGCTCCCCACCTTTTCTTCGATTTCTCTCGATCAAGGTAAGATCTCGTCCTAAATCTTGTACTTTCTTGATCTACACGCACTCCTACACCTTTCTACCTTTTAAATCTTAACTTTTAACCGTGAAATCACTAGATTTCGGGTGTTCTAGGATGATGTCATCATGTGTTCTTCAAGAACTTCACGTTTTGACTTCAATCCACCAAGAACAACCGAGATCTAACCGATTTCCACCCGATTACACAAGGATCTTGTAAAGATCTCGACACAAGAATGGTGAAAGAGGATTGAAAGATGGTTTCTAACTTTCTTTCAACTCTTTTGCACTCAATGTACTCAAAGCCGATAGGATCCGACCCTGATCTAGCCTTCTACTCAATCGTAGTGTTGTACTAGCTCAAGATCTGGATTCTACCCACGAGACTACCGATTTCGGGTTAATCAAGAACAACCGTCTCGAGCCGGTAACTGGCCGAACTAGGGTGATTCCTGGTCGGGTTGGACATCGGGCTCAAACTGGGGGGTTCTGTTGGTTAACACGTTGTCAAAACGTCTCGACAAAACGACAAACCATCAAAACGACCAAGTGTAGGACGAACGAAACAACCGGAACAGAATGCTGTCCGACCGGACTGCTGTCCGATCGGATGGGTCATCCGAACGGATTGCCATCCGAACGGATCACACTTAGGTCCCACCTTTAAACAACCTCATCTGAAGTTTGAGTATTGAACGAATTGCAATCCGATCGGACGACCATCTGACTGATTACTCTTCAGATCATGAGATACTAAGGCTTTAAGGACTTAAACAATTTTCAGCATGTTCATCAACAAGGTTGCCACCCGACCGGATGGAAATCCGATCGAGTGACACATCTGCTGTGAACTTGTCTTCACAAGTAATCTCACCACTAAGTTGCCGTCCGACAGGATGACCATCCGAACGGATTGTCATCTGCACCACTAACCATCCGATCGACCGACTGGATGGATAGAGATACTTCAATACTTTCAAAATGCTACAACGAAAACTTCAAAAGTCAAGCCATCATACACAAACACATTCTTCTTATAGGAAGAAACAATCCACTCGAGTCGTCATCCGACCGGACAAGCTGTCCGACCGGATGACCATCCGAACGGATTGCTATCCGCACGAATTGCTGTCCGATCGGATTACCATCCGATCGAACCACTATCCGACCCTCTCACACTTTGTACCGTTTTACGCGTCACTTATCGTTATGCTATCGAATCTATTCAGGCTAACCCTTCTCGCTAAGCGCTCCCTTTAATCCATTGACCGCTGTGAGTATACTCGATCCCTTTTTGCTTTACGCACTTTTGGGTGTTACATACGTTACGAATATTCAAACTACAACAATCACACTACTCAAAACTATTTGAACGCTAACCGCTAATGCATGTTATACATGGCTTATGAATGCTTGTTTGTTATGTTTACACATGGAATGATGTCTACCTGCCTTAGCAACGATAGTACTATAGTTTGAACTCAGCACCCGTTCGCACGGGGGTTGTTAAGGACAAGTACTTGCTTGGATTACGGTGGCAATCATGTATTGCGAATTGCATTTGGCAGTCAACCCGCAGTCATTGGTATCGATGGATCTATGTCGATAACTAATGTGTTTCATTTCATTATGTGTACGTGCTGGTGATGCGTAAACGAATTCGAACCCTATATGCTATTATCAAACTTGTATGCTCACCTTTACATTTTATGTATTGACTTTATTTTAACGTATGTGACAGGTGCTTAGGAAGTTTACATGCTTAGCATGTTGTGAACTTGAGGCTAGAAAACGTCTAGGATGCTCTCTGTGCTGTGATGAAATCGAAGCTAGGAAAGAGGTCCTAGAAACCAATAAATAAACTATTTATGTATGAATCTGAGTCGTCGTAACAGAATATTTGCCTGGATTTTTGTCTGTAATAATTATTTTACTGTTTGAGGTACGGTATGGGACGTATTATTTAAATTGAATGGTATTGGTAATTGTTATGGAAACTTCTGGACAATCTGTTTCGCTCAGTGCCATGCCCCGATGTTTCCGCCATCGGTTGGGGTGTGACACTTATTCTTCTTCTCCGTTTGATTAACACTCGTTCGAATTCTGTTTCGCCTGTCTTCTTCATATTCGCAATTTATGAAATTATTTAAATACAACAGAAAACACATGCCGATTTCAATAATAAATCATAGCCTTGTTCTTTTCCTTTTTCCGATTTGATCGGTAATCGAAATCACTCACTTCCTGATCATGTTATCCTTCTTGATTCGTTCTTGGTGACCTTTGCTCTAATACCAATTTTATGGCCCTTAAAAGGATCAATGAACACATAATAACCAAATCAAGAACAACACATAATCAATTGACATAAACTAATTCGTAATATAATTTCTATATGAACGTATATACAAATGATCCTACCGGCGTGTTTATACCTGCCTGAACCCAACCGGTGAACCGTCATGTCTTCACCAAAGAACACGACGTAACATAAGTCTCAAGAACTTCAAATTCCGCAAGGTAAGTGAACGATATGAATTCCTTATTACTGCGGTTTCCTGATAGCCATTAACTCATATCAAGTAAGAGGAAAAAATAACGTATGAAACAGGTTGTCAAATTTCTATGAAGCATTTTGTCAAACAGGTGGTGTGCAAACACCAAAGTGTTAATTTTGTTGTTACCCTAAGTGCGAATAAAAAGGAGGGGTAATGATGAACAGCGAATTTGAAATTGATCAATCCGAAACAAATTTCGAATCGCACCTTCAAGTCAACCTTCATAATCCAAAACAAACAAAGAAAAACTCTGAATCTTTCAATTTATATCATTAAACGGAAACCAAAACATCATGCTTGATCATCGATTGAACCGGATTGATCAATTCCACATTCAAGTCAAAATTCACAATCCAAAACAATGAAAAATCTGAATCTTTCAATCGATATCATTAAACCGAAACAAAAACATCATACTCGATCATGGATTGAACCAGATTGATCAATTCCAAAGAGAGAACATCAAATAATCACTATACGTATGGCATGACTATCAAGTGTAAAGATCATAGATTGTAACTCAAGAGAGAACATTAAATAATCACCATACCTTTAATGTCATAGGAATGCTTCTGGAACGAAGAGTGTGTGAAATCTGGATTTGGAAAATGGAGCAATTTGGGAAACGAAACGGTTTTCTAAATAGTAAATATGGGGTTTGGGAAAATAAATCGTTTAAAGAATATTAATATTATATACCCTTATAATAAATATGGAATAAAGATAATGAGCATAATAAAGAAATTAAGTGGACACATAATGGACGTTTAAATGACACGTAATGCTTTGTTCAATAATAATAATCCATCTTTATCTTTGTTCGATAATATATATATGCAATGGCAGTTAATGATGGTTTATTTTTCTCTATAGTTTATTATATGCAATGGTAGTTAATAAAAGGTCGGTTCTTGAAACGGTGGCGGTGAAGTGCAAACCGTCGATTTGTGATTAAGGACGCAACGTTTATTTTTCTGACGCAACGGTTGAGTATGGTAGGAATTTTGGTTGGTAAATGTATAAGGGTATAATTAGCAAACAGATCAGAAACGAATTCCAAAAATACCAAGGGATAAAGTTTGTTAGTACTTAGCAACATATCAGCAACGAATTCCAAAAATGAAAAATAAAAGAAATATATAAAAAAAATTGTCGGCAATTCAAGGGATCATGGGAGGCTTAGATGGTGTGCGGGGAGGACTTCGGCACAGGGCCCGTGATTTCGCAGGGCATATGTTTAAAAAAATTCCGATATATATATATATATATATATATATATATATATATATATATGGGAAGACTCAAATGAAAACCACTAGTTATTGTGAAAACTCGAAAACTAATTAAAAAAGCCAAAAAAAAGCATACCAATTTTTTTTGCATAACAATTTTCGCAGTTTTTTATATATAAAAAAAGTTTTTCAAAAAAAAAAAAAAATTGTACTGCACATGTGTATGTGTACTACACATGTGTATTATTACAAATGTGTACTACAAAAAAAATTTATTTAAAAAACCTGCGATTTTTATAAAAAAAAAATAAAAAAAAAATTTGGTGTGTTTTTTAGGATTTTTTAGTTAGTTTTCGAGTTTTCACAATAAAAGTGGTTTTCATTTGAACCATCCCCTATATATATATATATATATATAGGGTAGGGTTCATGCGAGAACCAACTTTATTGCGAGAACCGCGAGAACCAATGTGAACACATGGTATTAGTGTAAATACATAACAAAAATTAAATTACATGCCCATCCTCCTCCTACTGGACTTCAAAGAACAATTAAATCATCTTTTTTCATTCAATTCATGTCCGATACTCCAACATCTCCAAAATTCATCATCTCAGTTCACGTCTACACACCAAAATCTCTTAAATTCGCCATCTCAATCTTACCATTCACGGTGTATTCGTCGTATAATCAAAATTAGGGCAATAAGAACAGAATCATCGATCATATATTCGTCATCTACTCGAAATTAGGGCAATAAGAACGTAATCATCGAAGACTGTGACACAATTAGGGAGAATCTGAAGAACATACGTCTAACGGACTCGCCGTAATCTAGTTGTTGTCGGATTATTCAGTGTCGCTACACCGTTTCGTGAATTTGTAAGTTTATAGTCTTTGTTTTGCACTTTTATATGATAACATGACGCTTAATCATCGATTCAGATTTTTTATGTTAATACGACGCTTAAATCGTTGTTTCATATCTGCACTAGTGAAAATTGTTTGATATATATGATTTTTGAGAGATTAGAGGTGACTATTGTGATAGAACTATATGTAATGTGGTATTTATGTGTTTTTTTGTATGTAGTTTTGTTACTGATTAATGTTAGATATGATTGGTGGTAATACGAAATTTGATTTGGTAAGGGTTAGGGTTTTTTTTATTGAAGCAAACATGTTGATAAGGTCAGTCGTGTTAATGCACATGTGCATACTATGCACATATGTATATTTTGCCAGATTAGGTTAATAAGGTCAATCATGTTGATGCAAATGTGTATAATTATGCACATGTGCATAATTTTCCAGAATAGGTTAATAAGGTAATTCATGTTGATGCACATGTGCATAATAATGCTATGCACATGTACACAGTCTGCTAGAATTTGTCAACAAGGTCATTTTTTTGTTGTACATGTGCATAGTTATACACATGTGCAGAATTTTCCATAATAGTTTTATTAGTGACTAATGTTAATTATGATTGGTGGTAATATGAAATTTGATTTGGTAAGGGTTAGGGTTTTTTTTTTTATTGAAACAAACCTGTTGATAAGGTAAGTCATGTTAATGAACATGTGCATAATTATGCACATGCATATTTTTCCAGATTATTTCAATATGGTAAGTCATATGGATGCAAATGTGCATAGTTAGACACATGTGCATAATTTGCCAGAATATGGTAATAAGGTCATTCATGTACGTGTGCATAGTTATGCACATGCACATAGTTTGCCAGAATATGTTAACAATGTAATTTATGTTGAGTGATTGATGTGTACAAAATGCAACATATAAATTACATCAATTATGGCATAAAACTAACCCCTTTTTAGTACTAATGTTGGAAAAAGTGTGCTTTTGTCTTCCTTTTGTATTTTCAGGATTAAATGAGCTCAAATTAACAAAAGAAGCAAAAAGGCAGCTAAATCTAACATAAATACAAGAAAAGGAACAAACGTGACATGCCCAACCCCACGACAGCATCTTCCCAAGCAAAACAAGAGAACAGAAGGCTGAACACGCCCCGTGCTCAGTGAACACGGGGGCGTGCCCAAGTGTCAGCATAAAAGACAAAGTTGTAGAAGCTTCCATCGCCCACCACGGGGCCGTGCTCAGCGGCCACGGGGCCGTGGTCAACTATAAGATTCGCTGAATCCAGGCAAATCTTGATAGTACAGATATGCTTCTGCACACGGGGTCGTGCCCAGCGGACACGGGGCCGTGGTCAACTAATGCAGACAAAAGCAATTAATGAAGACAGAGAAGGATGTGGACACGGGGCCGTGCCCGAGCTTCTGTTCAGCCTATAAATAGGAGTGCTTGGCTCAAGCTCAAACCATCCCTTGGCACACCACCTCTCTCACACTTCACCCACCACCCACCACCACCATAACACCATCATCCACCACCATCATCCATTGTCCATCATAGAGTGTGTGAGTCGTCTCGGGATCCAATATTGATCGTAAGAGTTCTTGACAATCAAGGCCATGTTTGCCTAAGTCTCTTACATCACTTGGTGAAGACAAAGTGTCTAGTGTAATACTTTTTATTTTTAATCTTTTCGCACTTTTTACTTGGTTATGTATTAATGACTTTAATAACTAGTTTCTTATGTTGAATGTGATTTTTCCTTATCATTTGTCCGTGGTGTCTTGGCATTATTTTACTGTCTATATAAAATAAAAGATTTTCACCATTCATATCTCCACGGTCTATATGGAGGTATGTTGGCTACCTGGTCGGGGGTTTAGGGAACGGTTTGGTAAAAGTCTTACCATTGTTTAGTGTATAGATCCTGCAAAGGACCTGGGTCAAATTTAGTAGGACCTCCTTCAATACTTAACGGTATTGGATGGCGGGGGTCCAAACTCTTTTATCCCCTCATAAGTTAAACTATTATTAATACTTTAACCCGGCTACCTTGGACTGTATCCCTGCTGACTCAGACTACTTAGCCGAGGGTAACGTCACCTTCAAAAGAGTGGCCTACCATAATATGCATTAATAACTTAATTAATTATCTTTCAATAATCCGACCCTTTAGGATTGTATCATTGCTGACTCAAACTACTGGGTTGAGGGTAACGTCGCCTTCAAAAGAGGGGCCTACTACAATAACTAAGATAATCTCTTAAAAAGTGCAAAAGTGCGGAAATAATCAAAGGTTACACTATACACGAGTCGGAGCCAAGTGATTCATCTTGTCTATCTGTTTTTCTTTTATTTATTTTTCAGCATTTTAGTTAGTTTTTTTTTTTCTTTTTCTAGTATTAAACCTTTTTCTAAACTTTTGATTTGATTAGACGTTGAGGATAAACCGGTACTAAAAGCTCTTATGTCCTTGGACGACCTCGGTATCTTACCAACACTATACTACGCTCACGGTGGGTGCACTTGCCCATATGTGTGTTTGGTGTTAGTAAAATATCGTGTTTTATAAATTTAAAACTTGACTAACGTGTAAAAAGGGCTTAAAAATATACTTAAATCAATATACCACCACACACGCATCAAGTTTTTGGCGCCGTTGCCGGGGACATAAGGATTTTAAGAAAGTTAGGAATCAACGGCCTAATCGTTTTTCTTATTTTTCTATTTTTTTAGGATTTTTTTTTAGTTTTTCAGCTTCTGCAGAACTCAGCACGGGCCGTGCCCGCTGAACACGCCCCGTGCCCAATCATTGGAACTGGCAATCCTGTTTTAAGTCAGACAGTAAGCTGAACACGGGGTTGTGCCCACTAAACACTCCCCGTGCCCAAGATTCAGTTACTGAAAGCAAAACCGTAAGATCCCGACGGTTGGTAATTTCTGACACAAACATGAGTGATACTGATATTTTTTACTTTCGGCACTCTTATGGTACGTGGTGTCAAATATGTGGTGGTTCCCATAAGGACTTAGAATGTTATTTTTAAATTATAAACCCCACTATATAGACCCATCGTTCCCCTGTATCCTTAAGAGGGGCGAAAGTAAAAATAATCCCTATCTCTCCCTCGAATGATCTCAACCGGATTTTCCAGGAGAAATGCTTCGTGATGAACTATTTCAATTAGAAGATCTAATTCTTAATTGGTTAAAAGAACTTAGGATAGATTTCAGTAATTTATCTCAAGACGATAACCAAGAAGAAGGGTTGGGCTCGCATTCAAACAACTTCATTGTTTTCGACGATACTTCTAACTCTAGCAAGGACGTGAGCGATAGTCGTCCCTGTGTCGATTGTGCCGTGAAGGACTCCCCATCGACTTCGTTCGATGCATACATAGACCTGAGCGATTCGGCATACACCTTCTTTAACGAGAGCCCGGGAAAGGGTTGGACTTGTCTACCTACATATAACATAGGAATCACCCTCACCGACAACCTCTTGCTTTCTCGTCTTAATCTAGAACAATTAAGGTATCTTAGGCACTTTGGGGTTGTTCCATCCAGTATGGAACCGCCCGATCCGAATAAGTTCCTTAGAAATAGACAAATTCCATAAGACAACTTCTAGACACGGGGACGTGTCCATGTCAACACGCCCCCGTGTCCACCCAAAGATTCTCTTCTGATTTAATCAGAATACGGACAAGATTGTGTCAGGATTCTGTCTGCACACGGGGCCGTGTCCAGCCGACACGGGGCCGTGCGCAACGTACTGTCATTTTCTATAAATGCAGCCAAGAATCCTGCACATTTGAACCATTCCAGGGACAGAGATTTGGGGAATCTTCTCACATACCATCCTAGGTATTTTCTAAAAGAAGTTTCTCAACTACCTTCTTGTCCTTTCCTCTTTTATCCTCTATCATCTTCTTCAATTTTTCTCTTATACTTCCATTAAAGCTTGAGACCTCCATAATTTCAAGCTTTATTGAAGTGTTTGTTAGATTTTTGTTCATGGAATCTTGTTAAGAATAAGTTCTACAACAATGTTTTAAGTTGTTTCTGTTCAAAAACGTTTTAAAAATCACGAAAACAAATTAAAACCCCAAGATTCCTTGTTCTAAAATCCTGCAGATAACTGAACACGGGGCCATGTTCACTGAACACGGGGCCGTGTCCGAAGTACCGGTCCAATAAAATTGAACTCTTTTCGGTATGTTTTCTCAGAATGGCAAGCAGAGCGAGCGGAACCTCTTCGTCGCACTCCAGAAACAAACGGAAAGGGAGAAGATCATCAACGGTTGAAGATTCTCTTGTAAACTACGTTTACGCTCTAAGAGAGGCCATTGATGAGATAACGGGGGTAGAAGAAGCATTGGTCGACCGTATTAATCATCTAACGGTGGGACTTGAAGGATGTCTCCGGGAAGTCAACCTTTTGCACCAAAGGTTGAACATTCTCTCCTCTCCTCCTTTGGTGCCAATTATCACCCAAAGGGCATGGAACGTGGTACCGGAAGTCATCATTTCGGCCGAATGGTACGCCATACATCCGGAAACCCCCTCGAGACATACTACAAGGGGTTCCGATTGGTGTCACTCCCCCTCCACAAGATGTTGAGGAACATGAAGCCGCCTCCCTTCTCCCAAGAGAGATAGAAGATTGGCTCTAGCAACATCTAGGGGACACCGCTCGGCTTGGAGTTCTACAAGACTTTTAGATACCGGGAAACTATTTCCGGAATTTTGGCTCTTATTGTAGAAGTAGAACTCCTTAGGATGATTTTACGTCTCACTTGACCTATCTAATTTAGGACATTTAACTTTTATTTTCTACTTTATTTTTTATTTTATTTTAGGACTATTATGTAATTCTCTCTATAACTTAATGAATGATGGTTTTAGTTAATTTGGTGTTTGGATGGTGTTGAAACAAATAAAATACACTCGGGATGGCAAAGGAAATAAGGGAAACTTGAACCAGCACCCCATGCAGGAAAACAGGGTCGTCCGACAATTTTCTTCATTACAGTAGGTTCAGCACGGGCCGTGCCTGTCCAACACGGCCCCGTGCTGCACAGTCTACAGAAAATGCCCAGTTCAGGTAAACTGGCTTTTTAAATTTTGTTACTGGCACCTGAACACGGGGCCGTGCCCGGACAACACGGGGCCGTGTCCAGGCTCCCAGTAACACAAATTTTTGCTTTTTCACACCTTTTTACACATTCAATCAACCTAAAAACTTATTTTTGGGACACATTGAGAACAATGTGTAATTTAAGTGTGGGGGGATGCTAAAACCTTGAATCTTGCGAGTCCTAATAACAAGCCTTACACAAAACTCTATTGGAACCGCTAATCACCCCAAATTCATTTTTTTTACTTGTCTAGGTTTAATTTGGGAATTTCAAAATTCTAAAAAGGTTATATTTTTACAAATTTACAACCGATAGCGTCGTGATAAAAAGAACCAACATAAGAAAATTATGAAACGGCATGACAAGCTTAGTTAAAATTTGATTATATATACTTGATCACATAAAAACCCATTCCCACAAAAGTGAGTTTTGAGCCTTTATTGAGCATACAAATATATATCTTTAAACTAAATGCTCATTTTTCGTTTCTTGTGTGAATAGCCGCTTGGTTCTTACGACTCTAGAACTTGCCACGACGATGCATTCCCGGTCCTTACCAACTTAAACCCGAGTAAGTAAATGATGGATGCATTAGGACTAACCCTTTTTATTTCTACACCATTATTTTTCTTTTTTTTACCACCTACCCAAAAATCCCCCTAGTTAACCCCTTTGTGCCTAAACCTTTTCATTTCTTAACCCAAACCAAACACCCTTTCACCCACCAAAACCTTTTTATTTTTAACCCTTTATTTTAGTAACAAGCTCGGTTTTTCGTATGACTTTCAAAATAATAATAATAATAATAATAATGTTGATGATGAAGCAAAAGAAATAAACAAGCAAGTTTATAAAAAATAACTTTGTTTGAATTATGGCTTCATCAAAATAAAAACTGCAAAAATAAAAAGTCTTACGAAAACCGATGTTTTTTACGCTTTTCGCCCTTTTCTACTAACCACTAACCCAACCACCTACCTTTAACCCAAGCCTAACTCTTCACCCAAAAGTCCTCTTGATATTTACAAAGGTATATAGTTAAAAAGGAGGAGGATTGATTGCTTGGCAAGCCTATGGTAGGAGTAAGTTCCATGCCGCTCTCGAGTGATTCACTAAAATACATCTTCGGCCGAGTGTTGAGTGATCCCCCGTGAGGTATGTGAACTTGTATATAAATAGAATTTTAAAGAGGCATGTTATGCCCTAATAAGGAATTTATCTTATGAAAAGTTTTAAATAAATCATGACGAATAGGATTGTAAATAAATAAAAATAAAACTAAATAAAGAATCTTGGAAATCCCGACACTCTATGACAAGCCCAAAAACCTTCTCTTCTACCCATTCCATTTGGGAGTGTAAAGCCACATTATAAAGAGTTTTGCTTAAGGACAAGCAAAGATTCAAGTGTGGGGGTATTTGATGTGTACAAAATGCAACATATAAATTACATCAATTATGGCATAAAACTAACCCCTTTTTAGTACCAATGTTGGAAAAAGTGTGCTTCTGTCTTCCTTTTGTATTTTCAGGATTAAATGAGCTCAAATTAACAAAAGAAGCAAAAAGGCAGCTAAATCTAACATAAATACAAGAAAAGGAACAAACGTGACATGCCCGACCCCACGACAGCATCTTCCCATGCAAAACAAGAGAACAGAAGGTTGAACACGCTCCGTGCTCAGTGAACACGGGGGCGTGCCCAAGTGTCAGCATAAAAGACAAAGTTGTAGAAGCTTCCATCGCCCACCACGGGGCCGTGGTAAACTATAAGATTCGCAGAATCCAGGCAAATCTTGATAGTATAGATATGCTTCTGCACACGGGGCCGTGCCCAGCGAACACGGGGCCGTGGTCAACTAATGCAGACAAAAGCAATTAATGAAGACAGAGAAGGATGTGGACATGGGGCCGTGCCCACTGGACACGGGGCCGTGCCCGAGCTTCTGTTCAGCCTATAAATAGGAGTGCTTGGCTCAAGCTCAAACCATCCCTTGGCATACCACCTCTCTCACACTTCACCCACCACCCACCACCACCACCATAACACCATCATCCACCACCATCATCCATTGTCCATCATAGAGTGTGTGAGTCGTCTCGGGATCCAAGATTGATCGTAAGAGTTCTTGACAATCAAGGCCATGTTTGCCTAAGTCTCTTACATCACTTGGTGAAGACAAAGTGTCTAGTGTAATACTTTTTATTTTTAATCTTTTCGCACTTTTTACTTGGTTATGTATTAATGACTTTAATAACTAGTTTCTTATGTTGAATGTGA
Source organism: Helianthus tuberosus (assembly GCA_030545235.1). NCBI lineage: Eukaryota > Viridiplantae > Streptophyta > Magnoliopsida > Asterales > Asteraceae > Helianthus > Helianthus tuberosus. Next base: position 155,124,434 of record CM060366.1, on the reverse strand, counting down.
TTTTTCCTTATCGTTTGTCCGTGGTGTCTTGGCATTATTTTACTGTCTATATAAAATAAAAGATTTTCACCATTCATATCTCCACGGTCTATATCGAGGTATGTTGGCTACCTAGTTGGGGGTTAAGGGAACGGTTTGGTAAAAGTCTTGCCAGTGTTCAGTGTATAGATCCTGCAAAGGACCTGGGTCAAATTTAGTAGGACCTCCTTCAATACTTAACGGTATTGGATGGCGGGGGTCCAAACTCTTTGATCCCCTCATAAGTTAAACTACTATTAATACTTTAACCCGGCTACTTAGGACTGTATCCCTGCTGACTCCGACTACTTTGCCGAGGGTAACGTCACCTTCAAAAGGGGGGCCTACCATAATATGCATTAATAACTTAATTAATTATCTTTCAATAATCCGACCATTTAGGATTGTATCCTTGCTGACTCAAACTACTGGGTTGAGGGTAACGTCGTCTTCAAAAGAGGGGCCTACTACAATAACTAAGATAATCTCTTAAAAAGTGCAAAAGTGCGGAAATAATCAAAGGTTACACAATACACGAGTCGGAGCCAGGTGATTCATCTTGTCTATCTGTTTTTCTTTTATTTATTTTTCAGCATTTTAGTTAGTTTTTATTTTCTTTTTCTAGTTTAAAACCTTTTTCTAAACTTTTGATTTGATTAGTCATTGAGGATAAACCGGTACTAAAAGCTCTTGTGTCCTTGGACGACCTCGTTATCTTACCAACACTATACTACGCTCACGATGGGTGCACTTGCCTATATGTGTGTTTGGTGTTAGTAAAATATCGTGTTTTATTAATTTAAAACTTGACTAACGTGTAAAAAGGGATTAAAAATATACTTAAATCAATATACCACCACACACGCATCAGTGATGCACACGTGCATAGTGATGAACGTGTGCATTGTGTATATAGTAATGATAAAGTTAATGTTAATGCACATATTCATTGAAATTGTATGTTTGTTAATTCTTTGTTTTTTTTTTGTTTTTTTTTGTTTTTTTATTATTGTAGATCAATAACGGAAGAAAATCAAAGAAGGTAACTTTCGTTTTGAAATCAAGGGATAAAGGGTCAAAAAATGTCACATGCAATGGAAATGATTACGCAAATGTTAAACAAAGAGGTAAAAAAAGGTTGATTAATATTTGATGATCCAGTTGGGAGTTTATGCACATGAGCATCCCTTTATTATTCTCATGTTAAATGATATCATTTATGCAAACACATTACTTATATCACATGCAGGTGCACAAGAAGAAAAATAAGTATAAAGAGGAGGACAAGTGAGCGAAACCACGATGAAACATTGAACAAGTAAGTGAAATCCCTTTATTACTTCACATACTGCGAGGTGTTCGCTATGCGACATATGGAGGTGTTTAAAGGGAGTGGTGAGAAGTTTGATTGCAGATTCAACAGAGATACAAATATTCAAGACATGCAACTTAAGAACATGAGGGTGAAGATAGTAACAAAATTGTCGTTATCAGAGGCGAATGATTATGTTTGTTAATATTTGATGTATTATGTTGTTTGGTAGATGAAATGTTGGTACTGCACATATGAATAGTTTGAAATATCATACATATTGGTATTTTATAATGTATTACAGATGCTTATAATTGTTAATTTAGGATGTAATATGTTGTTTGCTATAGTATATGTTGGTGTTGCATATGTGTAATAATGATTGTTGATCGGATTATGTGATTCTTATGATGAGGGTGTTATATTGACTTCTTGTAACACAAAAGTTGTGTGATAATGTGTTAATGTTGGTAATGCACATGTGCATTAATAAAAAAACAATAAACATGTCGGTAATGTATGTGTATCTGGTACCCTATTACGTTTGGGGTATCACATTACATATGTTGATGTATATGTAAAGGAAGACGAATCACATGTAATTAATAATTTTACATGTATGCACATGTGCATTGTTCGAAACAGTAACCATGTGGAGTGAAATAGTAAACATGTACTTAAAACATAATGACATTAAAAACAATGCATCGATAAGTTTAGATGCTATGGTTTCAATGTTGAAAATGCACGTATTGGGTAATGCACATGTGCATGATGTTAATTGGTAATTTATAAGTAGATAAAATGAATACAACAGTGAATACTACACCGCTAAGTAGATAAAATAATAAGTCTAAACAAGGAATGTAAACGAAAAACAATGATAATCAATTTATAAGTAGTTCAAGTATTTTTTGGTTGTCCTTATTTTGAACATAATATATACCATTCTTTTGAACATAATATGTACCGATGTGTACAATGCTCAATGTAGGATTGTTCCTATATATAAACAAAAAAATAAAATGAATAAAAAGAGGATATAAATATCATAATTAATAAAACATATGGAATGTGTACGCACAATGTTTAAACAGTCAACGGTGTATACATGGTCCACAGTTTACCGGTCAACCATGTATACATGGTCAACAGTTTATCGATGATGATTATAATGGGTTAACAGTTTATCAGTGATGATTATAGTAGGTCAAGAGTTTATTAGTGATAATTATAGGGTGTTAGAGTGATAATTATAGCGTGTTAGCGATACGATGCACATGTGCATAGGAAATGTATTGATGGTTAACATATGATTATAGGGAGATGATTAAAGGGTGTTGGAAATGTGATGCGCATGTGCACGGTTATGTATTAATGGTTAACAATATGATTAGTTATGATTATGGGGTGTTGTTAACGTGATGCACATGTGCATGTTCATGTTTATGATGGTTAACAATTTACGGATGACGAGTATGGGTGTTATCAACATAATGCACATGTGCATGAACGTTGTATTGATCAATCAGATAAACAAAAAACTGAACAATGTTAAATAAACAATGATACAGGAACATAGAGTAATCAAGCAAATGTTAATTTTTTGTTTGTTTGAGCAGCAGCAAAACTTCTCATACCTTCAAAACTTCTCATACCACAAAAGAAATACCATCATACCACAAAAGAAAAACCATCGATTAGCTGGTAAAACAACAACAAGGGGTAAAAATCTAGACAAGACAAAAAGGTGCAGAACATACTCTACACATACACAGCCATACAAAACATAAAATAACAAAAAAAAAAACTAATTAACCCAGCCTTCCCAGCTATCAACATAGAACTTCGAACGATATTTTACCCATCCGAACGAGAGGTTAATAACATCCTCGGAAGCCGACTCCAAAGAACGCTTCCCCCCCTTTAAGAGACTGTTGTTACTATCCTTCCAAATTACCCATAAAGTGGAGTAAATTACACCCAAAAGCAATGTACTATTGACATAAAAATCTAGTCGCGTATACTCTTGAACAAGCTGCTCCAGGGATGAGAGGCCTGCAAGGTCCCAGTTACACCAAACAGAGATCTTCCTCCACACCACCTTCGCTATCGGGCACTCAATAAAAACATGCGTGACCGACTCTGAAACCCCCGCACACTCTATGCAGCAACCCATAATGGTACTAACCCCTCTCGTACGCAGATTTTCCCCAACCGGAACCCGATTCTGCAGCAACCTCTATATGAAACCATTAACTTTAATAGGGACCCAGTTAAGCCACTCGGACACCTTAAAATCCGACCCAAAGCAAGCTTCTTCCAGGACTTTTTCTTGTCGCTTGAACTGTGAACCCATCAGATTGACGAGGAGGGTATGTATGCGATGAACCAGAAGATGCCATATGTATCACAAAGGGGTTACAAAGTGAAATCATGTTTATTTGTAAGTAGATGACAAATAGCAATATAATCGGACTGAGTAATCGTATAAGGACACTTACAGTGGGAATTGGTAACAACATAGAAATTGGTAACATAATGGGTGTAACAAAAAGGATGTAATTTGTTGTAATCACCGGATAAATGATGTATTCGACTCAGTAATCGTATAAGGACGAGCCGGATTAGTTATCGCAGTGGTGACTTATGAGCAGATGTATGTCACTAGATGAGTTTTCGTCGGTGGATTTGTCGTCAAATTAGTTGTCACGGTGGTGGTGCGGTGGTGTCACGGTGGTGGTAACGGTGATGTGTTAACGTTGATCGGTGGCGGATGTGTCGTCGGCGGCGGCAGTTGTCATGGGGGTGGTAACAATTAACAACTTGAAAAACAGAACCATTGAAGGAACCCTTGAAGAACAGAACAAGGATATAGATGTTGTTGTTAGAATTTCACTTTAATTACAAAAATGCCATGTGTTCACACTGGTTCTCGCAATAAAGGGTGGTTCCTAACGGATCCTTCCCCTATATATATATAGGACAAAGATCCGTTAGGAACCACCCTTTATTGCGAGAACCGCGAGAACCAGTGTGAACACAAACAGTAATACTTAAAAAAATCTAAAAAACACCCAAAATTTTTTTTTTTACTATTTTTTTGTAAAAATCGCTATATTTTGTTTACAATAAAAAAAATTAAAAAAAAAAAAATCGAGTCACAGTTGTCCATGCACATGTGCATTTGTATCATTTCTTTGACAAATTCCGTAATTCATTACAAATATTAAACAATTGCACTTTCATTTACACTACCACGTGTAATACACTACTTTTTACGTTACCAATATTAGAAATGCACATGTGCATCTATATGTATCAACATGAAACAAGGTGTGTTGGTACACTACTCTCTTTCATCTATCATTCCATCCATAATACACAAGCATGCACATGTGCATTTTTGTAATTTATTTGACAAATTTTGTAATTCATTACACATATTAGACAATTGCACTTTCATTTACACTACCATATGTAATACATTACTTTTTACATTACCAAAATTAGAAATGCACATGTGCATTTATATGTATCAACATGAAATAAGGTGTTTTGGTACACTACTTTGAATACACTTTCCCTTTCATCTATCATACAATCCATAATACACTACCATTACCTCATACCATCCATAATACAATACCATTACCGATATTTTCACTTTATTACATGTATGTAAACACCATTTATACCATCAAATCAACATATTACATCATAAATTGACAACTATAACCAAACCATCAACCACTAGATATAACTAACAAAAAAACATGTATATGGGCCTACTTCTCCATTCGAAATCACAAACTTTTTGTACCAAAACACGTTATATCATGGTTATACCTAATGATGCACATGTGCATTTTGAATATTGGTAATGTAAAAAGTAGTGCATTACGAATAGTATTGTAAATTAAAGTGCAATTGTCTATTCCTGATAATGTATTATCGAATTTGTCGAAGTAATGATACATATGCACATGTGCATATATATCTGTTACTCGAAAAAAAAATTAATGGTAACGAAATATAGCAATTTTTTGAAAAACAAATATTAAAAAAAATTGAGTGCTTTTTTGATTTTTTTTTAATTTATTTTGTGTTCACATTGGTTCTCGTGGTTCTCGCAATAAGGGCGGTTCTCGCATAAACCTTACCCATATATATAACACTATATATAATACTATATAACACCATATAAACACCATATAACAATATGTAACACCATATAATACCATATAACACTATGTAACACTATATAACATTATATAACAAATATAAGACTATACATCTATCATAGACATGCTATCAGACAACTTATAGTGTTATATTTGTTATATAATGATATGTAGTGTTACATAGTGTTATATGGTATTATATGGTATTACATATTGCTATACGGTGTTTATATAGTGTTATATAGTATTATATATAGTGTTATAATACACTTCTCACACTTTGAGCACTTTTTACAGGATCCTCTACCTATATATATATATATATATATATAGGGAAGGTTCAAATGAAAACCACTAGTTATTGTGAAAACTCGAAAACTAATTTAAAAAGCCAAAAAAAATACCAATTTTGTTTTTTGCATACCAATTTTCGCAACTTTATATATAAAAACAAATTTCAAAAAAAAAAAAAAATTGTAGTGCACATGTGTAATACTACACGTGTATGTGTACTACAATTTTTTTTTGAATTTTTTTTTATATATAAAAACCTGCGATTTTTATAAAAAAACTTGAAAAAAAAATTTGGTGTGTTTTTTAGGTTTTTTTTTAGTTAGTTTTCGAGTTTTCACAATAAAAGTGGTTTTCATTTGAACCATCCCCTATATATATATACAGGGTGGGGTTCTAGAGTGAACACTAATGTATTTACGAACTGAGTGAACAAATCTTGGCTATTGATTTACACACGTGGATGGCTAGGATTTAATCAATAAATCGTAAATTACACTAGTGTATTTCATCATCAAATCCTGACCATTGATCTACACACATGTATGGCCAGGATTAGTTCGTTCAGTTCGCAAACTACACTAAAACAAAGTCTTAGATAATATAAACTGCGAAAAGTGGTTCCACCAATTAGCTATGAAGAATGCAAGGAGGGTTGTACGAATCATTGGTTAGCTATTAGCTTATTAGTTGTTACGGTATGTAACTTATTCGAAAGCTATAATTTTCTCATTTTTCGTAATTGCATTGTTTATCGTTAAGGCATAAGGGCACATTTTTCAAGCTCGAATAGGGTACATGAATTCTCAAAGACACCACTGCAAGGGATCACCGAGAGATGTCATAAACTAGACTAACTTAACCTCCCTATTTTTAACACGTTTTACACAAAACTCTTTATTGGCCGTAACTATTTTGTTAGAACTTACAAACTTATAAATAAAATCGGCCATGCATATCCCAAAGAAGGTAAACGATATAGGTCGGTTCCCCACATGAGGTATGTTAGTGGCAACCTCATATGTATTGGTCCAAACTTCTGCATATGCGCCTATGCTTTGTGAAATGGCTTTCCATGTGTGCTTCATTTATTTTATATTAGATCAAAATAATAATCATATCTTATAATAGTATTAGTTGTTAATTATTGATGGAGTATATTACCATTACTAACTAATAAAGATTTTCTCTTAGGTGTATTTAAGGAGATCGCTAGAGAGGTTAAAAAAACTCATAAGATAACATCCTTAAAATTCATCCTCTCTCCCCTATAATTACCATCGTTAATATACACCATAGACGGGAAACAAACCAAGCTGACAATAATGTCTTCTACATCTATCACTTCTGTGGTTGTTGGTTTACCAGGTACACTTTTATTTGTTTTCCGTTATGTACTTACAGAACTGATCAACATACATGGTTTCTAGGTTACCTATAGTGATACTGGCATATGAACTTCTAATGAATTCCTTTAGTAATCTATTTGCGATAGTTTCATATAGGTGATCCATCTGTAAACCCTTTCATCGGGGGACTATTAATGGATATATCAGTCCATGTTAGCACTGTGTCATCCCATATCTTTAAAAATGTTTTATAATTAAATTAATACACGATCTCATACCGGAATACTAATTCCATTACTTGTATCAAATGTTTTAAGTTACAGTAAATGTCAACTTACGTCCCTGTGGTTTACACCAAAACGCGGGAACAACCCTCATTTGAAAAAAAACGCAACAATCAAGTCTTGTGGTTGTCGATTGCATTCAATAACGTCCCTCGTTATACATTCCCAATTTAAATATTGTGAAAAGACTAAATTACCCTCAAAACTTTCATGACCATTTTGGTCCCTGTTGTAAAATTTCTTAAATTCCCTCCATATTCAAAAGGTTTCCAAATCTACATACAAATCACCCCAATCCAGTAATTGATCAGCAACCATAACAACAAATCAACCACTTCAAGCTTATGATACTTGTTCATATTGAACTAATTGCAGCAACAACTAAAAATGAACTGATTGCAACAACAACATGAACATGAACAACAACAACAACAACAATCAAAATGAACTGATTGCGGTTATAACATGAACAACAGCAACAACAACTCAAAATGAACTGATTGCAGCAAGCTTATGATACCTGTTCAACTTACAATCTGAACTGAAACCACAAGTGAATCTATACTCTGAACTGAATGCAACAAGCTGAATGCAACAAGCAGAATGCAACAAGGTTATGATGCTTGTTCAGCTTATAAGATGTTCAAACATACTAACTATCTAATCGGACCTAATGCACAACTAAATCAAAATGTCCAACTAAAACTAAAACTGATGCACAACCTATAATCTGTTCAAACAACATCTCAAATTGAACCTAAAGCACAATTTATAATATGTTCAAACAACAACTGAAACTGAAGCTAATGCACAGCTTATAATATGTTCAAACAACAACTAAAACTGAACCTAATGTTAATCTGTTCAAACACCAACAATTGAAACATAACCTAATGCAAAACTAAGACAAATGTCCATTATAACACAATGAACTGCATATCTAATCAGACCACAATTAGCATACATAGTCTAAGTTAATAAGGATACATAACAGTTTAAGTTAATAGGCATACAAAAGAAGGGTAAACCCTGGTCATAAACACTAAAAACCCAAAAATTATTAGGATTAGTCCAAAATTAACCCTTTTGAAGTTTTATAGTTATCCTAATAGTTACATATATAATATGTACAGCTAACCAACCACCATCAGATTTATGGCCAGCGGCTAAAACAGAGCTCTATCCTAAACCCTCTTCCATTCCTCAAAAGGACCCGGTATTAGATCCTAATCAGTCGTCGAGTCACCTGCACACGAATTCCGACTGGAATTCAAAGAAAAGCAACCCACATTTCAGATTACACGACGGGCACGCATATCAAAATCATAGATTAAATTCAAAATTAAGACAAAGTTTTTAATATAAGGATAATGTCATACCGATGACTTGGAATGTAAACAAGATTATGGAGTATTGCCTCATCGTTGTCTTGGAGCGCCGGATGTTTTGGACGGAATTTCTCCGATGAGTTAAGAAGGGTGGGGGATTGAATTTGAGCTTCTAAAAGAAGCTAGGGGATTAAAAGGGTTGGGCAGTGTTACATTTGGGTGAATTTACCATATTGCCCTTTACGATATTAATTAAATAAAGGGAAAATAATTGGAAAATATAACGAGGGACGTTATTGAACGCAATAGACAACCACAGGGACTTGATTGTTGTGTTTTTTCAAATGAGGGTTGTTCCTGCGTTTTGGTGTAAACCACAGGGACGTAAATTGACATTTACTCTTTAAGTTATTTCGTTGAATTCTGATTTTTTTACCATCCGTATCTACCAAAATTAATTTATACTCTTTAATAGGGGTGTCTATGAGTCGGTGGCCAAACTAGAGTTTTTAGTATCTTTCATTATAATTTATACTCTTTAATAGGGGTGTGTATGGGTCGGTTTTGGCCAAAAACATAACCATAACAAAAATGTCGGTTAATGGATAATCATAACCATAACCAATCGATTTTGGTTATTCGTTTTTGATGGTTATTACGGGTCAGTTATGGCCGGTTAACCGTAGATTGGGCCTAGCTAAGAATAACTCAAAACAATATATAAATGTGCATAATTTGGGTCTGTATTTTTGGGCTTTGAAATTTATGACCATAGAATAAAAAAATACATGTAATCTATTATATTAAAACCGATAATTATCGAAATTCAAACAAAACAATATGATTTAATTCATACAATGTTTGAACAAAAAACATCAAATATTAAAAAAATGACGAAAAGTTAAAATCTGACTGATTTTACTATATGTCGATTCGGTTCCGTTATGACGGATATGGAAACATTGATAACCATAACCGACCCACTACTTTCGGTTTTTATTAAAACAATTAACCGACCCACCAGTTTTTTATTTGGTTCGGATTTTCGATTTGGTCTTATCGGTTAATTCAGTTATGGGTCAGTTAATTCGGTTTTTTTGCACACCCCTACTCTCTAATTATAAAGCAAAGATAAAACAGAGATGTAGAGAGAGAAAGAGAGAATTGGGGTGAAATTAGGGGGAAAAAATACATAAGAAGGTATATAACCAAGGGAAAAAAATAAGGATTTCATATGAATCTAATGATTAAACTAACGAGAGGGACTCAAATCGTAGCGAATTTTATAGGATAGGGACTCAGGTAGCAAAAATTTTGCCATAGAGACGCGACCTGAAATCACCCCTAAACCTTAAAGACACAAATTGCATTTTAGTCAATTTAATATAATATTTAGTGATCAACCCAAATTAAACTTGGTGATGCTATTGCAACAATACCTCTTTTGTCTCGTATCACCTTTATTTGTTATTGTAGTTATCTCGGCTTAGTACTCAAAGAAGTAGTCACCTCTCTATGATTGAAAGTCGTCTATATGACTTGTAAAGAATCACAATTTTAAATTAAAGTTTTGATTGTAGTTCAATCCATTTTACCACAAATCATTATTTGAATTTGACAAGTCTTTTTTGAGAATTCGACCGGTTTTAAATATTTGAATTGGGTAGGTCGGATAGCGTAATAATTATAGCTATACAAGAACCAAAGAAATAAAAAGACCTTTCTATAAAATTATTTGTTGTCACAATTGAATCGCGTCATTGGTTCAACCACTAGCCCTAAAAAAAAAACTAATCGGTCCAACTAGTAACTGTAACAAAGGGTTCGGTTTTTCATCCGACCAATCGACTACAAGAAATGTGAGTATTAGAGGCGACTCTAATAGCGGCGATTGCAATAGCGACGATTATAGAGTATTAGCGACGACAACCTTTGTCGCCCTATTGTCTTTAGCGACGATTTTGACCACCAATAGGACGAGTTTTGTCGTCGCTAACGTCACTCAGGTTTCAAACTAGACAAAATATTGTTGTAAAAACTAAAGGTAGTCCATATATTTCTGATGGAAATCCTTGCATGAGCCAATTATACCTCTTCTTTGTTCATGCCATGTTATTTCTTTGATCCTAAAATCTCTCATCTTTCTCTCTCTAAAAAATCTATTCCCCCTCTCTCTAGATTTTGTCCTTTGTTCATGCCCACAAGAACCCTTCTCATCTTCAAGGTTTCTCCACCCACCTATACCACCAATCGTCAAATCTCCATCATTTCTCCGGTGGGTTCGCCTCCGTCATTGTCATGACGGTGGCTCAAACCCGTTTACGCCTCCACCTTCATGTTATCGTCTTCATCTCGATTTTTCGCCACGTAAACGCCTTAGAAAATGACACCCTTCTCGAGTTAAAGGAGTCGCTTATTAATGGCGAAAAGTTAACCACTTGGAACCCATCCACCGCCCCATGCAACGGCAATGAGCCGAATTGGGAAGGTATTCTTTGCGTGAACGACACCGTTTGGGGTATCCGCCTCGAGGGGAAAGAGCTTCGTGGCAACATCGATACAAAAATCATCATGAATCTGCCATCTTTGATAACAATAAGCTTTCAAAACAATAGTTTAGAAGGTGAGTTTCCTATGTTCAAAAGGTTACGTAGGTTAAGAAGTATCTTCTTGACAGCAAACAAGTTTTCTAGAGAGATTCCAACGGATGCATTTAAGGGGATGAGGAGGCTCAAGAAGCTTTACTTGGCTAACAATGGTTTCCGAGGTCAAATTCCTTCGTCTTTGACTGCGTTACCCAAGCTGCGAGATTTAATGCTTGAAAACAATCGATTCGAAGGTGTGATTCCGACGTTTGTGAGGGATAATTTGACGTTTGTTAACTTTGCTAACAATCGTTTATATGGTCCGATCCCTAAACGGCTTCAGAATTTCCCCAAAAGCAAGTTTTCTGGTGAGTTGTGTCGTTGATTTTGATCGTGTACAGTAGGACTGTAAGCAAACTGAACGTTAGTGAACACTTCGGTAGGTTGTTGACTTACTTAACAAACCAACGGTTTGTTCATTTAATTTAAATAAATCAACGAACATATGCCTTGTTTTAATTTACATTAGTTTATGTTCGTTTATTTACGTTATTTGATGTTTTACGTTCGTTTGTGTTATGCCCATTTGTTTACATACACAGTTAAAATTATCTATTAGTCATTAGTATTACTGATTAATGCATCATGCATAGTCCATCAGCCAAATCAAACTTTAGGACTGCGGAATTGACTAACGAATGTACCTGAACACGTCCATTTTCTTCGTTAGTGTTTCGATTATCTAGGTTGGTTTATGTTTATCTATAAATATTACTGAACGAACATAAACAAGCACATTCATTTTCTTAACAAATGAACATGAACAAGAAAATATGTTTGTTTAAGCGTTTGTGTTTGTTAAGTTAAAGTTAAACAAATAGCTACAAACAAACATTGTTTGTCTTCATTCAGTCCATTTACATGCGTAGCATACATCACCTGCTTTTGGTTTATATGCATAAGTTTCCTCGGTTGTGTTGATCATGACATATTTTTGTTTCCTAAATATAGGTAACCGCGACCTTTGTGGACCACCGTTCGAGGAGTGCAAGGTGGAGATCCCAGCCACCACCATCATCATGGTAGCATTGGTGGTGGTTGCAGCCTTAGCAGCGATCACGGTAGCTTTCATTATCCTACAACTATTCAGAACATCTTCAACTCAAGTACCACCCTACAAGAAGGGAGCTTCAGCTGACCATGATCAAATGGAGCAAGGTTGTGGCAAAGCCCCCGGCACAGTCGCTGCCAAGAAGGTTGACCTGTCTCTAACGTTGACCTTTTTGCAAGACGACACTGAAACTTTTGACTTGGCGGACTTGTTGAAGGCGTCCGCAGTGGTCCTTGGTGGTGGGGTGTTTGGATCGAGTTATAAGACCACCCTCAGTCGCCACAAAGTGCTAGTTGTGAAGAAGTATAATCAGATGAATAATGTGATGAAAGATGAGTTTTACAAGCATATGAGAAAGCTAGGCAAGTTGAAACACGCGAATTTGGTTCCACTTATCGCATTCTACTATCGAAAAGAAGAGAAGCTCTTTCTCGCGGACTACATTGAAAATATAAGCTTAGCTGTTCATCTTCATGGTATGCTAGCTTTCTAAACATCATAATAAGAACTGGCATGATAGGTGGGTTGGGTAACAGGTCAAAATGGGTCCAGGATAATAAAAATTGAGTAAAATTTAAGTATAACCCACAAACATGTACTTTTATCGATTTTAAAACTATTTACAAATTATTTGTCTTTTTTATGGTTTCAAAATTCCAAAAGGTAAAAAAAATTAAGAGTTTGGATGTACTAAAATGGATTATTGACCAAATTTTCACAACCTGACTGTTAAGAAATTGTCTCAGGAAGTCGGTCGGATGTAAAGGATAGACTAAGTTGGCCTACCCGGTTAAAGATCGTAAAGGGCATAGCGAGAGGGCTTTTACACCTTTACAATGAGCTTCCGAGCCTAATCACCCCTCACGGTCACCTCAAGTCATCAAATGTTTTATTGAATCAAGAGTTTGAGTCACTTCTCACAGACTACGGGCTAGTTCCCATAACCAACCAAGAACACGCAAGAGATGTGATGATCGCCTTTAAATCACCCGAGTTCAGGAACCATGGACGTATCACAAAGAAGACGGATGTATGGAGTCTAGGGGTGTTGATTCTAGAGATCATGACCGGGAGATTCCCTGCAAACACTTTCCACTTTAGCAAAGGCGGTGACTTAGAGCTAACGAACTTTCTAGACTCCATAATGAAAGAGGATGTGACGGTTGACATGTTTGATAAGGAAATAGGCGCGTTCGACAAGCGTAACGAAGGGGAGATGTTGAAGTTATTGAATATAGGGTTGAGTTGTTGCGAACCAGATGTAGAAAAGAGGTGGGACATTAAAGAGGTTGTTGATAGAATAGAGAAGGTAAGAGAAAGTAATGATAATGACAATAGTGACAATGATAATGACAACAATGACGGGGACTAACGCCTCCTAGACAAATGTTTATGCTTATGCATCCATCACTATCAAGTGTGGTGATCCTCCATGGTTTAAGATGGTAATGTTTGATGAATCTAAAGGGTATCTTCCATGGAGTTTTGAGGTCCAAATTGAAAGGCTAAATGGTTCCCATTGTTCTTGTTTCTTTGGCCTTTTAAAGGAGGTTACCTCCGTCAGGGTGAGCGATTTCGTGTAGGCTTGTTTGGTTTGTAGAATTCGTTAGAATATGATACAACTGGATTATGAATTCGATTCTATGTCCTATTCGGGTTGATAAATTAAAAGATTGTAATTCAAATTCTCTTCCATGTGATATTTGGTTGGCAAAGGGATAGGAATTCATTTCCATTAGGAATTTGAATTCCTTAGGAAAATGGATTGAATGAAATGTTTTGAATTGCATTCCAATTCAAAAGTTGGTAAATAATAGATCATCTTTGTATCACTGTTATTATATTATATTGTTATTGTTATGATTATTAATTATTATGTAATTATATGACTAATCATTGGTTATAATAACACTTCTATTATAAAATTACAAAAATAACTACAGTATATTATCATTTTATTAATTTGGGCTAACTGGTGTGGGGCAACGCCCCCAGCCACATCAGCTGGGTGGCGCCCCAACACCGCCCCACCTCCGCCAAAGGAGGACGCCATCCATGCTCCAGCCAAGTTCTTGGCAAGCGCTAAAGGGGGTTAAGGGGAGGAAGACCAATCGGATTTTTTTTTTAATTTGTTTTTCTTTATTTTTAATATAGTTAATGGGGCTTTAAAGGGGACCTTATCGCACACTGACGCATGCGTGGCACTAATGTGGCGTGATAAAGCCCCTCGCTTATGTGACGCATACGTGGCACTGATGTGGCGTGATAAAGCCCCTAGGGGCTTTATCCCACACCACCCAGTTGTAGAACTATTTTTATTTAATTTTGATACTAGGATTAACTTTATCTATTATTATAGGTGACAATTGTGTCGGGTTATCTAATTGACAGGTTCAAAAGCTGAAAACGACCGATAAATTTCTTTATGTCAAAGACATTAACCCAAACTCGAAAACACTTCAGATCACATAATCCATTTATCTAATGGATCAAACGGGTTGTCATGTTATAAATGCGTTTTAATAAAAACTATAAATGGGTTAAGCAAATCAGTTGATTGAACTTATAAAAATGTCTTCTTTTTTTTTTTTTTTTATAAATTTAGTTTCAAACAAATTGATGGGTTAATTTGTTTATTTTATAAGAACCAGTTAACTAAACCTGTTTTATAAACCACAACCAAAAATTTGTTTATCTTGATGTTGTATCCTCAAATTTGTTTTAGGTCGAGTAAAATATTGTCACCCCTTATTTATATCAATACTAATACTAAAATTAAATTAAATAAACATTAACTTATATTGTATTTTATATATTATATGATATTTTGTTAAACCCAAACTACATGGGATTGGCAAATTAGGTAGGATTTGCTAGATTTGCACGTCTTGAAGGACATCGGAAATTTCTAGTCAAATCAAAGTTTTGGATTTTTATGGGAGGGCATAGATTTGTTTTAGCTTCATCTCTAGGGTCCTTTCTTTGCATACACTAACTTTGCCTTGGCCTTAATTTTGCCTGATGCATAAGTTTTTAAGGGAGCGTATAGCTGCTTGCAAGGTCGTTACTGCTATAATTTCTTTTCTCTTTTGTTACCGGTGGTGTAGTACTATATATATTCGTTTTGATAATTTCTATTTTGTTTATCCTTAGCCACACTATATGTTGTTTCTATTGTATTGCTATAAGCCTATATCTATAAAAATGAATTCTTTTAGTCGGGGTCTTAGCGAGAGTAACCTATCTATTCTTTGAGATAAAAGTATGGTTGCCCTCATCCCACCCTCCTCAGCCATACCTTTCGGTGAAATTTTACTGAGTACGTTTGTTTGTTTGTTTGAACAGCACATATATTCTTAAAAGAATAGTTTCGATTATTATGAAAAATGCTAGCAGAAGTAATCTTCTATAATAATAATATAAACCCATATATATAAGAGAACCAGAAGGTTATTTAAACAATGAGAACATACAATTTTTGGACTACAATCAAAAACCATTTTTTAAAAGTACAAATCTTTATGCATGTATGATCTCATGATTAAAGCTAAGCATGATTATTATAATCATCTAATCAACATCATGACATCATAGTTAACTCAAGTCGACTAACCTTGACCAACTGAAACAGAGCTAACTCCATTAAACCATCACCTGCGATTTGGAGTTTGGAGTGTCTCAACAACGGCTAATGGATTTACTTGGTACGAGAATGCAAGTTGCCATAAATCAATTGCGGTTTTCTTCACAAGCTGAGCTTGTCCCTTGAGAATACTGAAGTAAATATATATTTTGATTACATATCATTCGCTAATAAGGAAACGGGTCAAATGTGCAAATTTAGGAAAACAATAGTAGCTAGTAAGGAAGCGGGTTAAATGGTTCGAAATCACCCAAAGTGTATTTTAATGCATTAAACCTGCTAGATCATTTTCTTCAATTTTTTTTTATTATTGGTATAATATGATTTTTATTATCATATTAGACACACAAATTAGTATTATCACCCCACTTAGGGGTGAGCCACAAACCGAAAAACCGAACAGAAACCGAAAAAAACCGATATAACCGAACCACACAAAAACCGAAAAATAATTAACGGTTCAGTTATGGTTTTGCATTTTATGAAAACTGAAAAAAAAAACGAATAACCTAGAAAATCATATTTTTTGTTCGTTATATATTGATTTACGAATTATTAGTTTTATTCTTGAATGTTAAGTATTTATAATAAAAGCATTAACGCATTTATTTCTCCTTGGAATGATTTATCCATTGCCTACCAGAAATAACAAATATAAATAACCTCTATAATCTATATACGATTTAATATATAAATAACCTCTATGTATAACCTAAAAAAACTATATGTACAACCTCCTAATGCACAAAACCTGCCCATGTACAAGAGGTGCGCGCCTCACATTGTCAGTAGTGATGCCTCGCCTGAGACAGTCTCGCGCATAGGCGCACTTTTTTAAACAAGACTTTACCATCAAAAGAATTAATAATGTTGGACATAAACTATATATTAAAAAAAACACGTTTACCAAAATCACCCATTTGATTCGTTAACCACCCTGCCTATTTTCTAAAGGTAATGAAGGAGAGTTTTAGAAAGCAAAAACGTTACCTTGTTATTGTATATTTCTTCCTCCGCATATAATAATACATGAGAAGCACTAAAGCCGTCAGCAAGATACTTCCATTCGAAACTGCAAACCGGACGCTACCAAACTTTATATTAACTTTTCTGAACCACCAAAAAGTAGAGGCATTTTGACTGGAATATCTTAAAATCGCTTGTTTTGTAGCATCATCCGTATCAACTTGTTTCCTGCCTTCCGTTTTGAGAAAAACAGAAGTTTCATTTCCGTCTTTTAGCAATGCTGACGTGGAAGCTTGGGATCCCGTGTCCTTGGAAGAGTTAATGGAATGTAAACGACGTAAAAGTTCCTATAATGGATATCAAAACCAAATAACAAGAAGCTTTAATTAATAAACTATCTGAAAAAAAAAACGAATAATTCTGCACGATGACCAACTGCTATAATTAAATAGTATTAAGTTTTGACCCTTTTAGGGCCTTGCATGGCCTTTTTCTTTAGATGTTCGTTCACCGTTGTTTGGGCCTTTTTTCTTTTACGGGCCCGATTTCTAGCCTATGTAAGGGGTGCAAACGAGCCGAGCCCGAGCTCGGCTTGTAGTAGTTTCTCAAGTTCGAGCTCAGCTCGTCTGTTATCTATTAATTAATATATTAAATAAAAATAATATAAATAATAGACTCGTTTAGGCTCACGATCTCAATAAGTGAAGCTCGGGCGCGTTTACTAAACAAGCTTATTTTTAGGTTTGGGCTCGGCTTGTAAACAAGTTTAACTAAGCTCGGCTCGGCTTGTTTACTATACAACTTTAAATAAGAGGTAAATGTTATTAAATATTAATAAAAACTAATATACACTGAGGTGCTGTTTGTTTTTTCTGTGGGAAAAGGTCTGCAGTCTGCGGACCACATCTGCAGACATCTGCAGAAGAAGAGGTGGACCAAATGTCTGCAGTCTGCAAGGAGAAGAGGGTTTGTTTTTTTTATATTTAAAACCTCTTCTCATATCTTAAAAACACACAACACAGACAAATTGACCACCACAACTTCAGCACCAGAACCTCTCTCTCATCTCTCTCTCCCTGCCTCCCTCTACCACCACAACCACCGTCCACCACCACAATCAACCACCACCACTTCAGCCACCACCCACCGGAGAAGAAGGGGAGCCGGAAACCGAAGAGGAGAAAGAGAAGAAGGGGAGCCGGAGAAGAAGGTGGAGCCGGAGAAGTAGGGGGCTCGCCGGAGAAGAAGGGGAGTCGGCTCTCTCTATGATTTGGTAGCAGCACCACCACCGATCTGGTAGCACCACCACCACCGATCTCTCTCTCTCTACGGTATCTCTCTCACTCTCTCTCTCTACGGTTTGGGGTTTTGGTTCGATTTGGGGTTCACGATCTCCGCTTTGGGGTTTTGGTTCGATTTGGGGTTTGATGTGGTGGTGGAGGTTTGGGCAGGGATGTGGTGGTGGAGGTGGTGGCGGAGCAGGGAGGTGGTGGCGGAGTGGAGGTGGTGGCGGAGCAGGGAGGTGGTGGCGGAGATGTGGTGGCGGAGCAGGGAGGTGGTGGCGGAGCAGGGAGGTGAATGTTTTGAAGAGGGTGAAGAGGTCTGCAGAGGTTAGAAGACTTGTGGACAGGTCTGCTTGGGGAAGAGGCCTCGCAGACGTTTTTGGTCTGCAGATCTTCAAGAAAACAAACACCCTGCAGGAACCTTATGTCTGCGCGACGCAGACATAAGTGCTCAGAAGAGCTTCTGGGCAAAAAACAAACAGCACCTGAGGCTCGTTAAGGCTCGACAAGCCTGACGAGCTACACATGTCAAGCTCGAGCTCGGGCTCGATAAATAAACAAGCTTTATTTTAGGCTCAAGCTCGGCTCGGCTTGTTTCGATAATGATTGGTAGTGTATAGTCCTCTTTACCCAAAAAAAAAAAAAAAAACTAATATACCAAGTTAACAACTGGAATCCAACTAAAACAGAAACATTACCATACCTGTCGTATATGCTCGGGTATTGAAGCTTTCTCAACCCAAGAAATGACATGATTTGTTCGTCCTAATACACCCGTGAGAAGGGTTATATATGCCTCAACAACTTGAAGGTACATATCAACATCTAACACGGATCGATTGTTACATTCTTTCATGTAAGATTCATCTGTTTCAACACCTTCCCGAACATAATATTGTCCGTTCACGTATTCCCACTTGCTTAAAAATTCCTCAAGAAATTTTTGGGCACCATGAGGGTCTTCTTGCATATGAAAGCAAGCCCTAAAGAGGTATATATCATCTTAATACAAATGTATAGCAATCATTTACACTATTAAAGTAATTGATGATTTTCAAAAACATGTTGAGAAAAACACTAAATAACATAAACAAGTCTACTTGGGTGGTGTGTCATCTTAAACGGTTAAAAGTCACCTATGATTTATGCATGCAACCTCTTATATAGTTATATCTATTATTAAAACATTATAACTAGAGTAAAGTGCACAGATGGTCCCTATGGTTAACCAAAATTTTGGATTTGGTCCCTAGCTTTTCAAAAGTCATGGATGGTCCCTGTGGTTTGCACTTTGTAACGCATTTAGTCCCCAGCTAACAAGTCTATAGGTTTCAGCAGGTCCAAGTAGGAGGTTTTAGCAGGTCCAAGCTAGGGACTAAATGCGTTACAAAGTGCTAACCACAGGGATCATCTATGTACTTTTGGCAAAAGTTGGGGACTAAGTGCGTTACAAAGTGCAAACCACAGGGACCATCTGTGTACTTTTGGAAAGCTAGAGACCAAATTCAAGATATTGGTCAACCACAGGGACCATCCGTTTACTTTACTCTTATAACTATCACCATTATTAATAACTTTTGTTTTTGTAATCATACACAAAACATTAAATATTTACTTACAAAATAAAAAACGAACAAAAGATGTTTCGAGCCATAGCCCATACTATAAAAATTATAAGTTTTGACCCGAAGCGATTTTGACACATTGTCCAACCAACCCATCTTGCCACCCGTACAAACTGGATCATCAACAAGACATACATATTGGGTACTACTTGCACTGGTACAAGTGTAGAACCACCAACATGATGAGATGTTTGTAACATACACTCCAGTGCCTTTTTTGATATCTGTGTAAAAGATTGAAAAATACCCAGCAAGGAAAACTTGAACCGGAATAGCAGCAAGTGAACCATACAGCTGTGTTAACTCATTTACTATTTCCAATGTCCTGCAAAACAGGAAGCAATGTTATATGCATGTTAGCATCTATGGGTCGAGAATGAAGTTATAAGTTGACTTTATACACGAGAAACATCAAAATAAATTCTTTGTTCTGTTTTAGTATAAATGTAAGATATTCATAGACAGGTGATACAACTGAAGTTCTTACTGTGGTATACGTATAAATAATAAATAAATAAATAAATAAAAAGTACCTCCCAAGTTCCTTAAGGGACTGCAAGAGCACCATACCGGCTGACTCAAGCATGTCATTCAGCTCATCTGCTACAACCTCATTAGTGCAATCTTTGTCATGTAAACGATTGAGAACTTGTGAAGCTGACGATGATGCTTCTTCAAACATAGAGCAAACTAGGTAGCTGCAAATCAAAACTTGGCTTTACTTAACTCACATGATGAAGTTTGGTATCTAGATGAAGGCGTGAGGCCCCAAAGCCGATGTGCGAGTTATCAGAAAATATACTAAAATTTAACTATACATGGTCGACTGCGTTATGCTTATAAATCCCAAGGTAAAACATACTTCATACTTATAAAACTAAAAAAAATGTTAAAAAATTCTTTAAAAATAAACTTATAAATCTTAACTCTTAAGTTGTTAATACCTAAACATACTTCATACATATATAACACCTAAACATACTTAAAACACTTAAACATGCTTCAAAGGTCCAACCCAGTTCAGTCCAACTCGTTCGAATACTGGTCAACCACGCATCATGCGTTCCACATCACCTACAACGATGCACGCATATTTAAACCAAGATTTCAACTTATTCTTTAATCATCACTCAACATAATGTCTCCTACGATAACTGTCAGTCATTCCCAAAAGATGTTGAAGAATCCACAAAACTTGTATCCACAATTTTTTTTTTGTTAGACGCATTTTCTTTCATTCCAATCACCAGGGCAAATTACATAAGGATAGCAGGTAGACGAGCAACAAACTGCGCCGCCATCCCCTTCTGAATAGAAAACCCTAATCTGCTAAAAACAAAGCCTCACCAAGAACCGAACTGCCTCCGGCGGCAAGGAGCCGAACGTGTCAAACGCTAGGTGACAAAGGCATGCTGGTTATCCTAATAAATAACTAACAGTATGTGTGAGCCCAAAATTCTTTTTCCGGCTTCTTCATTACTAACCAATTAGTATCACAAACAAATCATTATCGTTTTATAATTCCTAAACCTTCGTTACTTACTAACTGTTTAATACAACGATTAGGGCAATTTTGATCATAGCAGTGAATTAGGGAAACAAATATGAAATCAAAAGGAAATAAAACAGGACTGAAATTCACCTTTCAGCTAGCTCAATTTTTTCCCAAATTTCAACAGGCGTTGACATCTCCGTGACTTTATCTGGTTGATTAACGACAGATGTCTCGGTTTTAAACCCTAATTCCCCCGCCATCGGACTCAGATTAAACCTTAAATCCGGTGGTGGCAACCGTTGTTGTTCGGCTGACGTGGCGGTGGCGATGGAAACGCTACCGGGGAAAATGAAGGGGATGGACCTTCTGTTAAAATATAAAATGTTATGGATATTAAATCAAATTGCATTATGAGTCCCTATATATACTAAGTTGTCAGTGACAACTTGAGTCTCTATTTAAAAAAATGTATGATTGAGTCCTCGGCTTTTCCAAATCCCATTAATCTACGCCTCTACCCAGTGTTGTAGGAATTGCTAGGCGCTAGTCGGTCAGTGGGGTACCGACTAGCGATTAATCGGAATTAATCAGATTGAGATTTTTATATGTAATTTTTAGTTATATATACACACACATTTTATATGTTGTTTATTAAAGTAGACATATTTTAACCTCTTATTGACCCACTTTTTAAGTAATTGGCGGAAATTTATAAGGTTTGGTCGAAATTTGGCCCGAATCTGCCCAAAATTTGGCTAGAATAGGACCATCGTTGACCGTCTAGCGATTAATCGGCCACTAATCGGTGACTAGGCGGGATTTTTATAACCATGCCTCTATCGCTTGCTGACATCACCATTCTGTTAGATTGAAGATGAAACGTCTTATTTACCTTTTCATTTGGCATCCCCATGTTATCTATTATGTTTACATTGAGTCCCTCTGTTATTCATATATATTCCCTCCAAAACTATCACAACCAACTTTAACTACCGGACCACATAACCAGCATCACATAACCATACTAACTACCAGATCAAATAACCATACTAACTACATCACATATATATAATAACACACAGAAGGAACCATAACCATAACTATGTTACATTATTTTGATTATGTTATGTATATACAAACTTATTATCTAGTTAATTTGCGGTTTCAATTTATTTATATTTGCGATATTTATTTACAATGTTTGGATTTGGTTGGCTGGTTACGTATAATTTACAATAAGACATGACACTGTATAATACGATACAATACGACACGACACGACAAGTTAGAGTAAACTAGAAAACAAAACACAAATAGTATACCATACTATACGATATGACACGTCACAATAAAAATAAAAAAAAACAAAATAAAAATACAATAGGATACGGCACCATAATAAAATATAATACAAATTCCAAAACAAAATATAAAAATAATACTTAAAAAACAACAGTAAACACAAACAACCACATACAAAGAACGGCCGTATATAGACTAGACTCGGGCTATTTAAATCCGTAAACCCTAGGAAAAATAATAATATATTAGGAAACAAATAACGGCCATATATAGACTCGCGGGCTATTTAAATCCGTAAACCCTAGGAAAAATAATATAATTTGGAAAAGTATAAAGCCATACAGAAGCCTTTAGGTTTGTTTATTCTTTCTCGGACCTAGGGTTCCAAAACGCAACTGTACGTACGGTTTCTACTTTCATATGTGCATGCTTTTTTTTTTGAACGAACGGCGAAACTTCATATGTGCATGCTGCTGTGTATTTATGTTTGATTTAAAGCCGTTTTTTTCTGCAGAGTAAGAGATTGGTTGCTAGGAGGAAAAGAAAGAAGGTATGTAAATCGTTGCTTAATCCATAACCATTCATTCTGTAACTTACATCTCTAAGAAATAATTTCATATTTCGATTATAAAAAGAAATATAAAAAATTCCAAGTATTGCTGCTTACTTAATTTAGTCACAGATGGGGTCATTTGATGTTGATGCAGCCGGCGGAGTAGCACGGGTATAAGCTTTTTTCTATGTTTCAGATTCCTACCCGTTTATGCTTTGTTCAAACAATTTTACTCCTTGATTTAAAAATTAAAACCGTTTTTTCTGCAGAGTAAGAGATTGGTTGCTAGGTGGAAAAGAAAGAAGGTATGTAAATCGCTACTTAATCCATAACCATTCATTCTCTAAGAAATAATTTCGTATTTCGATTTTAAAAAAATAAAAAAAATCCAAGCATAGCTGCTTACTTAATTTAGTCACAGATGGTGTCATCTGATGTTGATGCAGCCGGCGGAGTAACAGGGGTATAAGCCTTTTTTCTATGTTTCAGATTACTATCCGCTTGTGCTCACCGATTTTACTCATTGATTTAAAACCGATTTTTTCTGCAGAGAAAGAGATTGGTTGCTAGGTGGAAAAGAAAGAAGGTATGTAAATCCATTTGTGCTTAAAGCGATTTTACGTCTCTAATGCATTGCATAGAGTTGGATGGTTCCAAATTTTTCTGCTTACATAATTTAATCACAGAGGGTCTTATCTGATTTTGACAAAGTTAAAAAAGAAGACCTCAATAATGCAATCGATGGATTAAAAGAGGTATAAGCTTTTTTCCACGTTTCGGTTTCTGTTTTGGTATCTTGTTCGCATGCATAGACTGGGTTGGATGTATTCAAATATTTCTGATTACTTAATTTAATCACAGATGGTCTTATCTGATGCAGCCATCGGAGTAACAAGGGTATAAGCTTTTTCCATGTTTCAGTTTACTACCCGTCTGTGCTTGTGTATCTTGTTCAAACGTTTTTACTCATTGATTAAAACGGTTTTCTTCTGCAGAGTAAGATTTTGCATCAGAAATCGAAATCGGTAGGTAGGATGGAAAGAGCGAAGGTACGCAACTCAATTGATTTTTTTTTTTTTTTGTTCGTTGCTGCCAGGGGCGATGCTTTGAAGGGGCCGGGAGGGGCGCCTGACCCCCCGAACTTTTCGGCTAGTAGTGTTATATATGTAGTTTTCGTATAAAATTTTTTGGGTGTATATGTTTTCGACCCCCCCCCCCCCCCCCCCCCGGTTCTATAGAATTTTTTGGGTATATACGTTTTCAACCCCCCCGTAAAAAATTTCAAGCTTCGCCACTGGTTGCTGCTTAATCCATAACGATTCACGAAGTTTGGTCCAGCGGAGTAACAGGGCTATAAGCTCTTTTCCATTTTTCATCGTTTCTAGTTGTGTATCTTTTTCATTGATTTAAAAAGGTTTTCTTCTGCAGAGTAAGATTTTGCTTTCGAAACCGAAATCGGTAGGTAGGATGGAAAGTGCGAAGGTACGCAACTCAATTTATTTTTATTTTTTTTGTTCATTGCTGCTTAATCCATAAAGATTCACGACGTTTGGTTCAGTCTGTTTCTAAATTGTGCATTCTGTATCTTGTTAAGTTTTACATCTCTACTATACAACACAAAAGCACTCATGTGTTGTGTTTTGTGCGGTTATTTCGAATTAGTATGCAGTTGCATTGTGCTTTGTGCAGTTTTACATCTCTTTCCTTGGTTATTTCAGGCTCGCTTAAATGAAATAGCCCTCCGTTATGACCCCAACATAGCAAAAAGGTTTAAGTCTTTCTATATTTGAGATTATCATCCATTTCTGCTTAAAGCGATTTTACGTCTCTAATGCATTGCATAGAGTTGGATGGTTCCAAGTTTTTCTGCTTACATAATTTAATCACAGACGGTCTTATCCGATGATGACAAAGGTAAAGAAGACCTCAATATAGCAGTCGATGGAGGAAGAGAGGTATAAGCTTTTTTCCATGTTTCAGTTTCGGTATCTTGTTCGCATGCATGGACTTAGAGTTGGATGTTTTCAAATATTTCTGATTACCTAATTTAATCCCAGATGGTCTTATCTGATGATAAGAAAGATGAAGAAGACTTCAATGACGCAGTGGACAAATTGTGTAAGGTATAACAAGTTTCTTCCTGGCGTTTCGCTGAATACACTTTAAATATCAAGTTGTTCTCTAGTCTTTTGTTAACTTCTGCTAGGGTATTCTGGATTACATCTCATCCCCTACTCCTATAGTGTTTTCATATTTTATGGATTTTCCAAAGAAACCCTGCCTTGATGCTCGAGGCTCCTCTGGGTTTCTGGCATTTTCCAGACAGTATAAATTAAAGTTTGACAAGTTTATGAAGAGCTATTCAAGAGTTGGTATTTACCCTAAAAAAGATGTGTTGCCGGATGATGATCGAGGCTCGTCGGCAATGCTTGAGGATGAATATGTTCTCGAACGGTATAAAAACTTCAAGAGAATTGACATTGTTGTGGACCATTCCGATCATCTTTTTTCTAGTTCACCTATGGAGCAGGCAAGTCGTCGTCACTAAATTGTTAAGTGTAAAGTAATAGTAATAGTAATAGTAATAGTAATATAATCACTTTGATACACATATCCATGATATGGTTCAGACAACAGAAGCTTGGGCTGAAAGGATGCGCGAAGAGTGGAGGATTCTTGAAGAAAGCTTGCCCGGTATGTATTAGGAATAGTAAATTTCAAATCTTTTATCGACACTAAATCTTCAAATGCGTAACATAGTCTTCTTTTATTTGGATACAGAGACAATATTTGTGAGGGCGTATGAATCGAGGATGGATCTTTTAAGAGCTGCAATTATTGGAGCAAAGGGGACTCCGTATCAGGATGGTCTCTTCTTCTTTGATGTGTATTTTCCACCCGCGTATCCTGTTAAGCCGCCTGTATGTTCTTTCTTGATCGTCTTTATTTACATGTATATTCGGTCAGTGGTATGTAAATATTGTGTTTTATTTTCTTTAAGCTTGTGCGCTATCACTCTGGTGGTCTTGCTATCAACCCACATATGTTCGAGTGTGGTGAAGTTCGCTTGAACCTGTTCAGATCATACAACTACAAGAGTTGGACACTCTGGCCGTCTTCCGATACAAACATGCTCGCCTTTCTGGTCTCCATACAGGAGCAGGTTTTGAACGCACATCCTTTGTTCCACCAACCTGGATTTGTAGATTCTAGCCCCTCTGTGGTTGCAGAATACTTTTCGTTACTATACAATGAGGCCATCCAGCTAAAATCTTTTGAAACAATGACGTATATCATTAAGAATCCACCCAAGGTAAGATTTTGTGCTTTTGTATTAGTTTGTGTGTGGTTGGTTAACTAATGAGATGATGTGGGATGATGCAGAATTTTGAGGTCTTTGTACTTGGGCATTTTCGCGATCGTGCGGTTGACATTCTAAGGGCTACTAATGCTTATAGGGAGGGCCTGCAAGTCCCCGATGGTGTGGATAACAGGGAGAGCTTCAAGATACGGGATGACGTTGATTCAAGCATGATCCGTCTTTTTGTTGCTTTGATGTGTATCAAAGCAACTGGAGCTTTCAATTTCACTGCTATCGGACCATTCGTGGTGAGTTTTACGTACATGGATTATATCTACCATTTGTGTTAAAAAGTTGAGTCGATCCATCACTAAAAAAACAATGTCATTCCTTAAGAGTAACCCTTTACTTTCTATGAAATGACGCTGCAGGGTTTTGGATCATTTTTAGAGCGTTCGATTGAGTCTGCTTCAACATCACCTGTAATCTCTTTCTCTCACTCTCTCTCTCTCCCTATCTACATTTATAGATGATCATATTTCGTTAAGGTGTCTTTATTTTGGTGCATGTTATCTGCAGTTTTCTGACTTGACTATTGCTTCAATATACTTTAAAATTAATATATGGCTTCTTACACAATTCACCTCTCACACATTTCAGTCCCAATGCTGAGGGCAATGCTGGTTGCAGGGATGCACCCATTACTCCGTGGGCGTTTTTTTTTTTAAAATTTGCCACCAAACACGCCCACCTCCCACCCCCTGGGCATTATAGGGCGTTATTGATCAAAAATGCCCCCTAGGCGAGTTTTAAATAACGCTTTGTGCAAATTTGAAGGGCCAGTCACATTTAATCTTCCTTTTTTTGGCCAATAGTTTTTTTTGTTGGGTTTTTTATTTTTATTTAATTCTCTACACCCTTTTAACATAATGCCCACATCCCCACTACACCCATTTTAGAAAAAACGCCCAATAATGCATCTTGCTGACTACATGGCGGAAAACGCCCAAGGGTGGGGGAATTATTCACCCTTACCACTACGTGCATGGTCTAAGTGGCAGTAAAATAAAATAAATAAATAAATAAATTTTTTTGATAAAGAAGTTTGCTTATTTACTTGACATTATCTTTTTGACAGGTCCCAATTTGAGTTCTTTAAGCAGTTGTTCAGGCAGTGCTAGTGGATCCTCTAATATCATGTCTTAGTTATATTTTAAACGTTTATTTTGTTGTCTTCGAACTAGGATGAGCTGCTCAAACATCCTTGGATTGGATGGAACATACTTGATACTAGTAAAGTTGCTTTTGTCACTGCTTTGTGAACGCAATATTTTGTTAACTCGTCAATCCTTCTCTCTTTTAAAAAATATTGATAATGCACAACATTGTACTTCCCCGCTTTGCAATTCTTAATTTAATCTCTCCATCATGGAAGCAAAACAAACCGTTATATATACCTTTAAGAAACCAAGTCGAATTATAATGAAATTGCTAATTTTAATGTTACGGTAGTGTTAGGAAAAAATTGAATGACACTTGACTAATGTAGTGGTGTGAAATCATATTTTTTTTAATGTGTTCTTAAGTATTTTTTTGAATGAGCTTAATACAATGTTAGCTAGAGTGTAGGGCTGTAAACGAACACGAAAAAGGCATTGTTCGTGTTCGTTCGTTAAGGAAATAAATGTGTTCATGAACGGTTCATGAACACTTACTGAACGAGATTTTATGTTCATGTTCGTTCATTAAGGAATTAACCATGTTCATGAACACAAAGGAACACAAATAAATTTGGCGAACGCGACGAAGGCTAAAGGTGGATGGACAGAGTGTAGCATTGGAACTTGAAGCCTTAATTTGTGAAACAGAGGTCTATCGTATTCGTCGATGTAAATAATGAAAAAGGAAAGGGGAATAGTGCATAAACAAGGTAGAAATATGGTTTCCTAGTTTAACTGTTAGGGTAATAAAATAAATGAAAATTAAATAATATAACGGCTACACTCCTTCATGCACGTGCGAATAGAGAGCATATTCCCCGAAGTATCAGCATTGACCAAGTCCAATTCGTTATATTCCTGCGAATACAAGTTTTAAACAAAGGATACAATTGTTAGTAAATGTAAATAACTAGATGTAAGACCCCGCCGCGTTGCAGTCGGGGCTTACAAATTCAGCTGGCATGGGTTAGTTAATAATTAAGGGGCTGTTTGTTTACCTCTTAATGAGGGTCTGAATGATTCAGACCTCTTACTGGATCAACACTTAATGATTCATACTGTTTGTTTCGTGAGTAAATGTCTGAATGTTTCAGACATTTGCATCTGAATGGTTCAGGCATTTGCATCTGAATGATTAATTATTATACCGAATCTCAATGGTTAAGACCTCTAATCTGAATTGGTCAGACATTTGTCTCTGAACGGTTAAGCATTATACTGTCTCTTAATAGTTCAGACCTCATATTGCTTAAGCATTTAATAGTTCAGACTTCTTACTGATTCAGCACTTAACCATTCAAAAGTTACCAAACAGCCCCTAAACATTATACATGAGCTCTATGTTACGGTCGGTGTATTCGGTACCGGTACCCATTTTTCTCGTTTTTCAGTACCGGTACCGAACGGGTACCGTGCTCATCCCTACCTAACAATGTTACCAATTAATAGTATATAAACAAATACTATAATACATGGTTTTATCATAAAGCAATGTCCAACTTTATAAGCTAAAAATACAAATTTTAATGCCTAACAATGTTACAAATTAAGAGTATACAAGTGGGATACAACTATTTATGCCAAAACTACAACCAACAATGCAACAAAATGTTGCAAATTAATATGGCAAATTCATTCTTATAACCTAATTAACTACACATATACATAGGCACATATATTTATGTGTGTATCAATTTTCATTAAATAAGAAAACCAATAATAAAACTTTGAAACACCAACATTTGAAAATTAAACATAACAAGTAGGATACAACTATTTATGCCAAAATTACAACCAACAATGCAACAAAATGTTGCAAATTAATATATAGTTAATAATAAGGATCCGTGATCCTCAGACTTCCTGCACCATCTATTAAGGATCAGTGATTCAGGCCAAATCCAAGGATATGGATCCATAATATTAAAAATTAACTCCTAACAATTGCCCCAAAATATGGCTGATATTAGATTAAACTTATCTGCCATATTTCCGTTAACATCGAACTAGCCGTTACAGATTGCAGATTGTAGATCCCAATATCAATCCGGATCACAGTGGTTGATTGTTTTAGTCCAAAACACCTATTGATTAGGTGTTTGTACTATGAAAAAGTTAAGAAGAATCAAGAATGAAGATGAAGCTAATGGAATGATTAATACAACAAGTGTTGTATTGAATCCAAACAAGAAGATAAATCAATAATGCACCTTGGAAATCTGATTTGAGCACAAGAGAATAGATTGAAATGTAAACAACACTACTATTCACCAAGAGAGCCAAAAGCTTGGCTAGGGCAACAATACATGGGTTTATATAGATCCTGACTTGCCAGCATAATTATAATTATGCTGGCATCTTATCTACACTAGGTCAGGTTTGCTACTTTCATTAAATTACAAAATATGCCCCTAGACTTTAAAACAAGCTACAAACTATAATAAAACTAATCCAGTACAAGTATGAACGATCTCATAAGTTCCACCAATATCCCCCCTAGATTGTTGCATACTTGTTTTTCATTCTTCAGTAGTTTCCACTAGATTGTCTGCAGCTTTCTTTTCAGGCTCTGGAGGGACTTCTTCATTCCCTGTTGCTTCTGGTGTTGCTTGAACTTCGATTGTTGTGGCGGGAGTTTCTTGTGTTAAAATAACTTCACTTGTTGACGGTGGTTCCTCCATAATGGCCTCATATGTGGATGAGGCCGGAGGTGATGATGTTGTTTGAGAAGTTGTGGTGGGCTCTTTTGTTGACGAGGAAGACTTCTCTTTCTTTCTTTCGTGCTTTTTCTTCTTTCTTTCTTCCTTTTTCTTTTCATCAGCTTCCTTTCTTTTCTCGATTTTATCAACGATGTCGAGCATCTCTCTTTTTATCTTCCAAGCTCTATCCACTGCTCTTTGAAATAACATGGCCTCTTCAAGATTAGCGTTTCCAGCTCCCACATTTATACGACTTGCATTCAGCATTGTTAGGTCAGAGAGTCCAAACATAAATACATCCATTGGATCCAATATTCGAATATCTTCATTTTCGGTTGATCGGATCACCGCTTCTCCAGTGTGGCTATCATAGAACCACTTCTTGAACTTGTTTAGACATACTGGAACTTCTTCTGGAAGCTTAATTCCTGTGACAACTTTAGCAGGGTTAATAACCCACGTCACCTTGCCTTTTCCAGTAATAGGATCTTTTGTTGTTTTGGACACTCTCCTTCTGGGACGTTGCGGCTTGAAATTTGGGAAACCTTTGTTGCATTCTTTGGCCATTATGCGCTCAAAGTCCCCACTAACGCTTCTATCTTCTGGATTTAACATATCCAGTCGGCCAAGTTCGCGTAGATCCCACTTTGGAAGAGAAAAGAGATCATACCCTGTTCGGAAGTACTGAATTACACCACCTTTTCTTTTGATTACAAACATTCCCTTGAGATTGCTGTACTTCCAACTGATAATTTTATCAGTGGCTTCTGTCTTCTCAACAGTTACTACCTGATAGAAGTCAGGAAGTTTTTCTCTTTCCTTTTTAAACCATTCGGGATGCTGTGGAGAGAAAGTCTTTCCATCTTCTTGTTCATACACAACTTCCTCTTCTAATCCCCATTCAATGAATTTTGCAGGCATTTCATCCCTGTCTATTTCTTCTTCGTCGCTCTCGTCTCCTTCAGTTACTTTTTCTGTCGACTCCAGACGACGTTTCTTTGTTTCAGCTTCTTTCCTCTTCCTATTTGCTTCCTCCTCTTTAAACGCCTCAAAGTCAAAGATATATGCGAAAGAGAACATGGGCTCTATCTCAATTTTTGCACATATTTTCTTCATCATTCTGTATAACTTTTCTATCCCATGCTGCTGAAACCTAATGTACTGTGATTGTCCAGTGACATAGGCATGCATTTCTCTGTTTTTCTTTCTTTGATCTTTCAGCTTTTCTCTTAGGATGTTTGTATCATTCAATTGATTCTTGAGGAGGCAGATTTCTTTAGCTGAAGTTGGACCGATCTCTTTGACAAGTTTATCATATAAATCTTGAAACGGACGAACCCTTTGAGGAGGCACATGAGGCTTTGAGATCCTTGTTGGTTTTACTTGAGGAAATCTGGAAGGTCCTTCATCTGTTGGCTTCTTCTTTGGGGGAGTTGACTTGCTTACAGAGATTTCTTCTGGATCTGTTAATAATGTATCAACAAAATCATCCAGTGTTTGCTCTTCTTCCGTCACTACAACTGGTCTTTCAGATTCTGACATTTCTCGTCTTTCAAGCCTCTTTTCTCTCTTTTCCTTTTCCTGCATTTCATGAATTTTTCGTATGTCTTGAATGTGTTGACGATGTTCCTCTAAATCTGCGGCTCTGAAGCTTGCACCCATAAGTCTTTCTGGGTTTTCAGAGGATTTCTTCTTCTTTGGAGGTTCATCGTCTGCTGCCTGCTTTCCTTTTCTTTTTCCTTTCAATTGTTCTTCTTCTTTTTCTGCTGCCTCTTGCGCGATTCTTTGTTGTTTTGCTTGAACTGCTTCTCTGTACTTTTTGTAAGTTGCTTTGACCAACGGCAGTCTTTCTGCAGTGTACATCCAGTCATGTAACATCACCCATTCGTTCGTTTTGATCTCTGTATATTGCCGACTGGTGGGAACGTGAAAGGTGAAGAGGCCTCTATCATGTGGCAGTTTGTCATGTTGATCATTGAACAGCATCTGAATGAATCTGGGATACATTGCCCAAGTATTTCCTCTCATATTCTCGAGCATGTAATTGAAAATTAGACCTGGGAGGTTGAACTTTTGATTCAAACACAAGTTCAACATTGCTGCCGACCACTCCAGATTCAGGCCGTCATATCCACCTTTACGATGAGCTATACTCATATCAATTACGTGTACTATGAATCTCCAATCTCTCGTGAGCCCATTTCTTTTTATCTCTTTCTTTTGACTGAAGTCTCCCACGTATCCCATGCCGCGAAAACCATCCAAAACATCGTCCCTTTTCAGGCTGATCGGATCTTGTGCGTTATCTTTCAGCTTCAGAACAGTGTGAATCCTCTCTTCAGTCACAATCGCACGTTTGTTGTGGACCGTTGCAGATATCCCTCTGGCTTTGTTGATAGTTTCGGGTTTTGCGGTTTACCAGAACTCTTGAATATGGATTCGATAAATGGGAACTTCTGTTTCAACCGCGTAGCCAATCCTGCTTGCCTGTATCCATCTTGCTGCGTCTTGGAAATCCTGTGGTACTTTCTCAAGATTGATACTCTGATTATGCTTCAATGTCTTATCCCACTCGACAATTTTCACCATCCTGTTTCCGACACAACAAAACGAGCTAAGTTAGAAAATTTTCGACATAAAGATATAATATTTACAACGAAATACTATGATATGTATAGCAAAATAATTAAGAAGAATATTTACATATCATATAAGAAAAATAAATTTTAGAAACTATTTACAAATATTTTAGATTATATATAAAAGATAATTTGATTTTAGTATTTAAAAAAAATATTTACAAAAGATAAAATAATTTCAAGATTAAACAAAACAATGGACGAAATCGCTGATAAACCCAAAGAATGTCTTCGCTGATGATCATTGCCGAGATCAGGCTATTTCGCCGACGACAATGTCGGGTAAAG
This sequence comes from Helianthus tuberosus, assembly GCA_030545235.1. Classification (NCBI taxonomy): domain Eukaryota; kingdom Viridiplantae; phylum Streptophyta; class Magnoliopsida; order Asterales; family Asteraceae; genus Helianthus; species Helianthus tuberosus. The sequence goes on along the minus strand of CM060366.1, from coordinate 155,090,958 downwards.
GATGTTTTCGCCGGCAATACCGAAGTGACCCAAACTTAATTTCGCTAGCAACAACCGGCGAAGGTAGGTTTAGTTCTCGAAACGATCGAGCAGCGAAGATAATCGTCTAGGCTGTCTTACCGGCGAAATAAATTATTTCGCCGGTTGCTCGAACTCGCGTTCGAGACTTTTGAGATCCCCCGATCCATGATAATTTCGCCACATTCTTCGCCATATTCATCCCTATTTCGCTGGCACCATATTTTTCTTGATAAACCCCTCTAAAGCCCTAACTGATTGCACACTTTGTTCAACTTCGATTATAAATAATCCAAAGACGTTCAAAATATCGGTGATATGATAAAACGCATTCACAGAAACACTAAGCATCATCTGATCCAGAATCCTAAGTTATGATCTCAACATCCAAACTTAAAGATATTAAACATAACCGTTACAAGAGATGATCTGTATGCGATGAATCAAAGATATGTTACCTATGATCTTGACCAAACAATGAGAACGAGAATTTTGAATAATGTCAGTCTTGAACGGATTTGATATTGCAAACCGAATATAGGGAAGAAGATGAAAGGAACTTGTTTGAAAAGAAATTTGAAAATGAGTACGGTTAAGTTCTTTTATATTAGAAAAAGAATGACCAGCGAAATTAATAATTTCGCTGGTATCTTAATTTCGCCGTGTATGAGAATCATAAACCATTTAAAAAAACAAGTTTAAGTACGCTCGTAAATTTCAAACATTTTCGAAAAACGTGCCCATTTTTTGTTTAGAATACCATAAATTATAAAATATTTACAAACTAGAGAAAATTTGGGCCATTTTGACTCCGAACTTCATTTTTCGACTTTGGGAGGTTCCATTTTTGCTGATTTTCTTGTTTCTTTTGACGCTCGTCGACTTACCTGCAGAAGATCATATTGTCAACACTTGTCAATTCCTTATTTATTTAGTATTATTATTAGCGAATCAAGGCACAAGAAAAACTGCCAGTATGTTTGTCCGCTTAAATCCATGCATCCTTTTTTCAACATTCCTTCGGAGAGCGCGGTTATCATGTTTTCGGTAATATTGACAAGACTTCTATGGCCCCCACACAAGCTATTGAGAATAGAATCATTACGCCCATGAGTCCCACATCAGGACATACCCCCGCGATCAAGGTATGCACAAAGGTTCATCATAACAGGTGAGTATATTGGATTCATTCGTTTTGCTTTTCAACGATAGAGTGGAGATCAGGTCAGTACTTTCGTACAACAGAGATCCCGAAAACTACCGAGGGCAGAGACAGATACCAGATTTGGTACGATTTGTGCATTTTTGCGCATTTGAATGACTTTCTATGAAAGCTTCTTCAATTTTGGGATTTGGCCATTTTTTGGCTCTTTTCTTGAAAAGATATCGTAGCGTCTAGGTCAGCATGTATCTGGATGCAGCAGAAGAACAACTATGATATCCCCGTATGAAATACCAATATAAAGACCCGAAATCTCATACTTTGGCAATCTATCAACGCAAGATTTAAGACCATTAAGCCATATGCCGCAACGTGTTACCCACAAGATGCGTAATGCCTGAGAAAAGCCAGAATCCTTGTGTAGATGTTATGTTTTGCTCCCTAACAGCAGTTTACTTGTTGGTGTTGCTGAATCTACCGACACGTCGTTGCTTGGTACCCCAATTTCGTTTGTTTTCTGTCTTTCAAGAAATGACAAAGTGTTAGCAATTTTCTATCATTTCCTCTAACAGGAGTCAGACACAAGCATCTAATTTTTGATTTTCTGGAATATCCCCCCTAAAATCTTTATTTTCGAAAGTCCATTGCCCGAAAATGAAATTTTAAAATTCAGAAAATCTTTTTGGTGGGCAACGTTTTACGATACTTATTTTACTTTTATCAAACGTTTTTTTTAATATGGACAAAAGATAGAGTATTTATGAACGATTTTGGACAACTAGATTCATTTCCATTCAAGGAAATTAACCATTTCCAACCAGGTTACCAGCTGGTTGAATCGGGTTTTATCAAAGGCTTTCGTGAAAATGTCGGCCCGTTGCTGCGTTGTATCCACTGGCACCACTTGAATGTATCCTTTCTCGTAGGCATCTCGAATTACGTGAATTTGAATTTCGATGTGCTTTGTTCTGGAATGGTGGATGGGATTCTTCACAATTCCCAGACATGCTTCATTGTCGATGAATATGGGAGTCTTCATGATGTTGATTCCATAATCCAACAACTGATTTTGTATCCAGAGAACTTGTGAACAGCAACTGTAGGCCGCAGTGTACTCAGCTTAAGCAATGGAGGTAGACATTGTTGTCTGCTTCTTGCTTTGCCAAGAGATCAGACGATTTCCCAAGAATTGACATCCTCTTGATACAGACCTGCGATCTACTTTACAACCTGCATGATCACTGTCAGAATAAGCAATAAGATCAAAATTACTATCTTTAGGATACCAAAGACCTAGTTTCGGAGTTCCTTTAAGATAGCGGAAGATGCGCTTCACAGCAGTTTCATGTGATTCTTTGGGATTTGTCTGAAAGCGAGCACAGAGACAAACTGCCCACATAATGTAAGGCCTGCTTGCAGTTAAGTACATCAGAGAGCCTATCATTGAGCGGTAAAAGGACCTTTTCACTGGTTTTCCTTGAGGATCTAGAGTAAGCTCCGTCTGAGAGGCGAACGGGGTGCTTGCAACTTTGTAGTCGTTCATGTTGTACTTTGCGAGAATATCCCGAATGTACTTGGCCTGATGAATAAGAATGCCGTCCTCCTTTTGCTTCACTTCTAGCCCTAAGAAGAACGTGAGTTCTCCCATCATGCTCATTTCGAACTTTGCCTTCATCACGGTCTCGAATTCTTTACATAACTCCTCATTTGTTGACCCGAAGATGATATCGTCCACATAAATCTGAACCAGCATTACGTCTTCTCCGATTCATTTGGTGAAGAGAGTCATGTCGATCTTTCCTCTGGTGTACCCACACTTCAGAAGATAAGTTGACAAAGTCTCGTACCAAGCACGTGGAGTTTGGTGAAGACCATAGAAGGCTTTATCCAACTTGTAGTAGCGACCTAGAAAGTGAGGATCTTCGAAACCCGGAGGCTGACACACGTAGACTTCTTCCTTTACCTTCCCATACAGAAAAGCACTCTTTACGTCCATCTGAAAAACTTTGAAATTCCTGTATAATGCGTATGCCAGGAATACTCTGATTGCCTCCAATCTTGCAACTGGAGCAAAAACCTCTTCGTAATCAATTCCTTCCTCCTGACGAAAACCTTGCACCACCAATCTAGCCTTGTTCTTGATCACTACTCCACGATCATCCATCTTGTTACGAAAGACCCATTTTATACCAATCGGAAACTTTCCTTCAGGTAAATCTACTAACTCCCAAACTTTGAGTTTGCGAAATTGAGATAATTCTTCCTGCATTGCCTGAACCCAACTGGAGTCTTGAATGGCTTCTTTAATGTCACGAGGCAAGGACTGTGAGAGAAAAGCTGCATAGAGACCTTTGTTAATGCTTGATGACTGACCACGTGTACGTACTCCTTCTTCTACTGCACCTATGACATTCTTAAGAGGATGATTGCGATTTGTCTTGTATCATGCATTTGTGTGAGATTCAATCTGCTGTGGAAGGTTGGTGAAGTGTTTGTCAACGTAGATTACTAGAGGGTCATCTTCTTGAGTTGGTTCATCCACATTTGCCTGAGATGTGCGTTAGGTGTATATGTAGGTTTAAGTATATTTTAAGCCCTTTTACACTTTCTTTAGCCAAGTTTTAAATTTATAAAACACGATATTTACTAACACTAAACACACATATGGGCAAGTGCAGCCATCGTGAGCGTAGTGTAGTGTTGGTAAGATACCGAGGTCGTCCAAGGACACAAGTGCTTTTAGTACCGGTTTATCCTCAACGTCTAATCAAATCAAAAAGTTTAGAAAAAGGTTTTAAACTAAGAAAAAAATAAAAACTAACTAAAATGCTGAAAAATAAAAATAAAATAAAAACAGATAGACAAGATGAATCACTTGGCTCCGACTCGTGTATAGTGTAACCTTTGATTATTTCCGCACTTTTGCACTATTTAAGAGATTATCTTAGTTATTGTAGTAGGCCCCTCTTTTGGAGGTGACGTTACCCTCAACCCAGTAGTTTGAGTCAGCAAGGATACAATCCTAAAGGGTCGGATTATTGAAAGATAATTAATTAAGTTATTAATGCATAATGTGGTAGGCCCCTCTTTTGAAGGTGACGTTACCCCGTGGTGGGCGATGGAAGCTTCTACAACTTTGTCTTTTATGCTGACACTTGGGCACGCCCCCGTGCTCACTGAGTACGGGGCATGTTCAGTCTTCTGTCTTCTTGTTTTGCTTGAGAAGATGCTTTCGGGGAGGTCGGACATGCCACGTTTATTCCTTTTCTTGTATTTATGTTAGATTTAGCTGTCTTTTTGCTTCTTTTGTTAATTTGAGCTCATTTAATCCTGAAAATACAAAAGGAAGACAAAAACACACTTTTTCCAACATTAGTACTAAAAAAGGGTTAGTTTTATGCCACAATTGATGTAATTTATATGTTGCATTTTGCACACATCAAATACCCCCACACTTGAATCTTTGCTTGTCCTCAAGCAAAACTCTTTATAATGTGGCTTTACACTCCCAAATGGAATTGGTAGAGAAGAAGGTTTTTTTTGGGCTTGTCATAGAGTGTCGGGATTTCCAAGATTCTTTTTTTTAGTTTTATTTTTATTTATTTACAATCCTATTCGTCATGATTTATTCAAAACTTTTCATAAGATAAATTACTTATTAGGGCATAACATGTTTCTTTAAAATTCTATTTATATACAAGTTCACATACCTCACGGGGGATTACTCAATACTCGGCCGAAGATGTATTTTAGTGAATCACTCGAGAGCGGCATGGAACTTACTCCTACCATAGGCTTGCCAAGCAATCAATCCTCCTCCTTTTTAACTATATACCTTTGTAAATATCAAAAGGACTTTTGGGTGAAGGGTTAGGCTTGGGTTAAAGGTAGGTGGTTGGGTTAGTGGTTAGTGGTTAGTAGAAAATGGCGAAAAAGCGTAACAAGCGTCGGTTTTCGAAAGACTTTTTATTTTTGCAATTTTTATTTTGATGAAGCTATTATTCAAACAAAGTTATTTTTGATGAACTTGTTTGTTTATTTCTTTTGCTTCATCAACAAAACATAATTTTTTTAATTTTTTTTTTGAAAGTCAAACGAAAAACCGAGCTTGTTACTAAAACAAAGGGTTAAAAATAAAAAGGTTTTGGTGGGTGAAAGGGTGTTTGGTTTGGGTTAAGAAATGAAAAGGTTTAGGCTTAAAGGGGTTAACTAGGGGGATTTTGGGTAAGTGGTAAAAAAAATGGTGTAGAAATAAAAAGGTTAGTCCTAATGCCTCCATCATTTACTTACTCGGGTTTAAGTTGGTAAGGACCGGGAATGTATCGTCGTGGCAAGTTCTAGAGTTGTAAGAACCAAGCGGCTATTCACACAAGAAACGAAAAATGAGCATTTAATTTAAAGATATGTATTTGTATGCTCAATAAAGGCTCAAAACTCACTTTTGTGGGAATGGGTTTTTATGTGATCAAGTATATATAATTAAATTTTAAATAAGCTTGTCATGCCTTTTCATAATTTTCTTATGTTGATTCTTTTTATCACGACGCTATCGGTTGTAAATTTGTAAAAATATAACATTTTTTTGAATTTTGAAATTCCCAAATTAAACCTAGACAAGTAAGAAAAATGAAAATTTTTGAAAAAATTTGGGGTGATTAGCGGTTCCAATAGAGTTTTGTGTAAGGCTTGTTATTAGGACTAGCAAGATTCAAGGTTTTAGCATCCCCCCACACTTAAATTACACATTGTCCTCAATGTGTCCCAAAAATAAGTTTTTAGGTTGATTGAATGTGTAAAAAGGTGTGAAAAAGCAAAAATTTGTGTTACTGGGCGCTGGACACGGCCCCGTGTTCAAGTGCCAGTAACAAAAATTAAACAAAAGAAACAGAAGCCTGGACACGGGGACGTGTTGGGTGAACACGGCCCGTGTCCAGTTTACCTGAACTGGGTCATTTCTGCAGACTGTGCAGCACGGGGCCGTGTTGGGCGGACACGACCCGTGCTGAGCTCACTGTTAATGAAGAAAATCGTTGGATGGCCCTGTTTTCCTGCATGGGGTGCTGGTTCAAGCTTCCCTTGTATCCTTTGTCATCTTTGAGTGTGTTTTATTCATTTCAACACCATCCAAACACCAAATTAACTAAAACCATCATTCATTAAATCATAGAGAGAATTACATAATAGTCCTAAAAAATAAAAAAAACAAAGCAGAAAATAAAAGTTAAAAGTCATAAATTACACAGGTCAAGTGATACGTAAAATCATCCTAAGGATCTCTACTTCTACAATAAGAACCAAAATTCCGGGAATAGTTTTCCGGTTTCTAAAAGTCTTGCAGAACTCCAAGCCGAGCGGTGTCCCTTAGATGTTGCTAAAGCCATTCTTCTATCTCCCTCGGGAGAAGGGAGGCGGCTTCATGTTCCTCAACATCTTGGGGAGGGGGAGTGACACCAATCGGAACCCCTTGTAATATGTCTCGAGGGGGCTCCGGATGTAAGGCGTACCATTCGGCCGGAATGATGACTTCCGGTACCACATTCCATGCCCTTTGGGTGATAATCGGCACCAAAGGAGGAGAGGCGAGAATGTTCAACCTTTGGTGCAAAAGGTTGACTTCCCGGAGACATCCTTCTAGTCCCACCGTTAGATGATTAATACGGTCGACCAATGCTTCTTCCACCCCCGTTATCTCATCAATGGCTTCTCTTAGAGCGTAAACATAGTTTACAAGAGAGTCCTCAACCGTTGATGATCTTCTCCCCTGCCGGTTGTTTCTGGAATGCGACGAAGAGTTTCCGCTTGTTCTGCTTGCCATTCTGAGAAAACATACCGAAAAGAGTTCATATTTTATGGGACCAGTACTTCGGACACGGCCCCGTGTTCAGATACCTGCAGGATTTAGGAACAAGGAATCTTGGGGTTTTAAATTGTTTTCGTGATTTTTAGAACAGAAACAACTTAAAACATTGTTGTAGAACTTATTATTAACAAGATTCCATGTACAAAAATCTAACAAACATCTCAACAAAGCTTGAAATTATGGAAGTTTCAAGCTTTAATGGAAGTATAAGGAAAGAAAAATTGAAGAAGATGATAGTGGATAAAAGAGGAAAGGACAAGAAGGTAATTGAGAAACTTCTTTTAGAAAATACCTAGGATGGTATGTGAGAATATTCCCCAAATCTCTGTCCCTGGAATGGTTCAAATGTGCAGGATTCTTGGCTGCATTTATAGAAAACGACAGTACGTTGCACACGGCCCCGTGTCGGCTGGACACGGCCCCGTGTGCAGACAGAATCCTGACACAATTTTTTCCGTATTCTGATGAAATCAGAAGGGAATCTTTTGGTGGACACGGGGGCATGCTGACCTGGACACGGCCCCGTGTCTAGAAGCTGTCTTATGGAATTCGTCTATTTTCAAGGAACTTTTCCGGATCGGGCGGTTCCTTACTGGATGGAACAACCCCAAAGTACCTAAGATACCTTAATTGTTCTAGATTGAGACGAGAACGCAAGAGGTTGTCGGTGAGGGTGATTCCTATGCTATATGTAGGTGGACAAGTCCAACCCTTTCCCGGGCTCTCGTTAAAGAAGGTGTATGCCGAATCGCTCAGGTCTATGTATGCATCGAACGAAGTCGATGGGGAGTCCTTCACGGCACAATCGGCACAGGGACGACTATCGCTCAAGTCCTCACTAGAGTTAGAAGTATCGTCGGGGACAACGAAGTTGTTTGAATGTGATTCCAACACTTCTTCTTGGTTATCATTTTGAGATAAATTATTGAAATCTATCCTAAGTTCTTTTAACCAATTAAGAATTAGATCTTCTAATTGAAATAATTCATCAAGAAGCATTTCTCCTAGAAAATCTGGTTGGGAGCATTCAAGGGAGAGATAGGGATTATTTTTACTTTCGCCCCTCTTAAGGATACAAGGAAACGATGGGTCTATATAGTGGGGCTTATAATTTAGAAAATAACATTCTAATTCCTCGTGGGTACCACAACATAATTGACACCACGTACCATAAGAGTGCCGAAAGTAAAAAGTATCAGTATCACTCATGTTTGTGTCAGAAATTACCAACCGTCGGGATCTTATGGTTCTGGTTTCAGTAACTGAATCTTGGGCACGGGGCGTGTTGAGTGGGCACGGCCCCGTGTTCAGCTTACTGTCTGACTTAAAATAGGATTGCCAGTTCCAATGATTGGGCACGGGGCGTGTTCAGCGGGCACGGCCCGTGCTGAGTTCTGCAGAAGCTGAAAAACTAAGAAAAATCCTAAAAAAAATAGAAAAATAAGAAAAACGATTAGGCCGCTGATTCCTAACTTTCTTAAAATCCTTGTGTCCCCGGCAGCGGCGCCAAAAACTTGATGTGCGTTAGGTGTATATGTAGGTTTAAGTATATTTTAAGCCCTTTTACACTTTCTTTAGCCAAGTTTTAAATTTATAAAACAAGATATTTACTAACACTAAACACACATATGGGCAAGTGCACCCATCGTGAGCATAGTATAGTGTTGGTAAGATACCGAGGTCGTCCAAGGACACAAGAGCTTTTAGTACCGGTTTATCCTCAACGTCTAATCAAATCAAAAAGTTTAGAAAAAGGTTTTAAACTAAGAAAAAAATAAAAACTAACTAAAATGCTGAAAAATAAAAACAGATAGACAAGATGAATCACTTGGCTCCGACTCGTGTATAGTGTAACCTTTGATTATTTCCGCACTTTTGTACTATTTAAGAGATTGTCTTAGTTATTGTAATAGGCCCTTCTTTTGGAGGTGACGTTACCCTCAACCCAGTAGTGTGAGTCAGCAAGGATACAATCCTAAAGGGTTGGATTATTGAAAGATAATTAATTAAGTTATTAATGCATAATGTGGTAGGCCCCTCTTTTGAAGGTGACGTTACCCTCGGCTAAGTAGTCTGAGTCAGCAGGGATACAGTCCTAAGTAGCCGGGTTAAAATATTAATAGTAGTTTAACTTATGAGGGGATCAAAGAGTTTGGACCCCCGCCATCCAATACCGTTAAGTATTGAAGGAGGTCCTACTAAATTTGACCCAGGTCCTTTGCAGGATCTATACACTGAACAATGGCAAGACTCTTACCAAATCGTTCCCTTAACCCCCGACCAGGTAGCCAACATACCTCCATATAGACCGTGGAGATATGAATGGTGAAAATCTTTTATTTTATATAGACAGTAAAATAATGCCAAGACACCACGGACAAACGATAAGGAAGAATTACCTTCAACATAAGAAACTAGTTATTAAAGTCATTAATACATAACCAATTAAAAAGTGCGAAAAGATTAAAAATAAAAAGTATTACACTAGACACTTTGTCTTCACCAAGTGATGTAAGAGACTTAGGCAAACATGGCCTTGATTGTCAAGAACTCTTACGATCAATCTTGGATCCCGAGACGACTCACACACTCTATGATGGACAATGGATGATGGTGTTATGGTGGTGGTGGGTGGTGGGTGAAGTGTGAGAGAGGTGGTGTGCCAAGGGATGGTTTTAGCTTAAGCCAAGCACTCCTATTTATAGGCTGAACAGAAGCTCGGGCACGGCCCCGTGTCCACATCCTTCTCTTTCTTCATTAATTGCTCTTGTCTTTATTAGTTGACCACGGCCCCGTGTCCGCTGGGCACGACCCCGTGTGCAGAAGCATATCTGTACTATCAAGATTTGCCTGGATTCTGCGAATCTTATAGTTGACCATGACCCCGTGTCCGCTGAGCACGGGGCGTGTTCAGTCTTCTGTCTTCTTGTTTTGCTTGGGAAGATGCTTTCGGGGAGGTCGGGCATGCCACGTTTATTCCTTTTCTTGTATTTATGTTAGATTTAGCTGCCTTTTTGCTTCTTTTGTTAATTTGAGCTCATTTAATCCTGAAAATACAAAAGGAAGACAAAAACACACTTTTTCCAACATTAGTACTAAAAAAGGGTTAGTTTTATGCCACAATTGATGTAATTTATATGTTGCATTTTGCACACATCACCTGTGAAGAAGAAGCACCGTTTTCAGGGGTGTTCTCAGGCGAAGTGTCACCATTTACTTCATCCACAGAGAGAAGTGGATCAGCAGAAAATGGAGAGAAACGGGTAGTGAAAGGAGTTACACCAATATCTGAAGAATCAAACAGAGGTTCAACTTGAGCAGCTTCAACAGGTTCTGCTTCTGGGATATCTTCTGGAATTTTGAAGGTGTTGAAAATCACACCCACATCATAAAACCAATCTGGAGTACTTCCATTGTTAGTATAGTTTCCTTCTTGAAAGTCAACGTAATACGATTCAATCACCATCTTCGTTCTTTTGTTGTAGACTCTGTAGGCTTTCTGCGTGGATGAATATCCCATGAAATAGCAGATATCACCCACCGCTTCGAACTTGATGAGATTTTCTTGAGTGTTTAGAAGAGTGCACGAACATCCAAACGGTCTGAAGAAATCTATAAGCGGCTTTCTTTTGAAAAGAAGTTCATATGTCGTTTTTCCGTGAGGTTTTACGATGAGAACTCTGTTCAGAACGTAGCATGCTGTATTCACTGCTTCTGCCCAAAAGATAATTGGAAGCTTTGAATCCACCAGCATGGTTCTCGCGGCTTCGATCAAAGTTCTGTTCTTTCATTCAGCAACTCCATTTTGTTGAGGAGTTCTGGCCGCACTGTATTGAAGATGAATTCCCTTTTCTTCACAGAAGGATATGAAGGTTTGATTCTTGAATTCGGAACCATTATCACTTCTGATCGACTTCACTTTCAATCTGGTCACCTTTTCAATCAAGGGAATGAATGACTTAAGGATATCAGCTGTCTCACTCTTGGCTTCAATAAAATACACCCATGAAAAACGAGAGAAATCATTTGTAATCACTAAACAGTAAGAACTTTTAGCAAGACTCTTAACACTTATTGGATCAAAAAGATCCATATGCATCAACTGTAGAGGCGCAGTAATCGTGTTCACTGCTTTGGACTTGTGCGATTTCTTGTGTTGCTTTCCTTGGGCGCATGCTATACATTTTTCAGAAAAAGGAAATTCTTTTATCGGAAGTCCTCTTACTAAGTTTAACTTATAGAGTTTGTTCATATTTTTGAAATTTACATGCCCCAATCGCCTGTGCCAAAGCAGTGACTCCGATTCTGAAGCTTTTGAGATCAAACAAGTCAAGTTATCATTTGTCTTGGCGTTTTTCATGTTGAGCACGTATGTGTTGTTTTGTCTTGGAGCAGTGAGCATGATCATCTCTGCAGGAACGACATATTCAGGCTTGAGAAACAAACATTCCATGTCATTGAAAAGCACAGATATTCCTTTATCATAGACTTGTGATACGCTCATAAGATTGTAGCACAATTCTGGTACATAGTTGACATTTTCCAAAGTAAGTGCTTCAGACACAACATCTCCTATTCCAACGATCTTTCCTCCCTTCTCGTCTCCAGCGAATGACACGAAATCACCATTAATAAAACGAAAATTCTTCAGAAGTTCCTTTAAGCCTGTCATGTGTCTTGAACATCCGCTGTCAACATGCCAGATATATTCCATGAGCATTCGAAGCCATTTCTGGAGTTTATTCTGAAATACAAGTATATACACAAATTTAGTTTGATTTGGGAACCCAGATTTGCTTCATTTGGATCTATCGTGGTTTTGACCCACGATGTCCTCTTTTTGCTTCCAGAAGTAAGCTGTTGAATTAACCAGATTTTTAACAGATTTCTTAAGGTAATCAAGCTGATCTGTGAAATTTTTAACAAAATCATATTCTGGTTTAGAAAAATTCTTGTTTTTACAATGTTTCGTTGTATGTCCTAAATGACCACAGCGAAAACATCGTTTACGTCTGGGCTTTTTGGTGTTAGAAGATGATGTATGTGATGAGTGTCTTGAGCTTTTTGAAGAATCTTTTGATGCAGTGTATCTTGAGCTCTCGGCTTTCTTCATTTTCTTGTCAACTCGGCTTTCATCTTTTGAACAGTCTTCATTATTGTCGGAATCTGATGAACTTTCTGTTGTTTGATATTCACTTGAATTTTGATCTTCACTTGTTTCGTCACTTGAATCATCGGTGCTTTGATCTTCACTTGATCTTTCTGAATTTTGATCTTCAATTGTTTCATCACTTGAGTCCTCGGAGCTTTCACCTTCTGTTGTTTGATATTCTCTTGAGTTTTCTGATACTTGTTCTTCATCAGAACTTGAAGTCTCTTCCTCCTTTTCTGATGCAGAAAAGCTTGAATCTTCTTTGTTGCTATCTTTAGCGACTTTCTTCTCTGAATCTGTCATACCTGTTCGAGATGGAATAAATTCTGGAATTTCCTCGGTGAGGAATTTTCCAAAGCTATTCTTTTTCAATTCTGGCACAAATACAGGAGATTCACAAACATTTTTATTATCACAAAATGCAGAATTCAAATCATGACATTCAAACGTAGCATGTTCACGATCACGGGTCTCAAATGTAGGCACATGGCCCTTACAGTCATCCAAAGAGTTAAATTTAGGCACACGGCCATTACAGTCATCCGTCCTAATTAAATTATTACATTCATCCCTAATATTGTTTTTCTTAGAACAGTTCCAGGCGAACCAGTTAACAGTGGAATAACTGTCTCCTGAATAACCTATTCCTATTTTTGAACCACCGCAGTCTCCATCCTCATCCCACACATCTTCTTTACACACAATTGGATCTGCATTACTTTTAGAAATGTTAGCGGCTGTTTCATTTTTGAAAGAATCGTTTTGTTCTACAGAGGCCTTTTCATCAATGAAATCATTGTCGGGATGAGGACTTGGCATAGGCACATAGTTTTTGCTATGTGGTGGAAAGAAAAGTTTTCTTTCATTTCCTTGCCTATCCTTATACCCGATCTCGTCTTTTACATACGTTGGTCGTTGGCAGTTTTGAATGTCAGTAAAGGCCTTTTGACTGACATTCCATTTGTCTATGACAATTTGTAGTTTATTATTTTCGTTCAAAGCTTTTTCTAGTCTATCTGTGATATCGTTAATGATAAAATATTTTCTAAAAACAAATTCTTTTAGAGTTTGCATTTCAGCTAAAGTTGAATTCAACTTTCTCTGATATGCCGCCTCGTTCTGCTTAAGTTCTTTATTAAATTTTATAGCATTGTATTTTTGCCTCTCAAATTCTAGATTAAGACGTGTGTAGTGAGCCACGACATCAACGCATGCTGGAGTACATAACTTTACTTTAAAGTTATGTGGAATGCTATTTACCAAGTCTTTGTCAGCTTTTTCTTTTGAGGATTCAGTTTTCATTGCTGCTGCTGAGACTTTTCCCTTTTCTTTCTTCTCGTTAGAAGACTCCTTAGGAACGCGCTCCTTGGGTTTTTCAGCTTCTTCAGAATTCTTTTCTTTCTCAGGCTCTGGGGAGGTGAGAATGCTTTTCAGACCCTTGTCAGCAATGTTGTCCCCCTTTGGGATTCCAGCAGCCTGTTTCTCAAACTGTTTTGATGACAACCCGCTTGAGATCTTTGCCATGAGAGCTTTGTTGACTTGTTCCTTGGCTTCAGCAATTTCTTCACTCCAATCATAATCTTCAACAACTAGAGCTTTAGGTGTGTTAGGCAGTGTTGTAAAAGTCGGATTCCAAGGCCGAGTACTCGGTCCTCAGAACCAAAAAGAGGCGACTTCCTCCTAGGCGGACTCAATTAGTCGGCCTCGGTCAAACTCGGCGCCTAGTCGGTGCCTAGTCGGACGTAGTCGGAAAGAGTCGGCCTAGTCGGTCTAGGCGGTCAACGTGGTTTATTGACTTTTAATTAGTCAAAATCGGTCAAAATCGGCCTACTCGGCCTTGTACTCGGACTACTCGGCCTTGTACTCGGACTACTCGGACTTGTATTCAGAATATTTGAACTTTAAACATGTTTCATTTTAAATTATACTCAGTTGACATGAATTATGCTTATTTTAACATATGTATAATATATAACAATTAATTTTCTTTATAGTTACCATGTCCGCGTACTCCCCGAGTACTCTCCGAGTACTCCGATTACTCCCAACTCCCCAGTCGGCCGACTAGAGACCGCCTGGCGACTTTTACAACACTGGTGTTAGGAGAAGCGTTGTTTTTGTTTTCTTCGATAATGATTTGTTTTACAGCAGGAGTGGCTTCAATGTTTCCTTCCTTCAACAAGGGACACTCACGCTTGAAGTGACCAAGATTCTTGCAGTTGTAACATCTCAGTTTGGATTTGTCAAAACCAGCTTTTCCAAGACCCAAACGCTTCCCAGTTTTGTCCTGAAACTTCTTCAACCTTAGAGTGATCATGGCCATCTGCCATTTCAAATCCATTTCTTCCATGTCATCTGGATCAACCTGATACATGTCTTCAGCAGTGAACATCTCCTTCTTGAGCTCTCCTGACATTAAAGCTTCATAGCTACTCAGAAACATGTTAAAGAGGGCCACGTTTTCAGTAGACACTTTCAAGGCTTGAGTATCTCCAACCATGACAGTCTTTTGACTAGGTTGTGGAGCTTTTGATGCGCTTGCGGAAGTGTTAACATAGATCATGTCAGAAGCTTGTTGACTGACGCCTCCTGAAGCAAGGAATGCCACATTCTTCAATCCAGCAGACGTCTGAGTGGACTTAGGGGTGTAGCCAGTAGTGTTCATCTCTCGTTTGTTGACATCCATTTCAAAGGCTCTCAGAGTGTTGATGAAGTCGGACAGAGTGACAGGATTTGGATTATTGAGGAAATCCTTCTTGATCATCAAGCATTGCAAGCTCCATTCCTTTGGGAGCGAGTCCAACAGCTTCTTTATGGCAGCACGGTTAGTGACAGGATTTCATGCCTTCTCATTTTGGTCATCATACTCAGAAAGCGATTAATATGATCGGAAAGACTTTCTCCACGAACTCCACAAAACATGTCGTATTGCTTCTGCACCATGTCTCTCTTGCTTTCAATTAGCTCTTCATTTCCCTAATAATACTCAATCAATGCATGCCAGAGTGCATTTGCAGTTCGGTGTTCTTCAAACATGTTACATTCATCAGTTGACAGAGCCATGGTTAATGCGGCATGTGCACGGCGCTCGCGTTGGATTAGGGCCTTGTCTTCATCAGTGAAGGTTGTGGAGTCATTGTTAGCGACTATCGCATCTCCTCGAACCACCGTTGGAATGTGGGGTCCAGCGGTGACAGGGAGCCACATATTGTAGTCTGTGTATTCGAAGAACGATTGGATACGAGTCTTCCAAGTACCGAAATCTTCTGCTCCTTTCAACTTTGGTGGTCTAGTGGTGGTTTCGGTCTTAAGTTCAGCTTGAGCAATTGGACTTAGTTGATTCAACGACATCTTGACTTGTTTTTTACTTAAGAAAGCTGATCAGAGTCTAAATTCGCTGACAGATTGATGAAAGAACTATTTCGCCGGTAATGATGATAACTTCGCCGGACAGTAGCCTAGAATTGAGTGGAACAGGACAAATTCGCCGATAATCCTTGCTGAACAAGTGTCTTCGCCGGTACGCGGAGAAGTCCTGCACGAGCGAAGAAAGCTAATTCCGCTGATACAACAAACACACACGTTAGTTTGGCTTATTTCGCCGCACACCGTGATAAAAACGTTGTGGTTCTTTATCACAGTTCTCGAAGTCGCCTTCGATAATTTTGCTACAGGGACACTTGGCACTATTTCGCCGGAAATCAGCAACTTCGCTCGAGTTTTAGTCGGCAAAATTGACGATTGTGCGATGTTCAAGAATGATTTCGCTATATTAAAAAACAAGTTCGCTGTATTCAAAAATGAGTTCGCTGCATTCAAAGTAATTTCGCTATATTCAAATTTATCTTCGCCAACCAGAGGGTTTAACACGAACTAAAACTCTCTAATCACCCAAAAACGACTCAAAACCATGTTTCTATGTATCAAAATGTCCAAAATGACTCCCTAATCACAGATTAACAACAACCTATCAATTAAACACACCAAATCAATCCATTTTAAGTCCAAAAATTTGAAAAACCTTGAAACTTTGCAAAACCTTCAAAACTTTGAAAAATATTAACAAAAACACAATAACCAAGAGCACTAAGGCTCTGATACGAAATTGTAGATCCCAATATCAATCCGGATCACAGTGGTTGATTGTTTTAGTCCAAAACACCTATTGATTAGGTGTTTGTACTATGAAAAAGTTAAGAAGAATCAAGAATGAAGATGAAGCTAATGGTATGATGAATACAACAAGTGTTGTATTGAATCCAAACAAGAAGATAAATTAATAATGCACCTTGGAAATCTGATTTGAGCACAAGAGAATAGATTGAAATGTAAACAACACTAATATTCACCAAGAGAGCCAAAAGCTTGGCTAGGGCAACAATACATGGGTTTATATAGATCCTGACTTGCCAGCATAATTATAATTATGCTGGCATCTTATCTACACTAGGTCAGGTTTGCTACTTTCATTAAATTACAAAATATGCCCCGAGACTTTAAAACAAGCTACAAACTATAATAAAACTAATCCAATACAAGTATGAACGATCTCATAAGTTCCAACACTGATGTCACTGATGGGATAACCTGCAACCATCATTGCGATAAATAGGGAATAGGTAGAGTTTGAAAACCCATTTAAAATCATGGATCGCCAATTTAAAACCCATTCTAGAGTTTTATTAGGTATTCTCTCCTCTTCCTTCCATCTTTTCTTCTGTATTCTTCTTAATCTATGGCAAAAATGGTCACTCGATCCTCTCCAAACAAAGATCAAGATCTTGATGGTCCACCACAAAGCCAAAATCTCCTGAAGAATCCTTCTACCGAATTGTGTAGATTCACCAATTCAGAAATTGATCGATTGTACACTTGTTTCCCTCCAGGAACAATTTTCCGTCCTTTTGATTCATCAATCAAAAGTGATTCTGTATCCCCTGTCTGGGTTTGCTTCCCTGCTGCACCATTTCAAATAGGCTACACTTATCTATTCCTAGAATTCACCCAACGCTTCTTCACCCTAACTAGTTTGTGCTATAGTCAGGCAATGCCCATGATGGGGAGGGTGTTGTACACTCTAGAACAAATCATTAGCGATGAAGGACTGGACTTCAACCTTTCTGGACTCTCACACCTATACAACCTTGTGTCTCATGGATCCCACCGATTCCTATTCAAAGCCAAGCCTCACCAACCACTCCCACTCCTTAAGACCACCAAAAACGACACCTCATGGAAGAACCAGTTCTTCTTTGTGAGGAGGGATACTATTCCTTAAGGGGATAGTCTCCCAAAAAAGTGTATCTTAAAGGGTACGATATAGGATCCTTAGGTTAAAACTGTAGAGAAGTATCTTTTGTGGCTAACTGATCCTGTATTGTTTATTTATGCAGTGATCAATTTCGCTTCTCTTGCTGAGTTGTCGGGCACTGAGGAAAGAGTAGCTGCATTTTGGGCATTGGATTCAACGGTCAGAACATTCAAGTTAAAAGCAAAGGATTTAGAAGAAACCATATCCACCTCCTTCACAATGTCAAGTAAGTATTCATGTACAATAATTGTTTGTGTATTGAAATAAAGTTGAAGGATTATGAATACTTATCTTTATGTTGATTGAATAGGTGCTCGGAGGTCCACAAGAAAATCTGCCTCAAAGTTTGATCTTGGTGATATCGACAGCATCATCCCCCCATTCGATCGAGAGAGAGCTGGCCAAAGGCCAAAGCCAACCGGAACCCAAGGTTATGACCACCTGTGCTAAGGCTGGATCCAAGAAGAAGAAGCGATAAGAGTCTGAAGAGGATAACTTCCAGATTGAACGCCAGTTCCATGACTTCATCACTGAGGTAAGGATCCTTGATCCTCATTATTGTTCTTTGACTGTTGCGAAGGATCACTGATCCTAACTTCCTTTTCTTGTAACATGCAGAGGTTTGTCAGCCTCAAAGCCCTTCAAGACAAGAGTCTTGCACAAGCTGAAGAAGACCTAGCTGATCTTTGTTCCATTGCTACTGCTAAGGACAAGAAGATCACACAACTGGAGAAGGAGGTCAACGGCTTGGAGAAGAGGATCATGGTAGTAGAGATACAGGCCAACAAGGTCGAGATGAAGGCTGCTGAAGAAGCCAAGGTCTGCGCTGCCCGTGCTATCCTTCAAGAAAGGATCAAGATAGCCCAAGAGGCTATGGATCATGCGTCTGACCGGTCTGTCTGGGACATTGCTAGCTGGAAGCAGACTCTCCTAGATCTGGGCGGTGATGGTGAGGTGGAACAGGTGATGGCTTTGGAGGCTGGTCCAAGCGGGGTGAAGGATCCGAAGGAAGGTGGTGAAGGAGGTGCAGCTGAAGGTGATGTTGCAGAAGTGGGCAATGAAGGATAATGTAGACGAGGCCTGAGCCCACTTTTTTAGGATTTGTGGTTTTTGTTTTATGATGTTTTGATTCGAACAATATGGTTTGTAAGTATTTTGAACAATAGCTTTAGGGTAAGGATTCAGGATCCTTAAGATAATGGGAGGTGGAAAAGGTGGATGGGTCCTTGTGTTTGTGGAGGATGAAGCCTATACACCCCTCACCTTTATTTTCCTGCATTCGCAAGAACAATTAGTATGGACACCTTGTATCAACCCAAGTGGACGGGCCACGTTTTGCTGGTAGAAACTTGGGTTGATCATTTTGGTAATCTTTTATTCTTATTTCTGAAATTTTGTTCTGATATGTTTGTGTTTATCATCAGCTTTATTTTACAAAAACTTAGTGAATTTTGGATTGTTAAAAATGTACCAATTCTCTATCATAGAAGCTTTTAAAGAAAATATGACAAATTATATGATCAAGGATCATATATCCTTAATCGAAAGGTCTAGGGTGTAGTCAATGATATAAATAAAACTAAGGATAAAACATACCAGAGAATCCAAGTTAGGATCCTATATCCTTGAGACTTACAATTGTATAAACTGACCAGTGAAATCAGTTAAGGTTTAAGGATTCAAGATCCTTATTTTCAAAACTTTAGAGCTTCAAGAACCTGTAAAAAAGAACTTGGGACTAAGCCAAATATTCTGGGGATAAACCCAATATAACTGGGGACAAGCCCAAATTTTGCGGGGTTTGGCCCAAACTGGGGACATGCCCAACGTAAGTGACATGAAAATACCAAAACCTTAGCTAATGTGAAAACGTTAGAAACCTTAGGATAACGGATGTATGGTACGTCTACCATTATACTTGAGATCCTACATATGGCCAACATCAATGAAATTTTCAGCCACTAAGCGTGTACTGGTCCCATTGCCTCGAACTATACTTGGATAAACGCGCGCTACTGGCGGGGTGTCAAAACCCAATTAGTGTGAAAGATGAAAATCTTTAAACCTTAGAAGGTATAAGATACCTTAAACATGAGAGAGAGGTGGCCAACCCCGTAATCCTATGTATAACATGTTAAAAACTTTTGCAAAAGCTAAAAACTTGATAAAAACGGATGTTAAATGTCTAACACCGTCTTCTTAGATGTAATTGCCCGGATGGTCCCTGTGGTTTCATGTTTTTTCACTTTTAATCCCCACCTTTTGAAAATAGCAGGTATGCTCCCTATGGTTTGTCATTTTGTTACTCGGATAGTCCCTGAGTAGATGTCAGTTAGTTTGGAAATTGCATGTATGCTCCCTATGGTTTGTCATTTTGTTACTCGGACAGTCCCCTGAGTAAATGTTAGGGGACTATCCGAGTAACAAAATGACAAACCATAGGGAGCATACATGCTATTTTCAAAAGGTGGGGACTAAACGTAAAAAAACGTGAAACCACAGGGACCATCCGGGCAATTAACTCCTCTTCTTATAACAAATAATAAGTATAAAATTAAAGAAAGTGAAAGTGAGATGTTACCGAAGTAAGGATCATATATCCTTTGAGGATCATTGATCCTTGGTCAGAATATTGAAGTCTCTAAGGATACTTAACCCTTCTTACATGAAGTATTTCTTCAGATGAACAACATTCCAAGCTCTTAGTAGAAGATCACCATCCTTAGTCAATAGGTGATATGTCCCATTTCCAGCTTCTGCTTCTACCAAATGGGGGCCTTCCCATTTTTGTACTAATTTACCATCAGCTGGATTTGTAGTGTTCTGGAATGCTTTCCTTAACACCAAATCGCCAACTGGATTTGTACTAATCACCATCTCTGTAGGGATCACTGCCTCAGTTCCAAAGACTAGGTAGAATGGAGTCTGGCCTGTGGCATTCTTTGGAGTTGTTCTATCTACCCAAAGGACATATGATAGCTCTTCAGCCCATTTTCCTTTCTTGGATCCTAGTTTCTTCTTCAAGTTGTTGATGATGATCTTATTTCTTGATTCTGCTTGACCATTAGCTTGTGGGTGGACTGGTGTTGAAGTTATCATCTTAATCCCCCAGCTGTCACAAAAGTTAGTAGTTCTACTCCTAATAAATTTGGATCCATTATCACAAATAATTTTAGAAGGAATTTTAACTTTAGTAATAATGTTTTTTTAACGAAGGATATGACTTCATTTTCCCTGACTTAAACAAAAGCTTCTAGTTCTATTCATTTGGAGAAGTAGTCTGTCTTAGCTAGCATGAATAGTTTTCCTTCCTGGTGCTTTTGGGAGTTTACCTACTATATTCATAGTTTTCACATTTGTATTACTTGTATTACGGTATTTACTACTATTCATTTTTTCAATTGTCAATAACGAAAGTATTGTTATTATTGTATTATTTATTTCCATTTAAAAGGTCACCTATCTTTTATAATATTAAATACTTTTTGGATATAAACATTATATTTTGCGAGAAGCTAAAACAAAATGCATCAAAAAGATTTTGTATAATATCGTGTGAAACGTTTATTTTTAGGAAAACTATTTAAATGAAATGAAATATAGAAGTTGATATTGACAACTCAACCTATTTTAACTTTATTTTATTATCAATGATTGATTTTTCTTTTCAATCTTTTCTTTTTGAACAGGGCAAGCAAGACTAGTATAAATCTATTACTGGAAACTCTGTTTAGATCTCCGAACACGTTCTTCTTACCTACAAATCTACAATGGTGTTTTCTTGTCTAAATTTGGTACCGTGTTTTTTAGTCAAAATATCTGTCTTTACCAATAAGTTTGAAAAAATATCTTTTAACTTTTAAACTTTCAAATGAACTAGTATTTGATACATGTCTCTTAGCTTCCACTATAGTCACCGATGGCGCAACAAATTACCAACTAGCTCAGTAAAGACATTCTTCTTCGCAAGTTCTTCACTACCTTTCTAAAATTGGCGCAACAAATTACCAACTAGCTCAGTAGAAGGTCTATGCTGCCACACCACGCCCCACCAACCACCAAGTTGTAGTACGTCTCATGTCAAGTGACAGTATTCAAGAGAGAATCCGGCATAACCGGGTGTGCCATATGCAAGCATCTAGTTGGCTGAAACACTTTTTTAATTTAAAAAAGCTCTTAAGATATTTTGTAAAAAATAAGCAAAAACTATTTTATCAAACTTATTGGTCAAGATGATTATTTTGGTGAATTTTCTTTTTAACTTATGAATAACTGTTAAGTGTACACTTTTAATAATATTTGATTTAGTTTTAAAAACTAATACTTTTTATGCATTTGAAACAACAATTATATATAATATTGTTATTAGTTAAAAATTATGCTAGAGGACTTCACAAACTAAAATGCAAGTTATTGATGTTGCAGAGGGTAAGGTGTAAAGGAACATCAAGAGCATCTCCTTATCAGGTAAAAAACTACTCGTTTTATAATCCTTTCTTATCGAACAATTCTACATGATTTTTTTTTTTCTAAATGATGTTAACTTTTACCAGTAAAAAAAATTATACGTGAATTTTTTTTATATTTGGATGCCACCTAGTTAAATTCAATTTTTTTTTTTTCTGGAAATACATGCTTGTGTATTCCCAAAATTTTAAGACAATATTGATTTTGTTTGGATTTGTCCTAAAAGAATTTATATATGTAATCTGTATTCTGTAGGATGCTATATAAGGGTTTTGATTTTCAAACCGTCTTTTGATATTTTGTACGTCTGGATAACTTGTTTTACAACTGCGTAGTGGCAAATTCAAAGAAATACATGACTGGGTTAGGATGGGTCTGTAAAAACTGCCCGGATCAACATGATGTCATAGCCTAGTGATTAAGGGGGAGGTGGAACCGTATGCTGTTCAAACAAAAAAAAAAAAAAAGATTCAGGTTATTGAAAAAATAATCAATTTACGTCTATATAGTATTAATATATTGAGTTGTCCTATGTATAAAGAGAACAGATGATATATTATATATATTTACTAGGTTAGAACCCCGTGTATTACACGGGTTTAATAAATGTAATTTTATATACTAAATTAAAACAGTTATTCTTTAAAAAACTCGTTTATTATACGGGTTGAACAAATGTAATTTTATATATAAAAAGTATATCTCTAAGAACCCCATGTATTGTACTGAATAAATATAATTTTATATACCAAATAATAAAAACCCGTGTATTGTACGGGTTGAATAAATCTAATTATATATACTAAATAATAAAAAAGTTACATCTTTAAAAACAATGTGTATTACACGGGTTAAATAATGTAATTTTGTAACCTTGTTTATTACACGGGTTGGATAAATGTAATTTTATAAACTAAATAATAAAAAAATTATATCCTTATAAACCTCGTGTATTATGATGGTTGAATAAATCTAATTATATGTACTAAATCATCATCATCATACTTAGTAAATCTCACAAATAGCAAAGCTAATGTAGGGTCTGAGGAGTGTAAGATGTAAAGGCTGCTTTCAGTGAGACCCTCGGCTCGATAGTAGTTTTGCATCAAGCCTTGGACATAAGGCACATAACACTCAGCAATCAGGACAAAGACCGATTAGTGCATGTTCCCTTTTGTCTTTCTGTTATCAACGCCACAACATGATGATGATGCATTATTAATCGTCCGCCTCTTTTAACGTTATTTTTACGAACTTAGTAAAATAACGTTAAAATTAGTGCAATTTCACTTTTGCCCTCCGAACGTCCACACATATACATTATATGCGCATACCGCAAGCGGGGCGAATATATACTAAATAATAAAAAAGTTATATCTTTAAAAACACCATGTATTACACGGGTTAAATAAATGTAATTTTGTATAGTAAATAATATGCTATTGGATTCGTTTAAAAAATCATAAATTTGGTTCGGTTTAATTCGAATCAAATCACAAACTTGGTTAAGTTTAATTCGAGTTGATTATAACCCAAATTTGAAAAATAAAAAATAGAATTATATTATTAGCTTCTCTTCCTAATTAGTGTTTCTTTTAAAGTTTGATCTAATGTCTAATAAGTTATTTTGTATATTTTGTTTGTACTTTAACTTTTTTACATGAGCGTATTATTGTTTTTTTAAGTTTAAGATTATTGTTTTGTGCTATTATTTAAAAAATATCTTTAATTTATAACTTAAATTTGAAGATAATATATTATTAGAAAAAATAGAATGATTCTATCCGACATTCAAAGTAAGATAAGATTTAATATTAATTGATTATTTATTATTTAATTAATTGATATAAGATAAGTATGAAAATGCAAGAAATTACAAATGTAGACATCTTCAATGAATGACACGTGTCCATTTATTGGTTTCTTTTATTATATGTATAGACTAGGTTAGAACCCGTGTATTACACGGGTTTAATAAATGTAATTTTATATAGTAGATAAAAAATAATATATTTTTAAAAACCTCTTTTATTACACGTATTGAGTAAATAGAATTTTATATATTAAATAATAAAAAAAAATTATATTTTAAGAATTTTGTGTATCGTGCGGTTTGAATAAGTGTAATTTTATATACCAAATAATTAAAAAATTATATTTTTAAAAAACCCTGTGTATTCACGGGTGAAAGAAATGTAATTTTATATACTAAATAATAAACAAAAATTATATTTAAAAAAACTTCGTGTATTGTACGGGTTGAATAAATCTAATTTTATATAGCAAATAATAAAAAAAGTTATATCTTTAAAAACCCTCGTGTATTACACGGCTTGAATAAAAAAAAAACTAATGGATAAAAAAAAATCCATTTTGATTTAGAAAGATTTTTTTAACAATAGATAAACCCGTGTATTACACAGGGTTTTTAAAGATATAACAACTCATGTAATACACGTGGTTTTAAAGATATAATTTTTTTATTATTTGGTATATAAAACTACATTTATTCAACCCGTACAATATGGTTCTTATAGATATAACTTTTTATTATTTAATATATAAAATTACATCTATTCAACCCGTGCAATAAAGGATGTTTTTAAAGATATATTGTTTTATTATTTAGTATATAAAATTTATTTATTCAACTCGTGTAACACGGGGTTATAACCTAGTTATTATTTATATTAAATATAAATTTGAAAATCTATCTAACATCTAATTTGTTTTTTTCTTTCACATGAATAATACCGAATATATGTTACAAAATAGGTTATGTGATATTATTTTTGTATAAAAGATTTATATTAATTTAATTAATATAAAATAATTTAAATTAAATAATTATTCTATACAATTAAGGATGGTCTAGAATAATGACAAGTGTCCTCAAATTGGTTTATTTTATTATATTATATGTATAGATTTTCAATTAAAGAGGTTAATATAATACATATATGTAAAATATATATAAGGGATCGTGAAGTGATATCTAATTTTATATTTTAAGGAAGATTAAGTGGAATTTGTATTGTTGGTTGGTGTATATAAGGTTTAGTGGCAATGCTCATCACTCATAACACCCAATAATAAACCCACACACACATCCTTTCCTTCATCACGCGTTGATTTTATTACGCAAAAATTGCTTCACGCGTTAAACATGTTGGTGGCGATGGAAAAATGGAAACTTCCACGCTTGAACAAAGCTCATCACGGGGAAAATTTTAACCACCCGCATGCCCTTAGGGCAGGTAAAAAAATTTCGATATGGAGATATGTTTTAAATAAAGGAATCAAAGGGAATTACTCAAATTATTTGGGGTCTAAGAGCATTCAAATCCATGGTATCAAATTCTCTGTGTTGTGTTTTTAAAATAGGGTTATTTGATTTTATCACCCTTAATTATTGGTCATTGGCTGCTGCCACCCCCAACTATTACTTTGACGCCCGTCACCCCCAACTTAACACTTAGTGTGTTCTGTCACCAGATCACTAACTTCCGATCCTATTACTATACTTTTGGGGGTGTCCTAAGATCCCTAAAACCTTCCCAAGATCCCTATAACAACCCAAAAAGTGTAGGTATCAAAAGGTAGTGATCAGTTAACGACGTGGTGACAGAACACACTAAGTGTTATAAGTTGGGGGTGACGGGTATCAAAGTGATAGTTGGGGGGTGGCAGTGGCCAATAGCCAATAGTTGGGGGTGATAAAATCTAATAACCCTTTAAAATATAAAGAGTATAAAAAGTGGTTCTGAGTGGAGGAGAGAGAAAATGTTACTGTTCATCTGTGTATTTGGGGGGACATTGTTCACCCCCTATAATTTTTTTAATATATTTTGAATTTGGTTGTGAGTGGAGAAGAGTGAAAAAAGAAATAATAAAGGTATAAAAAATATTATTTAGTTGAAAAGAAGAAAGAAAACGTAGTGTCTTTAGTGAATATGGTGGGATGGATGTGAATGCTCTAATATAAAATTTAATTAAAAATAAGAGTAAATTGCTAAAATAGTCCCTAACGTTTGTTCACATTTGCTAGATCCATCCAAAAAAAGATTTTTTTCTCATATGAATCACTGAGTTTTCAAAAAAGTTGCTAAATCCATCCAAACTTCAGGGACGATTTTAGCGATTTAATAAAACAAATTTTTTTTGGATGGATTTAGCAAATGTGAACAAACGTCAGGGACGATTTTAGCAATTTACTCTATTTTTTTATTTTCATCTTTTTATTATATCTCTTAATTAACATAAAATCTATTTATTTTTTTATTTTCATCTTTTTATTAAATTTCTTATTTAACATAAAATCTACTAGTTTTTTTTTGAACGGCGAATTTCTACAACAAGCGATAGATTCGCACCTGCTTTTGCAGGCCCTCCACCCCACTCTAGCCAAGACTATGTTTTCTTAACCGGGCTCACGCTTGGCATCAGAGTTTGGCTTGGCGCTCCCCGACAAAATTTCCAGCCTACTGCCATATGCGAGTAGTTGCACCCTCCACAAGAGCCGAAAACTCTCTGGAGTAAATGCTCTGTAATAGAAAACTCGGGTGTGCTCTGCGGGTTTCGAACCTGTGACCAGGCCTTCACCCACTTCATAATAAAGATTAATCATTTATATTTTACAATTATGAATACGGTTTTATATTTATAATCATCTAACCAAGTCTTTTAAAATGTAAACATTTTACTCATTACTAATCCTTTAATAAAGTTAATTATACGACAAAATCTTTTCAACGGTTTAATTTGTTACCTGTTTAGTAAGAACGTGTATTTTATTTTATAAATGAACAAAAAAATACTGGGTGAAGGCCTGGTCACAGGTTCGAAACCCGCGGAGTACACCCGAGTTTTCTATTACAGTGCATTTACTCCAGAGAGTTTTCGGCTCTTGTGGAGGGTGCAACTACTCGCATATGGCAGTAGGTTGGAAATTTTGTCGGGGAGCGCCAAACCAAACTCTGATGCCAAGCGTGAGCCCAGTTAAGACAACATAGTCTTGGCCAGAGTGGGGTGGAGGGCCTGCAAAAGCAGGTGCGAATCTATCGCCTGTTGTAGAAATTCGCCGTTCAAAAAAAAACTAGTAGATTTTATGTTAAATAAGAAATTTAATAAAAAGATGAAAATAAAAAAATAAATAGATTTTATGTTAATTAAGAGATATAATAAAAAGATGAAAATAAAAAAAAATAGAGTAAATTGCTAAAATCGTCCCTGACGTTTGTTCACATTTGCTAAATCCATCCAAAAAAAGTTTGTTTTATTAAATTGCTAAAATTGTCCCTGAAGTTTGGATGGATTTAACAACTTTTTTGAAACCTCAGTGGTTCATATGAGAAAAAAATCTTTTTTTGGATGGATCTAGCAAATGTGAACAAATGTTAGGGACTATTTTAGCAATTTACTCTAAAAATAAAAGGGGTATGATAAGTTGAGTCCAACCCAGACCTAGCATCCAATTGCTCAACGTGGATAAAGATGCGCAAGAAGATTGGGAAGGGCCGGGCTCGACTTCCAGATGGTGAGAAAAGTGTGTGAGAGGGCGGGAGTTAAAGTGGGGAAAAGGGTGCGGGAACAACGCCCCACCATACAATGACTACAACTTCTTTTCTTCCTGGAGCTATTTCCTTGTGCTCGCTCCGTCTACCCTTAGTATATGATAAAAATTGACTTCTTTCTATATGTGTGAGCTTCTTGTGGGTGGGGTCTTTTCGTATTAAAAATACTAAAGTGTATGTTATCCATAAGGCTATTGGGTGTGGGAATCGACCTAAACATATTATATTGATGGGGTATGGTATTAGACCCAACCCGAACGACCGGACATATCCGTTACTTATCGCTCTTATTTTAGTTATTTATTATTGTTGCTTACTAACCCAACCGCGAGGCCCAACGCGATGTAGTTTACACTACTTTGGGTTGGGAAATTGTAGACATAACCCCTAACTGGGCATGGCCCATTGAGGTTGGGGGAGACCCATATCTCCTATATAAAGAGGTGTTCACCTCATTATTAGGGAACAAGATATGGAGGCACCACACTTTTGTTGCTGGAAATAGGGGATTCTTTCCCTTACCGGTCATCTCTACATCTCCACTTTCTTGTCTTCTCCATTGCAGATCCAGGTTCAAGAGGAAGAACAAGGTGTGATTCTTCACCCTCGCAGAGAAAACGGTTCAATCATCCGGGCGGTGATTCCGTGTTTCTTCATTGGCGCCCACCATGGGGCTCCAGATCTTGTTCATCACATCTCGTTTCTTTCTACCCGACATCCAGATCTTGTTCTTCATACGTGTTTCTATGGGTTCAAATTTCCAGTCTATTTTATTACAGTTCAAAAAAGGAAATTTATCCATAAACATTTCATAGATATGTTCTACTAGGGTTCTAGAAACCAGATTTATCGATAAACACGAATTTTAATTGAGAAACTCCAGACTTTTCTCATTAAAAATTTTCCGTCGTGATTGTGATTCTTGGATTCGGTGTTGCGCATGAAGATCCAAATCCATTAATTATTCTTCTTTTTTTGTTAAAAAAATATATGAATTATTCTTTAATATGAAGGAAATCGTACATCCTTTTTCAAAAAGAGAGTACAATGTATAGTTGTCAAGGCACAATCAGTATTGCATAAGGTATAACCCCTTACTTCATATACTTTTATTAAGAGGAGACATGTTCTGACATGGCTGAAAAGGTGTACTAGTTATCCCAAGCTTATATCTACACCTTTGTTTTGTCGCTACGTCCTGGTTTCACCCCATCTTGAGAACTGATCTTTCTAATTTATCCTCGGTTTAACCGGAGTCCGGTCGCGTTTCCAACACCCGCCATCAATGGCAGACATCACATGCGCTTCAAACAGCCAACATCCATGGCGAACAATTCTATCACGTCGCGCGCATCAACCGAACCTCTGCCATCTCCGGCATCAACTACGTCGCGTACAACCACCTACCATCTCCGACATCAACCACGTGCGCATCAATCACATGCACATGCCATAAAGGATATGCCTCGTCCACCCTGCGCACAATGAACTGTCTTTCTCCTATATGTGTGCAAGTAAGCTTCAAACAAGGTACAACTTTTGCCTTCATCTCTATCATGTCTCAAACAAAGTACAACCTCCACCGCGCGAGTGCGAGCAAGTTCCGCATGCGCTGGATGCGCCCCCACTGCACGAGCAAGTTCTGCAGGTGCGGGCACGCCCACCGCGCGAGCGAGCAAGTTCTGTATGCGCAAACACAACCCATCGCCACGCGAGTACACCCCGCCTAACAGCAGACGAACCGTCAGTGACAACATGATGATCACCATGCCAGCAGTCAACTCAAAGGTTACTATCAACGACATTTGCACCAACCGGTCAGGATTCACAATTCAAGGAGTTTCCCGCATAATTTTCGAAGAAACTTCATGTTGAAGATAGCAAGAGCTGCACCGCACACATCATCAGTCAATGATCATGCGCACCAGCCCTAAAAAATAACAGCTATCAAGAAGCAGGTCCGGTAGCCACGCCGTAGTAATTGACAAACACTTACACGCGCCAGGCTACCAAAACTCAGCAAATGCTCCAAAAGCAAAACACACACTTCTTTTTTCTAAGTCTAGAGCTCCAACCATTTACTTCACGCATGGAAGCAACACTGGAGTGGGGGGACTTGAAGGGGTATGCTCCCAAAAAGCCGTGCAGACCCACCAGGTCGCGCGCGGGACCATACTCCTAATACATTAATCTGACAAATCAACAGACACCGCGCGTGCTACTTAGGCACAGCCTAAGCCGCGCGCGAGCCCCAGGCAAGGATAAAGTTCAGATTCTACACTCAGCATCCTGAATGAAAGCCCTCGAACCATAGACCTCGCATCGGTTGATTGGACACGCGCCATAGGCCGTGCGAGGGTAGCGGTGCAGGTTCATTCCAGGAAGCACAAAAGGTACGTGTGGCAGAGAAATAAGCCAATAAGCGTCCAACAGGATGTATTCTATCGTGCTCCACGATCAACAATCGTGCAAGAGACAAAAAGTACACAAGGACGCCTACGTGGCACCAATCAGGGGGCGACGACAACTACCCCATGATCTCCACTCACCTGCTGATGTCAGAGAGACAACAAGGGCGACAACCCGGACACGCGGCTCCAATCAAGGTGCGCCAGCACCGAAGATCTTCTAGAAACACTAACGGTCGTCATAGAAGAGACAAGACGAATATTCCTTGTTGTCGTCCCCGGGCCCAAAGCCCATCAGCCAATCTCCTTCTACACTACTCCGGCTAAAAACAGGGACCTTCATACACAGGTTAACCATTCTGCTCTCTATTCTCTCACTCTTAATACACACTTATTTCCTCAAAACAATTATTCTCATGTCGTATTCCCCTCTTAACGAGCTTAACGGGGTGTTGATTGTTTTGCTGGAAGGAACGTAGTGTCACACCCCAACCGATGGCGGAAACATCGGGGCATGGCACTGAGCGAAACAGATTGTCCAGAAGTTTCCACAACAACTATAATTACCAATTATTTTAAGCAACACGTCCCATACCATGTCATAAAAGATAATACAGTTATTACAGAAAATATCTAGTCAAATTTTTCTGTTCCGACAACTCAGATTTTTATTACAGACAATTGTTTATTGTTGACCTAGGTCTTTCCTAGCCTCGATTTCACAGCAAAGTAAGCAAATAAGCATCCTAAGCACATGTCACATACGTTAAAGTAAAAGTCAATACACATAGTGTAAAGGTGAGCATACAAGTTTAATAGATATAATAGAGTTCGAAATCGATTACGCATAACCAGCACGTACACAGTGTAAAATGAGGCATGTTAGTTATCGTCATGAACCTATCGATACCAATGACTGCGGGTTGACTGCCCAAGGCAGTTCGTGATACACACTCACCACTGTGAGCCATGTAACTAATTGTCCTTAACAACCCCTGAGTGAACAGGTGCTGAGTCCAAACTATAGTACTATCGTTGCTAAGGCAGGTAGACAGCATTCCATGTGTAAACATAACAAACAAGCATTCATTAAGTCACGTATAACATGCGGTAATTGGTTAGCGATTAAAGTATTGTGTAGTATGTTTGATGTGATTTAGAATAAGTAACGTATGTAACACCCAAAAGTGCGTAAAGCAAAAAGGGATCGAGTATACTCACATCGATTGATGGATTGAAGGGAGCGCTAGAGAGTAGGGTTAGCCTGATTAGAACGATAGCATAACGATAAGCGACGCGTAAAACGATACAAGTGTTAGTGGGTCGACATTTTCTTCCGTATAAAGCCTCGAATGGTGCCATTTGTATGTTGGAATGATAGCTGATATTTTACGAGAATTCGACTCACGGCAGGTAAGCATCCCAATTACCACCAAAATCTATAACACACGAACGGAGCATGTCTTCAAGAGTACGGATCGTTCTCTCAGTCTGACCATCGGTTTGAGGGTGGAATGCGGTACTTAGATTAAGCGTAGTACCGAGAGCCGCTTGAAACGTTTCCCACAGTCGCGAGGTAAACCGAGCGTCATGGTCAGAGATGATGTCGCGAGGCGTCCCATGTCGACAAATGATCTCATTGGTGTAGATTCGAGCTAATCGTTCTACCTTGTAGTCTTCCCGTATTGGCAAAAAGTGAGCTGATTTAGTCAAACGGTCAACAACGACCCAAATGCTGTCGTGACCTGATGGCGTGCGCGGGAGTTTCGTTATGAAGTCTATAGCTATACTCTCCCACTTCCACATAGGGATCTGAGGTTTTTCGAGTAAGCCAGAGGGTCTTTGGTGTTCAGCCTTGAGCTTCGAGTAAGTCAAGCACTTCCCAACATAGAGAGCGATATCCCTTTTCATGCCCGGCCACCAGTACTTGTAGCGGAGGTCCTGGTACATTTTATCGGCACCGGGATGAATAGAATACCGAGATCTGTGGGCTTCGTCCATCAATATCTGTCGCAAATTGGTTCATTTAGGGATCCAAATTCGGTCCAAAAAGTGGAATATCCCATTCGACTTATTCACAAGCTGGGCTCCATCGTGATAGATTCTTTCCTTCTTCAAGGTGCGTTCATTAAAACATGCATGCTGGGCTTCGCGGATGAGGGTTTCGAGATCGTATTGGGCTTGGGTATCACGAATGCTGAGAAGATAGCTCCGTCTGCTGAGGGCGTCGGAAACGACATTTGCTTGGCCTGGGTGATAACGAATCTCACAGTCGTAGTCGTTGAGAAGTTCTACCCATCGGCGTTGACGCATATTAAGTTCCTTCTGGTTAAAGATATGTTGTAGGCTCCTATGATCGATGAAGATCGTACACTTGGTACCATATAGGTAGTGTCGCCAAATTTTTAACGCAAAAACAACTGCTCCTAGCTCGAGATCATGGGTTGTATAGTTCTTCTCGTGGATTTTGAGCTGACGAGATGCGTATGCAATGACCTTGTCCTGTTGCATGAGGACGCAACCAAGACCAAGGTTCGAAGCATCACAATAGACAATGAAGTCGTCGTTTCGGTCGGGTAAAGTGATAACAGGAGCATTGCAGAGCATGTGCTTGAGGGTTTGAAAAGCAGACTCTTGTTTAGTTCCCCAAACAAAAGGCTTGTCTTTATGCGTGAGAGCGGTAAGCGGCACAACGATTTTTGAGAATCCTTCGATAAATCGTCAATAATAGCCCGCTAGTCCGAGAAAAGAACGGACTTCAGACGGGTTCTTAGGTGTAATCCAACTCTTAACTGATTCAATCTTCGCCGGATCGACGTGAATACCTTGACTATTGACAGTGTGACCGAGGAATTGAACCTCCTTCAGCCGAAATTCGCACTTGGGGAACTTGGCATAGAGCCGATTCCCTTGGAGTAGCTTGAGAACCAAACGTAGATGTTGCGCGTGTTCGGCTTTCGACTTTGAATAGATCAAGACATCATCGATGAACACGATGACAAAGCGGTTAAGATAAGGTTTACACATGCGATTCATCAGATCCATGAAAACCGTTGGTGCGTTGGTTAAACCAAAAGACAAATCGTCGATGCGAGACAGGGGATAGCGATTCTTGATTGTCAACTTATTCAATTCCTGATAGTCGATGCACATTCGAAACGACCCATCCTTCTTTTTGACGAAAAGGACTGGTGCGCCCCATGGAGAGGTGCTCGGGCGAATGAAGCCTTTATTAAGTAGTTCCTGGAGCTGACTCGAGAGTTCACGCATTTCAGATGGAGCGAGTCGGTAAGGAGCTTTAGCAATAGGGCTTGCTCCAGGAATGAGGTCGATACGAAAGTCGATATCACGGCTTGGCGGTAGTCCGGAAAGATCCTCAGAAAAAAACGTTAGGAAATTCTCAAACCACAGGAACATCTTTCACTTCTGTCTTTCCTTTCTTTTCCTCCTCCGCTACTACAATGTTAACCAAGAAAGCTCTGTATTCCTTGCGGAGATAGTTACTAGCTTGGACACACGACATGAGCTTGAGACCTTTCGAAGCAGTTTTGCCATAAACACACAATACGTCACCATTCGCAAGCGAGAATCGAATCATCTTATCGAAGCACACAACTTCAGCATGGTTTTCACGAAGAAAGTCCATGCCTACTATGACGTCAAAACTTCCGAGTTGCATTGGGACAAGGTCGATTAGGAAGATGTGATTGTTGAGTTCAAGAGTACAATCACGAAGAACATAATTAACGGCGATAGTTCTTCCGGTGGCGACTTCAACATCGAATGTCGAGGGGAGATGGGAACGCTTACGACTAAGAAGCTTCTCGAATTCAAACGACACAAATCAATTATCGGCTCCAGTATCAAACAAACACGAAGCATAAATACCATTCACAAGGAACGTACCATTAACCACGTTGTTGTCAGCCTGGGCTTGGCACACATTGATGTTGAAAGTTCTGGCGCGGGCGGCTTGTTGCTGCTGGGGCTCTTGTTTCACAACCCTGTTCGGGCACATGTTCGCGAAGTGGTTGGGATCACCACACGCGAAGCAGACTCTGGCGTTGACCACGGGTGCCTGAGCCGCTTGTTGGCCTTGAGGAGCTGGAAGCAGAGCTTGATGAGCAGTGGCTTGAGTTGGTGCTTGACGGGGACCAGTACGGCAGTTAGCAGTGAAGTGGCCGTACATATTGCAGTGCACGCAAAAACGGCAGGCGAGACCCACCGGGTGATGATAAGTACATGTTGGGCAGGCAGGGTGGGGACCAGTATACGCACGCTTTGCGGGTGGCGCATAGGTGATTGGAGCTAGAGCTGATCGGTATTGTTGTTGCTGAGCTGGTACCGCTTGAAGTGGAGCAGCGGTAGTGACAGCACAGTTCTTGTTGCTGGAGCTGTTGTTGTTGTTCTTCTTCTTGCGGCGTGAGGACTTTGATGATTGGGCGACGGCGGTTTCAGTGGATGGTGCGGCGATAGCTTGATGCAGGTTCTTCGAAGCTTTATCCCAAAAACCAGCTTTTACTCCCTTGTCGTTGATTTCAGCAGCAAGCAAGTAAGTCTCTTCGATTGTTTCTGGCTTTGCGGCATGCACAAAATCTGCAACAAAGTCTAGCAGAGCTCGAATGTACTTCTTGATGGTCATCTCGGGCGTCTTCACTTGATCGGGGCAGATGATGCTGAGGTGCTTAAAGCGAGCAGTGAGGGCAGTGTTGTCACCATCTTTTTGCTTGATGTGCCAGAATTCATCCTCCAGCTTTTGGCGCTTATGGGGAGGGCATAATTCATCGAGCATAACGTTCTTCAACTCGTCCCATGACAGACCATAGGCTGCATAATTTCCGCGCTTGTTTCTCTCGGCGGTCCACCAGTCTAGAGTGCGGGACTAGAAGACGCCGGTCGCATTCAGTGTGCGGAGATTATCAGGATATCCACTCTGACGTAAAGTGACTTCGATCGAGTCGAACCATTGAAACAAAGCTGTAGGGCCTTCTTCGCCGGTGAACTCTTTCGGTCCGCATGCCTTGAACTGTTTGAAGCTGAAAGCAGCTTTGGGAATTTCGGTTCTGGATTCTTCAGACGATTTGCTCATGTTTTCGTACAGTTCACTAACGACTTGGGGTACAACTTTTGCCATTTGCTTGGTAATTATGGCAGCGAGGCGTTTGTCTGCTTGCTTTCGGCGAACGTCTCGGGTAGCGTGAGATCCAGATGACGACATTGTCTGCAACAGACATCGCCACAGGACTCAACACAATATGATCGAATCTCACCTCACAATCCTAATACTACTCAAGCTCGGGAACACATTTACGTAACATGTAGGCACATAATCACAGATTCACATAAGCACAGAAGCACATAAGCTCGTAAGGCACAGAATCACAGAAGCACATAAGCACATAATCTCAAGAGGCAATCAGAATACAGAAACCTATTGTTCAAAGTTCGCGAGCGTTCGAGAGTAGCGATTTCGAATAATCATAGCGAGTAGTATAGTATAAGCGTATAACATAGCATAAGGTCGTCCATAATTTAGCGATTTGTCAGCGTTTTGAGGTAGATGAGCAGTGCGAGTTGTGTGTGTCAATCAAAGCGATAGCGAAAATCGAATTAATCTCCAAAAATTAAAACATATAACAGGTAAATACACACATAACACATAAAATCGACGAGTATCAGAGTCAGCAGTTGCGGGCTCAGAATCGAAACACATAAAATCGAGAAATGGATCGTCTGCGGCTATTTAGACATCGACTACCCAAAGTGATTCGACTATTCACAACGACCTGTTGTACATACTTTGACTTCCAGGACTATGCTTTTGCCTCAAATCTTGGGCTCGGCACGCATCCTTTCAGTCATATCGTGACTTCAAGTCGTTGGAGTCCGTCGAGACTTTGGTGAGAGTTTTGTAAAACCAAGTAAAGGTCGGAATCAAGTCGTCAAGGTTCGGGTTTCACCCCTGTCTTAACAACTTTGTTCCTGTTTTGATAAAATGAAAGAGAATTATGCGTCAAAGTATGGATTTCACTTCTGGTTCAACGCAAATTCTCGTGTTTATAGATGAAAATGCGAGGCGAACAAGCAATTTGGTCGAGAGTTTGCGGTTTTCACACCTAATCTCGGCCTAATCGCTCGTCCATTTTTTGAAAACTAAAGTGCAGTGATAGTGTAGCGTGGGCGAGAATAGCGAGAAATAGCAGTAAGCTCGTACATAATCCCTACCGGATATGCACAAGTCGGTCTGTTGGTTCCTAACTATAGACTAGGTCATTTCTAAGACATCGACCCGGACTAGGTCGTGTCTTGCCTAATTCCCTATAGTTATGGCTCTGATACCAATCTGTCACACCCCAACCGATGGCGGAAACATCGGGGCATGGCACTGAGCGAAACAGATTGTCCAGAAGTTTCCACAACAGCTATAATTACCAATTATTTTAAGCAACACGTCCCATACCATGTCATAAAAGATAATACAGCTATTAAAGAAAAGATCTAGTCAAATTGTTCTGTTCTGACAACTCAGATTTTTATTACAGACAATTGTTTATTGTTGACCTAGGTCTTTCCTAGCCTCGATTTCACAGCAAAGTAAGCAAATAAGCATCCTAAGCACATGTCACATACATTAAAGTAAAAGTCAATACACATAGTGTAAAGGTGAGCATACAAGTTTAATAGATATTATAGAGTTCGAAATTGATTACGCATAACCAGCACGTACAAAGTGTAAAATGAGGCATGTTAGTTATCGACATGAACCTATCGATACGAATGACTGCGGGTTGACTGCCCAAGGCAGTTCGCGATACACACTCACCACTGTGAGCCATGTAACTAATTGTCCTTAACAACCCCTGAGTGAACAGGTGCTGAGTCCAAACTATAGTACTATCGTTGCTAAGGCAGGTAGACAACATTCCATGTGTAAACATAACAAACAAGCATTCATTAAGTCACGTATAACATGCGGTAATTGGTTAGCGATTAAAGTATTGTGTAGTGTGATTGATGTAATTTAGAATAAGTAACGTATGTAACACCCAAAAGTGCGTAAAGCAAAAAGGGATCGAGTATACTCACAACGATTGATGGATTGAAGGGAGCGCTAGAGAGTAGGGTTAGCCTGATCAGAACGATAACATAACGATAAGCGACGCGTAAAACGATACAAGTGTTAGTGGGTCTGACAGCAGTTCGATTGGATGGTAGTCCGATCGGACAGCCGGTCGTTCGAGTGACAGTCCACTCGGATGGTCATCCGATTGGGTGACCTTTCGAGGGGATTGTTTACTCCTTTGGGAAGGATGTGTTTGTGTATGATGACTTGACTTTTGAAGTTTTCGTTATAGCATTTTGAAAACTTAGAAGTATCTCTACCTTTCAGGTTGATCGACCGAACGACCGTTCGATCGGACGACAAACCGATTGGTTAGACACTCTAGCGTGAACAAGTTCGCCGCAGGTTGTCACTCGATCGGACGGTTGTTCGATCGGGTGGCAACACATGTGCATTGAACATGTTGAAAATTTGTTTAAGTATTGAAGTTCCAAAACATCACATAGTCGAATGGTCGGTCGATCGGGTGGTAACTCGATCGGACGGCTATCCGTTCGGTGTTCCAAAACTTCTTGAAGTTTGATTTGAAATCTAAACGTGGGGCCAAGGTGCAAGTCGATCGGGTGACAACCCGATCGGATGACAGTCCGATCGGACGGCATTCCGTCCTGGTCGTTCCGTTTCTTCTTACACTTGGTTGTTTTGATTGTTTGTCGATTTATCGAGATGTTTTGATAACGTGTTAAGCAACAGAAACCTCGTCAATACTTGGTACTCCTGATCGGACAGGAATCACCCAAATCCGACCAGTAAACTGTTCGAGACGGTGTTCCATGGTTAGCCCAAAATCGATAATCTCTTGGATAGAATCCAGATCTTAAACCAACACAATCCCAAGATTGAGTAGAAGGTTAGAACAAGCTCCGGTTCTATCGGTTTTGAGTGCATTGAGTGTAAAAGAGTTGAAAGAAAGTTGGAAAACCATCTTTCAATCCTTTTTACAGTGAATATGTTTAGATCTATGAGAGATCTTTGTTTATTTATGTGGAAATCGTTTAGATCTAAGTTGTTCTTGGTGGATTTAGGCCAAAACATGAAGTTCCCAAGAACACCATGATGACATCATCCTAGAACATCTCAAATCTAGTGATTTCTCGGTTAAAAGTTAAGATTTAAAAGATAGAAAGGTGTAGAATCAAGTGTAGATCAAAGAAGTACAAGATTTGGATTGAGATCTTACCGAAATCGCGAGAAATCGAAGAAAAAGAAAGGTTGGAGCGCTGGTCGAACAGAGAGTGCCAAAAGTAATAAGTTTGATGGTGACAGGGGGTATTTATAGGGTTTCCCAAAGTGGAAGGGGTTGGAGAGGGGTTGATCGATCAGGTGGCAGCCTGATCGATCGGTTGGCCGATCGAGCGGCTGCTCGATCGAACGGCTGGTCGATCGGCTGCTCACTTGGTCGATCAGTCGCTTGGTTCGAGTGTTCGGTGCGACGAGTTTTGCCGTTTCGATTGCGAATGCGAGCGTTGCGATGCGATAGAGTTTCCTATTCAAATTACTTTTAATCCCAACTACTATATCAACATACAATTATCCTTAATTGACTTGCGTTTAGCGTTTGCGATTCGATTGCGATTCGAGTTTCGATTATCCACCACATCATAACATAAATAAACATGCACAAGTAACACAGAAGGCACACACACACATAAAACAATATCCAGAACGCGTAATTCGAGTTGCGAGCGCGATTGCGATAGCGATGAAGTGATAAAACATGCGATAAATATCGAATAAATCTCGATCATTAATAAGTACTCCACATAATACAACTAACGTTAATCATAAAATGGACTATCTACGAGTCAAAGAAGTCAAAACAGGAATTGAGCAAAGAGTGACAGATCGCAATTAGCAATCTTGTCTCCCTTTGACTTCAATCTTGACTTTGACTTTGACTTTCGAAACACGGGGTGTTACACGTAGCTTGAGCTAAAAAAGGATTAATAAGATTAACCTTTATGGTTGAAATATAAAAAAATGGTAATTGCAAGGTACCATTAGCCCCGGGAGGGTTCTCCCTCCCCAGACAGCACTACCGCATAGCCATCTGGCGGTGAGTCCCCCAACCGAGTGGACCACAGGTAAGGGCGCACAAAGCAGCCGGGTTTCGAACCTGCGTTCCCCACGGTGTAACGGGGTACGGTGGCCAACTGAGCTAGGCCAGTTGGTTTATGGTTGAAATATAAACAAAACTAATAAACCTAAAATTAGTTTCGTGACTTTACTTGGTAAAGAAATACTTCATACAATTCATATCCCTCCCTTTCCCAAAGCCGTGGCGTTCCCACTTTATTAAAATGCTATAAATTGCCCTCCATTCCATTTACCGAAACCATAAGGGGGGACGGGCTCGTCCGTTGTTTTATCACGGAAACATCTTTCAACGCGTTATTTCCACCGCCGGCCACCACTTCAACGCGTTAAAGTATCACGGCAGCATCAACGCGTTATTTGTATCACTCCGTTATTGTTTTATGATGTGAGGGTATTTGTTGGTTGGGGGGAAATTGTTGGGTGTGGTGGTGAGTGATGACCACCCCGCCTAAAAAAGGTTGTGAGTGATGGAAAAATGGTTGCTGACATGGCGGAACTTGATTGGTGCTTGTGAGTGATAGAATCCATCACTAGTTAACCGCCCCGCCCCCCCTAACAACCTCCTACCCTTTGAGAGTAGATACTCGC
Organism: Helianthus tuberosus; assembly: GCA_030545235.1. NCBI lineage: Eukaryota > Viridiplantae > Streptophyta > Magnoliopsida > Asterales > Asteraceae > Helianthus > Helianthus tuberosus. Next base: position 155,051,199 of record CM060366.1, on the reverse strand, counting down.
ACTTGCATTTTTAATAATGTTATAGAATCTCTTATAAAACAATCGAGCACTATATTTATTTATTTAAAAAACTAACATCACAGCTTCACAAAAAAATGAGTGTTTTATTTTCTTAAATTTGAGTTTTATATTGCTATAGTTATTTTAGTTATTTAAAAAAAATATACATATTATGTGATTCTATACCATTGTGTGATTATGCGTTTTACCATAGTGTCGGTGTGTTGCGTTTCCCACTGCATCGTACGGGCACTCTTCTAGTGTGTGTATATATGGATTAAAAACTACATCATTTTTCATGTAATTTAGAGTGATTAATTAACCTCATTTTTTTATAAATATTAATCCGTAAAAGGGTTATACATTAATAAAAGAGAAAAAATGTGTGTAGTAGCGTTGTTTCTCCCGATGTTGTTGAGAGTTCTAGTCTCTGATTCATTTTTAGAGATTAACTTAGCCATTATAGAAAAAAAAAATTATCGCTACACCTTTTTCACTTTATTTTTCTTTCTATATATCTATGTATATATAGAAAGATAAAAAAAAATCCCTTTTTATAGGGCATTCGTCCCTCTTTTGTGAACATCAAAAATGCAAAAATGTTATCTAGGAAATAAGTAATATATAATAAAATAATCTTTGGTTATACTTTTCAATCCGACCAACATAATAATTTTAACCTAACACAAAAGGGACACACTAAACATTGTTATTACTCAATTATGCACCGTTAGAGTGAGTTTAAAATTTAAAAGGTTCACAAATCCACTATCACCTGTGAATGACAACATCATTCGAATACCATAACATTGTAGTAAGTCATGTCTTTGTACCTACAGGAAGGAAACAACCGAATGCTAAGGAACAAGGAGGATATCCTAGACAATAAAAAACACCTCAATGATAATATGCAAATTTCCAATTCTCAAGATCCAGAAATCCCTCCATTGGTTAGTAGACTGAAGGCTGTAGCCGCGCAAAATGATGCATATTTTCAATTTCCGGGTCATAACAAAGGTCAAGCAGTTCCATCTTCGTTGTCTTCTGTCGTTGGATTACAACCTTTCATTCATGACTTTACAACGTTCCCAGCGGTGGACAACCTGTTTGCACCTAAGGGCCCCATTTTGGATGCACAAAAGCAAGCTGCTAAGTTGTTTGGAGCTGAAGAGACATGGTTCCTAGTTGGCGGTTCAACGTGTGGGATTCAAGCTTCTATCTTGGCTACTTGTTCACCTGGAGACACCCTAATTATACAGAGAAACTCTCATAAATCAGCCTTTGCTGGTATGGTGTTCTCTGGTGCAATACCAAAGTACATCATCCCTGAATATGATTTTGACTGGGACATTGCTGGTGGCATCACTCCTTCACAGGCAAGTGAGATGATATTAAAAGCAACAAATATTGTTGATGTTAATCTTCGAGTCAGTTTGTTTATATAGATGATATTAAAAGCAAAAAAAAAGAGTTGATTAATCTTTGTTCTATTTTTAGATATCAGATAAGTCAGAATCATTATTGTTGGCTCTTTTCATGCATGGCAGGTGGAGAAGGCAGTGAAAGAGTTGGATTCTGAAGGTCGAAAAGCATCCGCAGTTTTCATTACCTCTCCTACTTATAACGGCATTTGCAGCAATCTGAAAGAGATTGCCGCCTTGTGTCATTCTCAAAACATTCCGCTCATTGTAGACGAGGCTCACGGGGCCCACTTACGCTTTCAAAAAAGCTTGTTACCTCTTTCAGCTCTTCATCAAGGGGCTGATATTTCCATACAGTCAACCCACAAGGTATTGGGATCTCTCACACAATCTTCAATGTTACATATGTCGGGAAAGATTGTAGATAGAGAAAGAATATGCAAGTGCCTTCAAACCCTTCAAAGCACAAGTCCAAGCTATCTTCTTTTAGCTTCCTTAGATGCTGCAAGGGCTCAAATAGGTGCACTCCCAGATACCATTTTTAACAAACCAGTTGAATTAGCCATGGAAGCGAAAGCTCTTGTAGAAACGATTCCTGGAATTACAGTCTTTAATTCTTCTAAATATGGAACTGACCCTTTAAGACTTACAGTTGGGGTGTGGAAGCTTGGTATATCTGGTTTTGAAGCTAATGGTATATTAGAAAAAAAATATGGAGTGATTTCGCAACTTCATGGGACACGTTCTATTTGCTTTATAGTAAATCTAGGAACCAGTAGAGATGATATTATGAGACTCGTGTCAGGGTTAAAACATCTATCAGAAACATACGCCTCAATTCGAGTAAATGATATACATCCTCTTAGTGAAATGAATACCAGCATGATATTGAGCCCGCGAGACGCCTTCTTTGCAAGTAAAAAGAAAGTGAGGTTTGAAGAAAGTATTGGGAAAGTTTGTGGAGAGTTAGTATGTCCATTCCCAGCAGGAATTCCACTACTTGTACCCGGAGAAGTCATCACAGAGGAAGCATTAAGTTACCTCATAGAACGGAAAAACAAGGGTGCTTTGGTTATCGGAGTTGCTGATTCTACTCTCTCCTCCATGGTTGTTTGCACTTAATGTAGAGATGTAGTTCGAATAGCGAACACCGAAGAAAGCCATTGGAATCTTTAATGGGTCAAGATTTGTTACCAATATAATGGTTTTCTTTGGCTAGTTTGTGTACATGTTTTTATTTGTTCTTTTGTAATTCACTGCCTATCTAAGAGGCTTCTCATTTATCAATAAAGTGTGTACATTTTCAACTTATAATTTAGTCTAGATACTATCCATATATAACAGTATCGTATCAGAGTCTAACTTGGTTCATATGAGAGTTCTGAAAAATCCTCTTATTGTTTAATGGCGACTACTGCAACTAGCACAAACCACCCTATTATATTAAGAATCCCTTACGGATTCAAAATACACACACAAGTCTGTTATTTACAAACACACCACAAAACAATGATATACCAGAGAATTACACATACTAAAACACACACAGGCACCTACATATAGGAGAGGGTTCATTGGGGAATACTAAAAAAGTGGGGAAACCGGGAACACTCTTAAAAATTCAACTTAACATGTTAAAAAACAATTTTTTTTAAAAAAAATTCGGCGCTTTTAATTTCCTTGTAAATACATTTAGAAGCATTTTTAATAAGAAAATCAAAAACTAAAAATATAAAAAAAAATGTTTAAAAAAACAGTTAAAATAAAAGTGGGAAACTGTGGACACTTTTTTAATGTAATAATGTATATAATAGGTCAACATTGTGTAACAGGGATTGTGCAGCTATTTTAACTGTTTCTTAAACATAAATAAATACTTTAGTTAATGTTTGATGCCAATATTATACTTCCAACATTATACCATGTTTAAAGGAGAGATCTATGAGTTCTAGAGTATAAGAGAGGTGTATGAGTTTGTGGAGACAGGTTTTATGAGGACGGTGTTGATCGAGGACTGTTGTGTTTTAGTGGTGATCAATTTTACTTTTTATCAAAACAGTTTTGATATATATTATTAATTAAATAGGTAATTAATAAACGCAACTGAATAAATATATTAATCAACACCAAAAACCGAACCGAACAGGATCATGGTTACAAACATGCAAACACGGTATACAATATTTATTAATCTACCGATGAGATAGATATACCTTAGTGGTTAATAACTAACCGGTCGAGACACCGAGGTACAATGAACGAGTGCTAGAACACGAACTAAAACGGGGCGCGTCGGGTAACCGGTGGGGTTCGATTGAACAGCAGCGATCAAACCAAAATGATGTTCAAAATTCTCACAAGAGAATCTGTAACCCAAAACTTCTAAAGACTTGAAAGAGAATAGATATTCCCTCATGTCCTGCTTCACCATTCTTACGTGTATATATATATATAATAGGTTATCTTTTCTTTACATGTGGGACAAGAGCACATCAGACATTAATTGGTGGTGCATACATATGGTGGAGTATTTAATAAGTGGTATATATAATGCCAATTCTCAATTTACCAACTTTCTCCACTATGATCCAATATATATTAATATTAATTCCTTTTTCCTTAGTGCGCCAGAAAGGAAATGACCAAATTCCACCACTATATGACATAATAATAATATAAGGATTAGAGTAAAGAAAAAGGAATTATAATTATTAAATATAATGATTTAATAATTAACCGGGTACCAAATTAATATATGTAGAACAAGTTTAAGACGCGATGCAAAGCCCAAAAAGTAACTGAATAAACGTTATATATGTATTATTTATAATTAGTATAAATAATATATTCGTTTATTTCGTTAATTGTTCGTGATTACCAGTTAATCAAGTTAAGTGGATTTAGTGTTCATTGCCCAAGGTGTGACTCTTACGGGTCATAGCTCGGTCAGTAGCGTTGACTTATCGAACCCGTACATATAATTCCAACAATCTCCCACTTGGACGACATTCGATAAAATGCTCAACGCAGACAGTCAGCGGTGCTCTAGCTGCACATGGCTGCCCCCAACAAGGTATGACACTTTAAAGTCATTAACCAAAACACCTTGCTATTAGTAACAACTTACTATTGCAAGACAATAGACTTATGGTAATTGTCGTCATTCATCCTTTCTGTAAAAGACATCAATTGAATCAATGAGACATGGATCAAGTTCATTCTCATATGGTGTTCAATTATTATTGTTCTCGATTAAGAGTCAAAGTGGTCCGAACAAACACACAGTAAGTTTGGGTAAGGCCTTACGCTTCACCAGTTTGAATCAAGGAGGGCGCCACAATGTCTAACTGTTACATATCATGTAAGAGTACAGAATCCCTTATTGACTACATACAACTCCCACTGAACTTCAGAATTATTCCCAATTAAAGCCTTTATGACTGGCAGTTACGCGACAGCGGTTGACAATAATCAAAGAATAATCCTTGGTAAACGGAAGTTCTAATATGTATCTCAGGTCAGAGGATACTAAATGAGTATACCAATATCAAAACATCTTATGACTAAGATACATAAAGATGATTTGATGCGAGTTACATCCAACGTCATTCACAATGAGGTCTGTGAGTTTGGAAGTCAACTCCTTGAGTCCAAAGTCAGAATAGTCTTAATTCAGAGTCGTTCCCACAAGTCTGACCGACTACGGATAGTTTAGAATGCAAGATTCACGGATTAAACGTATTAAAAACGAACACAGTTGTAGGATTCAAACTTTGCATTTAGTCAGTAAATCAAAGGTGAATTCAAAAGGTACAACTGTTTGAATGTTCGTACATCCAAATACTAAATCAAAACATACTGCTAGCTAATCTAAGACCGATAGCATCCCTGTGTTGGTCATGCTTGTCCTGAGTCATCGGTTTAGTGAACGGGTCTGCTAGGTTTTGATCTATGTCTACTTTGCTTATTACGATGTCTCCACGTTCCACAATTTCCCGTATGTAGTGGAACTTTCTTAGAATATGCTTGGCCTTGTGATGAGACCTGGGCTCTTTGGCTTGAGCAATAGCACCTGTGTTATCACAGAATATCTCGATGGGTTTCTTAATGCTAGGAACCACATCGAGATCGGTTATGAATCTCTTCATCCAAGCAGCCTCCTTTGCAGCATCTGATACGGCTATATATTCAGATTCGGTGGTTGAATCCGCCACCACACTCTGCTTGGAGCTCTTCCATGAGATAGCTCCTCCATTTAGAGTGAATACGAAACCTGATTGTGAGCGAGAATCATCTCGGTCAGTTTGAAAACTGGCATCAGTGTAACATCTTACAGTGAGCTCTTCTTCTACTCCTCCAAATACTAAGAACATATCTTTAGTTCTTCTCAGATACTTCAGAATGTTCTTGACAGCAGTCCAATGGGCGATGCCATGAGTTTGCTGATAACGACTAGTCATGCTTAAAGCATACGAGACGTCAGGTCTAGTACATAACATAGCATACATGATAGAACCAATCGCTGAAGCATATGGAACTGCTTCCATTCGCTTAATTTCAATGTCCGTTGAAGGAGATTGTGATTTGTTCAACACAGTCCCTTTAGTCATAGGAACACCTCCTTTCTTGGAGTTTTCTATCTTAAAGAGTGTCATCATTTTGTCTATGTATGTACTTTGACTTAGCCCAAGAAGTCGCTTAGATCTATCCCTATAGATCTTGATTCCTAGAATATAAGCTGCTTCTCCAAGATCTTTCATTGCAAAACAAGTTCCCAAATAGTGTTTAACTTCGTTAAGCATAGGGACGTTGTTTCCAATAATCAGTATATCATCCACATACAGGATGAGGAATGATATGGTGCTCCCACTAGCCTTTCTGTAATCACAAGGCTCATCTTCATTCTTAACAAAACCAAACTCTTTGATCTTCTGGTCAAAACAAAGATTCCAGCTACGAGATGCCTGTTTGAGTCCATAAATGGACTTATTCAGCTTACACACCCTACTAGGATATTTTGGATCAACAAAACCGTCTGGCTGAACCATATAGACATCTTCAGAGAGATTCCCATTAAGAAAAGCGGTTTTGACATCCATTTGCCATATCTCGTAGTCATAGAACACGGCTATGGCAAACAATATCCTGATCGATTTGATCATAGCAACGGGCGAGAAGGTTTCATCATAGTCAATACCCTGAGTTTGAGTAAAACCTTTCGCAACTAGCCGTGCTTTATAGGTGTGTACAATTCCATGCATATCGGTTTTTCTTTTGAAAATCTATTTACTCCCTACTGCCCGAGATTCGGGGGGTAGCTCAACCAAGTCCCAGACTTGATTATCACGCATAGATTGCATCTCAACATTCATGGCTTCCAGCCATTTCGCAGATTCAGGGTCTGAGATAGCAGATTTGTAGTTAGCAGGTTCGTCATTAAACTCAGCTACTAATAAGACTTCGGGACCATTTAGATGCCATAGGTATCTATCAGGTTCTTTGCGAATTCTATAACTTCTACGAACATCTGTGTTTATGTCTGATTCATTGGCAACAATTACTTGTTGATCAGATGTTCCGACTTCATCGGCGGTTGTTGTTAGTTCTCGAATTTCTTCAAGATCAACCACATTATTTCCAGTTCCTCGATTTAGAAGTTCTTCCTCGAGAAAACGCCCCTTCCTTTTGATGGAAATAATATTTGTATCAGGATGATAGAAATAATATCCGCTTCTTTTATAGTATCCGACGAAAACAACCTTTTCGCCTCGAGGATCGAGCTTATCATCAGAATCACTTGTGATGTATGCATCACATCCCCATACTCTAAGGTATTCCAAATTGGGTTTACACTCATGCCATATCTCATATGGAGTTTTGTTTACCTTTTTAGTCGGAGCTAGATTGACAATGCGGGCGGCAGTCATAAGAGCATAACCCCAAAAGGAGTGAGGCAAGTTAGTTCTACACATCATCGATCAAACCATATTAAGTAGGGTTCGATTTCTCCTTTCGCTCACGCCATTAAGTTGGGGTGTGCCAGGTGGAGTGGGTTCTGAAATTATTCCACACTCTTTCAGATGATTGAGGAACTCTAAGCTGAGGTATTCGCCACCTCGATCTGATCGAAGTACTTTTATCTTTCTAGTAAGTTGGTTTTCTACTTCATTTTGAAACTCTTTGAACTTTTCAAAAGTTTCATGCTTTTGCTTCATAAGATAGACATAAGCATATCGACTATAATCGTCAATGAAAGTAACGAAGTATTTTTCATGGTTTCTTGTCATGGTTCTGAAAGGACCACATACATCAGTGTGAATGAGTCCTAGCAGACCATTGGCCCGTTCACCAACGCCAATGAAGGGGCACTTTTTGAGTTTGCCAGCTAAGCAAGATTCGCAATCATTAAAGGAGTCATGTCCAGTGGATTCAAGAATCCCCTCGGATTGGAGCCATTTTATGCGTGCCTTACTTATGTGGCCAAGTCTACAATGCCATAGAAATGTTTCATTAATACCAGCTTTGTTGCGTTTAGAAAGATTATATATATTATTGTCAGTTTGAACTTTTATCTCATAAATACCATTTCGAGGTTTAGCCTCAAAATAAAAGATATTATTCAAGTAGGCATAAATAGCAATACCATTAAAAGCGTACTTAAAACCTTGTTCAAACAATAACGAAACTGAAATGATGTTCCTGGTCCAACCAGGTGCAAAAAGACAATTATTCAAAACAACAATAAGACCAGAAGGACATGTAAGATTAAATGTGCCAGTTGCTAGAACTGGGACTTTCTTCCCATTGCCAACAATGAGCTCCATGCTTCCTGGTTTCAGTTTCCTCCACTTCTCAGGCTCCTGCAAGACATTAACGATGTGATAACCACATCCGGTATCAAATACCCATGTGTTGCTAGAAACAGTGAAAAGTTCAATAACATATATTAGAATACCTGAAGAAGTGCCTTCTCCATTAGCCTTCTTCAGTTTGAGTTTGGCAAGATACTCGGGACAGTTACGTTTCCAATGTCCCATCTTGTTACACTCAAAACATTGCCGCTCTTCAGGAAGAGGGGCTCTCACAACTTGTTTACTCTTGTTGGTGGCAGGTTTGGCAGCAACGGGAGTTTTTTCCTTTGCCTTTGCTGTTAGAATACTTTTTCTTTGTTTTGGGCTTCTTAACACCACCAGATCGAACCATTAACACTTGGTTTGTTTTGTTGGAAATGTTCATCTCTGCCGTTTTGAGCATCCCATGCAGCTCTGGCACTGTCTTTGCCCAGTCATTCATGTTAAAGTTCATAACAAATTGATCATAGTGACTGGAAAGAGAGTTGAGAATGAAGTCAACAGCCATCTCATCTAGGAGAGGATAACCAAGTTTGTTTAATTGATCGATGTAGCCTTTCATCTTGAGGACATGAGCACTAACTGAGGAACCCTCTTGCATTCTACAGCTTATAAGCTATTTCATGGTGTCATAGCGTTCCTGACTGGCTTGTTTCTGAAACATGCCCTTGAGTTGTTCAATCATGTCGAAGGCATTCATGTCTTCCATATTCTTCTGAAGATCTGGAGACATGGTGGCTTGCATGAGGCAAGCAACTTCCATGGCATCTTCTTTATGTTTGTTGAAAGCCTTCTTCGCAACCATAGTGTTGTTCTCGGGTGCGGTTGGGATCGGGGTTTCCAAAACATAAAGCCTTTTTGCCATCTTGAGAACGATTCTCAAGTTGCGGTGCCACTCAAGAAAATTGGTGTTATTCAGTTTGTCTTTCTCAAGTATGGACTTGAGAGCAAAAGAGGAGTTGTTTTCAGATGACATCTGTTAAGCAAAAATTATTTAATTAGTATTTTCGATGTATATTTCCTTATTTAATTAATGACCCATTACAGTAATTAGAACAAGGAATGAGAATCTGGCTAGGTCAGTATTAAAGGCAGCTGTGGCATATACTTTAGTAAGTGACTAGGCAGACTGACAACGAGTGTCAATTGTGAGAATTGCACAACTCTCGGGTATGAGGCCGTTAAGACAACTCTTGTCTTATGCATTGATACGTTTAGCCTCATCTATGCCGACTTTTACTTTCAAGACAGCTGGAGCATGTGATGAGAAAAGAAAAAGTAATAGTCGTCCTAAAAGAAGGTACTTGTGGAAGGGCCGGATGTGTCAACAAAACCCTTGCACCTTGGAAGGATAAGCTAGACATCAAGTGCGGTGTTGTGGCTCCAAACACTGATGGTTCGCATTACGTTCCAAGTGTAGCTTGTGATAGGATGGCATAGACTATTGATTTATATTATGGGTTAATTTTAATATTTACCAAATATGGTCGCAAGAGCCAATTTTAGTATATATTTTAGTCGTGACATTTTGATGAACCCTTTCATCTCTCAGGACACTTAGTTTTTAAATAACATATTAAAACTAAGTTTGTCGCGACTTATACAACCAATTTTGAGATAATAGAATTCTATTAAGTTAATAGTTTTGGAAAATTAAATCTAATTTAATTTGCAAAACTTAATTGGTTATTGTTCGTTTTAAAAACAAACTTTGTTTTTAACAAAATTCTAACAAGTTGTAAAACAATTTAGAACTTGTTTTAATATGATTGTTTCAATATTTTAAAACTCCTTTTAAAAATCATGTTGGTATTTAGGTTGGTTATGTTATAACAAATTATAAGGTAAAAAGCAACCGGAATAGCAAGATAAATATGTAAATCTATATGGCCAAAAATTGTTCCATCTTGCTAGAGCCTTATAGCAAGATCAAACGAGTCACGGGGTCACAACACACAAACAACCACAAGGATGGACTTGAGTGCATCCAGTCATCTCGAGCAACTCCCACTGACTTCATGACTCATGTTTAGCGTCTTCAGTTTTTGTCTTCGGGTCTTCGTTTATTACAATATTTTACAAAATACAATAAAGTAAGAAACCCTATCTATTACAACTTTGAACCATTAAGGTGGCAAAAACAATAATAACAAAAACCGAATAATATATACAACCACAAAACAAGGTCGAGCCAGATTTACATATTCCACAACAATCACAAAATATACCGGGCAATCTTTTGGTCAAGCAAAACAAATAAAATATTGACCAAAATTAAAGTTGCCCTTAAAATTATTTAGATCAGAAACTTTAAAAAAAAATTAAAGTTTGTGTTCTAATTCCGGTTAAAAGACCGGTACCGATTTGCATGATGTAAGCAAGGCTCTGATACCACTGTTGGGTTTCAGTGGTGATCAATTTTACTTTTTATCAAAACGGGTTTGATATGTATTATTAATTAAATAGGTAATTAATAAACGCAGCGGAATAAATATATTAATCAACACCAAAAACCGAACCGAACAAGATCATGGTTACAAACATGCAAACACGGTATACAATATTTATTAATCTACCGATGAGATAGATATACCTTAGTGGTTAATAACTAACCGGTCGAGACACCGAGGTACAATGAACGAGTTCTAGAACACGAACTAAAACGGGGCGCGTCGGGTAAACGGTGGTGTTCGATTGAACAGCAGCGATCAAACCAAAATGATGTTCAAAATTCTCACAAGAGAATCTGTAACCCAAAACTTCTAAAGACTTGAAAGAGAATAGATATTCCCCCATGTCCTGCTTCACCATTCTTACGTGTATATATATATATATATATATAATAGGTTATCTTTTCTTTACATGTGGGACAAGAGCACATCAGACATTAATTGGTGGTGCATACATATGGTGGAGTATTTAATAAGTGGTATATATAATGCCAATTCTCAATTTACCAACTTTCTCCACTATGATCCAATATATATTAATATTAATTCCTTTTTCCTTAGTGCGCCAGAAAGGAAATGACCAAATTCCACCACTATATTACATAATAATAATAATATAAGGATTAGAGTAAAGAAAAAGGAATTATAATTATTGAATATAATGATTTAATAATTAACCGGGTACCAAATTAATATATGTAGAACAAGTTCAAGACGCGATGTAAAGCCCGGAAAATAACTGAATAAACGTTATATATGTATTATTTATAATTAGTATAAATAATATATTCGTTTATTTCGTTAATTGTTCGTGATTACCAGTTAATCAAGTTAAGTGGATTTAGTGTTCATTGCCCAAGGTGTAACTCTTACGGGTCATAGCTCGGTCAGCAGCGTTGACTTATAGAACCCGTACATATAATTCCAACAAGGACGACTCAAGGAGAACAAAAAGAAGCTGAGTATCACGCTGTTGCCAATGTTGTTGCTGAGGTATGCTGGATTCGAAATCTGCTTCTTGAACTGCGACACCCTATCAAAAGGGCCACTCTAGTCTATTGTGATAATATTAGTGCCATTTATCTTTCGGGCAATCCTGTTCAGCATCAGAGGACCAAACATATTGAGTTGGACATTCACTTTATTCGGGAACATGTCCAACGTGGTACCATTCGCATTCTTCATACGCCTACATGGTTTCAAATTGCAGACATCTTCACTAAAGGCTTACCCCGGGTTCTCTTTGATGACTTCCGCTCCAGTCTCAACATTCGGCCGCCTCTTGCTTCGACTGCGGGGGTGTAAATAGAATATTTCATAGAATATACTTTGTATAAATTAGGAGATAATCATGCAGTTAATATTGTAATTATCTATTCCCTAAAATAGGGAGATTGTATTGTATATATATTGTTGAGATCAATGAAAGAATAGGCAAGCATTGAACCATATCATTCTTACAGTTAATGATTATGTCTTTTCAAGATGAATTAGCAACAACTTCAATAGTATGGCTGGCAAGAATGTGTTATGTACCTGGGCTACGTAAGGAGCCCAAGAAGATGCATGAGCCCAAGAAGCCTACATAAGCCCAAGAAGCCTTCACACTAGTCGCATACATGCAGTAGATTGCAACGTTCATTTCCTTTTTGTTTGAATAATTAATTTGAATAATTAGTTGAGGGAATAATGGGAAACGTGCTATGACCAATGTTCTCCTCCAAGTTGTTAGGAGTTAGCTTTGATTTTTTTTTCTTCTGTTTAGAATGGCTATATAAGAGCCGTAGGTTTATTAATAAAGGTATGCATGAATTGAATAAACAAATCTCTGTACCTTTCTATTTTCTATCTGCACTCTTTCTATATTCTTCGGCAAAACTGTTCAAGAACCATAATAGAATGCTACTTAAGACAGAGTACCAAGGGGTCTCTAAAGTTATGACATGCAAATTACAAGGGTTGAGGAGGGATTTTGAGACTCTCAAATGAAAGACACTAAGGTGATATCGAAGGTAGTGAGGATTGTAAACAAAAAAGAATGGGCTTGTGGTCATTACAATTAAAACATCTACAAATCAAACCAACAAAAGCAGTAGTTCAATGTAATAATGTAACTATCGAGCTGTTTTATCATCTATTGGTTGTTACATCATTTAATGTGTCGTTAGAGGTCGTTTTCATGGTGATGTCACCAGCAGTTCTCTTCTCCTATATATAGTTCTTCATTTTCACTGTAATAGTTAACACTAAAATCCAAAGACATAAGAACTTAGTGAGAGTGAGTGCACTTGGTGAGGGGGAGTACGACTATTGTACTTTTTGATTGTATTGCAAACATTTGAATGAAATCAGTATGCAATCATTCCTATATCCAACTGTGTTGATGATGATGATGTGTTGATAATAACTCTTTATACTTGAATTCTCATAACTATCTTATTAATTTTACTCAAACCACACACATCACACTCTCTCAAATCCAACAATTGATATCAGATCAATGTTTACTAAATTGACTTCACCGTTGATTTAAGAGATAAACTAGCTCAAATTGATAACTGATTGAGTGATCAAAGGGCATCGAGAATAATTAGACTAGTCGGATCATTAATTTGTTTCAGATAATCTATTTTCATAGTCCAGATCAATAGAATTTAGAGAGATGCCAATCACTCATGATCCTCACAATACCAGATCGGTAAATAAGCCATTGATGCCAGTTCATCATGAATTCAAGATATAGTACTGAAGAATGGGTCACCACTTATCACAGTAGAACACATGTTGCTAGAAATCAGTGGTACATGCCCCTTATGTTCCCTCTATTCCGAGTACCTAATGATCGGATGTTAGTGTTCCTACGAAACATATATGGAGTACTCTGAGCAAGATTTCCAAAAGTTGGAGCTCGATGCTAAGGCATTTGGGGATACTGGCCATGGCCTTACCAAACAAAATCTATGCTGGATTGCCCCATTATGAGAATGCCAAGGAGTTATAGGATGCTTTGAATGAACAATCCGATGGTACAGATGAAGTTTAAGAGAATAACAAAGAGATTTTGAATCAACAGTATGAAACATTAGCTCATATCAAGGGAGAATCTCTGACTTAACGGTTTGAGTGGTTTAACTGTTGGATCAGTGAGTTATGGCTTGCAGATCAAACTTGCACAAATTTTGCTCTGAGTCACAGATTTATAAGATCTCTTCTTGATAAATGGGATACAGCTGCTTATGTGTTGAGAAACTCTGTTGGTTTTAAGGAGATGACTTTGACACAGCTTCATGGCAAACTCCTTACTTGTGAGAGAGAGCATGACCATAAACAAAAGCAGATGTCATTAGGAAAAACAGATGATGATTACACTTATGGTAACACAGCCCTAATGAGTCAAGATGAGTCATCATGATCCTACAGAGTAAATGAACAGAGTTATGATCATTTCTTTGGTATAACTACTAGTTTCAATTCTCATACTAGCACATCACATGTTGGAAATCCAAATTATGCTTTGATGATGTATGAGCAGAAACCCATGGACTCAATTAACCAGGAAGAGTTTGACCTTCTAGACCAGCTTGCACTATAGAGTGCCAAATCAAACAAGTTTTACACTAGAACTGGTAGGAGACTGTCTAGATTGGAGGGTAGGGGTAAATTTGAGAAAGATTAATCTAGGGATGAGTGTTTTAAATGTCACAGGTCAGGTCACTTTTCTAGAGAGCATGGTTGCAAAAGTCGCTAGGCATTCCCTAGTCGGTCGACCGGGGAGTTGAGAGTACTCCGCCTAGGCGGAGAGTACTCGGGGAGTACTCGAACATGTTAAATTGTAAAGAAATAAGTTTTCGTAAAGTAAATATATGTCAAATAACATAAATTTACTAATATTTATAACAAAATACATGAAAATGATATTTATTCCTTAATATGATAGGCATAGAAATTATATTATTATTTTTTAAGTCAAACTCGGCCCGAGTTGACCTACTAGATCCGATTTTGGCCGAGGTTGACCGTGTTTGATCGATTCCGAGTAATTAGGCGGAGTTGAAGAAAGTCGCCTCGGCAGCCTACCTTTTAGCGACTACTCTGGGAGTACTCAGCCTTGGAAACCTTGTTTTACAACCATGCGTAGAGAGTGTAGAAATCCTGCACAAACACCTTTACCAACAGTGACATCCTAATCAATCAACTGCTGGTCAGTATTCAAGTTTTCAAAATACACATCAAAACTTTTCCCAAGATACCCTTGGTCCTAATACACAATTTACATCTCATTTTGCACATGGATCTGCTCAAAATTCTTATGCAAATGTGATTGGTCCTACTCAATATCAAACACCACATAATAATATGTCACAGGCACATGTCCAATGACCTACATTTCCACAAAGTCAATCCCATGTACATTTACCAATAGTTTCTCAAACTACAGGTTCCCCTGCACCAGAGCCTACTCAGCAAAGCTTTTTCACTTAAAGCTTTGTAGATTGGAGTAGTCTACCTGAAAATTTAAGTGATAAACATTTTGGCATGATTACACTTGATCAAGGTCATAAAAATCTTGCACTAATTTCTTTAGAAACTTTAAGTGACACGTCAGATCCCAGCACTAGTGAAACTACTGGTTTGTGCAGTATTCCACATGCTGGATCAACAACTGCTGAACTTTGTCATCCTGTTAATATATCCTTAGGGGCTTTATATACCACACTGTCACACCCCGATATTTCCACGTATTACCGGTGGGCACGTGCAGTATTCCAAATATTCACGGTTTAATGCACAACGGAAGTCTTGGATGAAAATAATATTACAAACCGAAATTTAAAGTATAAATAAATATTATACAAACGGTTATAAGTGGATCCACAGGCGGATCTTAAAACAGAAATATAAAATATTGTTCAACAGACTTTAAACGTTCAGAACTTGCAAGATTCTTTATTAACGTCCCGAGCTCCCAGCCAATTACGTACAGTACCTGTCACTTAGTCTTTTTGAAAAATACGTCAGTTTACACTTGTAAATACAATTAACCGACTCTTTTGAAAATATTTATGAAAATTGATTTAAATGCACATGGCACAAATATTCTTTTATAACTTGGGACAATTATATCAAAAATAATCTTGTATCAGATTTACATGTTTGTCCAACATTTAGGGCCGGTATAAAAACCGAACAAGATTAACCAACACACCACAAATATAAACCCACGGCGGGTCACCCCAGCGAGTGAGTATATCTTTTACATACGCAACTGACAGGTATATGCCTACACCCCGTGCTTAAGTCGTGGCCATTTACGATTTTTAAATGAGCCGAGGATATCCAGGACACGGTCGTTAACCCCCAATGTTATTTGTTATCAAGCAATACTGATTAAAGCGGGATTATGCAATTTAACCATATCCGATTAAAATGTTTCTACACCCGACCAAGTGGTAATATTTTACCGTATCCCAAGCCCGTATAAGGGAAAATAAATTAAAAGTATTTACCTGAGCTACTACTCGATTTACAGCAAGATTCATATGACTCAGCCGTATCCAATCTAATTAAATGCAGATAGTTTTTACCGGGAGGCTCAAGTCTGGAATGATGGTAATATATAACCAATTTAGAATGCTAACGAGTCTTGTTTAGGTCATAGACCCAGACCGGTTAACTTAAAGTATTAGAAACGGTACGATACGCTAGATTAAGCGATGACCGGAATGGAATGTAATTTAGACCCAACAAGTATGAAGACTTGTATAATATGGGTAAACTAAATACATTCTGGATTTTAAAGTAAAAATGATAAGGTTTAACCCGCTTCGGTAAACTTACGCAAACTAGTTACATAAGTCTAACCGTACGCGTATATGCGATAACGAGTAACCGGATAAGTCATGAACAAGTTCCATATGCCGATATACTTTAGACAAGTCATAATATCAGTAGGATATCAACTCATATGCCCGTTAAGGTTTTAAAATCAAACTATGCCTCATAAGGGCGTTTTGGTCATTTTACGACGTATAAAAGAAAGTTGAGCACAAACTGATGTTGCGATCATAAACAATATTTGAAAACACTTTATTTATGATATAATATCAGTATGATACCAAACATATGTGTGTTTTATAGTTTAAAACCAAACTATGCTCCGCATGGGCATTTTGGTAATTTCACACATAGTTTTGAAGGCTAATTTGGGAATCTGAGTTTATAATATATACCTACTGTAAAAATATTTAAAATTATTTATAAAATCAGTAGGTAACAAGTCTTGATTGTTAGTTATGGTTTAAAATCTTACTATGCGCCGAAACGGCGTTAAAGTCGTTAAATGACGATATTTGCGATCTTTTAGGAAAACAAATGTTATGATCATGTTTATATGACCAAAATATGTTATTTAATATAACATATCAGTAATAAAGAGGTTTTGTATGAACAATGTGCTTTTAAATCATTTTAGGTGCAAAAAGGGCATTATCGTCATTTAAGGACGTAATTCAATAACGTATGCGTAAACTCAGCTTGTAAACTGAATGAACATCCCAAATTATCTTAAAACCGATCTACGCGCATAAAGGGCATTTTGGTCAATTTAAAGCATAATTTACGATATTATATGCAAACTCGGTTTATGATCCGATTTGTAACATCAAAATATGTTAAACATGTTAACATATCATTACCTAAGTTGTTTGAAAGCTTATTGATGTCTAAAACCTTATTTTTGCTAAAAAGGGCATAATAGTCAAAGTACGGCATATTAACGGAACATGTGTAGAAACTCAGATTTCTAATATGATTGTGTAATATAAACTTATAGGGTTATGCTACATTATATTACGATCATAACGGAACCTATAATCAGTAGCAAACTAATCTAATTCGGTTCATAATCGAAAGTCAACGCAGAAGTCAAACTTTGGCAACTTTCGGTTGCGAACCGACCCTAAAACTGGAATTGACGAGCCGAATATGTTTACACATGTTCTAATAATTATTACCAAGTTTTTTAAGTGATAAAACATATTTTAGAACATTTCTAAACTCATATCACAATTATTTCAAAAACTGACCCGTTGACTTTTTTAAAACAATATTACGTTGACTCGTCAATTGACCAAGCAAACGTGATTCTTAGAAGGTGCCCTTTTGAGGGTTTAAAACCTACCTAATTACAATCACGTAGCCATGGTCGTTGCGAACAATGGCTTAACCGTTTACAGTCTAACTAGAAGTCAAAGCGTTTATCGTAAACGCTTGACTTTTCGGCTTTTTAAGCCAAATAAAAGAACTAGTCATGAAATGAACACTTACAAGTGGTCCTATGGATTGAAGAAAACTCAAAGGTGGTTCCCAATTGCATAGGATCCTCCAAGATGAGAAGATAGGAAGAAAGAATGAATGGTGCACTTTGAAAATGAAATTTCAAGGCCTTTATATAGTTTTTGAGAAAGGATAAGATCATGCCATGTGTTTAGAGAAATCATGAGATGATTACAAGTGTTATGCTAGGTTTTTAAAACTATTAACAAGTCCATAGATTCATCAAATGGTTTTAGTTATGCGTGGGCTTTAAGTAATGAATAAAAATAATAATAATAATAATAATAATAATAATAATAATAATAATAATAATATATGCCCATTGTGACCAATATTAGGCACACCCGGGAGTATGACCGAGCATCACGGAGTTCCCGGTTCGTTTAAAAGGTCTCTCAAAGATGTAGATTTACACGTTGACGCTTTTAGTCCTTTTAACGCTCAAACTTGTGCGTATTATCGTTTAATGGCATCAAAGCCTTAAACGACCAATATTAGGCATTCCTATGAGTATTATCAAACATCTCGATGCTTCGGGTTCGTTAAAGGGTCACTCAGAGGTAAGAATTAACATGTTGACACTTTTAACCCTTTTAACGCACAAACTAGTGCGTATTTTCATTTACCGGCATTAAAGCCCTATATGTCACACCCCAACCGATGGCGGAATCATCGGGGCGCGACACTAGATGAATCAGATTGCTCAAGAGAATCCATAACAACTAAATTACGACATTATTTATTGCATTTGTTATCCCATACTAACAATCAGTACAATCACATAAGTTATCACAGATTTCTTGTCCTATCGAACAATACAAATCCGACAACCTAGATTTTAGGTGAGTTTCTAGACTTCCTAGCTTGATTTGATGTAGTCTGCGATCTAACCTGCAACATACGTTAAAATAATGTCAATACAAAAGTATTGGCGAGCATACAGGTTTGATATGTAATAGTGTAATAGATAAAAGCTGCGGATTTCCACATACATAAACGTAATACACGACATATATACTCACAAAACTGATACTACCAGCTAAGTCCTCGAGCTTCGATCGCGATTGCTAAACTAGACCCCGTCGGGCGCAATAGTACTATACTAGTCATGGTGGGACGTGGCGAGTATAAGTCCTAGCACATATGTAACTAGCATCACGTATAACTATGCACGTAAGTCATTCGCAAGTGATAAGTAGTTTAAGCATTTGATGTGATTCGATTTGATAGCAACGTATGTTACACCCAAAAGTGCAAAAGCAAAAAGGGTTCAAGTATACTCACAATCGGTGTTCGGCAAGCAAACACAACTTGATTGGATTGATGGGAGCGCGTCTGAGATCAGCTGTGTTTCAGTTTGATAGCGTAAGCGTCGAACTGTGTGTTAAATGGTGGCGAGTGAACCAAGTGTCGAATGGTAATCCGATCGGATGGCAATCCGACCGGATGGCCAGTCGATCGGGTGGCAATCCGTTCGGATGGCCATTCGATTGGATTGTCACCTCGTTTGGTGAAGATGTGTTTGTGTATGAGGGTTTGACTTTTGAAGTTTCCGTTGTAGCATTTTGGAAACAGAGAAGTATCTCTACCCTTCAGGTCGATCGATCGAAAGGTGGCTCGATCGGGTGACGATCCGATTAGTAGGACACATAGTGAGAACAAGTTCACAGCAGTTTGCCACTCGATCGGATTGCAATCCGATCGGGTGGCAATCCGTTTGGAACTGACTATGTATTGAATTGTTTAATGCTGGAGTTCAGAACATCACATGATCGGATGGCTATTTGATCGGATGGCAATCCGGTCGGACGGAAATCCGTTCGACGTTCAGAACTTGACAATGTTGAATTAAATAGTTTTAGTGAGGAACCAAGTGCAAGCCAATCGGACACCGTCCGATCGGGTGGCAATCCGATCGGACGGCAATCCGTCCCGGTGGCCTAGATCATCTTGACACTTGTTCGTTTTGGAAATTTTGTGGTTTGATCGAGATGGTATGACTACGAGCTAAACAACGGAACCCTACCAAGTCAAAGTCATCGGATCTGATGGGAATCACCCTGCCCGATCAGTTAACTGTTCTTGACGGCTGTTCGTGTTCAACACGATAAGCCGGTCATCTCGTTGATAGGAACCAGTTCTCAAACCGACACTTCACTATAGGAAAAGTAGAAGGTCTGTACGAGCTCTGTTGCTACCGGTTTCGAGTGATAAGTTAGGAAAGTTTGAAGAACGGCTTAGAAAACTTTGATTCGGCTTAGATTTGTGCGAGTTTATTGTTTATTCTCCATGGAATCCATCAGATCTGGACTGTTCTTGATGAGATGAGGTCACACTTCATTGTTCCTAAGAACTTCATGATGACATCACCTTAGAACGGCTCAAATCCAAAGATTTAACGGTGAAGAGGTGAGATTTGATAGTGAGAAAGATGGGGGAGTGCGTGTAGATCATAGAAGTACAAGGTTTGAGGTAGAAATTTACAAGAATTGCGAGAAATCGAGAGGAAATGGCGAGCAGGCGTCTGGTCGAGAGAGAGCAGTCACATCAACTGTTGTTGATGTGACAAGTGGGGTATTTATAGGCAAAGGAGGAGAAAGGTGGTGCAGTGCATCGGATCGGATGGTTGTCCGACCGGTTGGCTGTCCGATCGGAGGGCTGTCCGATCGGATGGCTGTCCGAATGAATGGCTGTCCGATCGGATGGCCATTCGATCGAAGTGCCATTCGATCAAACGCCTCTGGCGAGCTGAGTTTTTGGCGTTCCGTTTCGATTGTTAAGCATTGCGTTAGTTTGGTTACACATTCTCATCCCCTTTTTCATATATTTATTATAATTAGCTACGTTGGGTCGTATATACATATCCATATTTCAAAGTTGCGACACAATAACCGGGTTTCATTTTGAATATGCGTTGCTTTGCGACGCTTCACGGTCATCGAGGAGGGTAGAATAGGTCCTCACTCAACGTCATCGTGAACGTTAATGTGTGTGATGCGATGTGCGTTTTGAGTAATGAGTTGCACTGCGACACATCACGGCTATCAAGGAGGGTAGAATTGGTCCTTACTCGACATCTTCGCGGTTGTCAGCAAGTGCAATGTGATGTGATTGTGATAAAGTAAACGAAATTATGCGAAAACACTGCGATAAAGCGATATATGCGATATAGGTACATTATGATCCGAATCTCTGGTGCTAGGCGTAACGAGTATTACGAGTAGTAACAACGCAATAACGTGCGGGTTGTTACAGTTTCCCCTGCTTTAGGAAATTTTGTCCCGAAATTAATCCACAAGAAGGGTCGCGGGAGTTGATGCGATTGAAAATATCGATTAAAAGCGTCAAAATAACCGTGCGATTAGTTGAAATTCAACAAGCGAGAGCGGGAGATCGATTGAGGATTGATGAGAGAGAGCGTTGCAAGGTCTTGACGATGGCGGTGAGTGAGACGATTCGTATAACAGAAGATGGCAACACACGAAAAGCGATCCAAAGGTGTTTTGAATCCTCGAAAAGTTGATTAATTCGAAGAGGTTTGAAGAAACTTGTTTATGAAAAATCCTCCCGTAGTGCGGCGTTAAACTGTTTTGATGTTCACACCAGTGCTATGAGTGGGGTTTTTATTAGGTTACTAAAAGATTTTAGGGTGTAAAACTCGTTTTACGAGATCTTCTCGTTACTCGGCAGTAACTTGAGTCGAGTGTCACCCCATCGTTACAGGATAATCTCGTTTTGTACAACGGTTTTGATCAAAATTTTAGAAAAAGTTTTGTAAGAAAAGATTAGTTTAAACTTTTGGTAAACAAAGCTTTTTAATAATATCCAGAATTTAAATTTTAAGATCGGCCCCGCATGGCACTTTTCCACGAAAGTTCGACAATATGGCTAAAACGCTTATATATAGGAAGTACCAGCGGCGTATCCACCACGTTTTAACCATATGGCTTCTGTCTCGTGAGGCAGTGTCATACGTGTCAACATAGTACAGTCAGATTTTCGATGACTCGATCCAAACGAGAAAGGGTTGGATCAAGTCTTGAAAGGCGAACCGAATGATGAATCATTTTCAACTCAGTTTAGTGACATGAGCGAGTGCGATAGGCGGTAAGCGGGATGCGAAAAAAAATTCGATAGTACAACGCAAACATAATAAGCGAAGACGGCGGCGACAAGCGTAAAGCGACGAGCGATGGCGACGAGCGATGGCGACGAGCGATGGCGACGAGCGATGGCGACGAGCGATGGCGACGAGCGATGGCGACGAGCGATGGCGACGAGCGATGGCGACAACCGTCGAGTGATAGGCGACGATCGATGTGTTGCAAATGATGGGAGATATGCGTGGTTTGAATAGTTTAAACGACACCACAAGTTTTAACTAACATTAGACCCCACATGTCCTTTTTCCACGAAAGTCTGCTGATATGGCTAAAACACTTATATATAGGAAGTACCAGCGGCGTATCCACCATGCTTTAACCATATGAGTTTCGTCTCGGGAAGCGAGGTCATGTGTGCTAACTTAACACAGACAGCACGAATATTGGTAAGCGATAGCGATTACGTTAAGCGATACACAATGAGCGATGGAGCAATACACACGCGATAGATCAGTACACAAGCGATATAATGATACCCACGATATGTGATAGTGCGATTAAGCAAATAGTACAATTTCGATTAGATTCCTCATTAAAACCCGCATTAAGCCCCACATGGCATCTTTCCACAAAAGTTTGCCAATATGGCTAAAACACTTATATATAGGAAGTACCAGCAGCGTATCCACCATGTTTTATCCATACTAGATCCATTTCGTGAATCGATGTCATGTGTGCCAACATACACAAGTAGCGATAAGCGTTAGAAGCTATAAGCGATGCGAGTATCGAAGCACTGAGATCGATAGATGCGTTAAGCGTTAAAGTGTTGCGAGGGTGACGTGCGTTAGATTCCAGCAAAATTGCGATTAAAGACTTACGACTAGTCTTGCGTCGATGCAATTTCCCTGCGGGGGTAGACTCTCCAGAGTCCATCGATGAGGCATTTGCATTGCGTTTGCAGACTTACGGCAAGTCTCACGATGATGCGATGTAATTGTTACGCCTTGCAAATGAGTGTAGTGTGTCGAAAATAACCATAAGAGTATAGGTCTAAATAACGTTCAACTCCACGAGGCACTTTCTTCACAAGACTTCGGTAGTATGGCAAAGCACACCTTGCGTTACCCCTACTACTTGCATCCCGTGAATAGATGTCGCACTTTGTTGACATGGTCAAGACGCTTATATATAGGAAGTACCAGCGGCGTATCCACCACGCTCGACCATGCTTTTAACATTATGGCACCATTAGAACTCACTACGATCTCCGTGCACTGACCAAAAAAATCCCGTGTGCACCCGTGATTAGTCGTTCCTTGCACGTTTATCATACCTTATTCTAAGTGTGTAGTGAGGGTAAAACACATTATATCATGATATAATATATAGCATGTGTGTGATTCCAGATTAAGTGCGAAGACGAGAGAGAAAGCGAGAGATAAATAGAGTCCACATTGCGTCGAGAAATAGAACAAATTCAACACATAAAAAAACTAACGGTGAAAATCGTAGCATTACTACAACATTGGAAGCATAACTAATGTTGCTGTGGAGGACTTCTACGGAGACTGCGGTTGCTGCTGAAATTCCTTAAGTCTGCGGCCTCGTGCGGCAGTGCTGGGTAAGATGACCATACCAGTTGCCATTTGCGCAAAAGCGACAGTTAGCTTCTGGCGGGTGATGATACGTACACATGAGACACAGGGGATGAGTTCCGTTGTAGTCGCGCTTCGAGTGAACTGGAATTGTTTGGAGAGGTTCTGGCTGTGACAGTTCGGTTGTTGAAGAGTTTGGGCTCAGGGTCTTTCGTTTGCGGTTGGACTGAGCTTCCTGAAGCGGTGTGTTAGCGTCGGAGGATTCGTCTGAAGAATCACCTGAAGAATCATTGGTAGAATCATCGGAGGAATCGTCGGAAGAGTCGATGAGGATTGCTTGATGAGCTTGTTTGACAGAATTCTTGGAGAAAAATCCGTCAAAGACTCGTTTGTCATTGATTTCTGCGGCCAAACGGTAGGTTTCTTCGATGGTAGCAGGTCTTGCAGCTTCGACAAAATTGCCCACACACTCAGGCAAGCCGCGAATGTACTTCGTGATGGCTTTTTCTAAAGTGTTGACTTGACTTGGGCAGATTATGCTGAGCTGTTTAAACCTTGCCGTGTAGCCAACATTGTCACTTTCGACTTGCTTGATCTCCCAAAATTCGTTCTCTAGTTTCTGGACTTCATGGGGAGGGCAATACTATTTCTTCATGAGCTCTTTCAGCTCATCCCAAGAGAGAGCGTAAGCTGCGAAGATCCCACGTTTGTTACGTTCGGCCGTCCACCAGTCGAGTGCTTGCGATTGAAATACTCCGGTAGCGCAAGTAGTACGAAACCCATCGGGACACCCACTCTGACGGAGGGTAACTTCGATAGAATCGAACCACTGGAGTAACTGGGATACACCTCCTTCACCCGTGAACTCCATCGGGTCACAGGCTTTGAAATGTTTGTAGAGGAAAGCAGATTGCGGCGCTTCTGTCTTGAAGTCTTCTGAGGTTCGAGAGTTGCTGAGAGAGTGCACCTGAGCGACAATTTGAGGAATGACTTTGTCCACTTCCTTGGCCACAAGCGAGGCAATCCTCTTATCGGCGCTTCGTTTGGCTCTTCTCCTAGCTGTCCGTCTCGAGGTAGAGTCGTTTGAAGAAATCTAGACAGGGAGAGATTTGGAGTGAGATTCGATCATAATGATTTTGAGTTTTTGCGATGCGATTGAGCGTGATCAAAACTTGTTGTAGGTAGTACAATAGATTTCACATAGGAGCCACATAGGAGACACGAGATTCCTAAGTTCCCACACAATTGATTTGTTTGTATATATACAATTAGTTGTAGCTTATACTCGTAAACATACATGTCTGTATAGAATGCGCGAGGACGCGATGCAGAGAGTGAGAGTGAGAGCGAGTAATTAGACATTAGTTTTGTTGCGAACATTCGGTTTTCGTTTTAGAATTTGATGGCTGTGCGAGTCGTGCGTTTATAAACCAGGGAGCGAAAATCGATAAATCGAGAAATCTTTAATGCGTAAAGTTTTAAATTGTAAACACATAAGCGTAAATAGATTCCACATAGCATAAAATCGGTGAGTCGTATGCTAGAAAATAGATAGAATGCCTCGGGTGTTTAGGCGTCGACTGCCCAAAGTAACCCAACTATACCCAACAAGTTCGTGCACGCAAGTTGCCCTAGAATACTTATGCTTCCACTGGGATGCAGCTCATGGCACTCATCTTCTTAGTCATCGCATGGGTCGAGTTATCGTCATAGTCGAGTCCTTGGTGAGAGCCTTTTGAAAACCATTTTGTTGAGAGTGGAACGGTTTATTAAGATACGGGTTTCACCCCTGACTTAATAACTTCGCTCCAAACTGTGGTTGTGCTCTTCGAATAAATTCAGGAGTTCCACTAGATTTTGAAACGGAGAGTTTTGTTGAGATATGGACGTCCTAGCTCAACGGAAAGTTCTCGTGCTAGAAAATGTGTGGTTGAGCGATCTCATCGAGAGTTCGTGGTTTTCACACCTGGTCTCGACTGGACCACTCGGTTTCGTTAGGCGAGTATTTTCGAAAACGTGAGCATTGTGTCAGCCTTAGGAAAGGCTAAGTAGTATTTCAGCCTTAGGAAAGGCTCCTTTATGTGAAGCTGTAGTATGCGGTGTTCACACAAAGTTGTAGTTTTAGCGAATTCGAACGAGAGTATCAAGTAGGCCCGTGCAAATCCTACTGGGTTCGCACGAGTCGGCCCATTGGTACCTAGACTATAGACTAGGTTGTTTCTAAGACATCGACCCTGACTAGGTCAAGTCTGGCCTAATTCCCTATAGTTATGGCTCTGATACCAATCTGTCACACCTCAACCGATGGCGGAATCATCGTGGCGCGACACTAGGCGAATCAGATTGCTCAAGAGAATCCATAACAACTAAATTGCAACAGTATTTATTGCATTTGTTATCCCATACTAATAATCAGTACAATCACATAAGTTATCACAGATTTCTTGTCCTCTCGAACAATACAAATCCGACAACCTAGATTTTAGGTGAGTTTCTAGACTTCCTAGCTTGATTTGATGTAGTCTGCGATCTAACCTGCAACATACGTTAAAATAATGTCAATACAAAAGTATTGGCGAGCATACAGGTTTGATATGTAATAGTGTAATAGATAAAAGCTGCGAATTTCCACATACATAAACGTAATACACGACATATATACTCACAAAACTGATACTACCAGCTAAGTCCTCGAGCTTCGATCGCGATTACTAAACTAGGTTCGTTTACGGTTCGTTTACGGTTCGTTTACGGGTCCCGGGCGCGTTCTCGATTTGCGTGAAGGACTCCGTTTTGCGCGTACTTAGTGTCAAAAGACTCGGTTTTAAAAATCATGCATAACCGTCTTGAAATCCGCACCCAGTTACGTTTTAATCATAAAAGACTCGTATTAGAGTGGTTTAAGTGTTTTTAAGCTTGATCGATCGTTCCTTGCACTTTTGATTGCCGTATGTTATTCCTGAAACGGAAGCATTTCCCTAACCGGGAAGCTGCTTCATTTTGCGTGCCTGATCTCTGATTGGCTTCAAACCTTATGTCACAGTCTAAGGCACAAAACTAAGTTGTTCCTAGAACTCGAAATCTTAAATGATGCTACCGATAACCTAATAATCAATGTCAAAGGTTTAAAGCGCTGTTAAACGGAACACTCCCGTTTAACACGTGTTTCATGGCTAAGGACACCAACTTCGCACTGTTGGCCCTTATTAGTGTCATGTTAGTCATAACGTGTTCTCGGATTCCTCGAGACATAACATATATCATTTAATCAAGCATATAAGTCACACATGTTTTTAGGGTTTTCGCGTAATTAAAGTGTTAAGTGTGCTTTACAGTTTTGGATCGTTTAGGGTGTACCTGGTTTCGTCATGGGTGTCACAGTCTCCCCTGGTTTAGAAATTTCATCCCCGAAATTCAATTCGTCTAGTTAGGGAAGAGATGTGGGTATTTTCTACGGAACTCATCCTTCCGTTCCCAGGTATACTCAGGTCCTTGCTTCGAGTTCCACCGGACTTTCACTAGTGAGATTTTGTTAAAACGTAGTTGTTTGGTCTTCCTGTCTACTATTTCTACTGGTCCCTCCACAAAGTGGAGTTTGTCATTAATGTGCACATCTTCTAATGGTATAATAGCTGCTTCATCCGTGAGACATTTCTTTAAGTTGGATACGTGGAAGACATCGTGAATTGTGCTCATTTCATCTGGTAATTTCAGTCGGTACGCTACAGATCCAACCGTAGCAATAATTTCATACGGCCCAATGTATCTCGAAGCCAACTTTCCTGTCTTGCCAAACCTGATCACTCCTTTCCACGGTGACACTTTTAACAGTACTTCGTCACCTACTTCAAACGACAACGGTTTCCTGCGAACATCGGCATAACTTTTCTGCCGATCTCGGGCCGCTTTTAGTCTACTTTGGATCTAATGCACCTTGTCTATCGTCTCTTGAATTAGGTTAGACCCCGTGAGTTGAGTATCGCCCACTTCAGCCCAACAAAGTGGCGATCTGCACTTCCGGCCATATAGTGCTTCGTACGGTGCAGCTTGTATGCTACAATGATAGCTGTTATTGTAAGAGAATTCAATGAGGGGAAGGTGCTTATCCCAACTTCCTCCAAAGTCTAGGGTGCAAGCACGAAGTAGATCCTCTAATGTCTGGATAGTTCGTTCTGATTGGCAGTCGGTTTGGGGATGGTAAGCCGTACTCAGGTCTATTCTAGACCCCAAAGCTTCTTGTAACTGTTGCCAATAGTGTGAAGTGAAATGACTATCACGGTCTGAAATGATTGCAACCGGTACCCCGTGTCTAGCCACAATTTCATTCGTGTAGATCTCGGCCAATTTCTCGGTGCTGTAGGTAGTACGAATCGGAATAAAGTGCGGCGATTTGGTTAGTCTATCTACTACTACCCAAATCGCATCATGACCTTGGGGTATTTTTGGAAGGTGGGTCACGAAATCCATCGTGATTTGCTCCCATTTCCATTGAGGTATTTCGGGTTGCTGTAACATTCCCGAGGGTTTCTGGTATTCTGCATTTACCCGGGCACAAGTCAAGCATTTGCTCACGTACTCTGCTACGTCCTTTTTCATACATGGCCACCAATAAAATTCCTTAAGGTCATGGTACATCTTGACTGTACCGGGGTGAATAGAGTACTTAGATTTATGAGTCTCATCCATAACCAGTTGACGTAGGTCATGGAGAGTAGGAATCCATACCCTATTTTTGAAATATAACACTTCAACCGGTTTCCCCACAGAATTCCCTTCATTTCCGTGTAAGTTTTCGCTATTTTGTTGGCCTTCCTCCAAAGCTTCCATTTGAGCATTACGAATCTGCTCTTTAAGACTGGTTTGAACAATCATCCCAAGAGCTCGCACTCTAAGTGGCTTTACTCGGTCTTTTCTACTCAAGGCATCGGCTACTACGTTAGCCTTACCTGGATGGTATTTTATTTCACAGTCGTAATCGTTCAATAGCTCCACCCGTCTGCGTTGTCTCATATTTAGCTCCTTTTGATCGAATATATGTTGGAGGCTCTTGTGATCTGTATAAATTGTACATTTCGTACCGTACAAGTAATTCCTCCAGATCTTAAGTGCAAAAATCACTGCGCCCAGTTCTAAATCATGCGTTGTATGGTTCTTTTCATGCACTTTCAGTTGTCTGGAAGCATATGCAATAACCTTGTTTCTATGCATCAATACGCATCCTAGACCACGTCGAGATGCGTCGCAATACACTACAAAGTCATCATTGCCCTCTGGCAAAGTCAAAATTGGCCCCTCACATAACTTTTGTTTTAACAGCTGAAAAGCTGTTTCTTGTTCTTTGCCCCATTCGTACTTTTGATCTTTCTGTGTCAAGGCAGTTAAGGATTGAGCAATGCAAGAAAAGTTTTCAATAAAGCGACGGCAATATCCAGCCAATCCCAAGAATTGGCGTATCTCTTTCGGAGACTTAGGCGCTTGCCAATTCTTAATAGCTTCGATCTTACTAGGGTCAACATGAATCCCTTGTTGATCTACCACATGTCCTAAAAATTGCACCGCTTGTAACCAGAAGTCACACTTTGAAAGCTTGGCGTACAACTTCTCTTTCCTCAATATCTCTAGTATGGCTCGTAGATGGTGCTCGTGTTCCATTTTACTCTTGGAATAGATCAAAATATCATCAATAAAGACTATGACGAATTTATCTAGATATGTTTACAAACTCGGTTCATGAGGTCCATAAATACCGTGGGTGCATTGGTTAACCCGAAGGGCATAACCAGGAACTCATAGTGACCGTACCGAGTTCGAAAGGCTGTTTTAGGGATATCTTCCTCTTGAACTTTCACTTGATGATAACCGGATCTAAGATCAATTTTGGAAAAGTAACAGGCTCCTTGCAACTGATCAAATAAATCATCGATTCGCGGAAGAGGATATCGATTCTTTATGGTAACCTTGTTCAGCTCCCGGTAGTCAATACACATTTGAAAGCTTCCATCCTTTTTCTTCACAAATAACATTGGTGCTCCCCAAGGTGAATAACTGGGACGGATAAAACCTCGGTCTAGCAGTTCTTGTAACTGAGTTGATAGTTCTTGCATCTCTGAAGGTGATAAACGGTAAGGGGCTTTTGCAATTAGAGCTGCTCCCGGTATTAAGTCGATACGGAACTCGACTTGCCGATTGGGTGGTAATCCGGGGCAATTCATCGGGAAACACGTCTGGGTAATCACACACTATTGGGATATCCTTAATACATTGTTCTTCTGGTTTGGTCGTCATTACACTTGCTAAGAACACATCACATCCTTGACGTATACATTTCAACACTTTAAGGCGGGATATAAGATTTAATATGGTACCAGACTTCTCTCCCTGTACCATAATAACTTCATCATTAGGAAAATGGATCCTAACCATCTTTTGCTCACATATAATCTCCGCCTTGTACTTGGACAACCAGTCCATTCCCACTACTATATCAAAACTTTCGAGCTCTACCGGTAGTGGGTCAATAAGGAATTGGTGGTCGTTAAAAATTAAAGGACAATCACGAATGATTTTGTGACTAGTTATAGGTTTACCGTTAGCAAGTTCTACGGAATAGGGACTTGTTAATTCAATAGCCGGCATATTTAATAAGGGTAAGAAATTAATGGAAACGTAGCTCCTATCTGCGCCCGTATCAAACAATACTGAAGCATACTGATCGGAAATGAGAAAGGTACCTGTCATCACATTTGGATCCTGTCGTGCGTCACCAGACCCAAGTATAAAGGTGCGACCTCGAGCTGCATTTGAGGTAAAAGCTTGGCCCTGCGTATCCTTTCCTGCTGACTGTTGAGCAAACTTTGGGCAGCTTCTTCGGAAGTGCTCTGTACTGCCACATCCGTAGCAAGTACGGGGGTAGGTAATCTGTTGCGTTGGTGGTTGGGGTCGTTGCTGAAGAGGCTAGGCTGAGGCCTTGGGGTTTGGAAACGGTTGGGTTCCAATGGTGTCTTACAGTTTCGGGTATAATGTCCACTTTTATGGCATCTCGAGCAGATCCCTGCTCGACATGCACCATAGTGGTGCAAAGTGCACTTGTTGCATTTTGGGGTTGTTTCTTTATAGCCACCAGAGTTTCCCGTTGGTGTGGTCATGGCGTAACTTTGACTAGTGGCTCTCCCCCTCTTCGGTATGGCTGCCCCCGCTCGACTACTTTCAGGGGCCTCTCGCTTATTTCCTGCCGGCTCTCCCGGCATTGTCAAAATCTTGCGTCTAACCATGTCGTACGTAACCGTGCCTGACCTAGCTACAACTCCGTGCATGGTCAGGTGCTCCACTGAATTAATGATACTCCTTACTTCTGGGGCCAGTCCCCATATATACCTCTCGATCCTCTTAGACTCCGGTCGAACCATATCTGGCAAGATGCGTGCCAGTTCATTGAAGCGATTTGTGTAACCTGCATGATCCGCACCTTGCATCTGCAGCTTCCAAAACTCATGCTTGAGTTTCAGAATTTCGTGGATTGGGCAGAACCTTTCTCTCATTAGTATCTTAAGATTATCCCAAGTCATAGCATTAATCGCATCCTGCCCGCTAGAGATTGCACAATAGCATTCCACCAGTTCAAAGCGTGGTCGGTAAAAGTGCAAGTCGTATACTTTACCGCACAGTCACCCGGACAATTACTTATGTTAAGGACCGATTCCGACTTCTCGATCCATTTCACAAACCAGTTCGGTCCTTCAGTTCCATTAAACTCCATTGGTTTTCACTCCATAGAGTGTTTATACGTGCAAACTGGCCTAACATTGTTTTGATTATTGTTCGGATCTCCCGGCCCTGGTTGCGGGTTCACATTGATGCCGGTGTTAACCTGCGCCACGATACTGGGGATAACGGCGTGAAGTTGTTGTGCTATCAGTTGGGCAATTTCTGCTTCTGTCATTTGAGGTCCACGTTTCGGGGCCATTCTATTATACACAATAGATATGTATGTATCAATGTCACATAGTTAATCATCACTTATCACATTTTCAGTTACCACATACCACACAATTCCATTACACATCACATAATTTCATCACACCCATAGATCCACGACACATATAGTCAAAAGCATCGTCATGTATATATATAATATCATCGTCATACAATCGTCAAAATTTGCACATAGACTTAACCTAAAAGGGTCAGTGCTTAAATGCGCGGTCAAAACTGGTCACTAAAGTGACATACATGCATCATACCACCCGACACAAAATACGAGAGTCGAAAATACTACGGCTACATCCCTACCTCGACCTAGGCATAGCCCAGTGCTTGGTAGGATGTACAAAAGTTACATCATTTCTATCTATACTAGGAAAAAACCATACTAGGAATGCCACATCCACCACGTCAACCCTGCAAAAACCTGCTACCAAACCTACAATAGCGCCAGTACATCCATACACTAAAGCTCGAAAATGATCCTGCTCATGATGGATGTATCCCATTCCCTGCTGTAAGGAAATGATCGTCTGCTGCAAGACGGTCAAGTAATCTGCCATAGACCTCCGCTGTTGCTCGTCCTCATCGCGTGCCATCCTCAATAACGAAATCTGCTCAAACAGGAACCCCATCAGGCTGCTCTCAGTGATGGGAGCAGGCACCTCCTGAGGAGGAACTGGTATGCCCCAAACAGGTGGGGAAGGCTCCCTGAATGGCTGGGAAGGGCCACCATGCTCATAAGTGTGGAAAGGGGAAGGGTCCTCCCTAGGTGGGGTAAGAAAATGAGCAGTAAAGTGTTGCTGGGTCCCTATGGGTGTGGGTATCAAGCGAACAGGGGAAATAGGTGGGGTAAAAACAGGCCCAGGGACAGGTACCCTCCGACGAACGTTCTGTCGGAGGCGGACAAGGGGTACCTCCTGAGAACTAGGTGAGAAGGGGGTGTAAGTACTAGGAGTGGAAGGGGTATAAGGGTCGGGGGGAGTCTCGGGTGTAGGTAACCTAGGGGCTACCGGGTCCCACTCCCAATGCCCCGTGGCGGGAGTAGGGCTCCTAGGAATAGGTCCTACTGGGATAACGACATCCGGGGTACGACTATGCTCCGAGGAGCTAGTCAGGTGGTGAGGTGGGGAACGGTAGGCGCTCGAGACCTCCCCCACGCGTCTAGTAGGGGGTCTAGGGGATAACCAGCACAACAGTACCCGGACTCATCCGGCGAATAGTCCGGGGACAACAGAGGCATCTGTGGATCCTCCTTAGGATCGGTCTCCATATGAGAAGTCGTCTGGTGACTCGAATGACTCGACATAGTACCTGTAAAGGAAAACAACATCTAACACCGCCTCTATCGACTGACATAACCGAACATAAACAATCCACAGAGGTACACATAAGCACGTATTGCACACAATCTTGATTTTTAATTTTAAAAACTTTTCCACAACTGTTAAGTTAGCGTTTACTTTCCCGCTCTATCCTCTCTCTCTCCCTCTCTCTCCGTGACGTTTCCGGAATGCCCAAGTACCAGCAGATAAATTATTGTGTTCCGGACCATAATAATTTAATTGCCTAACAAGGCCATCCCGGTACTAGCCACGTCACTCGGTCTCTAGAGGTTCTCAAGGTGAGGAGTTAACTCAGGATTATAGTCTAGGTTCTCTTAGGGATACCTAAATTGCTATAACCGATGGCTCTGATACCATCTTTTGTCACACCCCGACTCGCAGCGGAAGACAATCGCGGGGTGTGGCAGACACATGGCACTCCTCATAATTTAAAAACATTAAATTACATAAAACAGGAGCATCGGTTACAACGTCTTCGAACTATCACATTACAAACCATATATTAAAAGCGGTACTACAAGCCATTATAGCTTTTATTATGGTACGTCCGCCTACTAGATCCTTCCATACGCACATGTTCACTCCTGTTTCATTTTACCTGAAATGCATGTTAGTTTTTAAAAAGGTCAGCTAAACGATGCTGGTGAGTTACACTGGTTTGGTTGTTTTGTTTCAAAATGTATCAACATGTTTAATTACACATATCACGGTTCATAGATGGAATTACACGAGTGTCACAAGTGAAACCTAGACTGTTTTAATCATACTGTGTCACACAGACACTTAATCGCACCACCTGCATCACCTGCATTTTAATGCCCTCGGGTAGTTATGTCTAACAACATAACCTAGTTAGGACGCGTGCAGTTGCCTGGCTGCTGGCTGCACCTGTTCGGCGGGCAACTAGGTTTGTCAGACCAATAGTACCATCCACTGCCCACGGCTTACGTTAATCACTTGTATCGGGGCTAATATCGTGTGTTAGATAATTCACATCATACAGTTTGAGCAATTAACACAGTTTGTAACATGCAATTCACCTCAGAAAACAGGAAAACAATTTAGAAGTGGGGGAATGAAACTCACAGTGCAAATAGTAGTCTCGGCAAAAGAGTGTTTAATCAACGAAATCAGCTTTAAAAGCACACATGCAAGTAAGGACTCAAATCAGTATCTAAGTCGGTAATGGTTATAACTTGGATTTGGTCAGGAGTTTTCACCTCGGATTGAGTCTATAGGACACGAGTATGGTGATGGAGGTCAGGGTAGTATTAGTTTTTAGTTTGGCTTCCGGGCACCGGTTCGCGTGCCAGCCAATGTCAGCAGTTTAATGTGTTTGGATAATGGTACAGGAATACCAATAGTGCCAACACGTTGTTATTTAAGAATTATTAACTTCTCATTAAGGGAGTTTGGGTGTTTGGGGAGTCGAGGTTGCCCAATTTTGAGTTTCCGTTTCCACCGTCGGGGATTTTCCCGAACTGGTATTGGACACACCCCAAGTGTCCACTCCACCCTGGAATCTCCCAGAATATTCCCCGTGTTCTAATTATATTAATTGTTGGGTTGGGTCAGTTCCCAGTTCCGGCAGGTTCGTTACACGGTAAACTGCAGAAATTGATTTAAAATAACCCATTTTTAATCTCAAAAATTCCATTTTATCTATAATTTGAATAAAATTATGAAAATTTTTATATAGCTCGGTAAAAATCTGTAGAATATGGGAAAACTTTCTGAGAATTTATTTTGGCATTTTACTTGTCTAAATAAATTATTTATAATGGGGGTGGGGGGCGGTGTGGGTGTGGGTGCCCCAAGGGACACCTCGTACTTCGTTTTGAGCGCTTAAAGATGATGTTTATCTTCCATTGAGTGTTTAGGTTCGTTTACGAGTCCCGAGCGCGTTCTCGATTTGCCTGAATGACTCTGTTTTGCGCGTACTTAGTGTCAAAAGACTCGGTTTTAAAAATCATGCATAACCGTCTTGAAATGTGAACCCAGTTACGTTTTAATCATAAAAGACTCGTATTAGAGTGATTTAAGTGTTTTTAAGCTTGATCGATCGTTACTTGCGCTTTTGATTGCCTTATGTTATTCCTGAAACGGAAGCGTTTCCCTAACCGGGAAGCTGCTTTGTTTTGCGTGCCCGATCTCTGATTGGCTTCAAACCTTATGTCACAGTCTAAGGCACAAAACTAAGTTGTTCCTGGAACTCGAAATCTTAAATGATGCTACCGATAACCTAATAATCGATGTCAAAGGTTTAAAGCGCTGTTAAACAGAACACTCCCGTTTAACACGTGTTTCAAGGCTAAGGACACCAACTTCGCACTGTTGGCCCTTATTAGTGTCATGTTTGTCATAACGTGTTCTCGGATTCCTCTGAGACATAACAGATATCATTTAATCAAGCATATAAGTCACACATGTTTTTAGGGTTTTCGCGCAATTAAAGTGTAAAGTGTGCTTTACAGTTTTGGATCGTTTAGGGTGTACCTGGTTTCATCATGGGTGTCACAGTAGTCATGATCATATTGATCTTTTAGACTATGAGGGTTGGACATAGTCCAACATTTTTAGACAGGGGGTCCTAGACCACAACTGTCGTTGTCTTATTGGACAACAAGTTTAGCCCGTAGGCTCTTCTCCACTAATGGATGTTTATATTATGATCATCATATTGATGATACTTGCCATGGTTTAATTCGATCATATAGGCTTTAAGGCTTGGACATAGTCCAAATACCTTGACGGCTGATGTGGTTTCTCAAGTCACACTGCAAGGAGTGTTAACATGTTCTTAGATGTTAACAAGGATTAATTGTCTTAAGAGGGTTTTACCATCATAGCATGTCTGTATTGACATATTGGCTAGGTTATACCATTAAGAAGATCTTTTGAAATTATTTAGCAGATCGATAAAGTTAGAATAAAATTGATACTATTGTTTGATAAAGGACGAAATGAATACCTGTATAAAATTTTCAAAACTTTCCATAAATCATTAAGAAATCTACAATAGTGCCTTTATCAGGACTTTTAGTATCCTATTTGTCCACAGAGGACTAAAAGGACAATATAAGTCCGTATAAGGACTATAAAATATTATAAGTCCACATAGGGACTATATTGAAACAGTTTGCCCATGAAGGGGAGTATCGTGACGTAGTTGATATCATCATAGTCAAATATTCACAGTATAATGCACAGCGGAAGTCTTTGATGAAAATAATATTACAAACAGAAATTTAAAGTATAAATAAATATTATACAAACGGTTATAAGTGGATCCACATGCGGATCTTAAAATAGAAATATAAAATATTGTTCAACAGACTTTAAACGTTCAGAACTTGCAAGATTCTTTATTAATGTCCCGAGCTCCCAGCAATTACGTACAGTACCTGTCACTTAGTCTTTTTGAAAAATACGTCAGTTTACACTGGTAAATACAATTAACCGACTCTTTTGAAAATATTTATGAAAATTGATTTAAATGCACACGACACAAATATTCTTTTATAGCTTGGGACAATTATATCAAAAATAATCTTGTATCAGATTTACATGTTTGTCCAACATTTAGAGCCGGTATAAAAACCGAACAAGATTAACCAACACACCACAAATGTAAACCCACGGCGGGCCACCCCAACGAGTGAGTATATCTTTTACATACGCAACTGACAAGTGTATGCCTACACCCCGTGCTTAAGTCGTGGTCATTTACGATTTTTAAATGAGCCGAGGATATCCAGGACACGGTCGTTAACCCCCAATGTTATTTGTTATCAAGCAATACCGATTAAAGCGGGATTATGCAATTTAACCATATCCGAATAAAATGTTTCTACAGCCGACCAAGCGGTAATATTTTACTGTATCCCAAGCCTGTATAAGGGAAAATAAATTTTAAGTATTTACCTGAGCTACTACTGGACTTACAGCAAGATTTATATGACTCAGTCGTATCCAATCTAATTAAATGCAGATAGCTTTTATCGGGAGGCTCAAGTCTGGAATGATGGTAATATATAACCAATTTAGAATGCTAACGAGTCTTGTTTAGGTCATAGACCCAGACCGCTTAACTTAAAGTATTAGAAACGGTACGATACGCTAGATTAAGCGATGACCGGAATGGAATGTAATTTAGACCCAACAAGTATGAAGACTTTTATAATATGGGTAAACTAAATACATTCTGGATTTTAAAGTAAAAATGATAAGGTTTAACCCGCTTCGGTAAACTTACGCAAACTAGTTACATAAGTCTAACCGTACGCGTATATGCGATAACGAGTAACCGGTGATGTGTGTAAAATGCAACATATAAATTACATCAAATGAGGCATAAAACTAACCCTTTTTTAGTACTAATGTTGGAAAAAGTGTGCTTTTGTCTTCCTTTTGTGTTTTCAGGGTTAAAAGAGCTTAAATGAACAAAAGAAGCAAAAATGCAGCCAGATCTAACAATAATACAAGAAAAGGAATAAACGTGGCATGCCCGACCCCTCGACAGCATCTTCCCAAGAAAAGTTGTAGAAGCTTCTCTTTCCCAACACGGGGGCGTGCCCAGCGGACACGGGGCCGTGGTCAACGCTAAGATTCGCAGAATCCAAGAAAATATTGATAGTACAGATACGCTTCTACACACGGGGCCGTGCCCAGCAGACACGAGGGCGTGGTCAACTAATGCAGACAAACTGCATTTAATGAAGAAAGAGAAGAAGGGTGGACACGGGGCCGTGTCCAATGGACACGAGGCCGTGTCCGGGCTTCTGTGCAGGCTATAAATAGAGGTGCTTGGTTCACTTCAAAGGCATCCCTTGGCAAACCACCTCTCTCACACTTCACCCACCCACCACCACCATCAGAACCCACATCCACCACCACCATCCATCATCCATCATAGAGTGTGTGTAGTAGTCTCGGGATCCAAGATTGATAGTAAGAGTTCTTGACAATCAAAGGCCATTTTTGCCTAAGTCTCTTACATCACTTGGTGAAGATAAGCATTTAGTGTAATACTTTTTTATTTTTTAATCTTTTCGCACTTTTTATTTGGTTATGTATTAATGACTTTAATAACTAGTTTCTTATGTTGAAGGTGAAACCTCCTTATCATTTGTCCGTGGTGTCTTGGCGTTATTTTACTGTCTATATAAAATAAATATTTACACCATTCATATCTCCACGGTTTATATGGAGATATGTTGGCTACCTGGTCGGGGGTTAAGGGAATGGTTTGGTAAGCGTCTTGCCTTGTTCAGTGTATAGATCCTGCAAGGACGTGGGACAAGCTTAGTAGAACCTCCTTCAATACCCACTGGTATTGGATGGCGGGGGTTCGAATTTCTTGATCCCCTCATATGTAAACTACTATTAAAACATTAACCCGGCTACTTAGGATTGTACCCCTGGTGACTCAAACTACTTAGCCGAGGGTAACGTCACCTACAAAAGAGGGGCCTACCACATTACGCATTAATAACTTAATTAATTATCTTTCAATAATCCAACCCTTTAGGATTGTATCCTTGCTGACTCAAACTACTGGGTTGAGGGTAACGTCACCTTCAAAAGAGGGGCCTACTACTATAACTAAGATAATCTCTTAAAAAGTGCAAAAGTGCGGAAATAATCAAAGGTTACACTAAAGGCGAGTCAGATCCAAGTGATTCATCTTGTCTATCTGTTTTTATTTTTATTTTCAGCATTTTTAGTTTTTATTTTCATGTTTAAACCTTTTTTCTAAAATTTTGATTTGATTAGACGTTGAGGATAAATCGGTACTAAAAGGTCTTGTGTCCTTGGACGACCTCGGTATCTTACCAACGCTATACTACGCTCACGATGGGTGCATTTGCCCATATGTGTGTTTAGTGTTAGTAAAATATCGTGTTTTATAAATTTAAAACTTGACTAAAGTGTAAAAGGGGCTAAAAATATACATAAAAACCTATCACACCTAACGCACATCAAGTTTTTGGCGCCGTTGCCAGCGACACAAGGATTTTAAGAAAGTTAGGAATCAACGGCCTAATCGTTTTTCTTATTTTTCTGTTTTTTTAGGATTTTTCATAAATTTTCAGCTTCTGCAGAGCTCAGCACGGGCCGTGGCCGCTGAACACGCCCCGTGCTCAATCTTTGGTACTGGCAATCCTGTTTTAAGTCAGGCAGTAGCTGAACACGGGGCCGTGCCCAATCAACACGCCCCGTACCCAAGTATCAGATACTGAAAACAGAACCGTAAGATCCTGACGGTTGGTAATTTCTGACACAACCATGAGCGATACTGATATTTTTTACTTCCAGCCCTCTTATGGTACGTGGTGTCAAATATGTGGCGGATCTCATGAAGATTTAAAATGCTATTTTTTAAACTACAAGCCCCACTATATAGACCCATTGTTTTCCTGTAGCCTTAAGAGGGGCGAAAGTAAAAATAATCCCTATCTCTCCCCCGAATGCTCTCAATCATCCCTTCTAGATGAAATGCTTCTTGACGAATTATTTCAAATGGAAGATTTAATTCTTAATAGGATAAAAGAGCATGAGATGGACCTAATTAATTCATCTCAAGACGATACCCCAAGAAGAATTGTTGAGATAGCATTCGGATAAAAACAACTTCGTTGTTCCCGAAAATACCTCTAACTCTCGTGAAGACTTGAACGATAGTCGTCCCTGTGTCGATTGTGCCGTGAAGGACTCCCCATCGACTTCCGCCGATGCATACATAGACCTGAGCGATTCGACATACAACTTCTTTAACGAGAGCCCGGGAAAGGGTTGGACTTGTCCACCTACATTTAGCATAGGAATCACCCTTACCGATAACCTCTTGCGTTCTCGTCTAAATCTAGAGCAACTAAGGTATCTCAGGCAGTTCGGTGTTGTTCCGTCCAGTAAGGAACCACCCGATCCGGATAAATTCCTTAGAAATAGACAAAACTTCATAAACAGCCTCTAGACACGGGGCCGTGTCCAGGTCAGCATGCCCCCGTGTCCACCAAAAGATTCTCGTCTGACTTTTTGTCAGAATACGGACAAAATGTGTCAGGATCTTGTCTGCACACGGGGCCGTGTCTAGCGTGCTGTCGTTTTCTATAAGTGCAGCCAAGATTCCTGCACATTTGGACCACTCCAAAGACAAAGATCTGGTGGGATCTTCACACATACCATCCTAGGTATATTCTAAAGAAGGTTCTCAACAACCATCTTGTCTTTTCTACTTTTGTCCATTGCCTTCTTCTTCAATTTTTCCCTCAACACCTCCATTAGAGCTTGTGATCACAATGGTTCCAAGCTTTATTGTGATATTTGTTAGATTTTTATTCAAGGAATCTTGTTAAAAATAAGTTCTACAACATTGTTTTAAGTTATTTCTGCTTAAAAATGCTTTAAAAGTTAGAAAAAAATTTGAAACTCCAAGATTCCTTATTCCAAAAATCTGCAGATAGGTGAACACGGGGCCGTGCCCAAGGTACTGTTTCACTAAAATGAACTCTCTTTGGTTTATTTTCATAGAATGTCAAGCCAAAACAGTGGAAACTCTTCAGCACATTCCAGAAACAGTCGAAGGGAACGAAGGCCTTCAATCGAAGCAACTCTCGTACGCTATGTAATGGCATTACGTGAAGCTCTCGATGAAATGACATCGGTGGAGGAGGTCCTAATAGACTGTATAAATTATCTTACGGTAGGGCTGGAAAATAGTTTCCAAGAAATCAACCTCTTGCACCAGAGGTTGAACATTCTTGTGACACCTCCCATGGAACCAATCCTCCCCCGGGAGGATTGGAACTTAGCACTTGGAGTCAATAACCCCACCGGGTGGGATGACATCCCCACAGAACCTCCTCTTGACAACTTGCAAGAAGACCCAGTGGAAGTTACACCCCCTCAAAATGATGCCAATGAGCCAGCCTTTCTTCTCCCTAGGGAGATAGAAGAATGGCTCACCGATGTGTGAGGGACCCATATCCAGAGGAAGAAGTTCTTCAAGCCGCATCCAACCGAGAAAATTATCTTTTCGTAAATTTTGCTATTAGAATAAACTATAGGCTAGAACTTCTTTCCGGGGTTTAGACTTCTTGTGTTTTCTGACCCGCTTATCTAAATGTTTTAGTTTATTAGGAACCTTATGTAACTCTCTATATTAAATGAATGATGGTTTTAAAATTATTTTGGTGTTTGGATGATGTTGTAATGGATAAAACACACTCGGGATGGTGAAGGATACTAAGGGAAACTTGAACCAACACCCCATGCACAAAAACAGAGCTTCCCGACAATTTTTCTTCATTACAGCAAGTTCAGCACGGGTCGTGCCCAGCCAACACGACCCCGTGCTGAGAGATCTGCAGGAAACGCCCAGTTCAGGTAACTGGACACGGGGCGTGTTCGCTGAACATGCCCCTGTTCCCAGCCTTCTGTTACTTTCTGATAATTTTTGTTACTGGCAACCTAAACACGGGGCCGTGCCCGGACACCATGGGCCCGTGTCCAGATGCCCAGTAACATTAAAATTTTGTTTTTAACACACCTTTTACACACTCAATCAACCTAAAACTTATTTTTGGGACACATTGAGGACAATGTGTAATTTAAGTGTGGGGGATGCTAAAACCTTGAATTTTGCAAGTCCTAATTACAAGCCTTACACAAAACTCTATTGGAACCGCTAATCACCCCAAATGTTTTCAAAAACTTTTCATTTTTTACTTGTTTTGGTTTAATTTAGGAATAACAAGTTCTAAAAATGTTATATTTTTACAAATTTACAACCGATAGCGTCGTGATAAAAAGAACCAACATAAGAAAATTATGAAATGGCATGACAAATCTAGTTAAAATTTGATTATATATACTTGATCACATAAAAACCCGTTCCCACAAAAAGTGAGTTTTGAGCCTTTATTGAGCATACAAATACACATCTTTAAAACTAAATGCTCATTTTTCGTTTCTTGTGTGAATAGCCGCTTGGTTTCTTACGACTCTAGAACTTGCCATGACAAAACATTCCCGGTCATTACCAACTTAAACCCAAGTAAGTAAATGATGGAGTCATTAGGACTAACCCCTTTTTTTTCAACACCATTATTTTTCTTTTTTTACCACCTACCCAAAATCCCCCTAGTTAACCCCTTTGAGCCTAAACCTTTTCATTTCTAACCCATAAAACAAACAGCCTTTACCCACCAAAAACCTTTTTCATTTTAAACCCCTTTATTTTAGTAAAAAGCTCGGATTTTGATGTGACGTTCCTTATCAAAAAAAATTGATGAAGTCAATAAATAAACAAACAAGTTCATCAAAAAGAACCTTGTTTGAAAAATGCTTCATTAGAATAAAAAGTTACAAAAATAAAAAAAATTACGAAAACCGACGCTTTTTACGCTTTTCGCCCTTTTCTACTAACCACTAACCCAAAACCACCTACCTTTAACCCAAGCCTTACCCTTCTCCAAAGTCCTCTTGATATTTACAAAGGTGTATAGTTAAAAAGGAGGAGGATTGATTGCTTGGCAAGCATATGGTAGAAGTAAGTTCCATGCTGGTCCCGAGTGTTTCACAAAAATACATCTTCAGCCGAGTGTTGAGTGATCTCCCGTGAGGTATGTGAACTTGTATATAAATGGAATTTTAAAGAGGCATGTTATGCCCAAATAAGTAATTTCTCTTATGTAATGTTCTAAATAAATCATAACGAATAGGATTGTAAATAACATAAAAATAAAACCTAATAAAAATCTTGGAATCCCGACATTCAAGACAAGCCCAAAACCTTCTCTTCTACCCATTCCATTTGGGAGTGTAAGCCACATTATAAGGAGTTTTGCTTGAGGACAATCAAAGATTCAAGTGTGGGGGTATTTGATGTGTGTAAAATGCAACAGATAAATTACATCAAATGAGGCATAAAACTAACCCTTTTTTAGTACTAATGTTGGAAAAAGTGTGCTTTTGTCTTCTTTTTATATTTTCAGGGTTAAAAGAGCTTAAACGAACAAAAGAAGCAAAAATGCAGCCAAATCTAACAATAATACAAGAAAAGGAATAAACGTGGCATGCCCGACCCCTCGACAGCATCTTCCCAAGCAAAAAAAAGAGATCAGAAGGTTGAACACGCCCCGTGCTCATTAAACACGGGGGCGTGCCCAAGTGTCTGCAGAAAAGACAAAGTTGTAGAAGCTTCTATTTCCCAACACGGGGGCGTGCCCAGCGGACACGGGGCCGTGGTCAACGCTAAGATTCGCAGAATCCAAGTAAATCTTGATAGTACAGATACGCTTCTGCACACGGGGCCGTGCCCAGCAGACACGGGGGCGTGGTCAACTAATGCAGACAAACTGCATTTTATGAAGAAAGAGAAGAAGGGTGGACACGGGGCCGTGTCCGGGCTTCTGTGCAGGCTATAAATAGAGGTGCTTGGTTCACTTTAAAGGCATCCCTTGGCAAACCACCTCTCTCTCACTTCACCCACCCACCACCACCATCACAACCCACATCCACCACCATCATCCATCATCCATCATAGAGTGTGTGTAGTAGTCTCGGGATCTAAGATTGATAGTAAGAGTTCTTGACAATCAAAGGCCATGTTTACCTAAGTCTCTTACATCACTTGGTGAAGACAAGCATTTAGTGTAATACTTTTTATTTTTAATCTTTTCGCACTTTTTATTTAGTTATGTATTAATGACTTTAATAACTAGTTTCTTATGTTGAAGGTGAAACTTCTTTATCATTTGTCTGTGGTGTCTTGGCGTTATTTTACTGTCTATATAAAATAAAAGATTTACACCATTCATATCTCCACGGTCTATATGGAGATATGTTGGCTACCTGGTCGGGGGTTAAGGGAGTGGTTTGGTAAGTGTCGCAACCCCCGATCCCAAATCCCCGGGAACGAGCGGCCGCGAGCCAGTTTCGGTGGTATCGTGTATTGTCTAATTTGGCATCGGAAATTTTCATCAGGACTGTAGTTAGGAAACATTGATCAGAGTAAAATACCACATTTTCATAACATTAAACAAATGGGTTAAAACCCAACTTCATAGTACA
This sequence comes from Helianthus tuberosus, assembly GCA_030545235.1. Classification (NCBI taxonomy): domain Eukaryota; kingdom Viridiplantae; phylum Streptophyta; class Magnoliopsida; order Asterales; family Asteraceae; genus Helianthus; species Helianthus tuberosus. The sequence continues at coordinate 155,007,039 of CM060366.1, read as the reverse complement.
CGCGTTTTCATAGGAATAAATCCTATTTTATTAATAAAAACATCTATTTTAATTTAAGTAACTTTATTGCCACTTTTCCAAGCCTTTAGTGCTGTCTAGCTGGCTTCTATTTGGCTTTCACAGTTTGTTACCTGAAACGCGTTTTAAAAACATTTGTCAGTGGGAAATACTGGTGAGTGAATCCCAGTTTAATCAAGTTTAAATAAAATCCCATTGTACAGTATTGAGGGCGATCCCGCAATTATATTTGTTTCCAAGACATCACAATTAACATCCATGGTACTGTCAAACCCGACTTGTGGAAATGTTAGTCCTTGACCAGGTGGTAACAAATTTTGTATACAAAACCCCAAAATACTCATGATAATTGTATTCTTACAAATACTCAATCACTGTTTAATATATAATTAATTAAATGAGGTTTTGTAAAAACAGTTAACAAAAAGCGGATCAACTCACATTGCTGTCTTAGATTTTCCGTAAGGGTTTCCTGAGAATTATCTATAATTTACACAAATTTACACGCGTTAGTATAATAACCCATTTTAACATTAGTAATACCCTCCCCGAGACGGCATTCCAACGACTACATCGGGCAGAACCACGAAAGCCGTTACGGAACCCTAGATCAATCGGGCAGCGTATCTAATACGTAACCAGGGGTTATAATACTTACAACAGAGCAGAACTTCGCTATTTAGGGTGGTATAATACCCGAGTATTATGTCTATTACTCAGAAATTCGCTTAAGAAAGAAAGAAATGAACGACGGAAAACGAAAACCCGATGCTTTCTTATATAGGGTCTGATCTCGGTCCTCTCGTGGCCCGTGTAACACAAGGCAAGGCCTTACGCGGCCCGCGTTGACTCCAGGTCAACGTGTAGCTTGTACGGGTCACTATCTAGCCTCGCCGGGTGTTGGGCCACGTGGCCGCACCGGGCTGCGCCACCTTTTAAGCTCACGCGGCCCGCGTGAAGGTTGGGGTGGGTCTTATGCGGCCCGCCTCAACTTAAAAATTCAGTTTTTTAATTATTTTAAATACTATTTAATGTATTTAAGACCCGTTTTCGCGTATGGGGTGTATTTTGGGACATATTGGGATATTTTAAAATATATTAGGGTGTCGGAAAATAATCGATGGTGTCGGTTTTATTGAGGATTGTTACATCCTCCCCACCTTGTTTTAGAGCTCGTCCTCAAGATCTACTGGAACAAGTGCGGATATTTCCTTTGCATTTCAGATTCAAGCTCCCATGTGTACTCAGGTCCTCTTTTGGAGTTCTACTTCACTTTGACTAGAACTAATCTCTTATGCTTGAGGTTCTTGACTTTCCTGTCTTCAATTTGTAGAGGCCTTTCTACAAACTTGAGTTGTTCATTTACCTCTATATCCTTAAGAGGTACTATTAGTGATTCATTAGCTAAGCATTTCTTGAGATTTGATACATGAAATACATCCTGTATTCCTGCCATTTCCTCTGGCAGCAGTAGCTGATAGGCTACAGGTCTATTCTTCTAATAATCTCAAAAGGTCCAAAATACCTGGGACTTAGCTTTCCCCGTTTGATGAATCTTACCACTCCTTTCCAAGGAGATACCTCAACAATACTTTATCTCCTACTTGAAATTCCAATGGTTTTCGTTGGTTGTCAGCATAGCTTTTCTGTCGATTACGTGCTGCTTTCAGTCGTTCCTTGACTTGAATAATCTTGTCGGTTGTTTCTTGTACTATCTCAGGTCCAGATAATTGCTTTTCCCCAATTTCTGCCCAACAGACTGGGGTTCGGCACTTTCGTCCATAAAGTGCTTCGAATGGTGCAACATTGATACTTGTGTGATAACTATTATTATAAGAAAATTCTATTAAAGGTAAGTGATCATCTCAATTACCTCCGAAATCAATTACACAAGCTCTAAGCATGTCCTCCATTGTCTGAATTGTTCTTTCGCTTTGTCCATCCGTTTGAGGATGATAAGCTGTGCTCAGATTTAACTTGGTTCCCATGGCTTTTTGGAAACTTGACCAAAAATGAGAGGTAAATCGACTATCTCTATAAGAAACAATTGATAAAGGAATTCCATGCAATGAAACGATTTCATTTACATATAATTTAGCTAGCTGTTCCATACTGAAAGTTTCCTTCGTTGGTAGGAAATGAGCTGACTTGGTTAGCCTATCTACAATCACCCAGATTGTATCATTACCTTTCCATGTTTTGGGTAATTTAGTAACAAAATCCATTGTTATTAATTCCCATTTCCACACTGGCATTTCTAGTTGTTGTAATAAACCTGAGGGTTTCAGGTGTTCAGCTTTAACTTGTGAACAAGTTAAACATTTAGAAACATAGGCTGCTATGTCCTTTTTCATTCCTATCCACCAGAAATTTTCCTTAAATCCTGGTACATTTTATCACTTCCTGGATGCATCGTATATTTAGACTTATGGGCTTCTTCTAATATATGATGACGTAGGTTTCCTAATTTAGGTATCCACATTCTTATTTTATGGAATCTCCAAATTCCACCTGTTCCTTGTTCTAATTCCTTAATCATACCTTTTAGTTTTTCAGCATCATCCTTGATTACTGATTCTTGTGCTTTTCTGATTTGATCATTTAAATCTACTTGTAGATTTAATTTAAGAGAACGTACCATTTTTGGCTTTTCATGATACTTTCGACTTAAAGCATCAGCCACTACATTTGCTTTTCCTTCATGATACTGGATATCACAATCATAATCACTAAGCATCTCCATCTAGCGTCTTTGTCTCATATTCAATTCCTTTTGCCCGAACACATACCTTAAACTTTTATGATCTATAAATATGGTAAAGTTACTACCATAAAGGTAATGTCTCAAAATCTTAAGGGAAAAATTATAGCTCCTAGTTCTAGATCATGGGTTGAATAATTCTCTTCATGATTCTTAAGTTGTCTAGATGCATAAGCTATAACCTTTTGGTGTTGCATCAACACACATCCATAACCTAACTTAGAAGCGTCACAATAGACTACAAAGTCTTCCGTTCCTTCTGGTAACCCTAGTATGGGTGTATAGGTTAATCTTTGCTTAAGAATTCTAAAAGCTTCTTCTTGTTTTGGTCCACATTCAAACTTAATGGATTTACAGGTTAACTTAGTTAAAGGAATGGCTATTCTAGAAAAATCTCGAATAAATCTTCTATAATAACCGGCCAATCCTAAGAAACTTCTAACCTCGGTTGGTGATTCAGGGGTTTTCCATTTAGTAATTGCCTCGATCTTTATTGGATCCACATGAATTCCTTCATGATTAACTAAGTGTCCAAGAAATTGTACCTGTTCTAGCCAAAACTCGCACTTTGAAAATTTAGCATAAAGCTTTTCCTTTCTTAATAAACTTAGAAGTGCGTGCAAATGCTCTGCATGTTCCTCTTTATTCTTAGAGTAAATTAGAATATTATCTATGAAGACGATTATGAATTTATCCAAATATGGTTTACATATTCGGTTCATCATGTCCATAAATGCGGCTGGGGCATTGGTTAAACCAAATGGCATGACAGTAAATTCATAATGGCCATACCATGTTCTGAATGCGGTCTTAGGAATGTCCTCTTCCTGTACCTTTAATTGATGATATCCTGACCTTAAATCGATTTAGAGAAAAATCGAGCTCCTTGCAGTTGGTCGAACAGATAATCGATTCTCGGTAATGGCTACCGATTCTTAATCGTGACTTTGTTCAATTCACGGTAATCAATGCACATACGCATTGATCCGTCCTTCTTTTTAACGAATAATATTGGCACTCCCTATGGTGATGAGCTTGGTTGTATGAATCCTTTTTCCAACAATTCATCTAATTGTTTCTTCAATTCCTGCATTTCGGCGGGTGCCAAACGGTAGGGTGCTTTGGCAATTGGTGCTGTTCCAGGTAACAGATGAATTCTGAATTCCACTTCTCTGTCTGGCGGTAGTCCTGGTAATTCTTCTGGAAATACATCTGAAAACTGAGACACTACTGGAATGTCTTTTAGTTCTTTTCCTTTAGTGTTAGTGATTATGGAAATCAAATACACTATAGAACCCTTTCTTGTATAACTTGCAGTTTTCATCACAGAGATGAATTTAGTGGATCTAGATGGTTTATCTCCTTTAATTGTGATCGTTTTACCTTTTGGTGAATTTACTTGGATTGACTTTTGATCACATAAAATACTGGCTTTATTGGCTATTAACCAATCCATTCCTAAAACGACATCAAATCCTACCAGATTCATTGGGTAAAGGTTTACTATAAACTTTTGGTTTAAAATTTCTATTCTTGCTCCCTGCAAGATTTCAGAAATCCTAACAGTTTCTCCATTAGCTGTCTCTACTAGACATTCTTGTGGTAGTTTAGTTAATGACTGATTTAGAAGTTTGCAAAATGAAGTATTAATGAAACTTTGGTTTGCACCAGAGTCAAATAATACCTTAGCAAAAACATCATTAACTAAAAACGTACCAGCTATCACGTCTGGAATCATCTTGGCTTCATCTGCAGTCAGAACAAATGCCCTGACATTTTTAGCGTTCTTGTTGTTCACAGCTGGAGCCAATTTCGGACAATTCGGCTTGATATGACCTTTCTCTCCACAGTTAAAGCACAGTCCATTACTAGTTTTCTTCCTGCAATCTTCTTCCTTGTGTCCCGGCATCTTGCAGAAATTGCAAAGAGTGGAGCATTTTCCCGAATGCTTTTTCTTGCAGACCTTACAGAATGGTGCAGAGGTAGAACCCATATTCCTACGATTGTAATTCCCAGAACGGAATTCTTTAGTAAGCCTTTGGGTTAGGTTTCTCCTCTGTTCTTCTTCTCTAGTACGGATTAATTCATCTGTCAAGGTATTCGCTAGTTCTACATCTTTTTCTATAGTTTGAGGTCTAGCTGCCTTGACCACATGTCTAATCTCTCCAATTAATCCCCAAATGTAACGGGAGATTAACACTGGTTCAGGTGATGCAAGGGTTGGTACTATTCTAGCATATTCAAAGAATATGGTAGTATAACCCTTACTATCTACCCCGGTCATCCTTAAGTTCAGAAACTTATTCGCTATCTGTTCCTTTTCATTGGGAGGGCAGAATTTTCTTTATACCATATTCTTAAATTCTTCCCATTCCATGTTGTATACCCTATCACTTCCTCTTGATTGGAGGATAGTGTTCCACCATTCTAAGGCTGAGTTCTTAAACAGATTAGAAGCAAACATTAATTTGTCTTCTTCAGCACACTTGCTTATTTTTAAAATAGCCTCAGTCTTTTCTATCCAGCGTAGAGCTGCAATCGGTCCTTCATTGCCCGAGAATTCTATTGGTTTGCAGGACCAGAATTCTTTGTAAGAACAACCATAAGGCATGGTTCTTCTTCTTTTGGGAATGGGCACCTGAAGTACGGGTCCATTGTTCACACTGTTTTCTGGTTCAATTGGTCGCTTATTGCTATGTTTACTTTTATTATTTGCTTCTTGAACCGTTTGAATAATAAATGGCATTGCATCTATAATTCCTTGTGCCACTATGTGTTGAACGGCACTATTATCCATTTGATTCCCATTTGTTAGTGCATACGTCTGCTGACTTCGTCTTATATCGAGTCTTGCATCATTCAAAGCACAAAGATCAAGAAAACAAGTCAAGTTGTTGATTTCGCTTGAAGTGTTAACATGAGATTTCGCTTGAGTGTATTGTTTCTGATTTCGCTTGAAGTGTTAACATGAGATTTCGTTTGTATGAGGTTTCGCTTGAAGATGTTTCAAGCGAAATCAGTTCTCTATAAATAGGTCTAGAGAGAAATCATTTGTAATGCTCTTGTTTCCGACGGCGAAGCTCTGTCGAAGTGTCTTCAGAACTGTAAACGTATCAGATTCAATATACAAGACAGTAAGTGATATCTTGCTGAATTCAACTCATTATGTCTGTTTCCGCCTTTCATTTTGAGTAGAACGCCTCTGATCGACTCATCTCGGGTCCGACAACGATCCTACAAGTGGTATCAGAGCTCAGGAAGAGGAGTTCTGCAGTTTTCAGCCTGATTTCATCTTATTTTCTTATCTCTACATCTTCTTTTATCAATTGAAAAAGTTTTAGCGGTGAAAATGGCCTGGATTTTTCACATCATATTCGGAATTATGTTTTAACAAACCCTTGAGAAAATCATATCAAAATTCAGACTAAATCTGATAAAATTGGACTAAAAACCTGATTCCGCTTGAACTTAACATCTATTTTCGCTTGAAAAATTGTGTTCATTTCAAGCGAAATAAGTGATTTCGCTTGAAATATAACTGATTTCGCTTGAGAAGGTTATTCACTTGATTTCGCTTGAAATTGCAAATCTGATTTCGCTTCAAACAGTTATTTCGCTTGAGTTGAAATTCTGTTTGAAAATTTTAATTTCGCTTGAAGTTGTTGTGCAGGTATTTCGCTTAAAAGTGACAGTTTTTGTGAAAACGTGTTACTGAATCATGAGTGAAGAATTTTACAACGCATTTGCAACATCCCCGACTACTCCAGCTATCATTGCTCAAAACATGAACTTGGAAAATGAAACTAGAACTACTCAAAAACCCCCGAAGCTAATGAGCATTGAGGAGTATTACGATTAGAAAGATCGGTTTGAAAACTGGGTTCAAGCTAATCACTTGAGATCTTGGGAGTGTATTTTGAAGAGATATGTACTACCACGTACTGATCTGCAGGTTAAGAAAGAAATCTCTGAATTCAATGACAAAGAACGAGACATGTACAGGGCTGAAAAAATGATGATTAGTCTGCTTCAGCAAGCAATTAAAGAAGACATCTTTGTATTACTTCAACATGACAAAACTTCAAAATCAATATGGGATGCTCTTAAAATCAAGTTTGAGGGAAGTGATAAGATGATTAAGAGTAAAAAGGCACTGCTTAAGAAAGAATTTGATTTATTCAAAAGTTTGCCAGGGGAAGACACAAAGAAATTGATTGAACGATATTGCCACTTAGTGCGTTCTATGTCCTTGTTAAGCATAACCAAAGATCGAGAAGAATGGGTCGACAAATTAGCTGATGCGTTACCTCAGAAAGAATGGGGTACATTTTTGATGATTTTGAAGAACACCGGAGTTTATGATGATTTGACGATTTCTCAGTTCATCGAGAAGATTGAGGGTCAAGATCTTGAACAGCAAAAGATTGCAAGGATGAATAATCCGAGTAATCAACAAGATGTGAAAATGTATTACAAAGGAAATGTTCAAGAGGTTGAAATGAGTCCGAAAATTCAAACTGCTTTTAGTGCTGGAAACTCGTCAGAAAATGTTGAACAAAGTCCAAATAGCAGCAGTGGATTTTCTTCATATCCAAGTGTTAATCCAAAGAGTTCAACTGCAGGCATTCATTCTCAAAGTTCAAAAAGTGGAAATGGTTGTGTGATACAGTGCAACATTGCATTGAATCTTCCAGAGGGTCAAAGTTTTTCTGAAGAAATTGCAAAAGATCACATGGCGTTACTTGCAACTGTGTTACAATCATATGAAGGTTTGGTTGCAGGGAGGATCGGAAATCCTATGCTGACAAAAGAGGATTATGATCAGATAGACTCTGAAGAAATGGAGCTCATGGATATCAAATGGTGCTTAGCTAGTGTCTTGAGGAGAGCAGAAAAGTTTAAAATGATAACAGGGAGAAATGATTTTCTGGATGCACATGTGTCTACTTTGGGTTTTGATAAATCTAAAGTTACTTGTTTTCGATGTAGGGAGAAAGGTCATTTCAAAAGAGAATGCAAAAATCAAGAGGCTAGTGGAGCAAAGAATCCTTTTGGTAAAGATGCTTATTGTAGGATCGAATTCCGACCTAAACGAGTCGTGTAGAAGAGTTTTTCACCGAAACAAGAGGCGGAAACAAGTGTTTCGATGTAATTCAGTACGTATTCACTTTAAACTGTCGAATTATATTGATAGAATGACGTTTACAACCTGTCGACACTTCGGCAGCACTTCGTGGCTCACCGGAAGACAACACCTAGAACTATGACTGAGATTTCGCTCCTATGCCTATATATATGGTTGTTGATTTCGCTTATGTGTCCACTTGACACATAAGCGATACCCCTAAATGTCATATGAGCGAAATAGTCTAGACACATGAGCGATACCTAGATGACATAAAAGCGAAATATGATTTTGACAAATAAGCGATATCATGCATTTGACAATTGAACGAAATCTTCATCTAACTCCATGCAAACTTCTTTGTCTTATTAGTGATGATGTCATGATGATGTTGCTTTGGTGATGTCATCATGACATCATACTTGATCATTCTTCGCAACGTACACGGGAACTGACTGAAGACGTAGACGACAGACGTAGTGCACCAACAGACTCCCCCTCAGATGTTGACGGAGTCTTCAGTGTTGAGTCTTTGCATCTTTAGTCTTTATCAGTCTTCTCTAACTCTCTGAAGTGTCTGACATTGTAAGAATCCTCAATCTCTATCTTCTCATCTCTTTTCATCACCAGCAAACTCTTCACGAACAATCTTCAAACTCCCCCTCTCAATCAGCTAGGATCGTAGCCTGAAATTCACTTTCCACAGGTTCTTAGATCGTAACCTGGCATTCCAACAAACTCAGGTTTCGGAACCTGGCTAACCTGCACATGCTCTACCCAAAAATAAATTTTCTGATGATAACTTGAACACAATTAGACATCACTCGAAAATATCACAAAAATGATCTAACATTTATAGTCTCTGATGAACCATTTGAAGAAATATCATTTTCATTTTTAAAACAACATACTCTCCCAAACCATTTGTTCATCATGTTTAGCACTTGGAATTTTGAAAATCAGCTTTTCAATATCAGTTGTCGAAAATCTTTTTGACTTTTTCAAAATTTATGCTAAAACACACTAAAATCTTTTTGGATTTTTGAATAGAATGAAATGCAGTAAAGAAATATTTACAGACAATATTTTTGTGAGTTTTTGTAAGAGGATCATATCAGTTTCTGAGACAAATCACCAACACCGTTAAGCTTCATTTCATTTTAAATTCTAAACGATTCACTTAGATTGTCAGTATGTTTGTCCACTTAAATTTTCACACAAAGTTCAACTGATCCGAGATACGATATTAATGTTTTAAGCACTTGAACTTATCCGTGTGTCCCACTACTTGAATATACTCCCGTATCCAGATCCCAATATTCAGTCTTACAGGTGAGTATACCACAGATGATATCTGTCAGGGGAATAAATTATGCAACCGTGATAGCTCAGGTCAGAACTTCCGTTCAGCAGAGAGCCTAGTTGACTTTTAGGTGTGTCCCCTTTAGAGGATCTTTTGAATTACAACAGCCATGATTAGCATTTTTCAATGTTTCATCATTTTTTAGCTGAGGGTGGTGCTGTATTTCAAGCAAGCAGAAAGTATTCTCCGGGGACTAGGCCATTGCTTCCGCAAAATCAGAAGTCCCGGGATAATACCCCAGATATCACTGAGTATAAAGACCTAGTATCTCAGAATAAGGGACCTTTCAAACAAGATTTCAGGGGTTACCTATATATCCAAGTTTGTGTTAACCCACAGAACAAGCAAGTTTGAAATTTAGGTTTATATCTCGTCACAATCTACTAAATGTGCAAAAATCTACTGGCACATCATCAGTAAGACCGTTTATCACTTTTTATCTTACCAATTCTTTAGCATGTTGTGATCATCCACTGATGTACTATCATTTCCTCTTTTATGCAACAAAACTCATTTTTCATTTTATCATGTTTTTGACTTTTTCAAATTTTTCAAATGTTTTTGGATTTTCTAAAAATTTCTTACTTCCCCTAAAATGCAAACACATTTTAAGAAATTTGAAAACAAACTGTACAATAAAGTTGACAACTAATATCGAATCACCTCAATTCGCCATTCACTTGGCATAAACAATCAGAATTCCCCCTCAAACTATTTTCCCATTTAGATTTCAAAACACTTAAGTTTGTTTTAATCAAATGGTTTTTCCGGAAAATAAGTTTGATTTTACCACTTGTAAATTTGGGGATGTGGTTCATCACTTTGTCTTCAACCATTTGTAGAAAATCAAGTACAAATTAATGTCCCTGATTTACCACTTATATGAAAAACACAAACAAATACACAGAATGATGCCGATTCCTGATCCACGATTACCAACTTGGGATCTCCGGCAAGTCCACAGACTCACTGTTCATAGTATGACCCATCCCAGTCACGAACTAGGGATGGTTCAGTTTTCTCCTTCTGTGTCTTCTTCTCATAAAACTCCTTCGTTCCTTTGACCTTCCTGTCAATCATTTTACCAAAAATATGATGAACTTTAGAGTTAAAGACTTTCTCAACATCGAAATCCTTTTTGTCATCATAAAATTGATTTGATATCTCAACTTTACCAATTTTCTTTTTATAATTTTCAGCCCGAAGTGATGGAAAATTCACATCATCAACAATTGGTACTGAGTTTTCTCCTTTTACCTCAACCTGTGGCTCCTCTGATTTTGTGGAATCAGATTCATCGCCAGAAGATAGCTCCTCTGATTTTGACCTATCAGAATCATCGCTAAAACTATCAACCGATTTCTTAACAACCCATTTCTGAGTGTCAAAATTTGCTTTCTTCTTGTAAAACCTGTTTGAACTTTCACCAATTTCAAAAGTTGAATTTTTGAACAATTTAGTTCTGTCAATTGGTGGTTCAAACACAACTTCTTTTTCTTTCTGTTTATGAGAAACTCCCTGTTTTAATGGTATTGCCTTAAAACAATCTCTGGCAATATGTCCAACAGTGTTGCATTGGAAACAGGTTCTCGTATCTTTCCTTTGTCCAGCAAACTTCATCTCTTCTTGCTTCGTTGCAAGAAACTCACTATTTGACTGCCTCCAAACCTTTTTCTTTTCTTCCTCATCTCTTGATGTACCTGAAATAAATGTCATCTTTGCTTTAAAATCACGAACATATGTTTCATTTTTCTGTTTTTCTGTTGGAGTAAAACCAAGACCTTTCTTTTTGAAATTACGGTTAGGGTTTGGTTTCTTGTGAAAACCAGAACCAGAACTGTAACCTTTTTTCTTGTTTAATCTTTGTTGTACTCTTGAGGTGTATTTTTTAGGTTTATCAATAAGATTTACATCTTTTATTTCAGAAATATTAATTTCTGTTAGTTTGAAAACCTTTTTGATCAATTCAGTTTTGACACCTATTATTGGAAATTCCTCATCAGAATATAATTTGTCGGAATCATTCAAAGTATATGCAACTTTAAACGTTTCGTCATTCAAATTAGATTTTGATAACAGGAATTCTTTATTGTATACTCTTTTAACCGAAGAATTTGGACTGTTGACTGTCGAACTCGAACTTTCAGAACCAGACTTAGACTCTGACTCTGATTTTGACTCTGAGTTTGACTCCAACTTTGACTCCTCAGTTTCATCTTTATCCAACACCTGATCGACGACTTTCTTTATTAACTCGGACTCATGATCAGTGTCAGATGATGTAAACGTAACATCAATATTTTCTGGCAAATTGACTGACGACTCCGACTCCCACTGTAAATTTGTTGCTTTTTCGACTCTTTCCTGATTTGGATTCCTGGGCAAATATCCATTTTCTAACGGGGGTGGACACTTGTTGTAACCTATATCTTGTTTCTTACCAGAATCCTTCTTTTCAGTCTTTTTCTTTGATTCATTCTTCTTCTTATTCTTCTTTTCTGGAGTCTTTTCTTCAGCCACTTTTTCAGCATTCTTTTCTTCAGTTACTTCATCCTCTTCAAATGCCTTCATGCCTTCAACAGTCGGATAAATCCTGTCAATGACATAAGAAGTACATGAGTAACTTTTCAACAAACGGTTTACTCTTTCAGTCTCAATTCTTTGCAATTCTAGCTTTTGTTCTAAAGCAGCACACTTCTCGATGTAGTTGTTCACCACTTTTTGCTTTGTCATAAAAGCACCCTGAAGCGTCTTCATTGCAGTTGCTTGTTCTTCACTTGTTTGATTATACTGGTTCATTGCTTTGTTCAACACATCATAAGATTCCTTCAAACTGTTCAAGTTATAGATCAATGTACTGTTCTGCCTTTTTATGGCTTCACAGTTATCACATTTCACCGGAATCTTTTTAGCATCAACTTCTTCATCAACTTTGAACTTCGGAACTTCAACCTTTACTTTCCTTTTGATCACTGGAATTTCTTCGTCATCACTGCTCACTGGAGTCTTGACCTTTTTCTTCTTCTTTTTAACCTTTTCATCTTCACTGTCACTTTCAGCAATTAGTTTCATATCAGCTTCAAATTTTCTCTTCCAATATTCAGTATCATCATCACTGTCCTCTTCAACTCGAGCTACAAAAGCTGTGTGAGCTTTAGCTTGATCAGGAATATAATCATCCCAAGTAAAATTCTCCCAGCTAAAACCCTCAGGTAATTTTTCATCATCTTGATCTATTATCAATGCACTACCATCAACTCTCTTTGAAGAATCTTGATTAACCGCACAAGCTCTCTTTCCAGAGTCTTCAATAATGTGCATTCCATGCGCAGTTTGTGCTTGATTTTGATGTTGTTGAGATGGTTGTTGAGCAACTTGATGGTAGATGGCTTTTCGATAATAATCATTGTTGTTGTTGAAAGGATTTTGGGCTCCACTTGCTTTGCGATTGGTGCACTCCCTCTTGAAGTGACCTTTCTCCCTGCAACGAAAACAAGTGACTTTAGATTTGTCAAAACCTAAAGTAGAAGTATTAGCTTCACGTAGATCATCTCTTCCAGTGATTTGTTTGAATTTCTCAGCTCTCCTCAACACACTGGCCAAACACCATTTTATGTCCATCAGCTCCATCTCCTCAGCATCGATCTGGTCGTAATCTTCCTTTGTCAACATTGGATTCCCGATTCGACCTGCAACAAAACTACCATAAGATTCAAGAACAGTTCCCAATAAAGACATATGGCTTTTTGCTAACTCTTCAGAATATTCCTGATCATTTTCAATGTTCAACACAATGTTGCATTGAATCTTTTTGCCATTTCTTGTTGTTGAAACATTCGGATCAAAAGATGGAAATGATGTGAAACTTGTTTTATTGTTTGATCCTGATGATGAACTTCCAGAAGAATTCTTGGCATTGTAAGCAGTTTCTATTTTCGGAGATAGATTTGAAGACTTTTCATTCACTCCTGCTTTATAATACAATCCAATATCCTGTTCACCATCGAAATCTTTCATTCGAATAATCTTTCGTTGCTCCATCTCTTGAGCTTCCAACTTCTCAATGAACTTGCTAAGTGTCAAACTACTAAAACCTTTCTTGTTTCTAAGCATCATAAGATATGTTCCCCAAGTCTCGTGTGGCAATGAATCAGCAAGTTTTTCGATCAACTCTTCATTGTCTTTCTCAATGCTCAATCTCTTCATATTTGCTAGCAGATTGCAATATCTTTCAATAATCTGCTTTGTGCTTTCATTCTTCAACCCACGAAACAAATCGAACTCTTTCTTTAGAAGTGACTTCTTGTTCTTTATCATTTCTTGACTACCAACAAACTTTGATCTTAACGCTTTCCAAATCGAGTAGGAAGTTCCGTTATGTTGTAATAACACCAAGATGTCTTCTTTCACAGCTTGTTGTAGAAGACTCAGCATCATTTTCTCATCTTTGTATTTCTTTCTAGCATCGGCGGTTAGATCTTTAATCGGAACCACTTCTTCATCATCATTCGTCGGTCGAATGTACTTTGTCTCTACACATTCCCACGCATCAAGATAGTTAGCTTGCACCCAATTCTCGAAACGACCTTCCCAACCTTTATACTCTTCAATGTTCATTAGTTTGGGCGGCTTTTGCATCGTCCCTGTTTCGTTTTCCATCAATGTGTTCTGTGTAATACTGATCGGAGTAGTCGGGGTAGCAAACGCGTTGTAAAAATCTTCGTCCATGATTCGGTTTTCAACTGAGCTGTATCACCTTGTAAAAATACCTGTCGAGTACCTGACAATTACCTGACGAATAACAAACAACACACAATAAGTTTAAACGTTTTATCAATTAACCAAAAGAAACTGGTAATCGAACTGATGACTATTTTGAACGGATTGAAGGTTGACACACTGTGCGGACTAAACGTTGCCCAACTGAGTGAACTGAATGACTCGGATGACTTTTTGACACCTTTGAACTCCGAACTGTGTGAACTGAACAATTTTTACGCAATCACACGAAACAACCTGACTGACCACTGTACTGATTTGTCTTTTGCGAGAGTCACCAAAAACCAAGACCACGAGACCTGTTGATTCTATTTAAACAATTTGAACTAAAGTTGCACACAACTTGATCAACTAACACATGTGAACTAACAAATCATTTTTTAACATATAATATGTCAATTAATTGTATACTTTACATGCGCCTGACACACTTTGTTCACATGAACTAGAGACAAAACCACATAGCCATATTTTGATATTTGTTGAAATATGAAGCTGACAATTTTTAATGAGATACAAGTAGATCACACATGACCCATATTAATACAATCAGATAAAGTTGTACATCACATGCACTCAACAACACTTACACATATATCAAACATGAATCACATGCAATTCTGATTAAAGCAATTATAATGTAAACTTGTGATTTATAATTCCAACACACTGACAAACAATTAATGACCTATTAATACAAATACAAGACCCGAAATGATATTATTTCATGCATTGACACCCTAGTTTAATATTTTCACAATACTCAATGAATCAATCACGTGAATTAAACGGTGCAGCAGATCACATGATTACAATATTCAATCTTAGTTGATATAAAGTCGAAATTACTCAGTGGTCACAAAAGCGGAACCATCATGTACACTCGAGCGAAATCATATTGTTCATATGAGCGATACCTTCAAAAATCAAGTTTTTAATTCGATTTTAGCTCTGAAATTTTTAAGGATTTAATAAAACATGATTTCGAGTGCGATGCGAAAATTTGAAGCGATTTCGACCGTAAAAGTTTAAAATTTTTCGAAAAAGAAAGGTGTAGAATCAGATTTAACGGCTGAAATGTATAAAACTCTTCTCCACTGGCTCTGATACCAATTGTAGGATCGAATTCCGACCTAAACGAGTCGTGTAGAAGAGTTTTTCACCGAAACAAGAGGCGGAAACAAGTGTTTCGATGTAATTCAGTACGTATTCACTTTAAACTGTCGAATTATATTGATAGAATGACGTTTACAACCTGTCGACACTTCGGCAGCACTTCGTGGCTCACCGGAAGACAACACCTAGAACTATGACTGAGATTTCGCTCCTATGCCTATATATATGGTTGTTGATTTCGCTTATGTGTCCACTTGACACATAAGCGATACCCCTAAATGTCATATGAGCGAAATAGTCTAGACACATGAGCGATACCTAGATGACATAAAAGCGAAATATGATTTTGACAAATAAGCGATATCATGCATTTGACAATTGAACGAAATCTTCATCTAACTCCATGCAAACTTCTTTGTCTTATTAGTGATGATGTCATGATGATGTTGCTTTGGTGATGTCATCATGACATCATACTTGATCATTCTTCGCAACGTACACGGGAACTGACTGAAGACGTAGACGACAGACGTAGTGCACCAACACTTATTATCGGAAAGCCATATATCAACAAGTTGCTCATCAACCATATCAACAAAAGGAAACACAAACTGCTCATGGAAAAATGATAGAAGATGCTAACAAGAAAGCTTATTCTGGTATCATTGATCAAAATGATGAGAAAATGGCTCCAGGTTTCAATTGGAACAAATACATATCAGCTGATAGTAAAGCATGTTTAATAAACCAAGATGATGAAAAGTTACCTGAAGGGTTCAGCTGGGATCAGTTTGCGGATGAGCATGGGAATTTTAAAGCTTTTATTGCAAAGATAGTTCAAGAACCGGATTTGTTTACAGAGTCGATGAAAGCAATTGGTGTTCATGAAAAGAAACAAGAAGAAGAATCGGTTTCATCCGATGAATGTTCAGAAGAAGCAACTGTTGTTGATCAAACTTCAACTGATTCTGGTTCTTTAGATGAAAGTTCTGAAAGAGCATTAGAGTTTGATCAAACACCATTTGATTCTGGTTCTTCAGATGATAGTTCTGAAAAGTCGATAAATTTTGATCAATCACCAACTGATGACAGTGATGATGATGAAGAAGAAAGACATATTAATGTTGCAAAAAATCATCTATCTCCTGAAAGTTTTCAATTCTATTTTGCAGATCGCTTGGAGAAACTGAAGAAGAGACGTGCAGCAAAAGAACAAAAGAAAATGAAGAATGAAAGTGTTGATCAAGAAGAAGAGACTGTTCAAAAAGAAGAAGTTAAAGTTGAAAAGGTGATTGAAACTGAACTGGTGATTGAGGTTGAGAAAGTCATCAAAGATGAAAAGATTGTGGAAGTTAGCAAGCCTTGCTTAAAGTGTTCAGAATCTTGCAAGAAATGTGCAGAAAAAGATGAGAAACTGAGCGAGCAAGAAAAGATGAAAGTGCAATTATTGTTCAATCTCAACTATGTGAAAGAATCTTACGATGTGCTGAATAGAACAGTAACTGGTCTACAAAAGACTAACTCAGAAAGAGAAGATGCATTGACCATGATGAATTATGTGATGATGACAAAGCAGAAGACAATTAATCATTACATTGAAGAATGTGCAAAGCTGCAGCGGGATTTGGAGAATGAAAAGATTGAGAATGAGAGAATTAGACGTTTATTACAGAGTTATTCTAGTTCTGATTATCTCATTGATCGAATTTACCCAACTGTTGCAGGTTTTGAAGCTTTTAAAGATGATAAGAAGACTGACAAGAAGGATACTGGTAAGAAACAGAGTGTTAGTTATAATAAGTGTCCGCCTCCGATTTGGGAAGGATATTCTCCTAGAAAACCGAATGAGGAGCAAGTCGAAAAAGCGGTCAATATAAAGTTAAAGTCCGATATAAGCGATGAATTACCAGAAAACATTGATGTGGAGTTTACATCGTCTGACACTGATTATGAGTCCGAGTTAATAAAAAATGTGGTCGATCAGGTGTTGGATACAGATGAGGAATCGGAGTTAAAGTCTGAGTCAAAGTCCGAGTCTGGGTGTTCAAGTTCGTCCATCAAAATTTCGAGTTCGTCGGTCAACAGTTCAAAATCGTCGGTTAAACGGGTTTACAATAAAGAATTCCTGTTATCAAAATCTAATTTGAATGACGAAGCAATCAAAGTGGCATATACATTGATTGATTCAGACAAATTATATTCTGATGAGGAATTTCCAATAAGAAGTGTTAATTTTGACAAGATCAAAAAGGTTTTCAAACTAACAGAAATTAATATTTCTGAAATAAAAGATGTAAATCTTAAAGAAAAACTTATAAAATACACTTCAAGAGTTCAACAACGTTTAAACAAGAAAAAGGGTTACAGTTCTGGTTCTGGTTTTCAAAAGAAACCAAATCATAACGGTAATTTCAAAAAGAAAGGTTTAGGATTTATTCCACCAGAAAATTATAAAAATGAAAAATATGTCCAAGATTTTAAATCAAAAATGACATTTGTTTCAGGAGGAAATGCTGAAGAAGAACAGAAGAAACCTTTCTGGAGACAATCAAACCAGGAGTTTCTTGCTGAGAAGAAGAGAATAGGAACTGGAGTTTTTCATAGAAAGGATACTAGAATATATTTTAAATGCAATGAAGCTGGTCACATTGCATGGAATTGTCCGTTGGATACAAAGAAAAAACAGGGAGTTTCTAAAAGATTCAAAGAAAAGGTTGTTGAGAAAAATGAGTCACCAACGAAAAAATTTAAAATTTTTGGAAACTCAACATATGAAGTTGGTGAATGTTCAAAGACTCATTTTTATCAAAAGAGAGCTAAACATGACAACCAAATGTGGGTTGTTAAGAAGTTTTATAAGAAACTTGGCGATGAATCTGATTCCACAAAGTCAGAAGAGCCACAAGTTGAGTTAAATGTTGAAAACTCAGTACCTCCAATGGATGATGTTCACTTTCCACCATTGAGGGCTGAGAATTTTAAATCAAAAGTTGGGAAAGTTGAGATCTCGAATCAGTTTTATTCTGAAAAGAAGGAATTTGATGTTGAGAAAGCTTTTAATGGAAACATTAAAAAGATTTTTGGGAAAATGGTTGAGGGAAAAGTGAAAGGGGTAAAGGATTTTTATGAAACAAAGAAAGCAACATTTTACCCAAGTGCAAATGTAGGTGAGGAGGAAACATCCAAGTTTGGTGAAGCTTGGATGTCTGTTTTTCATATGTGAGAAGTATGACTTGCCGGAGCTCCCAGGTTGGTAAGCGTGGAGCAGGAATCGGCATTATTCTTGAAAGGTTTGGTTGGTAAATCTACAGGTGATAATTCTGATTTACAAGTGGTTTTGGTTGACAAGTGAACCTGCTAGTGATTGAGAAGGTATTCACTGACAAGTGGTAAATCAAGGACATTAAGTTGTACTTGCATTTTCCTACAAGTGGTTGAGAAACAAAGTGATGATCTCTCACCCAAATTTACAAGTGGTAACTCCAACAAAACTTATTTTCCGGAAAAATCATTTTGGTTAAAACAAACTTAAGTGTTTTGAAATCATAATGAGAATATAGTTTGTTGAAATGGGGAGTTCTGATTGTTTATGTCAAGAGGATGGCGATTTGAAGCGATTTGATATCAGTTGTCAATTTACTTGTATAGTTTGTTTTCAAATTTCTTTTATGTGTTTGCATTTTAGGGTGAGTAAAAATTTTCAGAAAATCCAAAAACATTTGAAAATTTGAAAAAGACAAAAACATGATAAAACAAAAAGAGTTTTAGTGTCAGAAAAGAGGAAATGATAGTACATCAGTTGACAGTTACAGTATGCTAAAGAAATGTAATGTTTAAATAGCGTTAAACGGTCTCACTGATGATATGCCGATAGGTTTTTACACATTTAGTAAGCTTTTTCGGGATATAAACTTAAATTCAAACTTGCTTATTTCGTGGGGAACACTACTTGGATATATAGGTAACCCCTGAAATCTCATTTGAAAGGTCCATCTTTCTGAGATACTAGGTCTTTATGCTCAGTGATATCTGGGGTATTATCCCGGGACTTCTGATTTTGCGGAAGCAATGGCCTAGTCCCCGGAGAATACTTTACTGCTTGCTTGAAATATAGCACTGCCCTCAGCAAAAATGATGAAACAATAAAATTGATAATCAATGCTGTTGTAAAAAGATCCTCTAAAGGGGACACACCAAAAGTCAAGCCGTCATCTCTCTGCTGAACGGAAGTTCTGACCTGAGCTCTCACGGTTTCGCATCTAACCCCTTACAGATATCATCTGTGGTATACTCACCTGTATGACTGAATATTGGGATCTGGATACAGGAGTATATTCAAGAGGTGGGACACATGAATGAGTTTAAGTCCTTAAAACACCTAACTCATATCCTGAATCAGTTGAAATTTGTGTGAGAATTTAAGTGGATCAGTACATCAGCAATCTTAGTGAATTGTTTAATTCTTATTGTGTAACTAAGCTCAACGGTACTTGTGATTTGTCATAAACTGATATGATCCTCTTGCACAAACTCACAAAATATTGTCTGTAAATATTTCTTTACTGCATTTCTTTTCATTCAAAAATCCAAAAACATTTTAGTGTGTTTTAGCATAATTTTTGAAAAATTCAAAAAGATTTTCGACAACTGATGTTGGAGAGCTGATTTTCAAAATTCCAAGGGCTAAACATGATGAGAATATAGTGAGGGGGAGTATGTATTTAAATGAAAAAGATTTTGAAGAATTGTTTACAAATGGTCATCAGAAATTATCATTGATAAATCTTTATGTTTTAATTTGAAGGAGAGTCTGGATAGATAAAGTTGTAAATTGTTAAATTTGTGAAATTTATTTCTGGGTTAAGAATGTGCAGGTTAGTCAGGTTTTAATCCTGAGCAAGATGTGAGCCAGGTAACGATTCTGAAATTTCTGATGCTGATGAACTTAAGGAATCAAGAGATCTGAAGAAAGAGCACAAGTCAGGATATCTGAATGATAGAGAGCCAGGTTCCGATACCTGAAGACTATGTGATTTCAACAAGCCAGACTGTGATCCCAGCATAACGAAAGGGGGAGTCTGAAGATATTCGAGTAGATTGTTCGAGGAGAGTTTAAGGATGCTTACACGTCAAAAAGAGTGATCAGACTGATAAAGACTGAAGACGTTGAAGACTCGACATTTAAGACTCGTCAACATCCGAGGGGGAGTCTGTTAGTGCATACGTCTGCTGACTTCGTCTTATATCGAGTCTTGCATCATTCAGAGCACAAAGATCAAGAAAACAAGTCAAGTTGTTGATTTCGCTTGAAGTGTTAACATGAGATTTCGTTTGAGTGTATTGTTTCTGATTTCGCTTGAAGTGTTAACATGAGATTTCGTTTGTATGAGGTTTCGCTTGAAGATGTTTCAAGCGAAATAAGTTCTCTATAAATAGGTCTAGAGCGAAATCATTTGTAATGCTCTTGTTTCCGGCAGCGAAGCTCTGTCGAAGTGTCTTCAGAACTGTAAATGTATCAGATTCAATATACAAGACAGTTTAAAGTGATATCTTGCTGAATTCAACTCATTATGTCTGTTTCCGCCTTTCATTTTGAGTAGAACGCCTCTGATCGACTCATCTCGGGTCCGACAACGATCCTACACCATTGTTATTGATGCTCGGATTCTCATTAACCACGTTAATGTTACTCTGGTTATCGTTATTCAGGTTTCCTTGATTTCATTCGTCGGCCATCTAAATTTTAAACATTTACCCCATATTAATATCATAAAATAACATTTAATATAGTCAATCACATGATACGCAATTTAGCCAAAAGCGTCGATCATTGCGACTTTACTCTATTCATATACTATGCGTCTATTACACACTAGTACTGAAATAAAAATTGCAATACCGACTAAAGAAAAATTACACTAATAATAGTAGGCATCCATACAAACATATTTTATTTTATTATTTTATTATTATTATTATTACTACTACCGCTTCACCATCACATTCACAGATATGGATTCATCCAAAAATCCATATTGCGTTCGTCGTATTTCCATACGAGTCGTTCTCCCACCTGTCGCATTCTCTCACTACTTTCTAGAATTTCCTCACCAAATGTCCTAAGTTCTTGTACGTTTTCTGCACTCATTGGGGGTGCAGGTTCTAGGACTGGGTTCGGAATCTAGGGTGCGGGTTCTTGGTATGGGGGTGTAGGTGTCTGGAATTGGTAAGGATCTTCTAAAATTTCCCTAATGTATTCATCGTGGAAATAGGGATCTAAAGGATCCAAACCTAGGTAGGCTCCTACGATCTGCATGGGCGTGTCTTCATGTATCGGGTAACGTTGCACATTGTCCCTAACTTCATCCCACCAGGGATCGTAATTTGGGTCTAGGGGGTTTGGTGCTGGTACCCTAGGAATTTCCTTCGGGTTAAAATCATGCATTTCTACTTGGTTGTCAGGGTTTTCTATCTCCATTGGTTGGTCAGGGATTGGTGGTTGTGGTTGGGGTGCTATTATCTGTTCCAGATTAGGGTCAGCTACAGTGGTTGCTAGGATGTGGATGTTGGCTATACCCCTATTTATCATCTCCTGGGCATAGGCATCTGTCTCTCTCTTGGCTGCGGCTAGTACTCTCTGGTCTTGTAACTTTTTCATACGTTTTCTATGCTCGTGTGCCCCTCGACTGAACCATCCCCTCTTTTTCTAAGGAAATGGCTCTTCTGACTGAGCCTTAAACACAAAGATTCCTTCTTCCGTATCAGCAGAGTACCCTGAGAGGGCAGGCTGAGAAGAGGAGGTGCCTTCGCTTCTAGACGAACCAGACAATTGACGGTACGCGTCAGATGGTCCTTGGTCGCTCATACTGTAAACTGACAGATAGTCAAATAACACATAAAAATTAAATACAATTATGCACGTATTTCTGTAATTTATTTCCTAACACTTTATATTTTAATGTCAGCAGAACACCTCTGTGGCTTAATCAGTGGCTTAGCTCAGATACCTCCTTTTGTCGCAACCCCCGATCCCAAATCCCCGGGAACGGGCGGCCGCGAGCCAGTTTCGGTGGTATCGTGTATTTTCTAATTTGGCAGCGGAAATTTTCATCAGGACCGTAGTTAGGAAACATTGATCAGAGTAAAATACCACATTTTCATAACATTAAACAAACGGGTTAAAACCCAAGTTCATAGTACACACGTTTTCATAGGAATAAATCCTATTTTATTAATAAAAACATCTATTTTAATTTAGGTAACTTTATTGCCACTTTTCCAAACCTTCAGTGTTGTCCAGCTGACTTCTATTTGGCTTTCTCAGTTTGTTACCTGAAACGCGTTTTAAAAACATTTGTCAGTGGGAAATACTGGTGAGTGAATCCCAGTTTAATCAAGTTTAAATAAAATCCCATTGTACAGTATTGAGGGCGATCCCGCAATTATATTTGTTTCCAAGACATCACAATTAACATTCATGGTACTGTCGAACCCGACTTGTGGAAATGTTACTCCTTGACCAGGTGGTAACAAATTTTGTATACAAAACCCCAACATACTCATGATAATTGTATTCTTACAAATACTCAATCACTGTTTAATATATAATTAATTAAATGAGGTTTTGTAAAAATAGTTAACAAAAAGCGGATCAACTCACATTGCTGTCTTAGATTTTCCGTAAGGGTTTCCTAAGAATTATCTATAATTTAGAAAAAATTACACGCGTTAGTATAATAATCCATTTTAACATTAGTAATACCCTCCCCGAGACGGCATTCCAACGACTACGTCGGGCAGAACCACGACAGCCGTTACGGAACCCTAGATCAATCGGGCAGCGTATCTAATACGTATCCAGGGGTTATAATACTTACAACGGAGCAGAACTTCGCTATTTAGGGGGTATAATACCCGAGTATTATGTCTATTACTCAGAAATTCGCTTAAGAAAGAAAGAAATGAACGACGGAAAACGAAAACCCGATGCTTTCTTATATAGGGTCTGATCTTGGTCCTCTCGTGGCACGCATAACACAAGGCAAGGCCTTACGCGGCCCGCGTTGACTCCAAGTCAACGTGTAGCTTGTCCGGGTCACTATCTAGCCTTGTCGGGTGTTGGGCCACGTGGCCGCACCGGGCTGCGCCACCTTTTAAGCTCACGTTGCACGCGTGAAGGTTGGGGTGGGTCTTACGCGGCCCGCCTCAACTTAAAAATTCAGTTTTTTAAATTATTTTAAATACTATTTAATGTATTTAAGACCCGTTTTCGCGTATGGGGTGTATTTTGGGACATATTGGGATATTTTAAAATATATTAGGGTGTCGGAAAATAATCGAGGGTGTCGGTTTTATTGAGGATTGTTACAGTAAACGTCTTGCCTTGTTCAATGTATAGATCCTGCAAGGACCTGGGTCAAGCTTAGTAGGACCTCCTTCAATACCCACTGGTATCGGATGGCGGGGGTTCGAATTTCTTGATCCCCTCATATGTAAACTACTATTAAAACATTAACCCGGCTACTTAGGATTGTATCCCTGCTGACTCAAACTACTTAGCTGAGGGTAACGTCACCTTCAAAAGAGGGGCCTACCACATTACGCATTAATAACTTAATTAATTATCTTTCAATAATCTAACCCTTTAGGATTGTATCATTGCTGACTCAAACTACTGGGTTGAGGGTAACGTCACCTTCAAAAGAGGGGCCTACTACTATAACTAAGATAATCTCTTAAAAAATGCAAAAGTGCGGAAATAATCAAAGGTTACACTAAAGGCGAGTCGGATCCAAGTGATTCATCTTTTCTATCTGTTTTTATTTTTATTTTCAGCAATTTTAGTTTTTATTTTCATGTTTAAACTTTTTTTCTAAAATTTTGATTTGATTAGACGTTGAGGATAAACCGGTACTAAAAGCTCTTGTGTCCTTGGACGACCTCGGTATCTTACCAACGCTATACTACGCTCACGATGGGTGCAGTTGCCCATATGTGTGTTTAGTGTTAGTAAAATATCATGTTTTATAAATTTAAAACTTGACTAAAGTGTAAAAAGGGCTAAAAATATACATAAAAACCTATCACACCTAACGCACATCACCGGCTAAGTCATGAACAAGTTCCATATGCCGATATACTTTAGACAAGTCACAATATCAGTAGGATATCAACTCGTATGCCCGTTAAGGTTTTAAAATCAAACTATGCCTCATAAGGGCGTTTTGGTATTTTACGACGTATAAAAGAAAGTTGAGCACAAACTGATGTTGCAATCATAAACAATATTTGAAAACACTTTATTTATGATATAATATCAGTATGATACCAAACATATGTGTGTTTTATAGTTTAAAACCAAACTATGCTCCGTAGGGGCATTTTGGTAATTTCACACATAGTTTTGAAGGCTAATTTGGGAATCTGAGTTTATAATATATACCTACTGTAAAAATATTTAAAATGATTTATAAAATCAATAGGTAACAAGTCTTGATTGGTAGTTATGGTTTAAAATCTTATTATGCGCCGAAACGGCGTTAAAGTCGTTAAATGACGATATTTGCGATCTTTTAGGAAAACAAATGTTATGATCAGGTTTATATGACCAAAATATGTTAATTAATATAACATATCAGTAATAAAAAGGTTTTGTATGAAAATTGTGCTTTTAAATCATTTTAGGTGCAAAAAGGGCATTATCGTCATTTAAGGACGTAATTCAAGAACGTATGCGTAAACTCAGCTTGTAAACTGAATGAACATCCCAAATTATCTAATTATGATATTACATCAGTAGACAATGAGTTTGGTATGAAAAATTATGCTTAAAACCGATCTAGTCGCATAAAGGGCATTTTGGTCAATTTAAAGCATAATTTACGACATTATATGCAAATTCAGTTTATGATCAGATTTGTAACATCAAAATATGTTAAACATATTAACATATCATTACCTAAGTTGTTTGACAGCTTATTGATGTCTAAAACCTTATTTTTGCTAAAAAGGGCATAATAGTCAAAGTACGGCATATTAACAGAACATGTGTAGAAACTCAGATTTCTAATATGATCGTGTAATATAACCTTATAGGGTTATGTACATTATATTACGATCATAACGGAACCTATAATCAGTAGCAAACTAATCTAATTCGGTTCATAATCAAAAGTCAACGCAGAAGTCAAACTTCGGCGACTTTCGGTTGCAAACCGACCCTAAAACTGGAATTGACGAGCCGAACATGTTTACACATGTTCTAATAATTATTACCAAGTTGTTTAACTGATAAAACATATTTTAGAACATTTCTAAACTCATATCACAATTATTTCAAAAACTGACCCGTTGACTTTTTTTAAAACAATATTACGTTGACTCGTCAATTGACCAAGCAAACGTGATTCTTAGAATGTGCCCTTTTGAGGGTTTAACACATACCTAATTACAATCATGTAGCTATGTTCGTTGCGAACAATGGCTTGACCGTTTACGGTCTAACTAGAAGTCAAAGCGTTTATCGTAAACGCTTGACTTTTCGGCTTTTTAAGCCAAATAAAAGAACTAGTCATGAAAGGAACACTTACAAGTGGTCCTATGGATTGAATAAAACTCAAAGGTGGTTCCCAATTACTTAGGATCCTCCAAGATGAGAAGATAGGAAGAAAGAATGAATGGTGCACTTTGAAAATGAAATTTCAAGGCCTTTATATAGTTTTTGAGAAAGGATAAGATCATGCCATGTGTTTAGGGAAATCATGAGATGATTACAAGTGTTATACTAGGTTTTTAAAACCATTAACAAGTCCATAGATTCATCAAACGGTTTTAGTTATGTGTGGGCTTTAAGTAATGAATAAAAATAATAATAATAATAATAATTATATATGCCCATTGTGACCAATATTAGGCACACCCGAGAGTATGACCGAGCATCACGGAGTTCCCGGTTCGTTTAAAAGGTCTCTTAAAGATGTAGATTTACACGTTAACGCTTTTAGTCCTTTTAACGCTCAAACTTGTGCGTATTATCGTTTAATGGCATCAAAGCCTTAAACGGCCAATATTAGGCATTACCGTGAGTATTATCAAACATCACGATGCTTCGGGTTCGTTAAACGGTCACTCAGAGGTAAGAATTAACATGTTGACACTTTTAACCCTTTTAACGCACAAACTAGTGCGTATTATCATTTATCAGCATTAAAGCCCTATATGGCCAATATTATGTATTCCCCATAATACAATCAGATATTATAACACTCCGGGTTTGTTAAAATGTCACTCAGAGGTATAATTAAACATGTTGACGCTTTTAACTCTTCGTCGCGTAAACTTTTAATTAATTACGTAAACGTTTCATTTCGATCAACAAGTGGCTCAAATATAATTATGAATACCATGTGTTGTTATTCAGAGGCTTAGTTTAAGCATGTTAACACTTTCAGTCCTTCCAGATTCAAAGTTTTTGATTTTTCGCAAAATTAGTCCCTAATAGTCAACGTTTGACTTCATTAGGGTTTAGTACACGTGTCAACACATCGTTGAGCACGATTTTTATGAGGTGTTACACACACCCTACAACCTAACAATAGTACACTACTTCAAATCATAATCAAGATTTTATAAATTTGTAATAGAGATCATATATATATATATGTATGTGTGTGTTTGTTATGTATAAGATTGATTCTACAACATTCTTTTCTTTTTTTACTTTGTATCAAAAGTTGTGTTTTGGTAATTTGTGGTAAATAGTGGAGGAATTTATGTACTGCAAGAACACGTTTTTCTTTTACTTTTTGGAAATAATGATCGTTTTTTATGTGTTCTGCCTTTACCTTTTTCTCATCTAAGTACTTCATTTTTATATCATTTGTTGAATTTCCTAAAGATGATCGGTGTTGTGGGCGGTAGTGGTGGCCTAGGAGAGAGAACAATGTGTGTTAAGTAGGGTTGTTTACGAGCCGAGTCGTACCGAGCGAACCTTTGCTCGTGCTTGGCTCGTTTACAAACCGAACCGAGCGGAGCGGCTCATTTAAAACCGAGCCTCAAATCAAGCGAGCATTGTTCGAGCAGTAAATATTCCGAGCGAGCGTCGAGTGAAGTTCGAGCCATTTGAACTGTGTCGCCCGATTTAAATTTGCTGAGAGAGATAGTGACAATGTTTGGTCTCAAGTTTTTATGTCTTTAAAAACATGCACATTTCATGGCATAATATTTTTCTTATAAATAACAATGTTGTGGCCTACGAGGCAATGATCATATTGCACGAACAATTATGTTGAGAGCGGGAGACGATCGACTTAGGGTAACGACATGAAACATTGAGGCGATGAGCAGCCTATTGTTTATCGGTTTAGGGTTTAACTTTTAGATTTGATATAATTTTTTTATTAACATGGTTAGGCTAGTACGTATAGAAATAGTTGTAAATTTGTATATAGGATACCAAAATCTAATAGAGTGGTATATATAAAATTATAAATTTCATTTATATTTAAGTATATTTGTATGTGTAATGTGTGTGTATATATAGGTGTGTGTGTGTATGTATATGTATAATTTATATTTGTGTATATATATGTGTATATACATGTTTATATATGTATATGCATATGTATATGTATATATATATACTAATTAAAAATAATAATTCGAGCCGAACCGAGCCGAGCGGACCTTTGCTCATGCTTGGCTAGTTTACAAATCGAACCGAGCAGAGCGGCTCATTTACAACCGAGCGTTAAATCGAACGAGCATTTTCCGAGCAATTTTCGAACGAGCGGCGAGCGATTTGAACGGCCCTAGTGTTAAGAGTGAGAGAGAACAATGTGTGTTAAGAGTGAAAGAGAGAGTAGAGTGTGTGTTTTTACTTTGGGAAAATTACTTTTTAGTCTCTATGTTTTAGGGGGTTTAATCACCTGAGTCCAAAATCAAAATGTTTAAAGTCCTAAGTCCATACAACCACTTTTCTTAACCATTTGAGTCCAAATTTCTAACACCATCCACCAAGTCTGTTAACTACGAGGGTAATTTAGTCATTTATACACAAAGTACAAGTCTTATATGCACATGAGTACAAGGAATAAGTCTTTAATGCATAAAGTTTTAATATATATAAAAATAAATTACACATATCTATACATATAATAAAAGAAACCATATTATGGACACTTGTCATCATATTAGGGCTTCTCTTATAGATAATTCTTATTTTAATTTAATCTCTTTTAATTAATAATTCATTATAGATAATCATCATATTAAATATTATTTAGTTTAATATCTTATGGATAATTACTATTAATTTAATCTCTTCTAACTAATTATAGATAACTCTCCTACTAAATATTATTTTGTTTAATCTCTTCTACTTAACTATAGATAATTATTATTTATTTTAAATTAAATTTAATGCATACTTCTCATTTATAATATTAACTAGGTTAGAACCCTGTGTATTACATGGGTTGAATAAAATAAATATACTTAGTAACTACATACGGTTGTTGCAATAAGATATTATTAATTTTTTTAATTAAAATTTTAAATTTGAATCCGGAAGTAATATATTAGTAAACTTAATACATAAATCGAAAGTTAATAACAAACTCGACCGTGAAATGAAACCGATGACCATTTTGATCGGTTTCACGGTTTTAAATCGAATTGTGAACATCCTTAGTAATAACTAATAAGGTTAATTTGTGTTTTTTTTATAATAAGTTATTAAAATAACTTTTGAAAATATTGTAAAACCACAAAGTTTGAAATATATATATATATATTTTTGTTTGATGAAGATATAACTTAATTAATTTTATTATATATTTAGAGTTTGCACCTGGGTTATAAACCTGGTTAAATTAGTATTTAGAGAGAACAAGTATACTTTATATACTTTAATATTTCATTTCTTAACTATTTGTTTTATTTTCTCTTCTTATTACTAACTATTTAATATTTCATTGATTCAACTACGTGTCCCCATAGGTATATAATCTGAAAGAGAGTGAAATAAGAGGGGAAATAAATCTTCGACTCACTAAATTATTTTATTATTTAGTATATAAAATTTATTTATTCAACCCGTGTAATACACGGGGTTATAACCTAGTATATATATATATAATATAAACACTCACACACACACACCAGCACAAACACCTACACACATATTTTCTCTCTCGTCTTTACACACTCTTTTCTCTCTATAAACACCATCGCACTGCCACCATCTCCACCACTGCCCCACCGTCATCCCAACTAGAATCATAGTCCAGATCTAGAAACCATCAGATCTGATAGGTGGCGAAGGTGGCTAAGGGTCCGAAAGGACCTAGGTTAGTCGTTTGGCCAGAAGAGGTTCCAATGGAGATGTTTAGATCTTGTTTTAGGGTCACCAGAAAATCATTGGGGCGACAGTGAGGCGGTTTCACGGCCGAGGTTGGTCAGAAAGGTGAGAAAAGTTAAAAGGGGAGTCTTGGGTGTGTGTGTTTGTTGTGTTTTGATGTGAATGAGGGTTGCCAGTGTGGAGTTGCAGGTAACCAAAGTTGGAATAAGTCGCGTGATAGGTCGATGGCGAAGTATCAGTTGGTGCACGTGGTGAGAACTCATCGTGGGTCGGATGAGAAAGCGTTTAGGTGTGTGTATCGGCAGCTGGACGATAACGGAAAGACTGGTGTTTTGTTGTCGAAAGATTTGATGGCGATTGCTGGTGGTGCGTTGAAGACTAATATCACAACGTTAGGTCCGCTTGTGCTTCCAATTAGTGAACAACTTTTGTTCTTCTGCACGTTGATTGCAAAGAAGTTTTTCAAGAATGATATTAAGCCTTACATACTGGACTTCAAACTGGCGTTTGATCATTTTTGTATATACACTGGTGGTAGAGCTGTCATTTTTGTATCATTTTTCCTTTTACTTTTTAGAGAGGGAAAAAGATGAGTTTTTTTAAATTTTATATATTTTTGTCTTGTTTTTTTATTTTATTAAGAGTGAAAGAAAGAGTAGAGTGTGTGTTTTTAGAGAGGGAGAGAGATAGTTTTTTTAATTTTATATATTTTTGTCTTGTTTTTTTTATTTTATTATAGATTTATTTATTAATTATAGGTAAAATGACAAAATTGTCCCTGATTTAACAGAGGTCTATGGATAAGGTTAAGTTCGTTGGACCTAAATGGCAATGGTAAAACCTTTTTAAACCCAGAGGTAAAAAATGAAACATTTGACCTGCCCAAACCGCCCAAACCACATGAACCATTTTAGCAATTTACTCTTAATTATAACAAGATTAAGGATCCTGTTAACATAATCATGTCAAACCAAAGACCAAGAATAATCTTTATAAGACCATGCGTAGTGGAAGACACCCCACCCTTGGACGTTTTGCGTCATGTGACAGTCCAGTCAGCAATGAGGCATTATGGGACGTTTTTCTAAAATATGTGTAGTGAGGATGTGAGCACTATGTTAAAAGGGGTGTAACGAATCTTATCTTAGTATACTAATAAATGAAAATCTTTCTAGCACACACGTCGCATTCTTATACCTCTTGCTATTAAATTTAAATTATTTTATTTTCTATTAAAAAAATATTTTTAAACTTATCTCCTATGTTGAATAATAATATTAAAATAAAAAAAATATCAATAATGAAAAGATAATCATCATCAACAAGAATATGAATCTTTTAAAAGGAATTTTAAGATTCATAATGACGTTACATTATTTTGGTTAAAAAATATATCTAAAACAATTTGTGGCATTAATTTAAATTTAAATTAATTTGAAAAACAAAATATCTAAAAACAATTTGTCGCATTGATTTAAATTTAAATTAATTAAAAAAACAAAATCACACATATTTTATTTATTTCCATCTAGATTAATCAATGGCATAGTTTTTAGCATAGGATATTGTATTTTTTTCTCTCTTATAATTAGGCGATGAGGCACAGGCCAAAAGTAGTCTAAAACTAGCCAATCTTGTACTGTTAGATACTCTACCTTAAATACCCTACCTTAAAGTATTCTAAAATCATAAATAAATTAAACAATTAAATATCATGCATTGTCACATCAAATCTACCTTAAAGTATCCTAAAAATACTACCTGCACATACTCTAGAGTATCCCTGAACTTTTTTCTAACATAAAATAAATTAAACAATTAAATACCAAATAAACATAATTCAAATTTAAATAAATTACAAAATAAATAATTCAATTATATAAATAAATTATTGAACATGATACAAAATAAAAATAAACTATTCCTCGTCAGAGTCTTCTAGATAAGGTAGAACTTAAATTGCAATATGTGTCACAAGATCAATGCGAAGTCGAAAATGCGTATGTGGATCCATAATCTCACAAAAGGGCATCATTGTCCAAAACGGGTTGAACTAAAGCATCCCTTATGTGGAATGGTGAGAAGGCATGCCCGTCGTCCTTAAAAATCATGTTTTACAATATCATGCACGCATATGTCATGCTCCTAATCATGTCAACATTTGTGGTCCGCATGGGTCGCCTAAGTATGCCTCATTTTCCCTTTAGAACATCAAAAGCGTGCTCTACATCTTTTCTTGTCCCTTCTTGCAATTTCTTAAACTTCTTTTTAACCATATCGGTTGGATGTGGAAACGTTTTCATAAACTTTAACTAGGTAGGCTAGATCCCATTGGTTAAATAGTACTCACGTTTGTATAAGTGCCCATTGACATTAAATACTGAGATCATCATTTGAGAAATTAGCCATAAATAAAAATGGGTATTTGAGAATATGGTGGAAGATTTGATAGTTTCTGAATAGTGTAAAAATAAAAATGGTGAGATAGGTATTTATAATGATTTAAAATAAATAAATTAACTTTTTCAATAAATGTAACGGTCATATGATTGTTAAAAGGTCACAAACCCCACACTTCACCTTCAATAAAGAGTAGCCGAGCTTCCCTAGCCGCTCGCCTACCCGAAGGAGGGGGTGGCGGTGGTGTTTCTCATGCGGCTTCAAATTTGAGGACCTTTAGCCAAGGATGCGCCTTCCCCTCTTATAGCCGAAAGTATTCAAGTAATTATTATTTTGTTATTCCTAGTTCGATTTATATCATGGCTTATTTTTGCTCTATCATCATCATTATTTTTGCTCTTTGCATATGTTTATATATGTAGGCAAAAGATCAAATACAAATAAACTTAACATACTAAACATACAAATCGAAGGAAAAGTAAAAAAGACAAGGTGGCATTTTTGTAATTACCACAAACTATCAAAGTTACTATACAAATGTGAATTCAACCAAAAAATACCTAAAAAACACAATTTTTAGGTTTTTAGGGGGGGGGGGGGGGGGGGGTTAGGTCTTTTTTTAGGTTTTTAGAGGTGTAGGGGTGGGGGGAGGGGGGGTTAGGTTTTTTTAGGTTTTTTAGATACATTTATAGAGTAACTTTGCTAGTTATAGATAATTACAAAAATGTCACCTTGTCTTTTTGAGTTTTCCTTCAATTTGTATGTTTAGTATGTTAAGATTATTTGTACAAGAACTTTCCCCTATATATGTATTGTAGTTGTGACAACTTCAATTAATTATTTTTGCTCTATCATCATCATTATTTCAACTATTTATGAATATTTTATTTATTTAATTATTATTTTTAGACTACGGCGTATATTTTTCCGGCTTATTAATACCTATTTAATAATTTATTGATCAAACCCTGTGTAATACACGGGTTTTTTTAACCTAGTTAAATAAAAAAAAACCAACAAAAAAAACTATTGAAAAAAAAAAAAAGACTAAATGTGATTGGCCAACAAATTGAACAAGAAGCGTTCTTGATATTTTTTTTTTTGAGAAAAACGTCCAAGAGGTGATTTTTGGACGTGAAGAGGCGTTTTTAGAGGCAAAAATCCGTCATAAACGCTGCGTGTGGGTCTAAATAAATTATTCTATTCTACTTTTCATAATATGTTATTCTTGATGTTGAAGATTTTCTTAGTCAGCAAGTTCTAATTTTAAAAGCTGCAAGGGGGAGAAGAACAAATTGATTCCTCCCCTTTCCTATGCGGTATATATATAAAATAAAACACAACCCCTTTGATGATCTAGCAGAAAAAAAAAAAAAACAGAGGAGCCGCAAAAGGAGGCACGAATTCCAACACAAAAGGTAATAATTTTCCAGATTCAATCTGTCTTATGATCCATGTACATCATTTTTCAAATCTTAGTTTCTAGAACCTTTATTAAATTATATGTTGTTTGCGTTTGATGTTTTCAGATCCCAATTGGGTAGTTGTGTTTCTGATCTGTTTTGTGATTTTTGTATATATTTTCATGTGGGTTTGCAATATTGGTGATTATTGTCATTTGAATTGTTGCAAAGAAAGTTGATTTCTTGCTAATCTTTATGTGTTTGACTTCCTCTGTTAGTCAATCTGATATGTATTTACAATCTTCTGATTGATTATATCTTTCTGGGTATGAAAGTTGCTGCTAGAATTCGGTTTACAATTGAAATTTGAATGATTTTTATAACAAATTGTATGAAGTTGGATATCACCAAATTAGAAATTAAATTTTTCTCTTTGGACATGAGGGATCTTTGGTTTTAAGAAGTCTTAAGGCGCGTGCATCACATGCATGATTAACCATCCTCTGCTTTGCTTTTAACGTTATTTACACGAAATTGGTAAAATAACGTTAAAATTAGTGCACTTTCACTTTTGCCCCCGATGGCCAACACATATATATATATATATATATATATATATTATATGTGCATACCGCTACACGAAATTAGTAAAATAACGTTAAAATTAGTGCACTTTCACTTTTGCCCCTGATGGCCCACACATATATACATTATATGCGCATACAGCAAGCGGGGCGTTATACTTTGATCATGTATTCACTTATATTCTTGTGCAATTTGGTTAAATCTTTCTTATTATAGGGTTTGTGTCTCCGGTTACGACATTGAAAGAGCGTTATACAACATGGAGTTTGAGAGCAATGATTCAAACTGGGACGGGGTATACTACTACCCACAACTATTTGGTGGTGTTATGCTAACAGCCGCGGTACTCGGTTTATCGACAAGTTATTTCAGTGGTACAATGGGGTTTCCCACATTACCATATACGTTACCATACTTGAACAATCTTCAAAAGAAAAAAAGAGAAAAAAGAAAAGTTAGGGTTTATATGGATGGGTGTTTTGATCTTATGCATTATGGGCATGCTAATGCTTTGAGACAAGCTAAAGCTTTAGGCGATGAGTTGGTGGTTGGACTTGTAAGTGATGAAGAAATTGTATTGAATAAGGGCCCACCCGTTTTATCCATGGAAGAAAGGTACATTCCCCGTTTTTGGACGTTTATTTTTACCTTTTTGCTCCTATATCGCAATCCCGACTTCGATGGAACTTTAGGTTTGATGTGATATAATTTGTCAATGGGGAAGGTCCCGTGTTTGTGAGTTTAGAGGGGTATATAACACGGCATTTGGATGCTTGTTATGGAAATGATGATGCGGTAATAGTTAATTAGAATCAAATATTCATCTATGATTAAAATGTGCGACGGAAAAAAATGTTTTGCGTGCTTTCGTTATTTGTAGTTGTAATAATAAATAACTTGATTAACTGCTTTGAAAATGCTGATTATTTAGGATAGGGTAAAAAACACGAATGGTCCCTGTGGTTTACCAAAATTTTGGATTTAGTCCCTAGCTTTCCAAAAGTGCACAAATGGTCCTTGTGGTTTGCACTTTGTAAAGCATTTAGTCCCTAGCTTTTTCCAAAAGTACATGGATGGTCCCTGTGGTTTGCACTTTGTAACGCAACTTTGACATGCTAAAACCTTTAGATTTGTTGGCTGGGAACTAAATGCGTTACAAGGTGCAAACCACAGGGACCATCCGTGTACTTTTGGAAAGCTAGGGACCAAATCCAAAATTTTGGTAAACCACAAGGACCATCCGTGTACTTTTCAGGATATTAATAGCTAAAATGACGGAAAACGACATTTTTGTTTAAAAAGTAGAGACAAATTGTGAGAGAATTAGAACCTTCATTTGATTGTAGAAGTCACATAAAGATTTATAATCTAATGTTCTAAAATGTTTATTCTAGGCTGGCTCTCGTTAGCGGATTGAAGTGGGTGGATGAAGTTATTGCCGATGCACCGTACGCAATTACTGAAGATTTTATGAATCGTTTATTTAACGAGCATAAAATTGATTATATCATTCATGGTGATGATCCTTGCCTACTTCCTGATGGAAGTGACGCGTATGCCCTTGCAAAAAAGGTTGGTCGTTACAAGCAGATTAAGCGCACCGAGGGCGTCTCTAGCACCGACATTGTAGGTACTGCAATTAATTTATAAACATTTTAGTAAAATTTAATCGATTTATTTTTATAGTTACACTATAAAGTTAGTGTAATATCTTTGTTTTTCATGCAGGAAGAATATTGGCTTCTATAGAGGATAAAAACGCATGTGACGGTTCACAGGAGTCATCTCGGAATGATGAACCTAATGGAATGAACAAAAGTGTTGAAAAATCTAAACATGCGTCTAATTTTCTGCCTACATCAAGAAGAATTGTGCAGTTTTCGAATGCCAAGGTACCATATTCCATTCATCATACGAATAACAAGCTTGATTGCTAGTACTTTCACGGTTTTACTTACATGTTAAAACGGGTCGGGTTGACATAAAACACTTTCTGTTCAAAATTATGAGTTTTTGTAAATGAGTAGTAAAAACGACGGTATTTCTCGCCTGCACTCCAAAATTTTATGAAATCTTATAAATGATTAGTATCATCTTCTTTGCTATAAGATGATGTTTGAAGATATATGTGAAATTTCTGGTAGAAAACCGCTGTTTTAATGTATATGTTTCTACTCTTCAGGGGCCTGGACCGAATGCTCGTGTGGTGTATATTGATGGAGCATTTGATCTGTTTCATGCCGGGCATGTTGAGGTATGTCTCTTATGTGACATTGGATATTCTTCTGTTGTTTGTCTTTGAAGTAAGTGTTGATTATTTGAACGTCAATATATTATGTTACCACTTTGTTATTAAATTTGTTATTTAATTGGATACCTTATAAGTTGCCCGAGATCTTGAAGCATAGCGACTTTGGAGCGCATTCAATACATAACCAATTACAAGTAAAGAACTGCGAGAATTGCGTACGCACTTATAGGTCGTGCTTGTTATATAAAGTGAGGTTACATAACCGTCTTATGTATCACAATTACAACAATAGGTAGACATGTTTATGCGGTTCTCGCGGTGTCGTAGTTCACGTCCGTTTAGTGACGTCACTTATTATGGCCTCTAAGGGCCATTTTGACTAGCATTGATCGTAATTGTTAATTACCCATGGTTTGTGCATACATAGATTTTGAAGAGCGCTCGACAACTAGGAGATTTTCTACTTGTGGGTATTTATACAGATCAAATTGTGAGGTAACTTCGACTGCATGTTAAATCTTGCAAGTTTCTCGTATTGGTATTATATAACTATAAATAACAATCTTATGTTTATGTAGTGAACAAAGAGGGCCTCATTTCCCGCTTATGCATTTGCATGAACGCAGTCTTAGCGTTTTGGCGTGTCGGTATGTTGATGAGGTCATCATTGGTGCTCCTTGGGAGATCACCAAGGACATGGTACGTGATATCGGTTTTTATTTATTTATATATTTGATTCAAGTGATATGAACTACTTTTGTATTTAAAAATGCCATTTTTGGACATTTATATCTAATATTATGTTAAAAAATCAGAATTTGTTCCGAACAATCATGTGATTATTACAATTTAACTACAAAAGCACATCCAAACACTATATTCTACAATGGGTTTTATCTAGTTTTTGCTTGTTTAATATTACATTTCAAAAGGGTAGTTTTGTCATTTCAAGGCCGTAGCTACGAATATCCGTGTCGTTGATTGCATAAATTCGTTGAAATGGCAGATTACGACTTTCAATATCTCATTGGTTGTGCATGGAACAGTTTGTGAAAGCAAGTCTTCAGTCAATGTAAGTATTTTCTGACACTTTCGGTTCTCACATATTTGATCAAATATGGAAGTGAAAACCCTAATTTGCCCTTGCTTATGGTTACTACAGGGCCAGGCAGATCCTTATTCAGTCCCGAAAAATATGGGCATTTTCAGAATGCTTGAGAGTCCGAAAGATATCACCACCACCTCTGTGGCTCAAAGAATAATAGCCAATCATGAAATCTATGGGGTATTTTTGAGTTTTAAATGCTTTTGTTTTACTAGTTGTATCATGTGCATATGCATGCGCTAGTGGTGTTCACCAGGGCCGACCCTAAGAATTCGTGTACCCTGTTCGAGCCCGAAAAAACGTGCCCTTAGGCCTTAACGAAATTGGGTATTGGGCTCATTAAAGGTTTAAACCTAATAACTAATCTAAATCATAGGAATAGTTTTGTAGGTGAACCTATTTTGGTGTTTGTATGGATATACCCTATTAAATTTTTTTTGCATATACATATCCGTTTTTTTTTTATAACGGGCCCTGGCCGGTGGTCCTCCCCGCCCACCCCCAGGGCCGCCCGCGGTGTTCACAATCCGGTTTTTAAGAAAATTGTTAAGTGTTTGCTTTTGCTGTTTGAATCGCTATTTAAAAATAAAAAATTCATAATCATTAGTTTGTGTTACATTTGGAAAAAGGATAAAAGGTTCATGAAAGCTATGAGTATCTCAATAATGGAACCAAAAAAAAATAAGAGTAAATTGTCATAATTGTCCCTGAGCCCTGAGGTGTGGGTATATTTGCTAGTTTCATCCAAAACAACTATTTTGTACCATATTGCCCTTCACTTTTGAGATTTTTTGCCTGTTTCATCCAAACGTCTAACTTTTTTGCCAAAATCGTCACTTAGATTTGGAAATTTTTTGTCATTTTCATCCAAATACCTAACAGAAAGAATAAAGCAAATTAGACGTTTGGATGAAAATAGCAAAAAATCTCAAAAGTGAAGGACAATATGGTACGAAAAAGTTGTTTTGGATGAAACATGCTCAAACCTCAAGGACGATTTTGACAATTTACTCAAAAAATAATCAAAACTGATTAATCTATTTCTTCAAACCTTTAACCGAACTGTTTAAACCTCAAACCGGCCAAACGGGTGTATTTGTTTCAGTTTGTTCGGTCGGCTTCAACTATTTATTAACACCCAAAATATTCAGTAAATGTGAAAATGAAAATGATGAAATATGAACTTGATTTTATTATTTTCTTGTGCAGAAAAGAAATGCAAAGAAGGAAGCTAGTGAGAAGAAGTTCTATGAAGAAAGAAAATACATATCAGGAGATTAATTAATTTGTTATCGTATACTACACAGTAGAGAGCTACATCTAGACAGAAGAATCATTTTTTATATGTTTTGTAGTTTTTATTTTTATAGAACTTCAACAAATTGAAACATGGATTTGAAATGTATGAGTTGTGTTTCTCTAAATAAATTTTGATATACAATGAGATGTAACATATTATTTTTCTTGAATTATTCTTTTTGTACATGGTTGTGACTAATCTTATGTCGTCTTCCCACCGTCACCACCGAAATGCCATCACCACCAGATCACAACCATCACCACCATCGTCACCACCGCAATCCCATCACCACCACCATCCCCGGTACTCTCACCACCACCATCACAGAACCGCCTTCACCAAGACTAAAGTGGTTCTGTTCTTTTGATTATGGATAAGTATTACGTACTAAGGTTGATATGTATAATTTTTGCAACATTAGATTTGG
Organism: Helianthus tuberosus; assembly: GCA_030545235.1. Taxonomy (NCBI): domain Eukaryota; kingdom Viridiplantae; phylum Streptophyta; class Magnoliopsida; order Asterales; family Asteraceae; genus Helianthus; species Helianthus tuberosus. Next base: position 154,968,047 of record CM060366.1, on the reverse strand, counting down.
TAATATGTGGTTTGGTTAACTTTTCATATGTATAATTATGCAAGTAAGTATGTTTCATCATATCTTTCTATAATTAAGGTTTGATATGCATGTGGATGTGTATTTGTTCATGATATGTATTACATATTATGCAACTTTCGATGTGTTTTTATTATTAAAGTTTGTATAATTCATCATACCACTAGACCACTAAATAACGGGCATTACAACTAATTATACACGGGCAACACATAACTTACCATCTCCATCATGGTTCCTAGCTACATCAAAAAAAATAAATAAATAAATATTCCTTAGATGTGGATTAAGGATCATGTCAATTTATTTTCTACCCTCGCTATTAATCCTTAGATGTGAATTATTGAAACTGTTATACGTGCCATAGATTTAGAATCCTTCAACTCATTATCATATTTTCTAGATATGACTGATCATGGTTCATTATACAAAATTTGTAATTCTTGTTTATTTAGGGAAATGCATGTAACAATTTTGAAGGCCAGCACACAAACTCCGGTCACGCGATAGAAAATACTGGCATCAATGAGTTCTTTATCAAGCTCCTGAAGGCACCAATCGTCTAGCAATCACATTGTACGAACTGTGCACCCGCAAACATAAGTATATGAAGCTTGATAAATAACGCATTGGTGACAATATTTTTTTTTTTGTGCATATGGTGGTTCCATTGATATCCTTCTTGAAAAATAAAGACTAATATGATGCTCCAAATATTTGAAAGAAACATTTATGCCAAACAGAAGTAATTACATGAAAACAACCCACAAATTTTGGTTACATGTGTTCATTCCTAGTTAAAGAGAGATAATCATGTGTAGTTTCAAACTTCCTATTGATACTTGTTGAGAGTTGATGACGGGGGTAGCCCAAGACCAAATAAAATGACTTGGACACATTAAAGCTTAAAAGGTTAAAAGGTTCAAAGGTTGAAAATCCGGAAGTGCAGATAAAATAATACGCGAACAGTAGGTAGTCACATCTCTGATTGCTTCACCAACTTCCCCAGCCGCGAAAGTAACACAAGTCCACAGAGCACAGCCTTTTATCCGCAGGTCAAAAGACTTTAACCCCCAAAAGGGCAAAACCCCCACTGCAAGCATGTTCACTAGTCATTTAGCTTCCTCTTTGAGCAATGGCTTTCCCTATAAATGTGACACTTCATTTAGTGCTAAGGACATTCCAAGATCAGCTCTGATTCCTGGCGAATCTCTGGTCATTGTTCTTGAGTACTTGCTTCATGCAAGTCACTTTCTTTCACATTCAACACACACACCTTCCCTTTGCTCCTACATCCGAAGCTGAACACTCTTCAGTAGAGGATCACGGGCAAACAACAAAATCAAACTAGTGAACCTCTCTCCACGTCTTGCAAACGTGGGGGACCCCACGACCTGCGTTAGGCAAAGTTGAACCCTTCAACCCTTTTGCCTAACCTACTCAGCTACTATCCTTAGTCTAATATTTGTTGCATCAACAAGTTGGCGCCCACCGTGGGGCTATGCCACTAACTTTCTTCAAAAGGACCTAGTAGTGTAGCTCCATCTTCTTGAAATCACCATGTCAGAAAGTGAGTCTCCGGGAGAGGTAAATCAAGTTCCAAATACCTCTACCCCAAGTACTGGCCAAGCTCATGTGGCTATACCATCGTATTTCTCGACACCGGGGAGCACTCCCGAGTTTCTCACTTTCCACACTCCAACTCCATCTAGATCAGGGGTTCCTTACCCTAATGTCGGTGTCTCAAACACCCCTTCACATGTCGAACTTACCCCTGAAGGGGTCGCCAACAATTTCCTGGAGTTGAGGTCTCTCCTCAACCAATATGTGAGTAGGGAGAGAAACAAGGGAGTGAGGATTCGTTTGGACTATGACGAACCAGAACTAACTCTATCTCCTGGACCCCCCATCCCTCCTTTTGCGAACTCACAACCTTCTGCATCTAGGGATGAGGCTGGTCCCAGTAATCCTCCTCCTAATCCCAACCCATACCTGTACACGAGGCCAAATCCAACAACATTTCCTCTATTCTTTTCCTAACCAGCTACAACCGGTGTTCCACTAGGCCACGAGCTGACTTTGGACCAGCTCCTACAATCTCCGGTAGCGAGCCTTCCACCCTCAACAACAACTACATGGGAACAAGCTCTGTCTGTACTCCCCTTGGCACGAAGTGCCGTTATGAGTACTCCTTTGGGAGTTAGTTGCCCAGTTGCACCTGGAAGCCTTCAAGGCTTCAACCTTATGCCCCAGATGATGGCTAGCTTCCCGTGGTAGCACTTTATTAATCAAGTGTTGGCCACTCAAGGGAACAATAACAACAGCAACAACATGGGTGCAAGGGTTGAGGAAGATTTGGCCAAGCCTTACAAGCCAAGTAATCTCTCATGCTTCTCACAGCAAATAGCCGATTATGATTGTCAAACGAAGATCAAGATGCCATCCCATATCAAGACGTATGATGGGAATGAGGATCCGGAAGATCACCTTCAGATCTTCACTGGTGCCGTCAGGATCGAGGAATGGTCAAATGATGAATGCTGCCTTATGTTTATGCAAACTCTCGTTGGTTCAGCCCGGATATGGTTCAACGATTTGCCTGCCAGAAGCGTTTGAAGCTTCGATGATCTAAATAAAGGGTTTTTGGCCAATTTCTCACAGCAAAGACGATACGTCAAGGATGCTACCGTAATCTTTCAGATAAAACAAAGAGATGACGAAAGTCTTCGAGAGTTCATTGAAAGGTACAAGAAGGAAGGTCTCACATATGTAGGGGCAGATGAAAAAATGAGAGTGGCTGGTTTTATGAACGCCATCACATCCAAATATCTCACAAGAGATTTCAACAAATCCCTGCCCAAGACCTTGGAAGAAGCTCTCGAAAGGGCTGAAGCCCACATCCGGGGAGAGGAGGCCATAGACATTAAAGAGCAAAGAAAAATGGGATCAAGCTGCCGAGGCAACAGTCCAGCTGGGAAAATGGGAAACTTCCATTCCTATGACAGACGCCAAAAGGGTTCAGATCAGCGAAGGCCTGAAGGCCGAAACCCTTCCAGCAGGGAAAAGGGGATAAGCTTCACACCCCTCACCAAGACCCCTCAAGAGATTCTTGCCACAGAAGAAGTAAAACAAAGCTTTCGGCCTCCAAGACCTCTCCCCAAAAGCAAGAGGAATGAGAATTACACCCAATTATGTGAATTTCATGAAGAAAAGGGCCACCACACTAATGACTGCTTCCAGCTTAAAAAGAGGATTGAAGAATCCGTTAAGTCCGGGGAACTCGCTCACTTGGTCAAGGGGGTGAGGGACAAGATGGCCGAAGGAAAGGGCAAGGAAGTTAACATGGTGGATTTTGATGGAAAGGTTCCTCACAAATGATAGAGGTTGGAAGCTTGGGAGCTTCAGTGTGTTTGTTTCCCTCCAACGGAAAAGAACCCACTTGCAAACCCTCTTGTGGTTGAAGCAACCGTGGGCACACTACAAACAAACAAGGCATACATAGACACTGGTGCGGCCACTGAAATCATGTTTGAAAAGTTCTTCAACCGTTTGAGCAATGAGGAACGTTTGAAGCTTCAACCCTCTGGAACCTCCATAAAAGGTATTGCAGACATACCCCTCAAGCCTTTAGGGCAACTGACCCTTGATGTCCGTTTTAGCGAAGGAAAGATGGAAAGAGTTCAACCTCTCACTTTTGTGTTCATCAATATACCTTCAAACTATGATATAATCATAGGAAGACCAGGGTAGTGTGCTTTCTACATGGTTGTTTCTGTCGGTCATGGCACTGTCAAATTTCCTAGCGAGAGGGGGATCGCAACCCTTCAACCTACATGGTTGAAGGTGAAAGCTCCAAGAATGAAGAAGACAAGCAAAGGCTGATCATAAATCCCAAGTATCCTGAGCAAAGGATAAGGGTAAATCCAATCCTTTCACAAGAAACCCTCTCATATCTCGAAAAGCTCTTGGTACACTATAGTGATGTCTTTGCTTGGTGCCCGGAAGATATGACGGGTATCCCTCGAAGCATTGCTAAGCATGAGTTAAGAATACCACCTAATGTCAAGCTTGTTGTCCAAAAGAAGCAAAGTCTAGCACCCGAAAGAAGCTTGGCTGCATGCCAATAGGTTGAAAAGCTTGTATCAGCTGGTATTCTTCGAGAAGTCAAGTATCAATCCTGGGTTGCAAATCCAGTCATGGTTCGAAAACCCGACAACTCTTGGAGAATGTGAATAGACTTCAAAGAATTGAACAAGGCTTATCCCAAAGATTGTTACCCGTTGCCAGAGATTGATCTCAAGGTTGACTCCCTCACCGGTTACCCTTTCAAGTGTTTCCTAGATGCTTACAAGGGTTACCACCAAATTCTCATGAAGGAAGAAGATGAAGAGAAGACCGCCTTTCACACGGATAAAGGAATCTTTTGCTACCAAAAGATGCCTTTTGGTCTCAAAAACGCGGGTGCAACCTACCAACGCCTGGTTGACAAAGCTTTTGCTAGTCAAATTGGTAGGAACATGGAAGCATATGTTGATTATTTGGTCATCAAAAGCAAAACGGAATACCAAATGCTTGATGAGATCCAAGAACCTAAGGAAGGTCAACATGAAGCTCAACCCTGAAAAATGTTCATTTGGGTTCGAGGAAGGAAAGTTTTTGGGACACATTGTGGGAAAACAAAGTATAAAAGCAAATCCAAACAAGGTGAAAGCTGTCCTTGAAACCAAGCCACCAAGAAGCAAGAAAGAGGTAGAAAGTATAAATGGGAAGCTTGCAGCTCTGAAGCGTTTCACCTCAAAGTTGGCTGAAAGGTCTTTACCTTTCTTCAAAACGCTCAAGGGATGCTCCAACAAGAAAGGCTTCAAATGGACTGATGAGGCTGAGGAAGCCTTCAACAAGATGAAGAAACACCTAGCTTCTCTACCTAATATTGCAGCCCCGGAAACGGGAGAATTGATCTCGGTGTACCTTTCAATTGCTGAAGAAGCAATAAGTGCGGTCCTCACCATTGAACGAGACAAAGTTCAGGTACCCATTTATTTTTTCAGCAAAACTCTAAAATTGGCAGAAATCAAATATTCTCCTTTGGAAAAACTTGCTTTAGCCCTAGTCCAAACGGCTAGGAGGCTTCGAAGGTATTTCCAAGCACACCCTATACAAGTGGCCACCGACCAACCAATAAAAAGTGTGCTTGAAAAACCGGAGAACTCACGGCGATTAGCCAAGTGGGCTGTAGAACTCAGTGAACATAGCATCACCTATGTTCCCAGAAAAGCCATCAAAGCCAGGTCTTGGCTGATTTCATTGTAGAAGTCCCAAAGCAAACAACTGCTGAAGTAAACACAACTGCCACTAAACCTTCAGACCTTGAATACTGGAAGCTTTTCACCGATGGGGCTTCAAGCGTTGAAGGGTCAGGGGCAGGCCTTATTCTAATCAACCCGGAAGGGTTAGAATTCATGTATGCTCTTCGATTTGATTTCCAGACCACCAATAACGAAGCCGAATACGGAGCACTTATAGCTGGCTTAAGGTTGGCTAAGGAAATGAAGGTCCAAAAGCTTGAAGTCTTCATGGACTCATTGTTGGTGTCAATTCAAGTGAATGGCAGTTATGTTGCAAAGGAACCTAACATGAAGAGATACAAGGAAAAAGCCAAGGAACTGATGAACACATTTCAAACGTGCACCATCAAGCAAATTCCCAGGTCTCAAAACAAGAAAGTTGATGCTTTGAGTAAACTCGCTTCCCTCACTTTTGCCCACCTCACTAAAAAGGTGTTGGTAGAAGTATTGAAAACTCCATCAATTGAAAAATTGGAGGTTCAAGACGTAATCACCGAAGAAGGTCCCAATTGGATGACTCCAGTCAAGAAATTCTTTAAAAATGGTGAATTACCTGCTGATCAAACAGAGGCTGAAAGGGTTAAAATCAAGTCTAGACAGTACGTGTTGCAAGGCGAAATCCTCTACAAGAAGGGTTACCTTGCACCCTTGCTGAGATGTGTTGGTCCCGAACAAAGCAAGTATTTGGTCAAAGAGGTTCATGAAGGGATATGCGGAGCCCATTTTGGAGCAAGAATGGTGGTTGCCAAACTAATGAACCTCGGGTATTTTTGGCCCTCCATGCACCGAGACACCAACGAGTAACTAAGGAAGTGTGATTCCTGCCAAATTCATGCACCAGTCCCGAAAAGCCCCAAGCATGATCTTGTCCCGATAACCTCAGCATGGCCATTTTCTAAATGGGGGATGGACATCGTTGGCCCATTCCCAACAGCCAAAGGTGGAGTGAAGTTCTTGTTAGTAGCTATAGACTACTTCACCAAGTGGGCTGAGGTTAAACCACTTGCAAAAATCACGGGCAAGCAAGTCATTGACTTTGTTTGGGATAATATCATTTGTCGCTATGGGTTTCCAGGGGTGCTTGTTACCGACAATGGAAAGCAATTCGCCGAGAAGCCTTTCAGCGTTTGGTGCAAAGAATTCAGAATAGCTCAAGTTTTCAGCTCAGTGGCATATCCACAATCAAACGGTCAGGTTGAAAGGATGAACCGAAGCATAGTTGAAGGGATTAAAGCCAGATTGGGAAGATATGAAAACAATTGGCTTGAAGAATTGCCAAGTGTTCTATGGGCCATAGGAACAACAGAAAAAACCAGCCACAAAAGAACACCTTACAGCTTGGTGTTTGGATCTAAGGCCGTGATTCCAGCTGAAGTAGGAGTTGTAACACAAAGAACGGCCAACATGGATCCCGAAGCAAACCAAAAAGAGACCATGTTGAACTTACAACTCTTAGAGGAAACACGAGACCAAGCTGCAATTTAAGAAGCCAAGTACAAGCAAACGATGGAAGCCTATTACAACAAAAGAGTCAAATATGAACGTTTCAAGCCAGGAGACCTGGTGCTTAGGAACAATGAAGCTAGTAAGAAAGAGAACCAAGGAAAACTTGGCCCAAAATGGGAAGGGCCATATACAATCCTTGAAGCACACAAGGGTGGATCCTATAAACTAGAAAACTCAGAAGGCAAAAGGCTTCCAAGACACTGGAATGGAAAAACCCTTAAGAGGTTCCATGTATAATCAAGAAAGATTGGTTTGTATCTCACAAAGTTGTATTTCAAGAGTTGATCACCTTTTGTAACACAATGTCTCTTGAATGAATGAAGTTGTTTTATCAAATTTGTCTTTCTATCCTAAAATCGGGTTGAGAACCTAGCAAAAAACTCCATGGCAAGGGCAATGTAAGGGGATGAGCTCCCAGGCCACATCGCTCAATAGGTTCAAGGGTTGAATGGACCTATATAAGGGGTAAGTTCCTAAATCAATACAACTCCATGAGACTTATTATTATTAACAAAGTTGTCTCATAGACGGGTTTGACCAGCCTACATCAAATGTTCCTTAAGCCTTAGAAAAATATTGGAAAATAGGCTTACAAAACAAAACCAAACTAAGAAATATGATGAATAGGATAGGTGCTATGTCTTCTTGTTAAAAATACCAAGGCTAAGTGACTGCAGCACTGAACCCTTTAAGGTATGAAAAACAAAAAGACAACGCAAAACCAACAAAGACAAAACCACAAGGAAAGGAAATTATCTAAGGAGCAATACAACAGCATGAACAAAAAGGTTACACATAACCCAAAACTCAAAGATACAAACCAAGTCATGAAACTAAAGCCAAGTTATGAAACTAAAGTAGAAACCAGAAGCCTTGAAGGCCTCAAGCTACATACGTGACAACCAAAAGCCTCGAAGGCTTCAACCTATATGCATGACAGCCAGAAGCCTTGAAGGCTTGAAGCCAACCAAGCTGCCTTAACAAAATAGGCACAAGCATAAAAAACATAATACAAGGCAAATAGTTAAACTTAGTAGCATAATAAAGGAAGCCTTAAATACTTCCAAACATCCAAACAAAGTTAAAACAAGCCCTAACGACTTGTAAGCTTAGAAATTGTTCAAACGGCCATACAGGCCTAACCACAACCACATAACAAGAACCTTAAGGGTTCTTGTGAAACCTAAAATTGTTTAAGTTAACATTACAAACCATAAATTGTTTTCAAGGGTGCTAAGAAATCTACGAATGTCCATCAAGCATCAGCAGGAGGCTTGGAAGCCCTGGAACCATCACTCTTAACCTTCTTTGCTTTCTTTGACTTCTTAGCTTTCTTTGACTTCTTAGCTTTCAAGCCAGTATCACCACCTACTGCTGAAGCTTCCAAGCTTGCATCTGTTGGTGCATGCGTCTGTCGACTTCGTCTTGTATCGAGTCTTGCATTGTCTTTGTTAGATCAGGACATGTTGTTTGATAAAACTGTCAAAAATAGGTTAATAGGTAATTTCGCTTGAAATGGCAAACTGGTAATTTCGCTTGGTAATTTAGCACGGAATTGTAATTCCGTGTGAAATGTGATTTCGTTTGTGTCAGGTTCATGCGAAATTACTTGGCCTATATATAGGGGTCACCTGATTTCGTTTGAGGGAGTTCTAGATTTCCGGTTTGAGAGCCGAAGTGCTGCCGAAGTGTCGTTTCGCTGTAAAACTTTGTCAAATCAATCAGAAAGACATTTAAAGTGAATATCTAGCTGAATCGAACTCGATATGTCTGTTTCCGCCTTTCATATTGAGTAGAACGCTTCTGAACGACTCATTTGGTCGGTAAAACGATCCTACATGTGGTATCAGAGCTCAGGAGGAGGAGTTCTACCATATTCAGCTTGATTTCATCAGATTTTCTAACTTCTACACCTTCTTTTCAAAATTGAACAAAATTTCATGGTTAAGATGGGCTAATTTTCTCACATATTGTGTGAAATTGTGTTTTAGCAAATCCTTGAGAGTTTCAGATTTAAAATTGAGCTAAAACTTGATCAATTTGACAAAAGTTTGACCGAAATGATGACATCAGCATAATTTCGTGTGAAATTGCATCATAATTTCGCACGGAATTACTTTTTGAGAATAATTTCGTTTGAAATTACATCTAATTCCGCACGGAATTAGTATTTCGTTTCAAAATTGTGATTTAGTTTGAAACTGTGTGTAATTTCGTACGAAATTACATATTTCGTTTGAAAATACTAATTTCGCTTTAGTGTTATTTCGTTTGAAAATTTTGCAGGGTATTCCGTTTGAAGAAGGTGATTTCGCTTGAGTTTGATTTCGTTTGAAAGTGCCAGATTTTGAAATTTTTTTGCCGAAACATGGAAGAGGAATTCTACAACGCGTTTGCTACATCCCTGACTACTCCAGCTAAAATTGCTAAGAACATGAACATGGAAAATGAAATTGGAACTATGCAAAAACCCCCGAAGCTAATGGGAATTGAGGAGTATTATGGTTGGAAAGATCGGTTTGAAAACTGGGTTCAAGCTAATCATTTGAGATCTTGGGAGTGTGTTGAGAAAAAGTATGTTCTACCACGTACAGACTTGGGAGTTGAAAAGAAAATTTTTGAATTTAATGATAAAGAAAGGGACATGTACAAAGCAGAAAAGATGATGATTAGTTTACTTCAACAAGCTATTAAAGAAGACATATTCGTATTGCTTCAACATGATAATACTTCACGTTCAATTTGGGAAGCACTTCGAATTAAGTTTGAAGGAAGTGAGAAAATGATCAAGATTAAAAAGGCATTGTTGAAGAAAGAATTTGATTTATTTTCAAGTTTGCCAGGAGAAGATACAAAGAAACTGATTGAAAGATATTGTCACTTAGTACGTTCAATGTCATTGTTAGATATCAACAAAGATCGTGAAGAATGGGTAGAAAAATTAGCTGATGCTTTACCTCAGAAAGAATGGGGTACATTTTTGATGATATTGAAAAATACTAGAGAATACGATGGTTTGACAATTTCACAGTTCATCGAAAAGATTGAAGGTCAAGATCTTGAGCAACAAAAGATTGCAAGAATGAACAATCCAAGTGCACAACAAGATGTTAAATTGTACTACAAAGGGAATGTTCAGAATGTTGAAGCAAGTGCGAAAATTCAAACTGCTTTTAATGCAGAAAACTCATCTGAATCAATCAATCAAAGTTCAAACAGCAGCAGTAGTGGATACTCTACATATCCGAGTGTTAATCCGAAATCTTCAAGCTCAAGTCATCAATTTAAAAGCTCAAACAGCAATAATGGTCATGTCTTAAATTGCAACATCGCGTTGCATCTTCAGAATGGTCAAAATTTTTCTAAAGAAGTTGTAAAAAATCATATGGCATTACTTGTTACAGTTTTGGAATCATATGAAGGATTGGTTACAGGAAGAATTGGAAATCCTATGTTGACCAAAGAGGATTATGATCTGATAGATGCTGAAGAAATGGAGCTGATGGATATAAAGTGGTGTTTAGCGAGTGTGTTGAGGAGAGCTGAAAAATTTAAAATGATTACAGGAAGAGATGATTTCTTGGATGCAAAAGTTTCTACTTTGGGTTTTGATAAATCTAAAGTTACTTGTTTTCGATGCAGGGAAAAAGGACATTTCAAGAGGGAATGTACCAATCGAGAAGCAAGTGGAGCAAAGAATCCGTTTGGAAAAGATGATTACTATCAAAAAGCCATTTATCAACAAGTTGCTCATCAGCCGTATCAACAGAAAGAACCACAAACTGCACATGCTAAAATGATCGAAGATGCAAATAAGAAAGCTTATTATGGCATAATTGATCAAGATGATGAAAAAATGGCTGAAGGCTTCAGCTGGGACAAATATATTCCATCTGATTCAAAAACAGTTGCATTAATTGCACAGATAGTTCAAAAACCAGATTTGATGAAAGAATGGATGAAAGTGGTTGCTGATGATGAGAAGAATCAAGATGATGAATCTAGTTCTTCAGATAATAGTTCAGAACATACACCAGTGTTTGATCAATCATTATCTGATAATAGTGATGATGAGGAAGAAAAGCATATTAATATTGCAAAAACTCATTTATCTTTTGAAAGTTTTCAATTTTATTTTGCAGATAGAGTAGAAAAACTGAAGGAGAAACAAGCAGCAAAAGAAAAGAAAAAAGAGAAAAGTGAAAGTATTGTTCAGGAAGAGAAGTTTGAACAACGTGAAGAGACTGAGCAGGCAGTTGAAGTTGAGAAAGTGGTTGAATCTGAAAAGGTGTTTGAAGCTGAGAAAGTAGTTGATGTTGAGAAGATAGTCGAAGTTGAAAAGATTGTTGAAGTTATAAAACCTTGCTTAAAGTGTTTGGAGTCATGCAAGAAGTGTGAGGAGAAAGATGATAAATTGAGTGAGCAAGACAAGATGAAAGAAAATTTATTGTTCAATCTCAATTATGTGAAAGAATCGTATGATGTCTTGAACAGAACAGTGAATGGTCTTCAAAAGACGAATTCTGAAAGAGAAGATGCGTTAACAATTATGAATGCAGTGATGATGACAAAGCAGAAGGCAATTAATCATTACATTGAAGAATGTGCTAAACTGAAGCAGGAGTTGGAAACTGAAAAGATAGAGAATGAAAGAATCAGACGTTTGTTACAAAGTTATTCTAGTTCTGATTATTTGATTGATCGAATTTATCCAACTGTTGCAGGATTTGAAGCATTTCAAGACAAGAAGCCTGAAGAAAAGGATACTGGTAAGAAACAAAGTGCAAATTATAACAAGTGTCCGCCTCCGATTTGGGAAGGTTATTCTCCCAGAAAACCAAATGAGGAGCAAGTCGAAAAGGCTGTCAATATAAAGCTAAAATCCGAAACAACTGATGAGTTACCAGAAAATATTGACATCACGTTTACATCGTCTGACACTGATCATGAGTCTGAGTTAATAAAGAAAGTGGTCGATCAGGTGTTGGATAAAGATGAGGAGTCGGAGTCAAAGTCTGAGTCTAAAAGTTCGAGTTCATCATCAGTTGACAGTCAAAAGTTGTTGGTCAAATGGGTTTACAATAAAGAATTCATGTTATCAAAACCTAATTTGAATGACGAACCAATCAAAGTGGCATATACTTTGAATGATTCAGACAAATTATATTCTGATAAGGAATTTCCAATAAGAGGTGTTAAACCAAAAATGATCAAAAAGGTTTTCAAATTAACAAAAATTAACATTTCAGAAATAAAAGATGTAAATCTTTCTAAAAAACCTAAAACTTACACCTCAAGAGTTCAACAAAAATTAAACAAGAAAAAGGGTTACAGTTCTGGTTCTGGTTATCAAAAGAAACCAAACCATAACGGTAATTACAAAAAGAAGGGATTGGGTTTTATTCCACCTGAAAATCATAAAAATTATAAAAATGATAAACCAAAAATTGTGTTTGTTTCAGGGACAAGTTCGGAAGAAGAACAAACGAGCTCATTCTGGAAGCAAACAAACAAAGAGTTCTTTGCTGAAAACAAAGGTTTGAAAAGAATGGAGCTTATCAGAGAAAGGAAAGAAGAACCTGTTATCGATGTCAAGAAGTTGGTCACATTGCCTGGAACTGTCCATTGGCAACCAAAACAAAACAGGAAGTTGTTTCTAAACTTAAAGAAAAAGTTGTTGACAAAGCCGAACCACCAACTGAAAGATTCAAAGTTTTTAAGAACTCAACATATGAAGTTGGTGAATGTTCAAAAAGATTTTACAAGAGAAGAGTAAATCTTGACAATCAAAAGTGGGTTGTTAAGAAATTTGATGTGAAATCTGGCGATGAATCTAATTCCACAAAATTAGAGGAGCCACAAGTTGAGATAAAACTGGAAACATCAGTACCGCCAATGGATGATGTCAATTTTCCACCATTGCGGGCTGAAAATTTTAAACAAAAAGTTGGAAAGGTTGAAATCTCGAATCAATTATATTCGGAGAAGAAAGAATTTGATGTCGAAAAAGTTTTTAATGGAAATGTGAAAAAGATTTTTGGGAAGATGGTCTATGGGAAAGTAAAATGGGTAAAAGATTTTTATGAATCAAAGAAGGCAACTTTTTACCCATGTGAAGTTGAGGAGGAAACATCCAAGTTTGGTGAAGCTTGGATGTCTGTTTTTCATATGTAAAAAGTGTTGACTTTCCGGAGCTCCCAAGTTGGTAATCGCGGAGCATGAATCGGCATTATTCTTGAAAATTTGTTTTTGAAGAGGTTGACTTACCGGAGCTTCCAGGTTGGTAAGTGTGAAGCAGGTATCGACATATTTTTTGAGAAATTCACGAAAGTGATTTCGACTTACAAGTGGTAAATCAGGGACATTAAGTTGTACTTGATTTTCTACAAGTGATATTTGGTGATTGAATTTAAAACTGTTACATTTTTCAAAGTGGTTTAAGAGGAACAATGTGATGAAACCCCTAACCTACAAGTGGTTTTATTAAATCAACAAAATTTATTTTCCGGAAATACCATTTGATTAAAACAAACTTAAGTGTTTTGAAATCACAATGGGAAAATAGTTTGTTGTAAGGGGGAGTTCTGATTGTTTATGCCAAGTGGATGGCGATTTGAAGCGATTTGATATCAGTTGTAATTTTGCTTGTATAGTTTGTTTTCAAATTTCTTTAAATGATTTTGAATTTTAGGGAGAGTAAGAAATTTCAGAAAATCCAAAAACAATTGAATATTTGAAAAAGGCAAAGACATGATAAAATTCAAAAAGAGTTTTGTTGTGAAAAAGAGGAAATGATAGTACATCTGTGGACGATCACAGCATGCTAAAGAATTGGAAAGTCAAAATGTGATAAACGGTCTCACTAATGATGTGCCAGTAGGTTTTTGCACATTTAGTAGATTGTGTCGAGATATAAACCTAAATTCAAACTTACTTATATCGTGGGGAACATCTCTCGGATATATGGGTAACCCCCGAAATCTTGTTTGAAAGGTCCCTCTTTCTGAGATACTAGGTCTTTATACTTAGTGATATATGGGGTATTATCCCGGGACTTCTAATTTTGCGGAAGCAATGGCCTAGTCCCCGTATAATACTTTCTGCTTGCTTGAAATATAGCGCCGCCCTCAGTACAAAAAATGATGAAACATTGCAAAATGCTAATCATGTGCTGTTGAAACAAAAGATCCTCTAAAGGGGACACACCAAAAGTCGAAGCCGTCGTCTCTCTGATTTTGCGGAAGTAATAGCCTGAGCTCTCACGGCCCTCGCATTTTAACCCTTTACAGATATCATCTGTGGTATACTCACCTGTAAGACTGAATATTGGGATCTGGATACGGAAGTATATTCTGAGGTGGGACACGCGAATAATTTTAAGGCTCTTAAAACATTAATCCGTATCTCGAAACAGTTGAACTTTGTGTGAGAATTTAATTGGATCAGTATACTGACAATCTAAGTGAATCGTTTAGAACTTAAAATGTTTAAAGCTTAACGGTGTTGGTGATTTGTCTCAAAAGCTGATATGATCCTCTTTAATAAACTCACAAAAATATTATTTGTAAATATTTCTTTACTGCTTTTCGTTCATTTAGTTTATTTCAAAATTCCAAAAAGATTTTCAGTGTATTTTAGCATAAATTTTGAAAAATCCAAAAAGATTTTCGACAACTGGTGTTGGAGAGCTGATTTTCAAAATTCCAAATGCTAAACATGATGACAATCAGTGAGAGGGAGTCTGTTTGAAAGAAGTATTAAATTTGAAAAACGATATTTTTACATGTGGTTCATTAGAGTTTAACGATGTTAAATCATTTTGTACGATACTTGCAAATGATGGTGTATTTGTGTATACAAGTGGTAAGAAGAGAATAAATCTGTAAAATTTTAAATTTGTGAGATTTATTTCTGGGTTAAGAATGTATGCAGGTTAGCCAGATTCTTGATCCTGAGCAGAGTGTAAGCCAGGTTACGATCTTGAGAGTCAAGTTCTGATCCTGAAATTGAAGTTCATGCAGTTGCTGATGTTGATGAACTTAAGAAATCAAGACATCTGATCAAGAGAATTAATGAGAAGATAGAGTCAGATTGAGATCCTGGTAGAGAGAAGAAGAGAGAAGATTGAGGATGTTTTACACTGTCAGATACTTCAGAAAGAGTAGACTGATAAAGACTGAAGACGTTGAAGACTCGACACTAAAGATTCGTCAACATTCGAGGGGGAGTCTGTTGGTGCATGCATCCGTCGACTTCATCTTGTATCGAGTCTTGTATTGTATTTGTTAAATCAGGACATGTTGTTTGAGAAAACTGTCAAAAATAGGTTAATAGGTAATTTCGCTTGAAATGGCAAACTGGTAATTTTGCACGAAATTACTCTGTAATTTCGTACGAAATACTGATTTCGCTTGGTAATTTCGCACGGAATTGTAATTCCGTGTGAAATGTGATTTCGTTTGTGTCAGGTTCATGTGAAATTACTTGGCCTATATATAGGGGTCACCTGGTTTCATTTGAGGGAGTTCTAGATTTCCGGTTTGAGAGCCGAAGTGTTGCCGAAGTGTCGTTTCGCTGTAAAACTTTGTCAAATCAATCAGAAAGACATTTAAAGTGAATATCTAGCTGAATCGAACTCGATATGTCTGTTTCCGCCTTTCATATTGAGTAGAATGCTTCTGAACAACTCATTTGGTCGGTAAAACAATCCTACAGCATCCTTCGAAGCATCAGGTCCTTCTGAAAGGGTAACATCACTATCTCCCGAATAAGATCGCTTTCTTGAAAGGGAACCGAGGACTTCAGCACAAACTTTTTCATTAAGACCATCCGGTTTTAGCTCCTGCAAGACAGTAACTACTTACCAAAACAAGTAGAAACCTGATTAACATACGGGTAGGTCAGCCTCTCCATTTGTTCAACGGAACCCTTGAAGACCTCAGAAGCTTCAGGACGATATAAGGGAGACTTTTCTAAAGAATGGCCAGACTCATGAAGCTTGTAACTGGCAATGAAACCTTGTTGTTCCCCAAGTTGAGCAATTTAGTATAAACTTCTCCAAGAGCGGAATTGAACTCCTTGGAGTGAAGAAGGTAAGTAACAACTTGCTGGAAACCTTGCTCAATTAGCCATTGGTTATCACTGGTGGCTTGAGCAACCAAAGCCTTCAGGCCTTCCTTCTCTTCATCAAAGGCTCTCTGTTGAACATACAAAGCCTCCCTATCAGCCTTTAGCTTCAACCGATCGGCTTCAAAGCTTTTCTTAAGATCACTTATCTCAATTTCATGCCTTCTAGTCAATTCACCAACCTTTTTTACCCAGGCCTCTTCCTTCTCAGCAAACCCACCAATCTCTTTCTTCATTGCAGCCATCGAAGATTTCATTTTCTCCTTCTTTTTAGAAAATTCTTCATACTCATGCATCCTCTTACGAAAATGAGCAACTCCTTCAGGAAGCATGACAGCAAGGTTGCAAGTATTTAAAAATCATACGAGACAGCATCATGTCATCATCCATCTCAGCAATGGTACTATGAACCGAATGAGGAGCAATATGGCTCAACACATCCTCACAAACAGCAGCATCCTTAAAACTATCATCAACCTTCATAGACCAATCAGGCACATAAACCTCATCCTCATTCAACCCTTCAACGTCCCTGCTCGAGGAACCATGAATAGGAGTAGCCATAACCTTCTTGGCTGGAGTCTTCTTCTTGCCATGAACAACCAATTTCTTTTCCTTCTCAACACCCACATCAACACCTTGATCTTCAGAAACCTCAATATCATCACTCAATTCCACTGGTTCTGAAGAAGTGGATTGAGGAGCACCCTTCAACAAACGGCGAGTAGATCGACGGGTTGAAGCCTTGGGAGAAGCAGGCTTAGAAAAACCCTTAACATGGGAGACACTAACATAGCCAGCATCCTCAAACCTCTGTTGTATACCCCTAGCAACAGTATCATCCCCTTCAGCGGCTTGGACATCCGTAAAAGCAATGTCAGATGTATCATCACTCTTGATAAAGTCCAAAGCAGACATGACTGCAAAATGTTTCAAAAACAAAAAATAAGTCACCAAACAAAAATATTCCAAAAAGGCAGAACAAGGAAAAAGCATACCTTGGCCATTCCTCATAAGAACCGGATCCCGATTGGCCTTTTCCCACAATTTACTAATCCCCAACAGAACTAGCAAATGCTCAGGGAAGGGACGAACCCTTGAAGGGAACCCTCGGATGGCTTTAAGAAAAACTTCATTCAAATCGGATTCGGAAGGTTCCGGTTCATTGAGAACGGCATCCGGGTGCCTCCACACCATTTTGAAGGGGATAATAGAATCGGAGACCCAGAAAAAACGATCTTTCCAAGTACCAAGTGTGGTAACCATGGAAGAGATTAGGCAAGTATCAACCTTGTATGTTTCAAAGGTGAACCAATCACCATTTTTTACCAAACGAAAAAACCGACGGAATAACAACAATGAAGGATCATAACCAAAGGCACGGCATAAAACCTCGAAGTGTAAAACCCTAGCCATGCCCTTCGGATGAATTTGGCCAAAGGAAACACGGTAATACTCCAAAACATTCAACACAAAAAGAGAAAAAGGATGACGAAGGTTGGAAAATTCAAAGTGCCGACAATACAGAGCAATCGAACCAGGGGGACATTGATCAACAGATTTATCACAAGCCGGTGCAACCGGATTGAACTTAAGACCAATACCCCAATCAATACAAAAGTTCTCTACTTCCTCTTGAGTGAGGCGTGAAAAACTAACGGAAAGATCCTTCCGTGCACCCATGATCAAAATAAAGAGCAAAATAAAACGCACAAAGAAAACGGACTAACCTGAAAAACGGAAGAGGGAATATGGAAGAAACTTGAGAGAAAATGGAGAAGTATTGTTAATTGTCTTGAATGATAAAGGAAAATAAAACCCAAATAGGGGTTATGATTACACGACGGTTAATTAACCTGCCCTCTGCAAAAATCGCCGAACTGCCACACATCAATCACATCAGTCGTCAGTTTTGAAATTCAAAAACTCTCAATTGTTCTCAAGCCTTCAAGCCTTTAAGCAGTAAAAATAAATGTGCAAAAGTCAGAAGTCTTTGAGCTCACTTCCCAAAAACCTCTGACTTGGGGGGCTGATGACGGGGGTAGCCCAAGACCAAATAAAATGACTTGGACACATTAAAGCTTAAAAGGTTAAAAAGTTCAAAGGTTGAAAATCCGGAAGTGCAGATAAAACAATACGTGAACAGTAGGTAGTCACATCTCTGATTGCTTCACCAACTTCCCCAGCCGCAAAAGTAACACAAGTCCACAGAGCACAGCCTTTTATCCGCAGGTCAAAAGGCTTTAACCCCCACTGCAAGCATGTTCACTAGTCAAATAGCTTCCTCTTTGAGCAATGACTTTCCCTATAAATGTGACACTTCATTTAGTGCTAAGGACATTCCAAGATCAGCTCTTATTCCTGGCGAATCTCTGGTCATTGTTCTTGAGTACTTGCTTCATGCAAGTCACTTTCTTTCATATTTAACACACACATTCCCTTTGCTCTTACATCCGAAGCTGAATACACTTCAGTAGAGGATCTCGGGCAAACAACAAAATCAAACTAGTGAACCTCTCTCCACGTCTTGCAAACGTGGGGGGACCCCACGACCTGCGTTAGGCAAAGTTGAACCATTCAACCCTTTTTGCCTAACCGACTCAGCTACTATCCTTGGTCTAATATTTGTTGCATCAACAAGAGTCTAACAAAGCTAAACCATTTTTCTAATTTTGTGAGTGTTGCATCTAGGCCTTTCATGTATCCCAGGCTACCTATACTGAGGTTTGGGAATTGCCAAAATCGTCCATGATTTAACAATACGTTTTAACTGAGTTAGTAATTTGGATGCAAATGACAATAAAAATTAAACCTCAAGGACTCAGATACAAAAAGTTTCATTTTCGGACTAAAGTGGCAAAAATTACCTAAACTCGGGGACTAGTTTGGCATTTTACTCTTCTATTTTCAACAAATTTAGACCAGAATGTGGAGTATCTTGTATGCTTGTTTGTTTATCTAATTAACTCAGGCTTTTTTTTCTTCTACCGATATACATATAAGAGGCCAAACTTATGTTTAAAGAAACAAATCTTAAGTTTTATTTGCTCCATGTTATGATCTCATTTTAGTGGCATTTTAAGGGTAGGATAAGGCTTACAAATCATTAGGTTCTGGGTTCGATTACCACAAGGGGGTTTTTCCCAGATTTATTGGGTTTCCTCCTGAATTGGTGTATAAGCATTATTGCATAGTGGAGATGGATAGGGGTGTTCAAGATCTGATAATTCGGTTTTCGGATATCCGAAAATCGGATATCTGAAATTTCGGATAGTGAAATATTGACATCCGAACCCGAATCCGAAATTTTGGATTCGGGTTCGGATATCTAATCGGATATCCGAATATCCAATTTTTTATTTAATTTTTAATTTTTATTATTTTTTAATATTTGGAACTGGATTTTTCGGATAGTTTCGGATATCCGAATATAAATTTCGGATATTTTTCGGATATTTCGGATATTTTTTCGAATATTTCAGATATTTTTTCGGATATTTCGGATATTTTTCGGATACTTCGGATATTTTTCGGATATTTCGGGTATTTTTTCGGATATTTTTTTTGGATATTTTTTTCGGATATTTCGGATATTTTTCGGATACTTAGGATATTTTTCGGATATTCGGATATCCGAAAAAAATAAAAATTAAATTTTCGGATATTTTCGGATAATCCGATTATCCGAAAATTCTCAAAATCACTATCCGAATCCGAATTTTTGGATTATTCGATTTTTGGATATACGAAAATTCGGATATCCGAAAATTCGGATATTTCGGATACGGGTTTTCGGATATTTCCGATTCGGTTTCGGATTCGGATTTTTTTGAACACCCCTAGAGATGGATATGATCGAGTGGTTCCGCTGGTGGCACGATGATAAACCAATGGTACGTCCGTAATCCAAATTTATGATTAAAAAAATAGAGCTTCACCTAATTTAGTTAGGTTTTTAATATAGGCAAATTGGAAAATAATAATAA
This sequence comes from Helianthus tuberosus, assembly GCA_030545235.1. Taxonomy (NCBI): domain Eukaryota; kingdom Viridiplantae; phylum Streptophyta; class Magnoliopsida; order Asterales; family Asteraceae; genus Helianthus; species Helianthus tuberosus. The sequence continues at coordinate 154,948,066 of CM060366.1, read as the reverse complement.
TATAGGTTTTTTAATATAGGCAAGAAGAAGAGAATAAGAGTTTGAAAAAGCAATCAAAGAAAGCATGTTTTCTTGTTGTTGTATGCATTGCAGTAGTGTTGTTTTGGTTATATTGACCCCCTTTAGTCATGTATCGACTATGTAATAGGTTGTTTTGGTTATATTGACCCCCTTCAGTCATGTATCGACTATGTAATAGGTTGGTTTTCAATATATCATGTTTCGACTGTGTTTTTGGTTATATTGCCCCCCTTTATTGCAATGGTTACATGTGTTTTGTGTAGTCGACAAAACAAAGCCTTAACAAGTTGCTCAAAACACATGATATGTACAAGTTGAACATAAGCCATAAACTATACAAGGCTGCAAAACAAAGGTTGCAACTACACACTTACATAAACCAAACCAAAACAAAGCCATAAGGGCACTGGGGGTGGACACGTTATCCCCCGTGATAGCCAAAAACAACGCGTGGAAAAAACAAAACTTCCACCGCCACCAAAACATTCACGAGTGATAGGTTCCTATCCGTGATAAAATCAACGCGTTATGGGGTGTGAGTGATAAATGGATGTGAGGGGGTGTGAGGGTTTTGGGTGTTGTGAGTGATGACCATTGCCACTAAAAAAGGTAGTGAGTGATGGAAAAATGATTGATGACATGGCGGAACTTGATTGGATGTTTATGAGTGATAGAATTTTTGCAAGTGATACCACCTCCACTCCCCTAACACGTTGCACATAAGCCATAAACTGTACAAGGCTGCAAAACAAAGGCTGCAATTGCACACTTACATAAACCAAAACCAAAACAAAGCCATAACAAGTTGAACATAAGCCATAAACTGTACAAGATATATAAACTGGACATAAGACATACCATACCATAGATAGATAAACAAGTCTTCCTGGGATTACAAATTTAACAAAATCCAAAATAAAGCAATAACAGTTCATACCATAACAAGTTTAACAAACACCAAAGGGAGTACAAGTTTTAACAAAAACCAAAACATAGATAGATAAACAAGTAATCAGTTGGTGGTTTTGGAAATCTTTTTTGGCCTTCCCTCCTAGCCTGCCCCTGAGATTGTTGAGTAGAACCCTGAGATTGTTGAGTGGAAGTGGTCTAAGAGAGTTTTGGTGTTGCTGTTGACTATGAAGCTTGTACATCAGCTGACTTTTTAGGCCTGCCCCTCTTTCTTTTCTCTCCAGTAACTTCAGTTGCAGGTTTGTTACACTTTGATGTCTTATGACCTCTTTCACGGCAATTCTTGCAAGACATGAGTATACCATGCCTACTCAACTTCCCAGATTTTTTCTTGGTTTCATGTGGATCCTTCTTCCTGTTCTTTTTGGGTCTGCCTGGACCAATCTTAACTGGTGGAGGGTCCAAAGGTAATTCAACTGTTGGCCAATATTTTTCTGAAGGCAGTGGTGGGATAGTGTACTCATAGGACTTGAGATACACCTCTTTGGTCAAGTAACTATGAACAAATTCCTCAGACTCCCTATGCATAAAGGCTGCAACTGCACACATATGATGACATGGGATGCCTGTTAAGTCCCATTTCCTGCATGTGCAGGTTTTGTTCCTTATATCCACAGATACATCATCAAAGCTTTTCACTTGGAACAAAGTTTTTCTTGAAGGATACACGGTACAAGTACAAGCCTTATCCTTGTCTTTATCAAGCTTTTTCCTTTGGACTCTAGGGCAAACAACCACATTTTTACTGGACATCTCATTGTACTTGGTAACTAACCTGGTCATTACTGCCAACCTTATGTCTTCCAACATTTGAATTAAATGCTTTGTTCTGGATTGTATGATGAAACCGTTGAATGTTTCTGCCATATTGTTGACAATAACATCAGTCTTATTATCAATATTAAGATAACACCTACAGAAGCACTTAGGATTCTGGTTAATGAATGCATCAGTTGCCTCAACATCCATAATCCTCATTTCTTCAATTGCACTTTTGTGGTCAACAATATTATATGCTTTGGTAGCCCTCCAAAACAACTCCTTAAGATCATCACCCGTATATTTTTTGTGCCAATTAGCATATATATGCCTAGCACAATTCCTATGTTTATAATTTCCCCATACAGAGGCAACAACATTCAATAATCCCTGAAATAAGTCAATTAAAGCAGCAAATTATAATACACCAAACATTTGTTAAAGAAGTGTCTTTATAAAACAACCATCTAGACATAGAAGCCTTCTACATCCTGCTAAAAACCCCTTCTTAGTTGGATCAAAGCAAATAAACAGCCTAAAGAAAACCTCTGTACCAGGTTCCTGTCCATATTATTCTGATGGGACAGTCACAAGTTCAAAAGTAGATGTTGGATTGGCTTCTTTCAGTGCTGCCAAGTATGCACCCAGCTTCCCATAATGTTCTTTCATTGAGCCATGAAGTTTGAGACGGGCATAAGTCTTTGCCTTGTAAGCCAACCAATTACTCACAATGACCTTGATATTTCTCTGACTGCATCCTGGATTTCCCTTGCCTTCCAATGAGGATTAGCCTTGAAAATATGTAGGAACTTACTAGCTATGAATTATCCAGTTAATTGTCTATTCTTCAACATATTTCTTTGACAACTATGTTCATTAACTACACTTTTAACAAGAAAACATGCCTTTTTAACATGGTAAGACACATACACCTTAAAGGGACAATTTTTAACACATCTAACACCAACCCTTCCCAGCCTATTCTTGTCACTTACAGATACTTTAAGATTCCTACTATTGAAAATTGCATAATTTCTAAAAGCATCTTTCACTGCTTCCCTTGTTGGGAACCTAGTACCAACTACCCAAACCCACTTAGTCCAGTCAGTATTCTCACTTACAACTGGAAGAACTTCCTTGTACTTCTTACCCCTTATGTCATCATTTTCACTCTCTCCAGGTGAATTAATATCCCCATCTGAGTCCTCATAGCTGCTAGCTTCACTAAATTATGTTTCTTCAACAGCCTTGTCACATTTAAAGTCTTTCAATAACCTATCAACAATTTGTTTATTTGATAAATTGTTTTGCTTTAATGCAACCACATATGCCCTCCACTCATCATCATCATCATCATCAGAACCACCATCTAATTGATCTGGCATCCAGTCTGCATCTTCTCCTCCACTTTCTGATTCAGATCCATCCTTATCTTCAATAGATCCAGAAGGTTGTTTGGTAGGTGTTGAGTGCCTAATCTGAATTGCCTTTGTGAAACCAATAGGACTTATGTTTGTGTCAGGTGAATTAGTAAATTGTGTAAGTTGTTTGGTAGGTGTTAGGTTCCTGTTTGCAATACTTCTTGTAAACCCTTTGAAGATTGTTAGGGTTTCAGTTTGGGGTTCACTTTGGGCTACAGTTTGGGCTATAGTTTGGGCTTCATATATGGTTTCAAGAAGTTGTTTTGTAGGTGTTAAATTCATGTTTGCAGCTTTCTTGGTAAACCCTTTGAAGACTACAGTTTGGGCTTTGAAGGCTACAACTCTCTTACCTTGTGCATACAAATGAAGGATATGCCTGGCATCTTTCTCCCCTAAATTTTTCAGCATATCTATGACATCTTGGTCATTGGTAATCTGCACAAGACCATATGCAAAATTCTTTCCAGGCATCAAGTAGAAAATTTCAATATTCTTATCTTGGAAAGACCCACCCTCAATCACATAATCGATTAGCTCAAAATAAGACATCTTGTCTACTTCTACTTCAAACATATAAGTATCACCTCCTTCATAGTGCAATTTAGGTTTTTTTCCAGCTTACCACCGTGCCAAGCTTTGACAATAACCTTGTCATCCATCCTGTTGGTTTTAAAAGTGGGAGAAGGATTAAATCAAGATTCAATCGCATAAACAACAAGAATGTAGCAACAATTTTAGCATACCTGATCGTTTACAGCCTTCTTCTTTAGAATGATTTTAGAGTTTTCAAGAGATGTGTTTTGATCGTTCAAGTGTGTAATGTTTTGATCAATCAAGTGTGAATGCCCCTTTTGTATAGTCACTCAACAGTTTTGGATTAAAATAATCCATGTCATTGATCATTTAACATGTGGCAGATACATGTGGTAGATAGATGGAAATAAATAGCCACGTCACCATTTTTCATAACGATGTTAGCCTGAATTAACTGTGGAGTATTTTACAAAAAAAAATGGACAAGGTTGGATTATTGGCGGCTAATTTGTGACTTGGGATTATTATTGGCCAATTTCAGAAAGATGGGATTATTATTTTCCAATTTGCCTTTAATATATGATGATGATTAGGGTTTTTTTTTCTTATCTATACTATATAATAAAAGAAATCAATGTGTGGCACATGCCATTCATTGGTGTCATCTACCTTTTAGTTTTCCTGCCCATGTTTCCTACTTATCTCTTTTTAAAGGCAACTTTGGATCACTGACGAATCACTGACCCGATCATATCCATCTCCAATAAATTTGGGAAAACCCTCTTGTGGGAATCGAACCCACAACCTCATGGTCCCTAAACCTATTCCACTCCAAAGATATCACTAGACTATCATGCCATGGGATCCTATTTATCTTATTAATTAAATAATTAATAAATTAATATTAAATCTTTATCACCTCCACTTCCTTAGATTTCAATTTTTTAGAAGATATTATAACTAAATAAAGTAAAATACAAATGTCTTGTAAAACTCAACTCACCATAACAAAGGCGAATGCATCTTCTCCTTTAGCTTCAGTTGTGGTTAGGATTTGTTCAGCTGCATGATTAATCTCATATATTAATCTTTGGTTAAGTTAGCTTTCTTTATATAAAGCTGGACTCCAACCTCAATGCACTTAAAAGGTAAAATAACACATGTAGGTACCCAAGCAAACCAAAAGGAGCTTCTTTTCACTTGGAGTTGGCTCGCCTTGTTCTTGAAGTATTTTTCGAGATTGTTCAGATATCGAATGTAGTTTTAAAGATCAGGCAGTTGAATCATATCATATTGGGATACTAATGATCTTATCAGAATTTTGTTGCTACAAATTAAGGTGATTCTATACCCGACGATCCACATGCCTAGCGCAACAAGAGATATGTAATTAACTGGCTCATTGGATTTCTTCATTTTCCTCATTTGGTTTGATATGTGCACAATGTACACCAAAAGAAGAAATTAAAACCCTGAAATACCCTTCAAAGATTTTACGCAAGACTACATCTTTGTCATCACGTCTGTCATGAATAACTTTGAAACATGATGGTAGGATTCTTCATAGACTTTATTAAGCTTTTCGATCAAGAAAATATTTATTGACATATATTAACGACATCACAGTTGATGACGGGGGTAGCCCAAGACCAAATAAAATGACTTAAATACATGAATGCTCAAAAGGTTAAACGGTTCAAAGGTTGAAAAGCTGGGGAGATGAAGTAAAGCAATACGGGAACAGTAAATGGTTACATCTCCGGATTGCTTCACCAACTCACCAGCCGCAAAAGTAACACGGATCCATAGAACACACTCTTTTACCCGCAGGTCAAAGCCTTCAACCCCCAAAAAGGGCAAAACCCCCACTGCAAGCATATTCACTAGTCAACACATTCCTCTTTGAGCAATGTCTTTTCCTATAAATTAGACACTTCATTTACTGAAGAGGACATTCCTGGCCAGCTCTAATTCCTGAAACCTCTGGTCATTCATCTCGAGTACTTGCTTCACGCAAGATACTTTCTTTCACATTCAACACACACATTCCTTTTGTTTACACATCCGAATCTGAACACATTTCAGAGGATGATCTTTAGCAAACAACAGAATTAATCTAATGAACCTCTCTCCACGTCTTGCAAACGTGGGGGGACCCCAGGACCTGCGTTAGGCAAAGTTGAACCATTCAACCCTTTTGCCTAACCAGTACAGCTGCTATCCTTGGTCTATTATTTGTTGCATCAACAAGTTGGCGCCCACCGTGGGGCCACGCCACTATTTTCCTTCAAAAGACCTAGTAGTGTAGCTCCATTCTCTCGAAATTACCATGTCAGAAAGTGGATCCCTGGGAGAAGTGAATCAGGTTCCTAACACTTCTACCCCAGGTACTAGTCAAGCTCATGTGGCTATACCAACTTCTTTCTCGACACCAGGAGGCACTCCTGAGTTCCTGACTTTCAGCACACCTACTCCTTCCAGATCAGGGGTCCCATCCCCTAACATCGGTGTCTCTAGCACCCCATCAGGTGTCGAGCTTACCCCTGAAGGGGTCGCCAACAATTTCCTTGAGTTGAGGTCTCTCCTCAACCAATATGTGAGTAGGGAAAGGGACAAGGGAGTGAGGATTCGTTTAGACTATGATGATCCAGAACCAACACTATCTCCTGGACCTCCTATCCCTCCTTTTGCATCTAGGGATGAGGCTGGTCCCAGTAATCCTCCAAACCCTAACCCGTATCTGTCCGCAAGGCCGAATCCTACAGCATATCCTCTCTTCTCATCCCAACCAGCTACAAGTGGTGCTCCTCTGGGCCATGAGCTGACCCTTGACCAGCTCCTGCAGTCTCCAGTAACAAGCCTTCAACCCTCAACAACAACTTCATGGAAACAAGCTTTGTCCATGCTCCCTTGGCACGAAGTGCTGTTATAAGCACCCCTTTGGGAGTTAGTTGCCCAGTAGCACCCGGAAGCTTTCAAGGCTTCAACCTCATGCCCCAGATGATGGCCAGCTTCCCGTGGCAGCACTTTATCAATCAGGTGCTGGCCACTCAAGGGAACAACAACAGCAGCAACAACGCGGGTGCAAGGGCTGAAGAAGATTTGCCAAACCTTACAAGCCGAATAACCTCTCATGCTTTTAACAGCAAATAGCCGATTACGATTTTCAAACGAAGATCAAGATGCCATCCCACATCAAAACATATGATGGGACTGAAGATCCTGAAGACCATCTTCAGATCTTCACTGGTGCCGCAAGGATTGAGAAATGGTCAAACGCTGAATGTTACCTAATGTTCATGCAAACCCTTGTCGGATCAGCCAGAATCTGGTTCAATGATTTACCTGCTCTAAGCATTCGAAGCCTTGATGACCTCAGCAAGGGATTCCTGGCCAATTTCTCCCAACAAAGGCGATATGTCAAAGATGCAACAGTGATCTTTCAGATAAAAAAACGGGACGATGAAAGTCTTCTAGAGTCTAACATATGTAGGGGCAGACGAAAAAATGAGGGTGGTTGGTTTTATGAATGCCATCACCTCAAAATATCTCACAAGAGATTTCAACAAATCCCTGCCCAATACCTTGGAAGAAGCTCTCGAAATGGCTGAAGCCCATATCCGGGGAGAGGAGGCAGTAGATATTAAAGAGCTGAGGAAAAGAGGATCTAGTTGGCAAAGCAACAGCCCAGCCAGGAAAAGGGGAAACTTTAACTCCTATGACAGACGCCAAAAGGGTTCCGACCATCGAAGGCCTGAAGGCCAGAACCCTTCCACTAGGGAGAAAGGCATAAGTTTCACACCCCTCACCAAGACTCCTTAAGAAATCCTTGCAACGGAAGAAGTCAAGCAAAACTTTCGGCCTCCTAGGCCTCTCCCCAAAAGCAGAAAAAACGAAAATTCCACACAATACTGTGAATTTCATGAAGAAAAGGGACATCATACCAATGATTGCTTCCAGCTTAAAAAGAGGATCGAAGAAGCCGTCAATTCCGGGGAACTTGCTCACTTGGTAAAGGGAGTAAGGGACAAAATGGCTGAAGGAAAGAGCAAGGAAGTCAATATGGTAGATTTTGATGGAAGGGTTCCGCACAAAAGACAGCGGTTGGAAGTTTGGGAGCTCCAATGTGTTTGCTTTCCTCCAATAGAGAAAGACACTCTTTCAAACACTCTTGTGGTTGAGGCTACTGTAGGAACATTACAAACGGGCAGAGCATACATAGACATTGGTGCTGCCACCGAAATCATGTTTGAAAAGTTCTTCAACCGTTTGAGCAATGAAGAACGTTCAAGGCTTCAACCCTCCGGGACCTCCATAAAAGGTATTGCCGATATACCCCTCAAGCCTTTAGGGAAACTGACACTTGATGTTCATTTCAGTAAAGGTCAGAAGGAGAGAGTCCAACCACTCACCTTTGTGGTTATCAATATACCTTCAAACTATGATGTGATCATCAGAAGGCCGGGATAGTGTGCATTTTATATGGCTGTGTCTGTTGGCCATGGCACTGTCAAATTTACCACCGAGAGGGGAATAGCAACCCTTCAACCTTCTCGAGAGGCCTACATGGTTGAAGGTGAAAGTTCCAAAAGTGAAGAAGACAGGCAAAGGCTAATCATAAATCCTAAGTACCCCGAGCAGAAGATAAGGGTCAATCCAAGCCTTTCACAATAAACCCTCTCATATCTTGAAAAGTTGTTAAGGCATTACAATGATGTCTTTGCTTGGTGCCCGGAAGATATGACGGGCATCCCTCGAAGCATTGCTGAACATGAGTTGAAAATACCACCCGATGTCAAGCCCGTTGTCCAAAAGAAACGAAGTTTAGCCCCTGAAAGAAGCTTGGCTGCATGCCAAGAGGTTGAAAAGCTTGTGTCAGCCGGCATTCTCCGAGAAGTCAAGTATCAATCCTGGGTTGCAAACCCGGTCATGGTCCGAAAGCCAGACAATTCGTGGAGAATGTGCATAGACTTCAAGGTCCTTAACAAGGCTTGTCCCAAAGACTGCTACCTGTTACCTGAAATTGATCTCAAGGTTGACTCACTCACCTGTTACCCGTTCAAATGTTTTCTTGATGCCTACAAAGGATATCATCAAATCCTCATGAAGGAAGAGGATGAAGAAAAGACCGCCTTTCACACGGACAAAGGGATCTTTTGTTATCAAAAGATGCCTTTTGGCCTCAAAAACGCTGGAGCCACCTACCAACGCCTAGTTGACAAGGCCTTTTCAAGTCAAATTGGTAGAAACATGGAGGCATATGTCGACGACTTGGTAATCAAAAGCAAAACGGAGTATCAAATGCTCGATGACATCCAAGAAACCTTCAAGAACCTAAGGAAGGTCAACATGAAACTCAACCCCGAGAAATGCTCATTTGGGTTTGAGGAAGGTAAATTCCTTGGGCATATTGTGGGAAAACAAAGCATTAAAGCCAATCCAAACAAGGTGAAAGCTGTTCTAGAAACCAAACCACCGAGAAGCAAGAAGGAGGTTGAAAGCTTAAACGGGAAGCTTGCAGCCTTGAAGCGTTTTACCTCCAAATTGGCTGAAAGGTCTTTACCTTTTTTCAAAACGCTCAAAGGTTGCTCCGATAAGAAGGACTTCAAATGGACTGAAGAGGCCGAAGAAGCCTTTAACCAGATGAAGCAACACCTAGCTTCCCTACCTGACATTGCAGCCCCGGAAACGGGAGAACTGATCTCGGTATACCTTTCAGTTGCTGAAGAGGCCATAAGTGCGGTCCTCACCATTGAGCGAGACAAGGTTCAGGTACCCGTTTATTTCTTCAGCAAAACTCTAAAATTGGCTGAAACCAAATATCCTCCCCTTGAAAAACTTGCTCTAGCCCTAGTTCAAACAGCTAGAAGGCTTCGAAGGTATTTCCAACCACACCCTATACAAGTGGTCACCGACCAACCTATTAAGAGTATGCTTGAAAAAACAGAAAACTCGGGACGACTAGCCAAATGGGAAGTGGAACTAGGTGAGCATAACATCACCTACGTCCCAAGAAAAGCCACCAAGGCCCAAGTCTTGGCTGATTTCATTGTAGAAGTCCCAAAGCAAACAGTCACTGAAGTGAACACAGCTGCCACTGAACCCTCAGACCTTGAAGCCTGGAAGCTTTTCACCGATGGGGCTTCAAGAGTTGAAGGGTCAGGGGCTTGGCTCATTCTGATCAACCCAGAAGGGTTAGAATTCACATATGCTCTCCGTTTTGATTTTCAGACCACCAACAACGAAGCTGAATACGAAGCACTGATCGCCAGCCTAAGACTGGCTAAAGAAATGAAGGTCCAAAATCTTGAAGTGTTCACAGATTCATTGCTGGTCTCAAGCTAAGTGAATGATAGCTACGTTGCAAAGGAGCCCAACATGAAAAGATACAAAGAAAAATCCAAAGAGCTGATGAATACCTTCCAAACATGCAACATCAAGCAAATTCTCAAGTCCCAAAACAAGAAAGCGGATGCCTTGAGTAAGCTTGCATCTCTCACTTTTGCCCACCTTACCAAGAAGGTATTGGTAGAGGTGTTAAAGGCTCCATCAATCGATGAGTTGGAAGTGCAAGATGTAATCACCGAAGAAGATCTAAATTGGATTACTCCAATCAAGAAATTCCTTAAAACGGTGAATTGCCTAGTGATCAAACAGAAGCTGAAAGGGTTAAGATCAAGGCAAGGCAGTATATACTACAAGGTGAAACCCTCTACAAAAAGGGTTATCTTACACCCTTGCTAAGATGTGTTGGTGTCGAGCAAAGTCAGTATTTGATTAAAGAAATTCACGAAGGTATATGCGGAGCTCATTTTGGAGCTAGGTTGGTGGTTGCCAAACTTATGAACCTTGGGTATTTTTGGCCCTCAATGCACCGGGATACCACTAAGCAATTAAGGAAATCTGATGCCTGCCAAATTCATGCACCAATCCCAAAAAGTCCCAAGAATGATCTTATCCCAATAACCTCAGCATGGCCATTCTATAAATGGGGGTTGGACATTGTCGGTCCATTTCCCCCAAGTAAAGGTGGAGTAAAATTCTTGTTGGTGGGCATAGATTATTTCACCAAATGGCCTGAGGTTAAACCACTTGCAAAAATCACGGGCAAACAGGTCATCGACTTCGTTTGGGAAAACATTATTTGCCGTTATGGATTACCGGGAGTACTTGTCACTAACAATGGAAAGCAATTTGCTGAGAAGCCTTTCAGCGTTTGGTGCAAAGAATACAGAATCAATCAGGTTTTCAGCTCAGTGGCATACCCACAATAAAATGGTCAAGTGGAAAGAACGAATCGAAGCATAGTGGAAGGTATCAAAATTAGATTGGGAAGGTAGGAAAGCAACTGGCTTGAAGAATTGCCTAGTGTCCTATGGGCCATAAGAACAACCGAAAAAACAAGCTACAAAAGAACACCCTATAGCTTGGTATTTGGATCCGAAACCGTGATCCCAGCTGAAGTAGGAGTTGTAACACAACGAATTGTCAACATGGATCCCGAAACAAACCAAAAAGAGACCATTTTGAACTTACAACTCCTAGAGGAAGCACGAGACCAAACCGCAATTCAAGAAGCCAAGTACAAGCAACGAATGGAAGCCTACTATAACAAGAGAGTCAAGAATGAACGCTTCAAGCCAGGAGACCTAGTGCTTAGAAACAATGAAGCTAGCAAGAAAGAAAACCAAGGAAAGCTTGGCCCAAAATGGGAAGGCCCGTATACCATCCTCGAAGCACATAAGGGTGGATCTTACAAGCTAGCAGACTCGGAAGGTAAAAGGCTTCCAATACACTGGAATGGAAAAACCCTGAAAAGGTTCCATGTCTAAACAGGAAAGATTGGTTTGTATTTCACAAGTTGTATTTCAAGAATGGCATTATGAATATCTTTTGTAAAAACAAGTATCTCTTGAATGAATGAAGTTGTTTTATCAAATTTGTCTTTCTATCCTAAGATCAGGTTGAGAACCTAGCAAAAAACTCAATGGCAAGGGCCATGAAAGGGGATGAGCTCCCAGGCCACATCGCTCAATAGGTTCAAGGGTTGAATGAACCTATATAAGGGGTGAGTTCCTAAATCAATACAACTCCATGAGACTTATTATTGAAAACAAAGTTGTCTCATAGACGGGTTTGAACAGCCTACACCAAATGTTCCTTAAGCCTTAGAAAAATAATCAACAAACAGGCTTACAAAATCAAATGAAAACAAGAAAATAAATAGGATAGGTGCTATGTCTTCTTGTTAAAAATACCAAGGCTAAGTGACTGCAGCACAGAACCCTTTAAGGTATAAAAAACATAAAGGCAACACAAACTTGACAAAGACAAAGTCACAAAAAACAAAAATAACCTAAGGAACAATGCAACAACTTGAACAAAAAGTTATAAAAAATTCAAAGATACAAACCAAGCCAAGTCACAAAACTAAGAAGCCTTCAAGGCTCCAAGCTACATACATGACAACTCAAAGCCTTAAAGGCTTCAACCTACATACGGGATATCCAAAAAGCTTGAAGGTTTAAAACCAAACAAGCTGCCTTAGAAAAATAGGCACAAGTATAAACAACACAACACAAGCAAATGGTTAAACATAGTAACATAGCAAAGAAAGCCTCAACAGACTTTCAAACATCCAAACATAAGTTAAGACAAGTCCTAGTGACTTGTGAGTTTAGATATTGTTCAAACGGCCATACAGGCCCCACCACAACCACATAACAAGAACCTTAAGGGTCCTTGTGAAACCTAACATTGTTTTAGTTAACAAACACCACAAATTGTTTTCAAAGAGTGCTAAGAAAGCTACGAATATCCATTAAGCATCAGCAGGAGGCTTGGAAGCCCCAGAACCTTCACCTTTAACCTTCTTTGCTTTCTTTGATTTCTTAGTCTTCACACCACCATCAAAACCTACTGCTGAAGCCTCCAAGCTTACATCCTTTGAAGCATCTGGTCCTCCTGAAAGGGTGTCATCACTAACTCCCGAGTAAGATCTCTTTCTTGAAAGAGAACCCAGGATTTCAACACAGACTTTTTCATTAAGGCCCTCCGGTTTCAGCTCCTGCAAGATAGTAAGAGGCTTACCAAAACAAGTAGAAACTTGACTGACATACGGGTAGGTCAGCCTCTCCATTTGTTCAAAAGAACCCTTGAAGACCTCAGAAGCTTCAGGGCGAAATAAAGGAGACTTTTCCAAAGGATGGCCAGATTCATGAAGCTTGTAACCAGCAATAAGACCTTGATGTTTCCCCAAGTTGAGAAATTTCGTGTAGACTTCACCAAGAGCGGAATTAAACTCCTTGGAGTGAAGAAGATAAGTAACAACTTGCTGGAAACCTTGCTCAATTAACCATTGATTATCACTATTGGTTTGAGCAACCAAAGCCTTTAGGCCTTCCTTCTCCTTATCAAAAGCTCTCTGTTGAACAGACAAAGCTTCCCTATCAGCTTTAAGCTTCAACCGATCAGCCTCGAAGCTTTTCCTAAGATCACCCATTTAAATCTCATGCCTCCTAGTCAGTTCACCAACCTTTTTGGCCCAAGCCTCTTCTTTCTCAGCAAACCCACCTATCTCCTTCTTCATTGCAGCTATGGAAGATTTCATCTTATCTTTCTTCTTAGAAAATTCTTCATACTCATGCATCCTCTTACGAAAACGAGCAATCCCCTGAGGAAGCATGGCAGCAAGATTGCAAGTACTCAAAATCATGCGGGACAACATCATGTCATCATCCATATCAGCAATAGTGTTATGAACCGACGGAGGCTTAGTGCTTGCAATGTGGCTTAGTGCATCTTCACAAACAGCGGCGTCCTTGAAACTGTGGCTTAGTGCATCTTCACAAACAGCGGCGTCCTTGAAACTGTCATCAATTTTCACTGACCAGCCAGGCACATAAACCTCATCTGGGTCCAACCCTTCAACGTCCCTGCTCGAAGAATCTTGAATAGGAGTAGCCATAACCTTCTTGGCTGGAGTCTTCTTGCCATGAACAACCAGTTTCTTCTCCTTTTCAGCACCCACTTCAATATCTTGATCTTCAGAAGCTTCAATATCATCACTCAACTCCACTGGTTCAGTAGAAGTGGATTGAGGAGCACCTTTGAGTAAACGGCAAGCAGATCGACGGGTTGAAGCGTTGGGAGCAACAGGCTTAGAAAAACCCTTGACGTTGGAGACACTAACATAACCTGAACCTTCGAACCTTCGTTCAGCACTCCTAACCACAACATTTTCACCGGGGACGGATGGGACATCCTCAAATGCAACGTCAGAAGTATCGTCGCTTTTGATAAAGTCAAGAGCAGACATGACTGCAAATAACCATAAAACAAAACACATAAGACATAAATTAATGAAAACACAAAGGGGGCAAAAAAGAAAAATGCATACCCGTGCCACTCCTCATTAGAACCGGATCCCGATCGGCCTTTTCCCACAAATTACTAACCCCTAACAAAACTAGCAAATGTTCAGGGAAGGGATGAACCCTCGAAGGGCACTCCCGGATGGCTTTGATAAAAGTGTCATTCAACTCAGATTCAGAGGGCCCCGGTTCATTGAGAACGACATCCGGGTGCCTCCACACCATTTTGAACGGGACAATAGAGTCAGAAACCCAGAAAAAGCGATCCTTCCAAGTACCGAGTGTCGTAACCATAGACGAAATAAGACAAGCATCAACCTTGGATGTTTCAAAGGTGAACCAATCACCGTTTTTGGCCAAACAAAAAAACCAGCGAAAAAGCAACAATGAAGGATCATAACCAAGGGCACGGCACAAAACCTCAAAGTGCAAAACCCTAGCCATGCCCTTCGGATGAATTTGACCAAAGGAGACTCGATAATACTCCAACAGATTCAAAACAAAGAGGGAAAAGGGATAACGGAGGTTCGAAAACTCAAAATGACGACAATAAAGAGCAATCGAACCAGCCGGACATTTATCAATAGGAACGTCGCAAGCAGGAGCAGTCGGTTTAAACATTTTCCCAATACCATATTCCTTACAAAATAATTCTACCTCTTCTTGGGGTTAATCGAGAAAAGGACTTTGCCAAATCCTTACGAGCACCCATTTTTACAAGAAAATATGAAGTAAGTAAGGAAATAAGAAAGAAGCCAGAACTAACCTTGAAGAGAGGAAAGGAATTGCAGAGGAAACTTGAAGAAATAATGAAAAGATTGAATGTTATCTTCAATAATAAAAGAAAATAAAAACCAAAATAGAGGTTATAATGGCAAACAGTTACTCTCTGCAAAACCGCCGCCCTATGAACTGCCACACATCAATCAAATCAGTTGTCAGTTTTTTAAGATTCAAAAAATTAACTGACTCCAACCCTTTAAGTCTTCAAGCTTTGAACCCTTGAAGCCTTTAGACAGTAAAACACATGTATAAAAGTCAGAAGTCTTTGAGCTCATTTCCCAAAAACCTCTGACTTGGGGGGCTGATGACGGGGGTAGCCCAAGACCAAATAAAATGACTTAAATGCACGAATGCTCAAAGGGTTAAACGGTTCAAAGGTTGAAAAGCTGGGGAGATGAAGTAAAGAAACACGGGAACAGTAAATGGTCACATCTCTGGATTGCTTCACCAACTCACCAGCCGCAAAAGTAACACGGATCCACAGAACACACTCTTTTACCTGCAGGTCAAAGCCTTCAACCCCCAAAAAGGGCAAAACCCCCACTGCAAGCATATTCACTAGTCAACACATTCCTCTTTGAGCAATGTCTTTTCCTATAAATTAGACACTTCATTTACTGAAGAGAACATTCCTGGCCAGCTCTGATTCCTGAAACCTCTGGTCATTCATCTCGAGTACTTGCTTCATGCAAGATACTTTCTTTCACATTCAACACACAGATTCCTTTTGCTTACACATCCGAATCTGAACACATTTCAGAGGAGGATCTTTAGCAAACAACAGAATTAATCTAGTGAACCTCTCTCCACGTCTTGCAAACGTGGGGGGACCCCACGACCTGCGTTAGGCAAAGTTGAACCCTTCAACCCTTTTGCCTAACCATCCCAGCTGCTATCCTTGGTCTATTATTTGTTGCATCAACAACAGTCATAACCATCATAGAAATGGCTATCATTTGTTCTAGATAGAGATCCTACTGAAAGAACCTCTACTCTAACAAAAGTCTCCGAGCTTGTAAACGTCTCAATCTGTAAATCCTGAGGGTTGGGATACTGAATAAATGGTTTCCAAATATAAGTCATATACTTAGGTTCTTGAATTCTTTTTATAAATTCATTGGCTAAATCATGTGACAGTTCTCTTGATGTCACACAGTTCATGTCAAACAGTTCTTGTTTGATGTGCAGGATTGTAGTATGCACAATTCATGATATCTATAATTGAAGTTTGTATTATTAGGTGGTAGTGCAGGATTGTAGTGTGCACAATTGTTAAGGATCACTTGTGTTCAGCTTTGGTAAGTCCACAGTGGTAGCGCATGTTTAAGACCCCTTAAGTTTTAGTAGTGCAGGTTTAGAATCACTTGTTCATGGTGGTGGTCATGGCACAATTGGTTTGACATATTAACTCAAAACAGGTTCAGGCACAATCGGTTTGTTCATGATGGTGGTCGTGTCACAATCGGTTTGACATAGGTTTGTTCATGTTGGAGGTGGAGACACAATCGGACATTAAAGTCAAAGAATTTTGAAATTATGTTAAGTTTGTTGACTAACTAAAGTCAAACTGGGTGTTTTTAATTTCCATTTTGGAGGGAGTTACATATAGTGATAGTGTAGAAACCACTGGGTGGCTGATACAAACCCGATTCCTATACGGGTGGGAAATAGGGTCAGATTTATTAATAGGTCAAAACAGTTATTGAAAAGAGAACAAATGAGGAAATGGGAGCCCGGAGCTGAAGGGCCAGTTATTAATGCTATTATTGCTTATTTATATCTTTGTTCTAGTTTTTGGGAATGATGTCGATAATTATTATCTAATTGGGTATCTATACCTTTGTTCTTGGAGACTAACCCATTTCGAATCGGGTCTTCTATCTTGTAGTATTTCAGTTTACAACAATAAAATCTATCAGTTAGTTTTGTTTGATTTTGGGTTCTATCAGTGGCATATTGCAATAGTAAAGGGGTAAGATGGTCTTTTCACATAGGTTTTAGACATCTAATAATAGTGTTGTAGCAGGGTGTGATGCATTACCCACCTAAGGGTTTCATCTAACAAAAAGTGGAAGATAATGTTTTTTCAGGCAATATGAACCAAACCGTAGGGTGGCAAATTGCACTTTACTCTTTAAAAAATAATATGGTTTTAGTCGTAACTTAAAAATAGTTGGGTATCTTATGTTAAAATTTATAAATCGTAAGATAAAGCGACATCTTTATAGTTTAAACATAATTGTTTTATATACTTTGTTAAAGTTTTATAAATTTGTAAAATTAGGGTTATTTTGCAGAAGTATAAAAAGCAGGTTAAACATCCCGTGTACAGGTTAACTCACTAATATTCATGTTCGGTTTCAAATGTTTGAAACGATTTTCCGGTACGTGTTCATTTTTTGAGTTCGTCCCGCCTACCCATGAACACAACTCACCTCTAATTCATATATGAGGCGTGCTTTGACAGATGTATAAAAGATCATTATATTACATGAATATGTTAGAAATTTTTACTTTAATGTTTTGTCCATCGTCTTGATTCGTTACCCTCCCAATTATATTATTTATATAGTATTAAAGAAGAAGGTCGGTGGTAAATACCACCAACCCTTTCTACCCCTTAGAGCATTCTCATCCAAACCATCAAAATATGTGAGAGGTAGTTTTTATATTATAAAGGGTATAAAAAATGGTTGTGAGTGGAGGAGAGAGAAAATGTTACTGTTCATCTGTATATTTTGGGGGACACTGTTCACCCGGTATAATTTTTTTAATATATATTGAAAGTGGTTGTGAGTGAAGGAAAGAGAAAAATGTAATGATAATATTATTTAATTGAAAAGGAGAGAGAAAAAGTATTTGTTTTTAGTGAAAATATATTGATATAGGAGTTGTTTTTTAGTTGAATGTATGTATAATTTGATGGATTGGATGAGAATGCTCTTAAACTTCTTTTAATAACAAAACTAACCCCCTAATTTTATTCATGTCATTTTGACCTCTCAAGTTTTAAAAGTATTGAGTTTATCCTAAAGCTAATTTCTTACGTTGTTATTTTGAGGTACGCATCAGTATAAATTCGAGTTCGTCTACGCGTTAACATATTTTTTTTTAAATGAGTCGGGTCAGTTACAAAATGTTTTATTTTTATGTAAATTTTGTTCGGGAACAAATCGGGTCAAATATAATACGTTTCATTCGACGAGATTAATTTGAGTTACTATGTTTCGACGTAAATTTAGTTCAGAAAAGAGTTGGGTCGATTTTAGTCTATTCTTTATCATCTCGCGTACGATGCCACCACACATGTTTATATATATGTTAAAACTAAAAGTCGGTGGCTTTCTACTCACACCCACCTCTTCTTTCTTATATATTAAACTTTGGCGAAAAGCAAACAAAATGGGAGTCTGCTATATTGGTTGAGTGTATTAATAATAAACTAGACATCAGGTGTTCGATCCCTGATCTGTTCTTTTTATTTTTGCTATTAGCAATTTGTAAGTCTCATATACTCAACTAAAAATGGTTGTCATTATTAATAAAACTAATATACCCCTTAAACTTCTTTTAATAACAATTTTATTCATGTCATTTTGACCTCTCAAGTTTCAAAAGTATTGAGTTTATCCTAAAGCTAATTTCTTACGTTGTTATTTTGAGGTACGCGTCAGTATAAATTCGAGTTCGTCTACGCGTTAACATATTTTTTTTAAATGAGTCGGGTCAGTTACAAAATGTTTTATTTTTATGTAAATTTTGTTCGGGAACAAATCGGGTCAAATATAATACGTTTCATTCGACGAGATAAATTTGAGTTACTATGTTTCGACGTAAATTTAGTTCAGAAAAGAGTTGGGTCGATTTTAGTCTATTCTTTATCATGTCGCGTACGATGCCACCACGCATGTTTATATATATATTAAAACTAAAAGTCGGTGGCTTTCTACTCACACCCACCTCTTCTTTCTTATATATTAAACTTTGGCGAAAAGCAAACAAAATGGGAGTCTGCTATATTGGTTGAGCGTATTAATAATAAACTAGACATCAGGTGTTCGATCCCTGATCTGTTCTTTTTATTTTTGCTATTAGCAATTTGTAAGTCTCATATACTCAACTAAAAATGGTTATGTCATTATTAATAAAACTAATATATATTAAAAGGTGTGAATTAGTATTCACACTTTATAATTTTCTCTCAACTTTCAATATTGATATTTACATCTCTTTTAATTTATAAAATTTTGTAAAATGTCATTTAACTATCTTGAGTTTTTAAAGTTTAAAGTTTATTCCCTGTACTTTCATTCTTTAACTTAAAAACTATGTTCTTATGTGCTTATTTTTATATACGTGTAGGTATAAATTCAAGTTGGTTTATGTTTCAATATCATTTTTTTTGGAACGACTAGGGTCAAATATAATACGTTTTCATGCCTCATTTTATGTACGTTTTCAGTTGATCTACGTTTTGACGTAAATTTTGTTTGGAAACAAGTCAGGTCAAATATAATACGTTTTTATTCGACGGAATAAATTCGAGTTATTGTATGTTTTGACGCCGCCGCAACGCGCGGCTGGTACAATTACTAGTATCTCTTAAAATGAAAGGTCAGCCACACAAGACAACAAGACCATGCATATATCAGGTGAGCAAAAAAGTCGCCGTACAAGGCCACCGACCAAAACAATAATCTTAGGGTGTACTATTGGCACACCCAAATGCCTATATGTACGTTAAAAGGGCTTTTTTGTCCTATATGCACACCCTGCAGTGTCGAGCTGCGTTTTGGTCAACCAAACAAAGCCTGACGGGTGTCTGACGGGTCTGTTGACCGGACCAAAACGCCGAGCTTTGGCCGCGTTTTGGTCCTGTCAACCAGACAAAAGACTGACCGGGTGTCTGGTTGACAGGACCAAAACGCGGCCAAAGCTCGGCGTTTTGGTCCGGTCAACAGACCCGTCAGACACCCGTCAGTCTTTGTCTGGTTAACCGGACCAAAACGCTGCGCTTTGGCCACAACTCGACACTGCAGGGAGTGCATATAAGACAAAAAAATCATTTTTGGGCTGACTATCTACACACCAAGTGTACAAATAGTCTCCCCTAAGACCAAAGGGTAATGGTAAGGATAGTCCCCAAAGGGACCATCCGCCACGTAGGCGCCAACTCAGCGAAGGTGGAGGACCATCCCCTTGGGGACTACCCAAGGGTGTGAAGGGGAAGCAATGACTACCCAAGAGAGTTGTACCTTGTGCTGATTTACTTATACCCTGCAAGGAGAGGGAGAGAGAGCAAATTTGTGGGGGCCACCAAAATATAAGCAGCCAATCAACAAGCCCTGTCCCCAACGTCTCTTGGCGGACGAAGGCGCCGAGACGGGCCCCTAGGGGGCGGTGTGGAACGGTCCATGACCGGGGGGACGAGCCCCGTACCCGGTGGTCTAATCTTATTTGTTGTTTGGCGCATGACTGCATGGAACTTTAAATCAAAGGTCATTCGTATGACGTGTCCCTTTGCTTAATTTTGTAAGTGCATTTGTTATATACTTTTGACAAAAGACCTCAAGCTTCCAAGTATATTACAACAATCCCCCTTCACTTCTCCGAAGTTTGATTTTTTCGTTTACCCATTTCAATCAGTATCAATAAATGATAATAATAATAACCATATCAATTAAACATACTTTTTTTTGTTATTATTTAACTTAAATTTTAATTTACGATCAAGATATAGTTTTTTTTATTATCTATATCTAATAACAACGTTGGCCCCTCATTTATTTCTATTTCATAACTTCACACCTCATCTTTTCTAAGACTTCAATTCTTTTGATTAAATCACTTACCGACTTTACACTACAACATGCGAGACATTATATTCCTTTTATCTATGTCTAATCACATTAATGTCACTAACATAGCGTGTGTAATAAAGTCAAAATCACGTTACGTCACACGTGGGCACATCATGTTCTCTAACGCTTCAATTCTTTTGATTAAATTACTTTTACGACTTTACACTGCAACGTGAATGTTACTAACGTAACGTGTGTGATAAAGTAAAAAAACGTGTCACATCACGCCTGGGCACCGCATGTTAATGTCATCATTGTAACGCGTGTAACGAAGTGACAAACGTGATGTTACCGCTCCAACGCGCAACACGGGTAAAAGTCTAGTCTTAAAAGAAAACTTGAACAAACTCTACAAAAAAGATGCACTTACTGCAACTTATGATATTTTAATTAGTTCATACATACAAATTTATAGGTTCCTCTTTTATCTCTCATATGTACATGGAGGCAACTTCAATACACCCACCATTTTCAAGTAAACCACCATAATGATTTTATGATTTAATGGAAAAAGAAAGTAGGATGAGGGTTTGTGAAGTAGAAGATACTTAATTGATTACAATTATAAAAGTCTATAATGAATTGAATAACCAAATCCATCACGGGGTTATTGTTTTGACTTCACATTTTAGCCCCAAATCATGCAAGATTTCAGTTCCTAATAATTTGTTACTAGTTTTAACCACATGCTTGCAGAATCTAGAATTCGTTCTTAGTGAATAACACGAGACCCGAAATCAAGCAATTGAGAAGATGATTTTGCTTCTTGAAACCAAGAATGTTCACAATTTCTTCACATGTTATATAATATGTACAATCTAAACTCTAGATCCAAACAATCTAAACACCAGTACCTGACCAAGCAACTGGTGCTGACAAACTATGTGCGGCCTGTGGAATCATGCAATGTTGTTGCCACTGGTTCACCCCTTCAACACCGCTCACTGAACCAAGCTCGTTGATGTGCATTCGTTGCGAGTTATCAACATCTTCAACATCCATGGCCATGGCTTCCATGTCATCAGCATCCATCATCTCTGATACTTCTTCTGTATGAGGAATCTCTGCCTCTGCCATTAATTGGTGTTGTGAATGCATAGGCACCCATGGTACAACAGCTAGACTTCCATTGTTTTGATCATTACTGTTCTCCTGTTTTTCTTTTATGGCATTTAAGGACTCAAGTGGGTGCGATCGATTCGACCAGAAGACTGGATCTGTACACAGTCAAAGAAGATTAAATCATCATTCATCACTCGAATGTAAGAGGCATTTAAGGTGCAGGATCTCTTTTACATATCAGCATTTTTATCAAGTAAACTATTCATAATTTTTTCATCAAGTAAAATGTCATTTGCGTCCTTGAAGTTTGGTCAGTTTTGCGACTTTCGTCCAAAAGTTTGTTTTTCCACATCTGGATCCAAAAGATTTGAAATCTTGTCATTTTCATCCGGCTCGTTAACTCCATCTTTTTTCTCCGCTAAGTCAGGGGTATTTTTGTCCTTTTTGTTAACTTAAAGGGCAATTCAGTTTTATTCACTTCATGTAAAAAGACCGAATACTCCTAAAAGGACCGAATTGCCCTTTAAGTTAACAAAAAGACAGAAATTCAAATAGCCCTGACTTAACGGAGAAAAAATGGATTGAGTTAATGAGCCTGATGAAAATGGCAGGATTTCAACCTTTTGGATCCAAATGCGAAAAAACAAACCTCTGCACAACCGGCCAAACCTCAGGGACCGAAAATGGCATTTTCTAGCGACCCTAACTTTGACCAAATTTGACCCAGATGCGCATGGCCTCATGGCACTAAGGCGTTTTCCTAATTGTGCTTTTTTAATACCAAGTGTAAGATATGGAGTTATGAACTTACTTTTAAACCCAGAAAGGAAGTCTGAATTAACCGAAATGGTGAATGGGGATCGCGTTTGCAATAACGGGGCGTTGTTCACGGCATCATAGAGAACAATTGCCCTCTCTTCATTCACAGGGAGAATACCACTCAGATCATCGATTGTTTGAGAGGGTTCTGGTTGTCCAAATGCAACTGGATTCGCCATCTCTTCTTCCTCGATTATTTGGGGTAACTCAGCATCCTAACAACATGTTTGGATTCTGTTTATTTTAGTTACAAATTTGGAACTAGAAAGAGTTTGAAGATGAAAGTTTTCAGTTAAAATAAATATCTAATTGACGTATCAATCAACGATAAACATTCAAAGCAAACAAAGTCTGTAACAGGATTGAAATAATTATTCGGGAGATGCGTATTGTTGTGGATAATTGTCTCATCTTCAGGCTGTTCGTCTAGTGAAAGGAACATTTTTTTTTTCTAATTAAATCATGTAACATGAACTAATTTGACGAATTGTTGAACAAAACAATCAAGAAATCACTACAAAAGCTCCCAATCGAAAATTCTAGGTTTCGCACACACAATCCAAGATCTATGAGAAATTTAACATTAAATTAAAGATATAGCAATCGAGCTTTAAATTATACAAATTGTGCAAAATAATGCTGATTAAAGTTACATAGGAATAGCTTTTCACATCCCCCCGACAATCACAATCACACACACACATATGCTAAACAGGAGATGATTATTGTTGTAGAAGGTTGTCTCATCTTCAGGCTGTTCGTGTGATGATCAGAGACATTTTTTTTTTTAATTAAAGTCATGTTACATGAACAGAACAACTGAGAAATCACTCATAAAAACTTCCAATCGAAAATTCTAGGTTTCATTTAGACAATCCAATTTTCATTCACAATTCAACATTAAATTGAAGATCTATCAATGGAGCTTTAGATCTAACAATCGAGCTTTCTATAATCGAAAATATGCAAAATAAGACACATATAGAAGTGCGTACGTACCAGACGGCGCATTTTAGTGGGCGGAGAAGAGAGCGAGAAGTCAGAGAAATCATGATTAACTTCTTCGAGATCTTTCCGCTTCAAATTCGCGGGAAAATAGCATTCATCCATGGAGTAATATTAACGGCAACCGTGATCTGAATTCGCAAGGAAACGAATTTGCGATGACACGAACGCAATCTGTGTAGTGTTTGATTTGAAGATTTATTGGTGGAAGTAATTAGGGTTTGTGAGTGTGGTAGGAGACCGTGGATCACTCTAGATGACTCCGGAAGCTGGGTACTATAGGCGCTGATGCATTTGTTACGTTACTACGTTACAAATAACGCGTATTACACGAGCTTGTACTAAACAATATAATTATATAATCTTTAAAAAACTTTATATAACTTAATTAGTAACCAAACTTTATATAAACAAATTTTTATTATCGTATGAAAGTTCATGCAACTAATTTGAATTTATCACAAAAACCGGTCTATGTTAATTAGTAAGACTAAAAATATCATAATAGTTGTGTGTTACACAGGTTGAATATTGAAAAACATGTAATACACCAATTTATATATTATTAATACGAATAAAATTATTTATTACGCTACATATAATAGTGAATAAAAAATGATAATTGTTCTGCATACCCCCTTTTCAGAAAATCAGTTTTTAACTCGTTTTTAGGAAAAGAAGTTTTACCTTGCTGATCATCAAGTTTAAAGACTTCCGAGATGGATTGTGGAGTAATTTGAATCGTTTTACCCTGTATGGAAGAGTTGATGGCTATGACGGTGTCACCTTGAGACTCAAGTGTGGCATTTTTTCAGAACTCTCTCTGGGTCTGTTGGTAAATTGGAGCATCTGCTGTTAGCAAAGTTTTGTACTTTGATGCAGACATGATGTCGATGATGGAATCGAAGGTGTGGGTGGTAGTGGGTTTTGTGAGTAAACCCAAGTAATTGTGAGGGGATTTGTATGAGATTTCAATGGGTTCAGCTGCCATTTGAGTGACCTCTTTGGAAGATGAGGATGATTTTGATTTTGATTTTGATTTCGTCATTTTGATGAAGAAGAACGAAGAATGATTCGAGACGGAAAGTTGGAAACTGCTTTGAGAAGAGAATTTTGGAATTCAATTCGACAGTGTAAAACCCTGTTTGAGGTTTTGGTCAGGGTTTTATTTAGGGAAAAAGTGGATGCTGATGTGGCAGCGGTTACAACGATCTGATGGCTAGAAACTGACCACGTGCCAACCTCTGATGAAAAGATGAATAATGGAGGACAGTTGTTTTAAGAGCCACTGATGAAGCAAATATCAGTGGTTGCAACGGTCATTAGTGAAAACAGTGGATGATTTTTACTATCAGTGGACAGCACATCAGTGGATAAAACACTGATTTTGAACATCAGTGCTTATCAAGAGAATGAGAGAACAGAGGTTGACTTTCAGTAGTGGACGGTGTTTAGGAAACAGATGTTTGAGCCGAACAGTAGTTAGGGGAAGGTAATGGTAAGGATTTGAAAGGCTATTATGTCAGCAATTGTTAGTGCAACGATGAACAAGCTTTTGACAAAAGTTTTTAGCATCTGCTGTTCAGATGAAAGGAATGATTTTGTCTTGTGTAACCACAATATCATGTCCAACATCTGTTGATGGTGATATCTGCAAGAATGTTATCCTCAACAAAGTACATTTTAAATACAAATTGTCAAGTTTAATATGCCAGCAGTTTTTACAGGAATTTGTATTCAAGGTTTTGCCACATGTCTATTACCAGTTTTGAAGCCTTTATAAATTCCTGACAGTGGTTTAGTACCCCAGATGATGGAAACTCTTTTACAATGGCTAC
Organism: Helianthus tuberosus; assembly: GCA_030545235.1. Taxonomy (NCBI): domain Eukaryota; kingdom Viridiplantae; phylum Streptophyta; class Magnoliopsida; order Asterales; family Asteraceae; genus Helianthus; species Helianthus tuberosus. The sequence goes on along the minus strand of CM060366.1, from coordinate 154,922,621 downwards.
TCATTTTGAGTCGTAATATTTTAATTATGACATGAGTATCCAAGTATTTTTAAGTCTGTTAGCAATCAATCCTTGATCTGTGTTAAAACAAACTTGAGTTTGACATGACCTTGACACTTGTACCATTTCCTTTTGATCTATTTTCAAAGATGATATCACCACACAAAAATAAGGGTACTACATCCTGACAGGAGATTGAAACTTTTACTTATTAAAAACAGGTAAAAGTACAAAATATATCATTCTAAATAAAAAATAATGAATAATATATCCTGTTTTATTTGAGAAAAACCTTTTCAAGAAAAATAATTAAAGGTCATTCTGAAAACACCATCAAAAAGGATCTGGTAAACTTTCCAATTAAACTCATAATCACATCATTCTCAAGTTTTATGAAAATGGTCAGTGATTTGAAATACATTGTAATAACCACTGTTTGAGGCCATTTCCTTGTCAATTGATTGCAAAAATGAGAAGACATGTACACATAAGTTTTGAAAGTCCTGTTATAGACTTTGTTACCAAGTGATGACTCTGAAAAACTTGCCTAGTCCTCTTTTAAGTTTAATCACTGGGGAAACTATTGTTACCTGAACTTCCCTGAATTAATTAATGCACACAGTTGCTTGATGACCATTGTTTACCCAATTTTGGACTCTTAAGTGTTTTATATTTATACTCTTTTCTTCTGACTTCAAAAGTTTTGAGATAAATACACCTTTTGAGTTTTTGTGAGTTTTCTTCTTCCCTTTTTACCCTTCCCATTCATAAAAACTGAAATACTCACTGTGAGGTTTTTATTGAAGGAATACTTATTCCATAATCATTTTTACAGCAATGTTTTGAGAGATCTGGCCATGTTTGTACATGTTTATGTCAAATCTCACATTACATATGATTCGGACTACTTTAACACCTGCTTTTCTTAAAGTACTTTTAACAGAGTTGATTTGGTCCTTTTTAACAGGATTCTCAACCTGTTTTTCAACACATAAGATCTAATAACTAAAGTTTTAATTTCCCTCCTTTTCTGTTAACAAAAACACTATTGTTTTTAAGAACATAGGTTTTTGTTGACCAGAGGTTCACACTTAGTATCAAACATGATGGAAACAGCACAAACTTCACATTAACACTTGATTATACTATTATTATCAGACATAATTTCAGATCTAAAAACTATAGATGGTTTATGCATGACATCACTTGTTATGAGAAGTTTGTGTGTCTTATGACATCTTGGTTGTTTTACAGAGTTTTTAGAATAGCAACTTTGAACGTGCTCACTCGTTACTCTGTTTTTCAACAAAATACGATCAACCTTAGCAGCAATTAATTTTGAGCTGAACTGTTATGTCAAAATGATTGTTAAATCAAATTTGACTGTCCGGGCTCTGATACCAATTGTTAGGATCAGAGGCTCTCATGATTGTGTTTGTTTGTAATAGATGAACAATGAATAAACATGATTCAATGATTTATGCAGCAGAAGTGAACACAAACTTTGTAAACATAATCAAAGAGGAAAATAGTTTTGATAAACACATGCTTTCCATTAGTCAAAAGATTACAGATTAAATCAAAAGATTACAATGTATGCTTACAAACTAAACTCCCCCTCAGCCTGATGCTCCCTGGTTGATTGCACAAGATGAAAGGATTGGAGGAGAAAAACTCAGTCAATCAAATGTAACAGTACAGGGTACTGTTCCATTTATAGGCAAATCAAACCACTGAAGCATCTTAGCTGACGTCACCATGAAAGTGACATCTAACAACCTAACAACCTTTAACCACTGTTACATATAACTACTGCTAGCTAAACACTTATACTATTACAATAGACAAATTAAACAACTGTTTCTTCATTCCACTGCTTCATTCCAAGCAGGGCTTTTAGCAACACTTGACTTAGGGCGGTAGATTAAGGAGCAACACTTTGTCTTCAGCAATTGTTGTACACAAGCAGTACTTAATGGACAACAGTTGTAGTATACAAACAGTGGATGAGGGCCATCAGATGTTATAACCACTTTCAAGGGGAAAGTCTAATGCAAACAGCTGCTTATGATGAATCCACTGTTGTGAACCGGTTTTGGCTCTTATTATATGTTCCTCTGATAGGGTTCAATCCCAACATATAGTACCATTTTTTTCATATTTAGTGTAATTAGAATGGAAGCATCATTTTCTGTTAAAGAAATTGACAATATATTGCATATTTCTTTAACTCTATCAAATTGAAAACAAATTTATTGATTATAAATCGGTGTACCTACAAATCTTTAATATTATCTCTTTTATAAAACTTCAAAACATAAACTTCTCTCTGCCTATAATTTTAAAACATAGTTTAATAAAATATTAGTCTTTTTGCTAGATAGTCATACGTTTAGTTGCTCTTTATTAACTTTTATTTATATGTTAGAAAAACTCATATATCGATTTTATATATAATCTCAGAGACGGGTATAGATAACAACTTTATTTGTAATTTCAACTATTTTATTTTAAAAAGTATTAAAATCATAGTTTTAAAATTATAGATTGTTTATGTATATTTTTTAATCATAAATTATAGATCATTTATGTATATTTTTAATCATAAATTATAATTAGATTTTAATGATTATTATTTTATTAATGAATTAAAGATGATAATACCATGTGGCATTAATGTTTGACGGTGTAGAGGAAGTTGCCATGTGGCATTTTATTGAATCTTTTATATTATAACTAGGCTAATGCCCGCTCGATGCGTGGCTTCATCCAAAACCATATTATTTCCTTTGAAATATAATATTTTGTACATACGCATACATTGGAATAAAAAATCAAAAAACAAAAAACAATTCAAATTCCGGAAAAAACTTCCTTGTAGACTACATTTGTTGTTTTACTCGTTACATTCCCATCTTTGTCTAGTATAAGCAACTTCACACCGCCTCTGCTTTTAACTCTAGATAACGCAACATAAAGCTGACCATGTGAGAAAACTGGATATTTCAAATACAATCCAACCGTCGATAGAGATTGTCCTTGACTTTTATTTATAGTCATTGCAAAACATACATTTATAGGGAAGTGTCGTCGTTGAAACTTGATAGGAATTCTTTTATCCGACGATGTTAAACTAATTCGTGGAATAAACGTTCTGGTCCCTATGTTTCCTCCGGATATAATCTCCGCCTCTATAACATGTTTATAAAGTTTAGTAATCCGTAGTCTCGTACCGTTGCACAAACCATTTTGTTGATCGATATTACGAAGCAACATTACAGGTACACCAACTTTAAGGACTAATCGATGATTAGGCAGACCATAAATTTTTAAACCATTTAGAACATCGGGAGAATATAGTCTCACATTTGCTTCATTCTTTCCTTGATCAGTTTGACAAATACTATCAGAACTCAGATACTCCAGTTCATCGCCAGGAAACGAATCAAGCAATTTTTCATTTATTTCTTGAACAACCTCGTTTGTTGGTGCCAGTATAGCTCTTTCAGCAAAATAATCTTTATCTTTGTACAGTTGAAGAAGCGAAGGATATACAAATTCGATCAGGTCTGACATAGGATCCTCAGAACACTTGACTAACAAATCTTCAGGAATATCTATAACCACCTCACAATCATCACTGTCACCGATCTTTCCCTCGCCCAAGTCAAGCAACCAATCCGCAAAAGCTTTAATCTCCTCTATATCAGATGGGTTCGCTCCTACAGTTAACCTCATGTTTTTGGTTAACGTAAGGACCTTGCAAGTACTCCAAATATACGACGACGTGATTGAAGCATTAACGATATCTCGCCTACTGCCATTTGGTACAACCAGAAGTATTTGTCTAAAGTCACCACCGAAGACCATAACTTTTCCACCAAATGTCATCTCACATTTGAAGATATCTTTCATTGTTCGGTCAAGTGCTTCAAACGCATGTTTATGATTCATCGGTGCTTCATCCCAAACGATCAATTTCGTTTTCTTTAATAAATCAGCAACGTCATCATCGGGTTTAATAAAACACATCGAGGTTTCTGTTAAATTTAGAGGTATATGAAACCTTGAATGTGCAGTACGCCCACCAGGTAAAATGAGTATTAGAACAATATAAACGTACAAGTATAATGTAAAAAGATAAAACTTACGTGTATGAGAAATGACCAAACGTCAAAACGTCAAAACTTCAAAAATGATGAATGTGGGGAGAGAGTTTTCTGATTAGACTTGTACAACCTTTAGTATAAAACATTGAGTGTGTATTATGAATAAGAGTAGAGGTTCTTATAGTATTGGAAGTGATTATAAAAAAGGAAACTATAAATTTTTTTAAAAAAATTCGGTTATAAATGTAAAAAAGGAAACAATTTACCATTAAAATTAAATGGAGGTAAATTTATAAAATTTAATGGCGGATTTTTAAAAAAAAAATTATAAATTGTCGGTTATACAATTTATAAAAGGAAACAAATTCATACAAATTATTATATTTAGATAAATTTAAAAAAAGTGGAGGTTTATTATACAATTTTATATATAGTAGTTACATAATGATTATAGTAATTACATAATGATAATAATTACATAATGATTACAACAATTTTTTTTACATAAAATCGGTTAATAATTTTTTTATTTACAGTTTAAATATTAAAAAATATTATAAATAGTTTTAAAAATTATATTTTCTAAACAAAATATAAAGTAACAAAAGGTAAAGTTTAAAGAAGTATAAGTAATAGGAAACATTCCAAACCAACCATATGTCTCAACTAAAAAACCAATCATATGTCTCAAATAAAGAACCAACAACCCATGCATCAAATGAAAAACCAAACAACCATATGTTTAAAATCCAAAATCAAACAAACAAACCAACCATGACAAAACAATCGAAACCAATCTAACACGCAAACGAAACCAAAGCAGCAATATTCGGAAAAAAATAAATTGTTTTTCTTAAACCTACTTCAACCAGGAACTACTTCTCCAACTTTGGAACCAGCAAAATCGTTTCATCATCAACTTGAACATCCGAGACACCAGCCTTTTTAACCTTTGTTGATGATAGAGATGTGCTTTCTTCAACTTCATACACGTCAACAAGGTTACGTTTCAATTCCGAAGACAAAGTCTTAGAACAATCTTTAGATGTGCAATCGGGTGTGAAGCTATCACCAATAGAATCCACGGCATCCTGAATGATATATTCAAAATTAGAAAGTATATAAAACGTTTAAAACATTTGGTATTTTGTAACATTAACTTAAAATACATACCTTTAGAGCAAAAGGGTTTTGAATTGACATATCACTAAGTGAAACATCAGCAGACGCCTCGTCCACACCCTACAATTCAAAAAAATAATAAGGCTAGACACAATAAAACTAATAAATGTTGTAACATAACTATAATTCTAAGGTTTGTAAGTGTTAACCTGATCAGCTGGAATTCGGCTCTCCAAGGACTCAATGATTGCTGCATCATTCACCAACTTATGAACAGCATAACCATCAATATGGTTGTCAATATTGAATTGACTAGTTTGAATCTTGAAGGCAAACTTCTTATCATTCAAATATTTAAACTGATAGGGAACGGTTTTCTCTTGCAAAGATGCCTAATATACATGAATCAAAATTTTTTGAAAACAACATAGAAATAACATTTAAACATTAATAATATGTAACTTGTATATGAATTTAAAGAAAGGACTGATGTGAAATACGTTACCTGATCCACTTTACACTTCTCAAGCAATTGAATTGCAGTCATACCAAACATTTTTCTAGCTTCACGGTCGAACAAAGTCAAAGAGGCAATAGCTGCATAACCTTGTACTCTTATCGGAATCCTAAAACTAAATGCACAAAAAGTAATTCACAAAATAAATACATTTTACATTCCTAAAGTAAAATAAAGTAATCATAAATATAATATAATTACAAATAATATTAGTAACTTACATCGTCGCAGCCACAACCTCCTTAGGACAATCTTGATTTGAGCAAACTAAAACCTGTTTAAACTTTGGTTCTTCAGCACCGTCTTCAGCATCCTCATTGACCATAGTTGTCTCAACCTTCCGAGTGCACTCCTCACAACCAAGGTAGTACCAATCATCTTTATCATCCACACCCATGATCGTACCAAGAACTATGACCTCGCAAGGCTGAAATTATATGTAAGACATTAGAGTTATAAAAATGAAATTTTTAAACAAATTTTTGTAATGTATTTACTTAAAATATTAAAAAGTAGACACAAACCTTATCCAAGAGCGTAATATCACGGAAATTGGAAAACGGATGCTTCACTAAAAAGTCATCCGCAACGCTTATGCTTCCAGATGAACCAATTGATTTCTGACCATTAGAAGATGTTTTACATATCTTCTCAACAAACCTGATTACAATAATGGAAGCAAAAAAATTTAACAACATCAATAAGTAGTTCATATTATTTTAGAAACTGTTTACTTTGTTCTAAATGAACGAATCTCCTCTATGTCAGCATTGATAAACAGCCTTGTTATATGGAAAGCATTAGATAGCGACGTCTTCCCTGTGTAAAAAAATTAATATCAGATATTAGGATATTCAACTTCGTAAATGATATAAAAATTTTATAAAATTAAAAAAGTATTTAATGAATTAATACATTTATACTTGTTGAAACTACCAAACTGCACAAACAGAACAACATGAACTTCTTCTTTATGACTCTGAATGCAACCAAACATCTCATCGCAATACTCATCCCATAAAGTGCAGTTTAACTTGATACCCCTACATAAATACAAAATAAACATATCAGAGGATATCATGTAATAAAAAATATATAACACTAAAGTTACAATAAACTTAATTTAGAATTTAATTAACAGACTCTTCATCCAGCAATTGCAAGTTCATGTATTTGCTATCTTTTCCCATCTTCGTTTTGGTCATCTCTGGTTCAGACCACTCATCTACATATCCAATAAAATCTGGAAAAAAAATTGATTAATAAATAATGTAATCAGCACAAAAAAATAATAATCTATATTTGTATATTTCTTAATTTAGCAAGTTGTTGTTATATATGATGAAGTACAAACCAACTCGATACTTGACATCGACTTCACCGCATTTAATGGACTCAAAAGATGCTAACCGAATACCATATAAACTTCCATCAAAGTTCTCACACTTTTTAACAGATGTATCAAAGTTTAAGCTAATAGCATGTTCCTTATCAAAGTGTTTGAAATTTGACTTAATGACAGAAAGTTGAGATTTATAAATGTAATAAGACTCGTTTTCATTAAGCAAAATTTCATGTTTTTTCATAAACTTGCTCCAAACAGTTGCCTGCATCCTGGTACCCTAATAAAAACAGAAAAAAATTGGTAAGTATAGACAAAAATATAAAAAATAAGGTACATTTTAAAAAGCAAATGACATTCAAACCAACCTGCTCATCCATGACCACCATTTCAGTACCAAGGATTTCTCCTTCTCTTTTTGGATTCACACGAATCCAAAGTCTTAACACCTTGATTTTGATGGTAAACAACTTGGATCTCCAATCAAGATTGTTTAAGAAAGTGACATTATTTCCATCCATTTGTATAATATTTGAGCCAAACTGAGATGATTAATGTTAGAAAATAATTCGTAATTAAATCAAATGAATGTATTAACTAAATATATATATATATATACAAATTTAGTTTACTTATTTTTGTAAAGTTAAAAAATTTATTAGAAAACAAAATCTTGGCCGAAATTAAAGACATTATTATTTTTAGAAATGGGTTTACATTTCTAAAAAAACTACAAATCACAAAAAGATTTAGGAATTTATTTATTCAAGTTAATTGATTAATTAAATATGGCATGATTGTAATGGTTTACAAAACTTCAATACAAAATATTTTCCATCATTAAAAACAAAACTTAGGAATGTTTTATTAAAAACTTAAATAAAACGGCCAAATATAATTTAGAATTGAAAAACTGAAAAATTAAAAATAAAAAACCAATTTGATACACAAATTTATTTATTTTTAATATTCACTTAAAAATTATAAACATTTGATTCTTTAATCTATTAATAATGTATATTTAAGAATTTCAAACACAAATATAAAAGAAAAACTATATTTTAATTTCAAACCTTTTAATTTCAATAACCAACATTTTTTTTATTTTTAAAAAATTAATTTAAATGGAAAGTATTTTTAAGTTTATATACATAAATAAGATGGTAAATATTTTAATCTATTAATAATGTATATTTAAGAATTTCAAACACAAATATAAAAAAAACTATATTTTAATTTCAAGCCTTTCAATTTCAATAACCAACATTTTTTTATTTTTAAAAAATTAATTTAAATGGAAAGTATTTTTAAGTTTATATACATAAATAAGATGGTAAATATATGCGTGTAAAAAAGGAAACAACATAAATTCAACCTAATTATAGGTAATCCTATAGAATGTGGCCGTTTTTTTTTAAATATATATTGTGGGTTACAAAATTAAAATAGGAAACAAAATCATACGAAACTTTATTTTTATATCAGTTTCTTTTTTAAAAGTGGCGGCATAAACAATTTTTTCAAACAAATTACGTTAATGAAGTTTAATATGATCACTAATTTTCTTAATTATCAAACTAAGAAACATAAAATTTCAAAAAAAATGTTGATTACACTAAAAATAGGATACTAATAAAAAACAGGTAGAAAAAAAAAAACAGAAACAAAGTCTAGTCATATAAGCATTCAAAACTAAGTACTTCGGCCACAAATATAAAAGGCCCAAAAAAGTATCACCAACATCTACCATGACATCAGATCTACGTACCAACCACACCAAAAACATACCATTAAATGTATTCTAACGATGAACAGTGTATGCAAAAAAAAATACTACCAAATAATACCATGTACCTTCACCAACTCAGTTATAAAGCAACATACCTTTACTTTTAACAAAAACCATCTGAAACGAAGAACCAAATACCAACCGTTTGTCTCTAACAAACTCTCACATACCGGTAACATTGAATCACAGACAACATTGTGAGAACTCCTTACCAATAGCCACATTCCAAGTTTGACCAGCGCTGTCCTTGATAGTCAAATTCATCTTTCGATCCAATCCATGAGTTTGTGCCCACTTCTTCTTCAAACTCTACAAATCAGAATATAAAATTAAATAATAGATACCATTAAATCTGGTTTTCCTACAACTAATGACTTCAACTGGATTTACAAAACATACATTAATATTATGAAAAAGTAAATAATAAAAACTTACATAAACGTTGTCAACAACAAAAGTAACCGGTACTTCGTCATCAACACTCTGTTCAAATACAGGCGCAACAACCGCATTAGGCACCTCATCATCAGACACTTAAATTAAGTCATCAATTGGTTCTTTTTTTATAACACACACTTCAGGCGGGTAAGTAAGAAGGGCAGGCTTACAGCTAAACACACTCAAATCAAAAATCTTAAAATCAACCATTTCTAAAACCAACAAATGATCAAAATCGAAATACACTATTACAGATTCTAATTAAAAGAAACTGTACACAGGAATTAAACACCTAATCGGCTACCAACAACAGTAACATCAACAAATAACAATACATGAACAACGAATTTAAAACCCTAAAACACAAAAAAACCCAAACATCAAAATCGACTATTAGAGACCATAAAAAAGAAGCTGTACAAATGAATTAAAACCCTAATCGGCTATGACAATCAGTAACATCAACTACTCACAAACGAACAATCTAACAAAACCACTGAATCTGAAAATCGAATCAAAGAAAACGAAATCTTATGTAACTGATGGGGTTATCGGAATGAAGCATGAATAACGTCGATGAAGAAAGTTACCTAAAAAGATTGGTTATACCTCTTCACTAAATCACCGATTTGATCCGGCCGATGTGATTTCCTGCAAAATTAGCCATATTAAAACATATAATCGATCATGAAATACTATAATTAGATAGTACCGTAGATGATCTGACTTCAAATCCGATGAGTCTTGAACAAAATTATTGGATCGATTATAGTTCCTGTGTTCGCCGTGTTCGTTCAGAGAGGAAAAAAGAGAGAGAGAGAGTTCGATTTAGGGTTTTGAGAGGAGAGAGATTGTGATGAACGTAAATGAGAAACACTCCTTCAATCCTCAACTATGAGGTGTGCCACATAGATGCTGACATGTCTGCTTAGTTGGCTTGCACCATTGGGTGACATGTGTCCCCAATGGTTTGCTTTATTAGATATATAGATTAGTAGTAAGACCCGTGTACAAACACGGGTAGTTTTTAGAAAATCATGCATAACACATTTTAATAGAAAGTAAAGATAGGTTATAGATATTGTATCAAAACGTGTTATCTATTATAGCTAATAGATAACTATAAACATAGATCATCAGTTAATATATCAGTTACATACGACTATTTTCATTCTCGTGTAAAAAACAAATACATTGATAAAAACAACTTAATTAAAGTATGACATGGTACTTGTGTTATCTAGAAAATAGTTAACATTAACTTTTGGTAAACTTACGCATGGTAAATAAAACAAAAGTTTCTTCTAAATAACAAATAGAAAAGTACCATTGTTAGGGATATAATTTAGTATAGAAGGGAAAAAATAATTTTAGCCGTTCAAAAAAATTAAGTGTAAAAATCATCTCAGCACATATATTCCCTTCCTTTATTAAGCGAAACGTGTTACAAGCAACTACTTTTATTTTATTTACTATGCAATAAGCATACACAAAATTTCAAAACATAAATATGATACAAATTAGTCAATTAAGTATTGTTACTAAGAAAATGTATCTACGGTAAATTACAGATCCACAACTTCAAACAATCATCAACTCCAGCCAGTCTTGCTACATTCGGTGGGAGGCACTGAAATTAAATAGTTAAATAAAACAGTATATTTAGAAAATATTTATGTACAATACAATAGGGAAAAAATAGAATCAACAGAGCTAAATAAGAGTTCCAAAAGTAGTTCCAACTTCTAACTTGAACAAAGTTGTTTAACCCGTTTACTCAACAGTGGTATACACGAGCGTGATTATAGGTAGACAATCACCTTGCTTCAACGATGGCATCTACTATTTTCTATTCTTGTGGACTTAATTGACCGGACCGCGCTTGGTATCTACACTTTTGTCACCTTAAAAACAACTACATTATTAGCAAAACATCTATTTGATTCGGAGAAACAAATGAAATTAACGTTTGAGTACCATTCATATATACAACATAGAGCGAAGGGCAAAATCATTAGTAAATGGCTTCAAAGCGCTAGTTATATTTTTCATTAATGAAATCACCACCTCTGTTTTTCGTTAATGAATACCTGAATACTTTATATGCATGTTAAGAAATGCAGCAAATCATGCATGCATACCGAAATGAATACCAATATTTCAGTTGATCTAACTCAATTTTATTGCTTTTTGTTCCATTATTCTAACCTCCAAGTGGTTTCCCAATAATTCCAATCTTAGAGTCTATGTCATCTCAGGAGCTTATGATGAAGAAGAACCAATAGCAAAAGAGAGCTAAATTATTGTTAAAAATCACATTATACAACAAATACCTTGAATGAATCAGGTGTTCCAGCACAAATCACTCCAACATGGATAGAGCTCTTGGTGATATCTAAAGCAAGGAGAATACGAATTGTTTTTATTTTCCTAAAATATCGTAAAGATGTTTTTATTTTATATTTCCGGATTTATTTATGAAGAATCGGAGCCCATAGCAGCGTATGCATATCCTTCTTGGTCTATTTCTTCCACGATGTTAGTGTAATAACCCAATTCAACTTTATCAATATATCACGAGATCAGAACCCCAATATAGTTTACAAAGCATAGCCTTAATCAGGCAGTGCCTTGACATCCGTTGCTGGGTTCAAGATTGATTAGACAGGGTATCGAATCAGTGATCAGGGGTTAAAACACTTAAAACGGGGAAGAGCTTTGTATGATTTAGGAGTGTAATACTAAAGAAAATAATGGATTATACAGAAACAGAGAGAGGGCGAGAAAGAGAGAGAAAGTAAAAAAGTTAAGCAGTTTGAAAGCTTTTATCTATACTTTCTATAAAAGGAGAAATCACAATGACATAAGAAAAGCTGATGTGTCAGCATGAGAGCATGTCCAACAAGGCTTTTCTTATGTCATTATTAAATCATAAAGCCTAATATTAAAAGACTTTAAAATTCAAAGTTGGTCCACATTTAAGATGCAAAGGTCTGCTGAGGAATGGTCTGCTCATGTTAAGCCTAATATAAAATAACATTTAAACTTTTGTTTAAACATCTACCCTCAACATTTTATAATCAAACATCAGTTCCCAATAAACATCTGTCGAGATTCAAAATTCTGGCTGTCACACCCCGAATTTCCACGTGTTACCGGTGGGCCCGGTAGGGGAGTATCGTGACGTGGTTGGCAACATAATAGTCAAACAACACAATATTTAAATGCACAGCGGAAGCAAAGTATAGATTCAATTCAACCAAAAGATATTGTAATATTAAGTATCACAAATAGTCGAATATAAATCCACAAGTAGATCAAAATAAAAAGGAAACAAATGTTCAACAGTTTATGACATCCAAGCTGGCGAGACTTATTGTGGATGCTAGGAGACAAGCCAGCCTATTTCGCGTAGTACCTGCACTTAACCTTTTTAGGAAAAATACGTCAGTTTACACTGGTAAATACAATCAACCGACTCATTTTGAAAAGAGTTTAAGAAAATGCATTTAAGGCACAAGGCACAAATAATATTTTATAACTTGGGATAATTATTTAAATATATAAACTTGTAAAGGATTTACATGTTCCTTATGCGTTCAGTAGCCCGGATCGAGCCGGGTTAAAGATCAATAAACACACCACTTTATTTATGAGACACTGACAGGTGTACGCCTACACCTGAGTGCTAAGGTCGTGGCCATTTCGTAAAATGATGCCAGGGATATCCGGGACACGGTCATTAACCCCCCAAAGGCTTTAAGCAAACAAAACAATTTAAACGAAACATCTCAATACTTTAACCATAATACAATTAAAGATTCAATGTCCGACCAAGCGGTATTTTATATACCGTACCCCAAGCCCGTATAGGGAAATAAGTTAAAAGTATTTACCTGAGTAAGTATAGATCAAAATCAGCGAGTGCAAGTATCTTTTACTGGTTCTCCTAATCTGGAACGAAGGTTTATAATAACCTATTAGAATCCTAACGGGTCTTTAGTTAAGCTTACGCTTAGACCGGTTAGTTTTAAAGATACGGTTTGTACGCACGATTAAGCGAAGACCGGATAGAATGTGATTTAGACCCGACAAGTTTGAAGACTTGCTTAATATGGGTATATGATACACATTCTGGATTTTGAGATAAAACCGATAAGGTTTGACCCGTTTCGGCTAATTTATGTAAACTAGTTACATAAACCGAACCGAACGCGTATGAAGCGTAACGGGTAACCATATGAGTCCTAAACAGGTTTCCTAAGTTAACATGCCTTAAATATGTCATGATATCAGTAGGATACCTTCCGCTATGCCCAAAACGAGTTTAATCGCATATTAAGCCCCGTAGGGGTATTTTGGTCATTTTTAAAGATTATAAAAGGGATTAATTACATTTCTGTGAACCGGGTCTGAATACATCAGTAAATTAGTTTATTTTAACAGGTTATAACATTTGGTTATAAGTCTTATATGTCAAAATAGTTTTAAACCCTAACTATGCGTATAATACGCGTATAAAGCCGTTTTAAGCGACGTACGGGTTAAAATAAGATTTTGAGTTTCCTGATCAGTTAAACGGGTTCAAAACACTCTATTTAATATTTAAAATCAGTAGCAATTGGATTGGTGTCAAAAGGATTTGTAAAACTCATTTTATGGCCGAAAAGGGTATATTCGGTATTAACCGAATTAAGGCACTAATCCTAGCTTATGATCAGTTTAAAAATAATTAAAAATCTTCAAAAATCCCAAAATATTATATTACATCAGTGGGTAAAATGTTTGGTGTCAAAAATGGGTTTTAGATAGGCGTTACGCTAATGACGTCATTTAATTACTAAGAATCGCTATAATTACGTCATTAAGCATAACTCCTAATCTGGACCTCCGCTTGATGTAAAAATTTACAGACATGTCTAATAATCAGTAACTAAGATTATTTTACTTTCATATCTCCAAAAATCTCGTTTTATGATCATAAGGGCATTACGGTCAATATTTAGGCGATTAACGGAAACATCGGACAACTAAGGATTCATGTGGTATAAACGCAGAGGGTTATACCAACATGTAACTAGGTCCTAATGGAACTTTAAGGCATGTCTAAACCTATCTAAACCAGGTCAGAACTGAGGTCAAAGCAAAAGTCAAACTTTTGCGTCTTTCGGTTCCGAATCGGTTCAAAACAGAAAGTTGTCGAATCAAACAAGCGTAGACAAGTTTTTATACTTATTATCAGTTTATAAGAATGATAAAATAGGTTATACGCCATTTACATCGTTAATCATACATTAAACCAAACATAATAATTCTGTTGACTTTTTCGGAAGAAGTTTGACTCGACAAACGACATAGTTAGGATTGAAATCAGTGGGTGCCCTTTTAAGGGTTTAAAGCCCACATGATTACCAACTTATAACAACTTTCGATTCGACAAAACTCTGGACCATCTGTGTTTTATCGTGAAGTCAAACCGTAGTTACGACGGTTTGATTTCTAGGCTATAAACTAAGCATAACTGAATTAGAGAAGATCAAGGGTACTTACACTTGTCTAATGGATGATTTGGAATGCTTGGGATCTGCTTGAATGCTCTGGAAATGATCAGGAAGTGAATGCAAGATGAATGCAAAGAATGTGGTCTTTTATGTTAATTCAAACATCTTGGATCATCAACACATAAGTCTAGGAGTGTTACCAAATGACCAACATGTGTCCTACAAGCTAAAAACCACCTTAGGCAGCCCAAGGTATCGAAAAACTTGCATGTAAGTCGGTTAGAAGCTGAAAACAGCCACCTGCCATTATTTTCTGCAACTGGCAGTCGTAGGCGGCCCGCGTGGCCTTTTGTTATCTGGGAGGCGGGTCGCGTTGCCCATCAGAACAGGTAAAACATGTTTTTCGTTATTGCATTTTGGTCCTTGGTCCCCCGAAAGGTCGTTTTCACTTGTTTTCCAGAGTTCTTATCCTATAATATTAACATATGGGGGCTTTAAGACTTATACCCACTTTGTTAAGTCCTCGGGTAACTTTGTGATCACCCGAAAAGCCCTAAATTTCAATGTTAACGATTCTAACCCACACACACGAATTTTATCACAACTTTCTCATACTGTAACGAAACTTGCTGAAAATTTTATGGTACATTCTAGTGAGCATATTTAATCGTTACAAGGCTTCGGGTTTGCTAAAAGGTCACTCAGAGGTATAACTTAACATGTTGACACATTTAACCCCTGTAGTTTGTAATCTCTCACTTTCTTTCACAATTCGCTTCGTATGATCCATGATCCATTCGTTTAAGGTTATAAACATCATGTAGGGTTATTGTAAGGTATATTTATTCATTGTTGACACTTTGAACCCTTATATTTACACAGTTTCACTGTTTGTCAACTTTAGTCCTTCAAGAACATTCTTTCACACGTTCAAACCTATGACACGTGTCAACATATTATAGGACGTAAATTTTTGAGGTGTTACACTGGCTCCACATTCAAAATTCAAAATTTAAACCGTATATTCTAATCCTAAAAAATAAGGGTTAATAATCTGGCTCCACATTCAAATCTCTCCCGCTCACATCTGTGAGTGTATCTCTCCCTCTCAAATGCATCTTTCTCGTGATTCAGCCGCTAATCTCCGATTACACTTCTTTGTTCGAATGTTTGTTGATTATGTTTACATGTTATCGTTTCAGTATCATTGTTCCAACATCGTCGTTTCAATGAAGCTTCCCATCACACATCAACCTTTCAATATCGATGTTGCAGTATCATTGTTGCAACATCGTAAAAAGTTGCAATATGTTTATATTTTGAGAACCGTCTTTACCCCTTTACCATTGGATTTTACAATATGTTTGCATTAGAAAGTCACTGATATTTTAAAGATTAAATAATAAACAATTATGCTTATATGTCAAATATTTATCATAAGTATATGAATGGAGATACACTTCGTTAAATTAGAAAAAAAATACCTTTAGCCTCTTTTTTTTATTTAAGTTACTTATACTTTCAATCAATGACACAAATAGTCCCTGAAGATTGACTAACTAACTAACTAAGTTATAACTTAGTTAACTAAATTCATTAACTAGTTTAAATAAAGATAAAAAAAATTACTTTGTAATTGATTATTTACACCAATTAATTAACAAAAGAATAAATAACTATTTTTGATAGTTAAGTTAAAAGTAAAAAAAGAAAAAATCTATCGACGGTTATTTAATTCGCGAAAAATTTACGAGTTTCAAGGATTAGGATCCGAATTTCAAAACGGGTCGGACTTTTGGGAATCCATTTTGAAAGAATGTTACAGTCTCCTTTTCTTTAGGAGATTTCATCCTCGAAATCTAAGAGAAAGACTTCTAAAGATTCAAAGGGAAGAATAAATGAGACTTGATCATAATGTTTTGTTTAAGGAAAATTGTTTTCATGAATGCATCACATAGCATATAGCTTCATATAGCATACAAACTGTTCAATTAGTTCCACATAGCATAACCATGAATTTTACGTAGTGTTACAAGAAATTTACATAGTGTAACACAAATAATGAAAGCATCGTAAATTTAATTTGTTCACGAGAGATTATTATTATTTGTTTTAGATTGCGAAGATAGTGTGATTCGTGTCTCCAAGCTTGAAATGAAAGTAACGTTCAAATATGTAATTTCATTGAGAACGAAGAAGAGTTGGTAACTACCTCCGAGGTAAGGAAATCACCCCTAGCTCATTGGTGAAGTAAAAAAAAAGTGAGCGGAGCTAATCGTCAAGGTAAGGAAATCACTCCTATCTTGATGATAAGCTTCCATTTTTGGGAATATGAGCAGTAGCATAAAAATCTAGAACAATCCACATGACATACTTAGTTAACAAGATTAACGTATCACAGGCATGTGAATAAACAGGTCAACCCATCGTGTACCGCAATTGAATGACTTAACATGACCTCTCGTTCACGGGTGGTGCGCTACTCCTATAGCACTACGCATAGTGCTATTAATGTTAAGGTGTGGGTTCAAGGACATGTTCATCACATAAGAATCACCCAGTAACACGAATTCAGTATAACAGACTAGCATGCATGTATTAGATTGAAATGATAAGTCGTACAAATGTAAAACACATTAAAATTGAGATAGCATAAAGAGATTTAACATAAAAATTGGATTGTCATGGAACGTAACATAAGACTATTCCAAAGTAAATCGAAGTCCTTTTCGAATTAAGGGAACGTGCTTTGGCCTAATAGACAAATACTCTCATCGAGAAGCGACTAACGATATTTTTCCTTCCAGTTACTACATGTCCTTAATCGATTGGGAAAATCGAAACTTTGGCGAGATTGAAAATCAAAGAGTGGGACTAGTTAACAAGATGCGAGTTTCACCTCTAACTTGATAACATCGTACCCTAATGTGGTTGGTACTTACCAAAAGATAAGGGTCCACTAGAATATGAAATGGAAATTCCCTTAAAGGTTTGGATATTACTCCTAACTTGAGGGGAGAATTCGTGCAAAATTCAAAGTATAGCTGAATGAAAGTCATCACCAAATGTGGGAATCACCCCTATTTTGATGAGTCGTTTCGTTTGTGTTATAAGAGTGTCTTCAAAGCCTCCAAGTGTGTATTGTGTTAGCATTAGGAAAGGCATGTATGTTAAAAGACCAAAGAGAATAGAGGGAAGCAAATGAGATAGAAAGGAAGTTGTTTTAAACAACACTTAAGGATAAAGCCCCTAAACTATAGACTAGGTAAAAACATCCCTACTTTTCCTAATTCCCTATAGTTATGGCTCTGATACCAATCTGTCACACCCCAACCGATGGCGGAAACATCGGGATGAGACGAACAAATCGCTCAAAAGCATCATAACACTATTGTGACAATATAATTTGAATCAAATTTCATAAATGCTAAAATGTCATACAAGATTCAAACATTGTATCAAAAATAGTTCAAAACATTGTTTATTCTAGATGAGTTTCTAGGTTCATCCTAGCTTGTTTCTTGATCACTTCGTCTATCAACCTGCAACATGTATTAAAATAACATCAACAGAAATGTTGGCGAGTATACAAGTTTAATACATAGCATAAAGTAGAATAAAAAAGTTTAAGTACTCATATCCAACATGAACAACATAAAACAAGTTACTAATTTGCCTTTCCCAATAGACTAGCGGGAGGTTAACACGTTTAATACGATCAACTTGTTCAATACGGTCAACTTGTTACATACGATCAACTTGTTAGATACGATCAACTTGTTAGATACGATCAACTTGTTCAATACGATCAACTTGTTAGATACGATCAACTTGTTAGATACGATCAACTTATTAGATACGATCAACTTGTTCAATACGATCAACTTGCATAGCATATGAGACTAACAAGCAGCAAAATGTTTCGTGTTTAAATGTGGATAGAGTGTGAATATAACAAGTTTCAAGCGTTACGTGATTTTGTATAGAATACATGTTGCACCCAAAGTGTTTAAATGTAAAAATGGGATCGAGTATACTCACCTTGGTTGTGTTGCGATTTCTTATAAGCGCACGAGTAAAGATTGGAACAATCCAAGAGAACGAACGAAATGGTTATCCTAGGTATGAAAAATAACACATAACGACTCGTTATTATTTATTGGTTAACGTAACGGATCGTAATATTTATTGTTCCCAATATAACTACATTTTTTGTTAGAATATTTAAAACTACTATTTTATTAATATTTTTTTATAAATAGTATAATTCAGAAAATTTACTTTCTTATAGTGATCATGTGCTTGCTACACATGAATAATGAAAACATGAACTAAAATTTGTTAGAAATTAATAATGATTTTAAATTATGATCATGCAAAGTGATGGTAGACAGTGTAGACATTCAAAAGGTGAAAGGTTCTTTTGTCCACTTATTTCGTTTAATAAAGCAACAGTTATTATGAACTGCATTCTTTTATATATATATATATATGATCATCTTGCAGATGATCATCTTTGTTGTTTAACCAATTCGGAATCCACTCACAGTTACAAGTTGATAACATGAATGCTTGATTGTTTTCAATATGGCGCATTATAATTATGATTAATACAATAGAACGGACAAGAAAAGAAACGTATATATGAAAAGTATACCGAACAGAAGTTGGTGGTCTTCGGCTTGTCTCCGATGTCGCCTCCGATCTCCGGTGAGCTTGGTTCGCTTCGGCAGAAACCTTGTTTGCTCCGGCAAGTGTTTCGGTGAGGATTATTCGAAGTGGATTTCTGGGTGGTTGTTAAAGGGGGTCGAGATGTCTAGGTATATATATACATCCTCGTTTCGATCCCGATTTGGAAGTCTGAAAACTTCTGAAATGAGAACGAATGTGTCGGTTGATGAAAAAGGAGACTAGATACATGATTGAGTCTAAGAAGGAAATGTGAAATCAATATAAATCTCGAGGAATCAGCGAAAAAAATGGAAACTTGGCAATGCTCATGGCTGTCAAGAGTGGCGGCAAAAGGATGTTTCAAAGAAAATAACTGTGACAACTGGCACCATACCGGTAATTTCCGTACACTTTAATTATTATTTAATGACTGCAATTGTGTGCTTAGATGTCAACATTGTCTGATTACATACTAAGCAAGTGAATTCATGCACATTGTATACTACAAAATATTGCTTTATGCATAAACGAGAGCGTTGCGTCAGAAATAGTAGTAAACTCACCGGTAAGACACGTGTGTCAGCAAAACTGCAGAAAGCAGACAGACACTAGAATTGGTGCCTAGGTGTAGGCCCAGCGTCAAGAATACATTAAAACCCAAGAGTGCATACAAGGGTTTACATATATACCATCCGGAAGCTAAAATAAGCACTAAAAAGCACCCGAAACGCACTTTAAGTGCAGAATTTTAATAAATTCAGCTCAAATCAGCTTTTAAATACATAAATATCATGCGGAAGTTACGTTTTATTACCCAGAATACTTCCCTAAGTGTCAGGAATTAAAAGGGTTACAAAAGGATACTTAAAAGGCACTAAACGGTGCAATTTAGCACTTTAACGGATCAACATTCAACCGAACAACCGGACTTTACCCGGAACATAAAAATATTGCCAAATACATTGTTTTTACTTTTCTGAGCTAGTTAGGGTCCCCGAACACCCTAACACACCTTATATTACGTAACACATCCTAACAAACTAACTAAACACTTTAATCCTAAGTGGATAGTAACTAAATCCATTACAACCCAACCCCCCTTACCCCCCCCCCCCATTGACGGTCACATGTGGGGTGGACACCCCCACATTTCTTTTGATTATTAAATTGTTGTTGTTGGATACTTAGAAACATAATGTATGTTGGATAATAAGGGAACTTAGATTATATATAAACACCTTGGATAACCATTCTCTTTCATTTCAAACACACACCAACACAAACACTCTCTCCTTCCTCTTCCACCATTCACGGCCGCCACCACCACACCATACTACCACCACCTTCAAGCCATTTTCAAGCCATTTCCATACATACAAAGGTGCAAGAGGTTCAACGAACAAGCTTGGTGCACTCGGAAGTTCAAGAACCACTCTAGTTTTCTTTTACCCACCACTTTTACGCCTTGTTTCTTCCCTAGCCTTGTGCTAGTATTAAGTGCTCTAAAACTTCATCTTGTTCTTGATTTTGGTGGTTAATAGATGATAGAATGATTAAATGTTAAGAACACTAATGAACATAATCCAAATCTTGAAACATAAAGGATAAAGGATGGATAAAGAGAAGATATATGGGTAATCATGTGAATCTTGTGTAATTATGATTATTTGATGATGTTTGTTAGTAGAAGTAGGATGGATCATCATCTAGACATACTAGTTCATGTTTAAGAACATGAACTAGCAAGATGTAAATGCTAGAAATACGAAGGATGATGAAACCATCCACCCATGAACTTGAAACTTGAATAAATGTAATTTTTCTTGGAAAATAAGGTTACAAGCTTGTAGATCTAAAGATCTACAAGTTGTTTTTCGGAAGAACCCAGTGGAAAATACTAGATTGTTAAAAACCCGGATCTTGTATGAACTAAAATCATTTTTAGTAAGTAAACAAGTGTATAAACACTTGTGTAACAAAAAAATCCCACAAAGAAATATTTTTGGAAAATAAGACTAGAAGATGTGAAAATGCACTTCCTTTAAAAATAAAGTTTTTAAGAAACTAAACTTATTTTTAAAGATAAAAAGACCTACTAAACATGTTAGTAACTTACTACATATTTTTACAAACTTTCAAGTTCATAAGTTTGTGGTATATGCTTGTTTTGACAAGTTTGGTAAATAAAGATTGTGTTGTTGATATTGTTGTTGATTTTAAAAGAAAATAAACACATGTTTTGAAAACATGGGAAACCTCCATTTTTAGGGGAAACTCTGTCAAATTTTTTATAAAATTTTGACATTTAGAAAAATATAAGTTTGAGAAACTTATTCCCTAAAAATATATCTAAGAATATTACCAAGGTTTCCCAAATTTTTGGTAATAAGAAATGATGATTTCTTCAAGATTTAAAATTTATATTAAGTATGTATATTTTTGAGGAAACTATATGTATTTATTGGTCACCAAACTTTGTGCTAAGTGTATGTAGTATGTGCTATTCGTGATAGTGTATTAGGATTTGAAAATGCACTAATTACTCATGAGAAGTAAAAACACAAAAATACACATACAACATACAAGATACATAATTCGGGTGAAAAATACAAGAAGCTTATATTTATTTTTGAGAAAATAATATAAGTAAGATACTTAGTTAAAAATATAAAATATTTTTAACACAACAATACAAATACAAAAGAGAGTGACTGTACTTGTGCGACACAAGTCTAGTGACTAACGTTAAGAAAACGTGTATAGGTCACGACGTTAATTAAGCAAATCCGGTGAAGTTTATGTAACAACTCTCATCAAAAGTCCTATTTATTTTATTATTTTATCCAATAGGAAACCCTAATTGAGAAACCCAAGTGATTCTGCATAAACCCTAAAATTTTCAGAACAATCGGAATCAGGATCAGGGCCCCTAAAACTCAGGGGGGGGGTAAACCCTAGTCGTTAATATCTAAAGAGTTTTACGTGTAAGTTGAATTTTAATGCGAAACCAACTCACCTGAGCTACCTGGACACGGAGCAACCCTAGGGTAGATTAGGGTCTCTCGCGCCACGCGACGCACACAAGGGGATCTTTCGCGTGGCGCGAGGGGGGCGAATTTTGGGTATAAATAGTAGAGTTTGGGACTTGATTCCTGGCTTCAGTTCGATGTAAAAATTCAAATTGTACGTTGAGTAATAGCATAAACAGTCCCACAACACACACAATTCACGAAGTGCTGCCGCAATACAGGGTAATAACTCGATCGCTGCTACGATTCAATGTCCGATCGATTAAACTATCCAATGGATGTTTAAGTGCTGCCCACATTAGGGTTTATGCTTTGTCATTCGTTGTTAATTCAATGGATGTTTAAGTATCGCACTTTGTCATTCGATGTGAGGGTTTAATCTTGTGAGTTATCGTAAATGCTGTATTAAGTTACTAACCAAGTTGTGTGCATGTTATTAAATTTAGGTTAAAAGGCTAATCAGTAGGCTAAGCTCTGCTCATATAAATCTGCAATGTGAGTCATTCTCTTTTTATCAAATTTGTTTACAAAAGCATATTTATTTTCAAGGTTATAATTACAGTGATTAAGTTTATGTAATCACCAAATTACAGCCGGTATGTGGGGTTTTGTATACATTACTTGATAACCGTCACTATTGGGCAAACGGGTTAGCCAATGAGTGATATGACCATAGTCACAGACACCATTGGACAATGAGGTTACCGATGGATGGTCGAGTGACAAATACCGTGGGTAGTTGGTTGATATCTGGAAACATTGTAATCTCTCTTAATACTGTAAATTATAACAAACGAGTCGTTTTAGTAAAAAGAATGATTCACCAGTATTTCCCGCTGACAAAACCTTTTTCAAACATGTTTCAGGTGATCTACTATGATTCAGGAAAAGTGCCGCGAAGCACTACAAGCTTAAGGAAGTGGCTCAATATAAAATAAAGAAACCTGTTTTGTAAAATAAAGATTTCTCCGTGAAATCATATGATTGTAAAATTACCGGGTTTTATCCCGAGTTGTGAAATAAAATAATTGGGAAATTGCAGTTTTAAAAAGATCCTGAAGAAACTTCCGCTGTTAAATAAATACCACGGGATTTTCTGTTCCGCGGCTCCTGAAATGGGTCAAACCGGGTCAGGGGCCGTGACAGAAAAAGGTGGTATCAGAGCCACTGATTTAAGCCAATTAAGTATTTAGAAAATACTTAATTTTTACTGATTGCCATTTTGTGATTATGTGTTTTATTATTTGAATATTTGTGTACAGTATGGGTAAGCAAAAGCTTTCAAACATCTATATTAAATTAGACAGGTCATCAAACGAGAAGGGAAGTTCATCCCAAACAAATTCCTCAAAACCCTATGCAAATCCTGAAGAAGGAATATTTGTCTGAAAAACACAATATGAGGAACCACTTTCTCCTAATAAAAGAAGTTTGATTATTAAGAAAAGTCAGGAGAAATTAAAGAAATCACAACCAAAAGAAAAGAGAGTTAATCAGAAAACCCAAGAGATAGGCAGTAACCCACCTTGGGAAGACAAGTTAGATGAAAAATGGGCTGATCTTTATATGCTAGCCACTGTAGCAGTAAATGCAAATTTTTAAATATTTTGACTCAAGTTTTAGTACCTTATCACCTACAAGCCTATTAAACTTATCCAGTAAATAAATAAGTTGACAGTAAACCTTAGTGTGTTTTAATTTGCAGTTGTTTTGTAGTCACCCGGTATGAAATAATATTTAAAGGTTATCTATGAAATTTTGTTATAAAATTTTAACTTAGCATTTTGTGTATTTTGCATGTATAGCATGAATGACTTGTCTGAGGCCCTTCAAAATTTAAATCTCTATCCGGTAAAAATAGAGGTTTCCAGAGATTTCAATAGGTATATACCAGACATAGAAGAACCTATGGAATTCAATGCTCCACCTCCAGAAAAACCCAAACCTAAGAAAAGGAGAAGATTCATAGGATGGAGGCGTGTGCGCAGAAGGAAACCCGCCACTAGGAAGATTCCCAAAATAGAAAATCCCTTAGACAAAGGGAAGGGGATTGAAGACGGGGAAGGTTATAGGCAGATGGAAATACAGTTTGGGGAATATTCTAGACAGATGGAAATGGAGTATGGGGAAGGTTCTAAACAAACCAAGATAGAAATTGGAGAAAGCTCTAAGCAAACCCAGGAAATGACATTACATGAGGAGTTAGATTTTATATTGGCAAGATGTGATACTATTAAGCCTGTCAATGAAAATATTGTTACTCATCCTATTGAAACTCAACTTCCAATGAATTTGGAACCAGCAATCCCAGAACCTATAATCCACACCCAACCTCTAGGAATGGACGAGTGGTGGACGAATGATTGGCAGTTCCAAAACCTTCTCAACAGTCCTTATTCCTTTCTCCCTCAATTCGACCCAGAACCTATACCTAACCCACCTATGAGCAATGAGAATTTAGCTGAACTCCGCCATTTTGGCGAAGAACTGGTGGATGCAGGAAATAGGACCAGGGAAGTAGGAGAACAGATCTCCTGGAAATACGACGAGAGGGAACGTCGTTATTGAAATATCAACTGACAAGGAATAGTAAGGGTTGTGAAAATGTGGTTGTATAATAATAACAGTAAAATATAATATTGTAAAATAACTACAAATAAAACTTTGTAAGATAAATGGTGTGTATTGATGCATACTATAAAATATAAAAATGGGAATCGAGAAATTGATAGTTTTGGCTATATGTGTTACGAGATTTGTATGATTGTTTTGTGTATAATTGTTATTTATTTGATACTAATAAATTATATATATTAATTATCAGATGGAAAATGCTAATAACGAACCAGTTAATGAGGTTAATCAATCTGATCAACACCCGGAGGATCAATTTTTAAATAGGCAAGATATCGAAAATATCGTTGCTCAGGGAATAGCCAATGCTATTCCAGCAATAGTTGCTGCTGTTAGAAATCCAATCGAACCTCAACAAATCATTCCTAGTAAACGTATTTCTGAAGACAACTTCAGAAATAGCGTAAATGGAGGCGGTAATCATACTAATCATGATAATAATTCACGACAGGCTCCGCTCCCTAAGAAAATGAAAGCTGCAACACCTGGTTGCACTTATAAAGAATTCCTTGCTTGTAAACCATCTGAGTTTGTAGGCAATGAAGGAGCGACTGCGGTACTGCGTTGGTTAGAGAAAACCGAGGCAGTAATTACAATAAGTAAATGTGCCAAGGACGATCAGGTCATGTACGCGTCAAATCTTTTTAAAGAAGGGGGCGCTAGAATGGTGGAACACAGTGTTACAAGCAAAAGGAAGGATGATGGCGTATGCAATGAACAGGGAAGAATTTAAGAGTCTTGTAGAAAGAAAATTCTGTCCCGAATATGAAAAAGATCAAATGGCAAATAAATTCCTAAATCATCGAATGATGGGTGTAGATTGTCACGGCTATACTTCGACATTCTTTGAATATGCTAGAGTGGTACCAACACTGGCTTCGCCAGAACCGGTACTCATTTCTCGCTATATTTGGGGATTGATTGGTGAAATCCGCAATATCGTTAAAGCTGCTAGACCTCGCACTATTGTCGATGCAGTGGAAGTAGCTAACACCCTAACTGATGAACTGGTGCGCACAAGAGATGATAACAGGAAAAAGGAACTGGCTCAGAAAATTACCCAAGGATTTCGTACGGGTAATAATACCAGCTTCAAGAGAAGAGGAACAGGGCAATCTTCAAATCCGCCGTTCTGCAGGAATTGCAGAAAGAAACATTTTGGAAGATGTAGTGTAACCTGCAATTTTTGTAAAATGGTAGGACATCGTGAAGAAAACTGCAGAAAGAAAACCATAGTCTGCTTTAACTGTGGAGAAGCGGGGCATTTCAAAACAGAATGTCCTAAAGTGGTTAAACCAGCAGACAATAAAGCCAAGCCAGCCGATGGAGCTACCAAGAAGAATGTTCGAGCTTTTCAGTTAACTACTCAGGAAGCCGAACTTATTCCAGATGTGATAGCTGGTACGTTCTTAGTTCACAACGTATATGCAAAAGTATTATTTGACTCTGGTGCAAACCAAAGTTTTATTAATACTTCATTCTGCCAAGCTCTTAATTTACCTTTAACCAACCTTAGGCAGATTTTTACAGTCGAAACGGCGGACGGGAATTCAGTTAAAATAGATAAGGTCTTGCAAAATGTAGAACTAGAACTTTCAAGTTATAAATTTTATGCAAACCTATTACCTATGAAATTAGCTGAATTTGATGTTGTGTTAGGAATGGATTGGTTAGTAGCCAACCATGCTCGAATTCTTTGTGATCAAAATTCTATAGAGATTCAGGCATCTACCAGAGAAGTAATTATGATTACCGGAGATAAACCACGTAAGCCCATGAAGTTCATATCAGTAATGAAAGTTGCTAGTTATGAACGAAAGCAAGGAATAGTATATATGATTTCAGTAATCATTAATACTAAGGGTAAAGAACTTAAGGAAATACCAGTAGTCTCAGAATACCTAGATGTATTCCCAGAAGAGTTACCAGGATTACCACCAGATAGGGAGGTAGAATTTAGAATTCATCTAATTCCAGGAACTATACCGATAGCCAAGGCACCTTATCGGTTAGCACCCACAGAAATGTTAGAACTAAAAAAGCAATTGGATGAATTACTAAGTAAAGGTTTCATACAACCTAGTTCATCCCCGTGGGGAGCTCCAGTGTTGTTTGTAAAGAAAAAGGATGGTTCGATGAGAATGTGTATTGATTATAGAGAATTGAATAAGGTTACAATTAAGAATCGATACCCATTACCTAGGATTGATGATCTATTCGATCAACTTCAAGGAGCTAGATATTTTTCTAAAATAGACTTACGCTCTGGATATCATCAATTGAAAGTACAAGAAGAAGACATACCTAAAACTGCTTTCAGAACTAGGTATGGTCATTACGAGTTTACAGTCATGCCCTTCGGATTAACGAATGCACCTGCCGCATTCATGGACATGATGAATAGGATCTGTAAACCATATTTGGATAAATTTGTAATTGTCTTCATAGACGATATACTTATTTATTCCAAAAGTCAGGAAGAGCATTGTCAGCATTTGCATGCACTCTTAACTTTGTTAAGAAAAGAAAATCTTTACGCCAAATTCTCGAAGTGTGAATTTTGCCTGCAAGAAGTGCAATTCTTAGGACACATGGTAAATCACGAAGGTATTCATGTAGATCCCACTAAGATAAAGGCAATTATCAAATGGAAGGTTCCGCAGTCCGCAATAGAAATTAGAAGTTTTATAGGTTTAGCTGGATATTATAGACTGTTTATTAAGGATTTTTCCAAGATAGATGTACCATTAACTAAGCTAACCTGTAAAGCGGTTAAGTTTGAATGGGGACCTAAGCAAGAAGAAGCTTTTAGGATATTAAAGCAAAAGTTAACAAATGCCCCAATCCTAGCATTACCACAAGGGACTGAAGATTTTGAAGTTTACTGTGATGCTTCAAAACTAGGATTTGGATGTGTGTTGATGCAACGCAAGAAGGTAATTGCGTATGCTTCAAGACAATTGAAAAAGCACGAGGAGAACTATACAACTCATGATTTAGAATTAGGAGCCATAATTTTTGCCCTTAAGATTTGGAGACATTATCTGTATGGAAGTAAGTTTACTGTCTATACGGATCATAAAAGTTTAAAGTACATATTTGGGCAAAAATAGTTAAACATGAGGCAAAGGAGATGGATGGAAATCCTAAGTGATTACGACTGTGATATTCAGTATCACGAAGGAAAGGCAAATGTAGTTGCAGATGCCTTAAGTCGTAAGTATCATGAGAAACAACGACGAGTTCGTGCTCTCAGATTAAATCTACAATTAGATTTAATGGAACAATTGAAGAATGTTCAAGCTACAGCAATCAAGGATGATGCTGAAGGAATGAAAGGAAGAATAAAAGAGTTAGAACAAGGAGCTGATGGAATTTGGAGATTCCACCAAAGAAGAATGTGGGTACCTAAGCAGGGAGAATTAAGAAATAAGATTTTAGAAGAAGCCCATAAATCCAGGTATACCATGCACCCTGGAAACAATAAAATGTACCAAGATTTAAGAAATAATTTCTGGTGGATAGGAATGAAAAAGGACATAGCTAGATATGTTTCTAAATGTCTTACTTGTTCACAAGTTAAGGCAGAACACCAGAAACCTTCAGGTCTACTACTACAACAATTAGAGATGCCTGTGTGGAAATGGGAACTCATAACAATGGATTTTGTTACTAAGTTGCTCAAAACCAGAAGAGGTAATGATGCGATTTGGGTAATTGTGTATCGATTAACCAAATCAGCTCATTTTCTACCTATGAAAGAAACCTTTAGCATGGAAAGGTTGGCAAAATTGTATGTGGATGAAGTTGTATCCCTACATGGAGTTCCACTCTCCATTGTATCAGATAGGGATAGTCGTTTTACTTCTCATTTCTGGACTAGTTTTCAAGAAGCAATGGGAACACGATTAAACCTAAGCACTGCATATCATCCTCAAACAGACGGACAAAGTGAACGAACAATCCAAACTCTGGAAGACATGCTCAGAGCATGTGTGATAGATTTTGGTGGAAATTGGGACGACCATTTACCTTTGATTGAATTCTCCTATAGCAATAGTTATCATGCAAGCATCGAAACTGCCCCATTTGAAGCACTATACGGACGTAAGTGCAGAACTCCAGTTTGTTGGGCAGAAATAGGAGAAAGTCAATTATCAGGTCCAGAGATTGTACAAGAGACGACTGACAAGATTGCACAAATCAAGGAAAGACTGAAGACGGCTCGAGATCGCCAGAAAAGTTATGCAGACAATCGACGCAAGCCACTGGAATTTAAAATCGGAGATAAAGTACTTTTAAAAGTTTCTCCTTGGAAATGAGTAGTTCGATTCGGAAAGAAAGGAAAGCTAAGTCCACGTTACGTAGGACCATTTCCAGTAATCCAACGTATAGGACCAGTTGCTTATCGTTTACAACTACCAGAAGAGTTAGCTGGAGTACATGATATATTTCATGTATCCCACCTCAAGAAATGTCTATCAGACGAATCTTTGGTAGTACCTCTCCAAGATATAGAAGTAAACGAAAAGTTAAAATTTGTTGAGAAACCTCTTCAAATCGAGGATCGAAAGATTAAGTTTCTCAAGCACAAGCGACTAGTTCTAGTCAAAGTTAAGTGGGATTCAAAGAGAGGATCTGAATACACTTGGGAGCTGGAATCAGAGATGAAGCGAAAGTATCCTCAATTATTCCAGTGAATCTCGAGGACGAGATTTTTATTAAGGTGGGGAGGATGTAACAACTCTCATCAAAAGTCCTATTTATTTTATTATTTTATCCAATAGGAAACCCTAATTGAGAAACCCAAGTGATTCTGCATAAACCCTAAAATTTTCATAACAATCGGAATCAGGATCAGGGACCCTAAAACTCAGGGGGGGTAAACCCTAGTCGGTAATATCTAAACAGTTTTACGTGTAAGTTGAATTTTAATGCGAAACCAACTCACCTGAGCTACCTGGACACGGAGCAACCCTAGGGTAGATTAGGGTCTCTCGCGCCACGCGACGCGCACAAGGGAATCTTTCGCGTGGCGCGAGGGGGCCGAATTTTGGGTATAAATAGAAGAGTTTGGGACTTGATTCCTGGCTTCAGTTCGACGTAAAAATTCAAATTGTACGTTGAATTATAGCATAAACAGTCCCACAACACACACAATTCACGAAGTGCTGCCGCAATACAGGGTAATAACTCGATCGCTGCTACGATTCAATGTCCGATCGATTAAACTATCCAATGGATGTTTAAGTGCTGCCCACATTAGGGATTATGCTTTGTCATTCGTTGTTAATTCAATGGATGTTTAAGTATCGCACTTTGTCATTCGATGTGAGCGTTTAATCTCGTGAGTTATCGTAAATGCTGTATTAAGTTACTAACCAAGTTGTGTGCATGTTATTAAATTTAGGTTAAAAGGCTAATCAGTAGGCTAAGCTCTGCTCATATAAATCTGCAATGTGAGTCATTCTCTTTTTATCAAATTTGTTTACAAAAGCATATTTATTTTCAAGGCTATAATTACAGTGATTAAGTTTATGTAATCACCAAATTACAGCCGGTATGTGGGGTTTTGTATACATTACTTGATAACCGTCACTATTAGACAAACGGGTTAGCTAATGAGTGATATGACCATAGTCACAGACACCATTGGACAATGAGGTTACTGATGGATGGTCGAGTGACAAATATCGTGGGTAGTTGGTTGATATCTGGAAACATTGTAATCTCTCTTAATACTGTAAATTATAACAAACGAGTCGTTTTAGTAAAAAGAATGATTCACCAGTATTTCCCGCTGACAAAACCTTTTTCAAACATGTTTCAGGTGATCTATTATGATTCAGGAAAAGTGCCGCGAAGCACTACAAGCTTAAGGAAGTGGCTCAATATAAAATAAAGAAACCTGTTTTGTAAAATAAAGATTTCTCCGTGAAATCATATGATTGTAAAATTACCGGGTTTTATCCCGAGTTGTGAAATAAAATAATTGGGAAATTGCAGTTTTAAAAAGATCCTGAAGAAACTTCCGCCGTTAAATAAATACCACGGGATTTTCTGTTCCGCGGCTCCTGAAATGGGTCAAACCGGGTCAGGGGCCGTGACAGAAAAAGGTGGTATCAGAGCCACTGATTTAAGCCAATTAAGTATTTAGAAAATACTTAATTTTTACTGATTGCCATTTTGTGATTATGTGTTTGATTATTTGAATATTTGTGTACAGTATGGGTAAGCAAAAGCTTTCAAACATCTATATTAAATTAGACAGGTCATCAAACGAGAAGGGAAGTTCATCCCAAACAAATTCCTCAAAACCCTATGCAAATCCTGAAGAAGGAATATTTGTCCGAAAAGCACAATATGAGGAACCACTTTCTCCTAATAAAAGAAGTTTGATTATTAAGAAAAGTCAGGAGAAATTAAAGAAATCACAACCAAAAGAAAAGAGAGTTAATCAGAAAACCCAAGAGATAGGCAGTAACCCACCTTGGGAAGACAAGTTAGATGAAAAATGGGCTGATCTTTATATGCTAGCCACTGTAGCAGTAAATGCAAATTTTTAAATATTTTGACTCAAGTTTTAGTACCTTATCACCTACAAGCCTATTAAACTTATCCAGTAAATAAATAAGTTGACAGTAAACCTTAGTGTGTTTTAATTTGCAGTTGTTTTGTAGTCACCCGGTATGAAATAATATTTAAAGGTTATCTATGAAATTTTGTTATAAAATTTTAACTTAGCATTTTGTGTATTTTGCATGTATAGCATGAATGACTTGTCTGAGGCCCTTCAAAATTTAAATCTCTATCCGGTAAAAATAGAGGTTTCCAGAGATTTCAATAGGTATATACCAGACAAAGAAGAACCTATGGAATTCAATGCTCCACCTCCAGAAAAACCCAAACCTAAGAAAAGGAGAAGATTCATAGGATGGAGGCGTGTGCGCAGAAGGAAACCCGCCACTAGGAAGATTCCCAAAATAGAAAATCCCTTAGACAAAGGGAAGGGGATTGAAGACGGGGAAGGTTATAGGCAGATGGAAATACAGTTTGGGGAATATTCTAGACAGATGGAAATGGAGTATGGGGAAGGTTCTAAACAAACCAAGATAGAAATTGGAGAAAGCTCTAAGCAAACCCAGGAAATGACATTACAGGAGGAGTTAGATTTTATATTGGCAAGCTGTGATACTATTAAGCCTGTCAATGAAAATATTGTTACTCATCCTATTGAAACTCAACTTCCAATGAATTTGGAACCAGCAATCCCAGAACCTATAATCCACACCCAACCTCTAGGAATGGACGAGTGGTGGACGAATGATTGGCAGTTCCAAAACCTTCTCAACAGTCCTTATTCCTTTCTCCCTCAATTCGACCCAGAACCTATACCTAACCCACCTATGAGCAATGAGAATTTAGCTGAACTCCGCCATTTTGGCGAAGAACTGGTGGATGCAGGAAATAGGACCAGGGAAGTAGGAGAACAGATCTCCTGGAAATACGACGAGAGGGAACGTCGTTATTGAAATATCAACTGACAAGGAATAGTAAGGGTTGTGAAAATGTGGTTGTATAATAATAACAGTAAAATATAATATTGTAAAATAACTACAAATAAAACTTTGTAAGATAAATGGTGTGTATTGATGCATACTATAAAATATAAAAATGGGAATCGAGAAATTGATAGTTTTGGCTATATGTGTTACGAGATTTGTATGATTGTTTTGTGTATAATTGTTATTTATTTGATTCTAATAAATTATATATATTAATTATCAGATGGAAAATGCTAATAACGAACCAGTTAATGAGGTTAATCAATCTGATCAACATCCGGAGGATCAATTTTTAAATAGGCAAGATATCGAAAATATCGTTGCTCAGGGAATAGCCAATGCTATTCCAGCAATAGTTGCTGCTGTTAGAAATCCAATCGAACCTCAACAAATCATTCCTAGTAAACGTATTTCTGAAGATAACTTCAGCAATAGCGTAAATGGAGGCGGTAATCATACTAATCACGATAATAATTCACGGCAGGCTCCGCTCCCTAAGAAAATGAAAGCTGCAACACCTGGTTGCACTTATAAAGAATTCCTTGCTTGTAAACCATCTGAGTTTGCAGGCAATGAAGGAGCGACTGCGGTACTGCGTTGGTTAGAGAAAACCGAGGCAGTAATTACAATAAGTAAATGTGCCAAGGACGATCAGGTCATGTACGCGTCAAATCTTTTTAAAGAAGGGGCGCTAGAATGGTGGAACACAGTGTTACAAGCAAAAGGAAGGATGATGGCGTATGCAATGAACTGGGAAGAATTTAAGAGTCTTGTAGAAAGAAAATTTTGTCCCGAATATGAAAAAGATCAAATGGCAAATAAATTCCTAAATCATCGAATGATGGGTGTAGATTGTCGCGGCTATACTTCGACATTCTTTGAATATGCTAGAGTGGTACCAGGATTCCTTCTCGAGTCTAGTCTACAATCTCTAGGATCCTTTCACGAAAACAATTTTTCAAAGAGTTTTCATTGCATAAAACGTCCCGCGACATCCACTACCTGAAACTAGTTACAAGAGTCTAGAAAAGACACTACGAGACTTAGAGTGCACTTGAGTAGCACCTGTCGTTGACTAGGAATTACTTGCAATTATGTGTGATAATTAGCATATACTAGAAGTAGAATGTCACGAGTATACGTGACTTTATCTGAAAGCGATGGCCCATCTGAAGGAAGAGATACGAGGATGAAACGAACTGTGCGGACTGGGCAAGGAGTTACGTAATTATGGATGCATACATAATTATGGAATTCAGTGCACAGAAACCACAGCAAATCTTGTCACGTGTAGATTCCCTCAGTGCTAGCCTACTAAGTACTCTGCTAGAGTAATAATTGTTTGATGTCACTTATGTGGTATATACCTGTGAATATATATGCTACTACTGACTAGTATGACGATATCAAACAAATGTTTAACCCTGTTGTGTTATGTTCTGTCAGAACATGGCACCCAGGAAAGCTGTGAATGCTCGCAATGATGATCAACCTCCTCCTCCCCCACTGCCAAGAACTGCTGAAGAGCTGAATGCTCTATTGGAGGAAAGGATCTCCGCTGCTATCGCCCAATACGAGGCAAACCGAACTTAAGACAGTGGCGGGCCAAGCAACGCTAGACGTAATGGGAATGGAGATTCATCTGGAGGCAACGCAGTTCAAGGTAACTGTAACACCCCAAAAACGGGTTTAGTAACCAAACCTCGTTAATTGTGATGGACGGGTAAAATACCGTTAGTGGTAAAATTTAACCCGGTAAATATTAGGACTTAAATAAATAAACCTAATATTAATTAAAAGGGGGAAATAAATGCTTGAGAAAATAAAGTCACGAAAGGCCCGAGTTAACGGGACTTAAAAATAAAACTTGGTCATAACTTCCCCGAACCCGCCAAGTTAACTAGGAATATTTAACCTAGTTAATGAGTGAGAATATTGTTAAAAAAATAAGTAGGTTGTGGCCTACTTAATAACGAACCAAACACGAGGGGTTAAAGCGGGATAACTAGAAAAGTTATTTAATAAAATAAAACACCAAAACACACACTTCAGTGTGTGTTTGGTCGACGATTTCACAAGCCAGGAGAAGGGTTCCTTCTCAAAACCTTAAACTCACTAAATCCATCAAAATCCAAGGGCAAATCAAGACTAGATCAAAAACCGAGCTCAAATTAGTGATCACCTAAGTGAAGGGATCACAAGGTATGTTGAATTTCATCTCTTGATTACATCTTGAGTTATAGATGAAAACTTGAAATCAAAAAAATTGGGCTTGCATGATTGAAGTTTGGATGAATTTAGGAAGAAATTATGTCTAGGAGTAAACCCTAGTCAATAACTAGTTGAATTAGTGTTGAAATTATAAAGTTCATGATCATCCATTATGGGTGTTTAATGGGTTTTGTAGAAACATGATGAACACTAGAATCATGATTGTCAAACTAGTGTTAATTAAACTTTATGAAGTTAATCTTGACATTGAACCATGAATTTGATGATTTTCTAGTAAAAGATGTTGAAATTGGCAAGATAGGTAGCCATACGTTTGATTGTTAAACTTTATAAAAGAATGCTCACTAGGTGTTTGATATAATGCCTAAGAGAAAGCTAAATGTTGAAATTTGAGTGAAAATGTGTATTTGAATAATATGGCAAGTTATATGAAATATGAAACAAGGAGAGTTCTAATCATCATGTTGATTTGAACTAATGTTGTAAATCATGTGATCGAAAGTAGTTAACTTTAATAAGCTAAGTTAACTAATCATGAAGTCGAATAGTAGTTTCGACTTATGAAATAAGTGAGGTGGAATAGTCGTGAATAATTATGACTAATCTAACCATCTTGCAATTTACAATGATAGTTTGACGATTAACAAGCTAGGTGAAAGCTTGGGAACGAAGCGGGCCAAACGAAGCAAGAATGACGGAAAAGCGTAATTCGGGAGTAAGGTAAGTATGGCTTACACTAGTCTTATATTTAGAATATTTTCTTATCGTATTAGCCACGAATAAGATAAATACATAGTTAAGGTATGATGTTTCGGCGTGTAGACGTACGGAACAAGATAGTCGAGTATGACAAGAAACCATGTTGATGGTTTAAAAGGAGTTAAATCGGTAATTTGATCATTTTATGACAAATGGAAAATGAATTTTTAAATGGTTACCTTATAGGGTAAACCAAAACAAACAATAAGGGTAAAACGGTAAATTAGTCACGCGTCGACCATAACTATTGGTTTTAAAAGACACTTATGAAGTAAGCCTTAATAGGCCGAAAGGTGTTAAGAAATGAATTATAAGTAAAACGACCGCACGATGTAAATCGGAGCGAGTCATATAGTCGAGATGAAAATACATGTCATCTCGCTAATATAATCGGTCATTTAGACCAAACGGGTCAAAAGGTGGAGATACCACCTTTTGATAATAGCGACTAATGATTCTTGTCGAGTTATATGATTTCAGGAATAAATGTAGAAATGATAATTGCATCGCTATTATTTAGCGAATATTATAGCAAGGCATTAAAACAGGTTAATATATTGATCGGGGTCAGGTATGTGTAATAGAGTAATTATTCATATAGAACGTAAGGTTCAATGAGCATTAAATGAAGTCTTGGATAGACAATGGGGTACTTAAATGGGTAAACCGAATGTTTTAAAAGAGGGTCATGGTGTTTCGAAAGGCATAAAGACCTTTCGAACAAGATCATAACTCAAAAGAAGTATTATGGGTCAAACATGCTCTCAAAGGGCCTTGTCGTAATTGAAAGACTAAAAAAGACCAAAACGCCCTTGTTAGCTAA
The DNA here is from genome assembly GCA_030545235.1 of Helianthus tuberosus. NCBI lineage: Eukaryota > Viridiplantae > Streptophyta > Magnoliopsida > Asterales > Asteraceae > Helianthus > Helianthus tuberosus. The sequence continues at coordinate 154,886,090 of CM060366.1, read as the reverse complement.
TTCGAACAAACAACCTTTAAAGGTTGCTTGGAAACGAGTTTTATGATTAGGTAAATACTTAGATTAAGTATAGAAGTTGAAAGAGGTATTATATTAGTCAAATGGTACTAATTGAGTTTTTGCCGTAAAATAATGATTCGAAAGGTAAAATTTGGTTTATATAGATCACCACATTAAACCCGCCATAAACACAGTTATGGTGGGAGATTATAGGATAAGAAATGTGGTGATGAAATGCTAGAAGTAATCGAAAGCGATTTTAGGCTCGAAAGCGCTTAAATACCCTTAACGGGTCAAAATAAGCATACAAGCGAAAAAGGGTTTAAATTGTGTAATAAACCGTTCATTTGAATCTAATACGGTAGATAACATTTATTGAAGAAGTGTATGTGATAAAAGGATCAAATAAACACGTTTGATGTTGAAATCACGAACGGGTCAAAAGTTGGTAAAAAGGGTAATAAGCCGAAGAGTTAAAAGTCTGAAATTTTATAATGTAGGATGTTGGATTTTAACTCCATATGATGGAGAATTAAATTACGGACGCGTAGGAAAAAGAATCGGGTAAAACGGACTAAAAACGAGAGAGTTATGCTCGTTTCCGTGAAATCGGGTCATGCTGGGAATCTGCAGCACCAGCAAACAACATTCTGTCGAAAACAGGTGCTAGCGTAGCGCGATCATGTGCTAGCGCTACGCGAGCATGTGTCAGTTTTGCGAAAATCGTTTATTTTAACCGTTGATGCATTGCGAACCCGTTTAAATACTTTCTAAGTTACGTATGACTAATCCAACTCATGTTTTATTAGTTTCAGGTAAAATTTTAGCACCGGGGGACGATCAAGCACAATGAAGAACCGAACACGATCAAGAAATAAGCTTCCGCACGACTTTTCGTTGTTACATTTAAATGACGACTTAATTACATTATGTTCTAAACTTCTAACTTTTGTAAAAGGTTTTAATAAGCCGTATTTCTGATGTATATGTAATCTTAATTACATGATTGTTTTTCGTAAATTATACGTTAAACTTTGATTTATAAGAACGGGTGTTACAAGTTGGTAATCAGAGCTCATGGTTAAAGAATAAAGTGTGTTCGGTTCGAGGCTTGATCGCAAATCCGGTAAGTACATGTATGTTAATAGTTTAGTATGCTAAAGTTTTGTAAATAACACATAGGGCTATCGTGTGATACACGTTACCCCAATTAAAATGATTGATATAGTTGACGAAAATACGCGCGTTGACGCGTATAGTAGAAAAAGCCTTGTATTATAATACGGGCGATTATTGAAGTTGACTTTACTAACTCTTGTGGGTGTTTTAATTGAAGGACACTCGCGTCTGAAGATGACGAGAGTTGAACGAATTATGGATATGATGATGGAACGGTCCAAAGTGTATGCTCACGAAGGACCTAAATCGCGTAGCGGTCGCGAACAAGGTGCACATTTTAAATATAATTGCACAAATAGTAATATGCAACAAATATGTAGAAATTGAAAGTTGCATATGTAGATTAAAATCTTGGAAAAACCCGAATAGAAAATGTATTCGGGATATTGTTTCCAAGAGAAATAAATAGAGGCATTATTTACATAGGGCGTGATGTGAAAACTATAAAAAGGTCATGCGTGTCATGTGTTAATCGCTTACTCTGGCCAAGTAAGTAGCATATGATACCATGAACTTCTTAAAGCGGACACATTTACATCCGATGTAGTAAGGACGGGGTGAATGGGACAAATTAAAAAGTACCCAAATGAAACAAATGAACAAAATAGTTGAAAATAATGTAAACGCACAGCCGGGTGACGGAAGCGTATTACATTAGGATAATGAGCCCGATAGAAGGGACAAGGATTAATGTAAATGATGATATAAATGAATGATCAAAAGAAAATTCACGAAAATAAGTCATCTTGGACGAAAGGGCCATGATGAACAAAACGGGCAAGTAAAACCAAAGTATAGATGACCGCCGGGTCATAAAAACAAAGGTGTTGCCCACACGAAAAAGATAATCAAGGTTGTTAACTTTAGTCGTAGTAAAGCAAGGATAATGATGATAATCGTCACTCATAATTAATGAGGTCGCCAATGGTGGTCACGTAGAGAATAAAAGACATGGTCGAATAAAAGCAACGGATTTCGCTAAGATGACCAAGTAAATCGAAACAAAGTCTTAATGCATGCCGGAAGGGGGTGCAATGATAACGATTTCGGTAAAACACCCGGTTGATGGGTAAGGAATTAAACGCATGCGTAGACTGAGAAACAGGAACGCGAAATAGAAAGTCAAAAGACTCGGAATATGAGTCATGACTAAAAGATGACAAGAATTTTCGCAAACATAAATTTTGGTAATTACGTTCAACCATTTCAAAGTTGGACGAGTCAAATAAAGAATGAAGTTTGACATTCATAAGTGATGAAAATTCACCCAAAATGAGTCAAACGAGTCAATTAAGGAATAACGCTTAATACAATAGGAAAACGCAAACCGGTGAAACCGGAAAGCTAAAAACAATAAGATAGAAGGACCCGGGTAATGGGTTGTAAAGGAGTATAAGTATGAACCGGGTAACGGTAAGCGTAGGACAAACCGACGTGTAAATGACGTTAGAAGTCGTAAAGTCGGAAAGATAGTCCGAAAGTGAACAAATGAAACCTTAGACTACGTTCAAGGTCAACTAAAGTTCAAAAGCAAAATTAAATGATTCCAAACATAACAAAGGATGCTTTAAAGCTATATATGTATAAATAGACAATTGAATAAAGACTAGAACAAAAGATGATCTACGGGATCATCATAACCTACGGGATATTAATTAGTGTAAAGGTCTACGGGGCCAAAATGACCCACGGGTCATGAATTGAAGCAAAGAAATCATTGCTAAAAGTGAAATATTTCACTAAAGACCTTTAAACGGGTCAAAGTAATGGATTCACAAAGAATTCGATAGTATATGAAAGCGATGGATATCGCTAAGTTAACTAAACTAGTGGAAATAACGAGATTACGTTATTTCAAGTTGCACTATGTCATACGAGTTATGTAGACAATTAGTAACCAAAAAGATGTTACCGTACTTTTCTGGAAATACTAATTATTGGATAAAAGTATAAGTAATGTTTGAAAGATTTCTCGGATCGAATACATTGAGATAAACTCAATAAATTATGTAAGAAAGGTTTCGAGGACGAAACCTCTTTAAGGGGGGTAGACTTGTAACACCCCGAAAACGGGTTTAGTAACCAAACCTCGTTAATTGTGATGGACAGATAAAATACCGTTAGTGGTAAAATTTAACCCGGTAAACATTAGGACTTAAATAAATAAACCTAATATTAATTAAAAGGGGGAAATAAATGCTTGAGAAAATAAAGTCACGAAAGGCCCGAGTTAACGGGACTTAAAAATAAAACTTGGTCATAACTTCCCCGAACCCGCCAAGTTAACTAGGAATATTTAACCTAGTTAATGAGTGGGAATATTGTTAAAAAAATAAGTAGGTTGTGGCCTACTTAATAACGAACCAAACACGAGGGGTTAAAGCGGGATAACTAGAAAAGTTATTTAATAAAATAAAACACCAAAACACACACTTCAGTGTGTGTTTGGTCGACGATTTCACAAGCCAGGAGAAGGGTTCCTTCTCAAAACCCTAAACTCACTAAATCCATCAAAATCCAAGGGCAAATCAAGACTAGATCAAAAACCGAGCTCAAATTAGTGATCACCTAAGTGAAGGGATCACAAGGTATGTTGAATTTCATCTCTTGATTACATCTTGAGTTATAGATGAAAACTTGAAATCAAAAAAATTGGGCTTGCATGATTGAAGTTTGGATGAATTTAGGAAGAAATTATGTCTAGGAGTAAACCCTAGTCAATAACTAGTTGAATTAGTGTTGAAATTATAAAGTTCATGATCATCCATTATGGGTGTTTAATGGGTTTTGTAGAAACATGATGAACACTAGAATCATGATTGTCAAACTAGTGTTAATTAAACTTTATGAAGTTAATCTTGACATTGAACCATGAATTTGATGATTTTCTAGTAAAAGATGTTGAAATTGGCAAGATAGGTAGCCATACGTTTGATTGTTAAACTTTATAAAAGAATGCTCACTAGGTGTTTGATATAATGCCTAAGAGAAAGCTAAATGTTGAAATTTGAGTGAAAATGTGTATTTGAATAATATGGCAAGTTATATGAAATATGAAACAAGGAGAGTTCTAATCATCATGTTGATTTGAACTAATGTTGTAAATCATGTGATCGAAAGTAGTTAACTTTAATAAGCTAAGTTAACTAATCATGAAGTCGAATAGTAGTTTCGACTTATGAAATAAGTGAGGTGGAATAGTCGTGAATAATTATGACTAATCTAACCATCTTGCAATTTACAATGATAGTTTGACGATTAACAAGCTAGGTGAAAGCTTGGGAACGAAGCGGGTCAAACGAAGCAAGAATGACGGAAAAGCGTAATTCAGGAGTAAGGTAAGTATGGCTTACACTAGTCTTATATTTAGAATATTTTCTTATCGTATTAGCCACGAATAAGATAAATACATAGTTAAGGTATGATGTTTCGGCGTGTAGACGTACGGAACAAGATAGTCGAGTATGACAAGAAACCATGTTGATGGTTTAAAAGGAGTTAAATCGGTAATTTGATCATTTTATGACAAATGGAAAATGAATTTTTAAATGGTTACCTTATAGGGTAAACCAAAACAAACAATAAAGGTAAAACGGTAAATTAGTCACGCGTCGACCATAACTATTGGTTTTAAAAGACACTTATGAAGTAAGCCTTAATAGGCCGAAAGGTGTTAAGAAATGAATTATAAGTAAAACGACCGCATGATGTAAATCGGAGCGAGTCATATAGTCGAGATGAAAATACATGTCATTTCACTAATACAATCGGTCATTTAGACCAAACGGGTCAAAAGGTGGAGATACCACCTTTTGATAATAGCGACTAATGATTCTTGTTGAGTTATATGATTTCAGGAATAAATGTAGAAATGATAATTGCATCGCTATTATTTAGCGAATATTATAGCAAGGCATTAAAACAGGTCAATATATTGATCCGAGTCAGGTATGTGTAATAGAGTAATTATTCGTATAGAACGTAAGGTTCAATGAGCATTAAATGAAGTCTTGGATAGACAATGGGGTACTTAAATGGGTAAACCGAATGTTTTAAAAGAGGGTCATGGTGTTTCGAAAGGCATAAAGACCTTTCGAACAAGATCATAACTCAAAAGAAGTATTATGGGTCAAACATGCTCTCAAAGGGCCTTGTCGTAATTGAAAGACTAAAAAAGACCAAAACGCCCTTGTTAGCTAATTCGAACAAACAACCTTTAAAGGTTGTTTGGAAACGAGTTTTATGATTAGGTAAATACTTTGATTAAGTATAGAAGTTGAAAGAGGTATTATATAAGTCAAATGGTACTAATTGAGTTTTTACCGTAAAATAATGATTTGAAAGGTAAAATTTGGTTTATATAGATCACCACATTAAACCCGCCATAAACACAGTTGTGGTGGGAGATTATAAGATAAGAAATGTGGTGATGAAATGCTAGAAGTAATCGAAAGCGATTTTAGGCTCGAAAGCGCTTAAATACCCTTAACGGGTCAAAATAAGCATACAAGCGAAAAAGGGTTTAAATTGTGTAATAAACCGGTGATTTGAATATAATACGGTAGATAACATTTATTGAAGAAGTGTATGTGATAAAAGGATCAAATAAACACGTTTGATGTTGAAATCACGAACGGGTCAAAAGTTGGTAAAGAGGGTAATAAGCCGAAGAGTTAAAAGTCTGAAATTTTATTATGTAGGATGTTGGATTTTAACTCCATATGATGGAGAATTAAATTACGGACGCGTAGGAAAAAGAATCGGGTAAAACGGACTAAAAACGATAGAGTTATGCTCGTTTCCGTGAAATCGGGTCATGCTGGGAATCTGCAGCACCAGCAAACAACATTTTGTCGAAAACAGGTGCTAGTGTAGCGCGAGCATGTGCTAGCGCTACGCGAGCATGTGTCAGTTTCACGAAAATCGTTTATTTTAACCGTTGATGCATTGCGAACCCGTTTAAATACGTTCTAAGTTACGTATGACTAATCCAACTCATGTTTTATGAGTTTCAGGTAAAATTTTAGCACCGGAGGACGATCAAGCACAATGAAGAACCGAACACGATCAAGAAATAAACTTTCGCACGACGTTTCGTTGTTACATTTAAATGACGACTTAATTACATTATGTTCTAAACTTCTAACTTTTGTAAAAGGTTTTAATAAGCCGTATTTCCGATGTATATGTAATCTTAATTACATGATTGTTTTTCGTAAATTATACGTTAAACTTTGATTTATAAGAACGGGTGTTACAAGTTGGTAATCAGAGCTCATGGTTAAAGAATAAAGTGTGTTCGGTTCGAGGCTTGATCGCAAATCCGGTAAGTACATGTATGGAAGGTGCTGACGTTAATGGTTATACTCGAAGGTTCCACGATCTGTCTAGAGTGCTTCCCTACATGGTGACTTCCGAATTCAAGCGCGTTGAACGCTACATTTCGGGACTGGCCCCAGAGTTTCGTGGCATGGTGACGTCGGCCAAACTACAAACAATCACCGAGGCTGTAACTCTGGCTGTCAGCCTTACTGAAGATTGTGTTCGTATGAAGAAGTTATCGTTGAACCCAACAGAGAAGACCGAGACACATGCTGAGTCATCCGGTGACAAGAAGAGAAAGCATTCGAATCTGAATCAAGCAACTCGCAACAACAAGGGTTTCGGCAAGAAGCGCGACACTAACCCGCCTCTCGAGACGAAAACCCTTGCAACCAAAGGATACCAAGGCACCATGCCTAAATGCCAAAAATTTAAGTATCATCATGAAGGAGCTTGTCGCATTCCAAGGTGCGACAAATGTGGTAGGTTGGGTCATCAAACAGAAGACTGTTGGGGAAAAGGAAAGAACCGGAATGGAAATGGGGCTGGTAACAAGAATGGTAACGGGAAGGGGCGGAACCAAGGATGCTTCAGTTGTGGAAGCAATGAGCATTTCATGATTGGAGCAAAGAACGCATGCGAGGCCCCTAACGTGGTCACCGGTACGTTTCTCATTAACAATCACTTTGCATCCATATTATTTGACACTGGCGCCGATTATAGATTCATGTCTGTGGATTTTAAACGCATGCTTGGAATAGAATCTAGTAGATTAGAAATTCCTTATTCCATAGAACTAGCCAATGGTAAACTTGTTGAATCGGGCGAAGTTGTTAGGGGATGCACACTAGAACTTGGTGAACGAAGATTTAGCATCGACCTCTTACCTATTCAATTGGGTAGCTTCGATGTAGTAGTCGGAATGGACTGGTTGTCCAAGAACAGAGCTGAGGTTATTTGTCATGAGAAAGTCATTCGCATCCCTTTAGCGAATGGTGAAACTCTCATCGTGCATGGAGAAAAACGAGACGCGCCTCTTCGAATCATCAGTTGTATGAAGGCACAGAAGTGCTTAAGGAAAGGATGTGTTGCCTTCTTAGCACACGTTTAGATAAGAAGGCCGAGGAGCCAAAACTCGAAGACATTCCTGTGGTGAAGGAATTTCCTGATGTTTTTCCCGAAGATCTGCCAGGACTACCTCCGCAACGACAAGTCGAATTCCGTATAGACTTGGTTCCAGGAGCCGCTCCTGTAGCCAAGGCACCCTATCGGCTTGCACCATCCGAAATGCAAGAATTATCTACACAACTCCAGGAGTTGTTGGATAAAGGATTCATAAGGCCAAGCTTCTCGCCTTGGGGAGCTCCAGTATTATTCGTGAAGAAGAAGGATGGAACACTGCGGATGTGTGTCGATTACAGAGAACTGAACAAGCTCACGATCAAGAATCGGTATCCGCTACCGAGGATTGATGACTTATTTGATCAATTGCAATGATCAAGCTACTATTCCAAGATCGACCTTCGATCTGGATACCATCAGTTAAGGATACAAGAAGAAAGCATACCAAAGACTGCATTCTGAACGCGTTATGGACACTACGAGTTCCTTGTGATGCCATTTGGGCTGACGAATGAACCAGCAGTCTTTATGGATCTGATGAACCGCGTATGCAAACCATATCTCGATAAATTCGTGATTGTATTTATCGATGATATCCTGATTTACTCGCAAATGAAGGAAGAACATGAGCAACATCTCAGAACAATTCTGGAACTACTAAAGAAAGAGAAACTTTATGCGAAGTTCTCGAAATGCGAATTCTGGATTCGCAAAGTACAATTTCTTGGTCACGTTGTGAATGAGAAGGGCATTCATGTAGACCCATCCAAGATTGAAGCAATAAAGAATTGGGAAGCCCCCAAAACCCCAACTGAAGTTCGACAATTTTTGGGCTTAGCGGGCTATTATCGGCGATTCATCGAGAATTTCTCAAAGATAGCTCAACCGCTAACGACCCTTACTCAGAAAGACAAGAAATACGAATGGGGTTACAAACAGGAAGAAGCCTTCCAGCTACTTAAAAACAAGCTATGCGATGCACCGATACTATCCTTACCTGAAGGCACTGAAGACTTCGTGGTTTACTGCGACGCTTCACGACAAGGTTTGGGTTGCGTGCTCATGCAGCGCCAAAAAGTCATCGCTTATGCTTCAAGACAATTGAAGGCACATGAAAGAAACTATACCACTCACAACCTGGAGCTGGGCGCAGTGGTATTCGCCTTGAAGATCTGGCGACACTATCTATATGGTACTCGATGCACAATCTTCACAGATCACAAAAGTCTACAACACATATTTGATCAGAAAGAATTAAACATGCGACAGCGACGTTGGGTCGAGCTGCTGAATGATTATGACTGTGAGATTAAGTACCATCCTGGAAAAGCAAATGTTGTAGCAGACGCTTTAAGCCGAAAGGAAAGGGTTAAGACCCTAAGGGTTCGAGCATTGGAAATGACCATACGAACGAACCTCACTACATGCATTCGTGATGCACAACAAGAAGCCCTTAAGATGGAAAACCATAAAGCTGAATACCTACGAGGTATGTTGAATTATATGGTGCCAAATGAAGAGGGAGCCTTATACTTTAAGAAGCGTATTTGGGTTCCGCTCTATGGCGGTATTCGAGAAGTCATCCTTGATGAAGCACATAAATCAAGATACTCGATCCATCCAGGATCGGACAAAATGTATCAAGACTTAAAAGAATACTATTGGTGGCCGAGACTCAAGAGCGACGTTGCTGTTTATGTTGGAAAATGCCTAACCTATGCTAAGGTTAAGGTTGAATATCAGAAACCGTCCGGCCTACTACAACAACCAGAGATACCCATATGGAAGTGGGAGCAAATCTCAATGGACTTCATAACAAAATTACCCAGGACCCCGAGTGGGCACGATATGATATGGGTAATAGTAGATCGGTTAACGAAGTCTGCGCACTTCTTACCGATCCGAGAAAAAGACAGCACTGGAAAGCTTGCTGAGATATACTTAAAGGAAATCGTGGCACGTCATGGAGTGCCTATCTTAATCATTTCAGACAGAGATGGACGCTTTGTCTCGAGAATCTGGCAATCCTTTCAGGAAGCCTTTGGATCTAAGCTAGATCTAAGCATGGCATTTCATCCTCAAACAGATGGCCAGAGCGACCGGACTATACAAACGTTAGAAGATATGCTTCGCGCATGTGTCATGGATCTAGGCGGCAGCTGGGATACTCACCTACCCTTGGTTGAGTTCTCCTACAATAACAGTTATCATACAAGCATAAAGGCCGCACCGTTCGAAGCTCTGTATGGCCGCAAGTTCCGGTCGCCCTTATGTTGGGCAGACGCTGGAGATAAACGTATGGTTGGTCCTGAACTTGTGCAAGAGACAACCGACAAGATTATGCAAATCCGAGAGCGCATTAAGGCGGCCCGAGATCGACAAAAGAGCTACGCAGATCAAAAACGAAAACCATTACAGTTCGAGGTTGGAGACAAGGTTTTGTTGAAGGTCTCACCTTGGAAGGGCGTAGTCAGATTTGGAAAGCGTGGAAAGTTGAATCCACAGTACATCGAACCATTCAGAATCTTGGAAAGAATTGGTACCGTGGCATACAAGTTGGAATTACCGGAAGAACTTAATGGAGTACATGATACGTTCCATGTATCCAACCTCAAGGAGAGTCCAACACAAGAAGACGTGATCATCCCTGCGGATGAAGTACATATTGATGACGCCCTCCGATTTACAGAACAACCCATTGAGGTTACAGACTGGAAAGTCAACAAGACCAGGAGGAGCACTGTTAAACTTGTCAAGGTACGTTGGAACTCTAAGCACGGACCTGAGTACACATGGGAACGTGAAGACCAGTTCAAAGAAAAGTATCCCCACCTATTCAAGAAGACTCCTGCGAGAGTTAGTTCAGGCTGAATTTCGGGACGAAATTCTTTTAACGGGGGGAGACTGTGACAACTGGCACCAAACCGGTAATTTCCGTACACTTTAATTATTATTTAATGACTGCAATTGTGTGCTTAGATGTCAACATTGTCTGATTACATACTAAGCAAGTGAATTCATGCACATTGTATACTACAAAATATTGCTTTATGCATAAACGAGAGCGTTGCGTCAGAAATACTAGTAAACTCACCGGTAAGACACGTGTGTCAACAAAACTGCAGAAAGCAGTCAGACACTAGAATTGGGGCCTAGGTGTAGGCCTAGTGTCAAGAATACATTAAAACCCAAGAGTGCATACAAGGGTTTACATATATACCATCCGGAAGCTAAAATAAGCACTAAAAAGCACCCGAAACGCACTTTAAGTGCATAATTTTAATAAATTCAGCTCAAATCAGCTTTTAAATACATAAATATCATGCAGAAGTTACGTTTTATTACCCAGAATACTTCCCTAAGTGTCAGGAATTAAAAGGGTTACAAAAGGATACTTAAAAGGCACTAAACGGTGCAATTTAGCACTTTAACGGATCAACATTCAACAAAACAACCGGACTTTACCCGGAACATAAAAATATTGCCAAATACATTGTTTTTACTTTTCTGAGCTAGTTAGGGTCACCGAACACCCTAACACACCTTATATTACGTAACACATCCTAAAAAACTAACTAAACACTTTAATCCTAAGTGGATAGTAACTAAATCCATTACAACCCAACCCCCCTTACCCCTCCCCCATTGACGGTCACATGTGGGGTGGACACCCCCACATTTCTTTTGATTATTAAATTGTTGTTGTTGGATACTTAGAAACATAATGTATGTTGGATAATAAGGGAACTTGGATTATATATAAACACCTTGGATAACCATTCTCTTTCATTTCAAACACACACCAACACAAACACTCTCTCCTTCCTCTTCCACCATTCACGGCCGCCACCACCACACCATACTACCACCACCTTCAAGCCATTTTCAAGCCATTTCCATACATACAAAGGTGCAAGAGGTTCAACGAACAAGCTTGGTGCACTCGGAAGTTCAAGAACCACTCTAGTTTTCTTTTACCCACCACTTTTACGCCTTGTTTCTTCCCTAGCCTTGTGCTAGTATTAAGTGCTCTAAAACTTCATCTTGTTCTTGATTTTGGTGGTTAATAGATGATAGAATGATTAAATGTTAAGAACACTAATGAACATAATCCAAATCTTGAAACATAAAGGATAAAGGATGGATAAAGAGAAGATATATGGGTAATCATGTGAATCTTGTGTAATTGTGATTATTTGATGATGTTTGTTAGTAGAAGTAGGATGGATCATCATCTAGACATACTGGTTCATGTTTAAGAACATGAACTAGCAAGATGTAAATGCTAGAAATACGAAGGATGATGAAACCATCCACCCATGAACTTGAAACTTGAATAAATGTAATTTTTCTTGGAAAATAAGGTTACAAGCTTGTAGATCTAAAGATCTACAAGTTGTTTTTCGGAAGAACCCAGTGGAAAATACTAGATTGTTAAAAACCCGGATCTTGTATGAACTAAAATCATTTTTAGTAAGTAAACAAGTGTATAAACACTTGTGTAACAAAAAAATCCCACAAAGAAATATTTTTGGAAAATAAGACTAGAAGATGTGAAAATGCACTTCCTTTAAAAATAAAGTTTTTAAGAAACTAAACTTATTTTTAAAGATAAAAAGACCTACTAAACATGTTAGTAACTTACTACATATTTTTACAAACTTTCAAGTTCATAAGTTTGTGGTATATGCTTGTTTTGACAAGTTTGGTAAATAAAGATTGTGTTGTTGATATTGTTGTTGATTTTAAAAGAAAATAAACACATGTTTTGAAAACATGGGAAACCTCCATTTTTAGGGGAAACTCTGTCAAAATTTTTATAAAATTTTGACACTTAGAAAAATATAAGTTTGAGAAACTTATTCCCTAAAAATATATCTAAGAATATTACCAAGGTTTCCCAAATTTTTGGTAATAAGAAATGATGATTTCTTCAAGATTTAAAATTTATATTAAGTATGTATATTTTTGAGGAAAATATATATATTTATTGGTCACCAAACTTTGTGCTAAGTGTATGTAGTATGTACTATACGTGATAGTGTATTAGGATTTGAAAATACACTAATTACTCATGAGAAGTAAAAACACAAAAATACACATACAACATACAAGATACATAATTCGGGTGCAAAATACAAGAAGCTTATATTTATTTTTGAGAAAATAATATAAGTAAGATACTTAGTTAAAAATATAAAATATTTTTAACACAACAATACAAATACAAAAGAGAGTGACTGTACTTGTGCGACACAAGTCTAGCGACTAACGTTAAGAAAACGCGTATAGGTCACGACATTAATTAAGCAAATCCGGTGAAGTTTACGACGCAAGGTACGCAAAGTTGTGAGTTCATGCTTCCCCCTTTTCTTTAACTGTTTTCAGTTTTATAACTTCGGGGGTGAAATACATGCTACAATTTTTGCAATGTTTACAAATGGTATGATAACAAGAAACACACTTGGTGAGGACGAGAACCAAGTATGATACGTTTTGAGGAATGATACGAGAAATCGTGTCACGAATAGGGTACCATAAGCACCATTAATCAACAATATACCTAGACCGCAGAACAAAAGGTTAGATCTAACGGGTGCCGGGCAGCCACACTCTTGGTGAGGACGAGTACCGAGTAGTGCTTTTGTGTCTCAGAATATGCCAACTAGAAAAATGCCTAAGGTTTGGTGACTTCCTATGTCGTGACACATGTTAATGGCCTTGCAACCCATTAACGATCCTGATACTTACAGGAATACTTTATTTACATAAGATTCATACCATACTAAAACTTGATTTATACTTGAGTACGTGGGGTACACAAGTAAACTTGATTTATACTTGAGTACGTGGGGTACACAAGTAAACTTGAATTATACATGAGTACGTGGTGTACACATGAATACTTGATTTATATATGAAAACTTGATTTATACATGACACAAACTATGTTTTCATACAAAGTATACAAACGTGAAATACAAAAACTGCATGAATTCACACCAACATTATGTTGACGTTTTTCCAAAACTCACATGTATTTCAGGTAACTAGAAGTGGATGTGCGCGCGGCCTTTACTCATGCTTGTGGATGTCGCTTATGTTTATCTTTAAATAAAGTTGTAAACTTTTTAAAACAATGTTTTATGCGATCTCGCGATGTAAACGCTAACTTATGTTTTCAAATTATGAAATGTTTGGTATTTGGAGATATTTTTACGAGCATGTAGTTTGATTACCTTTCGTATGCAATGAGAACCTTTCATGATCACACCTCGTGCTTCCGCCGCAGAAAGGGGTGTGACAATAAATAAATAAACAAACTTTATAATATATTTAAGGAGGAACATTCATATTCATATTAGTTTATGTTTTGAGAACCGTCTTTACCCCTTTACCAATGGATTTTACAATATGTTTGCATTAGAAAGTCACTGATATTTTAAAGATTAAATAATAAACAATTATGCTTATATGTCAAATATTTATCATAAGTATATGAATGGAGATACACTTCGTTAAATTAGAAAAAAAAAATACCTTTAGCCTCTTTTTTTATTTAAGTTACTTATACTTTCAATCAATGACACAAATAGTCCCTGAAGATTGACTAACTAACTAACTAACTAACTAAGTTATAACTTAGTTAACTAAACTCATTAACTAGTTTAAATAAAGATAAAAAAAATTACTTTCTAATTGATTATTTACACCAATTAATTAACAAAAGAATAAATAACTATTTTTGATAGTTAAGTTAAAAGTAAAAAAAGAAAAAATCTATTGACGGTTATTTAATTCGCGAAAAATTTCCGAGTTTCAAGGATTAGGATCCGAATTTCAAAACGGGTCGGACTTTTGGGAATCCATTTTGACGGATGTTACAGTCTCCCATTCTTTAGGAGATTTCGTCCTCGAAATCTAAGAGAAAGACTTCTAAAGATTCAAAGGGAAGAATAAATGAGACTTGATCATAATGTTTTGTTTAAGGAAAATTGTTTTCATGAATGCATCACATAGCATATAGCTTCATATAACATACAAATTGTTCAATTAGTTCCACATAGCATAACCATAAATTTCACGTAGTGTTATAAGAAATTTACATAGTGTAACACAAATAATGAAAGCATCGTAAATTTAATTTGTTCACGAGAGATTATTATTATTATTTGTTTTACAATGCGAAGATAGTGTGATTCGTGTCTCCAAGCTTGAAATGAAAGTAACGTTCAAATATATAATTTCATTGAGAACGAAGAAGAGTTGGTAACTACCTCTGAGGTAAGGAAATCACCCCTAGCTCATTGGTGAAGTAAAAAAAAGTGAGCGGAGGTAATCGTCAAGGTAAGGAAATCACTCCTATCTTGATGATAAGCTTCCATTTTTGGGAATATGAGTAGTAGCATAAAAAACTAGAACAATCCACATGACATACTTAGTTAACAAGATTAACGTATCACTGGCATGTGAATAAACAGGTCAACCCATCGTGTACCGCAATTGAATGACTTAACATGACCTCTCGTTCACGGGTGGTGCGCTACTCCTATAACACTACGCATAGTGCTATACATGTTAAGGTGTGGGTTCAAGGACATGTTCATCACATAAGAATCACCCAGTAACACGAATTCAGTATAACAGACTTGCATGCATGTATTAGATTGAAATGATAAGTCGTACAAATGTAAAACGCATTAAAATTGAGATAGCATAAAGAGATTTAACATAAAAAATTGGATTGTCATGGAACGTAACATAAGACTATTCCAAAGTAAATCGAAGTCCTTTTCGAATTAAGGGAACGTGCTTTGGCCTAATAGACAAATACTCTCATCGAGAAGCGACTAACGATATTTGTCCTTCCAGTTACTACACGTCCTTAATTGATTTGGAAAATCGAAGCTTTGGCGAGATTAAAAATCGAAGAGTGGGACTAGTTAACAAGATGCGAGTTTCACCTCTAACTTGATAACATCGTACCCTAATGTGGTTGGTACTTACCAAAAGATAAGGGTCCACTAGAATATGAAATGGAAATTCCCTTCAAGGTTTGGATATTACTCCTAACTTGAGGGTAGATTTCGTGCAAAATTCAAAGTATAGCTGAATGAAAGTCATCACCAAATGTGGGAATCACCCCTATTTTGATGAGTCGTTTCGATTGTGTTTTAAGAGTGTCATCAAAGCCTCCAGGTGTGTATTGTGTTAGCCTTAGGAAAGTCATGTATGTTAAAAGACCAAAGAGAATAGACGGAAGCAAATGAGATAGAAAGGAAGTTGTTTTAAACAACACTTAAGGATAAAGCCCCTAAACTAGAGACTAGGTAACAACATCCCTACTTTTCCTAATTCCCTATAGTTATGGCTCTGATACCAATCTGTCACACCCCAACCGATGGCGGAAACATCAGGATGAGACGAACAAATCGCTCAAAAGCATCATAACACTATTGTGACAATATAATTTGAATCAAATTTCATAAATGCTAAAATGTCATACAAGATTCAAACATTGTACCAAAAATAGTTCAAAACATTGTTTATTCTAGATGAGTTTCTAGGTTCATCCTAGCTTGTTTCTTGATCACTTCGTCTATCAATCTGCAACATGTATTAAAATAACATCAACAGAAATGTTGGCGAGTATACAAGTTTAATACATAGCATAAAGTAGAATAAAAAGGTTTAAGTACTCGTATCCAACATGAACAACATAAAACAAGTTACTAATTTGCATTTCCCAATAGACTAGCGGGAGGTTAACACGTTCAATACGATCAACTTGTTCAATACGATCAACTTGTTACATACGATCAACTTGTTAGATACGATCAACTTGTTCAATACGATCAACTTGTTAGATACGATCAACTTGTTACATACGATCAACTTATTCAATAAGATCAACTTGTTTAATACGATCAACTTGCATAGCATATGAGATTAACAAGCAGCAAAATGTTTCGTGTTTAAATGTGGATAGAGTGTGAATATAACAAGCTTCAAGCGTTGCGTGATTTTGTATAGAATACATGTTGCACCCAAAGTGTTTAAATGTAAAAATGGGATCGAGTATACTCACCTTGGTTGCGTTGCGATTTCTTGTAAGCGCACGAGTAAAGATTGGAACAATCCAAGAGAACGAACGAAATGGTTATCCTAGGTATGAAAAATAACACATAACGACTCGTTATTATTTATTGGTTAACGCAACGGATCCTAATATTTATTGTTCCCAATATAACTACATTTTTTGTTAGAATATTTAAACTACTATTTTATTAATATTTTTTTTTATAAATAGTATAATTCAGAAAATTTACTTTCTTATAGTGATCATGTGCTTGCTACACATGAATAATGAAAACATGAACTAAAATTTGTTAGAAATTAATAATGATTTTAAATTATGATCATGCAAAGTGATGGTAGACTGTGTAGACATTCAAAAGATGAAAGGTTCTTTTGTCCACTTATTTCGATTTATAAAGCAACAGTTATTATGAACTGCATTCTTTTATATATATATATATGATCATCTTGGAGATGATCATCTTCGTTGTTTAACCAATTCGGAATCCACTCACTGTTACAAGTTGATAACATGAATGCTTGATTGTTTTCAATATGGCGCATTATAATTATGATTAATACAATAGAACGGACAAGAAAAGAAACGTATATATGAAAAGTATACCGAACAGAAGTTGGTGGTCTTCGGCTTGTCTCCGACGTCGCCTCCGATCTCCGGTGAGCTCGGTTCGCTTCGGCAGAAACCTTGTTTGCTCCGGCAAGTGTTTCGGTGAGGGTTATTCGAAGTGGATTTCTGGGTGGTTGTTAGAGGGGGTCGAGATGTCTAGGTATATATATACATCCTCGTTTCGATCCAGATTTGGAAGTCCGAAAACTTCCGAAATAAGAACGAATGTGTCGGTTGATGAAAAAGGAGACTAGATACATGATTGAGTCTAAGAAGGAAATGTGAAATCAGTATAAATCTCGAGGAATCAGCGAAAAAAAAAATGGAAACTTGGCAATGCTCATGGCTGTCAAGAGTGGCGGCAAAAGGATGTTTCAAAGAAAAAAAATAAATAAATAAACTTTATAATATATTTAAGGAGGAATATTCATATTCATATTAGTTTATATTTTGAGAACCGTCTTTACCCCTTTACCATTGGATTTTACAATATGTTTGCATTAGAAAGTCACTGATATTTTAAAGATTAAATAATAAACAATTATGCTTATATGTCAAATATTTATCATAAGTATATGAATGGAGATACACTTTGTTAAATTAGTAAAAAAATACCTTTAGCCTCTTTTTTTATTTAAGTTACTTATACTTTCAATCAATGACACAAATAGTCCCTGAAGATTGACTAACTAACTAACTAAGTTATAACATAGTTAACTAAACTCATTAACTAGTTTAAATAAAGATAAAAAAAATTACTTTGTAATTGATTATTTACACCAATTAATTAACAAAAGAATAAATAACTATTTTTGATAGTTAAGTTAAAAGTAAAAAAAGAAAAAATCTATCGACGGTTATTTAATTCGCGAAAAATTTCCGAGTTTCAAGGATTAGGATCCGAATTTCAAAACGGGTCGGACTTTTGGGAATCCATTTTGACGGATGTTACAGTCTCCCCTTCTTTAGGAGATTTCGTCCTCGAAATCTAAGAGAGACTTCTAAAGATTCAAAGGGAAGAATAAATGAGACTTGATCATAATGTTTTGTTTAAGGAAAATTGTTTTCATGAATGCATCACATAGCATATAGCTTCATATAGCATACAAACTGTTCAATTAGTTCCACATAGCATAACCATGAATTTCACGTAGTGTTACAAGAAATTTACATAGTGTAACACAAATAATGAAAGCATCGTAAATTTAATTTGTTCCCGAGACATTATTATTATTTGTTTTAGATTGCGAAGATAGTGTGATTCGTGTCTCCAAGCTTGAAATGAAAGTAACGTTCAAATATATAATTTCATTGAGAACGAAGAAGAGTTGGTAACTACCTCCGAGGTAAGGAAATCACCCCTAGCTCATTGGTGAAGTAAAAAAAAAGTGAGCGGAGCTAATCGTCAAGGTAAGGAAATCACTCCTATCTTGATGATAAGCTTCCATTTTTGGGAATATGAGCAGTAGCATAAAAATCTAGAACAATCCACATGACATACTTAGTTAACAAGATTAACGTATCACTGGCATGTGAATAAACAGGTCAACCCATCGTGTACCACAATTGAATGACTTAACATGACCTCTCGTTCACGGGTGGTGCGCTACTCCTATAGCACTACGCATAGTCTATACATGTTAAGGTGTGGGTTCAAGGACATGTTCATCACATAAGAATCACCCAGTAACATGAATTCAGTATAACAGACTAGCATGGATGTATTAGATTGAAATGATAAGTCGTACAAATGTAAAACACATTAAAATTGAGATAGCATAAAGAGATTTAACATAAAAATTGGATTGTCATGGAACGTAACATTAGACTATTCCAAAGTAAATTGAAGTTCTTTTCAAATTAAGGGAACGTGCTTTGACCTAATAGACAAATACTCTCATCGAGAAGCGACTAACGATATTTGTCCTTCCAGTTACTACACGTCCTTAATCGATTGGGAAAATCGAAACTTTGGCGAGATTGAAAATTGAAGAGTGGGACTAGTTAACAAGATGCGAGTTTCACCCCTAACTTGATAACATCGTACCCTAATGTGGTTGGTACTTATCAAAAGATAAGGGTCCACTAGAATATGCAATGGAAATTCCCTTCAAGGTTTGGATATTACTCCTAACTTG
Source organism: Helianthus tuberosus (assembly GCA_030545235.1). NCBI lineage: Eukaryota > Viridiplantae > Streptophyta > Magnoliopsida > Asterales > Asteraceae > Helianthus > Helianthus tuberosus. Next base: position 154,866,623 of record CM060366.1, on the reverse strand, counting down.
AGGGTAGATTTCGTGCAAAATTCAAAGTATAGCTGAATGAAAGTCATCACCAAATGTGGGAATCACCCCTATTTTGATGAGTCGTTTCGATTGTGTTATAAAAGTGTCTTCAAAGTCTCCAAGTGTGTATTGTGTTAGCCTTAGGAAAGGCACGTATGTTAAAAGACCAAAGAGAATAGAGGGAAGCAAATGAGATAGAAAGGAAGTTGTTTTAAACAACACTTAAGGATAAAGCCCCTAAACTATAGACTAGGTAAAAGCATCCCTACTTTTTCCCTATAGTTATGGCTCTGATACCAATCTGTCACACCCCAACCGATGGTGGAAACATCGGGATGAGACGAACAAATCGCTCAAAAGCATCATAACACTATTGTGACAATATAATTTGAATCAAATTTCATAAAGGCTAAAATGTCATACAAGATTCAAACATCGTATCAAGAATAGTTCAAAACATTGTTTATTCTAGATGAGTTTCTAGGTTCATCCTAGCTTGTTTCTTGATCACTTCGTCTATCAACCTGCAACATGTATTAAAATAACATCAACAGAAATGTTGGCGAGTATACAAGTTTAATACATAGCATAAAGTAGAATAAAAAAGTTTAAGTACTCGTATCCAACATGAACAACGTAAACAAGTTACTAATTTGCCTTTCCCAAAAGACTAGCGGGAGGTTAACACGTTCAATACGATCAACTTGTTCAATACGATCAACTTGTTCAATACGATCAACTTGTTACATACGATCAACTTGTTAGATATGATCAGCTTGTTAGATACGATCAACTTGTCAGATACGATCAACTTGTTAGATATGATCAACTTGTTACATACGATCAACTTATTCAATACAATCAACTTGTTCAATACGATCAACTTGCATAGCATATGAGATTAACAAGCAGCAAAATGTTTCGTGTTTAAATGTGGATAGAGTGTGAATATAACAAGTTTCAAGCGTTGCGTGATTTTGTATAGAATACATGTTGCACCCAAAGTGTTTAAATGTAAAAATGGGATCGGATATACTCACCTTGGTTGCGTTGCGATTTCTTGTAAGCGCACGAGTAAAGATTGGAACAATCCAAGAGAACGAACGAAATGGTTATCCTAGGTATGAAAAATAACACATAACGACTCGTTATTATTTATTGGTTAACGTAACCGATCCTAATATTTATTGTTCCCAATATAACTACATTTTTTGTTAGAATATTTAAAACTACTATTTTATTAATATTTTTTTTTATAAATAGTATAATTCAGAAAATTTACTTTCTTATAGTGATCATGTGCTTGCTACACATGAATAATGAAAACATGAACTAAAATTTGTTAGAAATTAATAATGATTTTAAATTATGATCATGCAAAGTGATGGTAGACAGTGTAGACATTCAAAAGGTGAAAGGTTCTTTTGTCCACTTATTTCGATTTATAAAGCAACAGTTATTATGAACTGCATTCTTTTATATATATATATATATATATGATCATCTTGCAGATGATCATCTTCGTTGTTTAACCAATCCGGAATCCACTCACTGTTACAAGTTGATAACATGAATGCTTGATTGTTTTCAATATGGCGCATTATAATTATGATTAATACAATAGAACGGACAAGAAAAGAAACGTATATATGAAAAGTATACCGAACAGAAGTTGGTGGTCTTCGGCTTGTCTCCGACGTTGCCTCCGATCTCCGGTGAGCTCGGTTCGCTTCGGCAGAAACCTTGTTCGCTCCGGCAAGTGTTTCGGTGAGGGTTATTCGAAGTGGATTTCTGGGTGGTTGTTAGAGGGGGTCGAGATGTCTAGGTATATATATACATCCTCGTTTCGATCCCGATTTGGAAGTCCGAAAACTTCCGAAATAAGAACGAATGTGTCGGTTGATGAAAAAGGAGACTAGATACATGATTGAGTCTAAGAAGGAAATGTGAAATCAATATAAATCTCGAGGAATCAGCGAAAAAAATGGAGACTTGGCAATGCTCATGGCTGTCAAGAGTGGCGGCAAAAGGATGTTTCAAAGAAAATAAATAAATAAATAAACTTTATAATATATTTAAGGAGGAACATTCATATTCATATTAGTTTATATTTTGAGAATTGTCTTTACCCCTTTACCATTGGATTTCACAATATGTTTGCATTAGAAAGTCACTGATATTTTAAAGATTAAATAATAAACAATTATGCTTATATGTCAAATATTTATCATAAGTATATGAATGGAGATACACTTCGTTAAATTAGAAAAAAATACCTTTAGCCTCTTTTTTTTATTTAAGTTACTTATAATTTCAATCAATGACACAAATAGTCCCTGAAGATTGACTAACTAACTAACCAAGTTATAACTTAGTTAACTAAACTCATTAACTAGTTTAAATAAAGATAAAAAAAATTACTTTGTAATTGATTATTTACACCAATTAATTAACAAAAGAATAAATAACTATTTTTGATAGTTAAGTTAAAAGTAAAAAAAGAAAAAATCTATCGACGGTTATTTAATTCGCGAAAAATTTCCGAGTTTCAAGGATTAGGATCCGAATTTCAAAACGGGTCGGACTTTTGGGAATCCATTTTGACGGATGTTACACTTTTGTTTTTTGAACTTCGAAATTTTGTCCCTTGGGTTTCTTGGTATTTAATTTTACAGTTTTCCTATAAAAGTTGGGGTTTGAAAAGGTTTTTGCATTAAAAGATTGCTGTTTTGAAATTTACATTAATATGTTTATATTAAATGTACACGTTTTCATAATACCAAATTTCAGTATATAAACTCATAGTCACTTCACCTGTTTTTCATCTCGTTTTCCTACAAAGATATCATACTTTCAGGAAAGTCGAGTAATATAGTTTATTCAAATGGCGTCATTCACAAATGCAAAATCAGATGATTTAAAGCAGCGTTTTGTCAGGAAAATCGAGGAACATGTGTTTGAAGATAGGGCTACTCTTCAAGAGTTGAAGAGATGTTTTGATGGATTGCAAGTTGGCCTGTTCACTAGAGAGCAGGTTTCCAGAGATCTTATGCGGATGCCTTCAACCTCCGTTCGTGGGCTTTGTGTTGTCAGTAATATAGAGTGCGGTGATAGAGACGTGGAGTTCATGGCGATGTTGAAGGACATACATCGAGAGGTTCAACAATCGATGGAGTTGAAGCTAAAGTTTCTTAATTCTTGCTGTTATTGTTTAGATTTGAACTTTAATGTTGTTCAGTTGATACTAACAGTGGTTGGGCTAATGATGAATAAGTATTATTATATAACGTCTGCTATAAGTATTATTATATAATTTTGTTTATCAATAACAGTTTTTTGGAAGAATTTACGGTATATTTTGGTGTTATAAAATGTGTGTTGTAGCTAAAGTCTGACAAAAGAGAACATCTGCTGTTAATTAAACAACTGTGTATTCTAAAGACTGTTGATACTAACAGTGGTTGGGCTAATGATGAATAAGTATTATTATATAATGTCTAATATAAGTATTATTATATAATTTTGTTTATCAATAACAGTTTTTTGGAATAATTTACGGTATATTTTGGTGTTATAAAATGTGTGTTGTAGCTAAAGTCTGACAAAAGATAGCATTTGCTGATGAATAAATGTCTAAAGATGCAAATGTCTGCTATGGGTCAACAGATGTTAACGAACAACAGATGATATTCAATCTTAAAATTCTTAACATAGGATTTGATACTAACAGTAGTTGGGCTAATGATGAATAAGTATTATTATATAACGTCTGCTATAAGTATTATTATATAATTTTGTTTATCAACAACAGTTTTTGGAAGAATTTATGGTATATTTTTGTGTTATAAAAGGTGTGTTGTAGCTAAAGTCTGACAAAAGAGAGCATCTGCTTATGAATAAATGTCTGAAGATGCAAAGGTCTGCTATGGGTCAACAGATGTTAACGAACAACAGATGATATTCAATCTTAAAATGCTTAACAGAGGATTTGATACTAACAGTGGTTGGGCTAATGATGAATAAGTATTATTATATAACGTCTGCTATAAGTATTATTATATAATTTTGTTTATCAACAACAGTTTTTTGGAAGAATTTACGGTATATTTTTGTGTTATAAAAGGTGTGTTGTAGCTAAAGTCTGACAAAAGAGAGCATCTGCTGATGAATAAATGTCTGAAGATGCAAAGGTCTGCTATGGGTCAACAGATGTTAACGAACAACAGATGATATTCAATCTTAAAATGCTTAACAGAGGATTTGATACTAACAGTGGTTGGGCTAATGATGAATAAGTATTATTATATAGCGTCTGCTATAAGTATTATTATATAATTTTGTTTATCAACAACAGTTTTTTGGAAGAATTTACGGTATATTTTGTGTTATAAAAGGTGTGTTGTAGCTAAAGACTGACAAAAGAGAGCATCTGCTGATGAATAAATGTCTGAAGATGCAAAGGTCTGCTATGGGTCAACAGATGTTAACGAACAACAGATGATATTCAATCTTAAAATGCTTAATAGAGGATTTGATACTAACAGTGGTTGGGCTAATAACATATGTTAGACTTACGACCGTTGAGTTACACCGATTGAAAAAAAAATGTTTTTGAAACTTCTGCTTGCCTAAAAATACATCCACTATTAAAGGTTACCGTCTGTTGTCATAATTTCTGTTTATCCTAATGACTGTTGGTTTACTAAACTGCTGACTGTCATCCATTATGAAAACAGAGGTTCTGACGTGGACAGATGTTAGCTAAAAACAAAAACTGCTGAAAGTTATCATCTGTTCTCATAACTTCTGTTTATCTAACGACTGTTTGACTCACATTGTTCCCAACGACCAACAAAGGTTTCCAAACAACTGTCATCGGTTGTCGCAAGAGAGGTTCTGACGTGGACAGATCTTAGCCATCAAATATTTGTAACTACTGTCACGTCAGCATTCACTTCTTCTCTCTATATAAAAGTTGTTTCATCCCTAAATCGAGGTTCTACCACTTCAGTCTCGAATTCAAAATTCTCAAAAACAGTTTCCAACATATTAAAAACCCTCCAATTTAAACCCTGTTTCATCCCCAAATCACCTTCTTTTCTGATCATGTCTCTGAACAACAAAAACCCTCACAACTACCTCCCCATCTTCGAGAAAACCAGCAAAAATACCAACTATCACTCAATAATTGACCTTTTAACGTCATCGAAATACAAATCAATTCTTACAGCTGATGCTCCGGTTCATACAGAAACACTCCGACAATTTTGGTTTAATGCAGAAATATAGGCTGAAGATAATAATCCAGTTGCCATCACATCTAAGGTCGGGGAAAGTGTGGTACGAATTTCTCCCTTAAGAATTTCCACTACATTTGCATAGGACGACTTGGGAGGTAAGAACAACTTTGAAAAACTTGAACTTCATACAGAGTTCATTGAAATAGTGTATGATGCACAATTAAAGGAAGTTACTATCTACAAACCAAACTTCCCTCCGCCAATGAAATTTTTGTTTCATACTCTTTTAACTTGTCTCTCAGCCAAGACCACCGCATTTAATGAAATACCTTTGAACATTCAGTATTTGGGTTATGCTATTTTAACAAAATCTTATTACAATTTATCACAAGCACTGTTTTCTGATTTGTTGAATAATGTGAAAAATGTGAAAAAATTGAAAAAAGGTGTTCGTAGTAATGCTTTTCTGTTGTATCCAAGACTTATAAGCTACTACCTACGAAAACAAGTGTCACAAACAGATTTTGAACAAGGTGTAGCTTTTCAAATAAATAGTCTTACAAGTAAAACTTTTACTAAACTTATGGATAAAGAGTCAAAAGTTTCAACAACTGAAACAAAGGGAGATGAGCCTATTTTAGATGCGTCCGCATCAGTTGCTCAAACTTCTGTTGTTGAGCGAACTGCTTCTGGTGATCATGACACCACAACCGATGTTGTGAAACACACACCAGGAAAACGCAAAAAGAAAGCTGTTACATCCAAAAAGTCCATCAAAACTAAACAAAATAAAAAGATTCCTCTGGAAGATGAAATCCCAGAGGTTAATGCAGTGACAACACAAATGTCACTTGAAACCACTGCTGCTACTTCTTCACAGTTGTTGGAAAGATCTCAACCCATCCAAACTCCTCATGTATCATCACAAAAGGATCATGTTGTAAGTACAGGGACACCACAACATGAAGTAGACCTTTCATATGAAAGTATGTTTAAAATTCCCTCTCCCAGGGCAATCACTCTTTCTACACCACAACCCTCGGCTCAAGTTCCATCAACAATATTACCTCTGTTTGCAGCAATTGAATTTAAGAAAGAAAACAGTTCCTCTAATGCACACATTACTGAGAGTAGATCGCAACAAATGATTGTGTCTGAACCAATTCAATCTCCTATCCTACAAACAGTTGAGGAGGTTATCCCCGTTGAGTATTACGAAACTCTTGGTGGTAGTTCAAGTGGAGCAGCCACTACAACTGTTGAACCCATTGGTGATCAGTTGGACAGTGGTTACATCATTAAGACTCCCTTGAAGGCAACTACTGATGAGGTTACAACTGTAATCTCTGCTTCAGTGGGAAGTCCCCAGAACGAAGAAAAAGGGGCATCTGTTTCTGATGATATGGAGACTTCTCCTATTATCAAAACAAATACAACCACTACAGGTGGGAATTCAGATGATCCTATTAAAGTAGGTGATGAATTAACTTATAAGGATTTGACGGTTAGAGTGTCTATCATTGAAACAGATGTTGCTGAAATGAAAGAATTGATTAAGCAGATGATAGAGCTTTTTAAAAGTCAACCTACCAGACAGGAAATTGGAAATGAGCTTTGGAATTCTATACAACCCATCCTTCAAGCTCAGAGGAATTTGGCTGAAAGTAACCGCAATTTCAGTTTGGAATTTATCAGAAATTTGGTTGATGCCAGGTATAAAGACACACAAGCAGACATTATGAACATTAAGGAACATCTGTTGGAACTTACTGGCTCCACCTCTACATCAATCTTTGAGAAAGATGATGATGATGATAATGATGCCAAAAAGGGGGAGAAAGATTCATTGAGAAAGTTGCCACCAGATTCAAAAGCTAATCCTACAGAAATTGTATCGCCTGCTCAACCTAAATCCCAACCTTCTCCAAAAAAAAAAACACTACAAAAGAAGGAGAAAATACCTTCCACACCATCATCACCCATTTTGTCAATAGATGCTAGGAACACAAAAGTATCAGCAGAAGTTTCCCAAACATCGGCCATGATCATTTTCACTACACCAACCACAATCCAACCATCTCCAACGTCACAAAGATTTCCCATACACTCATCTTCACTACCAAAACATTCTCCTTCACCAGAAATCATCTCCACACGTAAGAGAAAAACTCATATCGATAGAATCACAAAAATGAACAATGATCCTCTGGTAAAGCCAACTCAACCTAATTGGAAGAAAGTCAAAACAGTGGATTCAGATGAGATATTGAAGTTTAAAAGAATGAGAGCAGAGCTTGTGGCTACTGATTATGGTCCCAATAGATCCATTACCAGATGGTCTACACTGAAGATAGTTGAGACCTACAAAAAGCTGGAAGAAGTTAGAGCTGAACATTCAAATGTTCTTCAAAACTCAGTCTATCCTACAACTGCTGCTCTGTCTCCAAAAATCGGTACTCCAAAAAACCTTCTCTCATCATCTGATTTGTCTGAATCAATTGCAAATTTAGTTAGCTGACCACAATCACCAAACTCATCTTCAATAATTCTTTGCCCAAGAAAACCAACTGATCTAAAAATAGTAAAGTGGAAGTCATGCTCAAAAACCCAAGTATTGACTTTGATCAGATCAGATGGTAGTGTTGAAGAGATTAAAATGGATAGTGCATATAATCTGAATGCATACGATCTCCAAGATTTGTTGGACCTTCAACTTGAGAGGGATGATGAAGAAGACATGTTCTCCCTGGACTTTGAACTACAATTCAAAGGACAAATCAGGGAGATGTTGATGAGAAATAAAAATCAGTAATAAAGAAGGGTTTTCGTATCATCTGTTGTATAGGGATATTGTTGGATCAGCAGCTGTTACATTGTTTGCAGTAACATATTTAACCAGATCACAACATGTAGCGAATGACATGTTGCTAGGTAACAAATTCTTGAGTAAGGTTTGATGTGTGTTGTTTAGGCAGGTGATCGTACGTTCTTAGTTAATGTTTGTTAAATTTAAATTGTATTCGAATTTTATTAAGTTTGTTAGACATCTTTCATATGTACTTATGTTTATAACAATTTATATTGTCAATGGGTGGATACTCTCTTTTATGAATAAGAGAATGGAAATAATCATATGTAACTGATGAATTTTATTAAGTTTGTTAGACATCTTTTAGACATCTTTTATTAACTTTGTTAAATATCTTTTATATTTACTTATAGATGCCTTTTAGCTATAATAGATAACACGTTTTGGTACAATATCTATACACATATCTATATGTTCTGTCAATATATGTTATGCATGGTTTTCTAAGAAACGACCCGTGTTTGCACACGGGTCTTACCGCTAGTTTATACTAACTTTTGAAACTTGTTTTGCAAGTTCAAAGATTCTTCTGCTTGTTTGAAACACACACGTACACACTTACATTCATTTGTAAGTTAAAATTTTTATTATTATTTTATTATTATAATTAATTCCGCTGCTTCACTCATTAATCGTTTATAACTTTTAAAATATGAGGTTTTATAAAACGATGAATATGTCATTAGAACGAGAACATTTTATCTACATTTTGACCTAAATTTCATTAAAAACGGAGTAAAGTCATTATAATGTAATTTTATTATTATAATTTTTAAACGGTTCCTATGTTCGTCTAAATACTTTATAATTCTAACAGTCAACTTTCTCGTAATCTACCCGTCTAATAATATATAAGTTTTTATATACTTTATTTTAATTTTATAAATAAAAATTTTGGAAATGTTATTACACAAACGAACAACAAATGCAAACTTAACGACATTCAAGATGAGCAACGTGTACTCGATCTAGTAAAGACCCAAGTGTCTAATGAGTTAGAAAACTTGTAGGTTGCACTACGTATTTGGATACCCGCTTTGTTAGTGCATTTCTTACGGACACAAAAATGTGAGTTCATGTCCCCCTTTTCTTTTAAACGCTTTTTGGTTTTACAACTCTCGGGGGGAAATACATGTTACGATGATATGGTTAAGCTAAGGAATGAAACACCTAGATCATGTGCGAATATGGTTGAACTTAAGCACCATTAATCATTTAGACCGAGGAACGAAATGGGTAGATCTATTGGGTACTGGCGAGCCCCACTCATGTATCCGTGTGGCCGCATGTAGTGCTTTCGTGTCACAGTAGAGGTTAATCGTCACTAAATCGTCAAGGGTTGAGTTCTTCCTATGTCTGCACACCTATTAATGTCCTTGTAAAACATTAATGATCAACGATTTCATAGACGCTTTACATACCACACTTTTACGTGTGGTTTTCTATACAAACTTTCAAATGTTTTTATAAGATTCATTTGATATGAACTCAAACACATGAATTCACCAACATTATGTTGACTTTTCAAACTTACATGTATTTCAGGCAACTAGTGGATCCTTGCACTTCATGAAACAAGAACGTGCATGTCAAGAAAGTGATGTCATCCTTTTAGAGGATTTGATTCACATCTCCCGCCTTTGTGCGAAAGATGGAATGCAAAACCTCGATCTGTTAAAACTTTATTTTGTACAAGTCTTTTTGTGAAACAATATAACTTGTGATGTCTTTTGAGAACAACTTACGACTTGTAAACTATTTATTGTTGATGAATGGATGAACATCGTACATATTTTATTCATATAGTTTGTTTACTTACATCGTATGCAATGAAACTAATCAAGTTCACACCTTGCGATTCCTCCTATGAACGGGTGTGACATAATCAGATGCAACACAACATATCATATACATATACCGAATTACACGACCATATTAACCAACTTCCGGGTTGGGGTATTACCATAACCACCCCTTTATTTCGATCTCCCTTTTTATTTACTAATTACCAAGTTTAATCCTTTAAATTCGAATGTTTCGGAATGAGACACAATGATCCATAATGTAGGGGTGTGCATGGTTTGGTTTGGTTTAGGGCTGACACAAAACCAAAAATATAAAATGCGGTTTTTGGGTTTCTGAAAACCGTCCGGTTTCATCTTTTTGCAGTCTTTGGTTATTGGGTTTTATGATTGGTTCGGTTCAGTTTTGGTTTTTCTATTTGGGTTAAAAATATTTTGATCGAAAAAAACCTAAAATAATGAATTGGGATTGAAATTTGGGCCTATTTTTTTAGGCTACACCATTTTCAATTTTTATTAATTACTTAACATTAAAAAAAAACAAAACAAAATTATAATCCACAAGTTTAATAACAAACATCTAAATTATAATAAAAGACTCCAAAAAAAATGCCACGTGTCAACACCATATTATTCCTTAAAAAAATCTATATTTTAAATTATTGATATTGTTATTTACAACAAAATTTATCTAATTATATACCATAAAAGATTAGTACAAAAATATTAATAATTTAATATGCTAATAACAAAATCTATCTAATAACATACCATAAAAGATCGGTACAAATAAAAAAATTTAATAAGTTAATTAGCTAATCAAATATACATAATGTGTATCATATTTAATATTTGATATTATTCATTATCATATGGCTAAGCCAAGTTCAATAAGCAATATACACTTTCTTTTTTCCAACTTAAAGATTTAATATCTTTGTCCCCAGTAATGCATGAATTATTTTATGAAGGTGTGAATGAAGGTTTCAATCAAGCTTTTAAGGGGTGCGATCGAGATTTTTACCTATAAAATTCATAAAACTTTTTGTTTAAGGGGTCCGTCCGCTCACCAACCAAAACACCTAAGTCTGCTCCTGTCTGCCCCGTCCATATGATATGATCAAGATTTAAAGCCAAGTTAAATTTGTTGTTCAAATTTTTTTAGAGATAACGATATTTTTTTACCTAAACTCACAAAAACATATTTTTGTAAGTTTTTATTATATTAGATTTATAATGATAATGGTATTTTTTATAATTACGTTACAAAAATATGACCCATACTTCAAATATAATTCAAATGTTAAGCAATTTATAAACGGGTTGGGTATTTAATAACTATGAGCAAAAGATTTTAGATTTGTGAGATAATTATCAGATACGCTTAATTATTTTATTGTGCTCTACAAAAATACAATTTTCATTATTCAACCCGTGTAACACACGGGATTATAACCTAGTATAATATAAAATTGTTTTTCGGTTATTCGACTCGGTTTGTTTTTTTCAGTTAAAATGAAAATACAAAATTGAAGCCAAACCATAAAATCCGGTTTTTAGAAAATACAAACTCAAACCATTAGTTTTTGTTTGGATTCGGTTATTTTGATGATGGATTAGTTTTTTCAGTTTCATACGGAATGCATTCTTAACATTCCATTGGATAAAAAAATATAATTAAAACTTTTATCCAAAAACATTAAGTATAAAAATAAAAAAATCTAATACACCTATCAACTTCATATCATATATCATTATTTAAAGGTTATAAATACAAAATACAAAATTTGCAACTTTGAGAGAGCGACATTTCATAAAGGCTCATTCTATACGCACCCCCCTTCCTGATTACACCCCCCTTGTGAGAGGAAAACTGTCGGTCCCATGCAGACCACACCTGTATGTATGTGAAAGGAGGGAGTGAAAAAAAGTAAATAGGGGAGTGTAAAAAGTAGCACCCTTCGTAAAACAAAGAGAAATTGTGTGATTTGAAAACTAGAAAACCCAACTTACCTTTTCTATCCCTACAAATATTAATATTGAACACCCCAATATTATTTCTCTATTCAAAAGAAGTAGACAAAAAAGCCACTTGAAATTCATCTTGCTGCCACTTTGTTCTACAAACTCACACAAATTTCACAAAATCTTTCTCACCCATTTGATTAAAATTTCAAATCCCCTCGTTCTACCCTCTCAAACCCTTCAATCTCCCCATAAAGCCCATTTCAAGATTCAATCTTTTTCTTAAATTTGTGTTTAGATCCCAAACCCCTTTTGATATTTCACTCAAATTCAAAAACCCATATCGAATATATAAATTTCTTGAATCAGTTTCCCCAAAATCTTGGTGGGTCAGAGTGATCAGATGGTTGGGAATGAAGGTGTAAAGGGTGTTTTCAAGAAATCTCACTCAAGATTACTTGTGGATATTACTTGTAAATTGGGTAGTTCTTCATTCAGAGGGGTTCAATCTTCAAATCCTTCAATGTCACCTGCAACTTCTTCGGCTTCTTCGGTCCATAACCTCCGTTCATTATCATCAAAATCCCCCTTTTATGGCCTTGTTATTTGTGTTACTGGACTGTCAAAAGGTATATTGATCTTCTTGTTTTTGGTTGTATGTCAATTGCATGTTTGATTGTTTTCGTTGTTTTGTTTAAATGTGCAATGCCTTTTGCTTGTTTTTTATTTTTTTCGTTAATTTTTTTTTTTGAATAATTTGTGATACTTTCTTTTAGATTTTGATTATTGATATCTGGGCATTGATAATCATTTGCATATAATTTAACATATATATATATTTTTTATTTTTGTCTAAAATAGCAGAAATGTGTGTTATTGTCAAATGTTACAATGTACTAGTTTGACTACATAGTCAAAATGCATCAATGATTTGGCACAGGAAGAAGCATCTTTGATTGCTAAAAGTATCTTAGGATCTGAATATTTGACCACTAAATCAAATAGTCAAAATGCATCAATTATTTGGAACAATAAGACGAATCCTTGATTTTATTGAAGTATCTTACAATCTACTAGTTTGACTAAAAATGTCAAATTGCGTCAATGATTTGGAACTGAAAGAAGCATCTTTGATTATAAGAAGTACAAATCTTGATCATATGATTAACTTTCGATATAATTTTGTCTCATGATGTCGGTTTACAGAAGCAAGAAAACAAGTGATGGATGCAACAGAGAGATTGGGTGGTCAATACAGTCCGCATTTGCATCCTCGTTGTACCCATTTGGTGGTCCAGATATCCTTTTTGTTTCATTTGTCATCTTCACATGAATCATTTTGCTTTTTATCATGTGATTACAATCCACTTTTGTAGTTGCATTAAACAGATTTCTATCGTCTACTTTATAAACATAAATGCTGGCAATTACGGTCAAACATTTCTCCTGTAATTCTCATCTTTCTACTTTTCAAACCTTTTGCCTTCCAAATTCAAATTTTGTATGTCCTTTGTTACAGACTTAATAAAAAATAATGTTAAAATACTTTTGTACATCTTATAAAGTGTTAAAAACTTAAAAAATGTCTCTTTTTTGAAGCTTGACTTCTAAAGTCAAAGTGTATCTCTTAATTCTTTTTTTAAACGTAATATTGTGGATTACTTAATGCTTATCTACAGCTCCGGTGGACGAAAGTTTGAGCATGCGTTGAAGCATGGAGCCACAAACGGTCTCTTTATCGTTACACTTGGATGGTTTGTTGATAGTGTTAGAAGAAATGGTAAAGTTGGTGGCTTTCAAAGTTAAACGATAATTTTGAGGTGGCGAATAGGCGGGTTGCGGGTCAATGTAGCTTCTTGTCAAAGATGCCTACACTTTTTCTTCATTTTTTGATTTTGTAAAGAGTAAAATGCCATTTTCATCCGGGTCATTAACTCCATCCATTTTTTCTCCGTTAATTCAGGGGTATTTTCGTCTTTTTGTTAACTTAAAAGGCAATTTGGTCTTTTTCAGGGGTATTCGGTCTTTTTGCATAAAGTTAAAAAGACCAAATTGCCCTTTAAGTTAGCCAAAAGACAGAAATATTCCTGACTTAACGGAGAAAAATGGATGGAGATAACCAGCCAGATGAAAATGGCAAGATTTCAAACATTTGGATCCAGATGCGAAACAAACCTTTGGACGGAAGTCGCAAAACTAACCAAACCTCAGGGACGAAAATGGCCTTTTACTCTTTTGTAAATTATAAACGTATTAATGTAAGAAAACTATGTTATAAGTATAATATATACACATGCTGCCGTCGGTTTTAATCTGTTTACCTTGTCCAACCCACTTGACCCGTTTAATTTTAGTTTTACTTTTTTGACCCGTTTCCCTCAAAATACAATCTGAACTGACTTTTTTTATATAAATTGGTTAAACCGCCCCTCTATATAATATCTCAAAATGGTTTAAAGTAGTGTCATTTTAATTAGAGTAAACTTCCGTTTTGCTCCCTGTGGTTTGGTCACTTTAACGGTTTTGCTCCAAACCTTTAAAAATAGCCATTTTACTCCCTGATGTTTCAGTTTTTTTGCCAGTTTGCTCCCCGCCTCTAACTCCATCCAAATTGTTTGTTTTTCCATTTTGCTCCCCGCAGGGAGCAAACTGGCAACAAAACCAAAACATCAGGGAGTAAAATGGCTATTTTTAAAGGTTTGGGGCAAAATCGTTAGAGTGACCAAACCACAGGGAGCAAAACGGAAGTTTACTCTTTTAATTAATTTATTATTTCTTATTTTGGTCAGTGAGATTGAATGAAGCTCTTTATGTTGTAAGAAGTCTCGGAGAAAATCATACGCCTAAGGATGATATTAACATGCTCACTAGCGGGAATTCTTGTCTTCCTGTTGCCATGCTTGAAAACGCTAAACAATCGAGCGTCGTTGAGAAGCCAAGATTATTCTCATCAGAAGAAGAACTTAAAAGAAGAGGCTCACTTTTTTCGGGTCAATCCATTTATGTTGACCCGGAAGTTTCTGCTGAGCTGCAAAATAAGGTACCGTTGACTTTCTGTTAACATATAGAAGTGTGTTTTCAGACGTTATTCACATTTATCGTCATTTTTATGCTAAAAAGTTGCAATAAAACGAGCTATGGAACACAGGTTTGGATGGCCTTTTGCTGGTTGAAGTTATATAATAATCTATACTGTATTATAATGCATATAAGGAGGACACAAAGGTAGTTTTACATAATTTTAAGAGTTTTAGCAATTACAACTTTTAAAACATATGGTACAATCCTTTAAAACGTATTTTTGACTTTTAAAACAACTACCTCCGGCGATTTTCAAACGAACACAATTTTTTCATACGTTAATATTTTTCAAAAAAAGTTACACCATAAAAATGAGCATCTTATTTTCTTTAATTTGAGTATGGTTATTGCTATAGTTTTTTCTATTAATTTAAAAAAAATTAACATGTTACGTGATTACCAGTGTCGGATTACCAATGTCTATGTTCCCCTCTAGTAATATATTCAAGCGTTTGAAAAGTGTTAATTATTTAAGAAATTTAAAGACAAGAATTTAAAATTTATTGAAAAAAGTTTACAATAAAAGATGAAATTGTTACTATTCATTGGTATGTTATGAATATATAATATATAATATAATAAAATTGGTTCCAGTAGGTTGTTGAGGCGGCTTTTGGACAAGGATGTTCACTAGTGGACCAGTGGTTGCCAGGTCACAATCCTAGTCACGTCGTATGCGAAGAGTCTTCGGTTCAAAAATATCTCGGTCACTCCAGCTATCTTGTTACCGTAAGTTATACCTCAAAGATTTATTTTCATAATTTAATTTATTTAATGCTATATTCTACTAAATCTCTAATTTAATTTTTTTTTACCTCAGCCCCTATGGATTCTCAAGACCGTGAAGGAGACTAGGCCTCAGAGGCTTGTTCATTTGTCTGCTGACCTGGCACGCCAGATCGGTATGATGCTTGATAATGTTCAAGGGGCTGCTCATCATCAAAAGGTGAGATTGTAATTACTCATAGCGAAGTATTTTAAGAATCGAAGTTGGTTTGCTTTATAAAGAGATTTGTTGCATCTTCTTTCTGTTAGTTTATATAGAGGTGTGAATTTCTGACATGACACGAACATAGCATGAAAGTCGTGGGTTCGGGTTTGGTCTATATACTGTTGGAGTCAGTTTTATTTTGAACCCGCCAACACATTTAGCTAAATGGGTCATGTTTGGGTGCATCTGGGTTAACGAGTTGAACCTACAAATGCTATGTTGGTGGCCCAATTCGGCATAGCCACTTGTCACCATTTGGGTGGCCAATAATACTTTTACTTATTTAACCCTTAACTTTACTAATATACGTTTTTAGTCCTTATACTTTAAGTTTCCTAATATACATGTTTAGTCTCTCTACTTTAATAAAGTTTTTACCCATTAGGTAACTTTGCCTATATACATGTTTAGTCCCTTTACTTTTATTCCTTTTAGTATTTTGACTTTAGTGTTTTTTTCTCGCTAACGTGACAAACCAAACCGACTCTAACCAAACAATATCATGACCTGTATCGGTATTATCAGAACCGGTATATTTTTTGCTTTTAGTATGTCGTCTTTTAGTGCTTATTTTCCTGATGCATGTTGACGGTTCGATGTTCTTTTTCCTATGGGTTTACGTAATGTCTTTAGGTTGTTATGCCGAGTGCCGGTAATGTACTAATAATCAAACTCCTGTCCGCAACACGCGGGGTAAAATTACTAGTTGCTAAAAAAGGTTTTATGTCAATCATGGTTGTAAAAGTCGCTAGGCGCTCCCTAGTCGGTCGATCAGGGAGTTGAGAGTACTCGGTCTAGGCGGAGAGTACACGGGGAGTACTCGGAGATGCAAAATTATAAAGAAATTAGTTTTCGGATATTAAATATATGTCAAATAACATAAATTTACTAATATTTATAACAAAATACGTGAAATTGATATTCATTCTTTAATATGATAGGCATAGAAATTATGTTTTATTTTATTTTAGGTCAAACTCGGCCCGAGTTGACCTACTAGATCCAATTTTGGCCAATGTTGACCGCATTTGATCGATTCCGAGTAATTAGTCGGAGTTGAAGAAAGTCGCCTCGGCAACCTACCTTGTAGGGACTACTCGGGGAGTACTCGGCCTTGGAGACCTTGTTTTACAACCATGATGTCAATAACTTTAACTGATTGGTTAGAACCTAAAGTATAACATTCAATTTTTTTTATTCTGAAACTTAAGGATATATGTCGGACCATTTCTTCTCAAGAACCGCAAAGTCTCGGAATCAATTCTAACTACGAAGAAAATCAAAATATAGTAAACCTTGCCAAGAATGGGGTTAGAAATCGTCGGGGGCGTCGCATGCAGGTAATGTTCAAAAATCTTGGCACAGATTGCGTCAATACTTTACTTTCTTTGTATGAAATAATAATAATTCTTAATATAAATATGATTATAATCACAGGCACCAATAAAACCTTTAACCCCAAGCACACTTCTTGATTCAATCTGCTGGTCAATCTCTGACCCGTCATCAAATGCTGCTATCTACACCGACACAAATGAAGATGTCAGAGAATTTGATGCTTCTTTTGTCAACTCCTCGAGACCACTCTCAGACGCGTAAATTTTCACCTTTTTTAGACACTTTTATGTTTTAAATTTATTCGTATGGTTAGAAAATAATAAACATTATTATTTAGTAATCTTCAATAACACAAATTTCATAAAAAAATTCCAAACTTTCAAAATTAAGTAGAAAACATATCTTTCACCATTTTTACGTGTTTACGCGTCATTATATAATAGAATGGAATGATCTTTTCAGCTAATTAATTTCTTAATTGTGCAGTGAAAAGAATGAGTTAGTTTTCAAGAACCATTTTCTCACTATACTGTTTCCGGTGGACCGGTTCTCAGAGATGGGCCCCAGTTCAAGGACGTTTTTTAGCGACACAGGGTTCACATGTTTGCAATTGTTAGATCACATACATGCATTTTACCAGGTAAATTAGTAATTGTTTTTCTTGAAAGATTATCGCGCTTTATTTGTTTACACATGAACTTCTTTAATGGTACAGGCAAACATGTCAAAAATGGAGATTGAGTTAGCCATTCATACCGATTCAAGGCATGCCGATAGGTTAAGATCAGTTTACGCAAGCAAAGAAGCTGCGGAACGTGGTTATGCGGAGATCAAACGTATAGAGTTTTTAGGGAGTCGAAAAAGCTTTGAAATGCTAAAACGTGTTTCTGGGGATAACAGTAATGTCTACGAGTTGTTGACCCGAGCATAGTGACATCAGCATGGGTTCATCGTTCACGATAAGTTGGTGTGGTGAACCAACATGGGTTTGTTTAATCCAAGACTGGTTCGATTGTTTGGGCTTTTTGTAAAGTGTAAACTAAAGAGATATATGAATTGTTTGTTTTTAAATTCTATAGTTAAGCGGACTCAATGTGGATGTACTTTTAACACTTTTACAAATAATATCATAGCGTCAACAAACTTTATTTATCTCTCGTGTGTGTAATGAGCATCGAGCAATTCGAAGTAGCCTGATTGATTAAGGTGGTTGATGATGTAGGTCGATCCGAGCTGTGATAAAATACATCTAGGCGTGATGAGTTTCTAAGTATCCACTAATGTTTGAACCTTCATGGCCTGAATGAAACTAGTACTAGTAAGTAATGACCGGACCTTCATGGTGTCGGCAAAAGGACACCCTTACGGTCCGGAAAGACAGATCATCATTACAAGATCCGCATATAGCGTAGGGGCATGTAACAAGCCGCGACGGCAAAAGGGCACCCTAACATTAACCATTAGCCACCTTATTTAAAGTAACCCCTATAACACAATGTCTTAAATCACAACACGATGCTGTAAATAGGACACCAGTGAGCATTATCCATTCTTTGTGATCTATATTCATACTATGCACCTTATTTAGACATACTCTGTTGATAATTATTGGACCGTATTCCAGGGGCGAAGCTATGAAGGGGGGCGGGGGGTAACTTTTCGCTCAGTAGTGTTATGTATGTACGTTTCGTATAGAATTTTTTAGGTATATACGTTTCGACCCCCCGGTTATATAAAACAATTTTTTTAGGTATATACTTTTAGGTCCGGTGACTTCCGACCCCCTGGTGGAAATTTTCAAGTTTCGCCACTGCCGTATTTGATGGTAGGTAGATATGGAGAGTCTAAGTTGACATGTTGGTTAAACTTAGATTAATTTTTTGAGTAAACTTCCGTTTTGCTCCCTGTGGTTTGGTCACTTTAACGGTTTTGCCCCAAACCTTTAAAAATAGCCATTTTACTCCCTGATGTTTTGGTTTTGTTGCTGGTTTGCTCCCTGCGGGGAGCAAAATGGAAAAACAAACAAGAGTAAACTTCCGTTTTGCTCCCTGTGGTTTGGTCACTTTAACGGTTTTGCCCCAAACCTTTCAAAATAGCCATTTTACTCCCTAATCTTTGAAGGCCTTCATGATTTTGCTCCCCGCCCCTTAACCTCATCCATTTAAGCAGTTAAACCATGTCACGTGCAAATCACCTAAGGGGCAATTATGTCTTTTCCCAACCCTAATTAATGAATCACATTTAAAACCCTAACAACCCATTATATGCTACCCCCTTTCATCTTCTTCCCCATCACATTCAAAACCCTAACAAAATCGAAGTTGAGCATACGAGAAATCACAGAAACCAAGCTGAGAAATCAGAATGGTGTAAGTGGACATGGAGATCAGAGGGAGATCTGATGCTGAATGGAGCATTCTTTGTTAATTTAGGGAACCCTCACTGGGCAAAGCAATACAAGGCGATTTAAGCAATATTGGCTGGTAAGGAGGGTATTTCTCAGGGCCGTCCCCGAAAATCATAAAAAAAATTTAGGCCTTGTGCGAGACAAAAAAAATTGGGCCCCCTCCCTATAATATAAACATATAAGTTATAAATCCAAAAACCACAATACGACGATATGTGGACAATTGTTATAAAATAAACAAAACAATAGTAGTGTAACAAAATGATCGAACTAGCTTACTTAAACAAATCGTGAGGGTCATCTAGCGTTTTTAGAATAAATTATCTAGATAAAAAGACATTATACAAGACCTTGAAATTTTAGAAAAGAACATAACGATTTATTTAGAACAACATATTTAGTTTAGTAATTGTTTAAGAAAAACACATAAAAGTGAACCACAGTCTCTTAAGTGACGATTGGGTTTTAAAACAAAAAAAAAAGTAAAAAAAGGTAAATGCTTGAGGCTCCCTAGGATCGAACACAGATCCTCATACTTCAATAATGTTTTAGAAACAACCGCATAACCAAGTGAACTGGCTCACTATATTTGTTTTTTTATAAATAATGAATAATATATAATTGGTACATATAATATATATATTTTTTAAATAAACTTCGGGCCCCTTGGCAATTTGGGCCTTGTGCCGTCGCCCGACTTGCACAGGCCCAAAACCGGCCCTGGTATTTCTCCATCACACCACGAACCTACAAGTGGCGATTTAAGATGCATATAACTCGGTGAAACTAGTAAGTTATCATTCTAACCCTCATGGGAGGGAAAGTGTGTGTAAAAAACTCCAAACTTTGATGGGAATCGGAATCGAGCATACACTAGCCCCTTTTTCATCAGATCTGAGAAGACCCCTATAGTGTATTATGTAACCTGTAAAACGTACAACGTAAAACGTAAACTTTAAACGTAAAACGTAAACTTCTATGTAAAACGTAAAACTTTTTTATGCCAATTGTAAAACGTAATTTTTTTTATGTAAATTGTAAAACGTAAAACCTTATTATGTAAAATGTAAAACATTGTGTTATGTAAATTGTAAAACGTAAAACGTCAAAAAAGTTTAAAACCGTAAAAAGTTTATAAACGCATGTGTAAGAAAGGGGGCGCAAAAAACGACGCGCAAAAAACCGACGCGTGACAACGGGGCGCAAAAAATGGCTCTTAAAAACCGGGTGATAAAACGGCGCGTAAATAAGGGGCGTGAAAACGGCGCGTAAAAACGGGACGTAAAAAACGGCGCGGTATAAAACGGCGGGTAAAATCGGGCATAAAAAATAGCGCGTAAAAACACGGTTGCAAAAACGGCGTGTAAAACGGGTCGTAAAAATGGCGAGTAAAAACGGGACGTAAAAAACGGGGCAAAAAAACGGCGCGTAAAAACGGGACGTAAAACACGGCGTGCTAAAAAACGGTGCGTAAAACCGGGAATAAAAAACCGCACGTAAAAACGGCGTGAAAAAACGGGGCGTAAAAAAACGGCGCGTAAAACGGGTCGTATAAACGGCGCGTAAAAACGGGACATAAAAAGGGACGCTAAAACGGCGCGTAAAAACGGGACGTAAAAAATGAGGCGTAAAACGTAAAAATCGTTTTCACCGTTCTCACACTTTTCATCGTTCTCTCTAAAAACCGGCGCGTAAAACGTAAAAAAACAGCGTTAAAAAGCGGCGCGTAAAAAACGGCGCGTTAAAAAAACGGCGCGTAAAAAACGACGCGTAAAAAACGGCGTGTTAAAAAAACGGCGCGTAAAAAACGGCGTGTTAAAAAAACGACGCTTGAAAAACCCGGCGTAAAAACGGCGCGTCAAAAAAACGTAAAACGTAAAAAGTTTAACGTAAAATTTAAATTGTAAAAAGTATAAAAAATCTTTTAAAAAAATCTGAATTTAAAAATGTTTTTAATAAAAAAATTATGTTTAAAAAATAAAAAGTAATATAATAATACAATAAAGTAATAAAAAAACAATAAAGTGAAAAAGACAAAATAGAGTGATTTTACTTAAATACCCTTTTGAATTATAATATTAAAGACATAATAAGACAAAAAATAGTTAATATTATTTTTAAATACTTTTAATCTCATCCATCCATCTACTTGATCTAATGGCTAGAAAGTGGTTCTCGCGGTTCTTACAAACGGAGGTGGTTCTCATTTTAGCGGTCCCCTATATATATATATATATGTATATTAGACGTATACCCGCGCGATGCGGCGGCGGAGACGATTTAGAATAGGATACTCATTTACCGTTAGTTTATCAGCCGTCTCATGATATATTGTAGGGGTGATCACGGTTCGGTTTCAAATCGTAAAACCGCCAAAACGGTCTTCGGTTTGGTTTCGCGGTCACTTTCTTTCTTTAACTTTTGGCTTGTCGATTTCAAAATCTTCAAAACGTAGTGACTGGTTTGATTTTCGGTTTTATACCAAAACCTGGCCATATAAAATCAGATCAGACCGTTAATGCGGTGGCGACAATTTACAATGTTGAAAAGCATGTCGTTGCGAGCCTTTCGTGTGTACCAAAAGACTGTGTACATAACCCCAACACGGAAAATGAGTATGGCTTTAATCCCATCCAACCCCACCAACAGATCCACTACTTCATGTAAAGAGTTAGCCATACTCATCAACTTCTTAAACACAGTGTAGTTAATGAGAAAAAAAACCAGATATATTAAACCAAATCATTAACACAAAACATAGAAACCTTAAATAAAACAAGTAGTTAACAGCAATTCATCTTATCGAATCATAAAACATAATATATATATATATATATAGGGGGCCGCTAGAATAAGAACCACCACGAGTTATGAGAACCGCGAGAACCAAGTGCCACGGAGGGCCGTTGACCACGAAATTTTTTTTACACCTAGATCCGTATATTTTAAGACCGGGTGTAAATTTTGGGTTCAAACGGCGCGCCCGAGGGGGTAGTTTTTTACGCCCAAAGTTTGGGTTTTTTTAATTTTTCTTTTTTTTTTAACCAAACTTTGGGCGTAAAAAACTACCCCCTCGGGCGCGCCGTTTGAACCCAAAATTTACACCCGGTCTTAAAATATACGGATCTAGGTGTAAAAGAAATTTCGTGGTCAACGGCCCTCCGTGGCACTTGGTTCTCGCGGTTCTCATAACTCGTGGTGGTTCTCATTCTAGCGGCTCCCTATATATATATATATATAATACTCTGATAACTCAGCACCAAAAGCATTACAAATATTTAAACAGAGTCTAAATTTATGCAAACCAAAACGACATATATCAAACCAAATCTCAAATACAAAACAAAGATACGTTAAATAAAACTACTGATTAGCAACAATTCAACATATCATATCATATCAACGAAACGAGCTTTTCATCATATCATTCACAAATACCAAACAATCTGATACAAACAAATATTTGTAAAATCAGTTAACACCAGTTGTCACCATCCATGACATGTTTCATGACAAAAACAATATCTGAACACACGCTATCTATCTCGTGCTGTGTAACCTAGATGATGATCATCGTACGGAGCCAACAACACGATGGCTGATGTGCTTGCCAAACCTGCTGTCTTGGTGTTGAGGAGCCAAACCCAGCCTCAACACGTCATGAACCTCGATCACTTGTATTCTCTTGGTCTTTTCTGCATCCTTATAATGTTCATGTATCTTTCTCTTTGTGGCTTCAAGTTTCTCTTCAACACTTTTCTCGTCTACCGGGACAACCGATAATGTCGGCTTTTGCAACTTAACTGTTTCAACAGTAGCGGAAGGCTTCGGACGATTCACAGCCGTTGATCGTTTCTCCAAGACAACCATATTTAATCGTTTCTTTTGCTGTAACTTATTGGGTTCTTTAGGGTTTCTCTTTGTAACGTTAATCTTTGTTGGCACCACTGGTTTCTCAGTCGGTTGATATTTCTTGTTTGATTCCCCACCACATTCTTTTTCTTGAACAACAGACGCATACCGGCATACGCATTAACATCCACCCACTCATCGACCATACGTCTCCATGATCGGACCAGCATCCTTGCGGTCCGCCTAACGTCTTTCGATTCGTGTTTCATAAGGCTGCTAACACTCGTTCCGATCATCGATGCCTCAAGAACCTTCACAGATGATACCATTTGTTTAAGCTTCAATAGCAAGTAACACAACACCCCTGCAGTTTTGTATCCACTGTTGTTATTAAGGATGCCTTTCATCCTTAAAACCTCCGAAATCTTTCTTGTTTCGTCCTCTGTTTCACGAATATCATCAAGAATGCGTTTCACCCTTAAAAACCCCTGAGACGCCATTGTTTCAATAATGGAATTTAGGGCCGAGACAAAAAGAACTGCATGAAAAAAATAAGTAGTGTGTATGTATGGAGAATTGGAGATACATATATAAACACAGTCTTGTTAGACGTTGCTAAATTTTCGGTTGGTTCATTAATTATTAATTTAAAATAAGATCCACTACAAGATACGGATAGATTATATTTTAATTACTTTTATCGTTGTGGTTGTTCAAATAATATTTTGTTACTCATTAATATTAATAATTTATAATATGAAAAAAAACTAATTATTTTAATACTTTACCAATTATTTTTTTTCACTTTTTATAAAATCATGTATAACGAAATCGGACTTTAAATTTAACCGTTTGACTAGAAAATAAAAACAAATTATTTTTCAACTAAAACATATACAACAATTAGTAATTTCAACATTAAAGGATGCCCGTATTATAATACAAGACTTTTCTACTATACGCATCAACGCGTGTAATTTCTTTGACTATATCTATTCTATACGCATCAACGCGTGTAATTTCTTTGACTATATCTATTCTATATCGTTTTTATTGGTGTAACGTGTATTACACGATAACCATATGTGTTGTTCTCAACACTTTAATCATACTAAACCATTGGTATACATGTACTTACCGGATTTGCGATCAAGCCTCGAACCGAACACACTTTATTCTTTAACCATGAGCTCTGATTACCAACTTGTAACGCCCTTATTATTATTTAACGGTTTTCGTATAGATTATGAAAATAAACGGGTAATTATGATTTCAAGTACATTGAAAATACGGGTTTCATTAGGCTTTATTTACAGAATTAAAACTATATAACATAACATGTGTGAGTTCGTCATTTAACATAACAACGATACATAGTGCGGAAACTTATTTCTTGATCGTGTTCGGTTCTTCGTTGTGCTTGATCGTCCTCCGGTGCTAAAATTATACCTGAAACTCATAAAACATGAGTTGGATTAGTCATACGTAACTTAAAACGTATTTAAACGAGTCCGGGAATCGAAACTGACTAAAATAATTTTTTTTCGGTAAAACAGTGCTCTTTCGCGCCACGCGAAGGCACGCGAGGGAGACTGTTTTCCAGCAGCTCTGGAGCTGGGTCCTGCATTTTTTAGCAATACTAGTTTTTACGGAAACGGCCATAACTTCTTCGTTATTGATCCGTTTCACGCGATTCTTTTTCCTACGCGTCCGTAATTTAATTCTTCATCATATGGAGTGAAAATCCAACATCCAACATAATAAATTTTGAGACTTCTAAGCCTTCGACTCGTTACATTTTTACCGAATTTTAACCCGTTTATGCATTTTATCAAACAAACGTATTTGTTTGATTCCTATATCACATACACTTCTTCAAATTAATGTTGTCTACCATTTTAGGTTCTAATCACAGGTTTATTACACAATTTAAACCCGTTTTCGCTCGTATGCTTATTTTGACCCGTTAAGGGTATTTAAGCACTTTCGAGCCTAAAATTGCTTTTGATTGCTTCTAGCATTCCATTACCACATTTCTTATCCTATAATCTCCCACCACAACTGTATTTATGGTGGGTTTAATGTGGTGATCTATATAAACCAAATTTTACCTCTCGAATCATTATTTTACGGCAAAAACTCAAATAGTGCCATTTGACTAATATAATACCTCTTTCAGCTTCTATACTTATTCTAAGTATTTACCTAATCATAAAACTCGTTTCCAAACAACCTTTAAAGGTTGTTTGTTCGAATTAGCTAACAAGGGCGTTTTGGTCCTTTTTAGTCTTTCAATTACGACAAGGTCTTTTGAGAACATGTTTGACCCATAATTCTTCTTTTGAGTTATGGTCTTGTTCGAAAAGTCATTATGCTTTTCGAAACGCCACGACCATTTTTTAAAACATTCGGTTTACCCATTTAAGTAACCCATTGTCTATCTAAGACTTCATTTAATGCTCATTGAACCTTACGTTCTAAATGAATAATTACTCTATTACACATACCTGGCTCGGGTCAATGTATTGACCTGTTTTAATGCCTTGCTATAATATTCGCTAAATAATAGCGATGCAATATCATTTCTACATTTATTCCTGAAATCATATAACTCGACAAGAATCATTAGTCGCTATTATCAAAAGGTGGTATCTTCACCCTTTGACCCGTTTGGTCTAAATGACCGATTATATTAGCGAGATGACATGTATTTTCATCTCGACTATATGACTCGCTCCGATTTACATCGTGCGGTCGTTTTACTTATAATTCATTTCTTAACACTTTTCGGCCTATTAAGGCTTACTTCATAAGTGTCTTTTAAAACCAATAGTTATGGTCGACGCGTGACCAATTTACCGTTTTACCCTTATTGTTTGTTTTGGTTTACCCTATAAGGTAACCATTTAAAATTTCATTTTCCATTTGTCATAAAATGATCGAATTGCCGATTTAACTCCTTTTAAACCATCAACATGGTTTCTTGTCATGCTCGACTATCTTGTTCCGTACGTCTACACGCCGAAACATCATACCTCAACTATGTATTTATCTTATTCGTAACTAATACGATAAGAGAATATTCTAAAATATAAGACTAGTGTAAGCCATACTTACCTTACTTCCAAATTATGCTTTTCCGTCATTCTTGCTTCGTTTGACCCGCTTCGTTCCCAAGCTTTCACCTAGCTTGTTAATCGTCAAACTATCATTGTAAATTGTAAGATGGTTAGATTAGTCATAATTATTCACGACTTCCATCTCACTTATTTCATAAGTCGAAACTATTATTCGACTTCATGATTAGTTAACTTAGCTTATTAAAGTTAACTACTTTCGATTACTTGATTTACAACATTAGTTCAAATCAACATGATGATTAGAACTCTTCTTGTTTCATATTTCATATAACTTGCCATATTATTCAAATACACATTTTCACTCTAATTTCAACACTTTAGTTTTCATTTAAGCATTTTAACAAACACCTAATGTGCATACATTTTTACACATTTACAACTAGTTCATAACTAGTTATTTTTACCAAGATTAACATCAAAATTCACCACTATCACTTATGATCAAATACTCAAACTTGCAAATTGTTTAAGTATTTCCTGATTACTTAACATGCATGATGATTCTAAGCATATCTATATCATCTATTTCATCATAACATCAAAACCCACTTATCTAAGTGTGTTAATTCACCAAATCCATCAATCCATAGCATGTTATGTATGATTTTCACTTAGGGTTTCGTTCCTAAGCAAGTATACATCACTAATCTAGCCATAGCTTCTCTAATCCATGCCTAATTCGCGATTAGGATGATTATCAAATTCTTACAACTTCACCAAACATCAAGATTTTACATACCTTATGATCCTCTTGTTCGGGTGATCATTAATTCACGTTCGGTTGTGAATTTGGGCTTCATTTGATCCTTCAATTTGATGATTATATGTGGATTAGGGTTTTTGGCTCCATGGGAGCCCCCTGAGCTCGATCAAGAACACACACTCTGTGTGTGTGTTTGTGTTTGATTTAATTAAATAACTTTTCTAGTTATCCCGCTTTAACCCCTTGTGTTTGGTTCGTTATTAAGTAGGTCACAACCTACTTATTTCTAATAACAATATTCCCACTTATTAACTAGGTTAAACATTCCTAGTTAACTTAGTGGGTTCGGAGAATTTATAACTCAGTTTATTTTTTTTAAGTCCCGTTAACTCGGGCCTTCTATCTACGTTGCTTTCTCAAAGTATTTATCATCCTTTTATTAAATATTAGATTTATTTATTTAAACCCTATTATTTACCGGGTAAATTTTCACCACTAACGGTATTTTACCAAGTCATTAATATTAACGTGGTTTGATTACCAAACCCGTTTTTGGGGTGTTACACAATCTCCACCTTTTGTACCGTAAACTCTCTTAAATACAAATTTAAGACGAGTGTTTTATGAATGAAATAAACAAATAAGCATGAAGGTGCATAAAATTAACTAAAATAAGTGTATCTCATAATTTGAATGTATCATAAAAACGAGATTCAACTAGTGGCGGAGCTTGACCAAAACTTTTGAGGGGGCGTAAAGTCATGGGACCCAATTATTTTTCCTATCATTATGTTTCGGGTCGGGTCGGGTCGTGTGACATTCTAGGTTTTTTTCCGAACGAACACCTTGTAATCGCTTAGCGTATATGCATATTATTATTAAGTGAAAGTTTATAAATTGTGTTGGTGTGCTATGTGATCCTTGTAATAAATTATGTGTACGTATTATATATATATATATGTGTGACCCGAACCGAACCCGACTCGAGACCACTCGGTCTCGAGTAAACAATTAACGACATGGGCCGGTTGGGCCGTAACCTTAGCCCACCCGGAAACACCCCTTACCCACTTGAAGTTTATAACCGGCTACCATCACAACCTTCACCATTTTTGCAACACACTACTCCCACACTCACTCTCACACACTCTCCCTCTCTCTCTCTCTAAAAACCCTAAAACCCTAAAGTTCTAACATCAAACTCACCAAACTCACCTCCTCTCCTCTCCCTCTCTCGGATCAAACCGGAAACAACAACAAGGAGCTCTCGGTTCAAGCTTGTGGTCATCACTCGGAACTTGGTTCATCGATCTTTTGTACCCTCCATCCAACCGGTTAGTGTATTGTGGTTGTTTGACTTAAAATGATGGTTCACAATGCACAAACTACTTGATTAGTTGGATATTTGATTGAGTATATTGCTTATTTGATAGTAGATTGTTGTCAATGTTTGAATGATGAATCGGATGTATATATTTGATAATCGGTTAACATGCTTCGGATATATATATTGCACAATGAGTTCACGATATCTTGTATTGAAATGTGATTCAAATCATTAAATGTGAATGTTCATAAAACCGGCTTGCACATGTGAATAGAAACCATCATGTTATTCGGATTAGGATAGATTTTGGAGATGTTATGTGATGACTTGAAACCATTAAATGAGTATGACCGAATGTGTGATTTGTTGTTCATGATTATATTTGTGATTAATGTTAGAAACCGAAAATATGATGAACAAGCTTGAATGATCATGATGAACTTGTTGAATATAACATGAATATTTGAAAATGCTGTGTTTTGATCCGTTTTGGTTAGAATTTAGACAAGAAAACATGTTTATGCACTCTTATTGGCCAGTACAAAATCTCATGAAATTGCAATTGTATTGGTTAGTACATCTGCCAGGTTCTAGAAGGTTTCTTGTGCACGTTTCCGAGGTTGCGACTCGCAACCCCCGGTTGCGACTCGCAACCAAACCTTGACAACTCGAGACCGCCCGGTTGCGACTCGAGACCGCCCGGTTACGACTCGCAACCACAACATGACAAGTCGCAACCCTTGTTGCGACTCGTAACCAGGACATAACAGGACGAAACACTTGTTGCGACTCGCAACCAAGACGTGACAAGCCGCAACCTCCGGTTGCGACTCGCAACTGTGTGTTCTCACCACCTGGTCTCGACTGGGCTGTTAGTTATTGGGCCTAAGTGTATTCACTGTACATGAATGTTACTGTTTAAGTGGGCTACGTGTAGACTACCAACTGTTGCTGTAATTATATGTTGTGCATGCTATGTGTTAGTTATGTGTAGATTATACGTGTTTACTTGTACCCCAACTTGACCCATATTCGGTAACCATGCTAGGACGTGGTGACCAACGTGATCAACCGGGTAATTAACCTACCGAGCAACCCAAGGTGAGTTCACAACCTAAAGCATGTATTCCCGGTGGTTTGGGAAACGGAACTAAAAACAACACTATCCCCTTTTGAGGGATACAACTTACTTTTCTTCCCTTGTTATTGGGAACCTTTTAGTTAATTACTGTTTATACGGATTGCAACAAACGGCACTAAACGAAACTCTATCACTTAAAGTCCCTACTACTTAATACCGATTAGTCGCCGGGGCCAGGCGAACGGGTTATTAGTTGATAGCGCTATTTAGGTCTTACCAACCTCACACCGTGCCAAGGTATGGGATCGGTCGTGAACTAATGTACTCAGGCATCCGTCAATGATGATAGAACATTGACATCGGGGCACTTTCTTGCGGATACGCAACGGTCACCTAGTGTTCGGTATTGGAAAAACAGTTTAGTCGCTAACTTTTGGGGTAGCTCCCCATGGCATGTATAAACGGATAAATTAACTGGTGAAACAAGTTTTTGGTAATTAAAACTGGACAACTAGTGAACTCACTCAGCATTATTGTTGACCCCTTACTGCATGCTTTGCAGGTACCCAGTGACTCAGGAGCTTGCTGCTTGGGAAGTGTAGTGGCCGCCTAAACCCGCCTGTTGGGTTCTAATGAAATAAACTATGAACTTTGTTTAAACTATTTTATCTATGCTTCCGCTACTTACTTAACTGTTATTTTAAACTATGGTGCTTACTAACCATTACGGTTGGTGATCATCCTTACTATTATCCAATGCTCAGTATAATTGGTGGCTGGATCCTGGTCGGTCACGCCCTCAAGCGGACGGTACTCCGCAGGTGGATTTTGGGGGTGTGACAGATTGGTATCAGAGCCAGGTTATAGTGAACTTGGTTTTAAAAAGGAAAAATCTTTTTGAGAAAAACCAGACTATAACCCGTGACTCGTGACGACACTACACTCCAAGGGCAAGACTCGACTTATCTGACCTCATAGCTCGGACCTATGTTTACTTGCTTGATTTGTCTTATGCTTTCTGCTCTGCTATACATACTAGTGTGCCTAATTAGATAGATACACATCTCTCTTCTGTCTTATTCTCGCTACGTTACGACACCACACTCATACTATGTTTTCTGGTTATGAAGACAATGAGTGGACGCGGAAGAGGAAGCGTTAACATGACTCAGGCTCAATTCGCCAACTTGCTCAACACGGTGGCTGCAGCTTTCGCAGCTCACCCTGGAGGTAAACTCGTTGCTATAGGATGTTTAGATCCTACCCCCATATCGTCTTTTCACCTCTAAAACCTATTCGCTTCACTTCTCGCAACAGGTCAGCCTGCGCCTGCACAGCCACGTGTTTGTACTTTCAAAACCTTCATGGATGGCAAGCCTCTCCCTTTCGACGGCACTGAGGGTGCCATAGGCCTTCTGCACTGGATTGAAAAGGCCGAAGCTGTCTTTGCTGTCTGTGAATGTCCCCCTGCTAACTGGGTTAAGTACGCGACTGGTACGCTTGAAGGAAACGCGCTATCATGGTGGAAAGCACAGATTCAGATGCTTGGTCTGGAAACTGCTAATGCTACTGCATGGGAAGATTTCAAGGACATGATCAAAGAGGAGTACTGCCACAGGGATGACATCCACAAACTCGAGAACGAGTACTATGCGCTCAAGATGGTTGGATCAGAGATTGAGACCTACACCAAGCAGTCCAACGACTACGCTGCACTTTGCCCAAACATGTCCCAACCTATGTACCGAAGGATTGAGTTGTACATCAAAGGCTTGGTCCCCGAAATCAGAAGTCATGTGACCTCAGCCAACCTCAATACCATACAGCCTGTGGTTCGCCTTGCTCACAAACTTACCAATCAGGCTGTGGAAGAGGGCAAGCTACCCAAGAGGATTGGTGCTACTACTGGAACATCTGGCGATAACAAGCGAAAGTGGGATGGAAGTCAGGGAAAGGATGCAAACCCCACTCAGGCCCCAGTTCAACAAAGGAAGACTGAGGGCAACAAGAGTCCTCAGCAACAGGGTGGCTATCGAGGAAACCACCCTAAGTGTAACAAATGTAACCGACATCACAGTGGGCCATGTGGAAAGGGTCAGTGTCAGCGATGCAACAAGATGGGGCATGAAGCCAAAGACTGCCGAAGCCAGTTCCCCGCTAGGCAGAATCAGCAACAACCACAGCAACAGCAGCAACAAGGAAACAACCGTGGATGCTTCAAGTGTGGAGCAATGGGGCACATGCGAAAGGATTGCCCTGAACTGAATCAGAACAACAACAATCAGGGTGCTGGGAACAATAACAACAATGCTGGAAATGGTGCTAGAGGAAAAGCTTTTGTGATTGGAGCTGGGGAAGCAAGGAATGACCCCAACGTTGTGGCGGGTAAGTTCCTACTTAATGATCGTTATGTTTCCATGCTATTTGATTCCGGAGCAGATGCTAGTTATGTATCCCTACGTATTAGTAAGAAACTTAAGCTCACTCTTACGCCGCTGAGCTCTAAGCACACCGTTGAAATAGCTAATGGTAGAAACCTCGAGGCCTCACACATAATTCGTAACTGCAAATTAGAGTTGTCTGGTCAGACCTTCTGTATCGATCTTTTCCCCATCGTTCTTGGAAGCTTCGACGTCATTATTGGTATGGATTGGTTATCCAAACATCGAGCTGAAATCCTCTGCCAAGAGAAAGCTATTCGTATTCCCCGTCCCCCTGGAAAACCTCTTATAGTTCAAGGCGACAAGAGCGGAGAAGTCACAGGCATCATTTCATTCTTAAAGGCCCAGAAGTATCTGCGAAAAGGGCACACCGCTATCTTAGCACTCATTACCGACACACAGAAAATGGAAAACAGGATTGAAGATTTTCCAGTGGTACGCGACTATCCCGAGGTATTCCCAGAGGAACTACCTGGACTCCCTCCTCACCGTCAGGTCGAATTTCAAATCGAGCTAGCTCCCGGAGCAGCGCCTATAGCTCGTGCACCTTATCGATTAGCCCCCGCGGAGCTCAAGGAGCTTTCTACTCAACTACAAGAACTTTTGGACAAAGGTTTTATCCGTCCAAGTTCATCACCCTGGGGAGCCCCAGTGCTCTTCGTCAAAAAGAAAGATGGCTCATTCCGAATGTGCATCGACTACCGCGAACTTAACAAGGTTACCATCAAGAACCGCTATCCACTTCCCCGTATCGATGACCTGTTCGACCAGCTGCAAGGGTCGAGCTATTATTCCAAGATTGATCTGCGATCGGGTTATCACCAGCTGAGAGTCCGCGACGAGGACATCTCTAAGACTGCTTTTAGAACCCGCTATGGTCACTACGAATTCCTTGTTATGCCTTTCGGTATGACCAACGCACCTGCAATCTTCATGGATCTCATGAACCGAGTGTGCAAACCCTACCTCGATAAATTCGTAATCGTATTCATCGACGACATCCTAATCTACTCGAAGAGCCAAGAGGAGCATGAACAACACCTACGTCTTATTCTCGAGCTCCTTCGCAATGAGCAACTGTACGCCAAATTCTCGAAATGTGATTTCTGGCTTAGAGAAGTCCATTTCCTCGGACACATCGTCAATCAGGAAGGGATTCATGTTGACCCTGCTAAGATTGAGTCCATTAAGAATTGGCCTGTACCTAAGACTCCTACCGAAGTTCGCCAATTCTTGGGATTGGCGGGATACTATCGAAGATTTATCAAGGGATTCTCTAAGATCGCTCAACCACTTACGACACTCACTCAGAAGGGTGTTGCTTACAAATGGAGTAATGCTCAGGAATCTGCCTTCCAGGAACTAAAGAAGAACCTTTGTAGTGCTCCTATCCTCTCCTTACCCGAAGGTACCGACGACTTCGTCGTTTACTGCGACGCTTCTATTCAAGGACTTGGCTGCGTATTGATGCAACGCGAGAAAGTTATCGCTTACGCCTCGCGACAACTCAAGGTCCACGAACGAAACTATACGACGCATGACTTAGAATTTGGAGCTGTGGTCTTCGCGCTCAAGCTTTGGAGACACTACTTGTACGGAACCAAGTGCACGATTTACACTGATCACAAGAGTCTCCAGCACATAATGGGACAAAAGGAGTTGAATATGCGGCAACGCCGATGGGTCGAACTCCTAAATGACTACGAATGTGCAATCAAATATCATCCAGGCAAGGCTAATGTGGTAGCCGATGCCCTCAGCAGAAAGGAGACCAAACCCAAGCGTGTTCGTGCCTTACAGCTCACTATCCACTCGAACCTCCCTACTCAAATTCGGAATGCTCAGGTTGAAGCATTGAAAGCCGAGAACGTCAGGGCCGAGTCCCTACGAGGATCGAGACAACGATTGGAACAAAAAGAAGACGGTGCTTTCTACGTAGCCGGACGCATATGGGTTCCGCTTTATGGAAATTTACGTGACCTTGTGATGGATGAAGCTCACAAGTCCCGTTACTCAGTACATCCGGGTTCAGATAAGATGTACCACGACTTGAGGGCTACCTATTGGTGGCCTGGCATGAAAGCCCACATAGCAACCTATGTCAGAAAATGTTTAACTTGTGCAAGAGTCAAGGCTGAGTATCAGAAACCATCAGGCCTACTCCAACAGCCAGAGATCCCGCAATGGAAATGGGAGCAGATTTCCATGGATTTTGTTACTAGCCTGCCTAGGTCTCAGCGCGGAAATGACACCATTTGGGTAATAGTGGATCGCTTGACTAAGTCTGCACACTTTTTGCCTATCAAAGAAACAGACAAGTTCTCTACCCTAGCAGAGGTATACTTAAAAGAAGTGGTCTCGAAGCACGGAGTGCCTACCTCTATTATCTCTGATCGAGACGCGCGTTTTACTTCTGAGTTGTGGCAAGCCATGCACAAATCTTTTGGCTCACGTTTAGACATGAGCACCGCGTATCACCCGCAAACGGATGGACAGTCTGAACGCACCATCCAAACCCTCGAAGACATGCTCAGGGCATGTGTGATCGATTTTGGCAAGAATTGGGAGAAACACCTACCGTTGGTGGAATTCTCCTACAACAACAGCTACCACACCAGCATTCAGGCAGCACCCTTTGAGGCATTGTACGGCCGTAAATGTCGATCGCCTCTCTGCTGGGCTGAGGTTGGTGACAGCCAGATCACGGGCCCGGAACATGTAGTCGACACCACAGAAAAGATTGCCCAGATTAGGCAACGCATGGCGGCAGCTCGTGACCGTCAAAAGTACTACGCTGATAAAGACAGGAAACCGCAAGAGTTCCAGGTTGGTGAACGGGCTCTACTTAAGGTCTCACCCTGGAAGGGTGTGGTCCGCTTTGGAAAACGGGGCAAGCTTAATCCGAGATATGTCGGACCCTTTGAAGTTATCGAGAAGATCGGTACGGCCGCTTACAGATTGAATCTGCCTGAAGAACTGAGTGCTGTGCACAACGTCTTCCACGTGTCTAATCTGAAGAAGTGCCTGTCAGATGAAACACTCGTCATTCCTTACAAGGAACTTACTATTGACGAACAGCTACACTTTACTGAGGAACCGGTTGAGATCACAGATCGTGAGATCAAAACCCTCAAACGTAGCCAGATACCTCTCGTGCGAGTTCGTTGGAACTCACGCCGTGGCCCAGAGTTTACCTGGGAGCGGGAAGACCAGATGAAGCGCAAGTATCCCCAGCTGTTCCCAAATGAAACCCCCAGCACTGAAGCTACAACTGAATTTCGGGACGAAATTCCAAACTAACGGGGGGATGATGTGACACCCCGTTGAAACGCTCTCACTTTTACTAGCTTGTCAGTGGCTGCTTTAACTTTCGGGACGAAAGTTCTTAAAACTTGGGGATAATGTGACATTCTAGGTTTTTTTCCGAACGAACACCTTGTAATCGCTTAGCGTATATGCATATTATTATTAAGTGAAAGTTTATAAATTGTGTTGGTGTGCTATGTGATCCTTGTAATAAATTATGTGTACGTATTATATATATATATATGTGTGACCCGAACCGAACCCGACTCGAGACCACTCGGTCTCGAGTAAACAATTAACGACATGGGCCGGTTGGGCCGTAATCTTAGCCCACCCGGAAACACCCCTTACCCACTTGAAGTTTATAACCGGCTACCATCACAACCTTCACCATTTTTGCAACACACTACTCCCACACTCACTCTCACACACTCTCCCTCTCTCTCTCTCTAAAAACCCTAAAACCCTAAAGTTCTAACATCAAACTCACCAAACTCACCTCCTCTCCTCTCCCTCTCTCGGATCAAACCGGAAACAACAACAAGGAGCTCTCGGTTCAAGCTTGTGGTCATCACTCGGAACTTGGTTCATCGATCTTTTGTACCCTCCATCCAACCGGTTAGTGTATTGTGGTTGTTTGACTTAAAATGATGGTTCACAATGCACAAACTACTTGATTAGTTGGATATTTGATTGAGTATATTGCTTATTTGATAGTAGATTGTTGTCAATGTTTGAATGATGAATCGGATGTATATATTTGATAATCGGTTAACATGCTTCGGATATATATATTGCACAATGAGTTCACGATATCTTGTATTGAAATGTGATTCAAATCATTAAATGTGAATGTTCATAAAACCGGCTTGCACATGTGAATAGAAACCATCATGTTATTCGGATTAGGATAGATTTTGGAGATGTTATGTGATGACTTGAAACCATTAAATGAGTATGACCGAATGTGTGATTTGTTGTTCATGATTATATTTGTGATTAATGTTAGAAACCGAAAATATGATGAACAAGCTTGAATGATCATGATGAACTTGTTGAATATAACATGAATATTTGAAAATGCTGTGTTTTGATCCGTTTTGGTTAGAATTTAGACAAGAAAACATGTTTATGCACTCTTATTGGCCAGTACAAAATCTCATGAAATTGCAATTGTATTGGTTAGTACATCTGCCAGGTTCTAGAAGGTTTCTTGTGCACGTTTCCGAGGTTGCGACTCGCAACCCCCGGTTGCGACTCGCAACCAAACCTTGACAACTCGAGACCGCCCGGTTGCGACTCGAGACCGCCCGGTTACGACTCGCAACCACAACATGACAAGTCGCAACCCTTGTTGCGACTCGTAACCAGGACATAACAGGACGAAACACTTGTTGCGACTCGCAACCAAGACGTGACAAGCCGCAACCTCCGGTTGCGACTCGCAACTGTGTGTTCTCACCACCTGGTCTCGACTGGGCTGTTAGTTATTGGGCCTAAGTGTATTCACTGTACATGAATGTTACTGTTTAAGTGGGCTACGTGTAGACTACCAACTGTTGCTGTAATTATATGTTGTGCATGCTATGTGTTAGTTATGTGTAGATTATACGTGTTTACTTGTACCCCAACTTGACCCATATTCGGTAACCATGCTAGGACGTGGTGACCAACGTGATCAACCGGGTAATTAACCTACCGAGCAACCCAAGGTGAGTTCACAACCTAAAGCATGTATTCCCGGTGGTTTGGGAAACGGAACTAAAAACAACACTATCCCCTTTTGAGGGATACAACTTACTTTTCTTCCCTTGTTATTGGGAACCTTTTAGTTAATTACTGTTTATACGGATTGCAACAAACGGCACTAAACGAAACTCTATCACTTAAAGTCCCTACTACTTAATACCGATTAGTCGCCGGGGCCAGGCGAACGGGTTATTAGTTGATAGCGCTATTTAGGTCTTACCAACCTCACACCGTGCCAAGGTATGGGATCGGTCGTGAACTAATGTACTCAGGCATCCGTCAATGATGATAGAACATTGACATCGGGGCACTTTCTTGCGGATACGCAACGGTCACCTAGTGTTCGGTATTGGAAAAACAGTTTAGTCGCTAACTTTTGGGGTAGCTCCCCATGGCATGTATAAACGGATAAATTAACTGGTGAAACAAGTTTTTGGTAATTAAAACTGGACAACTAGTGAACTCACTCAGCATTATTGTTGACCCCTTACTGCATGCTTTGCAGGTACCCAGTGACTCAGGAGCTTGCTGCTTGGGAAGTGTAGTGGCCGCCTAAACCCGCCTGTTGGGTTCTAATGAAATAAACTATGAACTTTGTTTAAACTATTTTATCTATGCTTCCGCTACTTACTTAACTGTTATTTTAAACTATGGTGCTTACTAACCATTACGGTTGGTGATCATCCTTACTATTATCCAATGCTCAGTATAATTGGTGGCTGGATCCTGGTCGGTCACGCCCTCAAGCGGACGGTACTCCGCAGGTGGATTTTGGGGGTGTGACAGGTCGGCTATTCGATTCAGGTCGGGTCAAATAATAATAATTACAAATAAAACTAAAAAATTTCCATTTATTCAAAAGACCTGTTCTTACATATAAAAAACTACATATTGTTTAACAAACAAAAGGCATATATATATATATAATGACACCAGATTAATGGAACCAGGAAGAAGAATTACAACTCACCTAGATGACCTTCAGATTTAAAGTGGTAACAAACTTTACTTTGATTTATATATATTGTATAAGTATTAAGGCAAAATAATTAGGGGGCGATCTTATATAATTTTAAAATTTTCGGACGAAAAACTGAAAGTTATACACCTCTAACCGAAACATTGGAGGGGTCGGGTGCACCCCCTAGTACCTACTATCCTCCGCCCCTGGATTCAACCCCATGTAATACATGTGTTTTTAACCTAATAACAAATAAAAAAACAAAGTAAAATATTATAATAAGTAAATCGTGCATCAAAGTTCATTTTTATTCAACACGTGCAATATACGAGTTTTTTTTAAGATATATCTTTTTTATTATCTCTATTATATAAAATTAGATTTATGCAAAATAAAAAAAAATAAAGTAAATGTTATAATTAGTAAATAGTAAATTAAAGTTCATTTTTAAAAGATAAATCTTGACGACTGTATGCGTTAAATATGACATTATATTTTATTCAATATGTGCAATATACGATTTTTTAAAGATATATTTTTTAGTTATTTATTATATGAAATTACATTTATGTAACCTGTATAATACACGAGGTTCTAACCTAGTTATATAATAAAACAAATATATAAAGTTGAGTTGTTTATAAAACAAACTAACTCGTGGTATGTTTTATTACTTATTTAATTAAGTTGAGTTAAACACTTGATCGATTTGATATATTTGGTGTGGGTTGGTTGGGTTTACGCTTTTGAGAAAATAGTGCAATGCCTTCTACAACTGTGCACGCTCCTGTTTTGACGGGTTTAGATTAAACTATGAGTCAAATCATTAGTAACATTTTTTACCATGGTTAACCAAAATCAAAGCTTTAAAATTAAAACCAAACCAAATCCGTTATAACGGTTTGTCTTAGTTTTAGTTTCACAGATTGAGCTTAGGATGAAGGGGTGCACCCCTTATGAGATGGGGGGAATTTCTACCCACTCAATCGTGATGTGTCATGTCATTTCTCTCTCATTCACCACTCTTGCCCAAAAAACCATACCATAGGGGTAAACTAATTTTTTTAAACTACTTAATAAAAGTACAATAAATTAAATAAAAACATTACATTAAATTAAAAATAAAAAACATTACATTAAATCAAATAAAATAAAAAAACATTACATTAATTAAAAATACTTAAAATAAACTAGATTAAACTAACTAAAATTACTACTCTTCGTCGGATTCCACCAATAGGTGAGGTAAATCCATTCTTCCGAGATGCTCAACGAGATCATGTTTTAGTCTCTAATGCGTATTGACATACGAAACCTATGACGAAAAATATCTTCGTTGTATTTCGGTTCTTCGACAAAATAATCCGCCATAAGGGTTTCGTGGCCACTCTCACAATGATGACGAAGATAACGTTTCTTACTAGATGTGCATGTGTCTTGTAGTTCGGCTTCTTCGAGGAGTTTTTGAAAAAAACTTATGCTACCATCAGATGAATCACTGCTATCGGGTGGGAAAAACACTGTTATTTCTTCCACTTTTTTTAAAATAAAATAGGGGTAAAGATTTAGTTTTGGAGAAATGAGGAAATGAGTTAGTGTGAATTTGTTTAAAATGGGTATAGGTTTATATAGTTTAAATATATAAAAAACCTATTTTTTAAAGTAGATTTAGTTTTGAAGAAATGAGTTGGTTTGAATTTGTTTAAAACGGGTATAGATTCATATAGTTTAAATATATAAAAAACCTATTTTTTAAAGTAACGGCTATATAACCGATGAAAGTAAAAAAACATGCCCCCCAACGGTCATTTTCATGCCATCCATCATCTCCCCACATGCGGTGAATTGTCCCCGCTTTGT
The DNA here is from genome assembly GCA_030545235.1 of Helianthus tuberosus. Classification (NCBI taxonomy): domain Eukaryota; kingdom Viridiplantae; phylum Streptophyta; class Magnoliopsida; order Asterales; family Asteraceae; genus Helianthus; species Helianthus tuberosus. The sequence goes on along the minus strand of CM060366.1, from coordinate 154,826,510 downwards.
AGCTTCCCCGACTTTGTAGCTTCCCCGCGCAGCATGAGGGGTCGGCAGCGGTGTTCCCCGTGCTGCAAAGGGGTTCACCGCACACCACACCCCATGTCGCTTCCACCCGGTTCACCCTTACTGAATCTTTATAAAAAAACAAAAAAAGGGGGCTAAAAATACCATTTTCCCTATATTAATTAGGAAGTTACTATTCAATTTTGTTTTTATCCTATTGGTCCACTTATTCAAATTTCTTTCACCCATTGGTCAATCCCTTCATCTCCCCATCTCCTCTCTCTCTCCTGATACAACCACCGCAACCACCATGTCAAACACGATGCTCAACCAAAACCGTCAATGACAGTTTGTTTATTCTTGCAGCGAAGATTCGTACAAGATGGTGCGGTTGAAGTTCTTCCAAAGACACTGGCTTGAATCAAGATTGGTACAATTATATTGTATTTTATATTCGTTTGTTTATTTTTGTAACCGGTATTTTACTAGAAGAATTTCCCACAAATAACGAGAGTCTCGTTATTATATATTTTGTTATATATTTTAATAAAAAAGTGAACCTAATTCCTACAATCTTAAAACAGACTTTCGTGAAGATTGTTGCTACAATCTTAAATCCCTTCTCTACGAGGATTTAGGTTCACGAAAGTTAAATTTTAATGGGATTTTTGTTAAAATCTTGTAAATATTTTTGGGGAAATATATATGTAGTACAAACGAGTCGGATTAATTTTATGATTGGAGTACAATCTTTAATCCGAATACCGTGTTACAAAAACGAACATTTTGATTCAAGTTTTAGTTTTCATGGGTTTTTTGTTCGTGTTTAGATAAACGGAACCATACCCAAAATAATATGTATTTCAATATGTTTTGAAATACTTAAAATTTTCTAATGAGCGTATTAGAAAATTTTATTTTATAACCCCTTACAAAAGTGTTTGTAAAATTTAATTTCTTTTTAATAAGCTTTTAGTAACCATAATTGATATATTAATGTTGGTTTTAAAAGTCTTAGAAATATATTTATTTTCTAATGAGCATATTAGAAAATAATTATTTTATAAAATAACTAGTTTTAATATCTTCTAACGAGCGTGTTAGAAACGTTGTTGAAAGAATAACAAGATTAAAACTTTTTATATGTTCTAACGAACGTGTTAGAAACAATAGTTTAAAGGTTTAGATTTTCTAACGAGCGTGTTAGAAAATATTATTTTCCAAATAATTACCGACGAGCGTTTTGGAAACACCTTTTTTTTGGATAATAATAATAATAAACCTTATAACGGTTTCGTTTAAATCATTAAATTTCTAACAAGCAAGTTAGAAATGGATTATTTACATAAATGTTAAAATGACTTGGTATTTGTTTATTTCAATGAGCGTATTGGAATAGTTTATTTTTATTAACTTCAAAACAAATATTGCAATCGTTTATTTCTAACGAGCGGGTTAGAAAACATTTATTTTTATAAACCAAAAACGGCTTATGGCAATAAGTGTGTCCGTTTAAATTTCTAATGAGCATGTTAGAAACGGTTTTCTTTATAGAAAACCAAATATTTTGAATGTTTTGTGAAACGTTTAAAATCTAATGGCGTATTAGAATTAGTTTATCTTATAACCAATTTTTTTTAACGATTTGCAATCATTAGTTTCTAAAGAGCGGGTTAGAAACGGGTTAACTATAATAAACTATTTAAGTTGATTTGTAATCGTTTTATACATACTTTCTAATGAGCGTCTTAGAAAATGTTTATGTTTATTTCTAACGAGCGTGTTAGAAAACGTTTATTTAAATAAACCGAAAGTGGCTTATGAGAATAAGTGTATTCGTTTTATTTCTAACGAGCGCGTTAGAAACGGTTTACTTTATAAAAACCGAATATTTTTTAATGTTTGTTAAACATTTGAAATCTAATTAGCGTATTAGAATTGGTTATCATACAAACAACTTATTTTAACGATTGGTAATCGTTTATTATCTAACAGCGGGTTAGAAACGGTTTGAATATAATAAACCAATTACTAAAACGATGTATTCGTTTTATTTTCAAATGAGCGAGTTTGAAACTGTTTTATTTAATAAACTATTATAAGGTTTATTGTCTTGATTTGTAATCAAAACATAAATATATATAGTTTAATTAAAAAAAACACTTGCAAAAACGAGAAATGTTTGAATGAATAAAACATGTCTTTGCAAATTATAAGTGATTCTATACTTCCACGAGAAGTATAACGTCTTGAACCATATAATAGTCTTGGAAAGACTATTTTGTGAAAAACAACTCGATGTTGTTATAGACATAATAAGTTGCTTAACTACTTGCGAGAAGTTAATTGTAAACAACTTTATATTTTGGACAACTTGTGACTATTCAAGTTTAGAGTTCCAAAATGAGCTAGTACCTCAAAACATGACACTGAACGATATAATTGCGTTTATTTTGGTCAAAAGTGTTGAAGATAATAACACTTTGGCATTTGATGTTTAGACATCTTTAGTGTATCCGTTTTATTTTTGTCCACTTTTATTTTATTATAAATGGTAGACTATCGTTTGCGTTTATTTCACATAAACAAATGGTTTAAATATAAGAAAAGATAAATATTTATTTTGAACTACTAATAATTTGTCAAAATGATACACATTTTGGGACAAAGTGTAAAAAATAATTTACACAAACACAACGAGCGGGTTGTGATCATGACTTATGTAATAAGTCACAAATCTAACATCAAATGCATAACGGCGTCGTAAGAAACGTGGTGAATGGTTTGAGATGAAATGCACGAAAACGAGATATGTCATCTAATGTTGAGAGCATCAACATGGAAATGCACATGTAAGTTTTCAAAGAATATAACATATGAAGGAAATATATGTTATTATTGTAAATGATTTTAATAAATTTAGCAAATTTATTAACATAAATTTACAATAGTGATGGACTTGTAAATGCTTCTACAACCATCAATGTTGTTTAAACTATGTGGAGGCTTGGTCCTCAATTTGGGAGAGTATCCCAACACATGGGATTAATGAAACAACAACGTAAATATATATATGTTAGTGCATCCGTCTGTCGACTTCGTCTTGTATCGAGTCTTATACTAGATTTGTTAGATCAGGGCGCGTTGTACGAGAAATAGGGTAGGAGTTATGTGTATTTGAGGTAATTTCGTTTGAAATGACAAGAGACACTTTCAAACGAAATTAACTAGTTAATTTCGTTTGAAATGCTCCTTGCCACATTCAAACGAAATTACAGCTCCTATATATACCCTCCATACGATTTCATTTGTAACCTTCTTGTTTCCGACGCCGAGGTGCTGTCGAAGTGTCTATGTGCTGTAATTTGCTCAGAGATCAATAAACGAGACAGTTAATAGTGAATACAAGCTAAACAAAGACAGAATCAATGAATTCCGCCTCTGATTCTGTCTGAGCACTCTTCTGATCGACTCGTTAGGTCATTTCACGATCCTACATGTGGTATCAGAGCTCATGAGGAAGAGTTCTTACTATTTAGCTCGTTTTCGCTGGAAAATTCTGATTTCTACACCTTCTTTTCAAAATTAATCAAGTTTTCACGGTTAAAAACGACTGATTTTTACATATCATGTGCGTAATGTTGTTTTAACAAACCCTTGAAAGTTTCAGAACTAAAATCGGCTTAAAACTTGATCAATTTGCCAAAATTTGGACCGAAATGATGACATCACCCTGATTTCGTTTGAAATAGCTTGATGATTTCGTTTGAGAGTGCATCTTTTAACTGATTTCATTTGAAAATACATGTTGATCTCGCTTGAAACATGCATTCCGTTTGAACTGATTAGTTAATCTCGCTTGAATTGAGTAATTTCGTTTGAGGAGATTCAAACGAAATCAGATATTTCGTTTCAGAGAGGTATTTCGTTTGAAGGTGTGGTGTTTCAAACGAGATTGGTGATTTCGTTTGAAATCGTAATTTTGTTTGAGAAAGGTATTCCGTTTGAAAGAGGATCTAGTTTGAACTTGTGATTTCGTTTGAACAGGATTTCAGATTGTTTTTGAAGTATGGCGAAAATGTTTGATGAACAAGAAAATGATTATCTTGAAAGATTTAATGATTGGTATCACGGGTATTTGGACGATAGTTATAGAGATGTGAGAAAAGATGGTTGGGTGAAAAGGTTTAAATACTTTGTGTATTTGAAAAATGAAACATTGGATGATCTGGCAAACCGATATGAAGTTTTACTTGAGCGTTTAAAATGTCATGAGATATATTTGACAGATGTTGAAAAAATAGCAAAGTTTGCAGATGCATTACCTGTTGAATGGGATGATATACTGAAAAGTATAAAACAGGATTCTGGTTTTTCAAAATTACATCTAAAAGGTTTCATCAGCAAACTTAAAACTCATGAATATGAAAATTACAAGAAAAAGAGAGAATTGATGGATAAAATAAAAGGAAATATTGATAAAATGAGTTTGGATGTAATTGATGAAATAGATAAAAGAGTTGGTGTATGTCTTGTAGCAAAAAATGTTTTGACATATGATAACAAGAGGGGTTGTTATATTGATGAGAATGCGAATCCTCTTGATTTCGTTAAAATTTTTTGTGCAGGTACATTCAGGTCAAAGACAAAAGAAATTCCAAAGAAGGAAGAATCTGTGAAGATTGAATCTTCGGATTCTGAACCAGTATGCTCAAAATGTGATAAATTTGAAGCTGACAATGTCAAACTCTTGAAGGATGCGGAAAGTTTGACATTGGAAGTCAAAAGGATGAAGGATGAGAAGCAATCTGATGATAAACAGATTCTTATTTTGCAGGAAAATTTTGAGAAGTTGAAATCTGAAAATGTCAAACTGTTGAGTGGTTTGAACAGTTTGACATTAGAAAACAACAATTTGAAAGAAAATGAAAAAGATTTTGAAAAGAAAATAAAATTTTTTGAAAATGAAAAAGTAAAAACTGAAAAAGAATTTCAAAGTCAAATAAAGATTCTTGAAGATCAGAGATCTGTTTTTAGCAAGAATAACATTGAAAAACAAAGTACAATAAACTCTCATCTTCAGACGATTATTCGACTTGAAAAAGAAGCTGAAAATGCTCGGAATAAAATCAAAGAGCTTGAAGAGAAATTGAAAGGTTTTGTGATCTCGTCAGAATTTCTGAATCATCCTTGTCCAAAACCGATCAATTCTGTTCCAATAAGTGACAATGTCACAAACTTTGACAAAGTCAAAGTTGAAGATTGTGATGAGAAAACTGATGATGAAGTTGAGAAAAGAAAAATATTTTTGAAATTAAATGAAATGTTTCAAGAAACTGTTCTACATTCTACTGAAAAAGGTGAATGCTCAACGCAAAAACCTGTAAAGAAGAATGTGGAACAAAAACAAAAGGATAAAAAACCAAAAAATGTTCAAAAAGAAAATAAAAGGTCATCGGTTCAATCATCCAATCGTGATAAAAAATCACAAAAATTAGAAAATCAAAACTCAAAAACTGTTGGTAATAAGTGGTGCAGGTTTGACCACAGTGCTTCAAAGACAAATCCAGCGTTCAGGAGGAGTGATAATTATCACCAAGCCAAACAGTGCTATGATCTGAATGTTTGGACTGAAAGTGGTGATTGGTACGATAACAGAGTGTGTTACACTTGTGGTGTTCGAGGACACATTGCTGTTAACTGCCAAAGTTGGAGTTTTGAGACGAGAAGATGCTTTGAATGCAATATCAAAGGACACATTGCCAGGGATTGCCCAATGAGATCAATGGGGAGATCGAGGGCTGAATCTCAGAAAATGACAAAGAAGAAACCAGTCAAATTCGAAGCAAAGCCCAAAGAACAGAAAGTTCTAGAACCGAAAGTGAAGCTTTCGCAGGGGCAAAAAGATAGACTGAGGAAGAAGAGGAAGAAAGCGAGAGAGTATCTCGAAAGGATTTTGTCCTCGGATACAACTGGTAAAACAGATAAAAGTTCTGATAAATTGTCTTGCTCGCCAAAGAATAATAAATCAAGCAAAACAGATTCATCAGATACAAATCTGAGGACGAAAGAGGGAAAGAAGAAAAAGAAAGTTGGTGGTGATGAATTTGTTTCTTCGGAAACAAATGAGCCACGTGTTGGCAATGAATCTGACTCATCAAAGTCAGACAAGCCAAGTTCAGGCGATGAATCTGGTGTGGTAAAGCCAGAAGAGCCATGTGTTGAGGTAAAAGTTGAGAATTCTGGTCTAACAATGGATGATGCAAATTTTCCACCATTGTTGAACAAGAATTCAAAATCACCCAAGGACAGTCAGGCTTGGGTGAATCTGTTTAAATGAAAAACCTGACTTGCCGGAGCTCCCAGGTTGGTAAGAGTGGAGCAGGAATTGGCACATTTCTTGAGAAATTCACTTCAGTGATATTTCGACTTACAAATGGTAAATCAGGGACATTAAGTTGTACTTGATTTTCTACTAGTGATTGTGTTGAGAAAATTGGAAAATTTTGAATCCTACAAGTGGTAGAGGAAAACAAGGTGATAAGATCCCCATGTTTTGAAAAATGACTCATAAAACTTATTTTTCGGAAAAACCATTTTGATTAAAACAAACTTAAGTGTTTTGAAATCACTATGGGAAAATGTTTTGTTGTCAGGGGGAGTTTTGATTGTTTATGCCAAGTGGATGGCGATTTGAAGTGATTCGATATCAGTTGTCACATTATTGTATAGTTTGTTTTCAAATTTCCTAAAATGTGTTTGCATTTTAGGGGGAGTAAGAAATTTTAGAAAATCCAAAAACATTTGAAAATTTGAAAAAGACAAAAACATGATAAAATGAAAAATGAGTTTTGTTGTAGAAAAGAGGAAATGATCGTAGATCAGTTGGACTGTCACAGCATGCTAAAGAAATAGAATGATAAAATGTGATAAATTGTCTCACTAAAGATGTGACGATAGGCTCAGCTAGACTTGTAGATTTGCGATAACGATACAAACTTAAATGAAAAAGCCTAGTTCTAGTGGGAAACATGGTCGAAAGCATAGTACTTAGTTTTGTCCTTCTTGATTGTGTGCCTACTCAGTAATCGCTGATTGTCGAAAGACATAAAACTGGTTAAGTTTGTGAACTTTCACAACTTTGCTGAAAAGTCGCTGTGATTGTGCATTTTATTTTGCAAAGATTTAAACTTGTTTTATTTCTTTATTTTGTTTAAGCATTGGACATCCTCTGCGTATACGTGAGTATCGACCTGGATGTTATTGCCTAAACGTTCTGCTTTATTTTCTTTGGTGTTTTGTTTAAGCTTTGGACCTCCTCTGCGTATACGGAAGTATCGACCTGGTGGTTAAAGCCTAAACAACTTCAACTTGATTTTTATTTTTCTTATTTTTTTTAAACATTGGACTTTCTCTGCGTATACGGAAGTATCGACCTGATTGTTAATGTTTAAACATTCTGCTTTGTTTTCGCACAAATCACAGTTGATAAAAGTTTAAAGGCATTACTTGAGTCAGTGTATTACATGATGAGGGGATATGCTGAGATCGTGGGGTCCATAAGAACTTAGTGCAAAATTAATATACCTTAACGTATCAATAAGCATTTCGAAAGTTTTTAGTTTGAGTTTAAGTGGACAACAATATCGTCAATCAATGTGAATCGTTTAGAACTGAAAATGTTTAAAGCTTAACGGTGCTAGTGATTGGTCACATAAACTGATATGATCCTCTTACACAAACTCACAAAAATATTGTTTGTAAATATTTCTTTGTTACATTCCTTTATTTCAAAAATCCAAAAAGATTTTCGGAGTGTTTTAGCATAAACTTTTGAAAAATACAAAAAGATTTTCGACAACTGATGTTGAAGAGCTGATATTCAAAATTCTAAGTGCTAAACAGGATGAACAGGGTTGGAAGTGTGTGCTTAAATGAAGAAATGTGTTTTTGAAGAAAGAAAGTTTGATTAGTTAATCAAGATCATTAATTTAAACTTGATGTAACTATTATGATTGAATTGTTTCTACCAGTAAGTTTTTCTTATTGATTTAAGTAAAAACTTATGGTTTGGTTGAAAATTGTGTAGGTGATGAGCTTGATGTAACACCCTAGTTGCTATTTAACGGTTTTACATTTAAACATCAAAAATAGGATGTATAGTTAGGACTACACATGCTATAAAAATACGGGTTTATTAAAACTTTTACAAATCATAAGTTATTTGAGATAACGTGATCGGATTCGTCGTTTAGATTTATGACAAGGCAATGTGCGGAAGCGTGAATCTTTATTTTGTTCGGTTCTTCTTTGAGCTTGATCGTCTTTCGGCATCCAAAATGTACCTACATTTCATAAACATGAAATGCTTTAGTCATACGGGGATTAAAATGTGTCTAAACAAATCCGGTAATGATAATGGAAGGAAAAGAATCCCAACGTTAAACTCTTGATCTCAAAACAAAGATTTCCAACTGGCCTCCACCGTAACTTACGGTGGGCACCGTAAGTTACGGTGGCCCCTGTATTACAAATCTCCTACCGTACTTCAGTAGGCAACCACCGTAACTAAATCAGCTCCACCGTAAGTTACGGTGGACACCGTAAGTTACGGTGGTCCCTGCATTCAACCTTTCCATTTTACCGTTTATTGACACGAAAACTTCCGTATCTTTCAATCCGCTTATCCGTTTGACCTACCGTTTCTTCCTACATGATTGTAATTTGATCCTCCATCATATGGAGTTTAAATCCAACATTCGGTTTAACAACATTTCAGACTTTTAAGTCTTCGGCTTATTACCCTTTTTACCAATTTTTGACCCGTTCGATTCTTTATCAAACAAACAAGTTTGTTTGACCCTTATTTCTCATAAACCTATTAAATTCAATGATGTTTAACATATTAGGTTCCAATTACAGGTTTATATACCTTCTTAAACCCATTTTCACTCATAGGCTTATTTTGACCCGTTAAGGGTATTAAGCATATTTAAGCACAAATCGCTTTCATTCGTTTCTAAATACTTATGTCCACATTTCTAATCAAATGATCTAACACCACAACTATATTTGTGGTGGATTCAATGTGGTGATTTATATATTCCAAATTTTCCCCCTTCAAATCATTATTTTACGACAAAGACTCTTTATAGAGTCATTTGACCAATATTTTACATCTTTCGCTTTTCATACTTATTCGAAATATTTATTTCATCCTATCACTTATTTCAAAACAACCATTATGGTTCGTTTGCTCAATTTCGCTTACAAGGGCGTTTTAGTCAATTTTTTTAGTCCTTCTTTTACGACGAAAGACTTTTAGTACTTGTTTGACCCAAAAATCCGACTTTTTAACTATTGTCTTGTTTAGAAACCATTATGTTTCTAAAACGTTATAATCATAACTAAATTTATTCGGTTTACCTAAAAGATAACCAAATATCTATGTTTTAACCTTGTCTAACTCTTATAGAACTCCAAATTCTACATGATGAGTTGTATCATCATACATACCTGGCTCGGATCAATATATTGACCTGTTTCAATACCTTTCCTTAGTGGCTGCTAAGTGATAGCGATGTAAGCATCCATGTGCTATTTATTTCCTAAAATCATACAACTTGACAACCCATTAGTCGATATTGTCAAAGGGTAATAATTTCACCTTTTGACCCGTTTGGTCTAAATGACCAATTACCATCGTCAAATTGTCAAATTACTATTTTGCCCTTAATGGTTATTATGATTTAACTTATATGATAACCATTAAAAGTACATATTTCATTCGTCATAATATGATCGAATTACCGATTTAACTCATTTTTAGCCATCACTATGTGTTCTTATCATATTTGATTATCTTGTTCCGTACGACTACACGCCGGAACACTATATCTCAATTAGGTATTTGTCTTTTACGTAATTAGTATGACAAAAGAATATTCTAAAATATATGACTAGTGTAAGATATACTTAACTTGCATCCATGCCACGCTTTTCTTTCCGTACTCGCTCCGTTTGACCCGCTTCCTCCACAAGCTTCCACCTAGCTTGTTAGGCGTCAAACTATCATCATATTTCATAAGATGGTTACTTTAGTCATTGTTAATCATAACTATTCCACCTTACGTATTTTTCTATCAAAATTATCATTCGATCTTATTAATGGTCGGTTTGACTACTAAAAGTCAAACTCCCCTTAGCATATAAGATGCACATTCAAGTTCGACAACTAGTTTAAACATTCCAATAATTACCCGGTAGGCATTATTTTTAGGCCCCCGTTTTAACTAAAGGTCTAACTAAGTCTATTGTCTTTTCAACACTTCAACTAGCTCAAGCGATTATCAAAGCTAGTTTGTTCATTCATTTCGCAAGAACTAAGGGTCTCTCATATATGAGCGAAAACCCCATTTCATCCTATTACTAGCATTAATCCAAACATTTAATAAAATCAAGTTCTATCTATCAATTAGTAGATAACATGATCTCATACACTTAGTTACATGAATATGGCTACCAAATTTCATCATAACATTCAAAACCCATTTGTCACACCCCGATTTCCACGTGTCACCGGTGGGCCCGGTGGGGAGTATCGTGACGTGGTTGGCAACATAATAGTCAAACAACACAATATTTAATATGCACAGCGGAAGCAATTTAAAAAGATATAATACAACCGAATTTAATATTGTAATATCAAATGTCACAATATTCGGAAGTTTATCCACAGATGGATCGAAAACAAAATGAAACAATAGTTCAACAAACTTCATGCATCTTAAGCTTGCGAGACTTCTAATGATGCTAAGGAGAAATCCCAGCCAATTTCGCTTAGTACCTGCATTTAATCTTTTTGGGAAAATACGTCAGTTTACACTGGTAAATACAATCAACTGACTCATTTTGGAAAATGATTGAAAATTGGTTTGGATGCACGTGGCATAAACATTTTTATTTAACTTGGGAGAATTATTTAAATATATAATCTTGTGAACGATTTACATGTTGCTTGTGCGTTCAGTAGCCCGGATCTTGTCCGGGTTAAAGATCAATAGACACACCACATTATTCTTTTGTGCATTGACGGGTGTACGCCTACACCCCGCGCTTAAGTCGTGGCCATTTCGTAAAATGATGCCAAGGATATCCGGGACATGGTCATTAACCCCCCAAAGGCTTTAAGTAACAAGACTGTTTAAACGAGCTGATCAAATTTATTCAATTACCCACTCAATGGTGAAGGATTTGATGCCCGATCAAGCGGTATTCTATATACCGTAACCCAAGCCTGTATAGGGAAAATAAGTTAAAAGTATTTACCTGAGCAATGTATAAATCACAATAAGCAAATTGCAAGTAGCTTTTACTGGTACTCCTAATCTGGAACGAAGGTTTATAATAACCTATTAGAATCCTAACGGGTCTTTAATTAAGCTTAAGCTTAGACCGGCTAGTTTCAAAGACACGGTTCGTACGCACGATTAAGCGAAGACCGGATAGAATGTGATTTAGACCCGACAAGTTCAGAGACTTGTTTAATATGGGTATTTCATACACATTCTGGATTTTGAGATAAAACCGATAAGGTTTGACCCGTTTCGGCTAATTTATGTAAACTTGTTACATAAACCGAACCAAACGCGTAATAAGCGTAACGGGTATCCGTAAGATCCATATACAGGTTTCCTAATTTAATATGCTTCAAATATGTTGTGACATCAGTAATATGTCTTTTATTATGCCCGAAACGAATTTAAACACAAACTATGCCCCGTAGGGGTAGTTTGGTCATTTTAAAGGTTGTAAAAGAGTTTAAGTGTCAACCTGAGTTACAGGCCTGATGTAATCAGAAAATATACTCAATTTGCTAAGTTATATCAGTAGGTTAAAGTATATAAGTGAAATTTATCAATTATAACCAAACTATGCCCCGTAGGGGTATTTTGGTAATTTCACATAAGCCGAAAAGCTCAAAACTGAAGTCTGAGTTTATCAACCTTTTCTTACTGTTAAAATATTATAATTTGCCTTAAATATTAGTAGGTATCAACCCTTGTATGTTTATTATAGTTATAGCACATACTATGCGTTAAAAACGCTTAAAAAGGCGATTAGAGGCCATTTCCGGGTTTGATACATAAATCTGATATTTTTATATTTCCAGAAGGCTTAAAATAATTTATTTATCATATGTGATCAGTAGCAAAAGGTTTGGAGTCGTTTAGATATGTAAAACTCATTTTATAGCCCGTAAGGGCAAAACCGACAATTACCCGATTAAGCCTACGACTATGAGTTATGCTCAGCCTAAAATTAGTTAAAAATCTTTAAAAATCCCAAAATAATATATTACATCAGTGGGTAAAAGATTTGATACCAAAAAGTGTGCTTAAGTAGGCTATACGCTAAATATGCCGTTTAACTAACATAAAGCTTTAATTTTACGCTAACGAGCATAACTCTTAACCTACACCTCAAACTGATGTCAAATTTTGTATGCAAGTTTATATATCAGTAATTAAGGTTTCTACTCTGTTACATTTTTAAAAATCACGTTTTAAGGTGAAAAGGGCATAATGGTCAACATATGAGCAATTAACGGAATCATGCGTAATAATCGGTTAACTAATGAACCATAGTGTATAATCACAGAGGGTTATACTAGCATGTAACCTGGTCCAAATGAAGCTCTAAGGCATTTCTAAAACATACCATAACGGGTCAGAACTGAAAGTCAAAGTATAAGTCAAACTATGCGACTTTCGGTTCCGAACCGGGTCTAAACAGGAAATTGTCGGGTTGAACATGTTTAGACATGTCCTTACACTAATTACCAAGTTATATTAATGATCAAACAGGTTGTATATGTTCTACATTGCTAATTATGCATAAATTGTAATTCACACATTCTGTTGACTTTTTAAATACAAGTTTGACCCGACATTTGACCTAGTTAGAGTGGGAATCAGGGGGAACCCTTTTAAGGGTTTATTACCCACATAATTACCAACTTATAACTACTTTTGATTCGACTAATCACTGGACCATTAGTGATAAATCTTAAAGTCAACCGTTAATTACGACGGTTTGACTTTTAAGCTAAAACTAAGCTAAAACTTAATTAAGAAAGGATTAGGAGACTTATTGAAGTCCTATGCACGAAATGTGATCAGTTGAGAGAAGGCTTGAGCTCCAGAATTGATCAGAAGTGCAGGAATGAAGGTGTGATCAAAGTGGTAAAGCATGAGGCCTTTTATAGTGAAATTCTTACCACAAATTGTTGACACCAAGGTCTAACACTGACCACAAATCATCAACATGTGTCCCTAAGTGTGTAGGACTGTTTAGGGGTCGCCCATGTTGCATTAATGTCGATTAAAGGTCGGTTCTGCGCATTTCCATGCTGCTGTTCGCTGATTCTGCTTCTGGGCGGTTAACGCGGCCCGCGTAAAAGACCTTAAGGTCTTACGCGGCCCGCCTTGACCCTGAAATCAGATTAAGCATTTTCTGTTTTCCGCATGCATGTCTCTTGGCCTTTCGAAAGGGCAACTCAGTATTTTCTTGCAATTTGACCCCCTTATATTTATTTACAAGGGCCTTAAGGCTTGTACCCACTTTGCCAAGTCCCTGGACATTTCCGGTTAACCCGGAAAGTCATAACTTTCAACGTTAACGCTTTAAACCCTTGTATACGAATTTGATCATAACTTTCTCATACGATAACGAAACTTTATGAAATTTCTATCGTGCATTCTAGTGAGCATAATTAATAGTTATAAAGCTTCGGGTTTGTCAAAAGGTCACTCAGAGGTGTAACTTAAACATGTTGACACATTTAACCCCTGTAGTTTGAAATCTCTCACTTTTAGCTTCGCATGATCCATGATTTATTCGTTTGATGCTACAAACATCATGTAGGGTTATTGTACAATATATTTACTCACTGTTGACACTTAGAATACGTATATTCACATACTTTCCATGTTTGTCAACTTTAGTCCTTTCAGAATATTCTTTCACACGTTTAAACATATGACACGTGTCTATACATTATAGGACGTGAATTTTCGAGGTGTTACACCATTTCAATCATGTATGAACAAGTACCCAAATTCATGGTTAAATCGAACACCTTCTATTTGTTATCATGCATGTTGATTCTAAGTATAGTTATATCATCAAAATCATCATAACATTAAAACCCACTTATCTAAGTGTGTTAATTCATCAAATCCTTCAATTCATAGCATGTTATGTATGATTTTCACTTGGGGTTTCGTTCCTAAGCAAGTATACATCACTAATCTAGCCCTATCTTCTCTAATCCATGCCTAATTCGCGATTAGGATGATTATCGACTTTTTACAACTTCATGAATGTTAGAAATTCGACATACCTTAAGATCCCCTTGACTTGGTGATCACGAATATGTGCTTGAATTTCGATTTGGGTTTGATTTGCCCTTCCAATTTTCTTGATTTGTGCTTGTTAGGGTTTTGAGCTCAAGATGTTCTTGGCTCCTGTGGATATCTCGACCAGAACACACACTTTAAGTGTGTGTTTTGGTGTTTAACTTTTGTTTTAATAAAACAAGTTTCCCCCCTGACAATATTAGTCCCTCATGTTTCCTTTTGATTAAATTAAGCTATAACTCACCATTAGTCACTTAATCACATGCTACTAACTAGGTTAATTATTCCTTGTTACTTTAGCGGGTTCGGGAAGTTATAACCCGTTATGTTTTTAAGTCCCGTTAACTCGGGCCTTTCGTAACTTTATTTCCTCAAGCATTTATTTTCCTTTTTAATTAATATTAGGATTATTTGTTTAAGTCCTAATACTCGCCGGGTTAGTTTTACCATTAACAGTATTTTATCCGTCTTTTAGTACCCACGTGGTTTGACTACCAAACCCGTTTTCGGGGTGTTACAAGTCTACCCCCCTTAGAGAGGTTTCGTCCTCGAAACCTTTTCTTACATAATTCAATGAGTTTAAACTCAATGTATTTGATCCGAGAATTCTTTTAAACATTACTTATACTTTTAACCAATTGTTAGTATTACCAGATAAGTATGGTAACATCTTTTTGGTCACTAATTGTCTACGTATCTCATACGATATAGTGCAACTTGAAATAACGTAATCTCGTTATGTCCACTAGTTTAGTTAACTTAGCGATATCCATCGCTTTCATATACTATCGAATTCTTTATGAATCCGTTACTTTGACCCGTTTAAAGGTCTTTAGTGAAATCTTTCACTTTTAGCAACAAATTCTTTTGTTTTCAAATTTATTTATTCGGTTCAGTTATACCGAATCTACCGCTTACAAGCAAACCAAATTTCTTGATTTAAATTGCTGACCTTAACCAGTCTCACTAACTAGACTTGTTAGTCCAGTTATTTCTACCGCTCACTTGGTTATAATGTGATTCTACCTCACATTGCATTTCTTCACCGTGATCGTGTCACATCATGTTTAATTCATATCAAAATTTCATTTTCGAAAATATCACTTTTCGAATATAACGTCTTGCGCCTATCAGTGTCAAGACTTGAACCTTTCATGCTTAATATTCAATTTCCTATCAGGATTCATATTTGTGAAAACGTTATTTCTTACTAAAACCAAAGTTTTAGTTTAGGATCTTCTCTTTATCTTTTGTCAATTATCCGTACCAGGACATTGACAGTCTGTAATTTATTCTTTTACAGTCTTAGTTTTATGTGGGAATTCTCTACTGGTTCCCTCGCTCGTCTAAGTAACCTGTAGACTCTTTCACTTAGCCTCGTAGGCTATTTCTTTAGGCTTTCACCTCTTTAGAGCGTTGCCTTTATGATTCTTTTCCTTTTTATTCATGACCCATGGGTCAGTTTAGTCCCGCAGACCATTACACTGTTTATAACCCGAAGGTTATAATGATCCCGTAGATCGTCCTTTTTATAATTGAAAATCATTTGTTTTTGCATCAAAATTTCGTTCATTCCGACTGTGATTCGTGTCCACAATCATTTCATATTTAATTTCGACCCATTACATGGGTTCATTAATATCTCGCGCTTTCCTTTATTCGGTTTGCGCTCATATTTGTATTCAATCTCGTCCCATTACCGGGCTCATTATCCTTTCCAATGTTACGTTTTATCTAACCCGTTTAACTTGTTCGTGTGAGTTTCACCACTTTTGATAGTCAACCTTATCCTCTATGCCTTAGTATTCTTGGTAGTCGGTTTGTATTTTCATTTACTTAGTTATTGTCCCTTCCCTTGGGTCCATTGTACTAACGTAATACGCTTCCGTCTTCAGGCTTGCGTTTACGTTTATTATCAAATATTTTACTTATTTGATCTGTTTTGGGCACCTTTTCGATTCGTCCCATTCATCATGTCCTTACTACATCGGACATAAATGTGTCCATCATAAGAAGTTCATGGTACCACGTGTTCACTACTTACTTGGCCAGAGTAAGCTATCAACACCTGATATACATGACCTTTTTATAATTTTCACATTACACCCCATGTAAGTAATGCCTCTATTTGTTTTTCTTGGAAACAATATCCCGGATAGGTATTCTATTCAGGTTTTCCAAGTTTCTAATTTACATATGCAACAATCATTCTCTACATGTTTATTGCATATTGCTATTTGTGCGATTATATTTAAAAGCGTGCACCTGGTAATGCTTGCCCCGACGGGCGTTCCTTGCCATTAACCTTGTTCGCGGTCGTTACACGATTTAGTCCTTGGTGAGCATGCTCCTCTTGTCATACTTCGGACCGTTCCTCTATCATATCCGTAATTTGTTCAACCCTTGTCATATTTAAATGCAAGTGTCCTTCAATTAAGACATTCACAAAAGTTAGTAATTTCAACATTAATAAATGCACGTATTGTAATACAAAGCTTTTTACTCTACGTGATTTCGTTAACTATACTAATCATTTTCGTTGGTGTAACGTGTATTACACGATACCCTATGTGTTGTTCACAACATTTTAATCGTACTAGACCATTAACATACTTGTACTTACCGGATTTGCGATCAAGCCTTGAACCGAACACCAATCTTTATTAAGAGCATAAGGTTTAAGTCCAAGCATAGTTTTCCCACCATACTTGAATCTCTTAAACCAGGGCTCTGATACCAACTTGTAACACCCTAGTTGCTATTTAACGGTTTTACATTTAAACATCAAAAATAGGATGTATAGTTAGGACTACACATGCTATAAAAATACGGGTTTATTAAAACTTTTACAAATCATAAGTTATTTGACATAACGTGATCAAATTCGTCGTTTAGATTTATGACAAGGCAATGTGCGGAAGCATGAATCTTTATTGTGTTTGGTTCTTCGTTGAGCTTGATCGTCTTTCGGCATCCAAAATGTACCTACATTTCATAAACATGAAATGCTTTAGTCATACGGGGATTAAAATGTGTCTAAACAAATCCGGTAATAATAATGGAAGGAAAAGAATCCCAACGTTAAACTCTTGATCTCAAAACAAATATTTCCAACTGGCCTCCACCGTAACTTACGGTGGGCACCGTAAGTTACGGTGGCCCCTGTATTACAAATCTCCTACCGTACTTCAGTAGGCAACCACCGTAACAAAATCAGCTCCACCGTAACTTACGGTGGACACCGTAAGTTACGGTGGTCCCTGCATTCAACCTTTCCATTTTGCCGTTTATTAACACGAAAACTTCCGTATCTTTCAATCCGCTTATCCGTTTGACCTACCGTTTCTTCCTACATGATTGTAATTTGATCCTCCATCATATGGAGTTTAAATCCAACATTCGGTTTAACAACATTTCAGACTTTTAAGTCTTCGGCTTATTACCCTTTTACCAAATTTTGACCCGTTCGATTCTTTATCAAACAAACAAGTTTGTTTGACCCTTATTTCTCATAAACCTATTAAATTCAATGATGTTTAACATATTAGGTTCCAATTACAGGTTTATATACCTTCTTAAACCCATTTTCACTCATAGGCTTATTTTGACCCGTTAAGGGTATTCAAGCATATTTAAGCACAAATCGCTTTCATTCGTTTCTAAATACTTATGTCCACATTTCTTATCAAATGATCTCCCACCACAAATATATTTGTGGTGGATTCAATGTGGTGATTTATATATTCCAAATTTTCCCCCTTCAAATCATTATTTTACGGCAAAGACTCTTTATAGAGTCATTTGACCAATATTTTACATCTTTCGCTTTTCATACTTATTCGAAATATTTATTTCATCCTATCACTTATTTCAAAACAACCTTTATGGTTCGTTTGCTCAATTTCGCTTACAAGGGCGTTTTAGTCAATTTTTTAGTCCTTCTTTTACGACGAAAGACTTTTAGTACTTGTTTGACCCAAAAATCCGACTTTTTAACTATTGTCTTGTTTAGAAACCATTATGTTTCTAAAAAGTTATAATCATAACTAAATTTATTCGGTTTACCTAAAAGATAACCAAATATCTATGTTTTAACCTTGTCTAACTCTTATAGAACTCCAAATTCTACATGATGAGTTGTATCATCATACATACCTGGCTCAGATCAATATATTGACCTGTTTCAATACCTTTCCTTAGTGGCTGCTAAGTGATAGCGATGTAAGCATCCATGTGCTATTTATTTCCTAAAATCATACAACTTGACAACCCATTAGTCGATATTGTTAAAGGGTGATAATTTCACCTTTTGACCCGTTTGGTCTAAATGACCAATTACCATCGTCAAATTGTCAAATTACTATTTTGCCCTTAATGGTTATTATGATTTAACTTATATGATAACCATTAAAAGTACATATTTCATTCGTCATAATATGATCGAATTACCGATTTAACTCATTTTTAGCCATCACTATGTTTTCTTATCATATTTGATTATCTTGTTCCGTACGACTACACGCCGGAACACTATATCTCAATTAGGTATTTGTCTTTTACGTAATTAGTACGACAAAAGAATATTCTAAAATATATGACTAGTGTAAGATATACTTACCTTGCATCCATGCCACGCTTTTCTTTCCGTACTCGCTCCGTTTGACCAGCTTCCTCCACAAGCTTCCACCTAGCTTGTTAGGCGTCAAACTATCATCATATTTCATAAGATGGTTACTTTAGTCATTGTTAATCATAACTATTCCACCTTACGTATTTTTCTATCAAAATTATCATTCGATCTTATTAATGGTCGGGTTGACTAAAGGTCTAACTAAGTCTATTGTCTTTTCAACACTTCAACTAGCTCAAGCGATTATCAAAGCTAGTTTGTTCATTCATTTCGCAAGAACTAAGGGTCTCTCATATATGAGCGAAAACCCCATTTCATCCTATTACTAGCATTCATCCAAACATTTAATAAAATCAAGTTCTATCTATCAATTAGTAGATAACATGATCTCATACACTTAGTTACATGAATATGGCTACCAAATTTCATCATAACATTCAAAACCCATTTCAATCATGTATGAATAAGTACCCAAATTCATGGTTAAATCGAACACCTTCTATTTGTTATCATGCATGTTGATTCTAAGCATAGTTATATCATCAAAATCATCATAACATTAAAACCCACTTATCTAAGTGTGTTAATTCATCAAATCCTTCAATTCATAGCATGTTATGTATGATTTTCACTTAGGGTTTCGTTCCTAAGCAAGTATACATCACTAATCTAGCCCTATCTTCTCTAATCCATGCCTAATTCGCGATTAGGATGATTATCGACTTTTTACAACTTCATGAATGTTAGAAATTCGACATACCTTAAGATCCCCTTGACTTGGTGATCACGAATATGTGCTTGAATTTCGATTTGGGTTTGATTTGCCCTTCCAATTTTCTTGATTTGTGCTTGTTAGGGTTTTGAGCTCAAGATGTTCTTGGCTCCTGTGGATATCTCGACCAGAACACACACTTTAAGACTTTAAGTGTGTGTTTTGGTGTTTAACTTTTGTTTTAATAAAACAAATTTCCCCCTTGACAATATTAGTCCCTCATGTTTCCTTTTGATCAAATGAAGCTATAACTCACCATTAGTCACTTAATCACATGCTACTAACTAGGTTAATTATTCCTTGTTACTTTAGCGGGTTCGGGAAGTTATAACCCGTTATGTTTTTAAGTCCCGTTAACTCGGGCCTTTCGTAACTTTATTTCCTCAAGCATTTATTTTCCTTTTTAATTAATATTAGGATTATTTGTTTAAGTCCTAATACTCGCCGGGTTAGTTTTACCATTAATGGTATTTTATCCGTCTTTTAGTACTCACGTGGTTTGACTACCAAACTCGTTGTCGGGGTGTTACACTTGAACATAGTTAAAGCCAGGGTTAGATCTCAAGGTGA
Source organism: Helianthus tuberosus (assembly GCA_030545235.1). Classification (NCBI taxonomy): domain Eukaryota; kingdom Viridiplantae; phylum Streptophyta; class Magnoliopsida; order Asterales; family Asteraceae; genus Helianthus; species Helianthus tuberosus. Next base: position 154,806,121 of record CM060366.1, on the reverse strand, counting down.
TAGCAAATTCCAGACAGCGATCCCATCATGATGAAAGGGGGAGTCTGATGAGGTTAGAGCCAAAGAGAAGATACTGGTACATGATAAGAAAGAAAGAAGACCGATCAAGATTGAAGAGTCGTTATGTTGAAGACTCTCACTGAAGATTCCGTCAACATTCAAGGGGGAGTCTGTTGGTGCAGTTGTCTGTCGACTTCATCTTCGTTCGAGTCTCAGATTGTGAAAGTGCCCGAAGATTGGTAAAGACTGAAGAATGAGAAGACTCGATAATTCAGACTCGTCAACATCCGAGGGGGAGTCTGTTAGTGCATCCGTCTGTCGACTTCATCTTGTATCGAGTCTTATACTAGATTTGTTAGATCAGGGGGCGTTGTACGAGAAATTGGGTAGGAGTTATGTGTATTTGAGGTAATTTTGTTTGAAATGACAAGAGACACTTTCAAACGAAATTAACTTAGTTAATTTCGTTTGAAATGCTCCTTGCCACATTCAAACGAAATTACAGCTCCTATATATACCCTCCATACGATTTCATTTGTAACCTTCTTGTTTCCGACGCTGAGGTGCTGTCGAGGTGTCTATGTGTTGTAATTTGCTCAGAGATCAATAAACGAGACAGTTAATAGTGAATACAAGCTAAACAAAGACATAATCAATGAATTCCGCCTCTGATTCTGTCTGAGCACTCTTCCGATCGACTCGTTAGGTCATTTCACGATCCTACAATATATCACTATAGGCACACGTGAATGTTTTGTTGTTGAGAGTCAATCTAATTGACTATATCTCAAGACTCAAGTGATTTTATACAAAGATCTTTAATCAAAGTGACTTGGATTAAGACTTATGTTTAAGTCTTTAGGAAGTCAATGGTGAAGCCTTGGAGACAAAAAGGCAAACGAGTTATGACCCTAATGGATGGAGTTAACTATGGTTTTGAGACCTTCCTAAAACCAATGGTTTTGGAATGGTGAAATAAAATTTCATTATTGTGTCTAAACTAAGAAACGAATGTTCGGAAGAGATAGTGCTTTATCTCATAAGGCTGTGAAGACTCAGAATAATGCATCTTCTGTTCACATGCTAGAGTATTGTGGTCTAAAGCATGCTAGACTAATACTTGTTAATTTGTATGCTCGACGGAGATTAAATTAACTTTAAACATTCAAAATATGTGACGACACAAGAACGAATTTTGTGCTAAACAAAACTATAAATATAACTTCATTAAAATGCAAGCAATGTGGGGGGAGGAGGCCATTTAAGAAACAAACCCTTTAGGGTATGTGGAAATGGTAGTTGAGAAGTTTTCTCAAACTCGAAATGAAAGGGAGAACCTTTCATCACCCTATTTGGATGCTATCCAATTACACTTAAATGTGGGGTGACTTGCATTTGAATGTGGAAATGGTCGTTGAGAAGTTTTCTCAAACTCGAAATGAAAGGGAGAACCTTTCATCACCCCATTTGGATGCTATCCAATTACACTTTGATGTGGGGTAAAATACACATACTTGTCCCCTGTAAATTGTATAATTATTGTATAGTTTTTATTTAGTTTTAGTATTATATTATAGTATTTGGTGTTTTGGCAGGTCCTGGTGCAAATGGAGCGAAAATGAGTAAAATGTAAATAACCAGCCAGTTAGACAGAGTGGGGTACCAGAGACCGAAGTAGAAATTGTCGCTATTTTCCTTGATTGGTTCGAGCCCGGTATCTATATATTCTTAACAAGAAAGGGCTGCCATATAGTATTATGGGCAGTGGCATTATTATTAAAAGAGAAGACAGTGACATCTATTAAAAAAAGAAAGCCATAGATATTATTTTCTCAAGAGACGGATACATATATTTTAGGAGTTGGACATCATATAATATATGAACTGCAATGAGCTGATGTAATTATTTGAAGTGGAGACGCACGCAAGAATATGAGGGCCAGGCCCACTAGGTTTTCTAATTCATATATTATTATTAATATAAGAGGCAGCCATAATAACATATTTAAAAAAAAAGAGAAGGGATCAGACGCACGAAGACAGGTGTGGAGCCGCACCTGAATTTACGAACAAAGAGCAACATAGGCGAGTTTGGAGCTATCTTCGAGCTGAATTGAAGGTCTTGAAGCCTACGAATCACTGATACAAGTTCAGGACGAAGAATCGAAGATTATCTCGGGTTTTCCATTCCCTTGTTTTGTCGATTTCTTTCTTGAAACTTGTTACTATGAATTCGTGTTTGATTATTTTGGATTTGTTTTCGTTACTTAACATGCTCGGCTAAACTTTTATGCCACCTAGACGTAGTTGAATGGATTGAATAAAGTTTTTACCGTTTTCATTATATGCATGAATATTATGGATTGATTGTGTTCAGTAAAGAGTTTGTTTTATTGATTTGATGCGCATGTGTACTTTAACTTGGTTTATTATTGTCATTTGCTTCGTATGATCCTTAGTGACGGTCTATATCACAACATAGGGTCATATTAGGGTTTAAGATTTTGGTGAGTGTCTATATCACGTAAGAAATCTTAACTCTTTAGGGTAAAATTGCGCAATAACCCCTAGAAGTGATTGGTAGTAATTTGCTAGGTTTTAGTGTTCTGCTAGTCCTAATACCTGGAAAGTGAGGGCTATTGTGTGACAACTCGAATTTCCAAGATTCCATCTTCGCATTATTTACACGTTAATTGTTTAGTCATTTGTTTGCACGACTTATTGCCTTGTAACCATGCACGTTTGTTATATATGAGAAGTTATGTAACTATTATGGTGTTTATGTGTGTAGAGATATAAACTTGTATCTTTCTTTTAAAAGTTAAAAACCTTAAACTGTTGCACCTCAAACCAACTCGATGAAACACTAGAGTTTCACCACACCTTCACCCGACGAAACTCAAGGGTTTCGCCATAACCCACTTCGACGAAACAGAGGAGTGTTTCGCCATCTTTGTCACGACGAAACAGGAGTTTCGCCGGCCCGGGTTTCTCCGAAGCCCAGTTAAGGCCCAACAGTTACAGTTTACGTATTTAAGGGACGTAGGTTACGTGAGTTGTCATTCTTGCAAACCCTAGAGTCTCTCCCTATCCTCTGTGTGACGGCAACCCTTCTCTTGGAAGCTAGATCCTCCCTGTTCGATCTTTCTCACTCGAAATCCATAACTCGGTTAGTATCACACACCTGGTTGGTTTGAGTTCTAAATATATCTGATTGTGTTCAAGGTTACGGTGTTTTGATCAGACTATTGAATGCAATATGAATTAGATACGTATGATTTATTTGGTTACATGACTTTATGTGAGGCTTGATGTCGATCTAGGGTTTTAACAATCAGTGTGTGCTTGAATCGGATGATATTAAACATGTAACTGGTTAATCAAACCGTAGAAGTAAAGTTAGCGCTCGGGATATGATAATCAGATCTGAATTGATGTGTGCTAGTGATTGATAGGACTGGATTTGATAACTGTTCATGTCTGTTCTATATTTGCAAATCATGTTATCGCCTGCTTTTGAACGTTAAACGAGTATGTGATATAGATGCGTTCATGTCAATGATCTGGTAATGAGCAATCTGTGACTAGGCTAGATGTTGATGATCAACTGTTAAGGTAATTAGGGTTCCCGTAGACGCGACGTAACTGATGTACATCGACGAAACACAGATGTTGACGAAACAAGGGGGTTTCACCGAAATGATGCACGACAAAACCGGGTGTTTCGTCGAAAGGGTGATCACGACGAAACTAGGGGGTTTCGTCGAATTGGTAAACTGCACAGTAACTAAGTTTAATTCTATTAAGGGTTAACTGGGTTGGGCAGCTGTTGTTAATGATAAGCATGACTTGCATGAGCTTGTATAACTGATAAATGCTATGTGTTAGTTGTTACTTGTATTTACGTGATGATCTTGACTGTTAGTCGAACTTTGCGAATGTCAACTGATTGTGTATACGTGCATACCATAGGCCTTGACTGATTAATTGGAACCAAGTAATTAATCAAACCGAGCAAACCAAGGTGAGTTCACACTTCTAAGGCATGGGATTCCCGGTGGGTTGGGAATGAGATTGAATAGCTACAACAGAACTTGTACATTTACCACTACTAGACTACTTACCACCGTCCTCGGATTGGGAAGGACGCCAGCGCTAAACCTACGTACTCGCTACGTACCACTGTCCTCGGATTGGGAAGGGCACTTACGTAAAACCTACGTAAACTCACACTTACCATTGTCCTCGGACTGGGAAGGACACTTACGTAAAACCTACGTATTCTCATACTTACTACTGTCCTCGGATTGGGAAGGACACCTATAGATACAACTAGTCTAGAATATACAACATGGGAAACCCCCACTATAGATCATGAAGGTTTGGGAAACAAGGATACTGGGTAACACATGATTTTGAAACAAACTTACTATTTCTGAAACGAACTCAATAACTGAACAATCAACTGTGAACTCGCTCAACTTTGTTGTTGACTCGTTGTTACATGCCTTGCAGGTCGATAGGTACTCATGGAGCTTGCACAGGGAGGCGTGGTCGTTGTGGGACATGGACGGTGGGTGCCATGTTAAAAACATTATAACATTTCGAACTTAATACTCATGTTGGGTTTTCACATTTATGCTTCCGCTAAACACTTAACTATGTTTTGATTTGAACACCTTTTGTATTGATGGGTTGAACTTTATTTATTACTTACAATGTTCAATATGATTGGTGGCTTGATCCTGGTCAGTCACGCCTCCAAGCGGTGATACTCCGCGTGTGGATTTTGGGGGTGTGACATATTGATAGGTCTTACCCAACGAATTGCTTTAGACAGTCCTTGGAAAAGGTCGTGAATTGGTTTACCCGTTGGTTCATTAGTCTATCGAGTCAAGTTTAATAATTCAAACTACCCTAGATCTATGATTGGAAAAGAGTAGGTCAACATTAGGGTACTTACACAATAATTAGACAACTGGAAAGGTGTCTAATAACCGGTAGGATTAACGGCCTAGGTATCGCCATAAGTTTCACCTCGAGAAGGGTTGAGGGGCTTAGTTGGTGTTTAATAGGTTTAGTACTTTAAGATCCCGGTTCCATAATTCGTGCATTTAACTTAATCGGTAATTCTAAAAATCAATTCAAGATTCTAGTCTAGGTGGTCCTCGTGCTCATATAAGAATCGTCTTTGTTTTCTTTCGTACTTAGCTTAATTTTAGTTTAAATAGATTTCCTAGATTTTCCGTAACCCCCCCCCCCCCAAACAATTAAACATTTTAAGTCGTGTCTGTCAGTGTCTATTAGAGTCTAGTTTACGTGATACATAGAGTCCTGTGGTTCGATATCCAAACTTCCTAGGTTTATACTACATTGATCGGTACACTTGCCGGTTGTGTGGTTTTAGGTCGAGTCTAGAATTAAAGCTTTGTAGTGTCTAGTTTAGAGAGTCTAATTTAGTTGATTTTTATAGTCTGTTTAGCACACATCACACTTAAATGTGGGGGTGACTTGCACTTGAATGTGGAAGGTTTGGCAATAAGGATTTTAGAAATCCTAATATATATTGCAAACGCATGACCAAGTGGAGTACACAATGGTTATATGGAGTCAATCGAGTAGATTAGACTCGAATGCCAATTGGTTAGATTCAAAATCTAGTAAGATGTCAGTCATGACACACCAAAGGCATGGTGAAAACGTGTTTAGACATGAATTGAGCTTCAGGTCATTCTAAAGACAAGGTACATAACTGGATCCAGGTTGAGATCACGAGTTATAAGTCTTATGATTCGACTAAAAGGCAAAAGTGACTAGCGAGTCAAGAACACGTTAGAACAACTGATCGCAATTTAATTTATCGTTGGTGACTTAGCGAAGTCAAAGATAATTTTGGATCCAACAACTAGTGGGTTGATAAGAAATCAGGTTGTGGAATGAGACTAAAGCAATGGAAAAGGGACAAGAGGGAAACCTAACCTAGTTGACTGGAGATCCCAAGATCTAGGTTCAATAGGCCAACTTAATCATGAACCGAAGGGTAGTCACTGTGGGGGCATAGCTAATATATATGTTTATATATAAGCTAGTGTATATGTTCATATATCCCCCCAAAACTATAAAAGGGTGTTTAAATACGTCCTAGTCCATTCCTATAATATCCAGTGACATTGTTGTGAGGCTAAGCATATTATGTGGTTTAATGATTCGTGTAAATCATAATGAACCATAATGCTTTTAATGATTTAAAGGGAAATCACCTATGTTGGAGAGAAGTGTGGTTGCTTCGAATAGAATTAGGGCATAATTCCTAGAGCTCCCGCAGAACCAGGAAAGTGCTCCATGACCATTATCGGAGACGGAAATGAGGAGATAACCCGGCTAGGGAAAGTATTGTGTGAATGTATATTGTCGTTTACACAAATGGGGGGTTGTTCAAGGACATCACGTTTACAAAACCCTAGTAGGCTAAGTATGCTTCACAAAGGAAGGTTCAAAGGCTACACCTACCTATCCTGCAATACTCGACTGTCGAGTTTTCATCAGGGAATTTTGTTTGTTTTAATCGATCTCCATTCATGTGAGGGATTGTTGGAAATTTTAGTGAAAATGAGTTTTTCACTAAATATTTTGGACATCAATAATATTTATATATGTGTTGTATAATAATTATTTATGGTTTGTGTTCAAACTATGTCCAAATAAAGCTAAGATGAATGAGACATCGGAGCTTGAAGTTGCACGTTTGGAACAAACAAAGATGAATAAAATGGATTAGTTTTGTCAACTTGTCCCACATAGGTGGGATGGCAAAACTTAAAGTGGTTTATAAGGAGGAGCACTCCTTGTATATTGTTTCCTTAAAGGCAAACACTAGTGGGGACCCTAAAGGGTGCGGAGCACCCTTACTCGTGCACACATGCGCGCGTGCCGTGGGCTATTGTAACACCCTCAATACTTGACGGAAATTATTTAATAATTATATGAACTTCATACTAATCAGAGTTTACAAAAACTTTTCGTGTTTAAAGACCATACATATTTGTGATAGTACCCAAAACAAATCCAAGATAGAACATAACAAGTTTTAAGTTAACCCTTGCTAGTCGACTAACAACTAGTTTAAATGAATCAAAACACTGTTAACAAACCATTTGCAATATGACTAAAGTCTAGACAAGGTTAAGATTGTTACGGAAGCTTCAAAATGCGTGTTCGGTTCTTGACAACGTACTTGATCACAATTCGGGAGGACCCCATCCATACCTAGGGTCAAACTACTAAAAACATTAGTTTTGACAACTATTATAGTACATATAAACAAATTCCGACATCGAAAAGTGAATAAAATACTCAGTTTCCTGGGCTCTACCGTAATTTACGGTATCTACCGTAAATTACGGTAGACCCTGAATAGTCTTGGTCTGCCGTAACTCAGTAGAGGTTCACCGTAAAACCTTTGTTTTCCACCGTAAATTCCGGTGGAGACTGTAATTTACGGTGGACGCTGTAACTTTGCCATTTAACTATTTTGTGGATTTCGCTCTAATCCGCATACCATTTTAGGCTATTTCTTTTCCTGTATGTCTGTAAATTCATTACGGACATGTTCATTTCGACTATCATACCAACAATTGACTCACCGATCATACGGCTAAAAGTTACTATACTATCATTTATTCGACCCATTCTAACTATAAGTGTATATTTTCAATTTCTTATTCCAAAACCTTTTAGATGCCATTACCCAAGTTCCCGGGCTTGTACATCTTGGTGTGTTTGCGCTATTCATGGCTTTGTGTTCCCTTGGAACTAAAAGCTCATTTCCTCGGAATTCAACATTCCGTTTTAAACGGCCTTTTCAACATACCCCCATTTATTATTCCAATATCCTGGATTCACAACTTAAAGTATCATAGCTAGGTTCATAAGCGTAGTGCAATCCAACACTTAACAACTTACGAAACCATCATATCGCTATTGTCATGATTCCTTTTATGGTATCTATTCAACCCGTTTGACTATCTAGTGAAAACCATCACTTTATTAACAAGTCAAACCCAATCCTAAATCTTTATTTTGACCCGTTTGATGTTCAAGTGAACTACGCCACTTTAGAACACGTCAAACGCATCCTTTACACTACGATTCTATCTATACACTAAACTTAGACATATATGCATAATTTAACGAGACCAAAGTCACGTACCTTTAAAGCACACCTTTTCCGTGTGTATCACCTCCAGCGTGTCCACTTGACGTCCTGGATTCCTTGCCTAAAGAGTTCAATTCATAACAAGATTAGAACTCTTTCATAAGCTTTAACGCATTGTTTCTTAACATATTCAAATCTGCATTTTACCCAACCTTTAACATTTTAACCCTCATTTAGGCGTTTTATCAAACACCTAGCGGGTCAGATTTCTACATGATCTAAACCAAGTTCATGACTTGAGTTTATCACCATAATTAACTTCAATTAGACTACATGTCCATATTTTAACATCAACAATTTAGAGATTTCCTCATAATTTCAGTTTACACTAGAACAAGAGTTTTAATCCTAGTGTTTATCAAGTTCCACTAACATATTAATCACCCACTATGGTGGTTTTGATCCTTACAATTATCATGCAAGAATTTATCAAGAAATCATCTAGGGTTTGTCCCTAAACCTTATATCACTTCCAATTTCCTGTTTACAACACATAATTAAGCTCTACACTCGATTTCAATCACATGCGTGAACTTTGAATCGAATGAAAATGACCTAATTCGACATACCTTATGATCCCTTTGTCGAGGTGATCACGATTCTATGTTCAGATTTCGATTTCAACTTGATTTTGTCCTTCAATTTGATAGTTTAGTAGAAGTTAGGGTTTTGGGAGTGAGGGTGTCGCCCCCTCCTGTTCTTGATCGACCAGAGACCTCAATTGAGGTGTTTGGTTTTGTTTTTTGATTAAAACTAATAATAATAGTTTCAAGTTTGACAACATTGGCCCCTCTACTTTTGTTTAACATTTAGTTTTGGCTATTCTAACCTTATTTCAAGTTATTTCTAGACTTCTAGTTAACTAGGTTATAATTTCCTAGTTAAATAAATTCTTGTTTATTTATACTTTATAACTCTAATATAAAGTTTTATATTTTCGGGATGTTACAAGTCCACCCCCCTTAAAAGGGTTTCGTCCCCGAAACCGAATTTACGTACCAAATAGTATGGGTTAGAGCCGTTGCATATCTTCTTCGGATTCCCATGTGGTATCCGCACCCTTCCTGTGTTCCCATTTAACCTTCACTTGGTTAATCACTTTGTTCCTCAAACTCTTCTCTTTACGATCTAAAATCGCAATTGGTTTTACTGCATAGTTTAGGCTGTTATCCTCCTCGATATCATCGTAGTGGATACGAGCAGTTTCATCTGCTAAACATTTTCGGAGATGTGACACGTGGAATGTGCTATGAATCTCACTCAACTCCTCGGGTAGTTCAAGACGATATGCTACTTTACCAACCCGTTCGGTGATTCTGAATGGCCCAATAAACCTTGGGCTCAACTTCCCTCTTTTTCTGAATCGTATTATTCCTTTCCACGGCGATACTTTCAGCATTACCTTATCGCCCACTTGAAACTCAATCGCCCTATTTCGTTTATCCGCGTACGACTTTTGTTGATCCTGAGCTGCTTTTAGGTGAGTTCGGACCATGTCGATTTTCTCATTCGTAGTTCGGATTATATCAGTAGGTGCTAGTCCTCGTGGACCCACTTCTCCCCAACATACCGGGGTTCGACACTTTCTACCATATAACATCTCATACGGGGCCATTTTAATGCTCGAGTGATAGCTGTTGTTATATGAAAATTCGACCAAGGGTAGATAGACATCCCAACTACCTCCGAAGTCAATAATGCAAGCCCGCAGCATATCCTCCAACGTTTGTATTGTTCTTTCACTCTGCCCATCCGTTTGTGGATGGTAAGCGGTGCTAATGAACAGTTTAGTCCCCATTTGTTCTTGGAAGTCACGCCAAAAATTTGAAGAGAACCGAGTATCTCTGTCTGACACAATGGATATCGGTACCCCATGACGTGCTATGATTTCATTGGTGTACACCTCCGACATCTTCTCGGATGTATAAGTCTCACGAATCGGAATGAAGTGAGCACTTTTCGTCAATCTGTCCACGACTACCCATATAGCATCAAACCCGCGGTTGGTTTTGGGTAATTTGGTCAACAAATCCATGGTGATTTGTTCCCATTTCCAAACTGGGATGTCCAATGGTTGCAACTTACCATATGGCTTCTGATGCTCCTCTTTGACTTGCAAACAAGTCAAACACTTCTCCACATATTTCACAATATCTCTTTTCATTCCGGGCCACCAATAGTTTTGTTTTAAATCACTATACATCTTGGTCGCCCCCGGATGGATCGAATAATGAGATTTATGGGCCTCGTCAAGTAAAAGTGCCTTGGCCCCACACGTATTTGGAACCCATATCCTTCCGAATCGAGTTTTCAACCCTTGGTTACTATCTGTCAAGTCTTTTAGCTGACCAACTATTCTCTCCTTCTTCACATTTTCTTCCTTCATTGTTTCAGTTTGAGATTTTCGGATTTGCTCAAGCAAACCCAATGTCATAATTAGTTGCATCGTCCGCACTCGAATAGGCGTATAGTCTATCTTTCGGCTCAACGCGTCCGCCACTACATTAGCCTTCCCGGGGTGGTAATGTATGTCACAATCAAAGTCTTTTACCGTTTCTAACCATCGCCTCTGTCTCATATTCAATTCCTTCTGATCGAAGAAATACTTCAAGCTTTTATGGTCGGTAAAGATAGTGCATTTTACCCCATACAAGTAATGCCTCCACATTTTTAAGGCAAACACCACTGCTGCCAACTCGAGGTCGTGTGTAGGGTATTTCTTTTCATGAGTCTTTAGCTACCTCGAGGCATAGGCTATAACCTTGCCTCGTTGCATCAAAACGCAGCCAAGTCCCGAATGCGATGCATCCGAGTAAACAATCATATCTTTCGTTCCATCCGGTAATGACAATACCGGTGCATGGGTCAGTTTCTCCTTAAGCGTTTGAAATGCCCTTTCCTGATCTTCACCCCAAATAAACTTTTCGTCCTTACGGGTTAATTTGGTTAATGGCATAGCGATTTTGGAGAAATCTTGCATGAACCTCCGATAATAACCCGCAAGCCCCAAGAAGCTTCTGATTTCTGAAGGATTTTTCGGGGGATTCCATCTTGCCACAGCTTCTATTTTCGATGGGTCTACTAACACCCCATTTGCACTAATGATGTGCCCAAGAAATTGCACCTCCCGTAACCAGAAGGCACACTTCGAGAATTTCGCATACAATTTCTCTCTCCTGAGAGTCTCCAACACTTCACGCAAATGACTTGCGTGTTCTACTTCATTCTTTGAATATATCAAGATGTCATCAATGAACACTATCACTGACTTGTCTAACATGGGTTTGCAAACCCGGTTCATAAGGTCCATGAAAGCCGCGGGTGCATTAGTTAACCCGAAGGACATCACGAGGAACTCGTAATATCCGTACCATGAGCAGAAAGCTGTTTTCGGTACATCTTCCTCTTTGACTTTCAACTGATGATACCCCGATCTAAGGTCGATTTTGGAGAACCAACTTGCACCTTGTAGTTGGTCAAATAGGTCATCAATTCTTGGAAGCGGATATCGATTCTTTACCGTGAGTTTGTTCAACTCCCGATAATCAAGGCACATACGCATGCTCCCGTCCTTCTTTTTCACAAATAGCACCGGTGCACCCCACGGAGACACACTAGGCCGGATAAACCCTTTGTCTAACAGATCTTGAATTTACGACATCAATTCTTGTAATTATGATGGCGCGAGTCGATACGGCGCCTTGGCCACAGGTTTCGCGCCCGGAACCAATTTGATCCCGAACTCTACCTCCCGTTCTGGCGGTATTCCCGGTAGGTCCTCCGGAAATACGTCGGCATATTCACATACCACCGGTACATCTTCAATCTCTAGTGATCTCTTGTCTGGTTCGTTCGCGTGTATCATGAATGCCCTACAACCGTGCCTCATGAGCTTGCAAGCTTTTAGCATTGAACATATAACGGGATTACCCCTCTTTTCGCCGTATATGTTAACAAATTTTCCACTTGGAGATGTTAGTTTTATCTCCTTGCGAAAACATACGACTCTCGCATGGTATCGGGATAGCCAATCCATCCCGACTACTACTTGGAATTCCCCCATCGACATAGGAATCAAGTCTATTGAATATTCTTCATCGTCAATGTTTATCTTACAATCTCGACATACATCACATACAAGGAAACTTTTGTTATCACCTATTTCTACTTCTAATGGCATAGGCAATTTTGTTAGTACAAAAGAAGGATGTCGAATAAATCCATGTGAAATAAAGGATTTATTCGCACCCGTATCAAATAACACATGTGCAGGAATTGAATTTATGGCAAATATACCTGAGACCACATCGGGCTCTGTTTTTGCCTCCACTGCTGTTAACTGGAAAGATCTTGCCTTTGCTCTTGGTGTCTCAGTGTGTGTATTCTTGTCATCTTTCTTTCCGATCAACTCCAGGCACTCAGATTTCTTGTGACCCGGTTGGTAGCATTTGTAACACACCGACACCTTTCCCGGACACAATGCAGCCGTGTGCCCCGTTTTCCCACATATAGGACACGGTTTGTCCTTGAACCGGCACTCACCTTTGTGCCCCTTCCCGCATATCTTGCAGTTTGATGACCCGCTTTTCCCTTCTTGTTTCTTTGAGGATTCTATTGTGCGTGCCTTTTTTGTTGGGCTTGGATTGACTATCTGCGCCCTTCTTTCACCTCTTTCAATCTGTTTCTTCAACTCTATCTCCCGTTCCCGAGCAATGTTTATAATCTCTGTGAGAGTCTCATACTTTGAAGGAGTCATAAACTCCCTATACTCGGTGCTCAACATATTATAATAATAATATATTTTCTGTTCCTCATTCGTTATCAATTCATCACAAAACTTCATCTTATCCATGAACATTCCCGTGATTTTATCAATAGATTCACCCTTGTGTCGAAGCTGCATGAATTCTTCCTTGATCTTGTTAATGACTGCCTTGGGACTGCTGCATGAATTCTTCCTTGATCTTGTTAATGACTGCCTTGGGACTGTGATGTTTAAGAAACGGCGTCTTAAACTCGTCCCATGTCATAGCTTTAGCCGCTTCGCTTCCAATTTCTTTCTTCTTGTTATCCCACCAGTCTTTCGCTTGACCCCTTAACTGACCCGTGCCATAGGCTACGTAGTCGTCTGGATCACAATGAGTCCTTTCGAATACTCCATCCATATCGCTTAGCCACCGCTGGCATATTATCGGGTCAACCTCCCCATTGTAAATTGGCGGTTTGCACGCCATGAACTCTTTATATGAACAAGAATTTCGTCCTCCCGACTTTTCCTTTGCTAAATTGGTATTATCCTCCAATTTCTTAATTCTTTCTTCCACCACCGATAATACCGTGTTTTGGATTTTATCGATAAAACCCGACAAACTGTTTTCGATTGCCTTCCCTACCTCTTCAGCAATCACTTCTCTTGTTTGCTCGGTGACTCTTGGCACCGCATCATCATTACCTTTATCCGTCATCTTTAACTGAAATGTTTACATCGAGCGTTAAACATTTCATCTATAGCATATGTGTAACACCTCGAAAATTTCGGGTTCAATAATAAGACGACACGTGTCATGTCAGACAAAACGCGTTGTAAACCCGGATTTAATAAAGATGATTCGGCAGGATTTAAAGTGACGTCATGTTAAACTGTTACCTCTGAACGACCTTAATTATAAATCCCAAGACCCGATTAAATGTTGTACACATCTTTTATACCCTCGATTCAGAAATTGGGTACACAATAATTGATCTGGAAAAGCATGATTTGATCCCAAGAAGAAAAAGAATGATAAACCGTTGTTTTCGGGTCTTGTAAGTTCATTCAATTGCAACAAAGGTTCATGGTAGGGTAATATACAGGAGTAGACACTTATTAGAGGCCCCTCCATGTAAAAGAATGGCTAAAAATCGTGCAAGTGGGTTACATGATCGAAACACCAACAAACGAAATGAAATCTGCCTCTGAGAAGAGGTAGCGCACCGCTACATGTGTAGCGTAACGGTGCGCTACCATGTCAAGTCAACCGGCCCATTATAGCGGGCTAGCGCACCGCTACATGTGTAGCGTAACGGTGCGCTAGCGGTGCCCAGCGACCAGAATAACCTGCTGTCGGCTGTTGTGCGCATTTGTGACCCATTTAGCCGGTTTCTCTTGCATGTGCATGGCCCCTAGACATCCCTAAACACTAGTTACAGATGTTAATCGATTGTGGGATGTCCTAGACTTGGTTGTCAAGCTTTTGTGGTGTCCATGAGCACTATATAAGGGACCATAGTTGCAACAATTGCTACACACATCATTCAAGTGCCATCTGAGCATTGGAGGAGCTTACAATCTAATTCAAGGCCTTCCTAATCATCCATTAATCATCTAGTAAGTTGCTTAACCCTTCTAAATTAATTCTAGCTTTATAATTAGCTTAAAAGTCAATATATCGTAAATTACGGTTGACTTCGTGATTAAGTAACGATAGCTCAGTCGTATGTCAAATTAGAAGTACCATTAGATAGGTAATTATATGGGTATTAAACCCTTATAAGGGCGCGTACCAATTCCAGACCTAACTAGGTCGTTTGTCGGGTCAAACGTTGACCGAAAAAGTCAACAGAAATACAAAATGCGATTTAATGCACAATTAATGATCCGAAAGGTGTGTAACCTGTTTTAACCTTAATATAACATGATAATAAGTATAAAAACTTGTCTACGCTTGCCCGACTCGACAAATTTCTGTTTAAACCCGGTTCGGAACCGAAAGGCGCAAAACCTTGACTTTTGCTTTGACTTCGGTTCTGACCCGTTTTAGTTTGATTCGAAGATGCCTTAGTGCTTCATTAGAGTAGGGTTGCATGTTAGTATAAGTCTCTGTACTTGTTTCGTTGATTATCCGATGCATGCACACGTTTCCGTTAATCGCTTAAATTGGACCGTAATGCCCTTATGACCATACAACGAGAATTTTGAAAATGTGGAAGTACAATAATCTTAGTTACTGATTATTAAACATGTACGTAAATTTTCACGTCAATCGGAGGTCTAGATTAGGAGATATGCGCATTAGCGTAAATAATAAGCTTTTTATTAATTAAACGGCGCGATTAGCGCATAGCCTATCTAAACCCGATTTTCGGTACCAAAACTTTTACCCACTGATGTTAAATAATATTTTGGGATTTTTGAAGATTTTTAATTATTTTTAAACTGATCTTAACCTAGGCTTATCGCATTGATTCGGTTAATACCGAATATGCCCTTTTAGGCCATAAAACGAGTTTTACGAATCCGTTTAATACCAATCCAATTGCCACTGATTTTAAATAATAAATAGAGTGTTTTGAGCCTGTTTTGCTGATCAGAAAACTCAGAATGGTATTTTAAACCGTACGTCGCTTAAAACGGCTTCATACGCGTATTAAACGCATAATTTGGGTTTAAAACCATTTTGGGAAATGAGACTCTTCACCAACTGTTGTGGTCTGTTAAAATTAATAATTTTGCTGATTAAATCAGACCCGTATCTCAGAAGTATTATAAATCTCTTTTATAACCCTTAGAAGGACCGAAATACCCCTACGGGGCGTATTTAGGGATTAAACTCGTTATGGGCATTATGGAAGATATCATAATGATATCACAACATATTTAAAGTGTATTAACTTAGGAAACCTGTTCGCGACCCTTTCGGTTACCCGTTATGCATTATACGCGTTCGGTTCGGTTTATGTAACTAGTTTGCATAAACTAGCCGAAACGGGTCAAACGATATCATTTTTATCTCAAAATCCAGAATGTGAATAGTAAACCCATATTAAACAAGTCCTCAACTTGTTGGGTCTAAATCACATTCTATCCGGTCTTCGCTTAATCGTGCGTAAGAACCGTATCGTTAAAACTAACCGGTATAAGCTTAAGCTTAATTAAAGACCCGTTAGTATTCTAATAGGTTATATTAAACCTTCGTTCCAGATTAGGAGAACCAGTAAAAGCTATCTGCAGTTTATTCAATTAAGGATTTATACTTGCAAAGGTAAATACTTTTAACTTATTTTCCCCTATACGGGCTTGGGTTACGGTACATAGCGTACCGCTTGATCGAGCATCAAATCTTCCACGCTTAGTGGTTAATTGAATAATTTGATCGGCTCGTTTTAAACAGATGTGTTTACTTTACAGCCTTTGGGGGGTTAATGACCATGTCCCGGATATCCTCGGCATTATCTTACGAGATAGCCACGACCTGAGCACGGGGTGTAGGCGTACACCTGTCGGTGTATAACTCATTATTGTGGTGTGTCTATTGATCTTTAACCCGGATACATTCCGGGCTACTGAACGCATAAGTAACATGTAAATCGTTCACAAGATTATAATATTAAATAATTCTCCCAAGTTAATAAAAATGTTTATGCCATGTGCATCCAAACCAATTTTCAATCATTTTATAAAATGAGTCAGTTGAATGTATTTACCAGTGTAAACTGACGTATTTTCCCAAAAAGATTAAATGCAGGTACTAGGCGAAATAGGCTGGGATTCTCCTAAGCATCATTAGAAGTCTCGCAAGCTTTAGATGCCGAAGTCTGTTGAACATAAACAATGTTTTTAATTCGATCCTACTGTGGATAAACACCGGATGATTGTGACTTTGTTTACAATAAATAAATTCGGTTGTATCTTATTTTAAATTTGCTTCCGCTGTGCATTATTATATTGTGTTGTTTGACTATTACGTTGCCAACCACGTCACGATACTCCCCCACCGGGCCCACCGGTGACACGTGGAAATCGGGGTGTGACAATATGGTTTATTTACTTCGGTTTATTCAAGTTCATAACTTGTTTTTACCGCTCTTATTTAATGCACTTTCCGGGTTTGAGTGTATTAACACGCTCTTCCCATGCATATCTATTCATCATTCCCTTTTTATACTTGGTAACTCTACTTAGAACAATTAATTCTTACCGGATGCTTGATCAAGCTTGAACCGAACACTTTGTTGACAACCTTAAGCTCTGATTACCAACTTGTAACACCCTCAATACTGGACGGAAATTATTTAATAATTATATGAACTTCATACTAATCAGAGTTTACAAAAACTTTTCGTGTTTAAAGACCATACATATTTGTGATAGTACCCAAAACAAATCCAAGATAGAACATAACAAGTTTTAAGTTAACCCTTGCTAGTCGACTAACAACTAGTTTAAAGGAATCAAAACAGTGTTAACAAACCATTTACAATATGACTAAAGTCTAGACAAGGTTAAGATTGTTGCGGAAGCTTCAAAATGCGTGTTCGGTTCTTGACAACGTACTTGATCACCATCCGGGAGGACCCCATCCATACCTAGGGTCAAACCACTAAAAACATTAGTTTTGACAATTATTATAGTACATATAAACAAATTCCGACATCGAAAAGTGAATAAAATACTCAGTTTCCTGGGCTCTACCGTAATTTACGGTATCTACCGTAAATTACGGTAGACCCTGAATAGTCTTGGTCTGCCGTAACTCAGTAGAGGTTCGCCGTAAAACCTTTGTTTTCCACCGTAAATTACGGGGGAGACCGTAATTTACGGTGGACGCTGTAACTTTGCCATTTAACTATTTTGTGGATTTCGCTCAAATCCGCATACCGTTTTAGGCTATTTCTTTTCCTGTATGTCTGTAAATTCATTACGGACATGTTCATTTCGACTATCATACCAACAATTGACTCACCGATCATACGGCTAAAAGTTACTATACTATCATTTATTCGACCCATTCTAACTATAA
Organism: Helianthus tuberosus; assembly: GCA_030545235.1. Lineage (NCBI taxonomy): Eukaryota > Viridiplantae > Streptophyta > Magnoliopsida > Asterales > Asteraceae > Helianthus > Helianthus tuberosus. Next base: position 154,788,127 of record CM060366.1, on the reverse strand, counting down.
GTGTATATTTCCAATTTCTTATTCCAAAACCTTTTAGATGCCATTACCCAAGTTCCCGGGCTTGTACATCTTGGTGTGTTTGCGCTATTCATGGCTTTGTGTTCCCTTGGAACTAAAAGCTCGTTTCCTCGGAATTCAACATTCCGTTTTAAACGGCCTTTTCAATATACCCCCATTTATTATTCCAATATCCTGGATTCACAACTTAAAGTATCATAGCTAGGTTCATAAGCGTAGTGCAATCCAACACTTAACAACTTACGAAACCATCATATCGTTATTGTCATGATTCCTTTTATGGTATCTATTCAACCCGTTTGACTATCTAGTGAAAACCATCACTTTATTAACAAGTCAAACCCATTCCTAAATCTTTATTTTGACCCGTTTGATGTTCAAGTGAACTACGCGACTTTAGAACACGTCAAACGCATCCTTTACACTACGATTCTATCTATACACTAAACTTAAACATATATGCATAATTTAACGAGACCAAAGTCACATACCTTTAAAGCACACCTTTTCCGCGTGTATTACCTCCGGCGTGTCCACTTGACGTTCCGGATTCCTTGCCTAAAGAGTTCAATTCATAACAAGATTAGAACTCTTTCATAAGCTTTAACGCATTGTTTCTTAACATATTCAAATCTGCGTTTTACCCAACCTTTAACATTTTAACCCTCATTTAGGCGTTTTATCAAACACCTAGCGGGTCAGATTTCTATATGATCTAAACCAAGTTCATGACTTGAGTTTATCACCATAATTAACTTCAATTAGACTACATGTCCATATTTTAACTTCAACAATTTAGAGATTTCCTCATAATTTCAGTTTACACTAGAACAAGAGTTTTAATCCTAGTGTTTATCAAGTTCCACTAACATATTAATCACCCACTATGGTGATTTTGATCCTTACAATTATCATGCAAGAATTTATCAAGAAATCATCTAGGGTTTGTCCCTAAACCTTATATCACTTCCAATTTCATGTTTACAACACATAATTAAGCTCTACACTCGATTTCAATCACATGCTTGAACTTTGAATCGAATGAAAATGACATAATTCGACATACCTTATGATCCCTTTGTCGAGGTGATCACGATTCTATGTTCAGATTTCGATTTCAACTTGATTTTGGCCTTCAATTTGATAGTTTAGTAGAAGTTAGGGTTTTGGGAGTGAGGGTGTCGCCCCCTCATGTTCTTGATCGACCAGAGACCTCAATTGAGGTGTTTGGTTTTGTTTTTTGATTAAAACTAATAATAATAGTTTCAAGTTTGACAACATTGGCCACTCTACTTTTGTTTAACATTTAGTTTTGGCTATTCTAACCTTATTTCAAGTTATTTCTAGACTTCTAGTTAACTAGGTTATAATTTCCTAGTTAAATAAATTCTTGTTTATTTATACTTTATAACTCTAATATAAAGTTTTATATTTTCGGGATGTTACAAGTCCACCCCCCTTAAAAGGGTTTCGTCCCCGAAACCGAATTTACGTACCAAATAGTATGGGTTAGAGCCGTTGCATCTCTTCTTTGGATTCCCATGTGGTATCCGCACCCTTCCTGTGTTCCCAATCCCATTTAACCTTCACTTGGTTAATCACTTTGTTCCTCAAACTCTTCTCTTTACGATCTAAAATCGCATTTGGTTTTACTGCATAGTTGAGGCTGTTATCTACCTCGATATCATCGTAGTGGATACGAGCAATTTCGTCTGCTAAACATTTTCGGAGATGTGACACATGGAATGTGCTATGAATCTCACTCAACTCCTCGGGTAGTTCAAGACGATATGCTACTTTACCAACCCGTTCGGTGATTCTGAATGGCCCAATAAACCATGGCTAGGCGCATGTCGATACGGCGCGAGCTACTTAGGCGCAAGGTGCACGTCATTGGCTAGGGCGGAGAGTGCAGGTGGTGCACGAGTACGGATGGCGTATGACCAGGTGGCGTCCTGGTATGCGTAGTGGCATCCGTGTGGCGCGCGACTCCATGTAGGTGTAACGCCCCTAACTCATCATTTTCAAAAGATCTTAACGTGGATAATAGATGTTAGAAATTTCCGCATGACCCGTACGTAAATAGACTACTAACACCTGTTTTATATGATAATCCATTTCAACATAAAACATCCTTAACAAAAACCCAAAACAGAACGTTTAAGTTGTTTACAACAAGTCTACCACTAATAAGTTTTTAACCAAACCATAAGACACCAAAATATTATACAATTTAAAGTACATAAGACCAAAAGTTTAGACCACATTATATTCACTTATGATGGAAGCGTGTAGTGGGCGTAGATCAAGTGTGCTCATTCCAAATCATCTGACCGCCTAGATTGAGGATTTACGTACATTCAACATAAACAAATAATATAGTATTTCGTTACTAACACATCTAAATAATAAACCGATTCATATCTTTCACGGTATTACATCATTCAATTACTTTACTAACCGTTAAACGGTTCATTACATACTTGCCTCAAAGTAGAGACTAAGCATTACATAACTTCCATTCGATTCATTCATGACGAACAAACATATTCTTTACATTCTTACCTCATACTCCGATCCGAGAAAGACGGATCGAGTAGACTTTCATTCATTACAAACATATTCTTTACATTCTTACCTCATACTCCGATCCGAGAAAGACGGATCGAGTAGACTTTCATTCATTACATACTTAACTTCCCATACCCGGTTCAACTAAAAGAACCGGATATGATGCATTATCTTTCGTAACTTATTCATTCCTCACAATCCGTTTATGACGGATCTTACTTTTACTTTCGAAGAACCATAGGTTTCAAATCTCACAATTTTAACATAACAACACAATTCAATTGAGACTATTATACATATGACAACATTATAGAATATGATGTACACTAACGTACCTCGATCTTGTGAACCTTCCGACTTCCTAGTATTGGAACCTTCTTCCTTCACGCCTATATCAACACAATCATTCATTTATTTAGTATCCCACTTTTTCATTCCATTATCTTGCAAAATACACATATTTATTCTTTCAAGCATATCATCAAACACTTGGCGGGTTTCGTATTTGTGGGACACTAAGTACAAGCCTTTAAAGCATAATTCCTACTAGTTCATTTCAATATTCATCAACAAACAATCAAGTTCATAATTTTCTCTTGTCCTATTCAAATTTGTTTAAGATTCAAGTACTACAACATCATCTTATATCAAATTTACACATGATCACTACTAATTTTCCACCATTCTACACCTCTAATAATTCATATCAAATGGGTTATGCAATCATCTTTTCAAATGATCGAATTCACACATAAATGCACATGATTCCTGTTCTATAGAAAAGTCCTAACTCCAATCTACACACTTTGTTGTATAAAATTAGAGATTGGGTCATAACCCACTTCCTACAAGTCATGACTTCAAGAAATTGAACTTACCTCCTTAAAATCGAGCTTAGATGGGTGTAGATTCAAGTTTATGCAGTTGATTATCTTCTAAATTTCTACCCAATTTGATTGAATTTGGTGAACAAGGGTTTCTCCCTTGGTTCCATGCTTTGATCGATCCCCAGAACGCACATATGTGTGTTTTTGGGGTTTCCTCCCTCTAATACCCATACTCTACAATTACTCATGTTTAACCCCCATAGAATTTCATTTCTTTAATTAAACACTTTCACCCTTTAACTAGCTTTTGCAACATTTTTACTAACTAAGTTAATTCTTTTAATTATTTGAACTTAGTTTCATGTTATTCTATTTTGGGGTAATACAAGTCTACCCCCCTTAAAAGAGGTTTCGTCCCCGAAACCTGGGCACATAACAAATTTGCATATCGAAGAGAAAAGGGTAGTGCTTCCTCATTTCATCTTCCGCTTCCCATGTGAGTTCCGACCCTTTTCGGTGTTGCCATTGAACTAATACTTGTCTAACAGCCTTGTTGCGGAGATTCTTCACCTTGACGTCTTTAATGGCCACTGGTCTTTCGACATAATTTAACCCCTCGTCCAACTCGATGTCATCGAGAGGTAATAATGCTGTTTCATCTGCAAGACACTTCCTCAACTGCGACATGTGGAAGGTATTGTGAATCCCGTCTAGTGTAGGCGGTAATTCTAATCGATATGCAACCCTTCCAACTCGAGCCAAGATTTTAAATGATCCAATATAACGAGGGCCTAACTTACCCCGCTTGCGGAAACGAATTATACCCTTCCACGGAGATACTTTTAGCAGAACATAATCTCCAACTTGAAACTCGATAGGATGCCTCCTTTTGTCTGCATAAGCTTTTTGCCGATTCTGGGCTGCTTTTAGTCGAGCTCTAATCAATTCAATCTTTTCATTTGTCATTGCTATTAAATCACTTGGCGCAAGCTCCCTTTGCCCTACTTCACCCCAACATACGGGAGTCCTACACTTCCTCCCGTATAATAATTCATAAGGAGCAATTTGAATACCACTATGGTAACTATTATTATAAGAGAATTCCACTAGTGGTAAATGGTCATCCCAATTTCCCCCAAAGTCTAAAGCACATGCTCTCAACATATCGACAAGTGTTTGAATGGTTCTTTCTGACTAACCGTCAGTCTGAGGGTGGTAGGCGGTGCTAATGTGTAACTTCGTGCCCACACTCTCGTGAAACTTCTGCCAGTAACGAGAAGTAAATCTAGTATCCCGATCTGAGATAATTGACATGGGTACTACGTGTCAAGATATGATCTCATTCATATAGATTTCCGCCATTCTCTCGGAAGAGTAAGCTTCTCGAATAGATAAAAAGTGAGTACTTTTTTGTGAGTCAGTCTACGATTACCCATATTGCATCGTGCCCCTTTTTCATTCTAGCAAGCTTGGTTACCAGATCCATAGTTATCTCCTCCCATTTCCAGACCGGAATTTCCAAAGGTTGTAACTCCCCGTATGGTTTTTGACGTTCTGCTTTCACTTGGGAGCATGTTAGGCATTTCGAGACATACTTTACAATATCGCGTTTCATACCCGGCCACCAATAATTGGTCTTCAAGTCCCGGTACATCTTGGTTTCCCCGGGATGAATTGAGTACCGTGACTTATGAGCCTCCTCGAGTAGAGCGGTCTTGACTTCGCAAAATCATGGTATCCAAATTCGACCGAATCTTGTTTTGAGCCCGGTCGAATTTTCTTCTAATTTATTGGCTATACGTTTCATTCTTTCTTTCTTTGGGTCTTCTAATCCAAGCGACTTTATTTGGGAATCTCGTATCATATCAAGTAAACGTGGCATAACTATCATCTTCATGGATTTTACTTGAATGGGAGGTGGATACTCTTTTCGGCTCAACGCATCAACCACCATGTTCGCCTTTCCTGGGTGATAAAGGATATCGCAATCGTAATCTTTGATAAGTTCTAACCATCTCCGCTGCCTCATATTTAAGTCTTTCTGCTCGAAGAAATATTTGAGGCTTTTGTGATCCGAGTAAATTGTACATTTTACACCATAAAGATAGTGCCTCCAGATCTTTAAGGAGAAAACTACTGCCGCCAACTCTAAGTCGTGAGTTGGGTAGTTTCCTTCATGCGGTTTAAGTTGTTTCGATGCATACGCGATAACCTTCCCCCTTTGCATTAATACACATCCTAAACCTTGACGTGAAGCATCTGAATAGACAACCAAATCTTCCGTTCCATCTGGGAGTGTTAAGACTGGAGAACTAGACAACTTTTCTTTTAACACGTGAAAGGCTTCTTCTTGATCTTTTCCCCACACAAACTTCTCCTTCTTCCTCGTCAACTTCGTTAAGGGTAACGCTATTTTTGAAAAGTCTTGTATAAACCTCCTATAATAGCCAGCAAGGCCTAGAAAGCTCCTTACTTCAGTTGGAGTTTTTGGGGAAACCCACTTCATTACTGCCTCAATCTTTGATGGATCAACCAAGACACCTTTCGAATTTATCATGTGGCCGAGAAACTGCACCTCTCTGAGCCAAAAGGCGCATTTTGAGAATTTTGCGTAAAGTTTCTCCTTACGGAGAACTTCAAGTACTTCACGCAAGTGTCTTGCATGTTCTTGCTTCGCGAATAGACTAGAATATCATCTATGAACACGATCACATATTTATCTAACATGGGTCGGCATGCCCGGTTCATAAGATCCATAAACGCAGCCGGCGCGTTCATCAATCCAAAGGACATGACTAAAAACTCATAATGCCCATATCGGGTCCTGAACGCGGTCTTTGGAATATCTTCTTCCCGTATTCTAACTTGATGATACCCCGAACGCAGGTCTATCTTAGAGAACCAACTCTCCCCTTGTAATTGATCAAAAAGATCGTCAATTCTCGGTAAAGGGTAGCGGTTCTTCACGGTCAGCTTATTTAATTCTCTGTAATCGATGCACATGCGCATCGACCCATCTTTCTTCTTAATAAATAAGACGGGCGCTCCCCAAGGCGACACACTCGGGCGTATAAAGCCCTTATCTAGTAGATCTTGTAATTGTGTCATTAACTCTCGCATCTCGGTGGGAGCCAATCTATAGGGAGCCTTCGCTACCGGTTTCGCACCCAGATTCAATTCGATGCGAAACTCTATTTCTCGTTCGGGAGGGAGTCCCGGCAATTCCTCCGGAAATACATCCGGAAATTCGTTCACGACCTCAACATCTTCAAGCTTCGGGAGGCTTTGTCGAGCGTCTACTACATAAGCTAGGTATGCTCTACTCCCGTTAAGTACGTGTTTAACGACTTGAACAAGGGTGCACAACTTTGTTTCCACATTTCTCTCCCCTTGAATACTCAGTTGCCTTCTAGTTAGGGATTGAACAAGCATTACCTTATTTTCACAATTAATCTCCACGTGGTGTCGTGCCATCCAATCCATACCTACTATCATTTTGAATTCCCCCAAAACCATAGGTATGAGGTCGATATCGAATTCTTCATCTTTTATAGTGAACTTACAATTTCTACAGATCTCGTGTAACACATAGTTCTTACTATCGGCTATTTCTACCTCTAAAAGGATTGGCATTTTTTCAATCTTAAATGAAGGATGTTGCGTGATTTCATTTGAAATAAACGACATAGTTGCTCCGGTATCAAACAAAACATACACCGGGATGGAGTTTAATAAAAAGATACCTGAAACCACATTCGGATGAGACTTGGCTTCTTCGGATGTGATTTGAAACATCATTCCTTTCGCCTTAGAGCTTTCCTCATTCTTTCCCTCCTTCTTTGTTCCTTGTTGGAGTTTAGGACACTCCGACTTAACATGCCCTTTCTGGAAACAGTTGAAACATGTCTTCGGGTTGCTAGGGCACTTGTAGGACGTATGCCCTTCTTCACCGCATTTATAGCACCCCTTCTTACCCAAAAGGCATTCCCCAGTGTGAAGTTTTCCACATGTCTTGCAAGGAGTAATACCACCCTTTGAGTTATCTTTCCTTCCCTGATCTTGAAACCTCGCCTTTTTAGATGGACTTGCATTTGTCCCCTTTTCTGTCGACCTCTTTTCACCACGTTCCTCCTGTCTTTTAATCTCAATTTCCCTATCCCGTGCCAAATTGATAAGCTCGTCAAGGGTCTCACATTTTGAGGGAGTGATGAACTCCCTAAATTCTGCCTTCAGTATGCCATAAAAGCAATTGATCTTCATTCTTTCGGTCTTCACAAAGTCTCCACAAAATTTCATCTTATCCAAGAAAGTGTTTGATATTTCATTTATCGTCTCGTTTTACTGTCGGAGGCGTAAGAAATCCTCTTGAATCTTATCAACGGCCGACTGAGGACAGTGATATTTCATGAAGGGTTCTTTAAATTCTTGCCAAGTCATCATTTGGAGTCTATCCTCACCTACTTCCTTGCTATACGCATCCCACCAATCTTTCGCCTGAAAAGAGAGTTGACTAGTAGCGAACATCACTTGATCTTCCTTATCACACCGACTTCGTATAAATACCGCTTCTATGTTCGAGATCCATCTTTGGCATGCTATCAGATCGATTTTGCCATCATACGTTGCAGGATTGCATGCCATGAAATCTTTATATGTGCATCGTCGTTCCTTGCTTTTACTTTTAGATCCCTCAATCAATTCCTTTAATTCTTCAATCTTACTAGTCATCATTGCATCCACAACTCCCAACACTCTACTTTCTACTTCTTGAGCTAATCGTGGAAGATTAGCTTGCATAACCCCTTCCGCCACTTCTGTGACTTTGTTATTAAATGCTTCTTGACGAGCCGTATCATCATCATCATTAACACTTCTTGCGTCTGCCATCTTCACAACATCATGTTTTGCGTTTAATACGAATCATAAACTTTTCAATATATCATAATTCATTAGTCCGTAATTACTTCATTCGCATTCTTACATTTTGAATTTTATCCCCTTTTAAACTTTCATCATTCGTTTAGTGTCATTCGACACATTACTTTCGTCTTTTACAAATTTCATTCCATCGTAACCACTTATTGTGATTACATATATCTTATTAGGCCTTAAATGGACCTTACATAATCATTGAGTAGGCTTTCGGACAACTCGGAAACTCAAAATACGAAAAACAAAACAAAACAGCGGCTGAATTTTATGTGTGGCGTCGGCGACGGCCGGGAAGTCCGTCGGCGATGGCTTCTGAAAAGGTGCGTCGGCTGAAAAGTTCCGTAGACAGCACATTAAGCCGTCGGCCCATTTAGGGGCGTCGGCGACGCACAGAACCAGCGTCGGCGACGGCTTGTCCGTTGTCGATTCACTGCAGTTCTTTTTTTCTGGGTGTTTCATTCCTTTTTCGGGTCCGTTTCCAGCCATACGGTTCCTGGAACTTCCTGTATCTCCCCCATATATGCTCTTTCACATACTTAACTTAAATATTATATCTCAAGCACATTACACATGCTAACATTTACCAAAAACTTAAATTTTTACCTCATTGGCGATCTTGGAGCGAGCACACTTTCGAATGAGCCGTCAGTTTGAGTTCAAGCATCACATTATATGCTCGAATCCCTCAAACGTTGGCTCTGATACCAACTTGTAACGCCCCTAACTTATCATTTTCAAAAGATCTTAACGTGGATAATAGATGTTAGAAATTTCGGCATAACCCGTACGTAAATAGACTACTAACACCTGTTTTATACGATAATCCATTTCAACATAAAACATCCTTGACAAAAACCCAAAATGGAACGTTTAAGTTGTTTACAACAAGTCTACCACTAATAAGTTTTTAACCAAACAATAAGACACCAAAATACTATACAATTTAAAGTACATAAGACCAAAAGTTTAGACCACGTTATATTCACTTATGACGGAAGCGTGTAGTGGGCGTATATCAAGTGTGCTCATTCCAAATCGTCCGACCGCCTAGATTGAGGATTTACCTACATTCAACATAAACAAATAATTTAGTATTTTGTTACTAACACATCTAAATAATAAACCAATTCATATCTTTCATGGTATTACATCATTCAATTACTTTACTAACCGTTAAACGGTTCATTACATACTTGCCTCAAAGTAGAGACTAAGCATACTTTTCTTAACATACCCGCTAAGAACGGATACTAGTATCATTACATAACTTCCATTCGATTCGTTCATGACGAACAAACATATTCTTTACATTCTTACCTCATACTCCGATCCGAGAAAGACGGATTGAGTAGACTTTCATTCATTACATACTTAACTTCTCATACCCGGTTCAACTAAAAGAACCAGATATGATGCATTATCTTTCGTAACTTATTCATTCCTCACAATCCGTTTATGACTGATCTTACTTTTATTTTCGAAGAACCATAGATTTCAAATCTCACAATTTTAACATAACGACACAATTCAATTGAGACTATTATACATATGACAACATTATAGAATATGATGTGCACTAACGTACCTCGATCTTGTGAACCTTCCGACTTCCTAGTATTGGAACCTTCTTCCTTCACGCCTATATCAACACAATCATTCATTTATTTAGTATCCCACTTTTTCATTCCATTATCTCGCAAATTACACATATTTATTCTTTCAAGCATTTCATCAAACACTTGGCGGGTTTCGTATTTGTGGGACACTAAGTACAAGCTTTTAAAGCATAATTCCTACTAGTTCATTTCAATATTCATCAACAAACAATCAAGTTCATAATTTTCTCTTGTCCTATTCAAATTTGTTTAAGATTCAAGTACTACAACATCATCTTATATCAAATTTACACATGATCACTACTAATTTTCCACCAATTCCCACTAGTTCATTTCAATATTCATCAACAAACAATCAAGTTCATAATTTTCTCTTGTCCTATTCAAATTTGTTTAAGATTCAAGTACTACAACATCATCTTATATCAAATTTACACATGATCACTACTAATTTTCCACCATTCTACACCTCTAATAATTCATATCAAATGGGTTATACAATCATCTTTTCAAATGATCGAATTCACACATAAATTCACATGATTCCTGTTCTATAGAAAAGTCCTAACTCCAATCTACACACTTTGTTGTATAAAATTAGAGATTGGGTCATAACCCACTTCCAACAAGTCATGACTTCAAGAAATTGAACTTACCTCCTTAAAATCGAGCTTAGATGGGTGTAGATTCAAGTTCATGCAGTTGATTATCTTCTAAATTTCTACCCAATTTGATTGAATTTGGTGAACAAGGGTTTCACCCTTGGTTCCCTGCTTTGATCGATCCCTAGAACGCACATATGTGTGTTTTTGGGGTTTCCTCCCTCTAATACCCATACTTTACAATTACTCATGTTTAACCCCCATAGAATTTCATTTCTTTAATTAAACACTTTCACCCTTTAACTAGCTTTTGCAACATTTTTACTAACTAAGTTAATTCTTTTAATTATTTGAACTTAGTTTCATGTTATTCTATTTTGGGGTGTTACAGTAGGAGCGGGTTTGACTGTGGTGCGCACTTGTACGCGCGATTCGGTTCAGCCAGTCAACTCGGTCTTCATCGGTTACTAGAATGTCATGAATTGCCATGAGAGTTACATTTGACCACTTTAATTCCGTTTTAATACAATTAAAACATGTTTATTACAAGATTGATTACCTTGTAATTAAAAACATTAATTCCTATTTAATATCTTGTTGATTACAAGATTAAATGAGTTTTAATTGTAAAACTTTGGTGTATATATAATCACAATGGTCCATTGTGAAGAGATAGAAAAAATATACACAGAAGTACTATTTCGTTCCAAAGGAAAACTAGAGAAGTTAATCTCTAAAGTCTTTCTTTTGCAACTTCTTACTTTTCCACAAAAAATATGAACACCGAATTATACCCGGTGTAATCTCGGGCGTGAGTGTCATCTCCGGCAGTACAACTACTCCTTAGGTTGTTGTATCCTGGAAATAGACCGTCTGAGAGGAGGCGCGAAATCTGTTTTAAGGGCCCCGTGTCAAACACGATCCTCAACCAAAACCGTCAACGACAGTTTGTTTATTCTTGCAGCGAAGATTCGTACAAGATGGTGCGGTTGAAGTTCTTCTAAAGACACTGGCTTGAATCAAGATTGGTACAATTATATTGTATTTTATATTCGATTGTTTATTTTTGTAACCGGTATTGTACTAGAAGAATTTCCCACAAATAACGAGAGTCTCGTTATTATATATTTTGTTATATATTTTAACAAAAAGTGAAGCTAATTCCTACAGTTTTTACAGAGAATGTAGAGAGAGAAACAGGGTCGTGGCATTTAGGTCGGAGGTGGTCATTCACGGTTGTGTGGTGATGGTGTTGTCAGATGATGACGGTTAGGTGGTGGTGGGGTAGTGATGGTGGTGAAGAGATCACGTCACAGTGACGAGATGATGGAGCTGGCAGATGGTGGTATGACTGTATGATAGAGCTGTGGTGGTGGTGGTACTAAGCTGGCATTTGTAGAGAAAGTGTGAATGATAGAGAGAGGCTGATATGCACTTAGTTTTAGCCTTGTTTTTGTAAGTCTTAATTATTATTAGTATAGTTTTTTTTTGAAAGGCAAATTTTTTATTCTCTGTTGTTGGGACTTGAACTCAAGACCTCACTCTTCTAAAATGTTTAAAGTCTTTTGCCTTTGTCAATGAACCACCACCCCATTGGTCATTATTAGTATAGTTAATTTGAAAGAACTAGAAATGTTATACCTGTACGATAATTATTTTATTATTATATACGATAAATAAACATGTACTGGTGAAAGATAGTAGAATTGTTACTTTTAAGATTTTTAAAAGTTTCTTTTGATATTTATGAATACTTATACATTACAAATATTTAATGTTTGTTTAGCGTTTATATGCATGTGTTTTTTTCTAACGATACGTTATGTAATTCAAAACAATTAATGGTTAATTTACAACTTTAAATATAATACAAAATTTACTCTTAGGATTCGATGTAAGTCGTTTCAATTAATCCAACCAAAGCTTAATAATTAAAAGAAAAAGAACAGAAATGTACCACATACTGATCTATATAAGAAGAGTAGAACCAAAATAATTTATTTTACCTATCGCATAGGTGTGTGTTTCAACGTTTTCAACTTGGCTTAGTTATTCATTTTAATATTTTACGTTTTGTTTAATTTTTTGCAAGTTAACAAGCCGTAACGCCCATGCATGGTTCAATGCTCTTACGTATATTTTATGTTTGGTTTAACGAACCCGCCACAAAGCGCGGGTTCTAAATTCTAGTTAAAATAAAGAAGCAATAATGTTTCAACACTCGGAAACTTAAAAACCGGCTGGTAGTATTGTATTATTAAGAGAAGCTCAGTGTATTAGTCCAACTCATAATAACTAAAGCTTCAAGTAAAATGTAAAAAGTTACCTAGCCTAAAATCCTATAGTCCGGTTCAATTTTCACCGACCAATTTCGAGTATAAATCATAAACCAAACCATTCGTTACTATTCCGAAAATTCCTAGACCAACGAACCGGATAAAATTTAAAAACAACCATTGAAACCAAAAGAATAACCGGTTTGAGCGATTTCACAATTTCAAATATGAACACCCCAAATGCCTTCCAGAACTGGACTTATTGAAAAACAGCTAAAAATAATACATCTCTCTTATCTAAACTAACATCCAGCCAAAAGATTATATCTCATTCTAACCGGATTCATCGTCACCAGTAATCACCACAAGAGCAGACCCCATTACTGAACCGATGAAACCGATTAGCATCGCGCAGCACGATTTCTCTTTCACAGACTTTAGATATATGTTTGATCGCGTTATGACAGTCGCCACAAACCCGAAGGTTTTTTATAACCCGCAACGTTGTAAACGAAGGTGTACTTAACAACCCGAACGCGATAGCAAGCTTCTCACTATGATAATATAAAGACCTTACTTTTTCTTCTTCTTCAACATCTAACAACACATAATCTGTATCAGGAACATATCCATCTTCTTTGATCAATTTCATCATATCTTCAATCTTGTTGTATATTTTTTCAGATCGTGGGTGTGATCGATCGTCGACAACAAATACATGATCTTTACTTTTTACGTTAATCCAACTGAACCCCGGGTCTTTTTTAACGTTCTTGCTGATCATTGTTTTCCGTGCATCGGCTACTTTACTCCATTGATTTGAAGCAGCGTAAATGTTTGATAAAAGCACATAAGCCGATGAATCAAACGGGTCGAGTTCAAGAAGCTTCGTTGCAACGCGTTTTCCGGTTTCCATATCGCCTTGAACCCTGCAAGCACCGAGCAAGGCTCGATACATTGAACCGGAGGCTTCAAATGGCATAGTTGTAATTAAATTTTCAGCCTCTTTTACGCGTCCACCTCGACCTAAAGCATCAACAAGACATGAGTAATGCTCGATTTCCGGTTTGATACCATAATCTTTAACCATCGAGTCAAAAAACTTATATGCGTCGGAAACTAAACCCGAGTGGCTACAAGCCGAAAGCACTCCGATAAACGTGACGCGATCAGGTGACAAATCGGGATTCGACTTCAGATCATTGAAGAGATTTAGCGCTTCTTTTCCATGTCCGTATTGAGCTAATCCTACTAGCATAGCATTCCATATAACAATATTGTCGACACGGGTTCGTTTAAATAACCGATATGACTCTTCTATGTTGCCACACTTGGCATAAAAGTCGATAAGCGACGTGCTGACGTAAGCATCAACACCACAGTTTGACTTGATTGCATTAGCATGAATCTGTCTTCCTTGTTCTAATGCAGTCGAGTAAGAGCATGCTTTGATTAACGTAGCGAAAGTAAACTCATCGGGAAACACGCCAGATTGCGTCATTTTATGGTACACTACAAGAGCGCGGTTTTCGTCTCCGTTTTCTACGCATCCGGAGATCATAGAAGTCCATGAAACCTCATCCGGAGACGGGATTTCATCAAACACTTGGTGGGCATCCTCCATGTCTCCACATTTAATGTACATATCAAGAAGGCTGCTACTAAGATATAAATCTTGATAAACCCCGAGTTTAAATGCATAACCATGAATTTGTTTACCGAGTTTTAAACTTACGAGAAACGCGCATGCTTTAGCCATGGTTGCTAACGTTATCTCATCCGCTTTCTCTCCGTTTTTGTGCATCAGAGTAAAGAGCTCCCATGCTTTATGAACATCACCACTGTTTATATATCCGAACATCATCGCGTTCCATGATCCCAAATCAAACCCGTCTTTATCACGAAAAAGGGACTCTGCCTGTTCCATTTTTCCGTTTCTAGAATAAGAATCAACAAGCGTTGTGGAAACAAATGTGTCACCATCGAGTCCGTTCTTCATAGCATGTGCGTGTATTTGTTCGGTTAGATATAAGTGTAACCCTCGAGAAAGCGAAGAACATGATCTTAACACGCTTGCTAACGTGAAATGATCGGGTTTTAATCCCTTGTGTAACATATCTATATACAAGTTAAACGATTCTTCCATCAAACCGCTTTGAACGTAACTGTTTATCATCGAGTTCCATGAAACAACATCGGTTTCATCCATTTTAAAGAATACTCTGCTTGATGACGCTAAGCAACCCATCTTTGAATACATGTTAATAAGACTATTTGACACGTTAACATTGGTTTCAAAACCTGATTTCACTGTCATAGCATGAATCTGTTCACCCAATCTTAGATCGCCAAGTGGCACGATAGTAGCAAGAGACACGATGAATGTAACGGCATCTTGCTTTACGCTTGATTTATTCATGTCTAGAAAGCACTTGATAGCGGACCGATAGTCACCAAACTGGTAATGTTGGGACATGATTTTGTTCCACGATACCGCCTTTGAAATTTCATCATCTGTCCAAGATAACTTAACGGCATACGCTTGCACTTGCTCCTTATACTTCCTATTTGTGTCATTATTATCAGGAAACCCGTTAAGAACACACTGCAAGGTGCCAGTATCAGGACGTACAACCTCACTCCGATGAAAATCTGACAAAACACGGAACGCTTCCTCTTGAAATCCCATTTTCACATAGGCTTTCAGCATCACGTTCCATAACACAACGTCCCGATCACATTCCGCCATGTGATCAAACATCAACCGCGCTTCTTTCGCTTTCCCAAACTTGATATAAATGTTAACAAGAGCTCCGGAAACAAACACCTCCGATTCCAACCCAATTTTCACAGAACACCCATGAACACATTCCGAAGCCCAAACATAACTCGACATCAAACACAACTTCAAAACGGGTGCAAAAGTCATCTTCGTCAAAGAAACATCATTTGCTCTAAGCAAAAGTCTAAAAAGATGAAACCCCTCTTCTACATTTTCCAAATCAGAATCCCCACACGAAGCATACGCTGCCAAAATCGAATTCCACGTAACAAGGTCTCGTTGAGGCATTACATCGAACAGCTGGCGGGCGAGATTAATGGCGCCACATTTCGAGTACATGTTGATGAGGTTGTTGGTCAGGAAGCGGTCTGATGCGGTGTGTCCGTATTTTATGATGCGAGCGTGAACTGATTTTCCGAACAGGAAGTCGGTTCGGGCAATGGCAATGCGAATGAAGGGGAACCATGGTGAATTTGAAGAGGAAGATGTGGCGATTGTGCTGTAATGATTTTGGGTATTTTGAGGAGTAAGATCGGATGAATTTGATCCCCGAAGAGTGTCGTAAGACGTCGGGTGGAAGGAAGATCGCCGGAATTTACAGTGCCGTTGCATTTAAAGGATGGAGATTACCTTTCCCTCCAAAATTTGTCTTAAATAGCCCTAACTAGGGGTGAGCAAATTAACCACTATAACCGATAACCGAACCATAACCGACATAACCGAACCACTAATAACCGATAACCAATATAACCAATGGTTATGGTTATGAAACTTTGTATAACCGCTCAATCGGTTATGGTTATGGTTATGAGGCTTTGGATAACCGAATATAACCGAAACCGAACCGAAGTTGTGATGTTAACTTTATATAATAGATTTGTGTTTTACAAAACCATATAGAGAGTTTTTACTAAGATAAAAGTATGTTAGTAGCAAAATGATCTTGATGTAGATGTCGTTTATTTTGATAAAGAACAAAGATGTTATGGCCATAATTGTTTTTGTTTGAGAATTACCTTATTAAAAAAAAAAAAAAAACTCTAAATCAGTAGTTTAACCAAAAAGTTTAGTTTTCGTTATCTTATAAATTAGGCTCAAACTCTATTTCAAACCTTGGTTGGTTACTTAACCGAAATTAACCAAAATCGAACCATAACCGACTTCATAACCGATTAACCATAACCGAAGTTTGGTTATGGTTATGGTTACCAAAACTCCATAACCGAACTAGCGGTTATGGTTATGGTTAATAGTAAAAACCGACCCAAACCGACCCATGCACACCCCTAGCCCTAACTCCCAACTTTGGACATTTGGGCAAAATAACTATATATAATTTTTAGAGTTAATTGCCATTTTAGTTCCTGAGTTTTGTCTAAATTTATCATTTTAGTCCAAATAATTTTTTTTCGTCACTGGGTCCCTGACTTTTCCCTTTTGTTTCCATTTTGATCACATACCATAACTACATCCAATAACCCCATTTTTAACTAGGGTTATTTTGGGGATGTTCATTTTTAATCTTTTCAATTGCCATTTTTGATCCAATTATAAAAAAAATCCAAAAATTTCTAAAAAAAAAAAAATTCTAAAAAATAAAAAAATCATCAAAATAAAAAAAATTCTAAAAATCAAAAAATTCTAAAAAATAAAAAAATATAAAATATAAAATATAAAAAAAATCCAAAAAATTCTAAAAAATAAAAAAAACTCTAAAAAGTTACAAAAAAAAAAATTCTTAAAATAAAAAAATCCTAAAAAATAAAAAAATTTCTAAAAAATCATAAAAATTCTAAAAAATAAAAAAATTCTAAAAAATAAAAAAAAATTCTAAAAAATCAAAAAAATTCTAAAAAATAAAAAAAATCATAAAAATTCTAAAAACTCAAACAAACATATTTTAAAGTTTCAAATTCAAAAAATGACGATATATTCTTCGTCTAGACAAACATATTTTCAAGTTTTATCTATTTTGTTGAGTGAATGAGTGGTCATGATGAGATAGAACCATTTATCCATTTAAAAAAAACAAATTTCATTTTAAGTTGACGTCTTTCACAGACATTCTTACATTTCCACATTAATTATCACCCTTTTGGCCTTTTTATATATGTTTTCATAGCAAAACTATTTATTACAATAATATTTTCATCTTTAGTTTTGTATCAATTAATATAATTTACTAAATATAAATAAATATCATGAAATATAAATTTTATAAACTAAAACATAACATGCATGTTCGTTAGTTAGTGGTTCTATCTCATCATAAACACTCATTCACTCAACAAAATAGATAAAACTTGAAAATATATTCGTCTGGACAAGGAGTATATCGTCATTTTTTTGAATTTGAAACTTTAAAATATGTTTGTTTGAGTTTTTAGATTTTTTTTATTTTTATGATTTTTTTGATTTTTTAGAATTTTTTTTATTTTTTAGAATTTTTATGATTTTCTAGAATTTTTTGATTTTTTAGAATTTTTTTTTATTTTTAGAATTTTTTTATTTTAGATTTTTTTTATTTTTGTGATTTTTTTGTTTTTAGATTTTTTTTAGATTTTTTTATTTTTAGAATTTCTTTATTTTTAAGATTTTTTTTGTTTTTTAGAATTTTTTTGATTTTTTAGAATTTTTAGAATTTTTTAGAATTGGATCAAAATGACAATTGAAAAAATTTAAAAAGAAAATCCCCAAAATACCCCTGGTTAAAAATGAGGTTTTTGGATGGAGTTAGGGTATGTGATCAAAATGGCAGCAAAATGGAAAAGTCAGGGACCCAGAGACGAAAAAAAATCTATTTGGACTAAAATGGCAAATTTGAATAAAACTCAGGGACTAAAATAGCAATTAACTCTAATATTTATAATTATATCTTTATAGGTCACAACATTTGTTTAATATAAATTTTGTTAAGATTTATACGTTATGAAATAAACTAGTCTTTGATGTCATATAATACTATATAGAGCTTGCAAACGGTTTTGGCTTGAGGTGGAAAAGAGATGCGAACGACATGGAAGAGAGAGAGGGAAAGTTACTCCTAACTCTTATTTTCATATCCCTTTACATTTTATCTCTCTTTATATATGTCTGTGCATGTATAGAGAGATAAAGTAAAAAAAACCTTTATATTATGATTATTATTTAATAAAATACATTTTAAATATACAAGTAAATATGTCTTTTTTTAAATCAACCATTTTTTTCAAACCTATATTTTTTAAATTAATTTTTAAACCTTTTCTTTTTAATAAACGTCTTTTTTTGACCCATGTTTCTAAACTGTTTGTTTGTTTAAAATTGTTCGCTTTTAACTTCATTCAATTTTTAGAATCATTCATTTTTGGAAGTTTTTTTTCTAACGGTTAGGCTAAAGGGTATGAAGAGCATGAGTTGGGTCATTAATGCCACATAGGATCATTAATGGATTGTTACACCATCCCCTTCCTTCATCCACCATGGTTGGCATGGATTAAACCATGGCAACCATGAGCCTACTTTCCTTTTTCAATGATTCATTTTCCTTTTCTACAAAAATAAATTAAAATAGGAAGACAGTGGTTTGGGTCATGACCACACCCTTAGGGTAGTGGTTTTGAATGATGGATTAGAAGTGAATGACATGGCGCCGATGTGGAGGATCATGGTGACCATGAGGGTCATTACCACACCCTATAGCCTTATAAGTAAATTATAGAATACAAGGTTTAAAAAACGAACGATTTTAAAAAGAATGGTTTTAAAAATGGACGATATATCGCAAAAATTAACTGTTTAAAAAATCAAATGATTTTAAAAACGGTAAAAATGAACAGCTTAGAAAAGGAAACAACTCGTAAAAAAATAAATGGTTAAAAATGAACCATTTTAAAAAAGATTGACGGTTTAAAAAATAAACGATGTTTATATCAGTCCTCTTACAACCTTTATATTATGCATTTTTTCCACCATCATGTTACAACTATCTTAACTTTATATCAGTTATGTGTCTTTTTAATGTTAGAGTAAACTGCAATTTTACCTCCTGGGGTTTAGACCAATTGGCACTCTGACCCCCCTAACGAAATAATTGCAATTTTACCCTCCAACGTTGGTGTTATGTCGCACATTTACCCCCCGGCGTCAAATTCCATGGTTATCTTTAAACAGTCAAAGGTGGTCAAAGGGCAGAAATGTAATTTTACCTTAATATTACCTTATATATTACTATTACCCCTTAATATTAGTTCCACTCTCAATCTTACCCCCTAAGCTTCATCACTCCCCCACTCCTTCTTCTTTATCACCGGCAACCACACCCACCGTCGACCACACCCACCGGCGACCACACCCACCGGCGATCCTTCCTAAGCTTGTACACCGGAGAATGAGCGAATCAGAGAACATAATGCTTCCACCTCCACCAGCAGAGCCATTAACGGCGACCACACCACCAGCGATGCCCCGTCCACCGTTGATCCACCTGTCCACCAGCGATCCTCCCTGTTCTCGCACTTGTCAGGTAAAATCGAACAAGTATTGTGATTGTGGTTAATGAACAAGTAGTGTCAGGTTACAGAACAAGTAATGTCAGGTTAAAAAACATGGGTTGTTGAACATGGGTCTTTCTGTGTTTGCAGTGGACATGAGGATTCATGTTTCACTATGATCGATTGTGGTTTCCTTGGTTGTCAAGATGCGAGGCCGACCTTTCCTGCACTTCCAGTTTCCCCCTCAGCAGGAAATAGTTGTGTAGTTGAACTCTAATATATTAGGATCTTTTTGGTTTAATATGTATGCTAATTGTATATATTAATGTTTTGATACTGATCTAATTGTATATATTAATGTATTGATACTGATATAGTTATAATGTGCAGCAGATATGTGTTTGATCAAATATGCCTAGTTAAGTGCAGCAGGTATGTGTTTGAGTGCAGCAGGTATGTTTACAGTTAAGTGCAACAGGTATGTGTTTGAGTGTATGTGCTTTGCACCAGGTATGTTTACAGCTAATGTTAGAACCTCCACTAAGTGCAGTAGCTAATGTTTGGACTGAGGGGTATAATTGTAAACTTATTTTGACCATAGAACAGGTATGCTTGATTGTGAGTTAGCAGGTATGCTTAATCAGCCAAACATGTTCTGAATGCTTCTGATCTTGTAATGTTTCTGATTTTGATTTTGATTTTTGTGAAGTGTTTAATCAGCCAAACATGTTCTGAATGCTGCAGCCAGGTGTAACAAATGATAGTTGGTAGTTATAGGTTGGTAATACATGAACAAGTTTGAATACCTGGAAGTTGGTAGTTATAGGTGGTTATACCTGGAACTTGTTTAGCTAGCATCTAAGTCAGCTACTCATGTTGTTACTCACAATCAGAAACTTGTATTCATGTCCATTATACTCATCTAAGTCAGCTACTCATGTTGTTACACATCAGCGTTACACATCAGCTATAGGTGGATATTACTCATGTTGAATAACTCATGTTGGAACTTGATTCAGTTATGTTGTTACTCATGTTGTTTAGCTACTCATCTAAGTTGCATACTTGTATTCAGTTTCTGATTCAGTACCCATGATCCCATTTCCAACAGCAGCAGGTTATAGATAGATGAGTATAATGCAATGCAATTGATATTTCCAACATTGAATCAGAAACAAGTTTGAGTATAGAAACATAGAAGAGGTTTGATTTTGAGTATACTTATAGGTTTCTGATTTTTGAGTATAGAAACATAGAACAGGTTTGATTTTGAGCATACTTATAGGTTTCTGATTTTGGCGGGAAGGGTTTTGGAAGTTGCAGGGGGTAATATTGTTTCTAAACACAAAATATAGGGGGTAATATCAAAGGACAATTTAGTAATTTACCAGTAGGGGGGTAATTGTGTGACATAACAGGAATGTTGGGGGGTAAAATTAAAGGGTAAATAGTCATTTCAAATTAAAGCTAACAGATCAGTTAACAAAATTGACGCCAGGGGGTAAATGTGCGACATAACACCAACGTTGGGGGGTAAAATTGCAATTATTTCGTTAGGGGGGTCAGAGTGCCAATTGGTCTAAACCCCAGGGGGTAAAATTGCAGTTTACTCTTAATGTTATAAATATTTATCTATCCATCCATCTTATAATCTCCTCTCCGTTATAATTTTTTTCCTTCACAACCATGCAACAATTAATAACTAAGTATAAATTTATTTAAAGTAAAAAAATGTGTTGGCATGAAATGATTGCATGTGATTGGATATGAAGAATAGGTTGAACTTGGGATGAGTTAATTACACCGTTAGTCCCTCATTAGTCTCAGTGGTTTGTGGAAAGTAACTACCTCAGGTATTAAAAAATTAAAATAACAATACGAGGTTTTAATGTTTGATTTATAACAACCTGGTGTATTAAGACTAATTGATATTAGTTTTTCTTTTAGATTTAAGGGGATTTTAGTCATTTCACATCTAAAGGACTAATTGTGTAACTTTATGGTTAATGAGGGACTGTTTTGGTAATTTACTCTAAAAGTTTAATTATGTTCATCTCCTTCTTTGTCTCAAGGACATGTACCAACCTTGTTTATCTCCATGGTAAGAACCTCCAATTTGTCCATGGTGTAACACGTGAATTTGAAGATCTCTCTAAAAATAAGGCTGAGCAGGTTTCGACTTTACCCGAAATTAACCGAAATCAAGACCGATATCTTGCATAGGATTGGTCTTAGGTTCATATATATATTTTTAGTATTGGGAACGGGTCGGTCCTTAGGTCTAGATTGAGAAAAACCAAAAAACAAAAGACCGACCCGATGATATTCATCTAGTAATGGCAAAAGGTGAAATACCATTGCTGCGGAAAGTGAAACACAATTAGATGGCAACTCTCACTTTCCATGGTAAATGGTGTGTAAAATGTTTATATATTAATAAAAACACCAAATTAAATTACATGGTCAGACTAACTTAATTACACACAATCGGAAAGTGTACAGGTCATGATATAGTAAATTTGGTATGGCCAAATATCAATCCAAGGACAAGGGCATGACTCTCGACACTAAACCATTATCGAGTCCTAGTCTATACTATATTATAATGTATAAAGGAAGGGCATTTTAAGGTACCCAAAAGTTAAGAAACTCTTTTAGTTTAATGCATAATGCACAACCCTAAAATGAGGATAAATTAGTCTTCAAATAATAATTACACTTTAATCCTCTCATCTTAATTACATTTTAATTCCCTCGTCTATAGCCAAATTATATTACGCTTTATCCTGTCGTAAAAAACTAACTAACCACATGATTTTTAAACAACCAAAATTTTTTGGTACGTTAATATTAAAAAAAATACACCATAAAAATAAGAATTTTATTCTCTTTGATTTGAATTGTAGCATAGCTATAGTTTTTTTAGTTAAAAAATGATATGTTACGTGATTACAGTATCTAGGAGAGAGCAATAGCTGAATTGTTAACCGAAACCAAACCGGAAATAGACTAAATCAAACTGAAATCAACCATATTTGTATTAACTGAAAACGGGTTATCAGTTTTTTTTTTTTGTATCCTCGTTTAACCAAAAGTAACTGAAACGAACCTTTCATAGTTTCACATATTTCTAGTTCTTATACCTTCAGTTCATGTATTTTATATTTTATACCTCAATTTTATGTATTTATTATTCCACTTCATGTATTTATATCTCCATTTCATGAATTTATACCTCAATGTTATATATTTTTAAACAAAACTTTTAGCCCAAGTGTTGTTTTGGCTATTAACCGAATAACCGAACAAAAAACCATCAATCTAGTTGAATAAACCGAATTGATTAACCGAAAACCGATTGGTTAATAAAATAAACTAACCGGTGACTTCGGTTTTATCTTTGGTCGAGGATTGGAGAAACACGTAACTATTTTTAGGTTTATTAGTTTGGTTTATGTTTCAACCATAAGGGTTAATCTTCTTAATCCTTCCTGCAAAACAATCAACACCCTGTTAAGCTCGTTAAAAGGGGATTATGGGGGTTTCCCTCTTAACCACTCTCCGGCGTGAGAATAAGTATTTGTTTTGAGGAAATAAGTGTGTGTTTAGAGTGAGAGAGTAGAGAGCATAATGAATCAACCTGTGTATGAAGATCCCTATTTATAGCCGGAGTAGTGTAGAAGGAGATGGGCTGATGGGCCTTGGGCCTGGAGGCGACGACAAGGAATATCCGTCTTGTCTCTTCTGTGACAACCGTTAGTGTCTTCTAGAAGATCTTCGGTGCTGGTGCACCTTGATTGGAGCCACGTGTCCGGGTTGTCGTCCTTGTTGCCTCTCTGACATCAGTAGGTGAGTGGAGATCATGGGGCAGTTGTCGCTGCCCCCTGATTGGTGCCACGTAGGCATCCTTGTGTACTTTGCCTCCTACACAATTATTGATTATGGAACATGATAGAATACAGCCTGTTTGACGCTTATTGGCTTACTCTTCTGCCACTCATACCTTCTTGCTTCCTGGAATGATCCTGCGCCGCTGCCCTCGCGTGGCCTCTGGTGTGTATCCAACCAGCCGGCGCAAGGTCTAGGGATCGAGGGCTTTCATTCAGGACGCTAAGTGTGGAATCTGATCTTAAATCTTGCTTGGACCTCGCGCGCGGTTTAGGACATGTCTATGTAGTCCGCGCGCGGTCTGTAGATTTTGTCAGATTGTTGTATTAGGAGTATGGTCCTGTCGCGACCTGATTGGTCTGCGCGGCTTTTTGGGACCATACCCCTTCAAGTCCCCCCAGTCCAGTGCTGCTTCCATGTGCGAAGTAAATGGTTGGAGCTCTGGACTTATAAAAAAGAAGTGGTCTGCTTTTGGAGCATTTGCTGAGTCTTAGTGACCGGCGCGCGTGTAAGTGTTTATCAATTACTACGGTGCAGTTACCAAGCCTGCTTCTTGATAGCTGCTACTTTTGAGGGTTGGCGCGCATGATCTTGATGATGCATGCGGCGCAACCCTTGCTATCTTCAGTATGAAGTTTCTTTGTAAGTTTAGGCGGGAAATTCCTCGAATTTTGAATTCTGACAGGTTGGTGTAAATGTCGTTGATGGTGACCCTTGAGTTGAATGCTGACACGGCGATCATCATTCTGTCACTGACGGTTCGTCTTTTTTCAGGCGAGTGAGGCCCACGCGCACGTGGTAACTGTCACTCCGGAAATTCCACCTTACGTGGCGGTCTCTGGTTGGTTACGCGCACGGTGTATTCGGCACGTTTACCCATCGCATTAAATGCGATGGGTATATATATTTGAAGATAAAGAGAGAACTTCACATCCGTTCCTTCGAATTCTCTCTTTTCTCTCTCTGATCTTCATATCACCTTCAAATATTCAAAGATTTCAGACAATCTTCAAGTTTTTCCAGAAATCTTGGTAGATCTTCATCCATCTTTTTACTCACTCGAATATCTGATATACATGGCTGGAGAGGAAGTAGTTCCGGTTGAGGAAGGTGCTGGACCGGTCCCCGTTCTAAAATGGGACCAAGGGTTATTCGAGCAGATAGTGAGGGGATTTCAGTTCCCGGCTGAATGGGATGCACGTTATCCCCAGCAAGGCCAGACGGCCGCCGATGCACCACCGGGCTATATTACTTTATTTGCTGATTTTTTCTCGATGGTAACTTCCGGTTGCCGGCCACCACTTTCATGGCGTCGATATTACATTTTTATAGGTTTCACATATCCCAGATGAGTCCTATGGGAATGGTTAGGGTTAGACACTTCGAGTTTCTCTGTAGATCTCAGGGACTGGAGCCCTCCGTTGAGAAGTTCAGAGCATTTTACCAGTTAATCAGGAACATGGGTTTTTACTCGTTTGGTCTTCGTGCTGCAAAGAAGATATTGATAAACCCACCCAAGAGCTTCCATGACTGGAAAATGAAGTTCTTCTTCATTAGAGAAGAAGTTATTGCGATCGCGATGATCTTTCGGGAGTCGGATAAGATCGAAAAGGAAAAACTTCCAATTCCGAAGACGGCTGACTGGTACATACGCTTACTAACTACACCAAACAGGATTTTTGGTGAACAGGTGTTAGTTGCGGCGGGCATGAGTGATAAGTGGCCAGAGCGTAGTGAAGAAGTTCCTGTATTGATGTTCAACGGTGAAGGTATGCCTTAACAATTTCGTTCTCTTTCTTTTGGTAGCACTTGCGCCTGATTGTTATTCTTTGTTGTAGTTGCTCAGCTTTATCAGGCTGCATTCCCTACTTTTGGTGGGGCGATGGGTGTGCGTCCATTGGAAGCTGGTGAAGTGTATTGGTACGAGCAAATTAAAGCCAACTTCTTATGCCCACCAGTGGGATCCTTTGCCAACCCTCCTACTGCAACCGAAGGTGCGCAACTTCCCAAACCAAGACCCTTGCGAGGCGTGACTTCTACTGGAAAAGAGATTTTGTATCTTTCCAGTGAGGAGTCCGTAGGCTCGTCGCATGAAGGGTTGAGCTCATGGTCTAACATATTTGCAGGTGTGTTGCGCGACCTAGGGATAGATCCAGAGGAGAAACCGAAGAAGGCCCCGGTGAAGAAGAAGACAACTTCAAGGAAGAAGGTGACTGCTGAGACTGGCGCGACAATCAAGAAAGCTGGAGGTAGTCGCGCGATCCCTGAAAAAGGTACTCTTCGATTTCTACAGAGTAACCTTGAAGACTATGTTATTGCCAGTGATTCACTAGAGGGTTTATCACGTACAGGTGAGAAGAAGAAGAAGAGCAGCGCGACTGCATCCAAGAGTTCAGGGAGCACTGGGTTCAGGGCTCCTGAGTCTGGCGCGACTCTGTCATCCCTTCATGAGGAAGAGGAAGAGGAAGAAGAAGAAGAAGAGGTTGAAGAAGAAGGTGCTAGGCTGGTGACCAAGAAGAGGTCGCGCGAGGAGACCACTGCTGGTGACACTCCGCCAGCACAAAAAGCAGCTGCGACCCAAGTGATAGGGAAACAAGGTAGCTTGCGGAGCCTTTATAAGTTCTTACCAGGTTGGTGTTGTAACCTTCATGTTTTATTTTTTCCTGCCTTTGTAAAATTTTTAACACTTCTCTTTTGCAGAGGCACTGAAAAAGGCTGCGGAGAAGGTTAAGGGTCCTGAGCTGAAAAAGGCTAAGGGGCCAGAGCCCAAGAAGACCAAGTTTGTTATCATTCCTCCAAAGACAACTGAGAAGGAGGCTGAAAACAGGTTGAGGAGCCTGCGGGCGATGTTATTCCTGAAAAGGAATCATTGAAAGAGACCGAGACCGCTGCTACCACCAGTCATGATAAAGCGCAGGGTCCGGAGGTTGTTCATGTTACCGGCCTTGACCAGCCTTCGAAGAGTAAAGGACCAAAAGTTGCTAATCCTAGTGTAGCTGCGCAGCTGGACGTCCCCCACCCAAACTGCACAAGTGATATCTGCTGCTGGGGGGTCCGCTGCCAACGTACAGACGCAAGTGGCACATCGAGATAACTCTGCCACTACGGCTGGTACGGGTGCCGGTGGTTCTGGCGCGGCTAGCCAGAAAGGTGATGGGAAGAAGATTCCAAGGCCACGATCCCCCATAGGTGCGGAGGACACATTGGGGGACATCTACTATAAGACTTATACTGAGGAACAACGTGGCGAAGGAAACCATATCCCCGTTTGGAGTTTGAAGCAAAAAGATACTTTCGTTGATTTTGGAACATATCGAGACTGGTTCCTGGGTACTTTTCCTCTAAGGGAGGTGAATTGCCAAAGGGCGCGCAAACATGAGGGCTTGTACCGCGCGTATATTTTTGGTGAGGCCAACACCGCTGCTGCAAACCGTCAGATCGTGCGCGAGTGGCGTACGATGTACAAGGAGTGAGCGAGTTGGGAGAAGTACCAGGAGCGTTTGCTAACTGAGGCCCAAGAGTTTGAACAAATGAAGAAAAAGTTTTTAGAAGAGAAGGCCTCCTTTGAAAAGGAGAAAAATTCTGAGGAGTGGGGGCGTGATGGATTGAAGAATAAACTCCATGCCGCTGAAGAGCTTCTGGTGAAGGAGCGCACAGAATTTAAGAAGGCTTGTGACAATGACAACAAGCGTATGTATGCTGCGCGCACCAAGATTACCAACCTTGAAGCCGAAGTTGCCACTTTGAAAGGGAAGGTTGAGGAAGCTCAAGCTGGTAGAGAGCGTGTTGAGGTTCAACAGGCTAGCTCCTTTTCCTCTTATATTTCCTTGTTCGTTAAAATATTTCTAACTTTCCTTTCAAAAACATGTAGGTCGAGTTCAATGAGCGCATCGTGAATAAGGACAAGGATCTGGCTACTAAAGATGTTGAGATCGCGGAGCTGAAGCGTAGGTTGTTTGAGGCTCACGAAAAGAGTGAATCTTTAGAGATAGATCTGGTCGCTGAAAAGGTGAGGGCTGATACTGCCGAGGAGGCACGTAGAGCGGCCAAAGAGGCGCGTAACTGTCACGGCCCCATCCCCGGTTTGACCCGATCGAGAGCCGCGGGACAGGAACCCGTGGTATCCATGATGCGACAGCGGAAGATTTTTTTACAGGATCTTTTAAAACTCAAAATGCCCAATTATTTTATTCCATAATTTGGGATAAAACCCCGTAATTTACAATAGAGGAATTTAACTAGGAAATTCCCTGATATATTAAAACATGTTTATTCATTTTTAACTGAACCACCTCTTCAAGCTTGTTAGTGCTCCGTAGCACGTTTTTCCTTGATTTACAGCAGGTTGCCTGAAACATGTTTTTAAAAATATTTTGTCAGCGGGGAAATACTGGTGAATCATCATTTTGATAAAATGACACATAGTTATCAATTACAACATAAGAGCGATTACAATGGCTTCTATCTTATTTTTATCTGGCGCCGTGTCACACTGTATGACGATGGTCATACCACTATTGGGTCCCACCCCAAGTAGTGATGATTATCCCTGTTAGGTCAATGAACCTAACCGGGAGAAAATTAGTAATGTGCACAATACCCCACTAGCCAGTGATTCAAGATATCCATGACTTACTCCCTGTAATTATAACTTTTGAAAATAATTTGAGGTATTGTAAAACAGTTGATAAAAAGAGAATGACTCACATTGCAGATTTATACGGGCAGAGTTTAGCCTACTGATTAGCCTTTTAACCTAAATTTAAACAACATGCACACGAACTAGGTTAGTAACTAATACAGCGATTACGATAACTCACGAGATTAAACCCTCACAACGAATGACAAAGTGCGATAGTTAAACATCCATCGAATTCACGACGAATGACAAAGCATAACCCTAATGTGGGCTGCACTTAAACATCCATTGGATAGTTTCAATCGATCGGACATTGAATCGTAGCAGCGATCGAGTTAATACCCTGTATCGTAGCAGTACCCCACTAATTTGAGATTGTAATTTCGACTTCAGAGCATTAATATTTCGTTTTTGAAAGTTTTCGTCGACACAGAATGAAAGCCCCTGAGCTAGGCTATTTATAGCTGAAAATTAAGGTTCACGCGGCCCGCGTGAACTTCCTCTTGTTCTTTACGCGGCCCGCGAGGGCACTCTATACGTAGATTAGGGCTAGCGTGTCACCACTAGACTTGCCACACGTGTGACACGTGGATCCAGATGCTTATCCGGTCAAACCTAGGGTTGACGCAGCCCGCTTAAACATATGCTTACTTTTACGCGGCCCGCCTGGAGACCATATTTCTTGATTTCTTGGTTTTTCATGCATAGTAAGGTTTCAGGGGTTCGGGTTTTTACTTACGGTTCGTTTTAGGACATTTTTTTAGAGTCCTTACATTATCCCAACCTTATTTAAAATCTCGTCCTCGAGATTTACTGAAATAAGTGAGGATATTTTCGCTTTATCTCCGCTTCCAGCTCCCAAGTGTATTCGGGTCCTCTTTTCGACTCCCACTTGAATTTAACTAGCACTAGTCGTTTGTGTTTGAGAAACTTGATCTTTATATCATCTATCTGAAGAGGTTTCTCCACAAATTTTAATTTTTTGTTTACCTCTATATCTTGGAGAGGTACTACCAGAGATTCGTCAGACAAACATTTCTTGAGGTTGGATACATGAAACACATCATGTACTCCAGCTAGTTCTTCTGGTAGTTGTAAACGATAAGCAACTGGTCCTATACGTTGGATCACTGGGAATGGTCCTACGTATCTTGGACTTAGCTTTCCTTTCTTTCCAAACCGGACTACTCCTTTCCAAGGAGATACTTTCAATAGTACTTTGTTTCCAACTTGAAACTCTAACGGCTTGCGTCGATTATCTGCATAACTTTTCTGGCGATCTCGAGCCGTCTTCAGTCTTTCCTTGATTTGAGTGATCTTGTCGGTAGTTTCTTGCACAATCTCTGGTCCTGATAATTGACTTTCTCCTATTTCTGCTCAGCAAACTGGAGTTCTGCACTTTCGTCCATACAGTGCTTCAAACGGGGCAGCTTCAATACTTGCATGATAACTATTATTATAGGAGAATTCAATTAAAGGTAGGTGGTCATCCCAGTTTCCACCAAAATCTATTACACATGCTTGGAGCATGTCTTCCAGTGTTTGTATCGTCCTTTCACTTTACCCGTCTGTTTGTGGATGATATGCTGCACTTAAATTTAGTCGGGTTCCCATTGCTTCTTGGAAACTTTTCCAGAAGTGGGAAGTGAAACGACTATCTCTATCTGATACAATGGAGAGTGGAACTCCATGTAAGGATACTACTTCGTCTACATACAGCTTTGCCAAACTTTCCATGTTAAAGGTTTCTTTCATAGGTAGAAAATGAGCTGATTTGGTTAATCGATCCACGATTACCCAAATCGCATCGTTACCTTTTCTGGTTTTGGGTAACTTAGTAACAAAGTCCATTGTTACGAGTTCCCATTTCCATACAGGTATTTCTAATTGTTGTAGTAGACCTGAAGGTTTCTGGTGTTCCGCCTTAACTTGTGAACAAGTCAAACACTTAGATACATATCTAGCTATGTCCTTTTTCATTCCTATCCACCAGAAGTTATTCCTTAAATCTTGGTACATCTTGTTGTTACTAGGATGCATGGTATACCTAGATTTATGGGCTTCTTCTAGGATTTTATTTCTTAATTCTCCCTGCTTAGGTACCCAAATCCGTTTCTTATGGAATCTCCAAATCCCATCCTTTCCTTGCTCTAATTCTTTTACTCTTCCTTTCATTCCTTCAGCATCATCCTTGATTGCTGTTTCTTGAATGCTTTTCAATTGATCTATTAAGTTTAAGTGTAAACTTAATCTGAGAGCACGAACTCGTCATTGTTTCTCATGATACTTACGACTTAAAGCATCAGCTACTACGTTGGCTTTTCTTTCGTGATATTGTATATCACAGTCGTAATCACTTAGGATCTCCATCCATCTCCTTTGCCTCATGTTTAATTCTTTTTGCCCAAATATGTACCTTAAGCTTTTATGATCTGTATAGACAGTAAACTTACTTCCATACAGATAGTGTCTCCAAATCTTAAGGGAAAAAATTATGGCTCCTAACTCTAAATCATGAGTCGTATAGTTTTCCTCGTGCTTTTTCAATTGCCTTGATGCATATGCAATTACCTTCTTGCGTTGCATTAGCACACATCCTAATCCTAGCTTTGAAGCATCACAATATACTTCAAAATCTTCTGGTAAGGCTAGAATTGGAGCATTGGTTAAGGTTTGTTTTAAAATCTTAAAAGCCTCATCTTGTCTAGGTCCCCACTCAAATTTTGTTGCTTTACATGTTAGCTTAGTTAATGGTACAACTATCTTAGAAAAATCCTTAATAAACCGTCTATAATATCCGGCTAAACCTATAAAACTTCTAATTTCCATTGCTGATTGCGGAACCTTCCATTTGGTGATCGCTTCTATTTTAGCAGGATCTACATGAATGCCTTCGTGATTCACCATATGTCCTAAGAATTGCACTTCTTGTAGCCAAAATTCACATTTTGAGAATTTGGCGTAAAGCTTTTCTTTTCTTAACAAAGTTAAGAGTACATGCAGGTGCTCACAATGTTCCTCCTGACTTTTGGAATAAATAAGTATATCGTCGATGAATACAATTACAAATTTATCCAAATACGGTTTACAGATTCTATTCATCATGTCCATAAATGCTGCAGGTGCATTTGTTAATCCAAAGGGCATGACTGTAAACTCGTAGTGACCATACCTAGTTCTGAAAGCTGTTTTAGGTATGTCTTCTTCCTGTACCTTTAACTGATGATATCCGGAGCGCAAGTCGATCTTAGAAAAATATCTAGCTCCCTGAAGTTGATCAAAAAGATCATCAATTCTAGGTAATGGGTATCGATTCTTAATCGTAACCTTATTTAATTCCCTATAATCGATACACATTCGCATCGAACCATCTTTCTTTTTCACAAACAACACTGGAGCTCCCCAAGGGGATGAGCTAGGTTGTATGAATCCTTTGCTTAGTAATTCATCTAACTGATTTTTCAATTCTAACATTTCGGTGGGTGCTAACCGATAAGGTGCTTTAGCTATCGGTGTAGTTCCAGGAATTAGATGAATTCTAAATTCTACCTCCCTATCAGGTGGTAATCCAGGTAGTTCTTCTGGGAATACTTCTTGGTATTCAGATACTACTGGAATTTCCTTAAGTTCCTTACCCTTAGTGTTAATGATTACGGAAATCATGTACACCATTTCTTGTTTTCTTGAATAACTGGCCAATTTCATTTCTGAAATGAATTTCATTGGCTTACGTGGTTTATCTCCTGTAATCACCACTAATTCCCCTGTGGGTGTATGAATTTCTATGGAATTCTTATCACAAAGAATTCGAGCATGGTTGGCTACTAACCAATCCATTCCTAATACCACATCGAATCCGGCTAATTTCATAGGTAACAGGTTTGCAGAGAATTTATGACCTGAAAGTTCTATATTTCCTTCTTGCAACATCTTATCTATATTAACAGAATTTCCGTCTGCCGTTTCGACTGTAAAAATTTGCCTAAGTTGGGTTAAGGGTAACTTAAGAGCTTGGCATAATGAAGTATTTATAAAACTTTGGTTTGCACCAGAGTCAAATAATACTTTTGCATAAACGTTGTGAACTAGAAACGTACCAGCTATCATATCAGGAATTAGTTCGGCTTCCTGAGTCGTCAGTTGAAAGGCTCTTACGTTCTTCTTGTTAGTTCCTTCTGTAGGTTTGGCTTTATTATCAGCTGGTTTAGCTAATTTAGGGCAATCTGGCCTGAAATGTCCAACTTCTCCACAGTTGTAGCAAACTGTGAATTTCTTCTTCCTGCATTCTTCCTCTTGATGCCCCGGAATTTTGCAAAAATTGCAATATCCCTTGCATTTTCCAAAATGCTTCCTTTTGCAACTATTGCAAAATGGAATAGTGGAAGATTGCCCAGTTCCTCTTCTCTTGAAATTGTTACGGTTACCCATACGAAATCCCTGGGTAATCTTTTGGGCCACTTCCCTCTTTCTATTTTCTTCTCGTGTCCGTACCAGTTCGTCAGTTAGAGTATTGGCTAAGTCCACTGCATCATCAATCGTGCGGGGTTTCGCAGCCTTGACTATATTACGGATATCACCAATCAATCCCCAAATATAGCGGGAAATAAGTACTGGTTCTGGCGAAGCCAGAGTTGGTACTACTCTTGCATACTCGAAGAATGTCGAAGTATACCCTCGACAATCTACACCAATCATTCGATGATTTAGGAACTTATTTGTCATTTGTTCCTTTTCATATTCGGGACAGAATTTTCTTTCTACGAGATTTTTAAACTCTTCCCATTTCATAGCATACGTCACAGTTCTTCCTTTAGCTTGTAGAACTGTATTCCACCATTCTAAAGCCCCTTCTTTAAAAAGATTTGACGCATACATGACCTGGTCTTCTTCAGCACATTTACTTATGGTAATTACTGCCTAGGTTTTCTCTAACCAACGCAGTGCTGCAGTTGCCCCTTCGTTACCTGCAAACTCAGCTGGTTTACAGGCAAGAAATTCTTTGTAAGTGCAACCAGGCGTTGCAGCTTTCATTTTCTTGAGAATCGGGACTTGCAGAATATTATCATTATTGTTATTGTTGTTGTTGCCGCCTCCGTTTACACTATTACTGAAGTTTTCTTCATGAGTACGTTTGCTAGGAATAATTTGAGGTTCAACAGGTTTCTGGGCAGCAGCAAGTATTGCTGGAATAGCATTGGCTATTCCTTGAGCAACAATATTTTCTATATCTTGCTTAGTCATAAATTGATCCTCCTAGTGTTGCTCAGAATGGTTAACCTCATTAACTGGTTCATTATTAGCGTTTTCCATCTGATAATTAATATATATAATTTATTAGTATAGAATAAATAGCAATTATACACAAAACAATCATACAAATTTCATAACACACATATATATCCAAAATTATCGATTTCTCGATTTCCCCTTTTTATATATCATATTATGCATCCGTACACACTGTTATGTTACAAAGTTTTTTTTACAGGGTTATATTGTTATTACTATTATTATTGTTATACAATCATAGTTACGTTCTCACACTATCCCTTCTGCTGATATTTCAGAAACGACGCTCCCTCTCGTCGTACTTCCAGGAAATTTGCTCTCCCACCTCCCGAATCCTATTCCCTGCACCTATCAGCTCCTCGCCAAAATGGCGGAGTTCAGCTAAGTTTTCATTGCTCATTGGTGGGTTTGGTATAGGTTCTGGGTCGAACTGAGGGAAAAAGGTATAAGGATTATTAAGGAGGTTTTGAAACTGCCAGTCGTTGGTCCACCACTCGTCCATTTCTCCTAAAGGTTGGGTATGGATTAAAGGTTCTGGAATGGCTGGTTCCAAATTTTTTGGAAGTTGAGTTTCAGTAGGATAAGGGTAAAGATTGGTTTTAATAGGGCTAATGATATCACAGCCTGCCAATATACAATCCAATTCTTCCTGTAAAGGCAACTCCTGGATTTGCTTAGAACTTTCCCCAATTTCCATTTCTGCTTGCCTGGAATCTTCCCCGATTGCAATTCCTTTTCCTTTGTCTATGGGATTCTCTATTTTGGGAATTCTCCTAGTTGTTGGTTTCCTTCTGCGTACACGCCTCCATCCTACAAATCTTCTCCTTTTCTTAGGTTTTGGTTTCTCCGGAGTTGAAGCGTTGAATTCTATAGGTTCTTCTATATCAGGTATATAACCAGTAAAGTCTTTGGAAACTTCTATTTTCACCGGATAGAGATTGAGATTCTGAAGGGCTTCAGATAACTCATTCATGCTGTTTAGCATATATGCAAAATGCACACAAAATGCTAAGTTAAAATTTTATAATAAAAATTTTCTCAGATAATCATTCACGTATTATTGCACACCGTGGGACTAATTTAATACAAAAGACAACTGAAAATTAAAGCATACTAGGGTTTATTGAAAACTTATTTATTTACTGGGTAAAGTTTCTGGTTTGTAGGTGATAAGGGTGCTAGAATTGAGTCAGGGTATTTAAATGTTAGCATTTACTGCTACCGTGGCTAGCATATAGAGATCTGCCCATTTTTCATCTAACTGATCTTCCCATGGTGGGTTACTGTCTATTTCCTGAGTTTCCTGATAAATTCTCCTTTCTTTCGGTTGTGTTTTCTTTATTTTCTCCTGACTTTTCCTAATAATCAAACTTCTTTTATTAGGAGAAAGTGGTTCCTCATATTGTGCCTTTCGAACAAATATTCCTTCCTCAATATCTATTGAGTATCTTGAGGAATTTGATTGGGATGAGCTTCCCTTTTCTTTTGGTGAATTATCTAATTTAAGATAGATATCCGAGATTCTTTGCTTACCCATACTGTAACTAACAAGTAGTCAGTTAATAAAACATTTAATCACAAAATGATAATTAGGAAAATTAAGTATTTAAAATACTTAATAGGCTTAAATCAGTGGCTCAATCAGTAGCTCTGATACCACCTTTTCCTGTCACGGCCCCAGCCCCGGTTTGACCCGGTCGAGAGCCGCATGATAGGAACCCGTGGTATCCATGATGCGATAGCGGAAGATTTTTTTTACAGGATCTTTTAAAACTCAAAATGCCCAATTATTTTATTCCTGTTTATTCATTTTTAACTGAACCACCTCTTCAAGCTTGTTAGTGCTCCGTAGCACGTTTTTCCTTGATTTACAGCAGGTTTCCTGAAACATGTTTTTAAAAATATTTTGTCAGCGGGGAAATACTGGTGAATAATTCATTTTGATAAAATGACACATAGTTATCAATTACAGCATAAGAGCGATTACAATGGCTTCTATCTTATTTTTATCTGGCGCCGTGTCACACTGTGTGACGATGGTCATACCACTATTGGGTCCCACCCCAAGTAGTGATGATTATCCCTGTTAGGTCAATGAACCTAACCGGGAGAAAATTAGTAATGTGCACAATACCCCACTAGCCAGTGATTCAAGATATCCACGACTTACTCCCTGTAATTATAACTTTTGAAAATAATTTGAGGTATTGTAAAACAGTTGATAAAAAGAGAATGACTCACATTGCAGATTTATACGGGCAGAGTTTAGCCTACTGATTAGCCTTTTAACCTAAATTTAAACAACATGCACACGAACTAGGTTAGTAACTAATACAGCAATTACGATAACTCACGAGATTAAACCCTCACAACGAATGAAAAAGTGCGATACTTAAACATCCATCGAATTCACGACGAATGACAAAGCATAACCCTAATGTGGGCAGCACTTAAACATCCATTGGATAGTTTCAATCGATCGGACATTGAATCGTAGCAGCGATCGAGTTAATACCCTGTATCGTAGCAGTACCCCACTAATTTGAGATTGTAATTTCGACTTCAGAGCATTAATATTTCGTTTTTGAAAGTTTTCATCGACACAGAATGAAAGCCCCTGAGCTAGGCTATTTATAGCTGAAAATTAAGGTTCACGCGGCCCGCGTGAACTTCCTCTTGTTCTTTATGCGGCCTGCGAGGGCACTCTATACGTAGATTAGGGCTAGCGTGTCACCACTAGACTTGCCATGCGTGTGACACGTGGATCCGGATGCTTATCCGGTCAAACCTAGGGTTGACGCGGCCCACGTAAACATATGCTTACTTTTACGCGGCCCGCCTGAAGACCATATTTCTTGATTTCTTGGTTTTTCATGCATAGTAAGGTTTCAGGCGTTCGGGTTTTTACTTACGGTTCGTTTTAGGACATTTTTGAGAGTCCTTACAGTAACATCAGCACCTCAGCCTTGAATGTGGCTTAGAACAACTATGCTGAAGCCCAATCCATTGTGGATACGCTTGTCTTCGAATCTGAGTGGATGCGCAACCATGGTGTAGCTGCTGTAAGTGTCTCTTTCTTGCCTTAAGTTATCATAGCTTGTTAACTTGGTTCTCACGATTTTGTTTCTCTTGAATAGGTTGCCAATTCCATACTGAACACCACTGAGCTGTATCCATGATGCGATAGCGGAAGATTTTTTTTACAGGATCTTTTAAAACTCAAAATGCCCAATTATTTTATTCCATAATTTGGGATAAAACCCCGTAATTTACAATAGAGGAATTTAACTAGGAAATTCCTTGATTTATTAAAACATGTTTATTCATTTTTAACTGAACCACCTCTTCAAGCTTGTTAGTGCTCCGTAGCACGTTTTTCCTTGATTTACAGCAGGTTTCCTGAAACATGTTTTTAAAAATATTTTGTCAGCGGGGAAATACTGGTGAATCATTCATTTTGATAAAATGACACATAGTTATCAATTACAGCATAAGAGCGATTACAATGGCTTCTATCTTATTTTTATCTGGCGTCGTGTCACACTGTGTGACGATGGTCATACCACTATTGGGTCCCACCCCAAGTAGTGATGATTATCCCTGTTAGGTCAATGAACCTAACCGGGAGAAAATTAGTAATGTGCACAATGCCCCACTAGCCAGTGATTCAAGATATCCACGACTTACTCCCTGTAATTATAACTTTTGAAAATAATTTGAGGTATTGTAAAACAGTTGATAAAAAGAGAATGACTCACATTGCAGATTTATACGGGCAGAGTTTAGCCTACTGATTAGCCTTTTAACCTAAATTTAAACAACATGCACACGAACTAGGTTAGTAACTAATACAGCAATTACGATAACTCACGAGATTAAACCCTCACAACGAATGACAAAGTGCGATACTTAAACATCCATCGAATTCACGACGAATGACAAAGCATAACCCTAATGTGGGCAGCACTTAAACATCCATTGGATAGTTTCAATCGATCGGACATTGAATCGTAGCAGCGATCGAGTTAATACCCTGTATCGTAGCAGTACCCCACTAATTTGAGATTGTAATTTCGACTTCAGAGCATTAATATTTCGTTTTTGAAAGTTTTCGTCGACACAGAATGAAAGCCCCTGAGCTAGGCTATTTATAGCTGAAAATTAAGGTTCACGCGGCCCGCGTGAACTTCCTCTTGTTCTTTATGCGGCCTGCGAGGGCACTCTATACGTAGATTAGGGCTAGCGTGTCACCACTAGACTTGCCATGCGTGTGACACGTGGATCCGGATGCTTATCCGGTCAAACCTAGGGTTGACGCGGCCCACGTAAACATATGCTTACTTTTACGCAGCCCGCCTGAAGACCATATTTCTTGATTTCTTGGTTTTTCATGCATAGTAAGGTTTCAGGGGTTCGGGTTTTTACTTACGGTTCGTTTTAGGACATTTTTGAGAGTCCTTACAGTAACATCAGCACCTCAGCCTTGAATGTGGCTTAGAACAACTATGCTGAAGCCCAATCCATTGTGGATATGCTTGTCTTCGAATCTGAGTGGATGCGCAACCATGGTGTAGCTGCTGTAAGTGTCTCTTTCTTGCCTTAAGTTATCATAGCTTGTTAACTTGGTTCTCACGATTTTGTTTCTCTTGAATAGGTTGCCAATTCCATACTGAACACCACTGAGCTGGATCAAGCAGTAGCAGCGCTTACAGATGCCGTGCGTGCCGTCGGGCATCGCGGTGGCTATCTTGAATGTGCCCAACATGTTGAGGAGGCACTTGGATAGCAGTTTGGGACTCGCCATTGCTCCGTGACTGATCAAGCCGATGAGGTGCTTTCTCGAGCTGAAGAGGTTTATGACCATCTATCCTTACCTGTTATGGAATTGGTCACGGAGGCGCTAAAACACGATGACTATGTGGCGCGACTGAAGTCCATCCTCACTGTTCCAGAGACTGTGGAGCTATCAGATGAGTAGGAGGAGGAGGCTGGTGACGGCGGTGATGAATAAATTGTAGGATGTTTGGGCTTTTGCCTTGTAATTTTCATTGTTAAACATGTAAACGTTGCGCGGTCGCGCTTTTGTGAATGGAATTTTGCCTTTTATTTTCTCAAGTGTTACAATTATTGCATTGTTGTTAGAAACTTTGCTTAAGTTAGCGCGAATAAATGTAAGTGTGGCTCATTATGAGTATTGTTGCCCGATCTCGCGCTATGTTCAC
Organism: Helianthus tuberosus; assembly: GCA_030545235.1. NCBI lineage: Eukaryota > Viridiplantae > Streptophyta > Magnoliopsida > Asterales > Asteraceae > Helianthus > Helianthus tuberosus. The sequence goes on along the minus strand of CM060366.1, from coordinate 154,748,993 downwards.
AGAGGACCTTGGAGGCTTAACTCAAGAGCTCGTAATTTACTGAATTTTTTTCGTGCTAATCAAAAGTTTAACATGCATTTGTAACTTAGACGACAATAGGATGTAAAATCATAAAACATAGACAAACTTTTACATTAAGTAGCTGAAACAGGCTCGTGGCCAATCATACATAAGAAGTTGTTACATGTAGCATTTGCGCAATTGTTGCGCGTTCCATGTGCGTGGGATGATATGGCCATCTAAAGTGCGTAGTTTGTACGCCCCTTTCCTTAGCACCTCGTGAACTAAGTATGGGCCTTCCCATTTGGGTGCTAGTTTTCCAGGGCGCTCGGCATTAGAGGCTTCGTTGTCCCTGAACACATATTCCCCTGGAGTGTACGTACAAATGCGCACCCTCGCATTGTAGTATCGCTCCAATTGGGTCTTGTACTTTGCCTCTTTGATGCGCGCGATCTCGCGCATTTCTTCGAGTAGGTCCAAGTCTAAGCGGCGCTCTGCCTCGTTATCAATCTTGTTGACTGCTGATAAGCGCGGTGAGGGGAGGCCGATTTCTGCTGGGATAACCGCCTCCGAGCCGTAAACAAGGCTGAAGGGGGTCTCGCTATTGCTTGTCTTTGGCATGGTACGATGCGCCCACAAGATGCTAGGGAGCTCATCGACCCAGCCTCTTCTTTTTGTGCCTAGGCGGGCCTTTATCCCTTCAACTATGCTTTTGTTGACACTCTCCACTTGACCGTTGCCTTGGGGGTGCGCAACGGGTGAGAAGGTGTGCTCAATGTTCGGCTCCTTCATCCATTTTTGAAGGTCTTCGGAGGCAAAGTTGGTGCCGTTATTAGTTACTATTTTGAGTGGGAGGCCAAATCTGCAAATGATATGCTCCCAAATGAATTTCCGTACTATCATTGCTGAGGTTGAAGTGAGGTCATTTGCCTCCACCAACTTAGTGAAGTAATCAACAGCGACAATTATGAATTTTATTGCGCCTAGGGCTTCAGGAAAGGGTCCCACCATGTCAGTCCCCCACTGCTGGAAGGGCCAGGCTGTTGATACTGGAATCAGATCATTCTTTGGGCGTAGGGTCTTCGGCGCATGCCTCTAACAGGCATCACATTTGCGCAGTTCATTTAAAGCATCGACGTGCATCCCTGGCCAATAATAGCCTGCATTTATGATCTTTGCCACAACCATTCGAGGGCCTGCATGTATTCCATAGATGCATTCATGAATTTCTCTGATTAAATAGCTCGCATATTGGGGGTCCACGCATCGTAATAATAGGCCCAAAAAGGATCTCCTGTAGAGAATGCCCCCATTCATCTCATAGAACAGCGCCTTGTTCTGGATCTTTATAGCCTCCGCCTTATTTTCTGGGAGAATCCCCTCTTGCAGATTTTGAATGATAGGGGTCATCCATGAAGGTGGCCCTATCTCTATAACATTGACCTGACGCAGCAATACCGATGGGTTTTTCAAAACTTCAATTCTCACATCCTTCGCGAGGTGCTGAAATGCTATTGAGGCTAGCTTACTTAGCGCATCAGCATGCTTGTTTTCTGATCGGTTGATGTGAACAACCTTATACGATTTGAATCTTTGGAGCAGCTCTCTTGCTTGTTCTAAGTATAAAGCCATTACCTCGCCTTTTGCATCGTATAACCCATTGATTTGACTTGAAATCAGCAGTGAGTCAACATGCGCTTGTAAGTTTTGTGCCCCCATCTTGATGGCCAGGCGTAAGCCTGCCAAGAACGCTTCGTACTCTGCTTCATTGTTGGTATTCTTACAATCCAACTTGATAGCATAGGTGAATTCATGCTTTTTTGGGTTGACGAGGCGCAAACCTGCTCCTGTGCCGTCTTCATTTGAAGCTCCATCGGTGAATAATAGCCACAATTCATCCGATGTGTCTTTAGCGGGGATATCCACTGCTTCACATTCCTTGATCTTGTCTTCTGGAACTTCAGTGATGAAATCTGCTAACATTTGGCCTTTGATAGCTGGGCACGGCCTATACAAGATGTTATGACCCCCCAGTTCGATCACCCATTTTGCCAAACGACCCGTTGTTTCTTGCTTTTGCAAGATAGTGCCAATGTGAAAGTTGGTGAGTATCGTGATAACATGGTTAGTGAAATATCTACGCAGCCTTCTGGAAGCATGTAGTAGCGCGAGAACCAACTTTTCCATGGTCGAATAGCGTGCTTCCGGATCAGTGAGCACCCTACTGGCATAATAAATTGGAGTTTGAACTCCATCTCTCTCCACTAGCAATACTGACCCAATTGCCTTGTCCGAAGCGGACAAGTACAAAATGAGGGGTTCCTTTTCAAATGGTGCTGTTAAAGTAGGGAGCTTGATCAAGCATTCTTTCATCTGCTGGAAGGCTGCTTCTGCTTCTACTATCCATTTAAATTCTTGATTTTTTACGCAATTGCGCAATGTACTAATGAAAGGATAAGATTTTGCCACGTGATTTGATAAAAAAAACGATTAAGCGCGGCTAGGCGACCGACTAATCTTTGCATTTCTTTGATTGTGCGCGGCGACGGCATTCTCACGATGGCTTGGACTTTTTCGGGGTTGACTTTAAAACCGCTATTTGTAACCACAAAACCCAGAAACTTTCCTTCCTCCATTCCAAAAGAACATTTCGCTGGATTAAGCTTCATGTTCACGCTTCGTAGAGAATTGAACGTCTTCTCTTTGTCTTTCAACATTTGGTCCTCTTCAAGACTCTTGATCACAAGATCATCAATGTACACTTCGATATGCTTCCCAATGTCATCACCAAACGTTTTGTCCATTAATCGCTAGTAAGTTGCGCCAGCATTTTTGAGCCCGAATGGCATCTTTGTGTAGTGGTGTGTGTAAGGTATAATATGTTTTTATTAATATTTTAAGCCCATTTTACACATTAGTCAATTTTTAAATTTATAAAACACGATATTCTACTAACACTAAACACACACATGGGCAAGTGCACCCATCGTGAGCGTAGTATAGTGTTGGTAACATACCGAGGTCGTCCAAGGACACAAGAGCTTTTAGTACCGGTTTATCCTCAACGTCTGATCAAACTAATTTTTTTTAGAAAAGGTTTTAAGTATGAAGAATAAAAACTAAAATGCTGAAAATAAAAATAAAATAAAACAGATAGACAAGATGAATCACTTGGATCCGACTCGCCTTTAATGTATCCTTTGATGATTTCTGCACTTTTGCACCTTTTAAGAGATTATCTTAGTTATAGTAGTAGGCCCCTCTTTTGAAGGTGACGTTACCCTCAACCCAGTGGTTTGAGTCAGCAATGATACTATCCCAAGGGGTCGGAATATTGGAAGATAATTAATTAAGTTATTAATGCGAAAAATGGTAGGCCCATCTTTTGAAGGTGACGTTACCCTCGGGTAAGTGGTTTGAGTCAGTAGGGATACAATCCCAAGTAGCCGGTTTAATGTATTAATAGTAGTTTACATATGAGGGGATCAAGCCATTCGCACCCCCGCCATCCAATACCAGTGGGTATTGAAGGAGGCCCTAGTAAGCTTGACCCAGGTCCTTACAGGATCTATACACTGAACAAGGCAAGAACCTTAATAAACCATTCCTTTAACCCCCGACCAGGTAGCCAACATATCTCTATATAGACCGTAGAGATATGAATGGTGAAAATCTTTTACTTTATATACACTAAAGTAATGCCAAGACACCACGTGTGACATCTGTGCATCTACGACCATCATACAAATACAAAACCAATGAAATCTTGTGTTTCATACTTGGGATTTGTATAAATACGTGTATCATTTGCACATATCAATTCTTGTTCTATTTCGAGCTTTAAATCGCTTTCTGAAAAGTTATACGCGAACTGATGCATAAACGTAATCATTTTAATGCGACAAACACTTCAGAATACTGAAATAGGCTTAACATACCTTAAATAACCTTTACATAACTTAGAAATAAGTTTTGGAGGGTTTGGGGTGTTGAAATCAAGTTTATTCGATCGCAGGGACTATTTGTGTCAAACTGTGAAACTATGCCGATTTGTATAGTAACGAACATTCTGGAACTTGATCATAAGCTAAACATACCCTAAATATCATTTACATAGCTTAGAAATAGGCTTTGAGGGGTTCGTTATACGAAAATACGCTTATTTGATCAATAGGGACTAAAAGCGTCAAAAAGTGTATAAGTTTGCATTTACGCGCATATCTTACGTTCTGAACATATCCGGACCTCCAAAAATTTTTGTAATCATTAAAATATTTTATTTTAGTGATTGGAATGCAAAAATTCCATTCGTCGTGTAATTTGGATCGTTTTTCGCGTCCGTTCGTGTTTCGTCGTAATTAACCGAATAACGTGACCGTACGACCAAACAAACCGACATCCGAGATATTTTCAAGCATATTACATGTTCCCTATACTTTGACATCATTATTGAGCCTTGAAAATGGCTTAACGGGGCTTAAACGAGTCAAAATCTAGCTTTATTGCATGCAGGGACTGATTGTGTAATTTTTGAAACTTTTGCTGAATTGACCATCGCTCGCGGGCTGCGAACGAGTAGGCCTCAGCCTACGCGAGGCGCGAGAGCTCCCCAGAACAGCAAAAACAGTTTTTCAGCAAACAGCTGCTGATTCATGGGTTTTGGACATGGTTTTCTCATACCTTGAGCTGGTTTTGAACTCCCCTAGTATTCTAAATCAGTGGGTAACACTTGTAAGGTCCAGATTGAAGCTCAAAACCCAAGAAACGATCCTAATGGTTGTCAAAAATCTATAAATACCCATCCAATTTCTTCACTTTCACTTGCACAATCTTATTTTCCTTCTCATTTCTGCTCATAGGAGCTATCCCTTCTAGTTGAAGGCTCCTTTCTTCTAAGTTTTCTTGTCTATCTTCAAGCTTTGGACCTATTGTAAGCTTCTTTCATGTTTTTTATGCATTTCAAGCATTAAAGTCAAACAGTGTTTGACTTTCTGCTTTGACCAGTCTTTGGTCAACACAAAGTTCGTTTGAACTTTGCAACGTGAGCGTAATCACGATGGTTATAGTCCCTTGTGACTACACCTACTGATTACCACGTTGATTAGGCGTAGTGACGAGTCAAAGTTTCGGTCAAAATATGTATTTATGCGTATTTTGCAACGAAACTATTTTTGGGTATTAAAACCCTTTGTTTTGGTATCAAACTTGTTTACTAACTTAGTTAAACAAGTTTTAACATGTTTAACTCGTCACTCATAGTTTAGTGCTTGTTTAGGGTCGTAAGTTAAGCAGTCTAAACAACCGCTTAGACTTTCGAACCGGACCCGTTTGGTCGATCATTAGGATCCGACCAAACATATTTTGTGACCATAGTTGTATAGGGAATAACCTTCCGAGGTTATACCTTATGGCCACTTAGTTTAATTAGTTGAATGATATGTAGTTTATATGCCTTAGGAAAATGACCAAAATGCCCTTTTTATGCATAATTTGTATTTAAGCATATGTAACCTAAATTTTGTCACTTAAACTGATTATGTAACTTATTTAAACATATTAGGGCATATAATACTTGTCATAGGACTAGTTAGGCTACTCGTTTGCGCTTTTGCGCAAATGACGCTTTAAAGTAGCGTAAGCTACCTAAACGGGTCATAAGCACTTAGGATAGGTTCCGATTTAGAATGTAGGCTTTGTTAAACCATATCATATGAGTTCCAATACTCGTTTGGTTTATGAGACCTCATTCTATCCAATCTTCCGATTTAGATCCGGTTTATTAATGTAGTTACCTATATTAGGTGCCGATTGATTTCCGTGATCCTTCTAGCGTTACTTGGTTATTATTCAAAGACTACTAAGCAATATCAAGTGAGCACATAGTCCCCTCTTTTACTGCTTTCAAATATTTTGGGGTGAAACACATGTGCCTACTTGTTACTTTCGTGTTTTTCGTGCTTTCATAACATATACTTGCTATGTTCACTAGTACGCATATAGTACATGATTTCGATTATGCTTTGCTATGTATGCTGACTGAGCATGCTAGCACATTGATTATATAAACATTACATTTGTTGCATATGTTTACTCAGCATATGGACACATTGATTTACATTACATTTCTGCTATGTATGTTTACTGAGCATGCTAGCACATTGATTTACATGACATTTCTGCTTTGTATGTTAACTTAGCATACTTAGTACATTGTTTTCACACAACATGCTTACATTTGGTATGACATTTGATTATACTTCGACATTTTACCTATGGGATTGAGTAAATTCTTTTATTCACCATACGTAACATTTTACCTATGGGGTTGAGTAAATTCTTTTATTCACCATACAAGACATTAGTTGTTATCTGACATTGGTTTGGCAAGACACATTTGGTGGTTTATTTGGTAAGTGATTTAAATAATGGGGCGTGTGTAATATGATAAAAGCATGGTGGATACGCCGCTAGTACTTCCTATATATAAATGCTTTTATGATATTACATAACGCAACGTTATCTAAACCACTTTGACAGAGACAAAGGCATAATACATTTTATACAAACGACATATTTATACAAGACATTGTGTTACAAACGACATATCTTATACAAACTCATTTTTACTAGGTTATTTATTTAACCATGCATTATTCTTTTATAACATCTGATTTTCATATCGAATTTCATAAGATTTTATAAAAGAAGACGTTTTACAAGATTCATGATAACCTTTTGTTTAAACACTTCTTTTAACCCATAAGTCATGAATCCTGCAACAACAAAACCTATGTATCTCACATGCATTTTTATGCTGACGTCCCTATTTTCATATGTGTTTCAGGAGCTATTGCGTGATGATATTTGTGACACACTTAGGAGGACTTGGGCTTTAGTGACTTAAAAATTCGAAAGACAGTTTAATTTATGTTATGATCTGTAAATTTCTAGACAATGTAAAAATTTTAATTAATGAAACCAAACTTTAAATTCCATGTGTTATGAAACAATGATTATGTTACAACACTCCCCGACGTTTCCGTCGCGATTTGTTGTTTTACGCGGTCGGGGTGTGACACCACGGACAAATGATAAAGAAGTTTCACCTTCAACATAAGAAACTAGTTATTAAAGTCATTAATACAAAACCAAATAAAAAGTGCGAAAAGATTAAAAATCAAAAGTAATACATTAAATACTTGTCTTCACCAGGTGATGTAAGAGACTTAGCCAAACATGGCCTTTGATTGACAAGAACTCTTACGATCAAGCTTGGATCCCGAGACTGCTACACACACTCTAAGGTGGATGATGGATGATGGTGGTGGATGTGGGTGTTGTAGTGGTGGTGGAGTGGTGGCAAAGTGAGAGAGAGGTGGTTTGCCAAGGGATGCCTTTGAAGTGAGCCAAGAACCCCTATTTATAGCCTGAACAGAAGCCCGGCCATGGCCCTGTGTCCACTGGACACTCCCCCGTGGCCAATCCCTTTCTCTTCCTTCATTAATTGCAATTGTCTGCATTAGGCTCCACACGGCCCCGTGTTCGCTGGGCATGACCTCGTGTGCAGAAGCGTATCTGTACTATCAAGATTTTCAAGATTCTGCGAATCTTAGCGTTGACCACGCCCCGTGCTGAGCTAGGTACGCCCCCGTGGTAGGCGTAGAAGCTTCTATAGCTTTGTCCCTTTCTGCAGACACCTGACCACGCCCCCATGTCCAGTGGGCATGGGCCGTGGTCAGCCTTCTGTTTCTTGTTTTTTCTTGGGGAGATGCTGTCGAGGGGTCGGGCATGCCACCTTTATTCCTTTTCTTTGTATCTATGTTAGTTTTTGCTGCATATATGTTCCTTTTGTTCGTTTAAGCTCATTTGGTCCTGAAAATACAAAAGGAAGACAAAAGCACACTTTTTCCAACATTAGTACTAAAAAAGGATTAGTTTTATGCCTCGTTTGATGTAATTTATATGTTGCATTTTGCACACATCAGTAGCAAAAAATACCGATGTCGGTGCGGAAAGCAGTTTTGTCTTCATCTTCCAGTTTCATCTAGACTTGGTGATATCCTTTATAGCAATCTAGAAAACATTTCCACCTGAACGACACGAGAGAGTCTATTTTCTTATCGATCTCAGGCAATGAATAACAATATTTGGGGCATGCCTTATTGAGATCTGTGTTGTCAACACACATGCGCCATCCACCTGTGGACTTCCCGACCATTACAGGGTTCGCAACCCAACTTTGGTAGCGCACCTCTCGCAATATTCTTGCCTTGATCAGCTCACAAACTTTTTCATTCATAGCCTTTGTCTTGTCTGATCCTAGGCTGTGCTTCCTCTGGACCTTAGGCTCAACAGATGGATAAGTGTTCAAACAATGTTCAGTAATGTCGCTCGGGATGCCCGTTATGTCAGACGGTGTCCAGGCGAACATATCCATGTTTCTGAACTATAGTTGTTTGAGGTGCGTCCTGATGCTTGGTGAAATTGCATGGCCGATCGTCACCGTTTGTTCTGGGTACTTGCGATTCAAGACCCATTTCTCTGGTTTGGTTTGTGAGACCTTACTTGCTTTGACCGGGCAAGCATCCTCCGTCGCCATCACGTCTTTCTTTGAATAGATAATCGCCACCCCCGTTTCAGTTGGGAAGCCAATGGCTGAATGGGGCGTGGAGGTTACCATGTTCATCTCTCCTTGGGTTTCTCTTCCGATTAGAACGTCATGTCTTGACTTTATTGGCATCACCATGAAGTTGACGTTCGTTGTTCTTGAGTGCTTCCCGTCAGACAGCGTGACGGGGAAGCTAATATGTCCCAATGGAAAGACTGTTTCGTTGCAGAATCCAGATAGAGGATAGTCAACTGGCTCGAGATGTGCTTTGTCTTCAGGGTCGAACTGATTGAAACATTGTTCGTAGATTATGTCGGCCGTAGTCCCTGGATCGTTGAAGACATATTCTGTTTCATAGTGGCCTATGATGCCAGTAATGACAACAGGGCGCGTGGCGCGTGGTCCCCCGCGCACTACTGGGAAGATAACCTGTTGCTCTTGCCAAGCTGGTTCGAATGGGCGTTTGCCCTTGCTCCTCGGGATGCGTCTCGGTCCATTGACCATGTGAGTTTCCAAACGCCTGACTTTCTTCTGGCCTCCATCATCATTCCTTTGGATTTGGTGCGTTTCCTTGCGCACGTTCTTGACCAGATGGTTCAACTTGCCGCTTTTCAAGGCCTTCTCGATCTCTTGCCTTAGACTGATACAGTCATCAGTTAAATGGCTTGTATCTTTGTGAAAATCGCAGTAAAGATTGGGGTCTTGCCCTTTCTTGTTTGTCATTGGTTTCGACGCCTTAAAATCATGATTCTCCATCATGAGCACCTCCTTTGGTGTTTTAATGAGCGGAGTCCAGTGTTTTTCTCGGTTTTCATTCTTGACGGCCTTGCGATAGCCGATTCGATCAATTGTATCTCGCGCATCTTCTTTGAAGCGAGACCTCTCTTCATAACCACTGGACTGGCCTGCCTTCCAGCCAGGGTTTCTGTTTTTGTTGCGCCTGCCATTGTCCCGCGGGTTGCCTCTTGAAAAACGATCTTTAGAATAAGAATTCTTGCCACTTGCCAACGATTCTTCTGTCTGCGCAACGATCTTTGTTGCTGCCAAGAGTTTGTCCCATTCTTTAGGCATGCCGTCTTTACCTGTGATAGTCCTGATCAGACTCTCACAACGGATGACCTTTTTGAAGTGGGCGCGCATCAACTCTTCACTGACACCTCCAATTTCCAGACACTCTTTATTGAAACGAGTGATAAAATCTTCTAACCCCTCATTCTCCCTTCGCCAGATGTCTGTTACTTCGGACGTATCGCGCTGATTGCGTCTTTGCTGGCTGAAGTGTGTTACAAACTGGTCTCTGAAATCGATCCACGATTTGATTCTCCCAGATGGGAGGCTGTCGAACCACGCGCGAGCAGCCCCTGTGAAAGTTTGGATGAAAAGATGGCACCACATTGGCATGGTCCATTGTCCTAAAACATCAACACTCGTGAAGAGTCGCACATGATCATCAGGGTCAGTAAGACCGTTGAACTTTCCCACGGTTTGTGGCAACTTTTCTTTTTTCCAGCGGAGCTAGAGCGATGCTCCGGATAAACTTCGAGTGCTCGGCAGCTTTTGCTGGTCTGTCAACCAGGCTAAAATCGTGTTCTGCTGCTTCATTGTAGACGGTGTGCGGCCTTGGTTTGTAAGACTCATGATTTCTTTGCAAGCGGTTGAAAACTGAAGAACCTTCATCTTCTTGCCAAGTAGGATCATCCTCATTTGTGTTATCCCATTCATTGTTGATGTTGCGCGGCCCCAGCCGGCTATGCAACGGACGCCTGTGTTGCGCATTGGACGGATGATCATAGTAACTGCCTGTCTCCTCATACGTGTCGCACGTGTCATGCACGCTTGGTCTTCTTTGAGGAGGAGGTCTGCTGAACTGCCCTTGTACGTTTTGCTGAGGAGGTGTTTGGCGCGCCCCCTGTGTTGGCCCCAGGGGTGTCACCAGAGATGATTCCGCTTGCAATATTGCTTGTTGTGCACTTAACGACTGGTAAGCAGCGTTTATAGTAGCAATCTGTTTGGCGTACCAGGAAGCTAGGGTTTCACCTTCTGGTAAACCTAATAACGCCGAAATGTTTGGAGGAGCTAAGTTTGACGGACCAGCGATATTACTCATTGGGGTAGCCGTTTGAGTGATGTGAGTGATACTCGCGCGGGGTCCCCCAGTGTTTGTTGCTTCGCCCTCGGCTAACTCGTCAGTGGGAAGGAGTTGGATGTGCGAGTTGTCCTCCCCCGTTCCTACTTGAGAGTGTGTACCGAAACCGAAACCGAAACGGAAATCCGATATTCCCTGACCAGCCATGATCGAGAGAACAGAAAAAAGCTCAGAAAAAGAAGAAGAGATGATTGTAAAAATCGGTAGCCGCCAATGAAGAAACACGTAACAAATTTTAGGGTTATTAGTTTGGTTTATGTTTCAATCATAAGGGTTAATCTTCCTAATCCTTCCTGGGCTCAGCTGTGATCCTTCCTGGAAAACAATCAACACCCCGTTAAGCTTGTTAAGAGGGGAATATGGGGGTTTCCCTCTTAACCACTCTCCGGCGTGAGAATAAGTATTTGTTTTGAGTAAATAAGTGTGTGTTTAGAGTGAGAGAGTAGAGAGCAGAATGAATCAACCTGTGTATGAAGATCCCTATTTAGAGCCGGAGTAGTGTAGAAGGAGATGGGCTGATGGGCCTTGGGCCTGGAGGCGACGACAAGGAATATCCGTCTTGTCTCTTCTGTGACAACCGTTAGTGTCTTCTAGAAGATCTTCGGTGCCGGTGCACCTTGATTGGAGCCACGTTGTCGGGGTTGTCGTCCTTGTTGTCTCTCTGACATCAGCAGGTGAGTGGAGATCATGAGGCAGTTGTCGCTGCCCCCTAATTGGTGTCACGTAGGCGTCCTTGTGTACTTTTTGCCTCCTGCACGATTGTTGATCGTGGGGCACGATAGAATACAGCCTGTTGGACGCTTATTGGCTTACTCTTCTGCCACTCGTACCTTTCGTGCTTCCTGGAATGATCCTGCGCCGCTGCCCTCGCGCGGCCTCTGGTGTGTATCCAACCAGTCGGCGCAAGGTCTAGGGATCGAGGGCTTTCATTCAGGACGCTAAGTGTGGAATCTGATCTTAAATCTTGCTTGGACCTCGCGCGCGGTTTAGGACACGTCTATGTAGTCCGTGCGGGGTCTGTAGATTTTGTCAGATTGTTGTATTAGGAGTATGGTCCTGCGCGCGACTTGATTGGTCTGCGCGGCTTTTTGGCTAATTGTTAACATGTTTAGCCAGATGAGCCATATCAGAAAATTACCAGTTCGACACTAATTTGAAAAAAAAAATATACATTAAGGTACAGATTTACAACCACTAATACAAACTTGTATTAAAGATTTACTTTATATGAGAAAACCACTATTTGTTTACGTAATAAGTTCAGGGTGTTAATATTCACACATCCCTCCCCTCTATGTCTCTCTATATATACATAAATATACAGAGAGAGATAAAGTGAAAAGAATGTCAGAATAAAATTTAGGAGATGTTGGAATAGAAACACCCCAATTTAATTGTTGCCATAAATCACTTTGTCTAAAAATAATCATAAAATAAACATGCTACACGTGTCAACCCACTAGGGGTGTGAATTTCTAACACGACACGAACCTAACACGAAATTCACGGGTTTAGGTTTAGTCTAAATGGGTTCGGGTCAGTTTCGGGTTGAACCCGCGAACTCGTTTAGGTTAACGGGTCAGGTTCGGGTCAACCCGGTCAGGTTGGCGGGTTAACCCGTTTAACACATTTATATTATATTAGGTAAAGGATCCTGTAAAAAAGGCCTAAAGTGTGAGAAAGGTAAGAAAGAATCTCAACCATTAGATCTTTTGATCTATTGGTTGAGATCAATAGGGACCAAATTGCAAATATTTTTGTTAATTTGGACTGAATTGAAATTTATAGGGGCAATTGTGTCTTTTTATCTTCATTTGTAAATCAAATCGTTCTCTCTCTCATACACACGATCACAATTTCTCTCTCTCTTTTCTTCTTCCATGTTCAATCAATCGGAAGATTATATGTTTTATTTGTATGTCTGGTCTGTCTCCGGTCAATCAAGCGGCAGCGGCGGTGGTCTGTATCCGGTCAATCAAGCGGCAGCGGCGGTGGTCTGTCCGGCGATGATTATCTGTTATATTTGTATGTCTGGTTTGTCTCCGGTGTTGATTATGACGACAACCGGAGATAGAGGTTGACGGTGAATGTGATGAACGACGGCCGGAGAATGTCGGAGATGATGGATGGCAGTGGTGGTGGTCGTGCGATCTCTCTCTCTACATCGAACGGTGCCGGAAGTGGAGAAGATGATACAGAGGTGTTATATTTCTTTCAGTCATGGTGTTTATTTTATTTTCTGAATGGTGTTATTTTTTTTCTGAATGGTGTTATTTTGTTTCTGAATGGTGTTATTTTCTTTTTCTGAATGGTGTTATATTTATTTACTGAATGGTGTTATATTCTTGTACTGAATGGTGTTATATTATTGACTGAATGGTGTTATATTGTTTATTGAATGATGTTATTTTTTGTTTACTGGATGGTTTTTTTTTTTTTTCTGAATGGTGTTATTTTTGTTTCTGTATGGTGTTATTTTGTTTCTGAATGGTGTTATATCTTGTACTGAATGGTGTTATTTTGTGTACTGAATGGTGTTATATTTTTGTTTACTGAATGGTGTTATATTTTTTTTTCATAAAAACACCATGAATTGAACTATGAATTTTTTTAAAACACCATGTCATGAACATGGCTCTGATTCTTTGAATGATGCAAAAAAAATTAAAATGAATGATGTTATGGACGGTTATATTCCTTAAATCAAGGATTCTCTCTCCAAATCCTTAAATCAAGGATTACCATATTTGAATTTGTTAATGCATTTACAATCTTACCATTTTCAATTAATTTAGATCTAATGGTTGAGATTCTTTCTTACCTTTCTCACACTTTTGGTCTTTTTTACAATAACTCCACCCTATTATATTATATTATATTTTTTTACAATACGGGTCAACCCACAAAACTTCGGGTCATGTTCGGGTTCGTATGTATAATACGATTTTCGGGATCGGGGCGGATTTAGGTTCATGTAAAATTTTCGGGATCAAGTCGAGTTGAACCCGCTAACCCGCGAACCCGACCCGTTTAGCACCCCTACAACCCACAAACCTTTAAAGTTGACCTGAACCTTGTTAGCTAAATCTGTTTGTGGATTCAAAGAGAAACCAACTCGAATCCATTTAAACTAAACCCAAACACTCCAATATCTTCCATCAAGAACATTGGTTGCAGTTCAAACCGACAACATTACGAGATTTGATGATCGACAAGTTTATGTAATTTGCATCACATTTTACAGTATCACATCAAACAATCTATTACACTTCTACACCTACAGCCAAAAAAAATACAAGTCACTGATGTTTGTGACTGATCAAAAACCTCCCTACCAAAAGGTAATTCTGTTGTTGGATGGTTACACCTTTATAATACACACAGATACACTAATCTATCTGATAGCCCTTACTTCCACCATGTACACCTACAACAATTTCATTTTTTTGCTCTTTTTTCATAAAACTTGACTTTTTTTTTAAACGGGTTATGCTTTCTTTTTTTTCTTTTTTTTTTTTTTTTGTGGTGTCAAAAAGCGCGTATACTTCCAAGATTTTTTTTATCAATATAGCACAACCCGTAGAAGTCCGGGCTGGGGTTCAGAGTAGTCGAGCCCTTCTTCCTCCAGGAGGTATCTTTGAACAGCAACTGGGAGCCTAGCTGGAGTTCGGGTCCCTTTTGTGTGGTGGCCTGTTCCAACACATATGTAGACTTGCATCCGCTGCCCTGCTGACCTGGCGATGTTTCTTAGTGTGGTGAGATCTCGTTTTAGGACATGAAGCGCTTCACTCACATGTAGCCCGTGCAGATCGATCATCCTTTCTTGTCCTCTTCCGTTTCCCTGCATATCTAGACTTGCTGGGTTCCTGCAGAAACAAGAAACAAGACCGAGAAAGAAAATTAGAGGTGGCAAGATGGGTGGGTCGGGCATGTCAGGTAAGAAGTCACAATATTTTCGACCAGAATCGGCATCTATACAGGGTTAGGTTCATTTGTGAACAATCCCCTTGATAGTGAACCAGGGCCGGCTCTTGGGCCGGCCAACCCGTGCCGTCGCTCGAGGCCCAAATTTTTAAAGGGACGAAAAGTTTTTATAAGCTTCTATATATATACTATAAATTATATATTTAATATATGCATCCATTTATTATGTAAAAAAGTGTTTATGGTGGAGTGGAAAGGTCTCAACTTCAAGTCTTGGCTCCACGACCAAGGTTTTATTTTTTTAATTCATTTCCCCTCAACCACAATTTTTGGGCCCAATTTTTGCCCAATCTTTTTTTTGTCACCCGAGGCCTAAATTTTTTTAAAAGTTCTCGGGGACGGCTCTGGTGTGAACTAATCCTAGCCCTTGATTATCAATACACAAGTGTAAATCAATGGCTAGGAAAGGATCTGTTAGGAACCACCCTTTATTGCAATAACCGCGAGAACCAATGTGAACACAACCAAAAATACCTAAAGAAATTAAAAACACACAAAATATTTTTTTTTATTAAAAATCGCTAATTTTCGTCCCTAAACAAATTTTAGTAACAAAAAATAGCGATTTTTAATTAAAAAAAAAACTTTTTTAGCATTTAGTTGTCGGGTTTAGCTTTATGGTTTAGTTTTTAGCATTTAGCTTGGATGGGGGGGGGGGGGGGGGGGGGGGGGGGGGTTAGGTTTTTGGGTGGTGATGGGTGTTTTGGTTTTGGGTGGTGGTGGGTGTTTTGGTTTTGGGTGGTGGTGGGGTGCGTTTATTTTGTTGTGTTCACATTGGTTCTCGCAATAAGAGTGGTTCTCAAATGAACCCTACTCTGTACACGGGAAGGATATTACAAGAACTGTGAGAACGAATGAAAAACCCAATCAAAATCAATTTTAATAATTGTTTTACACGTGTAAATACAGCAAATTTACACATGCGAATTGCAAACTTACACATGTGTAAATTCTCTTTATTTATAAATGCATGTAAAAATTTAAACGTGTAAATTTAGTTTCTAATATTGTATTCGAACAATAATGATAAGTGTAAAAAAATTGAATTTGAATTGTTTTTGAGCAAGTTCTCACGGTTTTTTCTTTCGTTCTCGCAATATATATCACATATTGAACTGTAAAGGACAAAATGCCTATGAATGTACTCAAACTTTCACCTGCAGTATGAATGCACTCCTTATACTTACGGACTAGATTATAGATAAATAAGTGTTAATTATGATGACAAAAACATTATTATAAGAACAATAATAATCTAAGGGGTTGTTTGTTTACCTCTTAATGAGGCTCTTAATAGTTCAGACCTCTTACTAGTTCAGCACTTAATGGTTCAGACTGTTTGTTTCACGAGCAGATGTCTGAATGGTTCAGACATTTGCCTCTGAATGGTTAAGATTTATACAAAGTCTGAATGGTTAAGACCTCTAATCTGAATTGGTCAGACATTTGCCTCTGAATGGTTAAGCATTATACATGCTCTTAATGGTTCAGACCTCTTACTGGTTCAACACTTAATGGTTCAAACCTCTTACTGGTTCAGCACTTAACCATTCAGATGTTGCCAAACAGCTCCTAAATCTTAAAATAAAGAATTTGGAAGCATTAAAAAATAGATTTTGGGATATGTTCCCCTCTTGGTTAACTTTTCCTAAAAAGTGGTACAAGTACACTCGACCCATTATACACAGCCCAAATCGACCCATTCATAAGTAAATGGGCCGAAACTTCCACCTTAATGAACAGAAATAAAAACTAACCTCTGAAAGTAAATAGACTCTTGAGCCTTTTCATGAGCAGCCTTCATTTGCATGTTGTGTAATTGCCCTTTTAGACTCAGTTCCTTAGCTAAAGCCTTGTTGCCGACAAGGTAAGCCTGGCGGGCCTATACTCATGGCAAAAACGCATTTGATCGGCGCGCATAAAAACAAATTTTAATAATAAAATAATCAGTATGAATGTAGCACTCAAATTAGTTTTTTTCTCAATTAAACCAATTATAATTATCATGTGCGCTAGAATTATTGAAAA
The DNA here is from genome assembly GCA_030545235.1 of Helianthus tuberosus. Classification (NCBI taxonomy): domain Eukaryota; kingdom Viridiplantae; phylum Streptophyta; class Magnoliopsida; order Asterales; family Asteraceae; genus Helianthus; species Helianthus tuberosus. Next base: position 154,732,227 of record CM060366.1, on the reverse strand, counting down.
TTTATGTCATTGCAAGTATATGATATTATGATCTAGTGTTACCTCAATGAGGTGTGTATAATTAGTATAAATATCACTTTATGTATATTTATATACAAGTAAATATATAACAAACTCTTAAGAAGTTAGATTGCATGATAACACATGATCCTTCTATATTCTTTCCTACAACTCAATTTTATAACTTCATGAAGTGAAATTAAAAGAGCCTCAAATATACAAAAAAACATACCTGTTCAAAATACGCGTTGCGTAGACGCGCATGATCACGAGCTTCGCCCCGCATTTCCGAATACATATTTGCTGTGATCTCACAAAGTTAAAGTGCATAGACACAGCCCATTCAACCAATATAATATTATTTAACCAAATATATATATTTCATCAAAAACATTACCGACTGCTTCACCAGTTTCAAGCCAGACAGGAGCCGAACGTGTTGAACTTCGATTAACATTAACCAACCGATCTCCATAACTGCCACTTCTTCCATGCCCACCACCATAACCGCCAGCTAAGCTATGAGAACTTCTACTAGATCCAGTAAAGGAATTTGGAGAAGGGTTTTTATCGTACTTCCATATGCTCGAGTCTTGCGACGCCATTTTTCTAACCGCAGCAGCAAAATCTGTAGCGCCTAAAGATGGAGCGGTTGAGGAAGATTTAAACATGAGTAATTCTTTCTCCAAAGAACGATAATCATTAATATTCTGCTGCTGATCGTGTCTGGAAAACGTTGCCACGTTATTATGATTATCGGTAGGAGAAAGCGCGGGGAAATCCATAGCACTGAGATTCGGAGCTGAAGCTGATAACGCCTTGGAATTTAGATTCTGGTTCAGACCGTTATCTACCTGAAGCTGCAATTGTACATAAGGGGATTCAATTAGGACCATAAGAGCTCGAGCTCGGCTCATAAAATGTTCAGACCAGCTCGAGCCAAGTAGAGCTGGCTCATTATTTTTTTATTTTTTTACAAATACTGATAACATAAAAAATATAAATTAAACATATATCCAAATATATATATATATATATATATATATTTATTTTTCTAATATTTTAAAGATCAAAAGACATATTAAAAGTATATTATGTATAATTTTTGTTTATTCTCCCATATTTGTATATGTTACTGATTAATTAAACTTAAAATGTTAACACTTCGACCCATTCCCACATATTTATAGTTTTAATACATTTAAAAGTTAAAACTAAAGATAATATATATTAAATATTATAATTCGAGTCGTCTCGCAAGCTCAAGGGCCGAGCCGACTCGTTTACAATCGAGTTTTTTTTTAGCGAGCTGCGAGCTTTTTGAACACCCCTAGATTCAATCAACTGGACCCACAACATGTAAACGCAGAATACATATACACAGACCTCAAGCTGAGTAAGCATCTCAATCGTCAAGTTCAAGTCGCACCCATTTGCATAATAAACCTCAGCAAGACTTTCAGCCGCAAACCCTGGAAACTGAGAAGCCAAAAACTCAAGTGAATTTACTTCCATACCCTCCATCTGCTGCTCGTTAAGCATGTCATCTACGTATCCTTGCCCAACATCACCGTTGTAATAAAGCTCGTCTAAACCAGTAACCAACTGATCACCGTGCATATCCCATGGCTTATTTTCTCCATACGATGGAAGATATCTTTTCTTCTCAGTATAACCACTACCGTTGATTTGATAAGAGGATAACCTTGGGTTCCCGTTGACATCGGTTAACGATAAATTCGAAAAAGGAAGACTATTGATTCCTTGTGATTCTTCTTCTCCCACAATGTTAAAGTCGGGAGTGATGTCATCAGGTAGTTGGTCCCGCCAGAACTGGTGGGCCGTGTCATCTGAATTATTTGACGCGGATGATTCTTGCCTATCTAGTATCGACTTCCCTTGTCTTGAACCTCCGAACTTGCTAAAGCTTGACGATGTGTTTGCAGCATTTGTGTTTCCGGAAGGTGATCGTAAAGCGAACGGGACGAATTCTGCAGCATCTGGATTTAAACTTTTTGCCTTTCCAGTTGTTGTGGTAAGTGTTTTGTCGATGGCGGAAACCCCTCTATTGACCAGGCTCATTCTTCTTTACGCTATGAAATTAAAAGTAATTTAATGGCATGTAATAGAACTATAGATTTAACCTTCGAATTGCGGGTCGCATTACCCGTATCCTGAATCCAAAAAGGAAAACCATAGCACATTAATATTGTAGTAGATGCGTACCCTTTTTAGTCAACAAGACAACAACTTGGTCAACCTTTTTAAAATTAGTAAGGTTCAAGCAAGAAATCACATTTATAAACTAGTAAATCACATCACAAATCTAAGGTTACTAAAAAGTGACAATCACCGCCAACTATCTGTCTAAGGAGTCCTTAAAACTAACACACACATGAATATACACGCGCGTGCACGCACGCAGATACACACCTACCTATACCTAATAAAATAATTAACTTGTTACGCCACGTGTCACAATTCTACAAGTCGCAGATTCTTTTTCCCGCTTCTATTATAATACCTCTTCATATTCTATTTCCTAATTTAATTAAAAAAAATAGTTTATTAAAACAGAATATTTTCTAAATATCCATTACTAACTATTTGATATGTCCTTATCTATGCAGTTAATATTGGTGATATATCGATTATATTGGTCATATCGGTCCCTTAGTATCGGTACCGATATTATAGGCGATATTGACCGATATTTGACCGATATATCACTGATATTATATGTCACTGAATTATTGGTGTTAAATTGCTATATATATAAATTATGCATTATATTAAAATTACCGATATCCCATCGATATCTCACCGAGATAACCTATGTTTCAAATATCGGTCCTTCACCGATATCCAATATTTTACCGCATTAACTGCATAGGTCCTTATACATGATTTCAATTATATCTTATCTCAAAATATTGTTTTATGCTTCGGTAGTTCCTAAATATTTATTCCTGACTATTTAATATTTCATTTATTCAACCAGTGTAATAAACCGGTCTCCAACCTATACATATATACACTAAACAACAATTATATATGTATACTAAAAAAAATTGGGCATCTTACAATTCCAAACCATCCAAATAACACAAAATATTTCACTCAAAATATTATTCCAAACCATGAGCCAACAATAGAAGTTAAAAACTCATAAAATGCATACCAAATCCAACAAAAGCAAACTTTCCCCAATCCTTATTAACAAACAAATCATATCCAAAGTCAATAACTAACTCCTAAAACTAAACCCTAACCAACAACAAAACAGAAAACCAAGCACAACACACAATCTCACACATTACATAATCATCAACAGTAACAACAGATCTCAAAATTTAAACCAATAACAACATAATCAACAAGAAGATCTGATGATGAAACAAAAGTTAAGTGGTGAATTATTGTTATTACCTTTTCGAAGCTCTAGGATGAAGGAAACCGTAGAAAATGGATCCATTGGAGATAAAATACAGCAAGAAATGAGGATGAATGTTGTTAGAAGAAAGGGTTGAGGAGAGTGATGAATCTATCCGTGTACACGTTGACACCGAACCACTTGCACATTGTTTTCTTGTTCCTGACCCTTAGTCACTCTTTGGAGGTGCATTTAATAATATCATTCTTTTTTTTTTTTTGAGTTAATTGTCATTTTAGTCCCTGTGGTTTGGGCCAATTTGCCAGTATAGTCCAAAGGTTTCATTTTTAACATCTGGATCTAAAAACGTTTCATCGTTGCCATTTTGGTCCAACTGACTTAACTCCATCCATTCACCTCTGTTAACTCAAGGGTAATTTTGTCATTTTTTCTATCTGTTTTAATTAATTAATATTTAAAGAATACATTATACACACACCTTCATCACCCACCTCACCATCACTACTGCCACCATCACCACCCCTGCCTTCACCACCACCACAGCCTCACCACCACTGCCACCATCACCACCACAGCCTCACCACCACCGCCTCACCACCATCACTACTGCCACCATCACCACCCTTGCCTTCACCACCACCACAGCCTCACCACCACTGCCACCATCACAACCACAGCCTCACCACCACTGCCTCACCACCACAACCATCACCACCATCACTACTGCCACCATCACCACCCCTGCCTTCACCACCACCACAGCCTCACCACCACTGCCACCATCACAACCACAGCCTCACCACCACCGCCTCACCACCACAACCATCACCACCACCTGCTTAACCATCGGTTCAACATGTTTGAAATCCAGTTCATGAAAGAATGATCGGTTTCCTGTCATTTTCTTTCTCAAAGATAGCAACTTGTTCATGAGGTCCACATTGCATCATCGGTTCAACTTTCAAAGGCCGTCTACTTTTAGAACGCGAGTCATTAACATTCGTAGTCGTTCCTTTTTTAAACACATGTTGGCATAATGTACCTGCTGCCCCTTTGTTGTGTGAACCTACACGAAACAATATTCAATCAGTATATTTCTAGCAACAAGTTTGATCCATTATGGAAGCGGTATGCAACACATTAATCATTTCTAAGTTCAAACAAGCGTTAATGGATCAACGCGTACTTGTGCAGCTGGAAGCGGTATGCACCACAGCCTCACAACCATCGCCTCACCACCACAACCATCACCACCACCTGCTTAACCATCACCGACATGACCATCACCTGCCAGAACCCTATCTCTATCCTAGACCACAACCTGCAAACAATCAATCTTTGTTCACCATCATAACACTCACCTGTAAACCACCACACCTGCCTACACTTAAATCCGAACAATCATCGACACTCCTCACCCTAATCACCACCTAATAGCAACCAAATCCTTCACAACCTCCTGCAACCGTGAAACACCACCACTACCACCATCACCATCACAGCCTCACCACCACCGCCTCACCACAACCATCGCCATTACTGCCTCACCACCGCTTCACCATCACCATCACCATCACCTGCACCCGACCACCACCAACATCACCATCACCCGCGTTGGTGACTGTAACTAACCCCCAATCCTCAAGAACCCTAGATTTCAAATCCACCAAATTGATCATTTAATCACCCCTGTCATGGCAAATTGACAGAGGGGTTTTGTTTGGAATCAAAAAACGAGTGGAATGCGGGAAAGAATTGCCGTTAATGGTGTCGGATTTGACGCCGGAGGGTTCATCAGAGTTCCCACAGTGGCAGTGGCCGACGGTTATAGATTTCTCTCCGAATGGTGGTGGCCGGGTGGTTGTGATGGTTGTGGTGGACAGATGGTGGTGATGGCGGCAGGTGGTTCTTGGTGAGGATGGTTGCCGTAGAGAGAGAGAGAGAGAGAGAGAGAGACAAATGGTTGTGATGTATGACTGATATGTGAGTGTATATATAATTAAATTTGTTTTTTATTCATTTTTATTAATAAAACATAAAAATAACTATAAAGACAAAATTGCCCTTGACTTAACAGAGTTCATTGGATGGAGTTAAGTCAGTTGGACCAAAATGGCAACGATGAAACGTTTTTGGATCCAGATGTTAAAAATGAAACCTTTGGACTATACTGGCAAATTGGCCCAAACCACAGGGACTAAAATGGCAATTAACTCTTTTTTTTTAAGTAAACTTCAATAAAACACACCAACCTACAAAACGGGATGGATGAACCAAACGAAATATATATATATACAAAATTACAACACTCGGTCCAAGACACGAACTTAGCTTTCATTCTACTTTTAATCCACAAAAAAAAAAAAAAAAAAAAACCAACTGATCTAATTTCACTAAAAATATCTTCTACCCGAGCTTGACTATTAGAAAATTTTACTTCATTCCCGGTGTGCCATATACTCCAACAACTTATCAAGACAGTTCCATGGAAAATCTCTTTCAGCAAACCTCTCAAACCGATGTTATCGTGAAAATCCAAAAGCTCCCTGACCGAGTGAACATTAAAAGTCGCAACATTACACCATCTAGATATTTGATGCCATAACCTACATGCCACCAACCAAGAAGCAAAAAAGATGGTTGCTCGTTTCATCACTGGAATCACATAGCGGGCAAGAAATGTCTTCAATCTTGATATTCTTGACACTAAGCGCCATTCCTGTGGGGATTTTTTCCATTGCAACTCTTCAAGCGTGAACGTTGCATTTAATAGGAATCCATTTGTACTATTTCATAACGCAGTTGCCACTTGGATCCGTGCCTCTTTTTAGCACTCTTCTAACAGCCCCAACCGAATATTCTTCTGTCCCATTCCACGACCATTTATCTCTTCGATCTTCAAGCTTGACCGAAGCCAAATCCCTACTAATCCAATTTAATTTCGAGATATCCAAGAAGGATCCAGGACCGCTTCTCCAATTCCAAGTCGTCTTGAAGGTTTTGTCTTCACTCCTGCCAATCCCGCTATCCACACTACATTTTTTGTTAATTCTCTAATTTGAAAATATTAGGATATATGTCTTTCAAAGGTTCATTAAAAAGCAAGGGTCCGACCAAAAAGAAGTATCCCGACCATTACCAACCATACTTTTAAAAAAAATACGTAAAGGAATATCATCAACCATAGTTCTAGCAACCGTTTTAGCGATACTGCTCCACACTCCATTCAAACTTCTTTTGACCAGAAGAAAATCCCAGTTGCTTCTACTCTCATGAAGCGCATCCATCACCTTCCCCCAAATTTGATTGATCTCTGTCTTCATTCGCCATCCCTATTTGGATATGAGAGCAATATTGATGTGTTTCAATTTACTCAAACAAAGCCCCCCTTCATCTTTAAAGGTAGTCACACGATCCCATGCTACCCAATGCGTCTTCTTGCTTTCACCCGATCCCCCACATAAAAACTTTCTTATCATCACTTCCAAATCTCTAATAACTTTCGTTGGGGCTTTGTAGAGAGAAAATAGTAATTTGACAAGCTTAACAGATTTTATCAACACAATACGACCTCCAATAAAAAGTAAATTCACTTTCCACCTTGAGAGCCTTACTTCAAAGATATCGTACAACGGCTTCTAGTTGTTTATTCAATTCATATTCGCCCCCACCATCAAGCCAAGGTACTTGAAAGGAGTACTTTCTGCTCTACAGCCCACCAACGTTGCATTGTTCTTAACTTCAACCGTATCCACTCCAATTCCATACAGATTTAACTTAGATAGGTTTATCTTCAAACCTGAACACATATAAAACGCCCGAAGAATTCTAACCACATTTGATATGTTAGTATCCGACCACTCTCCAAGAATAATGGCATCATCCGCATACAAAAGATGCGAAATCATGGGGCCACCATTCGGAATTTGAACACCATGCATCGCGCCCCCTGCAATAGCTTTAGCAAACATACAAGACATCGTTTCCATAACAATAAGAAAAAGAAAGGGAGAAAGCGAATCACCTTGTCACATACCTTTACCGCATTGGAACTCGCAGGTAGGCATACCATTCACCAAAACTGAAGACCTCTCCAAGGATAACACCCCTAAAATTCACTTACACCACATGCTCGGGAACCCATTTGACTCATAATATTTATCACGAATTTCCAGTTAAGTTGTCATAAGCTTTCTCGAAATCTATCTTCAAAATAAAAGCTTGTTTTTAGTTTTCTTAATCTAAGATATTACCGCGTCCACCACTAAAGGACCATCCAGAATGAATTTCCCATTTATAAAAGTCGATTGAGAATCCAAAATTACCACCTCTAAAACCTTCTTAAGACGGTTAGTTTATGTATAGCAAAATACATATGTTTTATGTGTATAGTTTGTATAGTTTCCATTAGTTTTAGTCTCGTTTTAAGTTAGAATATGAGTACTACTGATTGAATTGTGATTTCCAGGTCTCGGGAGTGAAGAATAGCTGAGAAGGTCGAAAAACGGTTCATACTTGTCAAAAACCGAGCACCGAATCGAGTTCAGGAATACGAGAGCTGAAACGAAACAAAAAACGAGGAAAATCACTTGGTCGCGTCGCGCGACCAGGTATAGGCCTTCTCTGCACATGACACAAGGAGAGATCATTGGTTCGCAGCAGAATGCACACGCCGCGTCGCGCATTGTTAGATCCATATGCTCCCCGTGCGATGCGGGGAGTTCTTTTCCACAAAAAGTTTCATCCTGTTGATGGGTTTTGAGCCGGTGATAAGTATAAAAACATCCTTAACTTGAAGAAATCATAACCCTACGAATTGAAGAACACTTTAGACGAAAATTGGAGAACTTGGAGCAAAAGTTGAAGGTTTTCAAGCATCGGTTAAAGATTCGAAGGTCGGGGATCAAGTCGGTTCGTGAATAATCATTCGGGTTCCTTCGTTCTTCTACTTTCCTTGATTTAAACCATGTTTTGAACTTTCTACATGTTCTTTGTTTATATTCACATGACGGTTATGGGCTAAATTCTTTATACTACCTAGACTAGGATGAATAATTAACAAAGTTTGGATTTTTATTGGTCGTGACTACGTTTATGGTTTGTTAATGAAGTAAGAAACTTGGTAATATTAGTTTGGTGTGTATGATTATCTTGACTTGTTTGATTTCACGTTTATCGCTTCCACACGTATCTTGATGAATGTATTTCATGTAATAGGTTCGTGTTAGATTAATTGCATTCGTGTTTATAGTCTTTATGGTTAATTGGCCAATACATCGTAGGAAGTAATTTCGTGACTCGAGTAGATCTAGGTGGTTAACTAATCTTAAAATCCGTAAGGGGAGAGATTATCGGTTTGTCTAGGTTCTTAGATCACTAAAGTTAGGATCTTTGAAAAAAGATCAAGAGTAAACTGCCATTTTAGTCCCTGTGGTTTAGGCACTTTTGCCATTTTAGTCCAAATCTCAAACTTTTTAAATCTGGGTCCCTGTGGTTTCACTTTTATTTCCATTTTAGTCCAAAATCCAAAAACCCCTTATTTTGACTGTTGAAAACTGATTGTTTTGTCCTTTTGTGCAAGGGCATTTTGGTCATTCTGATTTACTCTTCTAATAAATTAAAACAAAATTAATTATATATTATATAATATATGTATAACTCTCTCTCTCTCTCTCTCACTAAAACACAGATACACACTCTCTCGCATCTTTCTCATTTCATAACAAAACCCTAACCCCATTGTTCTTCTCTGCAAACCACATCCACCACACCCTCTGCCACTCTCTCTCGACTCTCAACTAAGCCCTGATGACTTGAGCAGAATCCTGCCGGCCGACGGTCGTTCTTGTGCCGACGGGAACCCACAACCACCTCTCCATACACACCCACACCCCTCCTTCTCCGATAACCACACACCCACACCCAAATCAGACCGGTAGCAGCGGCACAGTAACGAAATCAGAGGAGGAGAGAGAGAGAGAGAGCTAGACGGAAGAGAGAGAACCGGCAGAGCCTGTGTCGTCTCTGATGGGGTTTCACGATGTTGATGTCGCTGATGATGACGACGGTAATCGCCGTCCGGCGATGACTCCGGCGGCTGAAACCCAACTCAGTCCGGTAAGCATTTCAACCCGTCATCTCCTTCTCTTTTCTTTATGATCTGTGAAGATCTATCTATTTTCTTTGGCCCGTTGTGGTTGACGTTTCAGGTGAATGAGGTGGTGGTTCTCTGACGGCGGCGGTGGGATTTTCAGTGGAGTTCGGGAAAACCCTTCTTTCCCTCGTTCTTCTTAGATCCGATTGAACCAGGTTTCTTTTTCCGACACTTTTGGGTGTGGTTTCAGGAGTCAAGATGTTGAAGCTCGAAACATGAAATTGGGTTGCTGATGTTTGCTTGGGAGGTTGAAGATGATGATGTAATTTGGGAACTGATAGGGGTATTTATATTTGGGGGGTTTTTTAATTAAGAAATTGGTTTAATGAAAATTAAATGGACAAAACTACCCCTGCAGATAAAGACAAAAAGGGGATGTTGGAACAGTAAAAAATGAGAGTTTTTGAGTTTTGGACTAAAATGGCAACAAAATGCAAAACCACAGGGACTCAGATTTAAAAAGTTTGAGATTTGGACTAAAATGGCAAAACTGCCCAAACCACAGGGACCAAAATGGCAGTTTACTCAAAGATCAAGTTAGTTAACCTTTCAATTCTTGCTAACCGAGTCAAACTAGTTTACCATAATTACCTTAGATTATGGCACCGTGAGGGTAATTATCATATTAAGGTACCTAGTTAACATAATTGGAAATACGTAAGGAAATCCATATAAAAATTGGTACTTTAACATCTTGCTAGGTTTCCATAGGTGTCTTCCTGAGAAGGGTTGGGGTTCCTGTTCAGTTACTTAGTGGGTTTAGTATCTCAAGATCCCGGTTCCATAGTTTAGTCACGCCAGTAGAATTCCATTCCGAGTTGTTTAGGATTCCAGTCTAGGTAGTTGTTTCATCATCATCTGAGTAAAACTTCAAAGTTCATTCGTTCGTCTAGTTAGTATTTAATTTAATTGCAATTTTAGGATTTTAGAAAAACTCCCCCTTAAAACATAAAAATAAATAGCCGTGTCAGTCATTAGGTCTAGTTAGTCTAATTTATGTAATTAAAAGAGTCTCATGGGTTCGATTTCTGGACTTACTTAGCTTACTAAAGTTGATCGGTTCGCCTGCCAGTTAGTAGTTAGTTGAGTTTTAGAGAGTCTAGAGTATAACTTTGTGGCTAGATTAGGTTAATTTAGTCGTTAAATAATAAACTACTTTTAGCACATCATTAGCAAGGATCTTGGAGATCACCTTACTAATATTTCCCACAAGGTTAATAGGGTGGTACTTATTGAGATCAACCGAGTCTTTAACTTTAGGGATCAAGGTGATAAACGACGAGCCGCTTCCACAACTAATGGTCCCATCCTTATGATAGTTGACCATTACCTCGTAGAAGTCATATATCTTGTTATTTAAGAAAAACATATATATTTTTATAATGTCTAAATCTTTGTTACTAACTATTTAATATTGGGAGGGAAAATAACGAAATTGGTCGCTGGCCGGTCAGTTTTTCAAAAATAACCATTTGAAGCGGCTCTGGGAGACACCTCATGGAATAACATGCCACTGAAACGTCTCTAAAAGCCCTTCAAAATGAACCAACCACGTTCCGCCACATGTGGCGCCGACATTCAGATGTAGATGATTAGCCGAGACGCTTCCATCGGCTCGATCAAGGCTTGTCCCTCGGATCCAATTTTTGAGATGTTTCAATGTAACAAAGCCGTTACAATAATTGAAACGACTTAGAGCCGCTTCGTAGAGATCAGAGCCATTTCGTACAATCTGGAAGCCTCTTGTGTAGGTTGAAATGGCTTAGAGAGTTTTCCGTACAACTAAGCCTTTTCTACTAAAACGGAGCCGTGTTCGTACACCTTACCACCTTTTAAAAAAAAAAATTAGTGAACATGTTAATTTAGAATGTAACCGAATGTTTTGTTTGCCACTATCAACACAATCACGTTTTCTACCGATTATTTTTAAAATACGAGGGTTAAGTTTGTGGTATACAGCGGGGGAAAGTGGCAGGTCGTTAATGGGAACATCGAGTATGTTGCTGAAGCCGATGCAATGAGACGTGGTTTAGAAACTGAAACCAATATTTCATACCTTAGTTTTTTAAGTTATGGTTCCGAGAGGTGTGAGCTTCAAAACAACGTCTACTAATCCAACCGATATAACTGATGACGTGATCTTACATTTTTTTTTTTTAATTTGGCAGTGTAGAATCCTTTTGAATTATATAAATTATTTGCTATTCAAGAATCCGGTGTTGGTTCTTCAAGTTGTGCATCTTTAAACGATTTCAAACTTCCCGATTTAAATGCTTTTGTTAATGAAACTGGTGAAGATTTAAATGAAGAGCAACCAAATTTTGAAAATTCAATCCCCGATAATTTTCCCAGTAAAATAGAAACTGGTTCATCAATTCGCTTTAAGCCAGGCCATATATTCAATGGCAAAGAAGAAATGAAGTTTAAATAAGAAAAAAATGTCTGTTAGAATGTTTTAAGTATAAAGTAGATAGATCATCCAAAACATGGTATGAAGTATCATGTCTAGTTGACTCTTGTGAGTGGTGTTTTAGGGCATACAACTTCCTTGGTAGTAGTATATTTTATGTTAAATATATCAATGATAAGCACACATGTTCGAAGACACTGACATACCCACATCTTCGTCAGGCAAACCAAAAAGTGTTGGTTCACTATTTAAAAGAAGCATTAAGAGAAAGCAATTGAATATATCGTTGCAACAAGATAGTCAAAGATGTCATACAAAGATTCCAAGTGGACATAACTTATATTCAAGCTTGGCGTGGAAAACAACACGCATTAGAACTTCTACAAGCAGAAGTTCTTTTGCGGAACTTCCAATTTATTGTTACAATTTGGAGAAAGCGAATCCTGGAACAGTTACTCACATTGAAAGATGTTGCGGTCAGTAAGATTTACTTTGTATTTAATTTTCTTAATTAACTATATTTTTCGTTGATTTTTAAATAATATTTCACTTTCAGGTTCGCTCTTTTATGTGTAATTTAAGACCGATGATTATCATAGATGTCATAGATGCCGTGCACTTGAAAGGTGAGTTTAAAGGTACGATGTTTTTAGCAATTGGCATGGATGGAAACAACTAGATTTTACCTGTTGCGTATGGCATTGGGAAATCAGAGGATGGTGAATCTTGGACCTGGTTCCTGTCAAAGCTGAGAGAGTGTGTTGGTGAAATTCCAGATACAGTGATCATATCCAATAGGTCGAATTCTATACACTTAGTTGTTAGGACCATGTTTCCACGTTATCACGGGCTTTGTTGTTGTCATTTAATGATGAACTTACATTTACTGTTGAATAAAAAAAGAATACGATACACTTTGGTGGAAGGCATGTAAATCTTACAGGATGTCTGATTTTGATGAGTCTTTCAACTCACTATGTTTAACAATTCCGAAAATACGTAGCACTCTAATAAGTATTGAGATTGGTAGATAGTCAAGAGCACACTGTCCCGGCAACCGATATCATTATATGACATCTAATAATGCGGAGTCCATTAACGCTTTATCTAAACATCCACAGAAAATGCCAATAACGCAGCTTATAGAATTCTTACGACAATCAGTTCAAAAATGGTTTTATGAATGCCGACTGCAGGGTATTCAGGAGAAACACTTGCTTACTGAGTAGGCACAGAAGAAAATTGAAAAGAAAATCGAAGGGTCTAGAACTTGGACTGTTGTTGGCGTCGGGTTAAACGCGTTTGATGTTGAAGACGAGACAAAATGGGTTTTGTTTATTTTTTGAATCGAACATGCAACTATCATGTTTGGCAAGTGTTTGGTTTACCGTGTGGGCACGTGATTTCCATTTCTAGATTTTTAGGTGAAACGGATTGCAGTCATTATGCGTTCACGTGTTATTCCAATGAAGTATATAAAAAAACGTATGAAGAAGTGATAAATCCTCTTCCTCAAAAATCTGAATAGCAGATACCAGAAGGGCTTATTTCTTGTACAACCTCCACATATTACAAAACGACAGGCTGGTCATCCTCGAGAAAACAACTGAATCTTATCCTGAGGGGAATAACCCACTCCTCTATATTGTAGCTGGTGTAAATCATATGGCCATCATTGTGACCGGTGTAGATTAACGAAAGAAACCGTTGACCAAACACAAAATACAACAATCCAAGTTGATCCAACAGAATTTAGAGAACATGTATCTAATAATACCTTTCAATCGTACAACTTAGGTGATTATTAATTGTGTTGTTTTTTATTTAATCTAGAAAATTATGTAACAATTCTATGTAATTGAAATAGTAATTAAATTTGTGTAATTTTGACATGCTTACACACAAGCATAAAATATTAGTGAGTGTGAAACGCTTGGCATAGAGTTCATCCGCCATGTAGCGTCTGTACCTCATACAAGCATCTTGTAGGTTTCCTTCGTCCCATGTCATTGAACCATATTTTGCATTAGCAAACATATGAGCACACCTGAATTCCGACCAATGTGACCAATGTTATTAGGCCATAGAACATCCCCGACAAACTCCAATGCCTCAATGTCGTTTATTCCAGAGTGTTGCTAATACAATATACGTGCTAGAAACCATAAGAATGGAGACTCAAATTCTATAAGAATTTGGTATATTTTTGGTGGACGCAAAATGAATCACTGCAATTAATTGCATTACAATTATTGGGAAAATATACAATGATTTTTAGAGTCTGCATATCTATCTTTAAAAGCAATTGTGTTCTTTGTGCGATACTGGTATGTAGACCTGAAAAATGTTTAACTTTTAAACTTTATAGATAATATTCAAACATGAATAAAATTAAAAAGAAAATTATACCATATCAACATCTCAAAAAGGAGGAAATATTCCTCTAGACCCATTTGCATATCCGTAATCTATAATAGGATCGCCAACTGCATCTAGAGCATCAACAAGCTCTTTTGCACAATTCAGGTAATCAGAAATAGATTTCGATTAATGTTTCAACGGAAGAAACTGAGCCTGGTTTTGATTTTGTTTTGCAAATAATTCTAGACTAAATGAATCTTATAAGTTCTTCCATAGTTCGAGCTAGGTACAAGAAGGAAGAAGACAGGCTTGCAGTAATGAATGTGGACACGTAACCATCAAATCTGTCCCAGTCTATTCAATTGGTGGAACACGTAAGTGTTGGTTCAAGAACTTCAATAATCCGAGTGTTTTAAGGATTGTGAGGATTTGATGTTTCCAGTTTAAGAAATTGTGTTCATCAAGTTTAATTGGTACGAAATTTGCAGAGCCGTCCCCGAGAACTTCTAAAAAAATTTAGGCCTCGGGTGATAAAAAAAATTGGACCCAAAAATTGTGGTTAAGGGGAAATGAATTAAAAAAATAAAACCTTGGTGGTGGAGTCAAGACTTGAAGTTAAGACCTTTCCACTCCACCACAAACACTTTTATACATAATAAATGGATGCATATATTAAATATATAATTTAGTATATATATATAAAAGCTTATAAAAACTTTTCGGCCCTTTAAAAATTTGGGCCTCGAGCGACGGCACGGGTTGGCCGGCCCTGGAAATTTGTGATGTTAGGTAAATTTGTGGTTAAAGATGAAGAATTTGAGGTTACATCGGAAGAGGATGTAGCCATGGCAGAAAGAAGTAGATGAACAGAGAACATGAGATGAAATAGCAGAGAGAAAAGGATGAAAAATAGGAAGAATCGACATAATTGTTAAGAAAATCCTAGCCGGAAAACACGCCGGAGTTTCAACTGTATCCGCCGGAGAAGAAGAGATAAGCTATCGATGATCAGAATGAACTCTAATACCGTATGAGAGGGTATCAGATTCATCATTTTCTTAGAATAAATGTTACGAGGATACATGATACATATATATAACAAACTCTCACACACTGTAACTAACTCACATACACATACAACTAAGGGGCTGTTTGGTTAGCTCTGAATGAAACCATTCAGAGGTCCACCTCTGATTCGGTCAGAGGTGAAGTGCCTCTTAATGGCAAACCTCTTAATGATTCAGTGCTGAATCATTCAGAGTTCACAACTTGCTGAATGAAAAAAAAGACCAATGGTACCCCCTTTCACCTCTCTTCTCCTTCTGTTCTCTGTTACAAGAAACATGCCATCATCAGCCAAGACCTCCACCCCACTCCTGTCCTCACCACCGAAGCCTCCCGCCGCCCTCCTCCTCCCTCACCACCTCCCGCCGCCTCCTCCCTCTCCTCACCACCGAACGCCTCCACCCTACTTCATCAGCCAAGACCGCCGCCCTCCTCCTCCCTCTCCTCACCACCGAACAGCCGCTCTTCTCTCTCTCCTCGACACAGTTACTGGTGAATCAAACAGGTTTTGTATTTGATTTGGGTTTGATTCGAATCAAACAGCACTTTGTTCTTGATTTGGGTTTGATGATGATGATGGCGGTGGCGGTGGCGGGTGTTGTTGTTGAACTCAGATCGGTGGCGACGATTGAGGCGATTGACGAGCACGAAGATGGGTGGGTGTTGTTGTTGAACTCAGATCGGTGGCGGTGGTGGGTGTTGTTGTTGAACTCAGATCGGTGGCGGAGATGATGATGATGATGGCGGTGGCGGAGATGATGATGGCGGTGGCGGTGTTGCAGGTAGGGAGAGAAAGGGGAAGAAGGGGGGGGGGTGATGAGAATACTGATGAATGATGATGATGATATTGGGTTTATATAAAAAAATCTATAAAGGGTTTATTTTGTGGGGAGGGGTAAAAATGTCATTTTACACTGTCATTCAGATATGGAACCAAACAGCACTTTACTGGTTCAGCACTTACCCATTCAGACCCTCTTACCCATTCAGACCTCTTATTCATTCAGCTCTTATTGGTTCAGATGTTGCCAAACATCCCCTAACTCTAACTAACTATGCCAACAGTCTCAATACACTCTAATAACATTCAAGTGAAGTATTACCGGGTCAAGAATTTGTTATGTTGTTGTAGCCATGTTCGGCGTTTCTTTTGGGTTCCTTTGTATGGGTTTTTTGCTAGTTCCCCGCTAGCCTTTCCTTGATATTATATATCATTGTCGCCATTAAAAAAATAAAAAATAAACGTGGAGAATAACCGATATTCATCTTTAACTTTATGCCTAAAAGTTTATATCTTGAAATTGTCTACATTATGGTGTTAGCAATTCATAAGTTTTGACCTTATTTGGACATAAATAACGACTCTGAACTGTCAAAGTAAGAGAATAAATAACCCTGAAATGTCAAAATAATAATGAAAGTTGTATATTACATGGTCATAGCCATTCCAAAAAAGATGTTACATGGTTTATAGTTATCATCTCATACTTTCCCGTTTTAGAAAGTTGACTTGGGTCATCCTTTTGTAGATTTTTTTTTTGAACGACAAATTTCTTTTATTCCTGTCGTCTGTGAGACTTGAACCCAAGACATCCCCTCCCAATGTGTTTAAAGTTGGATGAGAAATTTATGAGCAATTACTATGAAGAGGAACCATCAATATATAAAGACATAAAGAGGAGAAGAAAAGTTTGTAAACGTCGGACAATAAACTAATCTAGTAATAAACCAACACAACATAAACAAATAACACTCCTACGCAAGCATAGACATTAAGTATCCAGCTAGTTACTAATAAAATTTATTTTTGTTTTCCGAAAAAATATAATGAAGATATATATGCAAGCTGAAAGTTTGTAGTTTGTCTCAAATATTAAGGTGAAACTGTTGGAAATTTTGTGAAAATAACATTTTTCACAAATATAGGAAAATGATTTTTTCCTATTTTGGACTAGAAATAAATATAATAAAATGAGCGAGTTTTATATATTTATTTGTGGGTTTGTGTTCTATGTCGGAAGGGCTACGCAACGAACTAAACCACGTCCAAAACGGAGCTAAGATAAATGAGATATCGATGCTCAAAGTTTGGTGTTTGAAACTTAAATGCTGAAAAAAGTGGGAAAGTGGCACCTTGTCACACATCAGATGAGAGATGGAACTTAAAGGGGTATTTAAGTGGGAACTCTCCATCCTTATTGTTTCATGGAAGCACTCACTAGTGTACTCACGAAGGGTGCGGAGCACACTAACTCGCACTTGCACTCGCGCGCGCGTGGCGTGGGCGATGAGGCGCAATGTGGCGCTTTGATGGCGCACTTTGCACTTCGCACACTCGCATCGCTTGAGAGCCGCCATTGTATTTTTTACCGCGTGCGCGTGGTGAAGCACAAGGGTTGCAAGGACCAAGTGGTTGGTGATGCGGGATGCATGCGCATGACCCTGGTGGGTCCGCGCGCAATGGCGCATGACGTGGCAGTCATGCGCGCACGCGCGCGAGTACACATGGCCTGATGGGGCTCTCTGGCGCATGGTGCATGGGCCTGATGTGACGTGCGCGGCGCACCAAGGTGAGCCAAAACGGCGCGACTGTGTGGCGTGCTCGTAGAGGCTCACAGGTGACGTGGCACACGCGCGCATGGCACACGCGCGCATGCGCGCATGAACCTGAGTGAGTATGGCGCACGCGCGCATGGCAGTGAGCCAAGTGGACGCACCGCGCATGAGGGTGCAGACATGCGCGCGCACCGGTGTGTCTTGCGCGCGCGCGCCCAGTAGCTTCCAGCAGCAGTTAATGCCAGTGCAGTTACACTGGGCAGTTACGTTTCAGCATTCGAAACTGACGAAGTTAATGCGTTTGACTAAGAATTAAGTGACGAATTAAATTGCATTAAAGACGTCTAATGCAGTTTAATTCTCCATTTAATTCGTTTTTCAGTTTCGGCTAGACCTGCAACTATAAATAGGGTGCTACCCTATTGCATAAGATACACCGATAAACACAGTAAAACAATCTTCTCTACTGCAGATTTCTTTGTCTTTTCAAGCTATCAAGGTACACCTTCGGGTTGGAGTCAAGACCGGCAGTGCAACTGCTTGCGGCTGTTGTATCCTGGAAACAAACGTGTGCTCCTGGGTGACACGAAATTTGTTTTAAGGGACCCGTGTCTAACACGATCCTCAGCCAAGAACAGTTTCGTCTGTTCGAGTTTTCTGTTCTTGTTTTTTCCCTTTTTCCAGTTGTAATAGTATTTTTCTTTCAGTTGTAATTCTGTTTTGTTCTTGTATTTCAAGTTAGTAAAAGTTTTATTTTATTTTACACGAACGGATTCCTACAGAAACGGCTGAATAGATGTAAGCAATGCCTAATGTTGAGAGTTGGATATGAGTTACTTGCTAGCTTTTATTCATTGTTGATATTTTGACGCACGCATATATGATAACATTGTCAATGATATATGATCCTTAAGGGTCATTAACCAGCAAGAATATCAAATTTGTATTTAAAAGAATTTAAACGCAATATCACGAAACATAAGAGAGTGTTTTTTGAGGGTAATACAACTAGACATTCAAGTATAAATTTTTGAGGTATTCAAAATAGAATGTTTTTTTTGGTATCTGAAGCTATACGAGTTTTAGTACCGTACCAGTCACAAGGTATTCAAAATTGAGTGTTTTTTTGGTATTGTAAGCTATATGAATTCTAGTACCTACCACTGCCATGATTGATCGAATTGATTCTAGCCAAACAACACTAGTACCAATATCGTTATTATCAGAACCGTACTGGTATGTGTTGATAACTACAAAATTCTTGCTGCATAACGTAGTGAAATCCCACTAGTTGTTTATTAATCTCCAAAACCCACTTATAATTCTTGTTTTTCCTTAATTAGAACTATAAAAATTGATGTGTGAATGTGTGATTACAAAAAGAGCACCCCTTTTACTTCTGCTTATATTAATCATACAAACATATTTCCTCATGATTAGAAAGCATCACATGCGTGTATCAACGGTAGACAACATTTACATGCGTATATTACGCTTTTGCTTTTATAAGGTTGATTCCACACAGCATTTTAAGAGGTCCATTGAGTATATTTCATGATCATGTATTCTCTTGAGATGTTTTGTTAGGATCTGAGTTTCTTAGATTGTGTAGTTTAATTGTAGATGAAGATGAAACAGAGATTTAAAGTGCAGCGAAATTATGGAAATAAACTTTGATTACATAATCAAGGAAGAAAAGTTTAAGCAAACATGTTTTCTATTGAATCGAATGATTGTATTTAATTACAATAATCAAAACAATTGCATGCATGCACAAGACTCCCCCTCAGCCTGAGCTCAGTGATTTGTTCGTACAGAATGACTTAGGTAGAAAGAGCTAATGGAACAGTACAGAGTATTGTTCTATTTATAGTACATCCCAAACCATTGAGCATCTTTGCTGACATCACCATGAAAGTGACATCTAACAACCTCTAACCACTGATATACAAAACACTGATACAATGAATAACTGATTACATAAACACTGATTACATAAACACTGATTGCAGCTTCCCACTGATGCTGCCTAAGCACTGATGTTGTGAATCAGTGCTTTCTTCATAGGTTGATCAGGCCTTGAGTCAGGAGTGCTTTGTCTTCATCTGTGCTTGAGTAGCAGCAGTAGTTAGGGCTTCAGTCTTTATATCAACAGCAGTTCTTTGACATAACCACTGTCTTTGGAGGAAGTAGAATGCAAGCACTGTTATGATGATCAACTGTTCTGAACCAGTTTTGGCTTTTCATATCATCTGTTCTTTTGTAGGGCTCAATCCCAACAATCTCCCCCTGGAAATGCCAAAACACTTCATTATTCAAGATCTTTATTCTCTCATCAACATTTCCCTAACTTGCCCCTTGAATTGTAATTCAAAGTTCAGGGAATCTTCATCATCCTTATCCCTGCAAAGCTGAAGCTCTAGAAGATCTTGGAGGTCAGCTACACTCAGACCTAATGCATCCTCCCTTGATATGTGCTTAACTTCTCCACTGGACTTGAGCAAGGTCAATACGTGGGTCTTTTGATCAGACTTCCACTTTAGTATTTTTGAGTTCAGTGGGTTTCTTGGGAGAGCTTTTATTTTTGATGAGTTTGGTGATGGAGGCCTGCTCATGACTCTTTTGGCAATTTCTTGAAGCTTTGCTGAGTCAGGATTCTCTGCAATCATTTGCTGAAGGACCACTTTCATAATGTCCGCTTCTCTTTGTGCATCTTCTTTTTCACCAATCTGCTTTTGCCTTTTTCTTTGATTTAAGGCAATGATGGAGGTGTCAGATGATGAGAACAAAGTTTTTAAAGAGAGGGTCTGCTACTGTGACTCATCAGGCTTTTTGTCTATGTATGCTGGTTTCTTTGGCAATGTTGGATCTGTTTCTCTTCTTTTTTTTCAAGCTTTTCATACACCATGTCAGTGTACTGCCTGGACCATTTTGATATGGTCTTTGCTGACCCATACTTGGCTGTAACCAACTCTTGCTTCTTTCTTTTATATTCCAAGGTAAGATCTGCAATTTTCCTTTTGTACTTGCTCCAATCTGGTGCAGATCTTTTCATACATGGATCATTTCTGACCCTTTCAATTCTGCTTGCTTCAGCTTTAAGTGCAATGAGTGGCCAGTCTTTAAATTGTTCAACCTTAGCAGGATAGAACTTGTCTCTCATGATTAGGTCTAAGAGATCGTTTCTCATCTCTTTTTGTAGGTCAGAGTTAGGTGGTAAATTAGACATCTCTTTGCTTAAGTCTCTTGCATAATCTTCCAATTTCTTGACTTTGCTCAGTAAAAGCTGCATTCGACTTGAGATGTTATTATCATTCTCCCCCTGACCTTCATACTTGGCTTGTATTTCAGCTTGCTTTGCTTTAAGTTTTAAGTATTCATCCAAGTTTTTAGGAGGTCTAAAACCAAAAAGGGAAGGAAATTTTCTTTTTGCAGGATCATCCAGTGTATAGAATTGCCTCATTTCATTTTAACTGAATGCAATTCCAGTGGATAATCTGCTGCTAATGGAATAACTCTTTCAGGATCATGTCCTTCAAGTGTTTTTGGATCAGTGATTCGGTTTGCTAATTTTGGAGGAATGAATGGTTGAGGTTTGAGTTGATTGAAGGGTGCAGATGAAATAGGAATAGGTGCTGGTATGTTATCATCATGCACCTGAAACTTCCTTTTTCTAATGTAAAACTTTTTAGGAGAATGGGTTTTAGTTGAAGGTTTGGAAACAGGAATGATTATGGCTTGGGAAGAAATGTTTGAAGTGTTGGATGGTTGTCTAACAGCTGTTGAAACAACTGGTGTTTCAACCGCTGTTGTCATTACAACTGTTGAAGTGTCAATTGTTGTCTTCTGCTTTTTGGCAGAAGGTTTTTGTGATGGTGGTGTTGACTTGGGTTTAGTGGTGGTTGGGAAATTGGTGAGAGCAGTGGTTGTGGTAACATCTGTTGAAATCATTGATGTATTAACAACTGTTGATACAACTGGGGTCTCAACGTCTGTTGGCTTAGAGGATTGTGATGAGAAACTTTTGGGGATTTCAGAGGGGTGTTTAGTGGTTTTGGAAGGTGTGGTTATGGGTTGGCTGACCTTTTTGGTGGCTCTCCTTCTATTTGAAGTACCCTGCTCTTCCTTTTCCAACAGAACTTTCTTTTCCACTGCAAATCTTTTAGAACCCTTTTGTTCCATTCTCTCCTTTCTATTTGCTCTTTGTTCAGCAAATAGGTTAAGAGTCACATCAATCTTCTTTGTACCATTTGGCCTAGGAATCTCTACTACAGGTTTGAATTTTGGATCAGGTTCTAGCTTTAAACCTTCCTTTTCTTTCTCCCCCTTTTTGGCATCATCAATGTTTACATAGATAACTGAAGGAGGAGAAGTGCCAGTGGTTTTAACCAAGACCTCTTTAATGGCTTTTATATCAGCCTGAGTGTCCTTGTATCTTGCATCAACCAAATTTCTGAGTTCTACCAATTGATGGTTGTGCTGAATTTCTGCCAATTCCCTTTGAGCTGTAATGATTGGTTGAACTGCTTTCCAAAGCTCTTGGGAATACTGTTGTGGAGTGGGTTGACTTTTTGAAGCTTCAACTAGGAATTCAATAGATGTAATCATTCTTGTAACCATTGTTTCCAATGTAGTGAGCCTCTCCGTCAAATCCTAATATTTTAAACCATCACTCAATTTAATGGGATCATCTGATTTCCCACCATCTTGGCCTTGTCTGAAATGACATATAGGCTAGGTTATCCCTTTAAGATTCTTTTAATATTTAACGCAGAGCAATCCTAAATTGAGATGTTAATAAGGATCTGAATCTAGTTGAGGAACTACCATCTTGGCCCTGTCTTAAAATGACACATGGGCTAGGTCTTGCCCTTTTTAGATTTTGCATTTTATTATAATGGCAGATCTCATAAAAGGAATGTTATTATTATATTCATATATAATGATATAAATAAAATTTAGATAAAACATTCCAATAATTCCAAAGGAGGTACAGAATTGCCCTAAACGGGGCTTGAAAGAATGATGTTGTCCATGAAGGGACTGAAAGATAAGTATGCCCTTATAAGGACTTACTAAGGAAACGAACTTCAGCAAAATGAGTTTCTTCTTCATTTTATTTCTGAATGTTTTCTCCTTGGTTGCATGTTTATCCTAGTTGCAGTACAAAGCTCCGCATTCCTAGGCTTCAGATGGGGAGGATTTCCATTACGGCTCCTTTGCTTGGCGACATATTAAAAGTATATAGAATTGAATGCAATAATTTTCCGAATAGAGACGAGAGCATTCCTATGTTAAGTCTAGACTCAGAAGGTCAAGGAATGTGCTATTGTGTCATTGAGATTAAACACAAAAGGCTAGTGTTTAATTCACTCAATGTTGGCTCTGATACCAACCTATCACACCCCGATATTTCCACGTATTACCGGTGGGCCCGGTGGGGAGTATTGTGACGTAGTTGATATCATCATTGTTAAACAACACAATTTAAATGCACAGCGAAAACAAAAGATAAATAGATTACAATCCGATAAAGAGTAATATCAAGTATTACAAATACGGTTGTAAAAGATCCACAGGCGGATCAAAAGATAAAAAGAAACTTTGTTCAACAGACTTTAAGGCATCTAAGCTTGCGAGACTTTTATTTGATGCTAGGAGAGGCCAGCCTATTCCGATTAGTACCTGCACTTAGCCTTTTTTGGGAAAATACGTCAGTTTACACTGGTAAATACAATTTAACTGACTCATTTTGAAAACATTTAAGAAAATTGATTTGAATGCACATGGCACAAAACTTTTTATAACTTGGGATAATTATTTATATATAAACTTGTAAAAGAATCACATGTTTCTTATACGTTCAGTAGCCCGGATTGACACCGGGTTAAAGATTAATAGACACACCACATGATATAGTCCCGCGGTGAGTTATTCCCGAAACCGGCGGTTATACCTTATTATTTATATATGCACTATCGGGTGTACGCCTACACCCCGTGCTTAGGTCGTGGCCATTTCTTAAAATGATGCCAAGGATATCTAGGACATGGTCATTAACCCCCCAAAGGCTTTAAGCAAACAAAACAATTTAAACGGGACATTTCAATAAATTAACCTTCATACAATTAAAAATTCAATGCTCGACCAAGCGGTATTTTATATACCGTACCCCAAGCCCGTATAAGGGAAAATAAGTTAAAAGTATTTACCTGAGCTAAATATAAATTCAATCCCAGCCGTATATCAAATCAGCAAGTACAGATAGCTTTTACTGGGCTCCTAAATCTGGAACGAAGGTTTTTAATAACCTATTAGATTCTTAACGGGTCTTCAATTAAGCCTAAACTTAGACCGGTTAGTTTTAAAAAGAAGATACGGTTCAAAACGCATGATTATGCGAAGACCAGATTAGAATGTGGTTTAGACCCGACAAGCTTGTATACTTGTTTAGTATGGGTAAACCAAACACATTCTGGATTTTGAGATAGAAATGATAAGGTTTGACCCGTTTCGGCTAATTTATGCAAACTAGTTACATAAGCCGATCCGAACGCGAAAAGTGCGTAACGAGTAACCACATGAGTCATGAACATGTTTCCTAAGTTAATATGCCTTTAATATGTTGTGATATCAGTAGGATACCTTCCATTATGCCCAAAACGAATTTAAAACCAATTTATGCCACGTAGGGGTATTTTGGTCATTTTAAAGGTTATAAGAGAGGTTAAATAATAATCTGAGGTCCTGGTCTAATATAATCCATAAAATACTCAATTTAATAAGTTATATCAGTAGGGTATTATATATATGTGAAATTTATTAATTATAACCAAACTATCCACCGAAGGGGCATTTTGGTAATTTCACTTAAGCTTTAAAGGTCAAAATTAGAATTCTGAGTTTAAAACTTTTGCCTACTGTTTAATTATGAAAATTTACTTAAAACATCAGTAGGTATCAAACCTTATATGTAAAAAAATAGTTTTAACTTATACTATGCGTTAAAAACGCGTAAAAAGGCGATTTTAAGCGATTTCCGGGTTTTATAAGAAAAGCTGATATTTTTATCATTCCATAAAGCTTAAAATGTTTTATTTATCATATAAAATCAGTAGCAAAAAGTTTGGTATCAAAATGTTATGTAAAACTCATTTTATGGCCAAAAGGGCAAAACCGGCAATTACCGAATCAAGGCTAGAACCCTATGTTATGCTCAGCCTAAAAATAAATAAAAATCTTCAAAAATCCCAAAATATTATTTTACATCAGTAGGTAAAAATTTTGGTATCAAAAATTGGGTTTAGATAGGCTTTACGCTAATTACGCCGTTTAATTAATAAAAAGCTTTTCATTTACGCTAATGAGCATAACTCCTAATCTAGACCTCAAACTGATGTCAAATTTTAGGGACACGTTTATAAATCAGTAATGAAGGTTTCTATCCTCTCATATTTTCAAAAATTTCGTTTTAAGGTTAAAAGGGCATAATAGTCAACATTTAGGCATTTAACGGAAACATGCATATGAATCGGATAACTAAGGAACCAAGTTGTATAACCTCAGAGGGTTACACTAACCTATAACCTGGTCCTAAAGGAATCCTAAGGCATATCTAAACTAAGCTAAATCGGGTCAGAACTAAAAGTCAAAGCAAAAGTCAACTTTTGCGACTTTCGGTTCCGAACCGAGCCTAAACTTAGAATTGTCGGGTTGAACATGCTTAGACATGTTCAACTAATATTTACCAAGTTATTAAAGTGAGAAAACTGATTTTATGGCTTCTATATTAATAGTTATGAATTTTATTTAAAATTAACCCGTTTGACTTATATTTGACCCGACAATTTAACTAAGTAAACGTGGTAATTAGGAGGTGCCCTTTTGAGGGTTTAACACCTACCTAATTACGGTCACGTAGCCATGTTCGTTACGAACAATGGCTCAACCGTTTAAAAGTCAAAGCGTTTATCGAGACGCTTGACTTTTCGGCTATAAACGCTAAACAATTAAACTAAGCACGAAAGGACACTTACAAAGGGTCCAAGCAAGGAGGTTTTGATCCTAAATTCTCAGGTATGAAGAGCAAGGTCTCCAACTTGGAGAATTCAGAAATCAAGTGTGGGTTTGGCAAGAATGAAGTGGGGTATTTATAGGATTTAGAGGACCGTTAGGATCGTTCCTCGAAAAACGTGATTAAATCTGAACCATACACTTCGTACCCACTGTTTTCTAATACTATGGGTACCCAAAATGGCCCATAGTATTGATTAAAACCATGTGCCAACAAAGAAACCCAGCTGCTGAAAGTTTGAAGCTATTTTGCAGCTCTGGTGGCCTTACACGGCTAGCATAAGAGTCAAGGAAACTCTACGCGGCCCGACTGGCAGTCCAGACCTGCACAGAACTTCCAGAAATTACAGATTTGGTCCCTGTGAGTATGTAAGGTCATTTTAGGCACGTTTAAGGCCCGTTAACCTCGTTTCAAGGCTCCACCATGATGCCCACACATAGGGGACATGAAATATGCTCAAAAACATGTCGGATGTCGGTTCGTTTGGCCGTAGGGTCACGTTGTTCGTCTAATTACGACGAAACACGAACGGACGCGAAAAACGATCCAAACTACGCGACAAGTGGAATTTTATCAAGCCAAACACTAAAATAAAATATTTTAGTGCTTAAATAAATTTTTGGGTGTCCGGGTATACTCAGGATGTGAGATATGCGCGAAAATGCAAACTTGTGCACTTTTTGACACTTTTAGTCCCTGCACGACTTAAAAGTTTATTTTTGCGCACGAAACACCTCTAAGCCTATTTCTAAGCTAGGTAGGGGATAATTAGGGCATGTTTAACTCATGGTCATATTCCAGAAGGTCCGATAACATACGAATCAACATACTTTTGCAGTTTGATGCAAATAGTCCTTTAATCGCACAAAGTAGCGCGAAATGTCGTTTAATGATATCCAAGCCTTCCATGGCCCATAATGGGCATTCCCAAGAATGAGTTTAATTATTTCTATGCTCTCAATCGCTTAAATGGTCACCAAAAGGCGTAGATTCAAAAGTTGACGCTTTAGGTCCCTCTAATGCGCAAACTTGCGCATTTCATCGTTTAATAGCATCGAAGCCTTATCTAATCCATATTAGGAATTCTTGAGAGTATTATTAAACATCACGATGCTTTGGGTTCGCTAAAAGGTCATTCAGAGGTATAATTAAACATATTGACACTTTTAGTCCCTCTAACTTGCAAAGTTGCGCGTAACTTTACTTATAGGCATAAAAACCTTAGACGGCCAATGTTTGGCATTCCCGAGAGTATAATCAAATATCATGAAGCTCCCAGTTTGTTAAAAGGTCACTCAGAGGTAAGAATTAACATGTTGACGCTTTTAACCCTTCATTGCGCAAACTTTCAATTAATTACGCGAACGGCTACTCTCGATCAACAAGCGGCTCATTTGTGAATATAAATACCGTACGAGGTTATTCAGAAACTTATTTTTGGTATGTTAACACTTCCAGTCCTTTCATAATCAAGGTTTTCGATTTTTCGAAAAAATTAGTCCCTTAATTTCAACATTTGACTTCATTAGGGTTTATTACACGTGTCAATACATCATTGGACGTGATTTTTCGAGGTGTTACATCCTCACCCCCTTAAAAGAAATCTTGACCTTGAGATTTGCTAAAATGCTGGAAGTTCTTTTTGTCACATAATGGACTTAACTTCTATAGCATATCTGGAGTCTCTCCAAGCTCCCAAAGTGACCTTTATATTAGGTACATGTATCCTTTTGGAGCTTCTTAACCTGTCGATCCTTAATCGATACAGGTTGCTCATCATATCATAAATCTGCATATCATTATGTGATAGTGCTTCTCGACTTATTGGTGAAACACATCCTTAAATCATTAGTGTGTAATGTATTGCGAGCTCCGCCAAGCTCCTTAAATAGGTTTTAGCTTATGAGCTATCTGATCTTGATACATTCGATTTCCTCGAATGATTCTATATATATTCAGAGCTTAACTAGCCTGATAATTAACAAATTGGCACACCCTTCCAGGGTGATATCTTTTGTTGAACCTTATTCCTTAACAAGAACTTAGGAGGGTTGCTACTTTAATT
Source organism: Helianthus tuberosus (assembly GCA_030545235.1). Lineage (NCBI taxonomy): Eukaryota > Viridiplantae > Streptophyta > Magnoliopsida > Asterales > Asteraceae > Helianthus > Helianthus tuberosus. The sequence goes on along the minus strand of CM060366.1, from coordinate 154,704,148 downwards.
AATCCTTGATTTTCTGCCGAATACTGGCAACTTACAGATGATTATGGATTTGTTTGATCTTATTCGTTGTTTCCAAGGCAACTTTCAGATCCTGATAATTGGACTTACCAAACTTTTGTCTAACAATAATTGTTTAACATTCCATCTATACAAGGTCTCCAAAGGAGCAGCCTTGATACTTATATGACAACTATTATAGAAAAGCTTAATTTAAGGTGAGATGGTTATTCCAACCACTACTTAAAACTAATCTTAAGGAATAGCTAATCCTTACCGTTAGTCGAACAAATCGACGATCATGGGCAGCTGATGGCAATTCTTAATTGTTGCCTAATTAGGGTTGCGGTAATCAATGCATAAGCAAAATGAACCGTCTTTCTTAATTAACTATTCCGAATTCTCAGAATATTGAGTTAGGCTATATGAATCCTCTATTTTAAAACTTACTTAATCAGGGTTTCGATTCCTCCAATGATGGTACTAGCCGTTTTGGAGATTTCATAATAATACAGCCCTAAATGGGATATAAATCTTAACTCTACTTGCCTCTCAGGAGGTAAACAGGGTAATCTTAGGAGAAGATAATCAAGATACAAGGAGGTTACATAGATTTTCCAAATCTCAGGCTCCAGTTCATCCATCCTTTCTTGTGTCAAATGAGTGACACATTTATGTTACGAGTCCACGAATTCCTTAATCAAAGACCTTTACTTGGACAATTCCATTCTGGATATCTTCTTTGAATACCATTAGCTGACTTTAGTACCATATGACTATCGAAATATCTTTGTGGTCCCATGCATTAAACCTCCATACTGATCAGGCATGGAAGCAATCTATGGAACATATTAAGATACACCAATCCTCATATGGCGTTTTTATCGTACCATCTGGTATTCGTAACCGATAGATATTAAAGAGATATCAACTATATATGCTGACGCATTTCCTCTAGAGAGAGGATACTTCTAAAATTCTACGACTGAAGGTTTCCAACAGAAATAGAAGAAATGGTTCTTATGATTTCGCCTGTAAGTTTTATCTTACACTTAATATCTGGGGTTCTTACAGGAAAATTTCTAAAAGTTTGCTAAGCTTATGATCTTATGAGAGACTTAGCAGCACCTAAACCCAAACGTAACTCTTAGCAATAAAATCACAATAAGGGATTTATCTGGTGTCATTATTAATGTGAACTGCCTCTAATCATTCATCAGGAGGGTTAAACGCCTCCATTTTTAAACCTTTTAAACTTAGCTGCAAAATCTTTGACAAATTTTAGGGCAGTCTCAGCTTTGGCTGGTTATTTCTTAATCTATATAACGTGAGTAGCTGAGGTAGATCCATAATGAATTTATAATGAGCAGGCTTTGAAACTTTAATGTGCCCTCTTATTGCCGTTGCTAACCACCAATAATGATTGCATTAAGCTTAGATTTTGGGTAAACTGAATAGGGCACTATCTCAGCCAATGAATTAAAATTTGTAACATATTGTCGACAGTCTAGAACTTTTATGGTGAGAGTCATAAAATTCTTATTCCATCTTTTTCCATTTCGCGAAGCGGATAATAGGTTTTTCTAATAAGGTCCTTAAAACTTGGACCATCCCATAATGTATAAGAGGATCTTTCTTGTGGACTTCATTAATGTCCTCACTAATCAAGGGTATTGCCATCGAATGACTGAGATGTATACCTCACCGTGTCCTTTCCAGCATAACCGCTGATACACCTAATGGTTTCTACTTCATTCAACAATTTCCTGCAATCGATGGCCCCTTTTTACTATTGAAGTCTCTTGACTTCCAAGAGACGAAGTACTTTTAAGTATATCCTAAAAGGAATGGGCTCCTTGCCACATATGATTTTGTTTGGGTTATTCTTCGCATTTGAAGTATGAATAAAGCTCTTCTCATGAGCAGCGATATGTGTTTTAGAGCGAGCAGCATCTGGCTTCTTGAACCTTTTCGTGACTTTTCTCATAGCCTTTCTAATAGTTGCGTTAATTACAGTTTTGGAGATTAACTCCATTAATATTGAGGTTCACATTGGATGCACCATTAACATTTGTCGCATCTCCAGCATCGCGACTGTTGTTTGTCACTTCTGAGTTTTCCATACTCGAATCTTTGTGTCACACCCCGATTTTCACGTGTCACTGGTGGACCCGGTGGGGGATTATCGTGACGTGGTTGGCAACATAATAGTCAAACAACACAATATTTAATATGCACAGCGGAAGCAATTTAAAAGATATAATACAACCGAATTTAATATTGTAATATCAAATGTCACAATATTCGGAAGTTTATCCACAGATGGATCGATAACAAAATGAAACAATAGTTCAACAGACTTCAGGCATCTTAAGCTTGCGAGACTTCTAATGACGCTAAGGAGATTTCCCAGCCAATTTCGCTTAGTACCTGCATTTAATCTTTTTGGGAAAATACGTCAGTTTACACTGGTAAATACATTCAACTGACTCATTTTGGAAAATGATTGAAAATTGGTTTGGATGCACGTGGCATAAACATTTTATTTAACTTGGGAGAATTATTTAAATATATAATCTTGTAAACGAATTACATGTTCCTTGTGCGTTCAGTAGCCCGGATCTTGTCCGGGTTAAAGATCAATAGACACACCACAATATTCTTTTATGCACTGACGGGTGTACGCCTACACCCCGCGCTTAAGTCGTGGCCATTTCGTAAAAAGATGCCAAGGATATCCGGGACATGGTCATTAACCCCCCAAAGGCTTTAAGTAACAAGACTGTTTAAACGAGCCGATCAAATTATTCAATTACCCACTCAACGGTGGAGGATTTGATGCCCGATCAAGCGGTATGCTATATACCGTAATCCCAAGCCCGTATAGGGAAAATAAGTTAAAAGTATTTACCTGAGCAAAGTATATATCACAATAAGCAAATTGCAAGTAGCTTTTACTGGTCCTCCTAATCTGGAACGAAGGTTTATCATAACCTATTAGAATCCTTGTTAGGTCTAGAGTTTTACGCTTATCTTTATTGTATTTAATTTTGTTTATTTGGTTTAGATTAGGTCTTGGGCTTGGGCTAGGCCATGTGGGCCAATGGGGGTAGAGGCTCCTATATATAGACTTGTCTTTATTGTATTTAATTTTGTTTTCGGGACTAATAAGTGGTATTAAAAAAAATATTCGACGGTGGATTTGTCAACTTCGCGGGAGGGGAAACTCGAAGAATAATCATGAAGGGCATTGTAAAAAACGGAGTTCTCATCTTCTCAGACGTCAATTATGTCCCTGAACTTAAGCACAGCCTTTTGAGCGTATCTCTGATGTGCGACAAAGGGATGGAGGTTCTCTTCACCAAAAGAATACGTGCTCTTGGAACGCGCTGGGTATTCAGAAACAAACTGGATGGCCCTGGGGTGATCGTAAGGAACAAGGCATGATTGGCAGTTCAAGGTTCCGAACAAGTTGAAGGTCTGGATCATGATGAGGTATACGCACCGGTGGCACGTCTGGAGGCCATTCGTATTTTCGGATGATGGGAAAGAAGTTCGAAATGTGCTCGTTGGGAGGAGTGAAAATGTTTTTGGGCTTGCAAGTTCGTCAAAACAGGGATATGAAGTGTACATCAGCTGGATGCCAATTCTTGGGGGACAGTCTCATCTCATGGCAGTGCAAGAAGCAACAGCTCACTTTTGCAGCGGAAGCAAAAGTGCGTTACAACATTTACTGCCTACTGCTCTCAGGTTCTTTGGATACAACACCAGCTCAAGGATTACGGTTTGACTTATCTAAACTCTACTACTTATTTTGATAATGACGCCGTTATCCAGATTATCAAAAACCCTGTCTTTTACTCCAAAACCAAGCACATTGATATCAAGGTGCATTTTATTCGAGATTTCTATGACAGAGGATTGTTTAAACTTAAACAGATCCACACTGATGCTAATTCAGCAGATCTTTTTAGAAAACCTGTCAGCATCTCGAGATTCAATGTGCTTGTGGATCTTTTGAAAATGACAAGTATCACCGACTGAGCGACCAAAAAAAAAACTCGGATTTTGTGCTAATGTAAATAAATAAGTAAATTTGTGCATAGGGAGAGGGACATATATGTACATATGCTTTGTTTGAGGGGGAGACCAAAAAAAAAAAAAAACTATGTACATTCGCATTGTTTGAGGGGGAGAAATAGTTTCTTGGGAAATGAAATGAGCTTTCGTGTTAAAGAATTTGATTAACACACGTAAGGTTTCAATGTTAAATAGGTTAGGCTCCATTGCGATGTGTTGATAGGTCTGCCGCTCGAAAAACAAAAGAAGCAAAAGTGATACAAACATAATGGACTGGACATCTCGTGGGTAACAGACCAACGGTGTATGATTTCATGGTCTTAAATCCTGCGTTGATAGATAGCCAACATCTGAGGTTTCGGGTCTTTATACTGATGATTCATCCGGGATATCAGGGCTGTCCCTCTGTTGCATCCAGATTATATGCAGACCTGGACACAGTCAGGATATCTTGCTAAAAGAGCCACAAAAAGGGCCAAAACCTGTCTCGCCCTCGTCAGATCTTCCTTGGTCTCTCTGCTGTACGGAAGTACTGACCTGTTCACCAGGAAGTCTGGCATTAAAAAAAAATAGAATAAAAGGGCCCTCGTCAGATCTTCCTTGGTCTCTCTGCTGTACGGAAGTACTGACCTGTTCACCAGGAAGTCTGGCGTTGAAAAAAAATAGAATAAAAGGATGATCTCAGTATACTCACCTGCTACGATGAACCGTTGTGCTTACCTTGATTGCGGGGGTATGCCTTGGAATGGGACACACAGATGTCACAGTATAAAACTACCTAAAAGCGTATCACAAAGCAAAAAAGTTGAAGTTTGAGCGGTGGATTTAAGAGGACAAACATATCAACAATTGCGTGGACCAGCCTAAGTAAACGAAGAGCTGAAAAGTGTCCCTTAATCAGTTCGAGAACGATTTTGATCCCATGGCAGGTTCTCCCTATATTACTCCTCCATTAGTTTTCTATTATTAATTTGTTTTGTTTTGATTATCTCTTTTCTAAAAAAGGTTGCTCGGTTGGTTGGATCGTTGATTTTGAGAAAGATGTTTTCTGTCCTGAAAATGCAAAACATTAAAGTGATAGTCTGGCCCACTGTTTCGGATTGGGGCCCACTATTTCGGATAAAACGAATCAGATCCGGCCCATTGCTCTCGAATGTAATTCGGACCATTGTTCCGACTTGGGGCTTGGCCGTTTGATCTCAGGCCCAATCTGAAACACTATAAATTGTCAACCATTTCTCTTTCGGGTCACATTTCGGCCCTTTACTCTTTCTATGCATCTCAGATCCTCTCACTGTCTTCCTAGACCACTTATTCGAATTACAAGGTTTGCAGGTTCCTATACTTTTCAAACCAAAGTCCTTGAATGCCACAGTTGCCAAAGAACATGACGAGCAATTCATGAGTGCTGCTGCTAAAGCTGAGATAGAAGCTGAAGTGTTAGAGTTGAATGAAGAAGAATCTGACGACATCAGTGTTGTGGAAGTGATTGTCTCTGAGAAAACTGACGAACCTGTTTGAAAATCAACGTTAATGACTGAAGAAATCCTACAAGCCCTTATTGAATTCTTGAAGGATAGTGTCGGAAACCCTCCTTCCGTATCTATTCCTAAAACTGAAGTTGATTCGAAAGATGATGCTGAACAAGCATCCAACAAGAAACGAAGAATCGAAACAGCTCCTAATAATCATTCTACTGGCCCAAGCTCAGAACCTTAGCCTACTATGCCCACCGATCCACAAGTCACTGCTGCTACTCAAGAAACAAGCACGCAAGATCTCGATTTTGATTTAAAATTCGATTTCGATCTCGATCTGCCTGAAACAACTCATTTACAACCAGAAAGCTCAAGCGGCATCAGGTTCAATGTAGGAAGTTCCAGTGGTGCCAATTTCTCTAAGCATGATGAAGAAGCCATGGGCTTAGCAGCCAACAAAAAGAAATTTATTGAAGAAAGAGATAGTGATGATGATACGGCTGTTGATGTAGCGAAGTTGCAGCGAAGAGTGATTGTGTTGGAACAAGATGCTGCCCTGAAAGAAGCTCAGATCTCATCTTTGCAAGCTCAAAAATCAAGCAAAGATCGGAGGATCGAGCAACTACGAAGCGATACGGGTATGCTGATGTCTGTTGAAAGTTAAGCTGGAAAAGAAGTTCAAGATCGTAATCAAGAATGGTTGTTTACTGATCCAGCTCCGTTGCTTGGTGGTCCTCCTAACAGATTCAGCAACTAATCCGGTAAACCTAGGGGGAGATTGTTAGGCCCAATAGGTTTATGGATTAGTAGATTAATTGCTAAATGGATCAAGTTCTAGATGGTGGGTATTAGAGTGGGCTTTAGGGGAATTATGGGCCTAGGGTTTAGGGGGAAACCCTCCCTATAAATAGAAAATAGAAATGAGGAGCTTGGGTTAGTTCATTTGTTTTAGAAACTTGTATTAGACAATTGATATTATATGCAAGTTTAAGCATTTGAATATTCAAATCTTCATCTTGTTCTTGATTATTTCTTGAAGATCATCAAGTTTGGATTCCGCCCATCCTTGTTGATCATTTGATATTGTTGTTTGATCCGATTTTCGGGACTTACAATCCTAACGGGTCTTTAATTAAGCTTAAGCTTAGACCGGCTAGTTTCAAAGATACGGTTCATACGCACGATTAAGCGAAGACCGGATAGAATGTGATTTAGACCCGACAAGTTCAGAGACTTGTTTAATATGGGAATTTCATACACATTCTGGATTTTGAGATAAAACCGATAAGGTTTGAACCATTTAGGCTAGTTTATGTAAACTAGTTACATAAACCGAGCCGAACGCGTAATAAGCGTAACGGGTATCCATGAGAGCTATTTACAGGTTTCCTAAGTTAATATGCTTCATATATGTTGTGACATCAGTAAGATATCATTTATTATGCCCGAAACGAGTTTGAACACAAACTATGCCCCGTAGGGGTAGTTTGGTCATTTACAAGGTTATAAAAGAGTCTAAGTGTTTAACTAAGTTACAGGTCTGATGTAATCAGCAAACACACTCAAATTAATGAGTTATAACAGTAGGATAAAGTTTATATGTGAAATTTACCAATTATAACCAAACTATGCCCCGTAGGGGTATTTTGGTAATTTCACATAAGCCGAAAAGCTCAAAACTGAAGTATGAGTTTATCAACCTTTGCTTACTGTTAAACTATTATAATTTGCCTTAAATATCAGTAGGTATCACCCTTGTATGTTTAAAAATACTCTTAGTACATACTATGCGCTAAAACGCTTAATAAGGCGATTAAAGGCCATTTTCGGGTTTGATACATAAATTTGATATTTTATATTTCCAGAAGGCTTAAAATAATTCATTTATCATATGTGATCAGTAGCAAAAGGTTTGGAGTCGTTTAGATATGTAAAACTCATTTTATAGCCCGTAAGGGCAAAACCGACAATTACCGGATTAAGCCTACGACTATAAGTTATGCTCAGCCTAAAATTAATTAAAAATCTTTAAAAATCTCAAAATAATATATTACATCAGTGGGTAAAATATTTTATATCAAAAAGTATGTTTAAGTAGGCTATACGCTAAATATGCCGTTTAATTAACATAAAGCTTTAATTTTACGCTAACGAGCATAACTTTTAACCTACACCTCAAACTGAAGTCAAATTTTGTATACAAGTTTATATATCAGTAATTAAAGCTTCTACTCTTTTACATTTCCAAAAATCACGTTTTAAGGTAATAAGGGCATAATGGTCAACATATGATCAATTAACGGAATCATGCATATTAATTGGATAACTAATGATCCGAGGTGTATAATCACAGAGGGTTATACTAGCATGTAACCTGGTCCAAATAAAGCTCTAAGGCATTTCTAAGACATGCCCTAACGGGTCAGAACTGAAAGTCAAATTATAAGTCAAACTATGCGACTTTCGGTTCCGAACCGGGTCTAAACAGGAAATTGTCGGGTTGAACATGTTTAGACATGTCCTTACACTAATTACCAAGTTATATTAATGATCAAACAGGTTATATGTGTTCTACATTGCTAATCATGCTTAAATTGCATTTTAAACATTCTGTTGACTTTTTATTAGTAAGTTTGACCCGACATTTGACCTAGTTAGAGTGGGAATCAGGGGGAACCCTTTTGAGGTTTTATTACCCACATAATTACCTACCTAAAGGTACTTTTGATTCGACTAATCACTGGACCATTAGTGATTAATCTTAAAGTCAACCGTTAATTACGACGGTTTGACTTTTAAGCTAAAACTTAATTTAGAAAGGATTAGCAAACTTACTGAAGTCCTATGCACGAAATGGAAAGCTTAGAGGAAGATCCTTAGCTCCAGAAATGCTCCAAATGTGCAGATGAAGGTGTGATCAATGAGTTGCAAGTTCATGCCCTTTTATAGTGTTTAATCCACCACAAAATGTTGACTCACAACTCTACCACTGACCACAATTCACCAACATGTGTCCCTAAGTGCCTAGGACTGTTTAGGGGTCGCCCACCATGTTAAAATTTCGGTTTTTGGTCGATTCTGCGCGTTTACAGAAGGCCGTCTTCATTTTCTGTTACTGGGCGGCTGACGCGGCCCGCATGAGTTTTAACTGATCCTTACGCGGGCCGCATGGGACTTAAAATCAGAAATTTTCATTTTCTAGTTTCCACATCTTGTCCCTTGGCCTTTCGAAAGGGCAACTAAGCCTAATTCTTGTATTTTGACCCCTTATTATTTACCTACAAGGGCTTTAGGACTTATACCCACTTTGCCAAGTCCCTGGACACTTCCGGTTAACCCGAAAAGTCATAACTTTCAACGTAACCGCTTTAACCCCTCGTACACGAATTTGATCATAACTTTCCCATACGATTACGAAACTTTACGAAATTTATATCATGCATTCTAGTGAGCATAACCAACAGTTACAAAGCTTCGGGTTTGTCAAAAGGTCACTCAGAGGTATAACTTAAACATGTTGACACATTTAACCCCTGTAGTTTGTAATCTTTCACTTTTAGCTTCGCATGATCCATGATTTATTCGTTTGATGTTATAAACACCATGTAGGGTTATTATGAAGTATATTTATTCACTGTTGACATTTAGAATACGTATTTTCACATACTTTCCATGATTGTCAACTTTAGTCCTTCGATAACATTCATTCACACGTTCAAACATATGACACGTGTCAACACATTATAGGACGTGAATTTTCGAGGTGTTACATCCTCACCCCCTTAAAAATAAATCTCGACCCGAGATTTACTGAAATAAATAAGGGTATTTTTCTTTCATCGTGGATTCAACCTCCCACGTATATTCGGGACCTCTACGGGCATCCCATTTGACCTTTACAATAGGTACATGCTTCCTTCGAAGCTTCTTTACCTGTCGATCTTCAATCGACAAAGGTTTTTCAACAAATTTTAAGCTCTCGTCTATATGCACATCTGTATGGGGTATTACCAGTGATTCATCAGCGAAACACTTCTTTAGATTGCAGATGTGGAACACATTGTGAATTCCACTGAGCTCTTCAGGCAAGTTTAACTTATAGGCAACTGACCCGACACGTTCGATAACCTCGAAAGGTCCTATGTATCTCGGGCTTAGCTTGCCTTTCTTACCAAAATGCATCACTCCCTTCCAGGCTGATACTTTAAGCAACACTTTATCACCTACTTCGAAGTGAAAAGCTTTACGCTTTGGATCTGCGTAACTCTTCTGCCTATCTCGGGCAGCCTTGAGACGGTCTCGAATCTGGAAAATCTTGTCCGTCGTTTCGAAGACTATCTCTGGTCCTGATAATTGGACATCTCCAACTTCCGCCCAACACACGGGCGATCTACACTTTCTACCGTATAAGGCCTCAAAAGGCGCAACTTTTATGCTGGTGTGGCAGCTATTGTTGTAGGAGAATTCGATTAATGGTAGGTTCTTATCCCAACTACCACCCAAATCGATCGCACATGCACGTAGCATGTCTTCCAACGTTTGAATAGTACGCTCACTCTAGCCGTCTGTTTGAGGATGGTAAGCCGTACTAAAATTCAAACGTGTGCCCAAAGATTGTTGGAAACTTTTCCAAAAATGTGACGTGTATCTAGTATCTCGGTCAGAGATAATAGACACATGTATGCCATGTAAGGCTACAATCTTATCAACGTATAACTGGGCTAATATGTCGGAGCTATAAGTCTCCTTGATGGGTAAGAAATGTGCTGACTTAGTCAGTCTATCAACTATAACCCATATTGTATCATTTCCTTTCCTTGTCTTGGGTAACTTGGTAATAAAATCCATAGTTACCATTTCCCACTTCCATGTAGGAAGTTCAGGCTATTGTAGCAAACCTGACGGTTTTTTATGCTCGGCTTTGACTTGCGCACATGTCAAGCATTTAGCTACATGAGTGGCTACAGACTTCTTCAAGCCCATCCACCAATAATTTGCCTTTAGATCCTGGTACATCTTATCAGCTCCAGGATGAACGGAGTATTTGGAACTATGGGCTTCCTGGAGGATGACATCTCGAAGTCCTCCATAAATTGGAACCCATATTCGTCCATTCAATCTCAGAATTCCGTCCTTGCTAAGAGTTAACTGCTCCTCAGTTACCCCTAGCTTTTCGTTAGGATAGTTAGCTTCCAACACAGCTTCCTTCTGTGCAGCTAACAACCTTTCAATCAAATTGTTCTTTATCTCCATGCGCTTGGCATTGATTCGGATGGGTTTCACCCTCTCCTTTCGACTAAAGGCATCAGCGACTACATTCGCCTTGCCGGGATGGTACTTGATTTCACAATCATAGTCATTCAAAGTCTCCATCCAACGGCGTTGCCTCATGTTTAATTCCTTCTGATTAAACAGTTGCTGGAGGCTCTTGTGATCAGAATAGATCACACATTTGATACCATACAAATAATGCCTCCACAGTTTTAGTGCGAATACAACGGCACCCAACTCCAAATCGTGGGTGGTGTAATTCTTTTCGTGCACCTTTAACTGTCGTGATGCATAGGCAATAACCTTGCCTTTCTGCATAAGTACACACCCCATGCCGGTGTGTGAAGCATCGCAGTAAACTACGAATTCTTCAGTTCCATCAGGCAATGTCAACACAGGAGCATTGCTCAACTTCTGCTTGAGAATATCGAAAGCTTCTTGCTGCTTAGGCCCCCAAACGAACTTTACTTTCTTCTTAGTCAAGGAAGTTAGGGGTGCAGCAATCCTTGAAAAATTTTCAATGAAACGCCGGTAATATCCTGCCAATCCCAGGAAGCTACGAATCTCCGTAGGCGTCTTTGGCTCTTGCCAATTCATAACAGCTTCAACTTTAGCGGGATCCACTTGGATACCACGCTCGCTAACCACATGTCCAAGAAATTGGACTTCACGAAGCCAAAATTCACACTTGGAGAATTTGGCATAGAGCTTCTCCTGATGCAAGAGTTTGAGAATACAGCGAAGGTGTTTCTCATGGTCAGCTTGATTCTTCGAATAGATAAGAATGTCGTCGATGAAAGCGATGACGAATTTATCTAAGTAAGGCTTGCAAACGCAATTCATGAGATCCATGAACGCGGCCGGTGCATTAGTGAGCCCAAAAGGCATCACTAGGAACTCGTAATGAGCATAACGAGTCCTAAATGCAGTTTTATGCACGTCTTCATCTTTAACCTTCGGTTGATGGTAGCCTGACCTCAAATCAATCTTCGAAAAATAACTGGCCCCTTGTAACTGATCGAACAAATCATTGATTCTGGGCAAAGGATACCTATTCTTTATTGTGACCTTGTTAAGCTCACGATAGTCGATGCACAGACGCATCGATCCATCCTTCTTTTTGACAAACAGGACTGGCGCTCCCCAAGGAGACAAGCTAGGTTTAATGAAACCCTTGGCTAGTAATTCATCTAGCTGTGTCCTCAATTCTTTCATCTCTGTAGGCGCCAACCTATAAGGTGCTCTAGCAACTGGTGCTGTTCCGGGGATGATATCAATCCTGAATTCCACTTGCCTATCTGGTGGCAAACCAGGTAGTTCTTCCGGAAAAACTTCTGGGAATTCAGAGATGATAGGGATGTCTTCTATCTTCGGTTTGGGCTCATCAATAATCACTTGTGCCATGTAGATGACACAACCCCTCTTTAAACATTTTGAAGCCTTGAGCATAGTCACTTGCTCAGGCAGCCCATACTGGGTATCTCCCCGAATGGTAAGTGATTCACCAGACGGAGTCTTTATCACCACTTGTTTCTTGTTACAGACAATTTGGGCCTGGTTATGAGATAACCAGTCCATACCCAGAACTATGTCAAAACCGGCCAACTTAAATGGAAGTAGAGACAGAGGAAAAGAATGGTTCTTAATGGATATAACACATCCATATAACTCAGTTGAGACGGTTTCTATGGTACCATCTGCTAACTCTACCTCATAGTTTACGCTTAAGGTTTTGACAGGTAAATTCAAAAATTTACAAAACTTGTTATCTACGAAAGACTTATCTGCGCCTGAATAAAAAAGTACTCTTGCAAAGACATCATTTACAAGGAAAGTACCTGTTATGACATTATCGTCTAGAACCGCTTCCTTGGCGTCCATTCTGAAGACTCTAGCGTTAGTCTTCTTAGCCTCTTCAGGCTTCTTGTTGTACTTAGGGCAGTTGGTTTTAATGTGCCCCTTTTCATTGCAACGGTAGCACGTTGCGTCTTTCATCTTCTTGCAATCCAAGGTTTTGTGATCCGTGGACTTGCGTATACCACAAGCATAGGTTTTTGACTGAGTCTGTGAGTTCGACTCAAGTCTGCACTTTCCAAAGTGCTGCTTCTTGCAAATTTTGCATTTGGGCTTCTCACCAGAATTATGCCCATCCTTCCTTGACTCCGATCCTTTCTTGTTGTCACCGTTCCCACGGTGCTTCTTGTTCGATCTATGTGAACTATCATCCTCACGTTTTCTTTTCTCAGCCTCCTTATTCCTCAGCGATCTCTGCCTGACCGCATCCAAGGTGAGGGATAAAGATATGTCAGCTACAGACCTAAAAGTAGCTGGCCGAGAAGCTTTCACGCTTGCCTTGATTTCCGGGGCTAAACCACCGATAAAACGAGCGATTCTTTTTGGTTTCGGGGTTACCAGATAAGGAACCAACCAGGACATCGTGTTGAAGCTCGTTAGGTAAGCTTGACAGTCAAGGTTTGTCATCACTAATGATAGGAAATCAGACTCTATCTTCTCCACCTCATGCTGAGGGCAGTAATTTTCCCTGATAAGGGCAACAAATTGATCCCAAGACATGTTGTACAGTGGGATTTTCTCGGTGGCTTGAATCAGAGATCTCCACCATGCTAAAGCTTCACCCTTAAAAGACTGCGACACAAACTTGACCACGTCTCTCTCAGCGCATCCACTGATGTCTACAACCGTATCCATCTCATCCAGCCACGTCATACAGTCAATGTCTCCCTTCTCCCCAGTGAAATCCCGGGGTTTGCAGGAAACAAAATATTTATAAGAGCAACCCTTGTCACGGGGTCCCTGGTTTAGTATAACCTGCTGAGATGGAGCACTGTGGTTCGAGGAGCGTCGATCGTCGTCTTTCTTCGAGTCGTCCTTCTTGGACGGTGGCTTTGAAGGCTGCATAGATAGGGTCCTACTATGAGTCCCACTATACTCTTCGTACTGCCTTTCCAAGGCTTGTGTAACTGCGCCGTCTATTATTGCTTTCAACTCAGCATCTGTTAAATTAATTCGGGCGTTCTCGTTATTCTCCACTGGATTACTATTACCCTCGTCTGAGTTAGCCATTTTAATTGAACTGTTGCAGAAAACAAGGACAATAGTTTATTTGGGAGTTTATTATGGAATTGCCCCTTAGGGAAATTCATTAACCATGGTAAACAAAGACTATATTTGGTTAATTTATTAATCATATTTATTTAGGATTTCTATAATAATTTATCCTAATTTTAAAACAATAACAGTTTTATTTGTGGCACAAAAGACCTAGTCACATGGACAATTTAATTTATAAGTTATGATTTCAGAGAATCAAAACATGAAGGTATATTGGCACAATAGGCCTAGTCACAAGGACAATTATAAATTATAAGCTATGATTGTAGAGAATCAAAGCATGAAGGTATACTGGCACAATAGGCCTAGTCACAAGGACATTTATAAATTATAAGCTATGATTGCAGAGAATCAAGGCATGAAGGTTTGAACCTAGTTCATTACCTTTATCTGACAGGGAGTCATAGCTACCACTGTCTTTTGGCTCATATAGAAATGAGCAGGGCCCGTAGGCACGTATTATCACGTATGGTAAAAGTATGATCATCTTAATTGATGATTTACCCCATGATTCAGAGATCATTTAATTGGGTTTGGAATCTTTGAAAGATCCTTATACAATAAAATAACGTGTGTGATTTCAAATGAATCACATCTGCCAGGAGTGTTAACATGTTTTAAGATGTTAACAGGGATTTGAATCTTTTTAACAGGTCTTACCATCTTGGCCCGGCCTTATAATGACCCGAAGGCTAGGTTTCACACTTTAAGATTCTTATTTAAAAATTTACATAGGCAGATATTTTTAAAGGAATGATTTTAATTTATTTATTTCATATATAAATTATTTATGCACATATGGCAAACATGAAATTTATAAAACAACATTCCATTAATTTATTACAATATTACACGATGCCCTAAACGGGTCTTTTCAAATAACAAATTTACCCACGCAGGGGTTTGAACAAGGAATTACCCACGCAGGGGCTTAATAACACACATAATAGTCCACGCAGGGACTTACACAAGTAAAATGACAGTCCACGCAGGGACCTAAACAATAACATACCCTCGTAGGGGTTTACAGAAAGATAGACCCACGCAGGGGTCAAAATAAACAACATACATACCCACATAGGGGCTTAACAACACATGGAAGGATTCAATGATCCTTCTTGTTCTTCCCTTTGATCAAGCTTGCCAATCCTTGGAAGAAGCTCTGTCTCTCCCTACGGTCACGGTGGAAGCCTCGCTCTACTTCATCCAACATTTGTAGGATTTCCTCCCTTTCTGGGGGAGAAAACCGTGGCGGCTGCGATTGCGTCTGGATAATAGGCCTAGGAGGTATCTGGTATCCCTGAGTCGGGTAACCTACTCCCCATGGAGCTTCGTATGGTCCCTCCGGGTGAAGAGCGTTATAATTAGCCGCTACCATGTAAGGGTCGGCTTCTGCGTAACCGTAGTTATGGTGAACCAGCGGTTCAAACGGGTTGTATGCCATAGAACCCGTATATGCTGGTATTGGGTTGTCAAAACCCAACGGTGGCGGCTGTGGTACAGCTGGGTTAGAGGGTCTACCCATTTGTGGGTCCTCCTGATGTGGCGGATAGTGGTTGCCACTGGATTGATGTGGGGAACTGAAATGGAAATCCCCTGCTCGTGACGACATACGCGCACCGGTTCTCCTTCGCCTTGGCGGTTGTGGAGGTGCCAGCTGCACTGGCGGCGGTGGAGGCGGTGGCATGACTGCCACGAATCTGGAATCCTCAGAGGGATCCTGTTGTTGCTGCGGCTGCTGCTGCTGAGGCGACGAATGGTGAGGAGGTGTATAGTACCATTCGTGCCGGGTGAACATGGCTTGGAAGCTATCTGGACCAACATAGGGTGATCCGTGGAACGAAGATCCGTCCGAAATCTCGATCGGATGGTTCGGTGTACCACTGGCGGGTTCGACGGGATCCGTGTCCTTGTCCATATCCTCCGCGTTGTCTCCCGAGAAGTGGTCTTCTGGCCCCAGTGGGTTAAAACCCACGGGTTCTTGGATGTAATTGGCCGGGTTAAACCGGCCCCTGAAAGCAGGTGTGGGGTCCCCGAAAGAATGATGCGATAAGGATCGCTGTAAGGGTATATATGAAGGTTGTGGGTTGTTGGGCTCATTTTCCGAGTATGGCCCATATGAGTTATGCACTGGGGGCGTTGAGCTGTGTGAGACCGACCGTCTGGCTGGTTCAAACAAGTTCCTCCTGTTCTGCCGAGGGTCGTCACTCTCGGTAGTAGACGGAGCTCGTACATGTGATGGTCCTGCCTCGTTGTCATTGGGGGCGGTAATCGGCCCCTTGCCTCGTCCTCTCCTTCGGAAGAATCTTGGCGGCATTTTCAAATCCTGTCATTATAATATGAGATAACAAAACAAAATATATGCAAAATAAAGGATAACACAAACAAAGTGGAATTTGTCCTATGTTATATGTCTAGACTCGAAAGTTTAGATATGTGCAATTGTGTAACTGAGATTAAACACAAAAAGGCTAGTGTTTAATTCACTCAGTGTTGGCTCTGATACCAACCTGTCACACCCCGATTTCCACGTGTCACCGGTGGACCCGGTGGGGGATTATCGTGACGTGGTTGGCAACATAATAGTCAAACAACACAATATTTAATATGCACAGCGGAAGCAATTTAAAAGATATAATACAACCGAATTTAATATTGTAATATCAAATGTCACAATATTCGGAAGTTTATCCACAGATGGATCGATAACAAAATGAAACAATAGTTCAACAGACTTCAGGCATCTTAAGCTTGCGAGACTTCTAATCTGGAAACAATAGTTCAACAGACTTCAGGCATATCAAATGTCACAGTATAGGGAAAATAAGTTAAAAGTATTTACCTGAGCAAAGTATATATCACAATAAGCAAATTGCAAGTAACTTTTACTGGTCCTCCTAATCTGGAACGAAGGTTTATCATAACCTATTAGAATCCTAACGGGTCTTTAATTAAGCTTAAGCTTAGACCGGCTAGTTTCAAAGATACGGTTCATACGCACGATTAAGCGAAGACCGGATAGAATGTGATTTAGACCCGACAAGTTCAGAGACTTGTTTAATATGGGAATTTCATACACATTCTGGATTTTGAGATAAAACCGATAAGGTTTGACCCGTTTAGGCTAGTTTATGTAAACTAGTTACATAAACCGAGCCGAACGCGTAATAAGCGTAACGGGTATCCATGAGAGCTATTTACAGGTTTCCTAAGTTAATATGCTTCATATATGTTGTGACATCAGTAAGATATCATTTATTATGCCCGAAACGAGTTTGAACACAAACTATGCCCCGTAGGGGTAGTTTGGTCATTTACAAGGTTATAAAAGAGTCTAAGTGTTTAAATGAGTTACAGGTCTGATGTAATCAGAAAACACACTCAAATTAATGAGTTATAACAGTAGGATAAAGTTTATATGTGAAATTTACCAATTATAACCAAACTATGCCCCGTAGGGGTATTTTGGTAATTTCACATAAGCCGAAAAGCTCAAAACTGAAGTCTGAGTTTATCAACCTTTGCTTACTGTTAAACTATGATAATTTTCCTTAAATATCAGTAGGTATCACCCTTGTATGTTTAAAAATACTCTTAGTACATACTATGCGCTAAAACGCTTAGTAAGGCGATTAAAGGCCATTTTCGGGTTTGATACATAAATCTGATATTTTTATATTTCCAGAAGGCTTAAAATAATTCATTTATCATATGTGATCAGTAGCAAAAGGTTTGGAGTCGTTTAGATATGTAAAACTCATTTTATAGCCCGTTAGGGCAAAACCGACAATTACCGGATTAAGCCTACGACTATAAGTTATGCTCAGCCTAAAATTAATTAAAAATCTTTAAAAATCCCTAAATAATATATTACATCAGTGGGTAAAAGATTTGATATCAAAAAATATGTTTAAGTAGGCTATACGCTAAATACGCCGTTTAATTAACATAAAGCTTTAATTTTACGCTAACGAGCATAACTCTTAACCTACACCTCAAACTGATGTCAAATTTTGTATACAAGTTTATATATCAGTAATTAAATTTTCTACTCTTTTACATTTCTAAAAATCACGTTTTAAGGTAATAAGGGCATAATGGTCAACATATGAGCAATTAACGGAATCATGCATATTAATTGGATAACTAATGATCCGAGGTGTATAATCACAGAGGGTTATAGTAGCATGTAACTTGGTCCAAATAAAGCTTTAAGGAATTTCTAAGACATGCCCTAACGGGTCAGAACTGAAAGTCAAAGTATAAGTCAAACTATGCGACTTTCGGTTCCGAACCGGGTCTAAACAGGAAATTGTCGGGTTGAACATGTTTAGACATGTCCTTACACTAATTACCAAGTTATATTAATGATCAAACAGGTTATATGTTTCTACATTGCTAATCATGCTTAAATTGCATTTTAAACATTCTGTTGACTTTTTATTAGTAAGTTTGACCCGACATTTGACCTAGTTAGAGTGGGAATCAGGGGGAACCCTTTTGAGGTTTTATTACCCACATAATTACCTATTTAAAGGTACTTTTGATTCGACTAATCACTGGACCATTAGTGATTAATCTTAAAGTCAACCGTTAATTACGACGGTTTGACTTTTAAGCTAAAACTTAATTTAGAAAGGATTAGCAAACTTATTGAAGTCCTATGCACGAAATGGAAAGCTTAGAGGAAGATCCTTAGCTCCAGAAATGCTCCAAATGTGCAGATGAAGGTGTGATCAATGAGTTGCAAGTTCATGCCCTTTTATAAACACCATGTAGGGTTATTATGAAGTATATTTATTCACTGTTGACATTTAGAATACGTATTTTCACATACTTTCCATGATTTTCAACTTTAGTCCTTCGATAACATTCATTCACACGTTCAAACATATGACACGTGTCAACACATTATAGGACGTGAACTTTTGAGGTGTTACACTTTGGTATTAAATACCATATTCAACAAGTGCTTAGGCAATCCATACCCAGTGTCTCCTTGAATTGTCAAAGGCTCACCATAAGGAGTCTTGATAACTACATGCTTCTTATCACACACAATATGGGCTTGATTCTTAAGACGACCGATTCATTCCTATCACTATATCGAGTCTCTCTTATTTTAATGGAATCAAGAATAGCGGAAAAGAATGATTCCTAATGGATATAAAACATCCATCTAATATTGCTGAAGCAGTCTCTGAGGTACTATCGGCCAATTCTAGTTTATACTTAACGCTTTGAGTTTTAACAAGCAGATTTAATGATTTACAAAATCTATTGTCTACGAAAGACTTATCTGAACCTGAATCAAATAATACTCTAGCATGAGCGTTATTGATAAAGAAAGTACCTGTCGTTACATTGTCATATTGAATAGCCTCTTGAGCATCCATTTGAGAGCTTCCAGCTTTGGTCTTCTTAGACTCCCCAGGCTTCTTGGTTTTATTTGGGCAATTTGTCTTGGTGTGCCCTATTTCATTGCAACCATAGCAGGTTGCATCCTTTATGTCTTGGCACTCCAAGGTCTTGTGCCCTTCCTTATTACAAATCCCACAAGGCCTAGCTTGTGACTCCAAAGTGCATTTCCCTTTAGTTGCCTTCTTTGGGCAGCGGGTCTTTATGTGCCCCTTCTCGCCACAACCATAGCATGTAACACTCTTTTAAAATTCTGATTTTATATAATAAAAGATACTAAATCTTATATAATAAAGTACCTTGATTTAAAACATAAGTACTAAATAAAAGTTCCAAAGTAACACCTACTAGTCAACTACCGACTAGTTTAAAACATTCATGACAAGAGTAGCAAAAGATTTACATCAAAACATTATCTAGACAAGATTTAGTTAATGCGGAAGCTTCAAAAATTAGTGTTCGGTTCTTGGTAGCTTTATTGATCACGATTCGGAAGGAACCCACTTGCACCTAGGGTCAAAACCACTAAAAAAGTTAGTATTGACCTGATTATAATGCATTTAAACAAGTTCTAGTATCAAACCATTGAAATAAAAATAAAATTTCAGTTCTGCTTCTGTCGCGTGTCGCGACAGGTCTTCGCGTGGCGCGAGGACTTCTCGCGTGTCGCGCCGATTTAAGCGGTTCCCTCACGTGGCGCGGGGGAAATGGTTTTCCAGCAGGTCCATTTTCTGGACCTGCATTCCCCCCAGCTCTGAAATTTGTCAAAATTCTAACTTTAGACGATCATAACTTTTTACTCGCTAGTCCGTTTTAATCGATTCTTTTTCCTATGAGTCCGTAATAAAATTACGGATCCAACCACATAAATTTCACATCACGGAAACCGAGTTACCAGCGATCGGTTCACAATTTCCTTATTGCAATTATCCAACCTATTAGCAATAAGTGCATAATATCATTTTTCAGTTCTTAAGACCTTTTAGACATAGTTACCCAATTTCCCGGGCTCATAACCTTGGCGTATTCACGCCATTCCATGGCTTTGCGTTCCCTTAGAACTAAATACTTGTTTTCTCGGAATTCGAGCATTCCGTTTCAAGCGACACTTTCAATTGACTTCTATTGTTTGACCCGATATCCCGGATTCGTAAACTTAAATTAACATAACCAATTCATTGGCGTGGTACAATCCAACATTTAATGAAATATGATGTGACAACTCAAAATTTAGAACCTTTCATTGTATCTCGATGTAACATACTTGAACGTTATGTGACTAGTTAACTTGTTGGTTTAATGAGTGATATAAGTGAATTAATGTGATTATGTGTTGTGCTTGTATGTATAGTATATATATATATATATATATATATGTATAAGTGAGCCGAGAACCATGAACCCGACTCGAGACCACTTGGTCTCGAGTGAACAGTGCGACAGATGGGCCGGTTGGGCCATGCACCCCATTTAACCCATCCGAAACCCATTAAGGGTGCATCAACTTGAAACTAGTATATAATCCTTGATGATAGCCAAGCTTGCCATCTTTGGGCAACTTACACACACTCTCCTACACACACACTCCCACATTCTCTCTCACTAAAAACCCTAGCAACACCACCCCTTCTCTTGTGTCGGATCAAGGATAGCAAGCCAAGCTCTCGGATTGCTCATGTTCTTCACCCGGAGAGTATCGGACAACAAACCTACTCCCCTTCACACACTCCTCACCAACCGGTTAGTGTCTTATGATGCTTGTTGTTAGATGATATTATGGATGGCATGATTTAACTAGTATAGTTTGTATGTATGATGACGTTCTTGTGAATCGGATGTGTGTGATGATGTTAATCGGCTATCATGTCTTGATTTCGGATTGGTTGCATGATGAGTTAATGATATCTTGTGATTGAATGTGATTTAAACCACTAGTTGTTGATGTTCATGAAATCGGCTTGCATATGTGTATTAGATAATGATCATGTTACTCGGATGGTATACTCTTGTGCTAAGAATCGGATGCTTAAATCGGATTAGTTGTAGAGTCGGCTATGAGGTGTTATGTGATGATTTGAAACCCTTAGATGAGTATGTTTAAGTGTTTTGATTGTTGTTTATGTTATGATTATGTTAGAGTTCATAGAGATTGATGCTAAAAACCCTAAAATGATGAACTACTTGAATGTATGATGAACAACATGAATATGCTATGAATATGCCTTGAACATTTGAAAAACTTGTTGTAGATCCATTTCGGTTAATTGTTAGACAAGGGAACATGTTTGTGCTCTACCATTGGATAGTACATCATATCATGAAATCGAAATGCCATTGGATAGTACAATTGCCGGCTGTTAAACAGGTGTGCCAGTCGAGACCCTTGGTCTCGACTCGAGATCACCACATGACAACTCGAGACCACAGATTGCGACATGGGTTGCGAGTCGAGAACCCCTAGTCTCGACTCGAGACCACACCACATCAACACAAAAAAACAGCATAACTCGAGAACAGGGTTGCGAGTCTTGTTGCGACTCGAGAACTCATAGGTACAACTCGAGACCGCACAGTCTCGACTCGAGACCATATACACGTGCACTGTTTTAGACTTGCATGCTATTACGAGCCCAACTGTTTGGGCCACACAATTGGACTTGCTTATTTACGTGAATAAGGCTGTTAGACGTGTTTGTGCTCTGTTAGTTAACTGAAGTAATTATACGTGCATGCCATGATCGTTACTTGTGTACAATACGTGTAGAACATACGTGCACTACTTGGATATGAACCTGACTTGAACGGTATCTATGTTAGGACGTAGTTGACCACTTACAACTTGATTGACCTTTCTGTGTATCTGCCAAGCAAACCAAGGTGAGTTCACACCCTCTACAAAGCATGGGATTCCCAGGGGTTGGGAATGGGGTTAAGGAACGTGGATTCCTCGTCCTTTCTTGGGTAGGACAGTATTGGTTCAGGAATGTAATCCTTCATCCTCACGGACAGATAACTCTTACTAGACCAAAACTCTATCACGAAGTCCCTCCTTTTTATATCGACATAATCGCCGGGCCAATGGCGAGCGAGTCATTAGTTAGATAGCGCTATTTAGGTCTGATAAGCCTCACACCGTGCCGCAGAGGACGGGCGTGAACTAATGGATCTGGGCACGTCAATGATGATAGACATTGACAGTTCAGGGCACATAAACATGACTACAGTCAGCAGTCGATATGGTAACGAGTCTAGTGTATACATGGGGTAGCCCCCACGGCCGAAATGCCAGATAACTAACATGGGGTAGCCCCCACGGCTGTATTGCCAAAGTAAATGGATAAACAAATCACGTTTTCAACTATGGGGTAACCCCCACGGCAGGATGCCAGTTAAAGGAAACTGTTTTCGGAACAACTTAAAATGAACACCCAACCGTGAACTCACTCAACTTGTTGTTGACTCGTTACCACATGCTTTGCAGGTCAATAGGTACTTAACTGGAGCTTGCATGGAAGAGAGTCGTTGTGGGACATGGACAGCTGTGTGCCATGTTAAACTTTGAAACAATTAAACTTATGTTTTGGTTTTAAACTTTATGCTTCCGCTTGCAACTTAAACTATGTTTTGTTTGGACACCAATTGTATTGGTTGGATTTTTATAATTACTCATATGCTTGTTCAATATGATTGGTGGCTGGATCCTGGTCAGTCACGCCTCCAAGCGGTGGCATTCCGCAGGTGGATTTTGGGGGTGTGACAGATTGGTATCAGAGCCATTGGTTATAGTGAACTTGGTTTTAATAAGGGAAAAGGTTTTATTAAAATCAGACTATAACCTGTACAGTGCTATATGATCCACAACGACGCTTCACTCCACATGCAAGGCTCGACATTCTAGGTGATATGATCTGTGTATATATTGCCTACTTGATAGTTATATAGTGCATTGCTTCTGGTATGCTTAGTTAGTATAACTACTGTTGCATGAACCCGTGTGTGCTTACTCTCTTCTGTCATCGCACTTTCACGAACCTCTCTCACTCATGTCTCCCTTGATATGAAGATCATGTCTGGACGCGTTAACATGACTCAAGCCCAGTTGACGGCTCTGATTAACGAACGAGTTGCTGCGGCACTTGCATCTGCACACGCAGGAGGTATATCCTGCAGTCCAAACTCATTCTAGGATCTTTAGATCCTACTCTCGTGAACCAACCTTTGTGTTAAACTCTGTCTTTTCTTTCACCCACAATAGGTCAACATGCTCAGCCACCTGTGTGCACCTTTAAAACTTTTATGGACTACCGACCCACAATTTTTTGCGGCACTGAAGGAGCTGTAGGTCTCCTCCACTGGTTTGAGAGGCTCGAGTCAGTTTTCGAAATGTGCGAATGCCCTGAGCCGCGCAGGGTGAAGTATGCTACCGGTACTCTCGAGGGTTTAGCCCTCACATGGTGGAACGCTCAGGTCCAAATGCTACGATTGGTTGCTGCCAACGCCACTCCATGGGAAACTTTTAAGGAGATGATCAAGGAGGAATACTGCAGTCGGGATGACATTCATAAGCTGGAAGTCGAGTTCTACAACCTCAAGATGACGGGGTCAGAAATTGAGGCGTATACTAAGAGATCGAATAAACTTGCATTATTGTGTCCTACTATGGTGGACCCTCCAATTAAGCGAATTGAACTCTTTCTCAAGGGCTTGGTGCCAGAGATCCAAAGTCATGTGACTTCAGCAAACCTCGCCACTATCCAGCAGGTTGTTCAGTTGGCTCACCGCCTTACTGATCAGGTGGTGGAGCAGAACAGGTTACCCAAGCGTATAAGCACTACAGCTACTTCGGATGCTCCTAGTGACAACAAGAGGAAATGGGATGGAGCTTCAAGCAAGGGTTCGACTTCTATTCAGTCTCAGTCTCAGCAGAGAAAGACTGATGACAACAAGAGCCCCACTCAGCAATCATCTGGTGGTCAAAGTCATGGTGGGTACAAGGGGAATCACCCAAAATGCAATCGCTGCAACCTGCACCACAGCGGGCCGTGCACCAGGGGAAACTGTCATCGGTGTAACAAGCCAGGCCATGCCACCAAAGATTGCAGAAGATTATACCCCGCAAACCAGAATCGTCAACAACAGGCCCCACAGAACCAGCGGCAGCAGCAGCAGCAGGGTAACAACAAAGGGTGCTTTCAGTGTGGAGCTGAAGGCCACTTCAAGAAAGATTGTCCCCAGTTGAACAGGAACCAGAACAACAACAACAACAACAACAATAATCAGGGGAATGGTAACAATGGGAACAACAACAACAATGGAGCCAGAGGGCGGGTGTTCGTGATTGGTCAAGGTGAAGCAAGGAACGATCCCAATGTTCTGACGGGTAAGTTCCTTCTCGACGACTTTTATGTTACAGTTTTGTTTGATTCGGGTGCCGATACTAGCTACGTGTCACTAGAAGTTAGTCAAATGCTTAAGCGTATTCCAACACCCTTGAGTAACAAGCACACAGTAGAGCTAGCAAATGGTAAGAGTTTAGAGGCTGCACACGTAGTCAAGGGTTGTAAACTTATTCTCGCTGACCAGACCTTCTCTATCGACCTTATTCCTATCATCTTGGGTAGTTTCGATGTTGTCATTGGGATGGATTGGTTATCCCAACACCGAGCAGAGATTCTTTGCAACGAGAAGGTTGTCCGTATTCCAGGTTCCGGTAGTGAACCTCTCATGATTCGTGGCGACAAAAGGAGTGCTGTTGAGAACGTCATCTCTTTCCTTAAGGCCCAAAAGTGCTTGCAAAAGGGCCACACTGCCATTTTGGCTCTCGTTACTGACACCTCGGAGAAAGAGAAGAAGATAGAAGATTTTCCAGTTGTACGCGACTATCCCGAGGTATTTCCTGAGGAATAACTCGGCCTTCTGCCACATCGCCAAGTCGAGTTTCAGATTGAACTAGCTCCTGGAGCTGCGCCTATAGCTCGTGCACCTTATCGTTTAGCTCCATCAGAGTTGGAAGTACTCTCTATGCAACTACAAGAGCTCTTGGATAAAGGTTTCATTCGTCCAAGCTCATCGCCCTGGGGAGCTCCAGTACTATTTGTGAAGAAGAAGGGCGGTACCTTCAGAATGTGCATCGACTACCGGGAACTCAACAAGGTGACGGTGAAGAATCGTTATCCTCTACCACGTATTGACGACTTGTTCGACCAGCTGCAGGGGTCAAGCTACTATTCAAAAATTGATTTGAGATCGGGATATCATCAGCTGAGAGTCCGAGAAGAGGATGTCTCTAAAACAGCCTTTAGAACTCGCTATGGGCACGATGAGTTTTTGGTCATGCCTTTTGGGCTGACAAACGCACCTGCGGTTTTCATGGACTTGATGAACCGAGTGTGCAAGCCTTACCTGGACAAGTTCGTTATAGTCTTCATCGACGACATCCTGATCTATTCTAAGAGTCGGGAGGAACATGAGCAGCATCTACGACTTATTCTGGAACTCCTTCGGACGGAACAACTTTATGCAAAGTTCTCGAAATGCGACTTCTGGCCTCGTGAGGTCCATTTCCTAGGCCATGTGGTAAACAAGGATGGGATTCATGTTGATCCATCCAAGGTGGACTCGATTAAGAACTGGCCTGCACCTCGTACACCAAAGGAAATTCGCCAATTCTTGGGTTTGGCAGGTTACTACAGGAGGTTCATTAAGGATTTTTCCAAGATTGCACAGCCTCTCACCTAGCTAACGCAGAAAGGCGTTGTTTACCGATGGGGAAATGCACAGGAGTTAGCATTTCAGCATCTAAAGGATAGACTTTGCAGCGCGCCTATCCTTTCACTGCCAGAGGGCACAGACGACTTTGTGGTTTACTGCGACACATCAATTCAGGGTCTTGGTTGTGTATTGATGCAACGAGATAAAGTTATAGCCTACGCCTCACGCCAACTCAAAGTTCATGAAAGGAACTACACTACGCATGATTTAGAGCTGGGAGCTGTTGTTTTTGCGCTTAAGATATGGCGACATTACCTGTACGGTACTAAGTGCGCCATCTACACCGACCACAGGAGCCTCGAGCATATCTTCAAACAGAAGGAACAGAATATGCGACAACGACGATGGGTCGAACTACTGAATAACTACGAGTGCTCGATCAGGTATCACCCGGGCAAGGCCAACGTGGTGGCTGACGCCCTCAGTCGAAAGGACACCGCGCCTAAGCGCGTGCGAGCGTTGCAACTCACCATACATTCTAGCCTTCCTTCCCAAATACGAGCTGCTCAGGTAGAAGCATTGAAACCGGAGAACGTCAGGGCCGAAGCCCTACGCGGCTCAAGGCAACGCTTAGAACAGAAGGAAGACGGAGCTTACTACGTAACGGGACGCATTTGGGTCCCACTCTATGGTAACCTGCGAGAACTTGTGATGGATGAGGCACACAAGTCTCGTTACTCGGTACATCCTGGTTCGGATAAAATGTACCATGATATCAAAACTACGTATTGGTGGCCTAGCATGAAGGCCCACATAGCAACCTACATCAGCAAGTGTTTGACTTGTGCCAGAGTCAAGACGGAATACCAGAAACCTTCAGGCCTACTCCAACAACCAGAGATACCTCAATGGAAATGGGAGCAAATTTCCATGGATTTCGTTACTGGCCTGCCTAGATCCCAGCGCGGAAACGATACTATTTGGGTGATCATAGATCGACTCACCAAGTCTGCACACTTCTTGGCTATCAAGGAGACGAATAAATTCTCCACTCTAGCAGAAGTATATCTCAAGGAAGTTGTTTCGAGGCACGGGGTGCCCACCTCTATTATCTCAGATCGAGATGCACGTTTTACTTCAGAACTGTGGCAGGCAATGCACAAATCCTTTGGCTCACGATTAGATATGAGCACGGCGTATCACCCTCAGACGGATGGGCAGTCCGAGCGCACTATTCAAACCTTAGAAGACATGCTTCGTGCGTGTGTAGTCGACTTTGGCAACCGCTGGGAAAAGCATCTGCCACTTGTGGAATTCTCGTACAATAACAGCTACCACACCAGCATTAAAGCTGCTCCGTTTGAGGCATTGTACGGACGTAAATGCCGGTCACCTCTTTGTTGGGCAGAGGTGGGGGATAGTCAGATCACTGGTCCAGAACATGTGGTAGACACAACCGAACAAATTGCTCAAATACGAAAACGCATGGCGGCAGCTCGTGACCGTCAGAAAGTCTACGCCGATAAGGGCAGAAAACCACTAGAGCTCCAGGTTGGGGAGCGGGTACTACTCAAAGTTTCACCCTGGAAGGGTGTGGTTCGTTTTGGTAAACGAGGCAAACTTAACCCACGATACGTTGGACCTTTTGAAATCATCGAGAAGATAGGCAAGGTGGCCTACAGACTGAACTTACCAGCAGAACTCAGTGCAGTTCACAACGTTTTCCATGTGTCGAATCTGAAGAAGTGTCTGTCAGATGAGACCCACATAGTTCCTCTGAAGGAACTCACTATCGACGAGCAGTTACGATTCGTCGAGGAACCAGTTGAAATCACGGACCGGGATGTTAAGGTCCTCAAGAGCACTAGAATACCTCTCGTTCGAGTTCGTTGGAACTCACGTCGCGGCCCAGAGTTCACCTGGGAACGCGAAGACCAGATGAAACAAAAGTATCCCCAACTGTTCGCAAACAGTACAACCACTACTGAGGCTGAAGCTACGGAATTTCGGGACGAAATTCCAGATCAACGGGGGGAGGATGTGACACCCCAGGAAAACCGGGAAAACCATACAACTTAACTAGCTTCCTCAGTGAGTGCTTACCAAATTTCGGGATGAAATTTCTTTCAACTTGGGGATGATGTGACAACTCGAAATTTAGAACCTTTCATTGTATCTCGATGTAACATACTTGAACGTTATGTGACTAGTTAACTTGTTGGTTTAATGAGTGATATAAGTGAATTAATGTGATTATGTGTTGTGCTTGTATGTATAGTATATATATATATATATATATATATATGTATAAGTGAGCCGAGAACCATGAACCCGACTCGAGACCACTTGGTCTCGAGTGAACAGTGCGACAGATGGGCCGGTTGGGCCATGCACCCCATTTAACCCATCCGAAACCCATTAAGGGTGCATCAACTTGAAACTAGTATATAATCCTTGATGATAGCCAAGCTTGCCATCTTTAGGCAACTTACACACACTCTCCTACACACACACTCCCACATTCTCTCTCACTAAAAACCTTAGCAACACCACCCCTTCTCTTGTGTCGGATCAAGGATAGCAAGCCAAGCTCTCGGATTGCTTGTGTTCTTCACCCGGAGAGTATCGAACAACAAACCTACTCCCCTTCACACACTCCTCACCAACCGGTTAGTGTCTTATGATGCTTGTTGTTAGATGATATTATGGATGGCATGATTTAACTAGTATAGTTTGTATGTATGATGACGTTCTTGTGAATCGGATGTGTGTGATGATGTTAATCGGCTATCATGTCTTGATTTCGGATTGGTTGCATGATGAGTTAATGATATCTTGTGATTGAATGTGATTTAAACCACTAGTTGTTGATGTTCATGAAATCGGCTTGCATATGTGTATTAGATAATGATCATGTTACTCGGATGGTATACTCTTGTGCTAAGAATCGGATGCTTAAATCGGATTAGTTGTAGAGTCGGCTATGAGGTGTTATGTGATGATTTGAAACCCTTAGATGAGTATGTTTAAGTGTTTTGATTGTTGTTTATGTTATGATTATGTTAGAGTTCATAGAGATTGATGCTAAAAACCCTAAAATGATGAACTACTTGAATGTATGACCCGACATTTGACCTAGTTAGAGTGGGAATCAGGGGGAACCCTTTTGAGGTTTTATTACCCACATAATTACCTATTTAAAGGTACTTTTGATTCGACTAATCACTGGACCATTAGTGATTAATCTTAAAGTCAACCGTTAATTACGACGGTTTGACTTTTAAGCTAAAACTTAATTTAGAAAGGATTAGCAAACTTATTGAAGTCCTATGCACGAAATGGAAAGCTTAGAGGAAGATCCTTAGCTCCAGAAATGCTCCAAATGTGCAGATGAAGGTGTGATCAATGAGTTGCAAGTTCATGCCCTTTTATAAACACCATGTAGGGTTATTATGAAGTATATTTATTCACTGTTGACATTTAGAATACGTATTTTCACATACTTTCCATGATTTTCAACTTTAGTCCTTCGATAACATTCATTCACACGTTCAAACATATGACACGTGTCAACACATTATAGGACGTGAACTTTTGAGGTGTTACACTTTGGTATTAAATACCATATTCAACAAGTGCTTAGGCAATCCATACCCAGTGTCTCCTTGAATTGTCAAAGGCTCACCATAAGGAGTCTTGATAACTACATGCTTCTTATCACACACAATATGGGCTTGATTCTTAAGACGACCGATTCATTCCTATCACTATATCGAGTCTCTCTTATTTTAATGGAATCAAGAATAGCGGAAAAGAATGATTCCTAATGGATATAAAACATCCATCTAATATTGCTGAAGCAGTCTCTGAGGTACTATCGGCCAATTCTAGTTTATACTTAACGCTTTGAGTTTTAACAAGCAGATTTAATGATTTACAAAATCTATTGTCTACGAAAGACTTATCTGAACCTGAATCAAATAATACTCTAGCATGAGCGTTATTGATAAAGAAAGTACCTGTCGTTACATTGTCATATTGAATAGCCTCTTGAGCATCCATTTGAGAGCTTCCAGCTTTGGTCTTCTTAGACTCCCCAGGCTTCTTGGTTTTATTTGGGCAATTTGTCTTGGTGTGCCCTATTTCATTGCAACCATAGCAGGTTGCATCCTTTATGTCTTGGCACTCCAAGGTCTTGTGCCCTTCCTTATTACAAATCCCACAAGGCCTAGCTTGTGACTCCAAAGTGCATTTCCCTTTAGTTGCCTTCTTTGGGCAGCGGGTCTTTATGTGCCCCTTCTCGCCACAACCATAGCATGTAACACTCTTTTAAAATTCTGATTTTATATAATAAAAGATACTAAATCTTATATAATAAAGTACCTTGATTTAAAACATAAGTACTAAATAAAAGTTCCAAAGTAACACCTACTAGTCAACTACCGACTAGTTTAAAACATTCATGACAAGAGTAGCAAAAGATTTACATCAAAACATTATCTAGACAAGATTTAGTTAATGCGGAAGCTTCAAAAATTAGTGTTCGGTTCTTGGTAGCTTTATTGATCACGATTCGGAAGGAACCCACTTGCACCTAGGGTCAAAACCACTAAAAAAGTTAGTATTGACCTGATTATAATGCATTTAAACAAGTTCTAGTATCAAACCATTGAAATAAAAATAAAATTTCAGTTCTGCTTCTGTCGCGTGTCGCGACAGGTCTTCGCGTGGCGCGAGGACTTCTCGCGTGTCGCGCCGATTTAAGCGGTTCCCTCGCGTGGCGCGGGGGAAATGGTTTTCCAGCAGGTCCATTTTCTGGACCTGCATTCCCCCCAGCTCTGAAATTTGTCAAAATTCTAACTTTAGACGATCATAACTTTTTACTCGCTAGTCCGTTTTAATCGATTCTTTTTCCTATGAGTCCGTAATAAAATTACGGATCCAACCACATAAATTTCACATCACGGAAACCGAGTTACCAGCGATCGGTTCACAATTTCCTTATTGCAATTATCCAACCTATTAGCAATAAGTGCATAATATCATTTTTCAGTTCTTAAGACCTTTTAGACATAGTTACCCAATTTCCCGGGCTCATAACCTTGGCGTATTCACGCCATTCCATGGCTTTGCGTTCCCTTAGAACTAAATACTTGTTTTCTCGGAATTCGAGCATTCCGTTTCAAGCGACACTTTCAATTGACTTCTATTGTTTGACCCGATATCCCGGATTCGTAAACTTAAATTAACATAACCAATTCATTGGCGTGGTACAATCCAACATTTAATGAAATATGATGTGACAACTCAAAATTTAGAACCTTTCATTGTATCTCGATGTAACATACTTGAACGTTATGTGACTAGTTAACTTGTTGGTTTAATGAGTGATATAAGTGAATTAATGTGATTATGTGTTGTGCTTGTATGTATAGTATATATATATATATATATATATGTATAAGTGAGCCGAGAACCATGAACCCGACTCGAGACCACTTGGTCTCGAGTGAACAGTGCGACAGATGGGCCGGTTGGGCCATGCACCCCATTTAACCCATCCGAAACCCATTAAGGGTGCATCAACTTGAAACTAGTATATAATCCTTGATGATAGCCAAGCTTGCCATCTTTGGGCAACTTACACACACTCTCCTACACACACACTCCCACATTCTCTCTCACTAAAAACCCTAGCAACACCACCCCTTCTCTTGTGTCGGATCAAGGATAGCAAGCCAAGCTCTCGGATTGCTCGTGTTCTTCACCCGGAGAGTATCGGACAACAAACCTACTCCCCTTCACACACTCCTCACCAACCGGTTAGTGTCTTATGATGCTTGTTGTTAGATGATATTATGGATGGCATGATTTAACTAGTATAGTTTGTATGTATGATGACGTTCTTGTGAATCGGATGTGTGTGATGATGTTAATCGGCTATCATGTCTTGATTTCGGATTGGTTGCATGATGAGTTAATGATATCTTGTGATTGAATGTGATTTAAACCACTAGTTGTTGATGTTCATGAAATCGGCTTGCATATGTGTATTAGATAATGATCATGTTACTCGGATGGTATACTCTTGTGCTAAGAATCGGATGCTTAAATCGGATTAGTTGTAGAGTCGGCTATGAGGTGTTATGTGATGATTTGAAACCCTTAGATGAGTATGTTTAAGTGTTTTGATTGTTGTTTATGTTATGATTATGTTAGAGTTCATAGAGATTGATGCTAAAAACCCTAAAATGATGAACTACTTGAATGTATGATGAACAACATGAATATGCTATGAATATGCCTTGAACATTTGAAAAACTTGTTGTAGATCCATTTCGGTTAATTGTTAGACAAGGGAACATGTTTGTGCTCTACCATTGGATAGTACATCATATCATGAAATCGAAATGCCATTGGATAGTACAATTGCCGGCTGTTAAACAGGTGTGCCAGTCGAGACCCTTGGTCTCGACTCGAGATCACCACATGACAACTCGAGACCACAGATTGCGACATGGGTTGCGAGTCGAGAACCCCTAGTCTCGACTCGAGACCACACCACATCAACACAAAAAAACAGCATAACTCGAGAACAGGGTTGCGAGTCTTGTTGCGACTCGAGAACTCATAGGTACAACTCGAGACCGCACAGTCTCGACTCGAGACCATATACACGTGCACTGTTTTAGACTTGCATGCTATTACGAGCCCAACTGTTTGGGCCACACAATTGGACTTGCTTATTTACGTGAATAAGGCTGTTAGACGTGTTTGTGCTCTGTTAGTTAACTGAAGTAATTATACGTGCATGCCATGATCGTTACTTGTGTACAATACGTGTAGAACATACGTGCACTACTTGGATATGAACCTGACTTGAACGGTATCTATGTTAGGACGTAGTTGACCACTTACAACTTGATTGACCTTTCTGTGTATCTGCCAAGCAAACCAAGGTGAGTTCACACCCTCTACAAAGCATGGGATTCCCAGGGGTTGGGAATGGGGTTAAGGAACGTGGATTCCTCGTCCTTTCTTGGGTAGGACAGTATTGGTTCAGGAATGTAATCCTTCATCCTCACGGACAGATAACTCTTACTAGACCAAAACTCTATCACGAAGTCCCTCCTTTTTATATCGACATAATCGCCGGGCCAATGGCGAGCGGGTCATTAGTTAGATAGCGCTATTTAGGTCTGATAAGCCTCACACCGTGCCGCAGAGGACGGGCGTGAACTAATGGATCTGGGCACGTCAATGATGATAGACATTGACAGTTCAGGGCACATAAACATGACTACAGTCAGCAGTCGATATGGTAACGAGTCTAGTGTATACATGGGGTAGCCCCCACGGCCGAAATGCCAGATAACTAACATGGGGTAGCCCCCACGGCTGTATTGCCAAAGTAAATGGATAAACAAATCACGTTTTCAACTATGGGGTAACCCCCACGGCAGGATGCCAGTTAAAGGAAATTGTTTTCGGAACAACTTAAAATGAACACCCAACCGTGAACTCACTCAACTTGTTGTTGACTCGTTACCACATGCTTTGCAGGTCAATAGGTACTTAACTGGAGCTTGCATGGAAGAGAGTCGTTGTGGGACATGGACAGCTGTGTGCCATGTTAAACTTTGAAACAATTAAACTTATGTTTTGGTTTTAAACTTTATGCTTCCGCTTGCAACTTAAACTATGTTTTGTTTGGACACCAATTGTATTGGTTGGATTTTTATAATTACTCATATGCTTGTTCAATATGATTGGTGGCTGGATCCTGGTCAGTCACGCCTCCAAGCGGTGGCATTCCGCAGGTGGATTTTGGGGGTGTGACATATGAGACTTTCAAGTCTCTACTCAAATGATCCTTTTAAAAGCATCATTTTGACCCGTTTGGCCATCTAGTGAAAACCATCACTTTATTGACAAGCCAAACCCACTTCCAACCTTTATTTTGGCCTGTTTGATTGTCGAGTGAACTTCGCCACTTCAAACGCATCTATTACATTACGATGCCATTTATAAATTAAACCCAAACATGTATGCATAATCTAACGAGACTAAAGTCACGTACCTTTAGAGCACATCCTTCAAGCGCGTATCTCCCCCGGCGTGTCCGCTTGACGTTCCGGATTCCTTGCCTAAGGAGTTCAATTCATAATAAGTTTAGAACTCTTTCATAAGCTTTAACGCATAATTCTCTACAATGATCAAATCTGCATTTTTACCCAACTTTTAACATTTTAACCCTCACTTAGGCGTTCCATCAAACACCTAGCGGGTCAGATTTTTATATAAACAAAAACCAAGTCCATGGCTTATAATTATCATCTAAACTAACTTCAATTAGTCAATTTTACACATGTCTTAACATCAATATTTTCCGGAATTTACTCTTAAATTCAGATTTATGTTAGAACAAGATCATAATTCTAGGGCTTATCAAGTTTTCTTCAAGTTCATTAATCACCTACAATGGTGGTTATAAACTCGATAATTATCATGAAATCTTTTAACATGATTTCACCTAGGGTTCATCCCTAGACACCATATCTCTTCTAATTACATTCATGCATGACACAATCAAGCTAAATTTCGATTTTTCATAATTAACCTAGAACTTGAGATGAATTAAAACATCAAGATTTTACATACCTTATGATCCCCTCGAATAGGTGATCATTAATTTATGCTTGAAAATCGATTTGGACATGATTTAAACCTTCAATTTGTGGTTTTTGTGAAGATTGGGGTTGGGTGAGGAGCCTCTTGTCGCCCCCTGCTTCTTGTTCGACCAGACACCCCCAAAGTGGGTGTTTGGTTTGTTTTAATTTGCGTTTCATGTTATCAAGTTTCAAATTTAACAACATAGGTCCCTCCACTTCTAATTAGTTTATATCTTTGGCATTTTAAATTCATTTATGCTTTAAAACATATCAACTAGCTAACTAGGTTGTTTATTTCCTAGTTAGCTCATTCTCGTTTATTTATTATTATTTTATTTATTTTTAACTTTATATCATTCTAATATAAAGTTTTATAAATTTCGGGGTGTTACATAGCATGTGGCGTCCTTCAAGTCCTTGCATTCATGGGTCTTGTGATCCATCTCTTTACAGATGACACATCCCCTGGTCTGCTCATAGAAACATTTTCCGAAGTGCTTCTTCCCGCAGGTTTTACATTTGGGTTTTGCCTCCTTTGGCTTGGACTGGTCATAGCTTGAACCGGTCTTACCCTTTTTGTAACCTTTATTTGGGGTATTATCGCACTTTCGCTTATGATCCTTTAATACACAGTCCACGGCTTTGTTTACGGCTGTATCCAACATAGCCTGTAACTCGGTGCCCGTTAAGTTCAGTCTTGCATTATCATTCTGATCAACTGGATGATTGTGAGCTTCAGATGAGTCAGCCATGGTGAAGCTTTGAAGGCTACAAACCAAGTAGTAATAATTTGTTTAATTATATAGTGAATTGTCGCATTTGATGATTAAATAGCCATGGTGCAAATAAACCATATAGGCCAATAGATAGTATTTAATTTATTTGATTATGTTTTGCCTAGGTTTTTAAATAAACCATCTTTGGCGTTTAAACGGAATATAATCCTTCATATTTATTAGACAGGGGACATAAGTCACGACTGTCAATGTCGTACTGACATTTTATATATAGCACAAGGGCTTATTCCAAAGGATTTTTTGATGGCATAGATGCCTTGTTACTTGGGACATTTTAAAACATAATCGATGATTCCTTTGGATCGGAAAATTTCATAGTTCATTGTCTTGACAAGAAGTTATGAAATAAAACTATCTTTTTCATGTATACATATTTGCCCGAAGGTATTCATCCCAATGGATGTTTTGATGTGTTCATCATGTTCGACGTTTATTAGCCATGATTCCTCTTGACCATTTACGCTAAATAAGGGGTTTGGAAATTCCTAATATGAAGATGACAAGTGTGATTTTATCACATCACTGTTGTCGGGAGTGTTAACATGTTTTCAGATGTTTAACAAGGATCTAAATCTCTTTTTAAACAGGTTCTACCATCATAGCTAGGTCTTTAATGACATTCAAGCTAGGTTATAACTTTTAAGATTCTTTTTAATATGTATACTGGCAGAAAAGGAATGATATTTTGATTTATTTCATATATTTTATTCAGGATTTTCATTATAATTATCCTAAACTTAATTAAAATATAATTATGGCACAAAAGGCCAAGTCACAAGGGCAACTTTAAACTATACACCATGATTTTGTAGAATCAAGGTATTTAGGCTTGAACATTGTTCATGCCTTTTCTTGACAGGGAGTTGTAGGCTACGACTGTCTTTTGTCTTATATGACAATGAATACGGCCCCTAAGCATTACATCCCTAATGGATGCTTAATTCACCAAATAAGAAAGGATTTCAGGAGAATCCAGTATAAGGATGATTTATGTGATTGAATCACATTTGCCAGGAATGTTAACATGTTTACAGGTGTTAACAAGGATTTGAATCTTTTGAATAGGTTTTACCATCTTGGCCTTGTCTGAAATGACATACAGGCTAGGTTATCCCTTTAAGATTCTTTTAATATTTAACGCAGAGCAATCCTAAATTGAGATGTTAATAAGGATCTGAATCTAGTTGAGGAACTACCATCTTGGCCCTGTCTTAAAATGACACATGGGCTAGGTCTTGCCCTTTTTAGATTTTCCCATTTTATTATAATGGCAGATCTCATAAAAGGAATGTTATTATTATGTTCATATATAATGATATAAATAAAATTTAGATAAAACATTCCAATGATTCCAAAGGAGGTACAGAATTGCCCTAAACGGGGCTTGAAAGAATGATGTTGTCCATGAAGGGACTGAAAGATAAGTATGCCCTTATAAGGACTTACTAAGGAAACGAACTTCAGCAAAAGGAGTTTCTTCTTCATTTTATTTCTGAATGTTTTCTCCTTGGTTGCACGTTTATGCTAGTCGCAATACAAAGCTCCGCATTCCTAGGCTTCAGATGGGGAGGATTTCCATTACGGCTCCTTTGCTTGGCGACATATAGACACCATGGTGAGTTTGGCGGATGAGAGTTGGAGGCGTCCGCGAGGAGTGGTTAGGAATGTCATGATTCGGTTGGGAGAATTCAACTATCCGGTGGATTTTCTGGTCTTAGATTATGCCTCTACCAAATTGGCATCACAACAAAGGGTAATTTTAGGTCGACCGTTTCTTTATATAGCAAATGCTCAAATCAACTGTAGAGACGGGGTTATTACTATGACCGAAAAGAACCATAAGTTGTACTTTGATGTTCATACTAGGGAGATTAGTTATGAATCTGTTGAAGAGAAGGGTAGAGAGTCTAGTGACCATATGAAAAGTGTGCATCAAAGAATAAAAACAAATAAACCATCGGGGTGTGAAAAGAAGTATGAGGGTTCGAGCAGGTATGTAGTTGACTATCCACCGAATGGACATTTGATGGATGCATTTCAACCAATGACAAGCTACAGTGGGGGAGGTGACAGGAACCGATTCTTTGAGCCTCCATAAATGGGGGTGGCATGGTCTGGCTGAAGACTCGAAACTTAGCGCTGCTCGGGAGGCAACCCAGGGTTTTATATTGATCTTGCTGTTTTTATCTTTCTATGTTTCAGGGCCATGGCGACATTCAAGTGTGGGGAAGATGTGTGGATATTTGTGTGAAGGTGGTGAAAGGAAGTCGGATTATCTACAACATCTGTTGTGTCAAACTTCACCAGGTCAATGTACTCTTTCCTTAGCCTTGTTATGTTCTTTAGCTTTGAAATATTGGTAGTTAGTTTGTTTGCTTTTAGATTAAAAAAATAAATAAATAAAAAGAGTTTGGTATGTTTGGAGCGATCTTTCCCTTCAAAGCCATACATTGGGGTCAATGTATCTCAAGTGTGGGGATGGGGGGAAATTTTTGAAAAATTTTGTAATCAAGCGAAAATTGGTCTAAATTTGAAAACTTAAAGTATTGAAACCGCATAACACACCGGCAACCCCGTATACCCTTTTTTTCTTGGTGAGAGTTTGAGCCACTTATTTGAATTGTTAGAAATATTTTCTTTGATGAGAGTGGCAAGGGGTGGGGGTGCATTAGAACTTGTGCTTGAATGTGGTTTGAGGCCTTAGCTTGATATACATGTGAAAAGGATAAGGGCAACTAGGTAGCCTCGTCATTGTGTGTGCGAGTGTGGGATTTGGGGGGTTGGACCTCATAAATTATATATATGAGAATGGTAGTGAGAGGGACGGGGGTTTGGACTTTAGTAGCCCATTTGAGCTTGAAGCCGATCATTTGTAACTCGTGCCTAGTTCCTCTAAATTTAACCCGTATTTGACCCGGTCTATTAGTGTTACATCTCGTATTAGTATGTTTATCTTGTTATGTTTGAAAAGAAAAAAATAGAAAAAAATGAGATATGAAAATGAAAAAAAGAAAAAAAGAAGAAGAAAAAGCAATGAAAAAAAAGAAAAAATGAACGAGATATTTGGTATATAGTTGTTTATGTTATGTTTAGTTAGAAATAAAAGACCGGGCTGAATCGTTAGTTACTATTCACATATATATTTCTATTTCCTACCCATTTGCCTAGCCAAGTTACAAACCTTTAAGTCCCTTTGATTCATGTGCATGTTTAGCAAATTCTTTAGGCGAAGGACCGATTCAGGTATAAGCTTATTGTTGTGCAACTACCTGTTTGCCTTAAGTGTGTTCTAGCTTATCTTTGCTAGTTTTTACTTGTCGCCGAGAGGAGAGTTATTGTGAGGGGTGTGTTATGTGCGGTTTTAAGAAAAGTTAGTAAATGAGGACATTTGGTTGCTTGGTTTGTGTTTGATCGCTTGAGTAAATTGTGGTTTGTTTAAATGAGTTGCTTGGGGGCAAGCAACGGTTAAGTGTGGGGATGTGATGAGTAGTCCGTAGGAGAACCCTTAAGTGGTATAAACGATACTAAAATCCTACATTTAATTGGGTAATTATCTAGAATTAGATAACTACGGTTGTTTGTGTTTCAGGTACAAATGGAGCTTAAAATGGAAGGAATACGGAGAATAAATGAAAAAAATAAATTATTCTAATTGAAGAATTAAGTTGATGATAACATAGAGGATGAAATTACGAGAACGTGGGCGAAAACGGCGAAGAAAACGGAGTTGAAACGAGAAAGTTATGAAGAAAACAAAATTGCTTGCTGAAGCCTACCATAGCTTACGGTAGCTAGCGTAATTTACGGTAGACACTGACAATTTTTGACCACCGTAAGGCAATAAAGACTGAGCGTAATGGTTTTATTGCTACCGTAAATTACGGTAGCCACCGTAATTTACGGTAGACTCTGGCGAGAAAAGTGTAACTGCCCTCTTTTAAGCCGTTTTCAAGTGCCTTTTCACATATCTCATGATTGGAGACGTTTCTCAGAGTTCCAGGGGCGAATTTTGGCTGGAGATAGTGTTTGTGAACAATTTCTAACATTTCAGTTTGTCTTTCGATTCGTATGAACTTTAATCTTGATGTTATGATGATCCACCAAACAATGTCTGGCAAAACTTTCGGTGATCATCTTGGGTGGAAGGTTTTCCTTATGACTTTTGTGTGTTATCTTTATTTCAAGAATAATGAACTTGGTTTGTTTACTATGTTTGTTATGGTGTATGAATGTTTGATTGTAAAGTGTTAATTGATGTTTTGATCTTAGTCTAAACCGTGCGTTCTTGGTATCGTTGACAAACGAGATATCACGGGAGGGGTTAGGGTTGGATATTGGTTAATTGGTCATCGGGTAACAACCTCGCATTTATCTAATCCGAGTACTTAGTTCCCTTTTATCACAACAAACGTTTATGCATGAGTCATGTATATGTGACTCTTTCTAGTTGGATTTTCACACAATTGTTAATGGAAACCGGAAACCTAAGATGGTCATTCACTCTTAATCTGTTTAACAACCAATCTTGATTTACAATTAGCTTAGTAATTAGTTCTTAAAACCTACAATAAAACTCTTGAATTTAAATTTCTGCAATTTTAGTTTAATTTTAGTTAAGTACAAAACTACATAATCAACATACTCTCCACAAACTCCCTGTGTTCGATACCCACTTGCTACTATCTATTAGTTGTAATTGGATTAAATTTGCGTGTGACTACGACAACACGTCACGTTGCCGCGTATTCAACTCCTTCTGGTCAAGTATGTGCTGGAGACTCTTGTGATCGGTGTATATCGTGCACTTGGTACCGTATAAGTAATGTCTCCATATGTTGAGTGTGAAAACTACAGCTCCTAGCTCCAGGTCGTGGGTAGTGTAGTTCTTTTCATGAACTTTGAGTTGGCGTGACGCATAAGCAATGACTCTCTCGCATTGCATTAACATATAACCAAGTCCTTGGATGGATGCATCACAGTAGACAATGAAATCATCAGTGCCTTTAGGTAACGAAAGAATATGTGCACTACAACGTTTTTCCTTCAGCTGCTGAAACGCAGATTCTTGACCATCGCCCCACTTGTAAGTGATACCCTTCTCAGTTAGAGTAGTGAGGGGTTGTGCAATCTTTCAGAAACCCTCTATGAATCTACGATAGTAACCCGCCAGACCCAAGAATTGGCGGATTTCGGTTGGAGTTCTAGGTGCAGGCCAATTCTTGATTGAGTTAATCTTGGCTAGATCAAGGTGAGTCACAGCTTCATTGACTACGTGTCCAAGGAAATGGGCTTCAAGAAGCCAAAAGTTGCATTTCGAGAACTTAGCATAGAGTTGCTCGTTTCGTAGGAGTTCCAGAATAAGACGTAGATGTTGCTCGTGTTCCTACTGACTCTTCGAGTAGATCAGGATGTCGTCTATGAAAACGATGGCGAACTTGTCAAGGCAAGGTTTGCATACTCGATTCTTGAGATCCATGAAAACCGCTGATGTGTGCGGTGTGTTATAAGTTTTATGTATATTTTAAGCCCTTTTTAACACTTTAGTAAAGTTTTAAATTTATAAAACACGATATTTTACTAACACTAAACACACATATGGGCAAGTGCACCCATCGTGAGCGTAATATAGCATTGGTAAGATACCGAGATCGTCCAAGGACACAAGAGCTTTTAGTACCGGTTTATCCTCAACGTCTAATCAAATCAAAAGTTTAGAAAAAGGTTCTAAACATGAAAATAAAAACTAAAAATGCTGAAAAATAAAATAAAATAAAATAAAAACAGATAGACAAGATGAATCACTTGGATCCGACTCGCCTTTAGTGTAACCTTTGATGATTTCTGCACTTTTGCACTTTTTAAGAGATTATCTTAGTTATAGTAGTAGGCCCCTATTTTGAAGGTGACGTTACCCTCAACCTAGTAGTTTGACTCAGCAAGGATACAATCCTAAAGGGTTGGAATATTGGAAGATAATTAGTTAAGTTATTAATGCGTAATGTGGTAGGCCCCTCTTTTGAAGGTGACGTTACCCTCGGCTAAGTGGTTTGAGTCAGCAGGGATACAATCCCAAGTAGCCGGGTTAATGTATTAATAGTAGTTTACATATGAGGGGATCAAGCAATTCGCACCCTCGCCATCCAATACCAGTGGGTATTGAAGGAGGTCCTAGTAAGGTTGACCCAGGTCCTTGCAGGATCTATACACTGAACAAGGCAAGAACCTTAACCAAACCATTCCCTTAACCCCCGACCAGGTAGCCAACATATCTTTATATAGACCGTAGAGATATGAATAGTGTAAATCTTTTATTTTATATAGACAGTAAAATAACGCCAAGACACCACGGACAAATGATAAGGAAGTTTCACCTTCAACATAAGAAACTAGTTATTAAAGTCATTAATACAAAACCAAATAAAAAATGCGAAAAAGATTAAAAATTAAAAGTATTACACTAAATGCTTGTTTTCACCAAGTGATGTAAGAGACTTAGGCAAACATGGCCTTTGATTGTCAAGAACTCTTACTATCAATCTTGGATCCCGAGACTACTACACACACTCTATGATGGATGATGGATGGTGGTGGTGGATGTGGGTTGTGATGGTGGTGGAGTGTGGGTGAAGTGTGAGAGAGGTGGTTTGCCAAGGGATGCCTTTGAAGTGAACCAAACACCTCTATTTATAGCCTGCACAGAAGCCCGGACACGGCCCCGTGTCCGCTGGACACGACCCCGTGTCCATCAACTTTCTATTTCTTCATTAATTGCATTTTGTCTGCATTAGCTCCACACGCCCCCGTGTCCGCTGGGCACGGCCCCGTGTGCATAAGCGTATCTGTACTATCAAGATTTGCTTAGATTCTGCGAATCTTAGCGTTGACCACGGCCGTGTTGGCTGGGCACGCCCCCGTGTTGGGAAATAGAAGCTTCTACAACTTTGTCTTTTCTGCAGACACCTGAGCACGCCCCCGTGTCCGCTGGGCACGGGGCGTGTTCAGTCTTCTGTTTGCTTGTTTTTTCTTGGGAAGTGTCGAGGGGTTGGGCATGCCACGTTTATTCATTTTCTTGTAATTATGTTAGATTTTGCTGCATATTTGCTCCTTTTGTTCATTTACGCTCATTTAATCCTGAAAATACAAAAGGAAGATAAAAGCACACTTTTTCCAACATTAGTACTAAAAAAGGGTTAGTTTTATGCCTCATTTGATGTAATTTATATGTTGCATTTTACACACATCAAATACCCCCACACTTGAATTTTTGCTTGTCCTCAAGCAAAACTCTTTATAATGTGGCTTACACACCCAAATGGAATGGGTAGAAGAGAAGTTTTGGGCTTGTCTTGAGTGTCAGGAATCCAAGATCTTTATTAGGCTTTATTTTTATGTTATTTACAATCCTATTCGTTATGATTTATTTTGAACATTTCATAAGAGAAATTAATTATTTGGGCATAACATGCCTCTTTAAAATTCCATTTATATACAAGTTCACATACCTCACGGGAGATCACTCAACACTCGGCCGAAGATGTATTTTGTGAAACACTCGGGACCGGAATGGAACTTACTTCTGCCATATGCTTGCCAAGCAATCAATCCTCCTCTTTTTTAACTTACATCTTTGTAAATATCAAGAGGACTTTGGGGAAGGGTTAGGCTAGGGTTAAAGGTAGGTGGTTTGGGTTAGTGGTTAGTAAAAAGGGCGAAAAGCGTAAAAAGCATCGGTCGTCATAAAACTTTTCGTTTTTGTGACTTTTATTCAAACGAAGCATTTTCAAACAAAGTTTCTTTTTGAGGAACTTGTTTGTTTATTGCTAGGCTTCATTTTTTTTTGATAAGGGATGTCACACGAAGACCGAGATTTTTACTAAAATAAAGGGTAAAAAAATAAAAGGGGTTTTGGTGGGTAAAGGGTGTTTGTTTTGTGGTTTTAGAAACGAAAAGGTTTAGGCTCAAAGGGGTTAACTAGGGGGATTTTGGGTAGGTGGTAGAAAATGAA
This sequence comes from Helianthus tuberosus, assembly GCA_030545235.1. Taxonomy (NCBI): domain Eukaryota; kingdom Viridiplantae; phylum Streptophyta; class Magnoliopsida; order Asterales; family Asteraceae; genus Helianthus; species Helianthus tuberosus. The sequence continues at coordinate 154,660,587 of CM060366.1, read as the reverse complement.
AAGTAATGGTGTTGAAAAGAAAAAGGGTTAGTCCTAATGTCTCCATCATTTACTTACTTGGGTTTAAGTTGGTAAGGACCGGGAATGTATCGTTATGGCAAGTTCTAGAGTCGTAAGAAACCAAGCGGCTATTCACACAAGAAACGAAAAATGAGCATTTAATCTAAAGATGTGTATTTGTATGCTCAATAAAGGCTCAAAACTCACTTTTTGTGGGAATGGGTTTTTAATGTGATCATATATAATCAAATTTTAACTAGATTTGTCATGCCGTTTCATAATTTTCTTATGTTGGTTCTTTTTATCACGACGCTATCGGTTGTAAATTTGTAAAAATATAACCTTTTTAGAACTTGTTTTTCCCAAATTAAACCAAGACAAGTAAAAAAATGAAAAGTTTTTGAAAACATTTGGGGTGATTAGCGGTTTCAATAGAGTTTTGTGTAAGGCTTGTTATTAGGACTTGCAAAATTCAAGGTTTTAGCATCCCCCCACACTTAAATTACACATTGTCCTCAATGTGTCCCAAAAATAAGTTTTTTAGGTTGATTGAATGTGTAAAAAGGTGTTTAAAAACAAAAATTTATGTTACTGGGCATCTGGACACGAGGCGTGTTGATCCGGGCATGACCCCGTGTTCAGATTGCCAGTATCATTGTTTATAGAAGGCTGGGCACGGGGGCGTGTTCAGTGAACACGGCCCCATGTCCAGTTACCTGAACTGGGCATTTTCTGCAGATCATCAGGCACGAGGAGTGTTGGCTGAGCACGACCCCGTGCTAAACTTGCTGTAATGAAGAAAAATTGTCGGGAGGCTCTGTTTTTGTGCATGGGGTGTGGGTTCAAGCTTCCCTTAGTATCCTCCATCACCCCGAGTGTGTTTTATCCATTACAACATCATCCAAACACCATTTACTAATTAAAAACCATCATTCATAGAAGATAACAAATTACACAAAGTCCTAGAAAATTAAAAATAAAGAAGAAAAAATAGAAAACTAAAAAGTTCCTAAGATAGATAGGTCAAGTGATACATGAAATCATACTAAAGAGTTCTACCCTTATTGTAGGAATATCAAAAGCCCGAAAATAGCTTTTCGGTATTTAAAGGTGTCATAGAACTCGGAACCGAGGGGTGTCCCCTAGATGTCATTGAGCCATTCTTCTATCTCTCTTGGGAGGAAGAATGCGGGCTCATTTTCCACAATATCTTGTGGAGGAGTAGTGACGGCAACCGGGACCCCATGTAATATGTCTCGAGGGGGTTCCATGTGCATGGCGTACCACTCGAGCCGGTATGATGACTTCCGGTACCACATTCCATGCCCTTTGTGTAATGATTGGTACCAAAGGAGGAGAAGCGAGAATATTCAACCTTTGGTGCAAAAGGTTGACTTCTCGGAGACATCCTTCTAGCCCCACCGTCAAATGATTAATACGGTCGACCAAAGCTTCCTCTACTCCCGTCATTTCATCGATGGCCTCCCTCAAGACATACACGTAGTTTACAAGAGAGTCTTCTACCGATGACCTTCTCCCTTGTTGGTTGTTCCTAGAGTGTGATGAAGATGTTCCGCTATTTCTGCTCGACATTCTAAGAAAACAAACCGAAAAGAGTTCATTTTAATAAAACAGTACCTCAGACACGCCCCCATGCTCGCTGAGCACGGCCCCGTGTTCACCTCTCTGCAGATTTTTGAAACAAGAAATCTTGGTGCTTTAAATTATTTTTTTGACTTTTAAAGCATTTTTAAGCAGAAATAACTCAAAACAGTGCTGTAAAACTTATTTTTAACAAGATTCCTTAAATAAAAACCTAACAAATATTACCATAAAGCTTGAAAATATAGAGATTTCAAACTTTAATGGAGGTTTTGAGGAGAAATGAAGAAGAAGGTAATGGACAAAAGTAGAAAAGACAAGATGGTTGTTGAGAACCTTCTTTAGAATATACCTAGTATGGTATATGTGAAGATCCCACCAGATCTTTGTCTTTGGAATGGGTCCAAGGGTGCAGGAATCTTGCTGCATTTATAGAAAATGACAGCACGCTAGACACGGCCCATTGTGCAGACAAAATTCTGACACTTTTTGTCCGTATTCTGACCAAAAGTCAGACGGGAATCTTTGGGTGGACACGGGGTCGTGCTGACCTAGACACGGCCCTGTGGCTAGAAGTTGTTTATGAAGTTTCGTCTATTTTCAAGGAGTTTATCCGGATAGGGCGGTTCTTTACTGGACGGAACAACACCAAAGTGCCTGAGATACCTAAGTTGCCCTAGTTTTAGACAAGAACGCAAGAGGTTATCGGAAATGGTGATTCCTAAGCTAAATACCGGTGGGCAAAACTAACATTTATTTCCCTTATTCGGGCTCTCGTTAAGAAGGTGTATATCGAATCACTCAGGTCTATGTATGCATCGGCGGACACCGATGGGGAGTCCTTCACGGCACAATCGACACAGGGACGACTATCGCTCAAGTCCTCGCAAGAGTTAGAGGTGATTTCGGGAGCAACGATGTTGTTATAATCCGAATGCGATCTCAACAATTCTCCTTGATTGTTGTCTTGTGATGAAATAGTTATATCCATCTCAAGTTCTTTTATCCATTGGAGAATTAGTTCTTCCATTTGAAATCATTCATCAAGAATCATTTCATCTCGAAGGGATGATTGAGAGCATTCGAGGGAGAGATAGGGATTGTTTTTACTTTCGCCCATCTTAAGGCTACAGGAAAACAATGGGTCTATATAGTGGGGATTGTAATTTAAAAAATAACATTTTAAATCTTCATGAGTTCCGCCACATAATTGACACCACATACCATAAGAGGAGCGAAAGTAAAAATTATCTGTATCACTCATGATTGCGTCAGAAATTACCAGCCGTCGGGATCTTACGGCTCTGTTTTCAGTATCTGAAGCTTGGGCACGGGGCGTGTTTAGTGGGCATGGCCCCTGTTTAGCTACTGTCTGACTTAAAACAGGATTGCCAGTACCAAAGATTGAGCACGGGGCGTGTTCAGCGGGCACGGCCCCGTGCTGAGCTTCTGCAGAAATTGAAAAATCTAGAAAAATCCTAAAAAAAAGAAAAATAAGAAAAACGATTTGGCCGTTGATTCCTAACTTTCTTAAAATCCTTGTGTCCCAGGCAGCGGCACCAAAAACTTGATGTGTGCGGTGTGTTATAAGTTTTTATGTATATTTTAAGCCATTTTTAACACTTTAGTCAAGTTTTAAATTTATAAAACACAATATTTTACTAACACTAAACACACATATGGGCAAGTGCACCCATTGTGCGCGTAGTATAGCGTTGGTAAGATACCGAGGTCGTCCAAGGACACAAGAGCTTTTAGTACCGGTTTATCCTCAACGTCTAATCAAATCAAAAGTTTAGAAAAAGGTTTTAAACATGAAAATAAAAACTAAAAATGCTGAAAAATAAAATAAAATAAAAACAGATAGACAAGATGAATCACTTGGATCCGACTCGCCTTTAGTGTAACCTTTGATGATTTCCCTACTTTTGCACTTTTTAAGAGATTATCTTAGTTATAGTAGTAGGCCTCTCTTTTGAAGGTGACGTTACCCTCAACCCAGTAGTTTGAGTCAGCAAGGATACAATCCTAAAGGGTTGGAATATTGGAAGATAATTAGTTAAGTTATTAATGCGTAATGTGGTAGGCCCCTCCTTTGAAGGTGACGAGTCCTGAATGCTATTTTGGAGATTTCTTCGTCTCGGACTCTCAGCTGATGATAACCCAATCTTAGATTAATCTTGGAATAGAAACTCGATCCTTGCAACTGGTCGAATAGAACATCGATGCGTGGAAGTGGGTAACGGTTCTTGACTGTCACCTTGTTTAATTTGCGATAGTCTATGCACATTTGAAAAGTGTCATCCTTCTTCTTGAAAAATAACACAGGGGCTCCCCAGGGTGATGAGCTAGGACAGATAAAGCCTTTATCTAGTAGCTCCTGAAATTGAGTGGATAACTCTTCTAGTTCGGTTGGGGCTAGTCTATAAGGTGTACGAGCTATAGGTGCCCCTCCAGGAGTTAGCTCGATTTGAAATTCAACTTGACGGTGAGGTACAAGGCCAGGTAATTCATCAGGAAATACCTCGGGAAATTTGTGAATGATAGGAATATCTTCGATCCTCTTCTCTTTGGTTTGGACATCAGTGACGAGAGCTATAATAGCGGTATGGCCCTTTTACAGACACTTCTGGACCTTCAAGAATGAAATGATACCTACAATAGCACCACCTTTCTCGCCTAGAATAATAAGGGGTTCGCCGATCGAACGAGGAATGCGGACAATCTTCTCTTGGCAGAGTATTTCCGCTTGATGGTGGGATAACTAATCCATCCCGATGACAACGTCGAAACCTCCAAGAACGATAGGGATGAGATCGATAACGAAACTCTGACCTAAAAGCACAAGTTTGCAACCGTGGATGATATGAGTAGCCTCGACGCTTTTGCCATTGGCTAACTCGACAACGTGTTTGAAGTTCAAGGGAGTTGGGGCAGTCTTAAGCATCTTACTTACACTTAAGGACACATAACTAGTATCGGCTCCAGAATCAAAAAGTACAGAAACATAGCAGTCATCGAGTAGGAACTTACCCGTCACAACGTTGGGATCGTTCCTTGCTTCACCTGAGCCAATCACAAAGGCTCGACCTTTTGCGTCATTGTCGCCATTGTTGTTGTTGTTTCTGTTGTTGTTGTTTCTGTTGTTGTTTTTGTTGTGGTTTTGATTTAATTGGGGGTAATTCCTCCTGATATGCCTCTCATCTCCACACTGAAAGCACCCTCTATTGTTACCATGTTGCTGTTGTGGCCTCTGATTCTGTTGGGTTTGCTGCTGTTGATGCTTATTTTGACTCACCGGGTACGGGCTTCTACAATCCTTTGCCGTATGGCCTAGCTTATTACACCATTGACAATGGTTCTTCTCACACTGCCCGTTATGGTGTAGGTTACACTTGTTGCACTTCGGCCTATTTCCTTGATAACCACCCTGATTTTGATTGGTCGGATTTTGTTGGTTAGGGCTCTTGTTGTCTTCGAATTTTGCTAGAACCCTTGCTCTGGTTGCTAGAACCACTTGCGTTTGTTATCACTTAAAGTATCAGTAGCAGCACTATTTCGCTTGGGCAGCTTGCCCTGTTCAACTGCTTGGTTGGTAAGACGGTGTGCCAAATGGATGGCTCGCTGAATCGTGGGAAGGTTGGCGGAAGTTACCAAGATTTGGATTTCAGGAGTTAAACCCTTGATATAGAGCTCGATTCTCTTGTAAGCAGGCTCGGACATATTGGGACACAGTGCAGCCAAGTTGTTCGATCTCTTTGTGTAAGCTTCAATTTCAGATCCAACCATCTACAGATTATAATACTCCACCTCGAACTTCTGAATATCATCTCTATGACAATATTCTTCCTTGAACAGATCTTTGAATTCGTTCTAGGGAGTGGCATTGGCAGCCGCCAATCCAAGCATTTGAACCTGCGCGTTCCACCAGGAAAGTGCGTTTCCTTCAAGAGTGTCAGTAGCGTACTTCACCCTATTATTGACAGGGCATTCACACATTTCGAAAACAGACTCAACCTTCTCGATCCAGTGTAGAAGGCCTACTGCTCCTTCAGTGCCTTTGAAGGAATGAGGTTTGCAATCCATGAATGCCTTAAAAGTGCAAACTCGAGGTTGGGCGGGAGCAGGTTGACCTGTAGCACAGAGTGAAGCGAATCAGGTTAAGAATGGAAAGATGACACGAGAACAGGATCTAGTCATCCTAGAATGGTTTGGATCGGTAGATTTACCTTCGGGTTAGGCTGCCAAAGCCTCAACAACCCACGCATTTATCAGGGCCATCAGCTGGTCCTGAGTCATGTTAATACCGCCTTTGCCACGTCCGTTCATTGTCTTCACATCCACAAAATGAGAATGATGCCGTAGTGGTGTTAGAGAGAACCACGTCCTATTAGGGTGTGTGAACGCTTTTAGTAAATGTGTGAACGCACCTTTGCTTAGCTCGGCAGATTAAATTACTTGAGTTAAGTTAGTCAACCACGTCCTATTAGGGTTACCAACATTATTAGGATTGGTGTACAATGAATTCACGTATAGTCTACACATAACTAGCAAGTTAAGATATCACATAGCACATAATTCATGTGAGCCATACATGGACTTATGACAAAAGCCCAAGGTGTGTACAGTACAAGTGTGCGGCCCAATATAGTGTACGACCCAATGTAAGTGTGCAGCACACATGAGGGTGTGCGGCCTCATGTTAGTGTGCGGTCATGCATCATAAGACTGTACGTTGTGCATCAAGTGGGTTCCATTCAGAAGTGTGCGGGTCAATATGGCACTTAAGTGTGTAGGTGCATCATAATGTTGTACACTATGCAGTCTACAGGTGTACGATTCATTAGTGTGCGGCACAAGGTGTGCGACATGCAGGTGTGCGGGGTGAGTGTGTGCGGCATCAGTTAAACCCTGCCGTAAACTACAGTGCTCAACCGTAGTCTACGGTTTGGCTTTTCTGGTCAAACAAATAACCACCCATGTTCCCACAGTCAAAACAAACATATTCAGAATTCAACAACTTTCCATAGATTCACATGAACCCTAATCATGAACTAATCATCACCCACAACATCAAACGGATCCACGAATACTATATCATGAGAAATCACCGAAACACTAATATCATGCAATCACGGTTTATTGAACACAACCACCAATCGTCAAATATCAATCTACCAAATCTGCTCTAACCTATTATCATCACAATAAAATTATCAAAACTCTATTGTACATGAACCCTAAATCACCGATTCGATTCAGTATCATGAACACATCCAGATTTACGTTAGCAGCTTGTTATCAACACTAGTTATTAATCAGTCTTCATACAATCAACACACTATTACCACATGATTCTTAGCAAAACCTTAAATCATAATCAGTCTCAAACCATGTATCGATTATCAAGCAAGCATCGCCATCTATAACAATTAAACAATGATAATACACTAACCGAAGTATGAGATGAAAACGAAAGTGCTTGGTACGAGAGAGAGCTTCTAGAGGGAGAAGTGACTGTCGTCAAAGGATTGAGAGAACTAGGGTTTTGGTACTCTGTGTGTTTTGCAATATTATGGGATCCGCACATGCATGTATGCGTCTTAGTTAGGGGGTTTGGGCTCAGTTTGGGCCTGGTAAGGTTTGGGCCAAAACCATCCAGCCGAATAGAAGGGGTGTGCGGCCAGGTGAACGGTGTACAAGCCGGCAATGGGTGTGCAACTGAGTTTATAAATCAACATTTAATATTTAACAACTTACAATTATTCACTTATAGACAATCAAGTATAATCAAAACGTTTATCAATTTCATATCAAGTACACATAATTACAACGTATAGGGGAACGTGGTTAAAGGTCACGGGATTAGACGACACTAACCTTGAAAGTACGGGTTATCACAAAGAGGCTAGGTTTCATTTGGTATCTTGCGAGATATTGGCCGATGATTTCTTTTTTTTTTCCTATTTTATCTCTAAGTCTTTGTTAGGCTATAGGGTGTGGTCATGACCCTCATAACCACCATGATCCTCCCCGTGAGCACGATGTCACCCACCTCTAATCCACTATTCAAAACCGTTACCTTAAGGGTATGGTCATAACCCAAACCACTATCCCATTAATTATTTTAATTTATCTTTGTCTAAAAAGAAAAGGAACGGATTTTTTAGAAAATGGAAAGGAGGACCATGGTTGCCATGGTTTAATCCATGCAAATCATGGTGGATTAAACAAGGGGTTGGTGTAGCCTTCCATTCATGTTCCTACGTCACGAATTATATCCTAACCATGACCTCCAAACCCTTTAGCCTTATATAAGTATCTAAATGAATATCTCCTATTATTTAAATCTATATCTACAAATCATAAATTCAAATTCGAAAATTAATTAATAATAACACCAACCATATCATAAATTCAAATAGGAACAAGCATATAAATCCTAAATTTACTTATTTCAAGTTAAAATTAAAAATAAAACAATAAATAAATTATTCAAAACTAATAAGATAAACGGGTATCACAGCGTTGGTCACCAGATTCCGCCACACGAGTTTCTAGCGAGATAGAGTGCGAGAACGAGAATTGCATTCGTCTGTTCATGAACGAATTGTGCGGACGTTGAAAGGACGAGTTTCAACGAAAACTGATCTTCAGGATTAATAATTTAATTAATCTTCAACATCTGAAAGAGTTTTTGTTGCAAATTTACTAATTAAACAAGTTTTGGTCATGTGATTTTGATCCTTTTTAGTGATTTTGATGATATTTTAATTTTATGTATTTTGAGACGGAATGAGGAGGATTGTGATATATAATTCGTATAGTGGATTAAGCTAAAAAAAAAAAAAAAGAGACAATTTGGGGCAATTTTCTGTGTTTTTTTTTAATTCATTGAATGCTCAATTTAAATATGCAGAAGACTTATGGATCAACAACCCACGTCCCCTATTTCTAGCCATACTTCTACCATGCAACCACTAACCCTATCATGCAACAACTAAAGGAATATTCCACTAACAATGCTAACAAGGAAATAAACCTGCAAAATTAAAAGTGCAGATTTGAGACTTCAATCATTCTCAAAGGGGCTGGCCTCTTAATCGTCCGCTTGGGCCTTCCCTGTTGGGCTTCAGCTGGTGCTGGACTAGTTTGCATTTGGCTGACATTTGATTAAGGAATGTTGGGTCTGGTTTTTAGATGTTTTGCAGAGGTTATCAATGTTGGTTGAACGAATAAAAGTGAAAAATAGTTGCAAAAAAGGAAAAAAAAAAGGTTAATTGTTAAAAAATAGTAAATTTGAAATATTTATCGTTTAGTAAAAATGAAAGGGTAAAGCAGTCATTCTTTAATCTATTTTTTTATAAAATGGGTATACTTGATATTTTTAGGTTTTAGGAAGGGGATATATGTAATTAAAATTTTTTGTTGGGTATATATGTAATTTATCAAGTTTGTAAGGGAATATATGTAATTGCCCCCCAAAAATATAATTTGTAAAATTGAAGAATACATGAAAGAATAGGAAACTTATAATTATTGATAATATAAAAGATTTTATAATTTTTTTGAAAAGCTACTAAAATTTTATTAAAAACGAAACACGCTAATAAGATGCTAGACAATACAACACCACCAAAAAAACATCCACCAAAGAAAGAAAAACAAACGCACGAGCATCAATCAAAAGAAACAGAAGACCAAAAACCAACCTAGTCCCTGAAAACTTCAAACCACCTCAATTTTCCCAAGTAACACTTTGATCTTTGGACTTGGTCTTCACCCACAAGAAACTCAGACCATGTATAGTGGTACATATGAATAATGTCTCTACTCATGAGCGTTGTGCGTTATGTGGCAGTCCAGTCAGCAATGAGGCATTATGGGGCGTTTTTTCTAAAATGGGTGTAGTGAGGATGTGGGCATTGTGGGTCATTATGTTAAAAACGTGGTGTAAATAAAATTAAGAGTTAAATGCCATTTTAGTCCCTGTGGTTTGGGCCATTTTGCCAGTTTAGTCCAAAGGTTTCATTTTTAATCTGTGTGTCCAAAAAGGTTTCACAGTTGCCATTTTAGTCCACTTGGTTAACTTCATCCATTTTTTCTGTTAACGAGAAGGCCAATTCTGTCATTTTGTATGTAATTCTGTTAACTAAAAGGGCAATTCAGCCATATAAAATGGCCAAATTGACCTTCTCGTTAACAGAAAAAATGGATGAAGTTAACGCAGTGGACTAAAATGGCAACTGTGAAACCTTTTTGGACCCACAGGTTAAAAATGAAACCTTTGGACTAAACTGGCAAAATGGCCCAAATCACAGGGACTAAAATGGCATTTAACTAAATAAAAAAAAACATCAAAAAACTTTATTGGACAAACCTTTAAACACACAACTGTGATTGGTCAAAATAAATGAATAAAGGCGTGGAAAAAAGAACGCTTTGGGCCAATTTTTTGTAAAAAACGCCCTGGGGGCGGTCATGGGGCGTGGGGGAGCGTTTTTTTTTTTTTTTGGGAAAAACGCCCCAAAACCCCCCACTACGGGTGATCTTAGTGCCTTTGTATTTTCAATTACCTCCGCGAAAGACACTAACTTAGGCCAGGGGTATGGAATACCGCCCCTGGCCAAATCAGCCAAAATAGTGCCATGTGACGCCCTAGACCCACTTCCCGGCGTCATAGGGGGTGCATCGAGTCTTCGCCAACCTGATAACGAGCGCCAACGTTTAGACTTTGGGGGCCCCATCTCTTGACCATTGCAAACGGTAACTTTTAAAAAAATTAACTTTTAATTTTTAAATTTCACACTATATATATCTAACCTATTTTACTCAAATTTCCATATATTCTCCATCTATTCTCTATAAATTTTATAAACTTTAGCATACTCACACAATGTTTCCCAATAATCAAAACGCGTGGGACCCCAACAATCCGTTTTGGGGTAATTAGCAAACAACGAGCAAGAAGAACGATACCGAAGACACCCGCGAACGGATGAGATGGGGTATTATCCGATGCCACTTACCACCCCAACCTCCCCTCATTCGACAACGCCACCACCACTTCCTGGTTTCTTTTTGATATTATTTCGCACCGCCATTTTTTCCTCAAACCCAAAACATACCCGAAATCCAACTCACTTCCTCAAAAGGTGGACGATTGAGAAGGCATTCGTTTTCGAGCAAATGGACCGCAATGCGCACCAAGATTAACAACTTCAACTACATACACAATAGCCTCGTCAACAATCACACAAGAAGAAGCGATTCAAACGACGTAGACATAATGACCCGCCGCCCACAACGAATATAGAATGTATTATGGCCATCCGTTTACGATGTTACCTTCAGGGGAGCTTCTACGCAAATCTCCAAAGTGGCATCTTGTACCACCGTTTGACCCAACAGCCCATAGGTAATAAAATGAAGAATTTGGTAATCATAGAGATTAATTTTTCTCTCTTAGTTTTTATTCATGGCCAAGATCATATTTAAATACAAAAGAAACTTGAAGAACAAGAAACATCCTAAAACAAAGGAAAACATGATATATGCAAAATAATAAAAGATCTGGCCAAATGTATCACAATATGCGATATATCCAATATTCCCCCTCAAGTTGGTGCGTGTAAGTTCTGCATGCCCAACTTGACCAGTAAACTTCGAAGATGTTGAGCTCCCGGTGGCTTAGTGAGAAGATCGGCGATTTGATGTTTCGTACCAATGTACATTGGTTGTACTTCTTTCGACTCTACTCGTTCACGAACAAAATAACAATCCATTTCTACATGTTTTGTTCTTTCATGGAAAACTGGGTTGTTCGCAATGTGTTTAGCAGCTAGGTTGTCACAAAACAACATGGTTCCCTCTGTGGGGGGTCTCATTGAGTTCTGTTAGCAACGAACGAACCCATAATACTTCGCTAACGGTGGTTGCCATGGCTCTATATTCTGCTTCAGTCGAGGAACGAGAGACAACCGATTGCTTCTTTGATTTCCATGAGATAGGAGCTCCACCAAGAAGTAACAAGTATCCGGTACGTGATCGCTTGGAGAGGGGACATCGAGCCAATCTGCATCGCAATAAGAAACAAGTTTCATGCCTCCTTCTTTTGGTAACAAAATTCCTTGACCGGGTGTTGACTTTAGGTATCTTAGGACACGAGTGTAACAACCCGCACGTTCATGCGTTGTTACTACTCGCCATACTCGTTACGCCTTGCACCAGAGAATCACATCATGATGTAACTATATCGCTTATATCGCCATATCGCAGTATTTTTGCATATCTCACATACTTTATCGCTATAACACATCGCATCGCACACACTAACGCTCACGATGACATTGAGTGAGGACCTATTATACCTCCTCGATAGCCGTGATGCGTCGCAACGCAACGCATATTCGAAATACGCAACTCAACTATTGCAACGCAGACTTTGAAACATGGGCATTTATACGACCCTGTGTGACAAATTATAATAAATATATGAATGTGGGTATGAAAATGTGTGACCAAACTATCGCAACGCTTAACGAATGAAACTAAACATCGAAACGCAAATCACCGGAGACCACCAATCGAATGACCATTCGATCGAGTGGCCATCCGATCGGGTTGCCATCCGATCGGGTTGCCATCCGATATCCGATCGGGTTGCCATCCGATCCATGGCACTCCATCACCTTCTCCCCTCTTCACCTATAAATAGCCCTTGTCACATCACTTGAACAGTGATGTGACAGCTCTCACTCGACCAGCACGCTTTGGGGCTATTTTCCCTCGATTTTTCGCGACTCTTGTAAGTTTTCAACCCAAATCTTGTACTTCTATGATCTACACGCACTCCTTCATCTTTTTGACCTTTGAATCTCAACTTTTAACCGTGAAATCCATGGGTTTGAGGTGTTCTAGAGTGATGTCATCATGGAGTTCTTATGAACTTCAAGGTCTGGCATCATTCCGCCAAGAACAACTTAGATCTGAAGGATTTTCACATGAATAAACAATATTTTCGCATAAGTCTACACATATTCATGGTTAAGACGATTGAGAGATGGTTTTCTAACCTTCTTTCAACTCTTTTACTCTCAATGCGCTCAAGACCGATAGAATCGGAGCTCGTTCCGACCTCCTACTCTTTCTTAGTGATGTGTTGGTCTAAGATCTGAATTCTATCCGAGGGACAACTGATTTCGGGTTAAACATGAGCAACCGTCTCGGACAGTCAACTGATCAGACTAGGGTGATTCTTGTTCGATCGGGTTACTTTGGTCAAGATGGGGTTTCTGTTGTTTAGCACGATATCATACCGTCTCGATCAAAACTGCAAAACTTTCAAAATAATCAAGTGCCAAGACGATTAGAGAGTTGGGACGGATTGTCGTCCTATCGGACTGCCATCCAATCGGATTGCACTTGGTTCCACACTTAAACTTTTTCTTCAACTCACAAGGCTCTGAATGTCGAATGGATTGCCGTCCGATCGCGTTGCCATCCGATCGAACGACCATCCGATCAGCTGACATTTGGAACTTCCAAACTTCAAACATTTTCAATTTTTCAAAGAACAATGGCTTCCAACGGATTGCTATCCGATCGGATTGCCATCCGATCGAGTAACCATCCTACTGTGAACCTGTTATCACTAAGTGGCTTGCCAATCGGATCGCTATCCGATCGAACCGCCGTTCGATCGATCGACCCGAAGGGTAGAGATACTTCTCTGTTTTCAAAGTGCTACAACGAAAACTTCAAAGCCATCATACACAAACACATCCTTACCAATGGATGTCAATCCAATCGAATGGACATCCGATCGGATGACCATCTGAACGGATTGACATCCGATCGAGTGGCCATCTGACACTTGGTTCACCCGTCACCGTTTAACGCACTGTTCAACGCTTACGCTATCAATCTGTAATCAGGCTAATCTCAGACGCGCTCACTTCAATCCAACCAAGTTGTGTTTGCTTGCCGAACACCGACGGTGAGTATACTCGAACCCCTTTTTCTCGCATTTTGGGTGTAACATATGTCTTATCAAATCAATCTAATCAAATGCAGAAACTATTTATCACTTGCGAATGACTGAATTACATATTTACACGTGATGCTAGTTACATATGTGCTAGGACTTTTACTCGCAAGGTCCCGCCTTAACTAGTATAGTACTATAGCACCCGACGGGGTCTAGTTAGGATGAATAGCAATCGCAATCGCAGCTCAAGTGACCTAGCTGGTAGTATCTGTCTGGTGTATCTCGTTTATGTATGTGGTAATTCGCAGCACTTTTTATCTATTTTCGCTATTATCAAAACTTGTATACTCGCCAATACTTTTGTATTGACATTGTTTTAACGTATGTTGCAGGTTTAGATCGCAGTCTACATCAAATCAAGCTAGGAAGTCTAGAAACTCACCTAAAATCTAGGTTGTCGGATTTGTATTGTTCGAAAGAACAGAAAATCTGTGATAACTTATGTGATTGTATTGTTTGTTAGTATGGGATAACAAATGTAATAAATATTGTCGCTATTAGTTGTTATGGATTCTCTTGAACAATCTGATTCGCCTAGTGTCGCGCCCCGATGATTCCGCCATCGGTTGGGGTGTGACAGATTGGTATCAGAACCATAACTATAGGGAATTTTGTAAATTTTGTGACTCGACCTAGTCCGGGTCGATGACTTAGAAATGACCTAGTCTATAGTCTAAGTACCAACGAGCCGACTCGTGCAACCCAGCAGGAATTGCAAGGGCCTACTCGATACTCTCGTTCGAATCCGCTAAAAGTACAACTTCGCGTGAACACCGCATACTACGACTTCACACGAAGAGCCTTTCCTAAGGCTGGAATATTACTCAGCCTATCCTAAGGCCAACGCAATACACACATTTTCGAAAATATTCGCATAACACAACCGAGTGGTCCAGTCGAGATCAGGCGTGAAAACCAAGAACTCTCGATAAGATCGCTCACTCAGCACATTTTTTCTAGCACGAGAACTTTTCATCAAGCTAGGAGTGACATCCATATCTCAACGAAAGTCTCCATTTCAAAATCTAGTGGAACTCCTGAATTTATTCGAAGAGCACAACCACAGCTAGGAGCGAAGTTATTAAGTCAGGGGTGAAACCCGTACCTTAATGAACCGTTCCACTCTATATAAAATGGTTTTCAAAAGCTCTTACCAAGGACTCGACTATAATGACAACTCGAGCCACGTGATGACTAGGAAGACGAATGCCATGAGCTGCATCCCAGTGGAAGCATGAGTCTTCTAGGGCAACGCGCGTGTACGAACTTGTTGAGAATAGTTGGGTTACCTTGGGTAGTCGACGCCTAAACACCCGGGGCACTCTATCTATTTTTCTAGCATATGACTTGCTGATTTTACGCTTTACTAAACTTATTTACGCTTATGTGGCTATGATTTAAAAACTTTACGCTTTATCGATTTCTCGATTTACCGATTTTCGCTCCCTGATTTATAAACGCACAACTTGCACAGCCATTGCAATCTAAAACGAAAACCGAATGTTCGCAACAAAACAAATGTCTAATTACTCGTTTTCGCTCTCGCTCTCGCTCTCTCCCTCTTCATCGCGTCCTCGCGCATTCTACACCGATATGTATGTGTGTAAGTATAAACTGCAAATAACAATATGTACAAAACAAATCAATTGTGTGAGAACTTAGGAATCTCGTGTCTCCTATGTGGCTCCTATGTGAAATCTATTATATTACTCGCAAAAAGTTTTGATCGCGTTCAATCGCATCGCAAAACTCAAAAATCATTATGATCGAATCTCACTCCAAATCTCTCTCTGTCTAGATGTCTTCAAACGACTCTACCTCGAGACAAACAGCTAGGAGAAGTGCCAAACGAAGCGCCGAGAATAGGATTGCCTCGCTTGTGGCTAGGGAAGTGGCCAAGGTCATTCCTCAAATTGTCACTCAAGTGCACTCTCTCAGCAACTCTTGAACCGCGGAAGACACTAAGACGGAAACGTCGCAATCTGCTTTCCTCTACAAACACTTTAAAGCATGTGGCCCGATGGAGTTCATAGGTGAAGGAGGTGTGTCCCGGCTACTCCAGTGGTTTGATTCTATCGAAGTCACCCTTCGTCAGAGTGGGTGTCCCGATGGTTTCCGTACTACTTGCGTTATCGGGGTATTTCAATCGCGAGCGCTCGACTGGTGGACAGCCGAACGTAACAAACGTGGGGTCTCTGCAGCTTATGCTCTCTCTTGGGATGAGCTGAAGGAGCTCATGAAGAAAGAGTATTGCCCTCCCCACGAAGTCTAGAAACTAGAAAACGAATTTTGGGAAATCAAACAAGTCGAAGGTGACAATACTAGCTACACCGCAAGGTTCAAACAGCTTAGCATAATCTTCCCAAGTCAAGTCAATACTTCAGAAAAAGCCATCACGAAGTACATTCGCGGCTTGCCTGAATGTGTGGGCGACTTTTTCGAAGCTGCAAGACCTGCTACCATCAAAGAAACCTACCGCTTAGCCGCGGAACTCAACAACAAACGAGTCTTGGACGGATTTTTCTCCAAGAATCCTGTCAAACAAGCCCATCAAGCAATCGTCATCGATTCTTCCGACGATTCCTCAGACGATTCTACCGACGATCCTTCAAGTGAGTCCTCATACGAATCCTCCGATGACAACGCACTGCCTCAGGAAGCTCAGTCCAGCCACAAACGAAAGACCATGAGCCCAAACTCTTCAACAACTGCACTGTCGCAACCATAACCTCTACAAGCAATCCCAATTCACTCGAAGCACGCCTACAACGGAACTCAACCCCTGTGCCTAACGTGTATGTATCATCACCCGCCAGAAGGTAACTGTCGCTATTGCGCAAATTGCAACTGGTATGGTCATCTTACCCAGCACTGCCGCAAGGGGCCACAAACTTGAGGAATTTCAGCAACAATCACAGTCTTCGCAGAAGTCCTCCACAACAACATTAGTTATGCTTCCAATGTTGTTATAATGATACGATCTTTACCGTTAATTTCTTTTATAAGTTGAACTGGTTCTATTTCTCGACGCAATGTAGACTCTATTTATTTCTCATTTCTCTCGCACTCGCGCACCGACAAATTACTAGCACTATGTACTATATAATGTGTTTTAACCCTACTATGCGTTCTTGGGATAAAATACGATAAAGGGACAAATTAATCACGGGTGCACACGGGATTACTGTGATCAGTGCACGGATATCGTAATGAGTTTCAATGATGCCATAACGTTAAAATCATGGTTGAGCGTGGTGGATACGCCGCTGGTACTTCCTATATATAAGCGTCTTGACCATGTCGACACAGTGCGACACCTATTCACGGGGCAGAGGCGTGTGGTTAAAGCATGGTGGATACGCTGCTGGTACTTCCTATATATAAGTGCTTCGCCATACCAACCAATGTCTTGTGAAGAAAGTGCCATACAAGTTGAACGTTATTAGACCAAGTATACTATTGAATCTATTTTCGACACACTACACTACATCACAAGGCGTAACAATCTCAATCGCAACTCAAAGCGTGTCATCGCTAGACTTTCCATAAGTCAACACGCTCGCAATCGCATTATCGCTGGAATCTATCTCGCAATCTCAATCGCTTATTGTGTGTTACGCAATCTCAATCGCTTATTATGTGTATCGCGATATCTCTTATCGTGAGTATCGCTTTATCGCTTTGTGTATTATTCTATCACTCATCGCGTATCACCTAACGCTTATCGCTACCGCAGTTGCTTACCGTACCTAAGTTATCCATGTTGTGATAGCACACATGACCTCGCTTCACGAGACGAAACTGATAGGGTTAAAACATGGTGGATACTCCGCTGGTACTTCCTATATATAAGTGTTTTAGCCATACCAGCGGACTTTCGTGGAAAAAGGCCATGTGGGGCTTAACATTAGTTAGAATTTGTGGTGTTGTTAAATCTAATCAAATCGCATGTTCTCATTGCTTGCAATGCATCGATCGTCGCTTATCACTCGACGGTTGTCGCTATCGCTTGTCACATATCGCTTTTCTCTTATCGCCGTCGTCTTCGCTTACTATGTTTGTGTTGTGTTATCAGTTATCGCGTACCGCTTATCGCACTCGCTCGTATCGCTGAACTGAGTTCGTAAACGACTTCATCGCTCAGTTTGCTCAATCTTTCTCTTAAACTTGGTCCAACCATTTCTCGCTTGGACCGAGTTATCGAAATCTATCAGTACTATGTCGACACGTATGACACTGCCTCACGGGACGGAAGCCATATGGCTAAAACATGGTAGATACGCCACTGGTACTTCCTATATATAAGTGTTTTAGCCATATTGTCAAACTTTCGTGGGAAAGTGCCATGCGGAACCGACCTTAAAATTTAAACTTTTTGACATTAATAAAACCTTTGTGTAAACAAAGCCTTTTCTTACAAATAAAAACTTTTCTAAATTTAATCTGAACCTTTGTACAAAACGAGATTTTCTAATAACGCTGGCGTAACAATCGACTCAAGTTAACACCGTGTGAAGAGGAAATTCCAAAATCTTTTAGTAACCTAATAAAACTTCTCTCATGGCGCTTGTGTGAACATCGACACAGTTTAACACCACACTGCGGGAAGATTTTCATAAACAAATTTTCTCCAGGCCTTCCAAGTTAATCAACTTTTCAAGGATTCGGAACGTCTTGGAATCGCCTTTTTGTGTGTTATTGTATTTGGTTAGACGGATCGCCTTACTCGTCATTCTCGCTTAGTCTTCGCAATGCGCTCTCGCTTGTCAACTCCCAATCAATCGCCCGCTATCTCATCGCTTTTATCGCTACTCTCACTCACATCAATCCTCGCAACCCTTCTCGTGGATTAATTTCGGGACGAAATTTCCTAAAGCAGGGGAGACTGTAACAACCTGCACGTTCGTGCGTTGTTACTACTCGCCATACTAGTTACGCCTTGCACCAGAGATTCAGAACATGATGTAACTATATCGCTTATATCGCCATATCACAGTATTTTCGCATATCTCGCATACTTTATCGCTATAACACATCGCATCGCACACACTAACGCTCACGATGACGTTGAGTTAGGACCTATTCTACCCTCCTCGATAGACGTGATGCGTCGCAACGCAACGCATATTCGAAATACGCAACTCGACTATCGCAACGCAGACTTTGAAACATGGATATTTATAAGACCCTGCGTGACCAATTATAATAAATATATGAATGTGGGTATGAAAATGTGTAACCAAACTATCGCAATGCTTAACGAATGAAACTAAACATCGAAACGCAAATCGCCAGAGACCACCAATCGAATGACCATTCGATCGAGCGGCCATCCGATCGGGTTGCCATCCGCTCGGGTTGCCATTCGATCGGGTTGCCATCCGATTCATGGCGCTCCATCACCTTCTCCCCTCTTCACCTATAAATATCATTTGTCACATCACTTGAACAGTGATGTGACAGCTCTCACTCGACCAGCACGCTTTGGGGCTATTTTCCCTCGATTTTTCGTGACTCTTGTAAGTTTTCAACCCAAATCTTGTACTTCTATGATCTACATGCACTCCTTCATCTTTTTCACCTTTGAATCTCAACTTTTAACCGTGAAATCCATGGGTTTGAGGTGTTCTAGAGTGATGTCATCATGGAGTTCTTATGAACTTCAAGGTTTGGCTTCATTCCGCCAAGAACAACTTAGATTTGAAGGATTTCCACATGAATAAAAAACATTTTCGCATAAGTCTACACATATTCATGGTTAAGACGATTGAGAGATGGCTTTCTAACCTTCTTTCAACTCTTTTACACTCAATGCGCTCAAGACCGATAGAATTGGAGCTCGTTCCGACCTTCTACTCTTTCTTAGTGATGTGTTGGTCTAAGATCTGAATTCTATCCGAGGGACAACTGATTTCGGGTTAAACATGAGCAACCGTCTCGGACAGTCAAATGATCGGACTAGGGTGATTCCTGTTCGATCGGGTCATTTTGGTCAAGATGGGGTTTCTGTTGTTTAGCACGATATCATACCGTCTCGATCAAAACTGTAAAACTTTCAAATGATCAAGTGCTAAGACAATCAGACAATTGGGACGGATTGCCGTCCGATCGGACTACTATCCGATCAGATTTCCATCCGATCGAACAGCCATCCGATCGGATTGCACTTGGTTCCACACTTAAACTTTTTCTTCAACTCACAAGGCTCTAAATGTCGAATGGATTGTCGTCCGATCGGATTGCCATCCGATCGAACGACCATCCGATCAGCTGACATTTGAAACTTCCAAACTTCAAACATTTACAATTTTTCAAAGAACAATGGCTTCCAACGGATTGCTATCCGATCGGATTGCCATCCAATCGAGTAACCATCCTGTTGTGAACCTGTTCTCACTAAGTGTCTTGCCAATCGGATCGCTATCTGATCGAACCGCCGTTCGATCGATCGACCCGAAGGGTAGAGATACTTCTCTGTTTTCAAAGTGCTACAACGAAAACTTCAAAGCCATCATACACAAACACATCCTTACCAATGGATGTCAATCCAATCGAATGGCCATCCGATCGGATTGCCATCCGATCGAGTGGCCATCCGATCTGATTGCCATCCGATCAGATTACCATCCGACACTTGATTCACCCGTCACCGTTTAACGCACTGTTCAACGCTTACGCTATCAATCTGTAATCAGGCTAATCTCAGACGCGCTCCCTTCAATCCAACCAAGTTGTGTTTGCTTGCCGAACACCGACGGTGAGTATACTCGAACCCCTTTTTCTCGCATTTTGGGTGTAACATACGTCTTATCAAATCAATCTAATCAAATGCTTAAACTATTTATCACTTGCGAATGACTGAATTACATATTTACACGTGATGCTAGTTACATATGTGTTAGGACTTTTACTCGCGAGGTCCCGCCTTAACTAGTATAGTACTATAGCACCCGACGGGGTCTAGTTAGGATGAATAGCAATCGCAATCACAGCTCGAGTGACTTAGCTGGTAGTATCTGTCTTGTATATATGTCTGGTGTATCTCGTTTATATATGTGGTAATTCACAGCACTTTTTATCTATTTTCGCTATTATCAAAAGTTGTATACTCGCCAATACTTTTGTATTGACGTTGTTTTAACGTATGTTGCAGGTTTAGATCGCAGTCTACATCAAATCAAGCTAGGAAGTCTAGAAACTCACCTAAAATCTAGGTTGTCGGATTTGTATTGTTCAAAAGAACAGAAAATCTGTGATAACTTATGTGATTGTATTATTTGTTAGTATGGGATAACAAATGTAATAAATATTGTCGCTATTAGTTGTTATGGATTCTCTTGAGCAATCTGATTCGCCTAGTGCCGCGCCCCGATGATTCCGCCATCGGTTGGGGTGTGACAACGAGTAGCGGCGTCCATATGATTTTGCCGAGGATCAGACACGAATTTACTTAATACGTTGACCGAATACGTGATGTCTGGACGTGTAACTTGTAAATATAGCAACCTCCCAACCAAACGCCTGTATGTATTTGCATCAACCTTTTGCTCCTCCTCTCCTTTGTCAAGTTTAAGATTTTGCTCCATGGGAAACCCACTTGGGCGACATCCTTGTAACCCACTGTCTTTCAAAATGTCAATTGTGTATTTACGCTGGCTAAGGACTAAACCATTCTTTGTGCGAGCCACTTCTATACCCAAAAAATATTTCAAAACACTAAGATCTTTGATGCTAAACTTTTCATGTAGTTGGGACTTGGTGTATTGAATCATGTCCATATTATTTCCGACGATGATCGCATCATCGACATAAATCAAAGCTGCCACAAAACCTTCTCTCGTTTGTACACAAATAAAGAGTAATCAGCTTTAGACTGAGTAAAACCTAGTCCCAACAAAGCACTCGTGAATTTATGATACCAATTACGCGAAGCTTTTTTAAGACCATATAAGGACTTTTTTAGCCGACAAACACGAGTATCATTGTTAGTTGAGAACCCTTGCGAAAGCTTCATGTAGACCTCCTCCTCAAGATCACCATGCAAAAACGCGTTATTGACGTCGAGTTGGTATATGAACCAATCCTTCTTTACTACCAAAGCGAGTAACGTTCGCATTGTCACCAATTTTGCAACTGGGGCAAAAGTGTCGTGATAATCCACACCTTCCATTTGCGTAAAACCCTTTGCTACCAAACGCGCCTTATAGCGGTCAATCTCACCATTTGGTTTATACTTGATCTTGTACACCCATTTGGAATCTATAGCTCTTTTTCCATGAGGTAATTGTTCAAGTGACCATGTTTCATTTTCTTCAAGAGCTTTGATTTCCCTTTTCATAGTCTCTCGCCATCTTTCATCCTGTGATGCCTTGGAAAAAGTTTTCGGCTCATCATGTGACGAGATGGCCGCAAGAAAAGCTTTGTGTTTATTAGAAAATTTGTCATATGAAATATAGTGAGCTAGAGGATGTACCGTAGAGGAAGCCTGATCAGAGTTTGGGTGTGCATGGTTGACAGAAGGGGGGATATTCACTTCGAAGTCCTTAAAACGAGCGGGTTGAGTTCTGGTCCGCTGAGATGTGTGGCCCAAAACACCATGAGTAGGCTGATCGTTGTTGGGCTGTTGATTATTTTCAACTGCATCGGCCTGTGCTGGTGTTTCTGGTGGGCTATGAGGCTCATCGGCCCATTCTGACGGGTTTATGTCGCATATCGTTTCTTGTTCATGGGCCACATTGGAACTACTTTGGACATTCTCATCACTATGATCTTCATCATTCTGTGCCTCATTTAATTTTTTGGTTTCAATGTGACATTCACGTTCAAAATCTTGTTGATATGTGGTGACTATCTCGTTGTCACCTTCATCAACACTTTTCTTTTCATTTGAAAACGGAAATATATTCAAAAATTTCACATCTCTGCTAACAACAAGCTTTCTTTTTTCTAAATCATAGATTTTATAACCCTTTGTGCTAAAAGGATAACCCAAAAACACCCCTGCTTTCCCTCTAGGAGCGAATTTATCTCATTTTGTGTTAGTGTTCCAGAAATGTGCTAAGCATCCCAAAACACGCATGTGATCATAAGTCGGTTCCCTTCCAAACATAATCTCATAAGGCGTTTTGTAACTGATTACTTTGGAAGGTAACCGATTGATGATGTAAGCGGCTGTCAAAACACATTCCCCCAAAATTTTATTGGTAAATTCGCCTTAAACAACAAGGCACATGCTATATCTAAAAGGTGTCTGTGTTTTCTCTCCACCACCCCATTTTGTTGTGGGGTGTGCGGACATGTCGTTTCAAGTAGGATGCCATGGTTATTGTAAAAAGTTTTCATGCGATTGGAGGTAAATTCTCCACCATTATCACATCTGATTCGTTTTATGTCAATTGGGTGTGAACCAAGTTGTAAAAACTAATCAAGCAATCACTTGCCTCATACTTGTGTTTGAGCATGTACACCCACACGGCTCGACTATAGTCATCGACTATGGTGAGGAAAAAACTCCCATGTTCAAGTGAAAAGGTTCTATAACCACCCCAAATATCACAATGAATCAAATCAAAACATTCATTCGTCTTTATTGAACTCGTTTGAAAAGGAAGTCTAGTTAATTTTGCCTTAACCCAAGAATCACAAAAGTCTTCTTTGGAATGAAAGCTAGTAACCTTAAAGAAATAAACATGAGGCATCTTATCATTTGATGGGTGACCAAGTCTTTTGTGCCACTGATCTGAAGTCATTGCTGCCATAGCCTTCCGATCCTTTTGCATGATCCCCATTCTGTAAAGTCCACCAATGCACTTACCCATTCCAATCAAGTTCCTCGTCCTCAAGCCCTACATGACAAAGAAATCCGGAAAAAAAGTGATGGCACATTGTAAGTCTTTCGTTAGTCTACTAACTGACAAGAGATTGCATTTGAAACATAAGTTCACCATTTCCTTTAACAGGAACGACTTCACCATTTGGGATGGTGGCTGGTGTTTTTTTTATTATTTGTGGAGAGGTTCTCAAGATACTCCCGAATATAGGTCATATATTCGGTTGCCCCTGAGTTAACTACCCAGTCACCTTCCTCGCTGAATTTACCTGCCATGTTTGCCTTTGGAGGATTATCCGTTTTCTGATCACCGGTCTTGCTAAAGAGCTTGAGAAACGTGTTATATTGCTCATCGCTTAGCCCTTGTATATTGCACGGGTTTGTCTCGGCCATAGTTGCCTTTGGTTTTGCCATCTCTTTCTTTCCCTTTCCAGGCCACCAATCCAGGTAACCAACTAACTTGAAACACCCGTCCCGAACATGCCCATCTCTTCCACAAAAAGTGTAGTGTCCCACCATATTGTTTTGCCCTGCTTTGTCATTTTTCTGCCAAGGTTTCTTATAGTTTTGGTTGTCACGACTAACCTGCTGAGACGTTTGGAAAGCCGCTGCATCAGGAGTCGCCGCCATCTTCTTTCCAGCGGCAATGTTTCTCTGCTGCTCATCTTCGGCTACCAAATGATAAGCTGTACCGAGGCTTGGAGTGGGTTTTGTAGCAAGTATTTGAGTTCTCATAACAGAAAACTCAGCATCGAGTCCCATCAAGAATTCGTAAAGCCTTTCCTTTTCCTTGAGTTCTGTAATCTTCTTTCCAACATTGCAAGTGCAGCCATCGCATTCGCACCGTGGCGTTGGTAGAACCGAGTTAATTTCATCCCGTAGGCTTCTTAGTTTTGTGAAATATGCTTAAACAGAGACCCCTTCTTGGCGTGTCTGTGTGACTGACTGCTTTAGTTCGTATGCCCTTGGGGCACTTTCTTTCCCGAACCTCTCGTGTATATCCTTCCAAATCTCGAGGGCTG
The DNA here is from genome assembly GCA_030545235.1 of Helianthus tuberosus. Lineage (NCBI taxonomy): Eukaryota > Viridiplantae > Streptophyta > Magnoliopsida > Asterales > Asteraceae > Helianthus > Helianthus tuberosus. The sequence continues at coordinate 154,636,085 of CM060366.1, read as the reverse complement.
TGTTTGCGTATTTTACGCTGCTTCTAATCTCTTTTTCCATTGCACTTGTGAGCCATCCTTTGATCATGGCATCACAACGCATCCACTGCATATACTTGGCATCGTTCTTGTCGGGTTTGAGAAGGGAGCCATCGACAAAACCAATCTTGTTTTTGGCGAACAAAAAATTGGTTATCTCTTGGCTCAAGTCATTAAAGTTGTTGTCAGAAAGGTTTTCGTTTACCTGGAACTGTTTTGGATAGTCAGACGGGTGTAGGTAATACAGAGGATTGGTGTCGATCGTTTCTCCATTGTCTTTGGAGCCTTTGCCTTTCTCTCCGGCCATAAGGAGTCCGCTGTTTATGATCTTAATGTTGTTGTATCTGCTCTGATACCATGAAGAATTTGGTAATCATAGAGATTAATTTTTCTCTCTTAATTTTTATTCATGGCCAAGATCATACTTAAATACAAAAGAAACTTGAAGAACAAGAAAAATCCTAAAACAAAGGAAAAGATGATATATGTAAAATAATAAAAGATCTGGCCAAATATATCACAATATGCGATATATCCAATAAAAAGTGGTCTAAATCACAACGACTAGTGAACCATCCGAGTCCGATGCTCGTACTACTATTAACTTAAACGACGAGTTGGATGAATTGAATTTTGAGGAACCGTAAGAGCTCACGTCCAAAGGGTATGGATAGAAGCAAAGCAGCAGCACGAGCACGAGACACCTCCTCTTCAACGCCATCGGATGACCCATCAAGATTGGATGAGTTCGACGATAGAATCAACCGGCTTCTCTCGATCAAGGAAAAGGAACATGAACTTAAAATGGAGAAACAAATCGAGAAAGATATGAAGTTTCTCGAGAAAGACTTTTAAAACCTACCGGAGGACCTGGTCATTTAAGAGGCTCGTAAGGCAAAAATTTGAGCAAAATATAGGTAGTTTTTTGATAGGGTTTTATTTTTAATTAGGTTGTTTTTTAAGTAACTTTATAGTTTTTTTTTTTAATTTTTAAGTAGTCTTTAATTAATTTTATTGAAATTATGATTTTTTTAAAATTTTTTTAAATAAAAATGGTATATAATTTAAAAAAATAATAGAAAATATAATAAAAACAAATAATTAGGTAATCATGATACGGGCTTTAAACCATTGCATGCAAGTTAAAAGAATGTGCTTTAAAGTCTCCCTCCCCTATATGAGATGACGCCTACGTAGCGTTGACATGGCATAATAAAGCCCCAAGGGCTTTAAACCACACTCACCAGCCTTATGATTGAAAACAATATCATTTAGCGTATTCCAGATGCACCACATAGTGACGAGGATAACCACATGAAAAGCCTTGTTGCCTTGCAAAAACTGAAAAGCCTTGTTGCCTTGCAAAAACTGAAACAGACCCGACAAATCACCCAAACCAAAAGCAAAGAACGGGTATAAGTTACACCATTCAGCAAGTACGGTCCAAACCAAGTGAGCAAAATTACACGAAACGAAAAAGGTGATCACACACTTCTATAAACTCACCACAAAAACTACACATTCTCTAGGGGGCTGGGATGTTTCTACTTACTAAGACAGCCAAGGTTGGAAGCTGATCTTTATCCGCACGCCAAGCTAAAATATCAACTTTCTTAGGTACCCAACCAAAGAAGCACTCAGATGAACCGCAACGGGACATGAAGACACTTTTTGATGCTTCGAATAGTGAACATACCAGATTCATCATGATCCCAGATCCACAAGTCTTCACTACTATAGCCCGTAAACTATGGCGGACCCATGTTTTTTTTTCATTGGGGTCCATTTTTTGTGTAAGAATTTTTCACAACCAAACATTAAAATTTTCGGGTCGGTCATCGTAGTCGGGTTGGGGCTAGGAAATAATGTAGAAGCATTTAGTGGACATGAAACCACCACATCATATGTTGGAAGTTTTATTTGGTAATCAAGTGTTAAATATTATTTGGTAATCAAGTGTTAAATAAAATCAACATTCAGTTTATCATTTTAAAGAAGCAAATTACAGGGTCAATGGGTGGTTGTGCTGTTTTAAAACACTAGTTTAATTTTGATGGGAAAAAATAAACTAAAAAAACAAGACATGTAATACTTGAACTTGGGGTCTATTTGTTGGAACACAAGGGAATTTACACTAATTTATTTTATGGGGTCCTTAAAAAATTTAACATACCATTCTATTATTTTCTAAAAAAAGATTGGGGTCCGTGGACCCAGACCCGGACCATGTAGGTCCGCCCCTGCCGTAAACGGTAAACCCTCCAGACCCAAGTAACAATATTATCTGGTTCAGCTCCAAAACTTCAATATCAGAAGACGGAGACCTGCTCCATTCCCAACTAAACCTAGCAGCCACCACATCTAGGTTCCACCAATCCGTTACAATGGACTCGAGGGAAAATAAATCTAGGAATGAAACTGCAAGCAGACTCGACCCGATCCAAACATCAAGGCAAAAAAAATCCATGTACCACTTCCCAACACACATTTAATGGACTTGCTCAAAACAACACCCACTGATGATGTGCTCTAAAATATACATAATTTTATATAAATAATCCATACATTTTTAAGTAGATTAAGGGTTGTTTTTATTAAATTTTACTCGTATTTGGTTCATATAATGTTTAATGACTTTAAGAAATAAAGAGCTAAATACTAAAGTAGATAAAAAGAAATATTCAGAATCATGGTTAAAGATATATTATGATAGCTTAAGAATTGTTATATTTATGGTGACACATAGTAATCTGAATTAAATAAAACTAGGTTTATTATGGTAGCCGCGTTGCGGCGTACTTCTTTTGTTATTTAGTCTGTGTTTATATGTATTTTGAAATCACTGCGAGCGCCTTGCACACGGAACCACTGACAAAAATTAAAAAAATATAGAAAAAACACTAAAAGAGAACCTGAAGAAAATCAACAAAAAAAGTTATATGGTAATGATGTTCTTATGAAACTCATGGTCAGATATGAGCCAATGGTATTGGGTATCGGTACCGAATTTCCAGAACCGAAATATATTAAGTAACAATTCGGTACCGACTTTTGGCGTTCATGGTACCGGTTCGCCACCGGTTTTACCTTCATACCGTAACCAGCATTTTCGGTACAAGTACCGACTCGGATTTGGTATCGGTTGTCACCGTGCTCATCCCTACCCCTAAAACTAAAATAAATAAATCATTAAAAGTTAAAGAAAACCAACAAAAAGTTGTGCAATAGCGTTATTGTTCGTACAATCGTACGGTACTCGTGATTAACGATGAAACAACGATACCATGTAGCATTAAAACACTATTCATTAACTTTGTTTTTTAATATATAGGTAATATAATAGATATAAAAAAAATGTAAAGAGTGGGACTTGAACCCATCCCCTTTACAAACTAAAACACCACACAAACCACTTTACCAAACATACAAATATGTCATATTAAAGAAACCAAAAGTATATAAACAATAACATCAAAGGATGACACTTACTATTCATTAGCTTTGTCTATTAATATATAGGATAATGGTGGTTTATGAGAATAAAAAGAAAAATGAAAAGTAACTAGTGTTATCAATGTCGCGCGTTGCGCGAATGGCCGTCATGTTTCCGGAAAAGTGTTGGAGCCTTGGCCACCATTGGGAACAACTAAATAACTAAACATAAACAACACAATTACTTGAATCTGGTAATCAAGAACATTAAAAATCAATAGCAGCAACACGATATATTCACAATCTAGCCCGATTACAAACTCCACAAACGGATAACGGACGGCGTCCAGCAAGCAGATGCACTCCACTTACACGCGGTACCGGTCAATCAAACTCAAACTTATCAATATACACAAACCGCCTAACTACAACTATGTCTTGATTAGATAAAGACACATTAGTCGAATTAACCGAGTCACCAAGATTGATAATGTGGTTGTTGGTAGAGATTTAAAAGGGCATGTAAACAAATATAATGCAGTCCTAGCATATAACTACTACCGTTTCTGTAGCAATATTACCAGTCCTAACATACATCTCGAATTAGCTTCTATCACGTGCTTATAAATGATTAATTATGCATTGTAACCTACTACATCTTTATACCTTCTTCTACGAACAAATTATGAAACAGTTTATGCATTTTTTTTAATGGAACATTGTATTCCCATGAGTTCATTGGTAAAATTTATCTTTAGTGGGAGAAAATCCTCAGCATTGTCTATTGTTACTATCTTATTTGTTGCTATCTTTACAAGTTTATGCTAGATGTTTCTTATCTTGGTAGCTTTTTTTTAAAGGAAAACTTCATTTAAACAACATCAACCCGAAACTGGGCGGCCGCACAAGACTATACAATTACAAAATTACACCATTCTTCCCAAGACACTAAACGATGTTTCGACCTATTTTGAACCAAAGATATCCTATAGACATAATATCGCTGAACAACTCTTCCACTTTAACTTTTTTCCCCAAGAAACAAACTCGTTCCTTGTTTTCCACAAGATCCAACACGTTATTATCACAACACCTTGGTAGACTTCCTTTTCCTTTCCTTTTAGACCACAATAGTTGTGTACCTCCAATATGTATCTGAATGTAAAGGCAAAGAGAGAAGGGGTTCTGCACCACCTATTTAACTTCTACCAAAGCACCGTAGAAAGGCCGCAACCCGTAAATAAATGCTCCATCGACTCCGTCTCTGTGTAAAAAAAAAAAGCAATATTCATCGGCTATGTTAATGTTACGCTTCAGCAGCGCTTCCTTGGTTGGAATCCTATCCAATTCAGCCCTCTAAGCGAATAAATTACATTTCAATGGCACCCATTTACACCACTCCCACACATACCTTGAACTATAATCCAAGTTGCTATCAATCAAACGTTTAACTGAGCCGATGCTGAATTCACCACTGTCATCAGCCAACCAACACCAGCTAACATCCTTATCTTGTAAGCAAACCGAGTTCATCAGTGAACAAAGACTGGCCCATTCCGCAAGCTCCACATTGGAAGCCGGTGCCGATCTCCAATTCCAGTCTGCACACGGGGTCCTGGTCGGTCTCACCACACTGTCTCTAACTTTACACCTTTTATTTAATTCCAGATGAAATAAATTAGGATATCACACTTTTAACGGTTCCGAATTTAGCCACGAGTCCAACCAAGAGAAAATATTGGTTCCGTTACCCACCTTCCCTTTCATAAAACTTCTAAAGCTCGCGTTTCTAACCATCGGTCTTGATATAACCTTAGATATGTTCCTCCACACCCCGCCTAGGGCTGCCCTAACCGGAATAAACTCCCATGAAAGTCTGTTGGCATGCAACACCGATATAACCTTAACCCACAAACGATCTTTTTCTGTTTTAAACATCATCCTCATTTCGAGAGAAGAGCATTGTTAATATCACTAAGTCTCCTTAACCCAAGACCCCGACATACTTCGAGATGCGACCCGGTGATGGTCTTAGTGATATTATAATGTAACTTAGATTCTTTGATAATGTAAATTACCAATAAAACCCGTTTAATGAATCAAAGAATAAATTACCAATAAAACCCGTTTAAACCCGTTTATTGGTAATTTATTGGTAATTTACATTATCAAAGAATCAGAGAAGAGCATTGTTAATATCACTAAGTCTCCTAAACAATAAATTACCAATAAAACCCGTTTAATGAATCAAAGAATCTAAGTTCCATTATAATATGCATATTCGCTTAAAATCCTAAACATAGTAGTTGTAGATAACTGAGATGAAAACAATGATAGGGTACTGTAAAAGATAGTAGACGAGGGATCTTTTTCTGTTGGCATGCAACACCGATATAACCTTAAACAATAAATTACCAATAAAACCCGTTTAATGAATCAAAGAATCTATACATACCAAAGTTATATAACTGAGATGAAAACAATGATAGGGTACTGTAACTCATTAGGCTACTGTAAACAACGGTGATGGTCTTGACCAATGGTTAGCCTGTAAAGGGAACATTTAACATTATCAAAGGTCTTAGAGACGACGACGACGCGATGTCAAGTTTTTATTAACAAATGAAAAATGATAATTATACATGTAACAGTGTATACCAGGCAGGAAATATGAGGGATGATGATTTGGATGGAGAGCAAGACTGATGTTTGTAATACAAGGACCGTGTCATTCCTTAGGTGACATCCATTCATATGAGAGACACACACGTGTTTATGTGAAATCCCTGAAATGACCTTCAATTACTGTTCATCGGAGCAACCTCTCAAATACAGCAACCGTAATACTTCAAAAGCAACAAACAAACATCAAAAAATAACTTAAAATTAACACCGAATTACGTAAAAATAAACGCTTACAAGTGTCCAATCTGCAGTGACCCTCTGGGATGGTCCGGTCCGCGATGGTGGATTGACGGTGGTGAACCTATCGTCATTGCCCCTCTCGTTCACGCTCAGCCACTCTCACGCGGATGGCTTCGTGGTATACCCTAACTACGCCATGAGTCGATCGACATAAAAATGGAGAGACGCAGACGAAAAGAGCTTACCTGAATTCTCGCCGGAACTCCGATTCAAGTCTGAACCCTAGAATCCAAAGCGATCACGGTCGCCGTCAACTACCATGGTTGTTTGCTGCGTCGAAACCACCAGACCATCACCACCGGTTTAACCCGAGGGTGGCCGGCTGGAGAACACGGTCGGATCCTCCATCACCGCTCTCTCAAATCTGTCTCTCTCTTACTCCTTTCTCTCTCTCTATCCTAATATTTGATCACCGTAAGAAATAATGGGATGGGAAGCGGTGCAGGTTGGAGAGACACCCACGTGTTTATGTGAAATCTCTGAAATGACCTTCTATTACTGTTCATTCACTTTCTCAATTATCATATAGTAATAGTAATAATTCTATGATACTTTTAGCAACCAACTTTCGTGAAGCAATTAATAAAGGAAAAGAATTTGAAGCTCATAAACCAATTAATTAATTGGGTTTGAATCAACACGTCATAGAGTCAGTCAAATAAAAGAAATATGGGCTGACAATGGGTTGTGGGCTGAAATTAGAAGATTGGGTTACGTGTACAACAAAATTAGAGGAGCCCAAGAGATAATAAGAAGGAAGTCGGTGAGTTTAGGAATTACCAAATTATATAGAATCTTGGGCGACAAATCGGATAGGGGATAACGACTGTTATATACGATCAAGAAGCTGCTCTCGACGCAATTAAAAGGATCTTGAGGACGAATCTAAGAGCAGGAGAAGATTGATTCAAGGGAACGAAAAAATGAAGATTCAGCAAACCGTTAGAGACTTTAGTTTTCGTTTAATTTTGTCAAACATGATTCTTGCTACGGAATATTATTGTTTTGTTAAACCAAACATGTTTCTTAGCTAGTTATCGTTCCACCTAGGTTGTGATGAACTTAGAACCTTTGTTTTGACTTTTATATTTGACTTTTATATTTGACTTTTCGACTATGATGCGTTTTGATTTAAAATAAATTTGATTTGTTGTTGAATATGATCATGTAGGGGTGTTCAGAATTCGTTTCGAATTCGAAAAATTCGAAATTCGTTTAAATTCGATTCGATTATCAAGAATTCGTTTCGATTAAAAGAATTCGAATCCGAATTCGATTCAATTCGAGTCAAGTAAATCGAATACGAATCGAATATGAATTTATAATTTCAAATTCGATTCGATTCGAAATTCGAATAAATATTATACATTATTATTTATTATTTTTATATATAATGCATATATAACTTTTATTAAGCTATACTATAAATTATTTTCAATTTTTTTTCTAAGTATTAAAATGACCCATTACCAATCCCACTACATGGCCCATAAAACCTAAGTAACAAATCTATCAATAGATTTATAACCCTAAAAATATTAACATTTAATGTAGAGTGGTTATTCCCGACTTCTCGTTTTGAATTTTAGACTTATGGTACTTTATTTGGAACTTTTTAATGTGATATCGTGCTTTATGGCTGCTTAAAAATTTATGTTTCATTTTGATAGTTTTTTACATGTTTTTAAAGAATCCGAATTAAATCGAATTTATTCGAATTCGAATTTTTAATCGAATACAAATTGGGTTTTTTATTCGAATACGAATTCGAATCGAATTCGGTAAGTTTTAATCGAATTCGAATCGAATACGAATTCAAGGGAAAATAAAAATTATTCGAATAATTCGAAAATTCGATATTCGATTCGATGAACACCCCTATGATCATGTGTGCTACTTTCTTGCTGTGATTATTTGATTAGGTGTCATTATTGACGTACTTATAAAAAAGAGATTCACCATAGGTACGTTTAAATCAATTGTTGGTTTGTTAATTTGGCAGTTTTCATCCTAACCCTATTATTAGAGATAATATAGGTTAACTAATCAACTAAAATCAATAGCATTAGTATGCATCAAATTTTCTTTTGAATAGAGATATGGTTGGGGATTGCCAGGTCTGTTCAAGGCGTTGTTTGATAGTGTTTGTCTATTTATTCGCGTTTAGTTGTTCCTAGGTATTCGATATATCAAGTTAGGGTTTAGGTTCACAATTAGATAGTGGGTCATTAATACCGATGGTGTTACATGTCCTAATAGTTGTGGGATTCTATATCGATAGGTAGATTCGGTCCATCGTAGCACTTCATTACGTGTTCTGATTGCTCTTCATAGTTTGGTTTCTAGGAACTAGAAAGTGGGGGTTCCACTCTAAGCTGATTAATCATCCCTAGCGGGAGGTTGTTCAGATTAGACATTGGCGCAGGTTACCCCAAACTTTTCGCTCAGTAGTGTAATATATGTGGTTTTCGTGTAGAAATTTTTGGGTATATACGTTTTGCCCCCCCCCCCCCCCCCCCCCCCCCCGCGGTCGGAAATCTCAAGTCTCGCCACTGGGATTAGATATCGAATTTAGTAGATTATCAAAGTCATAAGTCCTTACATGTTCTAAGGGATTCATTGTCTAGGTGGTCTCTCAGTCTGATTGATTTCAACTTCGTGTTTCCAATCATTTGGTTGTGTTGTTTGTCTTAGTTTAAGTTAGGATATTAGTTAATTAATTAAAAACCCTCAATTCAATTTAAAAACCAATTAAGTTATTAGGTGAGTCAGAGTCTAGTTTAGCGTTGATGGTGTATCGTGGGTTCTATATCCGGACTTTATTAGGCTTTGCTACAGTCAATAGGTACACTTGCCTATCCAGTGGTCTAGTATTAGGTGAGTCTAGGTTAAAACTAGTGTGTCTAGATTAGGTTGATTTTATAGACCATATTTTGCGCACCACCCACTTGCTTGAATTCAACTCGAATATTGTATATTTGTTTCCAAGGGCCAGGGTTAGAAACCTTGGCCCGGATGTCCCCCTAATATCTTGAATTATGATGAATAAACCAAATTACATTCCTCCATAAACCATTCCTATCCATTTTAAAGCGGCCACCACCACATAGCAAGCATCGCTTAAAGATAATGCTCCTTCACTTCTCAACCATATCGATCACTCCAACCGGGGCTTTGTATAGAGAAAAGAAATTAGTGGGGAGGGAATTAAGGACAGACTTGATAAGAGTAACCTGACCCCCCACGTGATAAATGTCTAGCTTTCTAAAAGGAAAAAATGGTCTTTAGAAACATCCACAATAGGCTTCCAATTCTTTATTAAGTTCATATTTGTCCCAACAAAAAGCCCCAAATATTTAAAGGGGAAAGAACTCACCTTGCAATGCAAAATCCCAGCTGTGTTCTGAAGCTCAATATCGTTCACACACCCCACAAAAATTGCATTTAGAAAGATTGACTTTGAGCTCGAAAATCAAATAGAAACACCATAGAATTCTACAAAGGTTTAGAGCATTTATGCGAGACCAATCGCAAAGGAAAACAACATCATCTGCATACAAAAGATGGGAAAACATCAGGCCATGTGAATTAAGCCTGATACCTTAAATCAACCTGAGATAATAAGCTTTGGTCATAATCCCCTAGAGACCCTCCATTGCAATAACGAAGAGAAAAGGGGAAAGTGGGTCCCCTTAGCGAAGCCTACGACTACAATTAAACTATTTAGTTAGAGGCCCATTAGTTAGAACTGAGGGTCATGTGGATGACACAACAGCAATGAGAAATTTCCTCTAACAAACGTAAAAATTCATTTGGGCCACAATATAATCTAAAAATACCCAATTAAGCGACTCATAGGCCTTATGTATATCAATTTTAAAAAATATACCATGTTTTCTTGACCATAGTTATCAAATGCGCTAGGTGCACTCTAGGTGCATAGGGCTCGCTTGTCGCTTGTATTGTGTATACGCTCCCCTGCTCCGCTAAACTCTATCTTCACTCATCTTTCCTACTAACCATTCATTGCTATCATCAATATCACTCAATGATATGGGATCATATGCCCCATCCACATCGCGTCTATTCTTTAGCATGTTGTAGTATTTAACATACACGAGATCATGCAGTTTTTGATGCTCTAGACGATTCCTCTTCTTTGAATGGATATGTTAAAGATTTGTATAAATATCAGATAAAATATGTCACGCCCTGTCTTTTGCGGAAGCGTAATTATGTGTGACTTACTTAATATCATTGCATTCAATCATAACAACAACTATATGTTAAAACCATGGATGGTCATCCATTAATTAAGTTTAAAAAAAACATCACAAACATCATTGTTTGTAACATAGACTTCAAATTTAAGTTCTACAAACCATACGAATTGTTTAGAGTTCCCTACGGACTCATCAAAAGACTCTAAATAAAATCAGGCTTTGGTAAATGTGTCTCGTCCAGGAATAAGACACACTAACCAAACCCTAAGACAACGGATAACATCCTTTATTCTTAACGCAACTTGAAACATCCAACGCCCGCCAGATCCACTTTTAATTCCCTGAAATACATGTAGTTTTAAAAACATCAACAAAAGTTGAGCGAGTTCATGTATTTGTTTGTGTGTATAAATGAAACCTTGAAATCATTATATGTATATATGTGTTGTAAATCCTGGTATGAAAGCAAAACAAGGAAACATATCGATTAATGGTTTGCAAGGCCATTAACATGCGTGCAACGGCGTAGGAAGGCTCAAACCTAGCAGATTTTGTACCGGGCCTCCGGCTGTAAGACATAGTCACCTCATGGGCCAAACCCCGGTCCACATGGGTGTGGGCTCGCTACACCCAAATAGATCTATCCCTCATGCCCATCGGTCCTAACACGAGGATTAATGGTCTTAGGAGTGTGCCTACCCATTCACATGATCTACTGTACTTTTCATAGCTAACCATACCAATTGTAATTGTTTGTAATCTTTTCGTAACATGTACTTCACCCCCGAAGTTATAAAACAAAACAATTTAAAGAAAAGGGGGACATGAACTCACTGTCTTGCGTCTTCAACCACCGTAACTCAAGCTCCTTCGGGTAAACACGACTACCTACAACGTACTATGATCTGTTAGACGGGTGGGTAGTGCCTTGACTTGGTATTAATGTCTTTGAGTTACGTTTTTTTTGTGTCTTCAATATTATTCCAAGTTATATAATTATCTGTTAAAATAATTAATATTTTAACTTAAATTATATTTATTAAATTTTGGAATAATTGTTAAAACAATTATTTTAACTTAATATTTCCCAAGTATTTATACTTGTATATCCTTCCTAAGGATGGGTGTATTCGTATTCTTATACTTTTATATTTTTGCCATGTATTAGGGTCATATTCCGGTGTGTATTTTTATGTATGAGCATACGTATTTTTATTGTATTCATTAAGTATTCTTATACTTAATTTCGTATTAATTTTCCGGAATATTATCTTTAATAAAAGTCCACCAATATATATTTCCAAAATATATATTGTAATAAATATTATTTAGAAAAATTATTTATAATTTTTCTTTTGGCAAAAATATTTGTATTTTCTCATAAGTTTCAAAAATAATATATTTTCATGTCTAACTTGGAAAATATATATAAACTCATTTTTCTCCAAAAATGATATATTTCATATTTATTCGAGAAAATATATCTTTCACCTCAAAAATATTGTATTTCGTGTTTGTGTAAGAAAATATATATTTCTTCTAAACATAATATATCTTCTAAAAATTTCAATAAAAATATATATATTCATTCTTGCCAAAAATAATATATTTTTCCTTTGGTGTCCAAAATATTATTTACCAAAATATACTTTGTGAATCAATTTCAGGAATATTTTGTAAGTCTTATTCCATAGTTCGGTTTCACCAATATTTTGTGTATAACTTGTATATTCATATTCTTGGAATTTTGGTAATATTTTGGATTGTGATTCTTGGTATTTCATGTCCACAATCAACAATAAACAACTTTTACTTACCAACCTTGCTACAAACAAGTAATAATCTACTACTTGATGAACTTGAATCTTTGCAAAAATTTGTAGGAACTTACTAGTGTTCTTAGTAAGCCTTTTTACCCTTTAAAGTGTGATTAGTTCTTTAAAAACTTCATTTTTATAGAATATGGATCTTTACAACTTGTGATCATCATTTGTAAAAATGTTTCTTTATGAATTCTTCTTGTTACACAAGTGTTTCTACACTTGTTTAACCACCAAAAATAAGGTTTGTTTATGTAAGAACCAAGATTTAGAAAAACTTATATTTTTAACTTGGTTTCTTTAGAAATCATTCATAAATCTTTAGATCCACAAGTATTACTACTTACTTTGATCATTACTTTTCAAGAAACAACTTTATTCTTTCAAGTTCATGATCTTTGTGCGGATGATCCATGAATCTCTAACATGTTCATCCTCTCATCTTGCTAGATTATGTTTTTAATCATGATCTAGCAAGATCATATGATGATCAACATCAAATACATGTATGAACAACAAACATCAAGCCTAACAACTCATATTTATCAAGATCTCTTCACATTCTAAGCTTATGTTCAAGATTACTTCTTGTGATTCTTAGTGTTTGTTGGTGCATTTATGTCTATCGCCTTCGTCAATTCCGTTCGTAGCAGAAATAGAAGAAGTTTAGTACTTTTATTGTAATATCTTGATAGAAAAGGCAAGGTGGCATATTTTTAAATAAGGGAACCTCCTTATACCTTGGCCTATAAATAGATCTCTTAGGGTTAGAGATTAAGACTTTTGGCCATTAGAAGACTTGGAGCTTAGTGCTTAGAGAGAGAAAGCTTAGAGAGAGAAAGTCTTCATACGTGATTCTCGGTGCTTGTAATCGTCATACTAATCAATAAGAATCACGTTTAAATTGTACAATCTTGTGTTCGGTCACGTTCGTGTACGGATTCCGCACGTCACACGTTCGTTACGCAATCGTTCGGAGTAAAACCGATCCTACAAGTGGTATCAGAGCAGGTGCTCGGTTGCGAAGATCAAACGCACAGAATCGTACAAGATTTGATCAGATTCAGAGCCAAAATCATCCAGATTTGTCAAATTCTTCATATTTTTCTTGTTCTTCACGTTTTTATCTGAGTTTTGTCAATTTGAACAGGTTTTTACGGTCGAAAATTGCTGATTTTCGGATATGTTGTGCGAAATTATCAGATCTACAAGCCTACCAATTTTCAGATCTAAATTCCAAGCCGTTTGAGAGAAATCTGAAATTTTGTGTTCGAAAAAGTTGGGATATGTTTGCTGTTGATGTTGAAGTTCATATGGATGCCAACCGATCGGTCAACATCATCACTTGATCGAACAGCTCTTCGATCGATCAGTTGTTCGTTCCATTACACCACATATTTTTAAGTTGTTGACTTTTGTTGACTACTAACCGATCGAACAGCCTGTTCATTCCAGTGCATCTCTGCAATTCTGTCATTTAAAGTGTTGACTTTGTTGACTGCTGATCGATCGAACAACTGTTCGATCGAACACCTGTCCGTTCCACTGCATTTCATTAAATTTTGACTTTGTTGACCTAACCGATCGGACAGCTAGCCGATCGGCTAGCATCCCAACCGATCGATCAGCATTATGTCAACACTGCTATCTTTCTTAGTCAATATTATTCTGAATTGTCAGTCAACTTTGTCAACATTCATGTGAGTCATTAATTGCATACGGTGTGCATGTGATTTTTATTTGTTGTCATCATATATCACTTTCATTAACAACAATCAACAGTCATCACGTGAATTTCTGAAAAGTCAAGAACCATGTGAATTGTCAGTTTCATTAATAGCTCATGTGAATTTAGTCATTGTTTACAAATTTCATTGCATGTGTGTGTGATCAGTTTGCATGTGTCATATTAAATGATTTGTCGGCCACATAACTGATGTTTGCATGAGAATATAGCTTGAATATCAAAGTTCATTGTTGAGGTGATACAAGTCAAATCACCACCCATTCGACCAGCTTCTTCATTTGATCAAACAGCTTTGTCCCAACCGATCGGCTAGCATTCCCAACCGATCGGCTAGCATCCCCAACCGATCGGCTAGCAATTCCCAACCGAACGGATAGCATTTCCCAGCCGATCGGACAGAAATCCCAGCCGATCGACCAAGAGATTTGTCGTGTAGTGTCTGCCGATCGAACAGAGGGTCGATCGAACAGCTTTCCCGTCCGATCGAACAGCAACTCCAACCGATCGGACAACACTGATTATTTTCACTGTTGACTTTTTTGGATACCCGTTCGATCAAGTTGTTTGATATTTTAAAAACTGATCGTTTGTTTGTCTGTTTATAGCTGATTTCGAGGTAATTCAAGAATATAAAATCATGGCAAGATCTGCTGAACCTATTCCTTGGAAAGACAACAGAACTGAAGAAGAGAAGTATATTTACAGAAAGATGATAGCTCAGAACAAAATGATCAGAATATCTGGTATCTATTCTGAAGCAAAAAGAGCAAATAGATGGGATCCAGACAGAGAATGTTATCTTGACCCCAAGGGAAACATTGCTATTGACCATAACACTCTTGATATGGAAACTATAATCAAAGAAATGAAAAAGGAAGATGATTATTGGCAAAGGAAATGGTGGGGAAACGGAGAAGAGAAAGAAAAAGAAAAAGAAAAAGAGATTGAAGAATCAAAGTAAAATGAAACTTCAAAATATGACGTGGTGTTGGGATTGAACCCTACCAGAGGAATAGATAATGAAAGCCAAAACCGGTTCACAACAGTGGATTCACAATAAGCAGACGTTTACACTAAGCTCTCCCCTTGACAGTGGTTACCTATCTGCTGATACACTCTAAGTACTGCTCAGAAGAACAACTGATGAACCAAACACTGATGAAACAACTAAAGACTGCTAAAAGGCAAACACTGAGCTCTATCTACTGCTGTTTCTTAAGTACTACTGAAGATCCAAGCACTGCTCATTCAAAGACTGATCACCTTTCGAAGAAAGCACTGATGTTCAAACAATCAGTGTTTAGGCTACAACAGTGGAACGTGAACAGTGTTAGACTTGTTTTGTATTTTATTATCAATCAGTTGTTAGACATCAGTAGTTTTGTATAGACCAGTGTTTATAGGTTGTTAGGCTGTTAGATGTCACTATCATGGTGACGTCAGCTGAGATGCCTCAGTGGTTTGGTTTGTCTATAAATGGAACAGTACTCTGTACTGTTACATTTGATCGTTTTGAGTGAGTTCTTCTCCTCAATTCAATCCTTTCATCTTGTGCAACCAACTCTGGAGTATCAGGCTGAGGGGGAGTTTAGTCTGTAAGCTTGCATTGTAACCTTTTGCTTTTAATGTAATCTTTCGACTCTATGAAAAAGCAATTGTTTATCAAACTATATTCTCCTTTGATTGTGTTTACAAAGTTTGTTATTCATTTCCGCTGCACTTAAAACTGCTCATATCTATTTGATTTGTTCAAATCTCACAAACAAGCACAATCAGTAGATCCTCAGATCCTAACAATTGGTATCAGAGCCTGGACAGTCAAATTCGATCTAACAATCAATTTGACATAACAGTTCGGCTCAAAATTCATTGATACTAAGGTTGGTTGTATTTAGTTGAAAAACAGAGTATCGAGTAAATCATGTTCAAAGTGGTTATTCAAAACTCTGTAAATCAACCAAGATGTCATATGACACACAAATTTCACACAACAAGTGAATTCATGCACAAGACACTCATGGTTTCTAGATCTGAAAACAATATCTGTTAAACTATGAGATTATTTCTTATTTTCTAAATTGATTTCAATTGTTGATGTATAATCTGTGATGTTTTCATTAAATACTAAAGTATGAACCTCAAATTAACAAAACCTATGTTCATAAAAACATTGATGTTTTGTTAACATAAAAAGAGGGAAATTAAAACTTTAATTTTTCAGATCTTATGTGTTGAAAACAGGTTGAATTCCTCAAAAGGACAAAATCAACTATGTTAAAATACATTAAGAAAATCAGGAGTCAAAAATGTCCAAATCATAGGTAATGAGAAGGTTGGCATAAGCATGTGCAGAAATGACCAAATCTCTCAAAACATTACTGCAAAATGATTTTGGAACAAGTATTCCTTCAATAAATACCCCTCAGTAAGTATTTCAATACTTATGTTTGGGAAGGGTAAAAAGGGAAGAAGAAAATTAACAAAAGCTCAGAAGTGTGTTTATCTCAAAACTTTTGAAGTCAAAAGAAAAAGAGTATAAACTTAAAACACTCTCGAGTCAAAGTTTAGGGTAATAATGGTCATTAAGCAACTGTGTGCATTCATCTGCTCAGGAAAAGGTTTTGATTCCGGTGAATGAACTCCAAAGAGGACTAGACAAATGCTCAAAAATTCATCCATGTGTTCTCATGTTTGCAATCAACTGACCATTTTCATAAACTTGAGAATGATATTATTACGTATTTTATTGAAAATTTACCAGATCCTTTTGATGCTATTTTCAGAACATCCTTTATCCTTTTTTTTTTAAAAAAAAAAGGATTTCCTCTAAATAACCAGGATATATTATTCATTTTTTAAAAATAATATATTTTGAACTTTTGCTGGTTTTTGTTGGCAATAGTTTAAATTTCCTGTCAAGATATGGTACCTTATTTTTATTGGTATTTTTGTCCTCATAAATGGGTCAAAAGGAAATGGTGCATATGTCAAGGTCATGTCATACTCAGGGTTGTTCTAAACACTAATCAAAGGTTGATTGCTAAACTGTGCTTAAACTACTGGGGCACTCATGTTTTAACTTGGATATTAAACGAAAATGAGTTGTCTTAGTAAAAAGTTCTCATCATCCGGGGTACAAAACCACTGTCAGTAATTCGTAAGAATTTCAAGAGAAAATTTGACATGTGGCAAAACCTTGAATGAAAATATCTGCAAAAAGTTGCTGAATATGAACTCTCAAAACATTACCATTATTTTAACCCTAACCACTGTTTTGCTCAAACGTCTGTTTCCTAATTACTATCCACTGTTGAAAGTCAACCACTGATCCTCATTTTGCTAGGCAAGCACTGATGCTCAAAATCAGTGTCTTATCCACTGATATACTATCCGCTGATAGTAAAAATCTTCCACTGTTTTCACTTTATTACCGTTGTAACTACTGATGCTTGGTACATCAATGGTTCCTAAAACAACTATTCTCCACCCTTCATCCATTTCATCAGTGTTTGACACGTGGTCAGTTCTTAGCCTTCAGATCAAAATAACCGCTGCCACATCAGCGATCATTTTTTTTCCTAAATAAAACCCTGATCAAAACCCCAAACAGGGTTTTACACTGTCGAATTGAATTCCAAAGTTCTCTTCTCAAAGCAGTTTCCAACCTTTCTTCCCAAAATCACTCTCCGATTCTTCTTCATCAAAATGATGAAGTCAAAATCAAAATCAAAATCTACACCAAAATCACCATCATCTTCAAAAGAGGTCGCTCAAACGGCCGAAGAATCCATCGAGATACCATACAAATCTCCTCATAATTATCTGGGTTTGCTCACAAAACCTACCGATAACCACACTTTCGACTCCATCATTGATACATTATCTGCATCAAAGTACAAAACTTTGTTGACAGCAGATGCTCCCATTTATCTACAAACCCAGAGAGAGTTCTGGAAAAAGGCGACTCTTGAAAAACAAGACGATAAAGTCATTGCCATCAACTCCTCGATACAGGGTAAGGTGATTCAAATCACTCCGCAAACAATCTCAGAAGTCTTCAAACTCGATGATCAGAATGGTAAAACTTCCTTTGACAAAACGAGTTAAAAGCTGATTTCTTGAAAAGGGGATATGCAGAACAATCAAAGGTAGATACCTTACAAAAAGGTTATTTTCCATCTGCACCCAGATTTTTATTCCACACACTTTTAAGTTGTGTTTCAAATAAAACAACAGCGTTT
Organism: Helianthus tuberosus; assembly: GCA_030545235.1. Lineage (NCBI taxonomy): Eukaryota > Viridiplantae > Streptophyta > Magnoliopsida > Asterales > Asteraceae > Helianthus > Helianthus tuberosus. Next base: position 154,617,679 of record CM060366.1, on the reverse strand, counting down.
AACGAAATACCATTGAAGATTCAATGCCTGGGCTATGCTATTTTAAACAATAAAGATTACAACTACTCCTAGGAGATCTTCAATGACATGGTAAAGAATGTTGACAGCAAATCATTTCTTCTTTTTCCAAGATTTCTGAGCTATTACTTTAAACAAAAATTTGAAAAAGAGGATGAAAATTTGCGCAAACAAGGTGTCCATTTTCAAATAAAAGGCTTAACAAAAGAAACATTTTCAAGAATGATGGCACCAATAAAAACAAAAGTAGAGGTGTCTGAGCAGATTTCAGCAGTTACCACTGCTCCTCAGACATCTGCTGTTGAGCCCACTGCTCCAGGTGATCAGAGCAGCACTACTACTGCTTTGAAACCCACACCTGACATTACCAAAAAGACCAAAAGAAAAACATCCAGAAAACCCACCAAACCCAAAACAAAGGCAACTCTGGAAGATGAGATCCCAGAGCAACTGCCAGTGACAAAACAAATGTCACCACAAACCACTGCTGCTACTTCCTCACAGCAGTTGGAAGAAAGATCTCAACCATTGCCTAAAACTCCTCCTGCATCCTCATAAAAGGATCAGGTTGTAATCACAGGGACACCAAATTATGAAGCTCTGGATCCACTTGGCTCTATCTTCCACAGTCCTGATCCCAAGGACATGTCTCTTTCAACTCCCATACCCTCACCAATCATACTACCACAATCAATAATACCCCTGTTGCATGCGGTTGATATTGTACAGACACAAACCAGTTCCTCTCTATCACCTATCACTGAGAGTATACCCCCACAAGTGACTGGGTCTGATGCTTATACCTCTGCTATCCCAGCAACAGTTGAGGATGTAACACTGCAGGAGTTACAAGTAACTCATGTCAGTAGTTCAAGTGGAGCAGCAACTACAGCTGATGGATCAACAGATCTTCAGTTGGACAGTTGTTTCATTAGTAAGACTCCCTTGAAGGCAATTTCTTCTATAGCACCATTGATAACCACTAGTGAGCCTATTTTGACCACTAGTAACATCAAAGGATTATCAAGTGCTGAAGAAAGAAGTCCCCAGTACCAAGAACAAGGGGCATCAATGGGTGATTTTTGGGACTCAGTTCCTAAGACACACATTGATACAACCACTACTGGTGGGGATTCAGATGATCCTACTAAAGTAGGTGATGATTCAAAATATCAGGAATTGACGGACAGAGTTGACAAACTTGAAGATTCAGTTGCTGAAATTAAAGATATGGTGCAAGAGATTTTAAAAGCTCAAAAAGCACAAGTCACTGCTGTTCCTGCTCAAGCACCTGTACAACATGCATTTGCTGAAAATGAGCTTTGGAATATTTTTCAACCCATGCTTGAAAAACAGAGACAAATGGCTGATCAAAAGCATGCTGTTCATGTACAAATGCTGACAAACATGGTGGAATCTAGATTCAAAGATACTCAAGCAGATATCAAGGCTATAAAGGCCAGCATACAAAAGACTGCCCATGGTGGAAAAGTTCCCTCTTCCATCCTCTTCATGGATAAACCCCTTGCAGATAATGCCAAAAAGAGGGAGAAAATCGAGTTGAAGAAGAAAGGAATAGAAGATGGGCTGTATATTGAACCAGAACTAGAAAAACAGCCATCCAAACCATCTCAAACCACAAAATCTCACATTTCCATTCAAACAGCTGATACACCAGTAGTTACAAAAACTGCTATTAGTAGCCAAACAGCTGCCATTTCTTCAACACACACCACTCCATCACACACCACCAAAACCACTGCCCTCACATCATCATCATTACCTCCTGTTATAAAACAAAAGACAACAGATGTTACAACATCTGCTGTAATGACAACAGTAGTTGGAACACCAGTTGTTTCAACCACTGTTAGTCAATCACAGTCACAAACCACTGTCATTCATATCACAACCACTGAGCCACATAAGACATCATCAGCCTTTCCTACAATAAAAAGGAGAAGGATTATCATATCTGATGATTCACCACCATCATCACCATCATCAAAAACTATCTCACCACCTCCATCTCCTGCTCAAAAGCATAAGACATATGCTGACATATCAGCAGTTGTAATGACAACAGCAGTTGAAACACCAGTTATTTCAACAGCTGTTAGTCAGTCATCTTCCACTATTTCCACCAGTCTCACATCACAACCAGCAAAGCTCTACACCAGAAAAAGAAAACTTACTCAACCAGACGAGGACAAAAAATGATCCCACTGCTGCAAAATATCCATTGGAACTAGAAGCTATAAAAAATGAGATGAGGCAGTTCTACACTGATGATGATCCTTCAAACAGAAGATTTCCTTCACTCGTTGGCTTCATGATTCCAGAGGATATGGATGAGTATCTTCAGCTCAAAACAAGACAAGCTAAGATAATAGCAAAAGTTGAGTGTAAAGGTCAAAGTGATGAAGCCATTGCTGAAAGATTGGAACTTCTGCTCACAAAAGTTAATCTAATAAAAGATTTTGCACATGAGCTGAGCAAAGAAAAGGCAGAACAACGAAAAGAGATGAGAAGAAAACTTCTTGCATACATAATGCAAGAAAAATTTTATCCAGCTAAAGAAAACCAATTTGATGAATGGCCAATAATGCTTTTAAAGCATGAAGCTGATAGGATTGATAGAATCAAGAAAGATCCTAAAAAGAAGAAAAATGCTCCAAATTGGAGCAAATACAAAAAGTTCATCACTGACCTAACAGCTGAGTATAAAAGGAAGAAACAGGAGTTGGTGGATGCAAAAGTGGACACTGTAAATGCCATATCAAAATGGTCAAAGCAGCAAACTGATGAAGCCTATGAAAGGCTGAAGAAAAGGAAGATAACTGTTTCAGGCACTTCAAAGAAGCATGAACAAATGATGAAGCTTGAACAGAAGATAGGAAACCTCAAAACACTGTTTCGGTCTACTTTTATGACAAACCAAGAAGAAGGAGAATAGCTGACCAGTGAAGAGGTAAAGGAAAAGGAAGTTGAGTACTTCAAAGAAACCATCAAGAAAATGGGTCTAAAAGAAGAGAACTTGGAAAAACTTCAAAACCTTTTTAAGAAGGTGTTAACTAAACCTGCATCACCATCTGCTTCAGAAGTTTCAGACATTGAGCCAGATCAACAAAAGAGACAGGAGCAAATAGAAAAAGAAACTGCAGAAGACATAGCTGCAGCTAACAATGTTATTGAAATGGCCTTCAAAAGAATGTCTGAAAGTCTGCAAGTTTTCTCAAGGCCAATATCTCAAAGCTCATCTTCAAATAAATCTCTCCCAAGAAACCCATTGGGTTTAAAAGTACTAAAGTGGATGTCTGATCAAAAGACCCACGTATTGACCCTGGTCAGATCCAATGGCGAAGTGAAGTACATATCAAGGAAAGAAACACTAGGCCTTAGTGTTGAAGATTTGCAGGATCTCCTTGAACTTGCACTGTGCCGGGATGAAGATGACACAAGTTCCAAAGAATTTGAAGAAGAATTCAAAAGAAAAGCAAGGGAACTTCTGATGAGTAATAAAGATCCAGAATAATAAAGGGTTTTGGCATTATCTGTTCCAGGGGGAGATTGTTGGGATTGAACCCTACCAGAGGAACAGATAATGAAAGCCAAAACCGGTTCACAACAGTGGATTCACAATAAGCAGATGTTTACACTAAGCTCTCCCCTTGACAGTGGTTACCTATCTGCTGATACACTCTAAGTACTGCTCAGAAGAACAACTGATGAACCAAACACTGATGAAACAACTAAAGACTGCTAAAAGGCAAACACTGAGCTCTATCTACTACTGTTTCTTAAGTACTGCTGAAGATCCAAGCACTGCTCATTCAAAGACTGATCACCTTTTGAAGAAAGCACTGATGTTCAAACAATCAGTGTTTAGGCTACAACAGTGGAACGTGAACAGTGTTAGACTTGTTTTGTATTTTATTATCAATCAGTTGTTAGACATCAGTAGTTTTGTATAGACCAGTGTTTATAGGTTGTTAGGCTGTTAGATGTCACTATCATGGTGACGTCAGCTGAGATGCCTCAGTGGTTTGGTTTGTCTATAAATGGAACAGTACTCTGTACTGTTACATTTGATCGTTTTGAGTGAGTTCTTCTCCTCAATTCAATCCTTTCATCTTGTGCAACCAACTCTGGAGTATCAGGCTGAGGGGGAGTTTAGTCTGTAAGCTTGCATTGTAACCTTTTGCTTTTAATGTAATCTTTCGACTCTATGAAAAAGCAATTGTTTATCAAACTATATTCTCCTTTGATTGTGTTTACAAAGTTTGTTATTCATTTCCGCTGCACTTAAAACTGCTCATATCTATTTGATTTGTTCAAATCTCACAAACAAGCACAATCAGTAGATCCTCAGATCCTAACACGTGGTGTGCTCAAAATGCGAAAAATCCGAAGCAAAAAATGTCAATCTCTTGAAAGATGTGGAGAATTTGACATTGGAAAACAAAGCTTTGAAAGACGAGAAGAAAGCTGATAATGAACAGATTCTGGAGTTACGCTTGAATTGTGAAAAACTGAGATCTGAAAATGACAAACTTTTGAAGAATGTTGAGAGTTTGTCATTAGAAAACAAAAATTTTAAAGAAAAAGAAAAAGATTTTGAAAATGAAAAATTAAAGATTGAAAAAGATTTTCAAAGTCAAATAAAGGTTTTAGAAGATGAAAAATCTGTTATTTTTAAAAATAATCTTGAAAAACAAATTGAGATAAATTCTCATCTTGAAAAAATCATTCAGCTTGAAAAAGAAGCTGAAAGTGCTAGAAATAGAGTCAATGACTTAGAAAATCAATTGAAAGGTTTTGTGAATGTTTCATTAGTACCAGATCCTATATGTCCAAAACCGATCAATTCAGTTCCAATAAGTGACAATGTCACAAATTTTGACAAAGTCAAAATTGAAGATTGTGATGACAAAACTGATGATGAAAATGAGAAAAATGAGAAAAGAAAAATATTTTTAGAATTAAAAGAAAAATTTAAAAATACTGTTTTACATTCTACTGAAATAGGTGAGTGCTCAAAGCAAAAACCTGTTAAGAAGAATGTAGAACAAAAACAAAAGGTTAAAAATACTGTTTTACATTCTACTGAAATAGGTGAATGCTCAAAGCAAAAACTTGTTAAGAAGAATGTAGAACAAAAACAAAAAGTTAAAAATTTGAAAAATTTTCAAAAAAAAAAAATAAAAGCTCATCAGTTCAGTCATCCAATCATTATGAAAAATCGCAAAAATTTCAAAATCAAAACTCACAAAAAGTTGGTAATAAGTGGTACAGGTTTGACCACAGTGCTCAAAAGCCAAATTCAGCTTACAAGAGAAGATGGGATGAATATTCTTCAAAGCCAAATCAAGGATACAAGAAAAGGCATGATTACCATAAGGCAAATCAATGTTATGATCTTAGTGTGTGGTATAAAAGTGGTGAAAGGTATGATAACAGAGTGTGTTACACTTGTGGCTATCAAGGACACATTGTTGTTAACTGCCAAAGCCAGAGATTCGAAACAAGAAGATGCTTTGAATGCAATATCAAAGGTCACATTGCCAGAGATTGCCCAATGAGATCAAAGGGAAGATCGAGGGCTGATTCTCAGAAATTGCCCAATGAACCGAAAGTGAAGCTTTCACAGGGGCAGAAAGACAGACTGAGGAAGAAGAGAAAGAAGGCAAGAGAATACTTGGAGAAAATTTTGTCCTCGGATACAACAAGAAAATCAGATAAAAGCTCTGATAAATCGTCTTACTCTCCAAAGAATGACAAATCAAGCAAAACGAATTCATCAGATACAAATCTGAGGACAGAATGGAGTGTTAAGAAAGAAAAAGTTCTTGGCAATGAATTTGTTTCTTCGGAAACAAAGGAGCCACGTGTTGGCAATGAATCTGACTCTTCAAAGTCAGACAAGCCACATTCAGGCAATGATTCTGGTTTGTCAAAACCAGAAGAGCCATCTGTTGAGGTAAAAATTGTTAAACCCAAGGCTGGTCAGGCTTGGGTGAATTTGTTTAAATGAAAAACCTGACTTGCCGGAGTTCTCAGGTTGGTAAGTGTGGAACAGGAATCGGCATATTTCTTGAGAAATTCACATGTTGGTAACTGTGATATTTCGAATCACAAAAGACTAATCAAGGACATTAAGTTGTAGTTGATTTATCTTTCTGATAAGTGGATAAAGGTAAACAATGTGATGAAACCCCGAGTTTGTAAAAAGACAAACAAAACTAATTTTCCGGAAAAACCATTTTTGATTAAAACAAACTTAAGTGTTTTGAAATCTAAATGGGAAAATAGTTTGTTGTCAGGGGGAGTTCTGATTGTTAAGCCGAGTGAATGGCGAATTGAAGCGATTTGATATCGGTTGTAAATTTAAAAAAAATATATTAGAAAATTTGAAAATGCCAAAAACATTGAAAAAAAAATGAGTTTTGGTGTATAAAAGAGGAAATGATAGTACATCAGTGGACGATCACAGTATGCTAAAGAAATGGAAAGTTAAAAAGTGATAAACGGTCTCACTGATGATATGCCAGTAGGTTTTTGCACATTTAGTAGATTGTGACAAGATATAAACCTAAATTCAAACTTGCTTATATCGTGGATAACATCTCTCGGATATATGGGTAACCCCCGAAATCTTGTTTGAAAGATTCCTTTTTCTGATATACTAGGTTTTTATACCCAGTGATATCTGGGGTATTATTCCAGGACTTCTGCTGAATGGAAGTTCTGACCTAGTCCTCGAATAATACTTTCCGCAATGCTTGAAACATAGCATCACCCTTAGCATAAATGATAAGACAATAAAATTGCTTAGCAATTCTGTTGTAAAAAAGATCCTCTAAAGGGGACACACCCAAAAGTTGAGTCATGATCTCTCTGCTGAACGGTAGTTCTGACCTGAGCTCTCATGATTCTTCATAATTTATTAACCCCTTACAGATATCATTTGTGTTATAATTACCTTTAAGACTGAATATTGGGATCTGGATACGGGAGTATATTCTGAGGTGGGACACGCGATTAAGTTTAAGTATCTAAGACATTAAACTCGTATCTCGAAGCAGTTGAACTTTGTGTGAAAATTTAAGTGGACTAGTATACTGACAATCTATGTGAATCGTTTAGAACTAAAATGATTAAAGCTTAACGGTGCTAGTGATTTGTCTCATAAACTGATATGATCCTCTTACACAATCTCACAAAAAAATATTGTCTGTATATATTTCTTTACTGTATTTCTTTAAAATCAAAAATCCAAAAATATTGTGTTTTAGCTTAAATTTTGAAAAATACAAAAAGATTTTCGACAACTGATGTTGAAGAGCTGATATTCAAAGTTCAAAGTGCTAAACATGATGAATTGGATTGGGAAAGTTTGTTGAAAACATTGAATGTTATACACAAATGTTTTGAAAGATTGTGGGTTTAGTTAATCAAGGTCATTCACTTGAACTTGATGTAACTATTTTTATTGATAAAAGAATGATTTCTACCAGTAAGTTTCTTAAAACTAAATGTTATAAATTTGTGAAACTTATGTTGAGGTAGAGGATATGCAGGTTAACCAGGTTTCAAATCCTGAGCAGATGCATAATAGAGCTGGGAATTGATCCTGAACTTGTGAACCAGTGAAAGCCAGACTACGGTCCTGACAGCCAAATCTAAAGGGGAGTCTGAAGACGAGCTCAACGCAAGAGGAAGCGTGGATTCAAGAAGCCAGGAAACTATCCTGAAGGAGCTTGTATACGGAAAGCCAGGTGTCGATCCCAAAGCACGGAAGCTTGACGAAAGGGGGAGCCTGAAGAAAGAGTTTGCTGAAAGGGGGAGCTGAAGCTAAAGACAGATCCACCGGGATTCTGTTCGAGAAATAGGGAGTCTGTGTTTGCTGAATACGTCAAACTTTCAAGAAGACTCAAGAAAGAGAGAGAAAGAAAAGTCGCTACGAGTTTGACTACGGATTGACTGCGGCAATATCCAAGGGGGAGTCTGTTGGTGCATTTATATCTATCGCCTTCGTCAATTCCGTTCATAGCAGAAATAGAAGAAGTTTAGTACTTTTATTGTAATATCTTGATAGAAAAGGCAAGGTGGCATATTTGTAAATAAGGAGAACCTCCTTATACCTTGGCCTATAAATAGATCTCTTAGGGTTAGAGATTAAGACTTTTGGCCATTAGAAGACTTGGAGCTTAGTGCTTAGAGAGAGAAAGCTTAGAGAAAGAAAGTCTTCATACGTGATTCTCGGTGCTTGTAATCGTCATACTAATCAATAAGAATCACGTTTAAATTGTACGATCTTGTGTTCGGTCATGTTCGTGTACGGATTCCGCACGTCACACGTTCGTTACGCAATCGTTCGAAGTAAAACCGGTCCTACAGTGTTCTTCAAGATTATGAGTATGATTCTTCTTTTAACCACTTAAAATGGAAGTAAAATAGCAAGATCAAGGTTCTTACCACTAGCACAAGGCTAGGGATGATCAAGAGAAGTTATGAGATGGATAAAAGCAAATGAAAGAGGTCCTTCAACTTCTACAAGCTCCTAGCTCCTTTGTATGTCTTCTAACACCCTTGTAAGTATGTGGATTGAATGGAAGTGAAGTGATGATGATGGTATAGTGGTGGTGGTTCTCAGCTGAGACCAAGAAGAGAGGAGAGGGAGAGAGTGAAGGTGTGAAGTGATGAAACATAGAATGAGGGTTATGGTCTTCCAAGTTTACTTATAACTCATATTATAACTTTAACTCTTGTATAATATGTTACTAAAGATTGCAACATGATCTATTATTTAATTGAACAAAAATCAACTAAGTGGGGGCCATGTTGGCCGTAAATAGGTGGGGGGGGGGGGTAAGTAGATTAGGCTTGTAACTAAGTTAGTTTGTTTAGGTTAAAAATCAAGTATCTAGTTAGTTATTCTAGTAACTAGATATTTATGATGTGTTATGATGCTCGGGGACCATAACTAGCTTGGTAATGTTAAAACAGTGCTTCTAGTGCAAATTTGATGTTTCGGGTAGTGTTCGGTTGGTTACTGGTTCGTTAAAGTGCTAAACTTTGCAGTTTAGTGTGCTTTATGTACCCTTTTGTGACACTTTTGATTCCCGACACTTAGGAAAGCATTCAGGACCATTTAACCATATTTCTACATAAAATTAGATTGTTAAAATGCTGATTATTGCTGAATTTTACTGAATTCAGCACCTTTTGTGAGTTTTAGGCACTCTTCGACACTTAAACTATCACTTAGAAAGGCAGTTTTGTGATCCTTACTTTCCTACACACTATACTAGTGTCATACTTGGTTTCTGGCCCATTCTGTGTCTCATCACAATGTCTGCCTATGTACTGAGTTCTGTCAGCATTTTCCTGATTTATCTAATAACTGTGCTAACTGCGTCTAGTGCATCATTTGAGTCAAATAAGCTTTCATGCAATAATGGTATGTCATTAAGCAATATATGATGCACATGTATGCAGATGGCAATAATCAGTAAGTAGTTAATTGTAATTCAGCACAGTCATTATGTACTAATCATGGTTTAATAATTGTACGGATACCTGAAATTCGACAGTTGTCATATTCTCCCCCTGTTAAGAAAATTCCGTCCCGAAATTTTAAGCTTTACTACTAGTTGAAGGGGAGTTGGGGAACAAATGCGGATATTTAGCTTTCATGCAGTCCTCACGCTCCCAAGTAAACTCCGGGCCGTGACGAGCGTTCCATCGAACCTTGACGAGTTTAACACTATTCCTCCGAGTCTTGTTAACTTTCCAGTTAGTAACCTCAACGGGTTCTTCGGTAAAGTGGAGTGTGTCGTCAATGTGAACTTCGTCAGCAGGAATGACCACTGTTTCTTGTGTTGGACTCTTCTTTAGATTAGATACATGGAATGTATCATGAACACCGTTAAGTTCTGCTGGTAGTTCCAACTTGTATGCTACAGAGCCAATCCTTTCCAGGATTTTGAACGGTCCGATAAATCATGGGTTTAATTTACCACGCTTCCCAAAGCGTGCTACACATTTCCAAGGTGAGACTTTTAACAAAACCATATCTCCCACTTCGAATTCCAAAGGTTTCCTTCTTTTGTCCGCATAGATCTTTTGTCGATCACAAGCCGCCTTAATGCGCTCTCGGATCTGTATGGTCTTATCTGTCGTCTCTTGGACCAATTCAGGACCAACCAGCTGTCTATCACCTGCATCTGCCCAGCATAGCGGTGATCGACACTTTCGTCTGTAGAGAGCCTCGAACGGTGCAGCTTGAATGCTTGTATGGTAGCTGTTGTTATAGGAAAACTCTACCAAAGGCAGGTGAGTATCCCAACTGCCACCCAAGTCCATTACACAAGCTCGTAACATATCTTCAAGCGTCTGAATCGTTCTCTCACTTTGACCGTCCGTCTGTGGATGAAATGCGGTGCTCAGATTCAACTGTTAACCGAACGCTTCTTGGAAAGATTGCCAAATCCTTGACACAAATCTCCCATCTCTATCAGATATAATCGAGATAGGCACTCCATGACGTGCAACTATCTCCCTTAGGTACAGCTCAGCTAGCTTACCTGTGTTATCCTTCTCTCTAATTGGCAAAAAGTGTGCAGATTTTTTCAGACGGTCTACGATTACCCAAATCATATCATGACCTCTGGGGGCCTTTGGCAACTTCGTTATAAAATCCATCGAGATATGCTCCCAATTCCACATGGGTATCTCAGGTTGCTGTAGGAGACCTGAAGGCTTCTGATACTCGGCCTTCACCTTGGCGCAAGTCAAACATTTTCCAACATAAGTTGCAACATCACCTTTCAGTCTCGGCCACCATTAGAAATCTTTCAAATCTTGGTACATCTTATCCGATCCTGGGTGGATCGAGTACCTTGATTTATGAGCTTCATCAAAGATCACATCTCTAAGACCACCAAAGAGGGGAACCCAAATTCGTCCCATGAAATACAAGGTTCCTTCCCCATTGGTACCAACTGGTTCTCCATCCCACGGAGATATTCATCCTTCAAGTTTTCCTTCTTGAGAGCTTCTCTTTGTGTAGCACAAATGCGCAACGAGAGGTCTGTTTGAATGATCATCTCCAAAGCCCTAACCCTTATGGGCTTAATCCTCTCTTTTCGACTCAAGGCGTCTGTCACCACATTTGCCTTTCCTGGGTGATATTTGATTTCACAATCATAGTCGTTTAACAACTCAACCCATCGTCGCTGTCTCATGTTAAGCTCTTTCTGGTCGAATATGTGCTGTAGGCTCTTGTGATCTGTAAAGATCGTGCGTCGGGTGCCATACAAATAATGTCTCCAGATCTTCAAAGCAAACACCACTGCGCCTAATTCCAAATCATGTGTGGTGTAATTTTTCTCATGAACTTTTAACTGGCGCGAAGCATTAGCGACAACCTTCTATCGCTGCATCAGCACACAGCCCAATCCCTGACGCGAGGCGTCAAAGTATACCACGAAGTCATCGGTGCCTTCGGGTAGGGATAATATAGGGGCATCGCAAAGCTTGTTCTTGAGCAACTGAAAAGATTCCTCTTGTTTATCTCCCCATTCATACTTCTTGTCCTTTTGAGTAAGGGAGGTCAGCGGTTGAGCGATTTTCAAAAAATCCTCAATGAATCGGCGATAATACCCTACTAAACCTAGAAACTGTCGGATCTCGGTCGGCGTCTTTGGGGTTTCCCAATTCTTAATCGCCTCGATCTTGGTGGGATCCACATGGATTCCATCTTCATTCACTACATGACCAAGGAATTGTACCTCACGCAACCAAAATTCGCACTTCGAGAACTTAGCATATAGTTTCTCCTTCTTGAGCAGCTCTAAAATGGCTCTAAGGTGTTGCTCATGCTCTTCCTTCGTCCCTGAATAGATCAAAATATCATCGATAAATACAATCACGAATTTATCGAGATATGGCTTGCAAACTCGGTTCATCAGATCCATAAATACTGCCGGCGCGTTTGTCAATCCAAACAGCATTACTAGAAACTCGTAATGTCCGTAACGAGTTCTGAAGCAGTCTTTGGTATACTCTCTTCTTGAATTCACAGCTGGTGATAACCTGATCGAAGATCGATCTTGGAGTAGTAACTTGAACCTTGAAGTTGATCGAATAAACCATCAATCCTCGGTAAGGGATACCGATTCTTGATGGTCAACTTGTTCAACTCTCGATAGTCAATACACATACGAAAACTACCGTCCTTCTTTTTGACAAACAGAACTGGAGCTCCCCATGGCGAGAAGCTTGGTCTAATAAATCCCTTGTCCAAAAGCTCTTGAAGCTGCGTCGACAATTCTTGCATTTCTGATGGCGCAAGTCGATAAGGTGCCTTAGCTACAAGCGCGGCACCTGGAACTAAATTAATGTGGAATTCGACTTGCCGTTGCGGCGGAAATCCTGGCAAGTCTTCGGGGAAGACTTCGGGATATTCCCTTACCACAGGGATATTTTCCAGCTTTGGCTCTTCGGCTTCTTTATCAACAATGTGAGCCAAAAAGGCAACACATCCTTTTTGCAAAAAGTTTCGGGTCTTCAAACAACTGATAATCCTTAGAGGCGTATCGTGTTTCTCTCCGTGCACTACAATCGTCTCTCCATTCATCATCGGGATTCAGATGATCTTCTCATGACATACCATCTCAGCTCGGTTACTTGATAACCAATCCATTCCGACTACTACATCAAAACTTCCCAACTTGACTGGCAGAAGATCAAGCGTAAACTCATGCTCTCCCAGCTCTATTACACAGCCTCTAATCACTTCGCTTGCCTCTACTAGCTTCCCATTAGCTAGTTCTATCGAATACGGGATATCTAACTTACTGGCAACCAACCCCAGTATATTCTTAAATTCTAGGGATACGAAGCTATAGTCGGAACCAGTATCAAATAGTACAGATGCAAAGCGTTGGTTGATAGGGAACGTACCCGTAACTACGTTCGGATCCTGGCGAGCTTCCCTAGCTCCAATGTTGAAAACTCTTCCTTGGGCTTGATTGTTCTTTGGGCGATCTCGCTTGAAATGCCCGACATCTCCGCAACTAAAACAACCTTGTTTGTTTCCAGTACTGCCCTGGTTGTTATTTGCCCCACGGTTTCCGCTACCAGCCTGGTTTCCAAAACCACCACGATTCCCATTACCTCCCTGATTATTGTTTCCACCTTGGCTTTTGTTCCCATAATCGTTTCCACCACGGTTTCCATTGCCATTACCATTTCTGTTTCCTCTTTGACCATTATTCCCACGACCGGCTCCATACCAGCATGACTCCTTGGCATGGCCCACTTTTCTGCACGTTTCACACTTTCCAGCTCTGCATCGTCCAGTGTGATGAAAATGACACACATCACATTTGGGCAGGGTGCCCATATACCCTTTTCCTCTAATCTCAGCACCAGAAGTAGCAGCATCAGTCTTAACCTCGGCTGGTGGATTCGTATCTCTCTTCTTGTTACCACTGTTGTTTCCTTGGGTACCCTTCTTGAAATTTGAGAACTTCCTTTTGTTCTCTCCTGATGACTCAACATGAGTCTCCTTCTTCTTTCCCTCAGAGATCGAAAACTTGTTCAATCTAATCACTTCTTCAGTCAATGCCACGCTCAAATCAATGGCCTCAGTGATCGTTGGAGGCTTCGAAGTAGTCACCATGCTCATAATTTGGGGTGCCACTCCCCAGATGAAGCATTCAACTCGCTTGAATTCCGATTCTACCATGTAGGGGACAACACGAGACAGGTCATGGAATCTCTGCACATACTCAGCAATCTTAGGTCCATCCATCTTCAGATTCCAGAACTCGGTTTCCAACTTCTGAATCTCAGCTCTCGAGTAGTACTTCTTGCGCATCAGTTCTTTCATCTCATCCCAGGTCATACCATATGCTGCTTCCTCACCTAGAGTCTGAACCTAAAGGTTCCACCAGGATAGAGCTCCATCTAGGAATAGTCCAGAAATGTAAGTGACCTGGTGCTCAGGTGCACACTTACTCATCCGCAGCACAGAATCTGTCTTCTCAGCCCATCTTACGAAAGCTACAACACCTCCAGTGCCGTCAAAATTCAGAGGCTTACAGTCAAGGAACTGCTTGTAAGTACAGCCTGTACAAGAAACATCATTCACAGAAAGCATTAGCAAACGCACATGGAATGTCCAAACGTATCGTAATGTGTCTTAAGTGACTTAAACATTACCATGAGGTGGGTTGTTTCCTGAAGTACCTCCGCTGTGTTTAGAGCGTAAGGCCTCATGTTGTGCGATTGCTTGTGAAATCCGTTCATGCAGTTCTGCCTCTGTTGTGGGCAATTGATTGTTCCTTCGAGGAGGCATCTTCTATAAAGAAGATTGTATAGGTCAGGTCTTACTCATATAATAAGTATATAGTATGTATATGTAGTAGCAATTATTGTAGCAAGCAATTAGGTAACCAATAGAATTATAATGCGAGCATGTAATTTAACAACGTATTTAATGAGAACATTACGATTGAGCTTTTCATTAATCATCGACCACGCATATTGTTCCATGTTTTACAAAGTATCATATCAAAAGAGATCACAGGGTTACACTACCCTTGTCCAAAATGTCTACCAGTATACAACAGTCATACAATCAAAAAGTGGTCTCCAAAAGGCTTCACTAGCTCAGCTCAATAGTGGTGCTCTCATCAAAAGCAAGCTACCTACATAAAACCAAAAACCGGCTATGCTGATGGTGGTGGAGGGGGGAGGTGGAGGAACAAAAAGCAAGTTGCGCACATGCGCTAGCTCCTCCTCAAGATCATAAACATGACGCAACAGATAACTGATCTGCTACTCAACGGTAAGAAATCGAGTATCAAACTCAGGAAATGGAGTCAGCGGTGCAGGAGGGTGTGAAAATGGGGATAGTGATGAACGAGGAACAAATGCAGGCTGACACGGACATGGCAAAGGTCGCGGTATCATCTCAAGCTCTAAAATCCTGCGACTCATGATCTCATACTGGAGCTGCAACGATAGAAGTAACTCATCCCGTGTATAACCAGTAAAATGTGAGGGATGGTAGGGATCAGAAATCGGCATGGTGTAAGGTGGGAACCATCTAAGTGGCTCGTCAAGTGGTGAAGAAGTAAAATGAGTAGAAGGTGCAGACTGAGGCATGTGAGGTGATGCGTGTAAGTGTCGTATATATATTTATGTATATTTTTAGCCCTTTTTACACTTTAGTCAAGTTTTAAATTTATAAAACACGATATTTTACTAACACTAAACACACATATGGGCAAGTGCACCCATCGTGAGCGTAGTATAGCGTTGGTAAGATACCGAGGTCGTCCAAGGACACAAGAGCTTTTAGTACCGGTTTATCCTCAACGTCTAATCAAATCAAAATTTTAGAAAAAGGTTTAAACATGAAAATAAAAACTAAAAATGCTGAAAAATAAAAATAAAAACAGATAGACAAGATGAACCACTTGGATCCGACTCGCCTTTAGTGTAACCTTTGATTATTTCCGCACTTTTGCACTTTTTAAGAGATTATCTTAGTTATAGTAGTAGGCCCCTCTTTTGAAGGTGACGTTACCCTCAACCTAGTAGTTTGAGTCAGCAAGGATACAATCCTAAAGGGTTGGATTATTGAAAGATAAATAAATAAGTTATTAATGTGTAATGTGGTAGGCCCCTCTTTTCAAGGTGATGTTACCCTCGGCTAAGTAGTCTGAGTCAGCAGGAATACAATCCTAAGTAGCCGGGTTTATGTTTTAATAGTAGTTTACATATGAGGGGATCAAGAAATTCGAACCCCCGCCATCCAATACCAGTGGGTATTGAAGGAGGTCCTACTAAGCTTGACCCAGGTCCTTGCAGGACTTATACACTGAACAAGGCAAGACGCTTACCAAACCATTCCCTTAACCCCCGACCAGGTAGCCAACATATCTCCATATAGACCGTGGAGATATGAATGGTGTAAATCTTTTATTTTATATAGACAGTAAAATAACGCCAAGACACTACGGACAAATGATAAGGAAGTTTCACCTTCAACATAAGAAACTAGTTATTAAAGTCATTAATACATAACCAAATAAAAAGTGTGAAAAGATTAAAAATAAAAAGTATTACACTAAATGCTTGTCTTCACCAAGTGATGTAAGAGACTTAGGCAAACATGGCCTATGATTTTCAAGAACTCTTACGATCAATCCTGGATCCCGAGACTACTACACACACTCTATGATGGATGATGGATGATGGTGGTGGATGTGGGTTGTGATGGTGGTGGTGGGTGGGTGAAGTGTGAGAGAGGTGGTTTGCCAAGGGATGATTTGCAAGTGAGCCAAGCACCCCTATTAATAGCCTGCACTAAAGCCCGGACACGACCCCGTGTCCATTGGGCGGCCCCGTGTCCACCCATCTTCTCTTTCTTCATTAATTGCAGTTTGTCTGCATTAGTTGACCACGCCCCCGTTTCCGCTGGGCACGACCCCTGGGCAGAAGCGTATCTGTACTATCAAGATTTGCCTAGATTCTGCAAATATTAGCATTGACCACGGCCTCGTGTCCGCTGGCCACGCCCCCGCGTTGGGAAATAGAAGCTTCTACAGCTTTGTCTTTTCAGCAGACACTTGGGCACGCCCCCGTGTTCATTGAGCACGGGGCGTGTTCAGCCTTCTGATGTCTTGTTTTTGCATGGGAAGATGCTGTCGAGGGTTCGGGCATGCCACGTTTATTCCTTTGCTTGTATTATTGTTAGATTTGGCTGCATTTTTTGTTCTTTTGTTCATTTAAGCTCAATTAACCCTGAAAATACAAAAGGAAGACAAAAGCACAATTTTTCCAACATTAGTACTAAAAAAGGGTTAGTTTTATGCCTCATTTGATGTAATTTATATGTTGCATTTTGCACACATCAAATACCCCCACACTTGAATCTTTGCTTGTCCTCAAGAAAAACTCTTTATTTTGTGGCCTACACACCCAAATGGAATGGGTAGAAGGGAAGGTTTTGGGCTTGTCATAGAGTGTCGGGATTCCAAGATTCTTTATTAGGTTTTATTTTTATTTTATTTGCAATCCTATTCTTTATGATTTATTCAAAACATTACATAAGAGAAATTATTTATTTGGGCATAACATGCCTCTTTAAAATTCCATTTATATACAAGTTCACATACCTCATGGGGGATCATTCAACACTCGGCCGAAGATGTATTTTTGTGAAACACTCGAGAGCGGCATGGAACTTACTTCTACCATATGCTTGCCAAGCAATCAATCCTCCTCCTTTTTTAACTATAAACCTTTGCAAGTATCAAGAGGACTTTTGGGGAAGGGTTAGGCTTGGGTTAAAGGAAGGTGGTTTTGGGTTAGTGGTTAGTAGAAAAGGACGAAAAGGCATAAAAAGCATCGGTTTTCGTAAAACATTTTGTTTTTGTGACTTTTTATTCTAATGAAGTATTATTCAAACAAGCCTTCTTTTGATGAGCTTTGTTTGTTTATTGCTAACTTCATTTTTCTTTTCTTCGCTATAATTTTTTTTATAAGGAAGTCACAAGAAAACCGAGCTTTGTTACTAAAATAAAGGGTTTAAAATGAAAAGGGTTTTGGTGGGTAAAGGGTGTTTGTTTTATGGGTTAAGAAATGAAAAGGTTTAGGCTCAAAGGGGTTAACTAGGGGGATTTTGGGTAGGTGGTAAAAAAAAGGAAAATAATGGTGTTGAAAGAAAAAGGGTTAGTCATAATGCCTCTATCATTTACTTACTTGGGTTTAAGTTGGTAAGGACCGGGAATGTATCGTCATTGCAAGTTCTAGAGTCGTAAGAAACCAAGCGGCTATTCACACAAGAAACAAAAAATGAGCATTTAATTTAAAGATGTGTATTTGTATGCTCAATAAAGGCTCAAGACTCACTTTTTGTGGGAATGGGTTTTTATGTGATCAAGCATATATAATCAAATTTTAACTAGATTTGTAATGTCGTTTCATAATTTTCTTATGTTGGTTCTTTTTATCACGACGCTATCGGTTGTAAATTTGTAAAAATATAACCTTTTTAGAACTTGTAATTCCCAAATTAAACCAAGACAAGTGAAAAAAAAATGAAAAGTTTTTGAAAAAATTTGGAGTGTTAAGCGGTTCCAATAGAGTTTTGTGTAAGGCTTGTAATTTGGAGTTGCAAAATTCAAGGTTTTAGCATCCCCCCACACTTAAATTACACATTGTCCTCAATGTGTCCCAAAAATAAGTTTTTAGGTTGATTGAATGTGTAAAAAGTGTGTTAAAAACAAATTTTTATGTTACTGGGCATCTGAACACGGGCCCGTGGTGTCCGGGCACGGCCCCGTGTTCAGGTTGCCAGTAACAAAAAGTATCATAAAGTAACAGAAGCCTGGGCACGGGGGCGTGTTCAGCGAACACGCCCCGTGTCCAGTTACCTGAACTGGACGATTTTCTGCAGATCTTTCAGCACGGGGCCGTGTTGGCTGGGCACGGCCCGTGTCGAACTTGCTGTAATGAAGAAAAATTGTCGGGAGGCTCTGTTTTTGTGCATGGGGTGCTGGTTCAAGTTTCCCTTAGTATCCTTCACCATCCCGAGTGTGTTTTACCCATTACATCATCATCCAAACACCAATTTAATTAAAACCATCATTCCATTATAAATAACATAGGGTCCTAGAAAATTAAAAACAAAGCAGAAAAATAAAAATTAAAAAGTCCTAAAATAGGTCAAGTGATACATAAAATCATCCTAAGGAGTTCTACTCTTACAATAGAAATCAAAATTCCGGAAATAGCTTGCTGGTATTTAAAGGCTTTGTAGAACTCCGAACCGAGGGGTGTCCCCTAGACGTTGTTGAAGCCATTTTTCTATCTCTCTCGGGAGGAAGAAGGCGGGCTCATTTTCCTCAAAATCTTGTGGAGGGGGAGTGACACCAACCGGAACCCCTTGTATTATGTCTCGAGGGGGCTCCGGGTGTATGGTGTACCACTCGGCCGGTATGATGACTTCCGGTACCACATTACATGCCGTTTGGGTGATGATTGGTACCATAGGAGGAAAAGCGAGAATGTTCAACCTTTGGTGCAAAAGGTTGACCTCCCGAAGACATCCTTCTAGTCCCACCGTTAAGTGCATGGATGATGGTGGTGGATGTGGGTTGTGATGGTAGTGGTGGGTGGGTGAAGTGTGAGAGAGGTGGTTTGCCAAGGGATGATTTGCAAATGAGCCAAGCACCCCTATTTGTAGCCTGCACAGAAGCCCAGACACGGCCCCGTGTCCATTGGGCACGGCCTCGTGTCCACCCATCTTCTCTTTCTTCATTAATTGCAGTTTGTCTGCATTAGTTGACCACGCCCCCGTGTCCGCTGGGCACGACCCCGTGTGCAGAAGCGTATCGTACTATCAAGATTTGCCTAGATTCTGCAAATCTTAGCGTTGACCACGGCCTCGTGTCTGCTGGCCACGCCCCCGCGTTGGGAAATAGAAGCTTCTACAGCTTTGTCTTTTCTGCAGACACTTGGGCACGCCCCTGTGTTCATTGAGCACGGGGCGTGTTCAGCCTTCTGATGTCTTGTCTTTTCTTGGGAAGATGCTGTTGAGGGGTCGGGCATGCAAAGTTTATTCCTTTTCTTGTATTATTGTTAGATTTGGCTGCATTTTTGCTTCTTTTATTCATTTAAGCTCATTTAACCCTGAAAATACAAAAGGAAGACAAATGCACACTTTTTCCAACATTAGTACTAAAAAGGGTTAGTTTTTTGCCTCATTTGATGTAATTTATATGTTGCATTTTGCACACATCAGAGGGAAAGCTGCTGATACATGAGGGTCATGGCTAGGCTGCTGGCTAGAAGTGCCCTCCCCTGGACGGGGTGCGGGTATATCCTACAAGAAAACAATGGGTAGGTCGACACGGTGCACATCTGACTCCCCTGGGTGAAAAGGAGCAACATCAACGGGTGCAGGTGCAAGTGGAGGAGTGACTGGCTCGATAACAGGAGGGTTAGCGGTGCAGGAACTGGATCGGGTATGAGGGGTGCAATATCAGGTATGCCAAATGGAATAGGGTCATGATCAGGCAAATGCTCAGGAGCAGGTATCGGCTCAGGATCAGCGGGTGCATCAACAGGGATAAAATCAAGCTCAAGTCTAGGCTCAATGTCATGTGGAGGAGACGGTGCAGCTGACATGGCTGTATCATCGTCAGTATCAGTGGCGTAACGTCACAAACCAACTGCCTGTAGGGCGGAAGATGTCACAGACGCAAAAGAATCTGAGACAAAGTGTAAGCTAGAATCAGAAGAAATCTCGATAACGGGAATCCCCAGAAGTGGAACATCAACAACGTCCTCATCGAGCTCTCCATCGCCATGAGCATCATCAGGGGGACCATCGACAAACAAATCAAAATCATCGTCAAAAAGATCATCGAATGGCCAATCCTCAGGAGGAATGACCACTAAAGGAAGAGGAGCGAGGATCGGTGCCACGACATGCTCACCATCGGGATAACCGATGATAAGATGATCGTGCACAGGAATGGGAATAACAAATGGATCCTCGTCTGGGATACCATCGGCAATCGGTAAATCATCTCCGAAATCGGGCAGCGCAAATGGCTGAAAATCGTCATCATCGTCGGACATCATCTCCGGGTCACTCTCTGTATCAGAAGTAAAGATCTCTGGCTCAGGAACAATCTCATCATCAGAAATAATAGCCATAGGATCATGGTCATTGGACAATCCGCTATCAGATGACGACATGGTATCTGTAACATAACAATCACCACATATGCACATATATTAACTACTAAGATTAAGCATGTAATCAATGACAAGGTAATCATGTAATCATGTATCCTTCCTAGTCTCCCAGACTAAACCACCTAGTCTCCCAGACTGAACTACCTAGTCTTCCCAGACTAAAACACCTAGTCTCCCAGACTAAACCTCCCAGTCTCTCAGACTGTACCACCCAGTCTCTCAGACTGAACCACAAACATAAACCTTGAAAAGTGTTTCGTGTCTTTTTGTTTGTAAAAATGTTTGTTTTTCCTGGATCTGGGCGTTTCGTGTATGCAATGAAAACATGTTTGTAAAAATATTTTTGTGAGAGCCCTAATGATTGTAGTATAGACTCGAGAAGTAATCCTAGTTCGCTACAATCGAAGCTCTGATACCAAACTGTCACACCCTGTCTTTTGCGGAAGCCTGATTATGTGTGACTTGCTTAATATCATTGCATTCAATCATAACAACAACTATATGTTAAAACCATGGATGGTCATCCATTAATTAAGTTTAAAAAACATCACAAACATCATTGTTTGAAACATAGACTTCAAATTTAAGTTCTACAAACCATACGAATTGTTTAGAGTTCCCTATGGACTCATCAAAAGACTCTAAATAAAATCAGGCTTTGGTAGATGTGTCTCGTCCAGGAATAAGACACACTAACCAAACCCTAAGACAACGGATGACATCCTTTATTCTTAACGCAACTTGAAACATCCAACGCCCGCCAGATCCACTTTTAATTGCCTGAAATACATGTAGTTTTAAAAACATCAACAAAAGTTGAGCGAGTTCATGTGTTTGTTTGTGTGTATAAATGGAACCTTGAAATCATTATATGTATATATGTGTTGTAAATCCCGGTATGAAAGCAAAACAAGGAAACAAATCGATTAATGGTTTGCAAGGCCATTAACATGCGTGCAACGGCGTAAGAAGGCTCAAACCTAGCAGATTTTGTACCGGGCCTCCGGCTGTAAGACATAGTCACCTCATGGGCCAAACCCCGGTCCACATGGGTGTGGGCTCGCTACACCCAAATAGATCTATCCCCTCATGCCCCTCGGTCCTAACACGAGGATTAATGGTCTTAGGAGTGCGCCTACCCATTCACATGATCTACTGTACTTTCCATAGCTAACCATACAAATTGTAATTGTTTGTAATCATTTCGTAACATGTACTTCACCCCCGAAGTTATAAAACAAAACAGTTTAAAGAAAAGGGGGACATGAACTCACTGTCTTGTGTCTTCA
Source organism: Helianthus tuberosus (assembly GCA_030545235.1). Classification (NCBI taxonomy): domain Eukaryota; kingdom Viridiplantae; phylum Streptophyta; class Magnoliopsida; order Asterales; family Asteraceae; genus Helianthus; species Helianthus tuberosus. The sequence goes on along the minus strand of CM060366.1, from coordinate 154,595,582 downwards.
ACCACCGTAACTCAAGCTCCTTCGGGTAAACACGACTACCTACAACGTACTATGATCTGTTAGACGGGCGGGTCGTGCCTTGACTTAGTATTAATGTCTTTGAGTTACGTTTCTTTTGTGTCTTCGATATTATTCCAAGTTATATAATTATTTGTTAAAATAATTAATATTTTAACTTACATTATATTTATTAAATTTTGGAATAATTGTTAAAACAATTATTTTAACTTAATACTTCCCAAGTATTTATAATTGTATATCCTTCCCAAGGATGGGTGCATTCGTATTCTTATACTTGTATATTTTTGACATGTATTAGGGTCGTATTCCGGTGTGTATTTACACGTATGAGCATACGTATTTTTATTGTATTCATTAAGTATTCTTATACTTAATTTCGTATTAATTTTCCGGAATATTATCTTTAATAAAAGTCCACCAATATATATTTCCAAAATATATATTGTAATAAATACTATTTAGAAAAAATATTTATAATTTTTCTTTTGGCAAAAATATTTGTATTTTCTCATAAGTTTCAAAAATAATATATTTTCATGTCTAACTTTGAAAATATATATAAACTCATTTTTCTCCAAAAATGATATATTTCATATTTATTCGAGAAAATATATCTTTCACCTCAAAAATATTGTATTTTGTGTTTGTGTAAGAAAATATATATTTCTTCCAAAAATAATATATCTTCTAAAAATTTCAAGAAAAATATATATATTCATTCTTGCCAAAAATAATATATTTTTCCTTTGTCAAAAATTTGTAATAATTATAAAAATATTATTTTTGTTTCCTTTGGTGTCCAAAATATTATTTACCAAAATATACTTTGTGAATCAATTTCCGGAATATTTTGTAAGTCTTATTCCATAGTTCGGTTTCACCAATATTTTGTGTATAACTTGTATATTCATATTCTTGGAATTTTGGTAATATTTTGGATTGTGATTCTTGGTATTTTGATGTGTTATATTATTTCATGTCCTAAAATAATATAACTAATACACAAAATATACAAATAATCACACACATGGTGTCATCTAAATATATATTTCCTAAATACATATTTAGTCACTTTTATTTATAAAAACCAACCTCCGATAATTAAAATTTTGTAACAAATTTTATGGCAAACTTTAAGTGAAAAATTCATGGTTTAAAATACACTTGTAAATATTTGTTTAGAAATATTTTTCTAAGTGTTTAGATTTTTAGAAAATTTTGCCATAGTTTCCCCTAAAAATGGAGGTTTCCATGCTTTCAAGCATATCATTTTCTTTTGTAAAAATCTACACAATCAATCCACAATCAACAATAAACAACTTTTACTTACCAACCTTGCTACAAACAAGTAATAATCTACTACTTCATGAACTTGAATCTTTGCAAAAATTTGTAGGAACTTACTAGTGTTCTTAGTAAGCCTTGTTACCCTTTAAAGTGTGATTAGTTCTTTAAAAACTTCATTTTTAAAGAATATGGATCTTTACAACTTGTGATCATCATTTCTAAAAATGTTTCTTTATGAATTCTTCTTGTTACACAAGTGTTTCTACACTTGTTTAACCACCAAAAATAAGGTTTATTTATGTAAGAACCAAGATTTAGAAAAACTTATATTTTTAACTTGGTTTCTTTAGAAATCATTCATTAATCTTTAGATCCACAAGTATTACTACTTACTTTGATCATTACTTTTCAAGAAACAACTTTATTCTTTCAAGTTCATGATCTTTGTGTGGATGATCCATTAATCTCTAACATGTTCATCCTCTCATCTTGCTAGATTATGTTTTTAATCATGATCTAGCAAGATCATATGATGATCAACATCAAATACATGTATGAACAACAAACATCAAGCCTAACAACTCATATTTATCAAGATCTCTTCACATTTTAAGCTTATGTTCAAGATTACTTCTTGTGATTCTTAGTGTTCTTCAAGATTATGAGTATGATTCTTTTTTTAACCACTTAAAATGGAAGTAAAATAGCAAGATCAAGGTTCTTACCACTAGCACAAGGCTAGGGATGATCAAGAGAAGTTATGAGATGGATAAAAGCAAATGAAAGAGGTCCTTCAACTTCTACAAGCTCCTAGCTCCTTTGTATGTCTTCTAACACCCTTGTAAGTATGTGGATTGAATGGAAGTGAAGTGATGATGATGGTATGGTGGTGGTGGTTCTCGGCCGAGACCAAGAAGAGAGGAGAGGGAGAGAGTGAAGGTGTGAAGTGATGAAAGATAGAATGAGGGTTATGGTCTTCCAAGTTTACTTATAACCCATTTTATAACTTTAACTCTTGTATAATATGTTACTGAAGATTGCAACATGATCTATTATTTAATTGAACAAAATCAACTAAGTGGGGGCCATGTTGGCCGTAAATAGTGGGGGGGGGTAGTAGATTAGGCTTGTAACTAAGTTAGTTTGTTTAGGTTAAAATCAAGTATCTAGTTAGTTATTCCAGTTACTAGATATTTATGATGTGTTATGATGCTCGGGGACCATAACTAGCTTGGTAATGTTAAAACAATGCTTCTAGTGCAAATTTGATGTTTCGGGTAGTGTACGGTTGTTCGGTTGGTTACTGGTTCGTTAAAGTGCTAAACTTTGCAGTTTAGTGTGCTTTATGTACCCTTTTGTGACACTTTTGATTCCCGACACTTAGGAAAGCACTCAGGACCATTTAACCATATTTCTGCATAAAATTAGATTGTTAAAATGCTGATTATTGCTGAATTTTGCTGAATTCGGCACCTTTTGTGAGTTTTAGGCACTCTCCGGCACTTAAACTATCACTTAGAAAGGCAGTTTTGTGATCATTACTTTCCTACACACTATACTAGTGTCATACTTGGTTTCTGGCCCATTCTGTGTCTCAACACAATGTCTGCCTATGTACTGAGTTATGTCTGCATTTTCCTGATTTATCTGATAACTGTGCTAACTGCGTCTAGTGCATCATTTGAGTCAAATAAGCTTTCATGCAATAATGGTATGTCATTAAGCAATATATGATGCACATGTATGTAGATGGCAATAATTAGTAAGTAGTTAATTGTAATTCAGCACAGTCATTAAGTACTAATCATGGTTTAATAATTGTACGGATACCTGAAATTTGACAGTTGTCACAAAATAAACGCTCAATCAAACTTCACAATTAAATTTTAGGTTGGAATACTTACATGCTCAAATGTGCTCCAGTTTCGTTCACACCCGGATGAACTGCACGTTAAACTTAGCACTCTAATAGCTAGTTGTTGCAAATTTGGAGTCCCTTTCCCATACAACTTCCATCGTTCAGCTGTTACATACAATCAAATTTAACACATTATACATATAAAAATAAAGTTAATAATCTAGGTAAAAACTATGTTAACAGTTAACTTACCAGGTGCTATTTTACCATGTTGTCGCTTCGCTGTTTCTAGACTAAAAAATCTAGACTGGTTCACCCAATGAATCAACTCAACATTAATCTTATCTTGCGTGTCCTTGTTAGGGACAAGCCTGCTAATGCATTCATGTAGTCCAAGGGACACTTCTTTATCTCTTTCAATGTCCATATTGTAGCAATAAAACTCTGAGTTAAGATAGTAACCCGCTGCGTGCAAGGGATTGTGAAGTTGGCAGTTCCATCTCTTGTCAATAATCCCGACACAACAATGTAATCTTCGTTATCTTCTCTTCCTAAAGTTGCTGCACCTGCAGTTTTTGCTCGTTCTATACCTTCGTACACATAACCCATCGCTGGTTTTTTCTCGTTGTCGACGATTCTAAGCACTCGAACAAGAGAACCCAGGATTTTTAGAGTGAATAGGACATTGTTCCAGAAAGTTGGGGTAAAATCAATGTCATTCGCTCTTGCACCCTTACGTTCTTCAGCCCAGTTACTTTCCATCCACTGTTCGCTAGCAAACATATTTCTAAGTGCAGATTTTTGTTTTTGCAAGCTTTGTAATGTAAGAAACGTGGTTGCAAACCTTGTTACTCTACTCCTTGTTAGCTTGTTGTTTTTAGTAAACTCTCTCATTAAGTTCAACACATAACTATGGTTATAAATATAACCAACAAAAAAAAATAGCCTTTTCAATAGTTTTTTTTCACATCTGGAATCTTACCGATATCTTCTAGCATTAGATCCAAACAGTGCGCTGCACATGGTGTCCAAAATAGATTTTTCCGCTTTTCCATTAACATTTTACCTACAAATAGACATGTAAAATAGTTTGTTATAAACAGGTTGGTGTAATTTGATGAGTAATCATATATAGAAAACATCAAAAAATAAATTAACCTGCTAGCTTAAAGTTGCTTCCATTGTCGGTAATAACCTGCACAACATTTTGTTCCCCAATCCTTTCAACAAACCCATCTAGCAGCTCCAAAACCTTTTCACCAATCTCATATACGACGAAGCATCAACAGACTCCTTAAACACCGTTCCAAGTTAATCAATGTTCTTTGCCTCCTATCTGTCCATCCATCTGACAATACCGAACAACCGTACTTTATCCACTCGGTTCTATGAGTTTCGACCCACTCCCCCACATGTTGTACCTCATTTTTTAGTAACGCAACGCGAAGCTCATGGTATGATTGAGGCTTTAAATGCGGCCCATAGTTCCCAACAGCCATAAGCATCTCTTTAAAGCAGTCTATATTAGCCACATTAAATGCAACCCAGCCTGGTAGAAAAATGTTGCAATGGACTGTTTAGTTTTGGCTCGGATCTCTTTATTACAAGCATCCTTGATGCTTGTTTGAACTTGTTTTCCTTACCTATTTTTAAAAACATTAAAGACAACAAAACAACCACAACAACACTAACAATATATGTAACGCCCTGCTTTTTCGTACTTTCCATAATTAGAAAGCTTGTCTTGTATTACTATTTTTTGAAATCTTGTATTCTTGTATTTCGTCTTTTCGTTGTATCGTTGTAAAATCTGAGACTTGGATCATAAATAAAATTCGTATTTTTTTTAATTCATATTCTACGTATTCATACATGTTCATACGTTTAGATTAATTATACATATGATGCCTTATTCGTAAATCATGCAAAATACGTTAAACTTACCAATACTTGACATACATGCTAAAAATTCATGCGTATACGATACTTATTCACGACAAACAAACTTATTCATACTTCTTTTATATTTATTTTGTGTGTTAGTTTCATAATATACCTTTAGACTTTATCTTTATTACTTAAAATACCCAAAAACACATTAAAACACTATTATATGAAACTACAAGGACCAAAAGTGTCAAAATAACAAACAAATAACATCAGCCCTACTAGCTCGCGCCCCCCCCCCCCCCATCTGCCTCGCACCCCGCCAGAGGCCCGGATCCGTAGAATTGTTAATCAGCAGCTATTATTGGTCGATTATGGGTATGTTTAGGTGTGTTTTCTCCATTAAATGGCCACCTAACTTAACCTAATCACTCCCTACAAAACCCAACCCATTCCCACACATTTTTCACTTTGCAAACACCTCACTTTCACTCTCAAACACTCTAAATTCAGCTCAGAAGTCAGTAGCAAGGCAGATTCGTATCAAGTTGCAAAAGTGAGCTTAATCTCACTTATCTTCCATCTTTTTCATTTCTTCTTGCTTCTTTGCACTTGGAACAACTTTAGGTATGTTTCCACAGGTTTTCCATGGAAACCAAGGATGGAACATCACCATAATAAGGTTAAAAGTTCAAGAAACTTTCTGTTTTGTGCAAAACTTTGTTAAACATACTTAAACTTATGATCTCTTCATACATTCTTATGTCCTTATGCCACTAATCAAGACTATGATTATGTGTGTTTTTAAACAAAGTTGTAACATACAAATCGAGTGGTTTTAAACCTCTAAACTTTCTGTTTTAAAATGGTTTTAAGCCACAAGTGATGAACAAGTCTTGAACTTGTGTATGTGTGATTATTTGGATAGCTTGGCTATCCTACTTACAATCCACACTTCACTTGATGACTTCTCCTAGATAGTATGTATATTTCATTTCAGTAATAATCCATTCATGACCATCATTGCTGTCTTATGACAACTTGTGTATTGGTGAATACAAAAGAGGTCTTAAAATGGGAGATTTATCTTCCTACCTCTATGCATGACTTTTATGATAATACTTGTAATACTATAGGACTAAACTTATAATATACTATATAAAATATATAATATCCATAGTAACCGAACCCTTGAAGATAATGTAATGGTTATTCATCAAGTTACTAAGTTACATCACCTAAGTGCTTAGTTCCTTGTTACGATTCTAATGGGTATAAAACTCATGAAATCATTCTAAACCCTATGGGTTTTTATAGTGTCAAGAACGAGTGCTAAAGCCTAGATGATTATTTTCTTGCATACTTACTTTGTTATACTTGTATTTCCGAGTCTAAATCCTCCATTATCATCCAATACTCACACACCTATGTTTCCTCATGTAGAAGGACTTGGTGTTCCATCCTAAATCAACCAACAAACTCCTCGCGGATTAACAAGTGGAAGCTTGCAAAACCGTGAGTACACTTGACCCGTTATACTTTTAAAACACTTTGGGTTGTAACATGTTGGTATACAAACTTCACATTCACACACTTAAACATGCTTTATACTCTCAATCCTATATACATGCTACTTGTTTACTAGGGTTCATGCTAGATTATACATGCTTTGTGTAATTAAATTTTCTAAGCCCCAACTTAACATATATAGCGCTATAGGAGTAGCACGCCGCCCGTCGGGATCTTGTTAAGTCTTTATTCTAAAACGGTCTCGTCACTTTTGTGGCGAGGGATGCTAAATACTAGTGGACACTTGGGTTTGACATATTGTTATGCATACTAGTTACCTTGTTTACAAAATGCCATGTGGATTCGAGAAAATGCTTTTATACTTATGCTATATTTATTCAAACCTTGTGTACTAGCCAATACTTTCGCATTGACACCTTATTTTAAACATGTTACAGGTTGATGATGATGATGATGATGATGATCATATGAAGTCTAGTAGGGATGACTAGAAACATGCTCAAGAAATTACTAGATTTGAATATTTATGTTATGTTGAACTCGTTGTATTTGTCTTTTATTTGTTATAATTTGAATTCCATGTATATTATTGACAATTTGAGTTATGAAATGAAAACGGTTTGATTTAATTATTGTCACAATTAGCGTTATGTGTGATGAGCAATCTATCTTCGTCCTACTTCGATGATTCCGCCATTGGTTGGGGTGTGACAGATTGGTATCAGAGCCATAACTATAAGGAATTAGGTAGAATTGCCATGTTCGACCTAGTCTATAGTAGGTACCTTATTTTGACCATTCTTATTATATGCTTAAAATGTTATTCTTCCTACTTAGCTTCTTTCTCTTCTTTTTGGTCTTAATACTTGCATTATGTCTTTCCTAAGACATCTTACACAATACACTTGAAGACTTGAAGACACTCGTAATACAAACGAGACGAGTTTACCAAAATAGGTGTGAAACCCACAATTTGGTAAACGACTCTCATTCCGCTTATTCTTCATTTTGCACGAAATTACACCATTAAGTTAGGAGTGAAATCCACATCTTAATGGTAAATTTCCAATTCAAAATCTAGTGAACCCTCGTCAAAGTGTTGAAATTAAATTTTGACCCGACGAGTACCAACCACATTAGGGCACGAAATCGTCAAGTTAGGGGTAATACCCGCATCTTGTCGATTAAGTCTCATTCCTCGATTTTCAATCTTGCCAAAGTTTTGATTGTTTTAATCGATTAGAGACATGTAGTAACTGGAAGGGTAAGATACCGTTAATCGCTTCTCGATGAGAGTATCTTACTTATAAGCCAAAGCACGTTTCTCTAATCCGAAAGGACTTTCGATTCACTTTGGAATAGTCGACGTTTCTAAACCCGAAACAATCCTATGTTTTATGAGCCTCTCTTTTATGTTATCTCAATTTATATGTGATTATATACTTGTTACCTCATTCATTTCAAAACCGTTACACGATTTGCACGTCTCTTGCAATAAAAAACAATAATAATTCTCGTGAACAAACTAAATTTATACTCTTTTTACGCATTCATACGTGTTTATGTTTTATGAATACTTGTTAAATTCATGCTAATTATGTGAACCATATGTGATACATCATGCTTACATGCTTATACATGCATAACTTATTTTGAATTTATGATCAAGTCTCATCCTTTCCTTCTCTTTCGTTTCTTAGATGTCTTCTCTAAGCCTCTCCAAGAAGACCAAGAAGGGTAGCTCGAGCACCATGTCGAAAAAGGACTGTATGAAGTTTATGGCCAAGTAGATGGCTAAGGTCGTATGTGATATCATCAGCAAGATCAACCCCGATTCTCCCCATGACTCTGTTGACTCGAAGGTGGAAACACCTCGATCGACGTTCCAATTCAAGCAATTCATGGCCTGTAAACCTCTGGAGTTTATTGGCAAGGATGGTGCCACATCCACGATGAATTGGTTCAATGCGATCGAACTCACATTCCTACAGAGTGGGTGTCCCGACAACCTACGAACCCTAAATGCAATGGGGGTATTCCGTTTGAGAGCACTCGAATGGTGGACCTCCAAACGAAACAAAAGGGAGAATGATGTAGCCAACTCCTTACCTTGGAACGAGCTTAAGCAACTCATCAAGGACCAATTTTTCCTCCTCACGAGCTCCAAAAGTTGGAAAACGAGTTTTGGAACTTGACGCAAAAGGGAGCGACAACAAAGGGCTAATTGCGCGCTTCAAACAACTTAGTGTCCTTCGCCCTGGACAGCTCGACACCGCTCCCAAAGCTGTAGCCAAGTTTATTCGCTGCCTTCCACCCTCTTTTATGAACCATGTAGCCTCTGCTTGCCCCAAAACCGTTGAAGATGCCTTTTGTATCTCCGCTGAGCTTAACAACACTGCATTCTTCATGGAACCTATGACAAGGTTTCGATGAAGAGTGCGCACCAAGCAACCACCGATACCACCACCACTGTTGAACCCTCACCTTCCCAACCACCCAAGAAGAACAAAGGCAAGAAGCTGAAGGCTTCAAGCCAGAATTGTGCGGTCGTCACTCCGCCAAACCCTCAGCCTTTACAATCAGTAGTTGCCGCTATCCCTACAACCCTCGAACCACCAAAGAGAAACTTCACTGGGATATGGCCTAAGTGTAACCAATGCACTTACCATCACCCTACTGGCACTCCATGTCGTAAATGCGCAACCTGTCACAGGCTTGAGCATTTTGCCGATCGTTGTTGCTATAAGCCTTCCCAAGATCAAGCCATTGTTGCCAACCCTGTTCCCAACCAAGCTCAACCCCAAGCTTCTCCTGTGCGAGCATGTTTCAAATGTGGAGACCTTAACCATCTCGCCAATGCTTGCCCCCAAAGGAACCAACCTCAGCAACAACCACCGCAACAACAACAACAACAACAACAGCAGCAGCAGCATCAACAGCCAGCTCGAGGCAGAGTGTTCCTTCTCACCACTGCTCAGGCTCAGAATACAAATGATGTTATTACTGGTACGTTCCTCGTGAACCATGTTTATGCTTCGTGTTTGTTTAATACTAGCGTCGATAAAGTTTTGTATCCATAGAATTCGAACCTTTACTTATGTGTAAACGCTCTAAGTTGCCTAGATCATTCGCTGTTGAAGTCGCAAATGGTAAATTTGTCGCACTCGATTCCCTTTTTTCTAAGTGTTCCTTGATTTTTAACGATCATACATTTCGCATTGACCACATACTTATGCAAATGGGTAGTTTCGACGTCATAGTACGTATGGACTGGCTTAGGCGAGTTCATGCTGAAGTTGTTTATTCTGAAAAGTTCATTCATCTTCCTCTTCCAAATGGTGATTCTCTACACGTATATGGCAAGAAACCTTCTCAAGGTCTCAAGCTTATGTCGTGTATTCAAGCGAACAAGTGCTTGCGCAAAGGTACCTTCGCCTTTCTTGCCCACATTGTGGAAAAGAAGGACAAAGGCCCAAGCATGAGCGACGTTCCTGTTGTACGTGACTTTCCTGATGTTTTCCCTAATGATCTTCCTGGTCTGCCCCCTGCTCGTTCTGTTGATTTTCGAATCGATTTAGTGCCTTGCGCTACGCCTGTCGCTAAGTCTCCTTATCGTTTAGCACCCTCTGAGTTGCAAGAGCTTTCGAGCCGACTTCAAGAGCTTCTTGATAAAGGCTTTATACGCCCTAGTACATCTCCTTGGGTCGCTCCTGTTCTTTTCATCAAGAAGAAAGATGGACCGTTTAGAATGTGTATTGACTATCTTGAGCTCAACAAGCTTACTGTCAAAAACCGATATCCCCTTCCTCGCATCGACGATCTCTTCGATCAATTGCAAGGCGTGACCTGCTTTTCAAAGATCGATCTTCATTCTGGATATCATTAACTTCAAGTCCTCGAAGAAGATATACCTAAAACCGATTTTCGAACGCGTTATGGTCATTACGAGTTCGTGGTCATGCCCTTTGGTTTAACTAACGCACCTGCTGTTTTCATGGATTTGATGAACCGCGTATGCAAAGCGTACTTGGAACATTTCATGATTGTCTTCATCGATGATATTCTCATCTATTCTAAGACTCAAGAAGAGCACGAACGACACTTGCGTCTTATCCTTCAGCTTCTACGCGTTGAACGCCTTTACGCTAAATTCTCCAAGTGTGAATTTTGGTTAAAAGAAGTTCAATTCCTTGGTCATACTGTCAACGAACTTGGTATTCACGTTGACCCTGCTAAAATTGAAGCTGTGAAGAACTGGATTGCACCTAAGTTTCCATCCAAAATTCGTTCGTTTCTTGGTCTAGCTGGTTACTATCGTCGTTTCATCTCGAACTTCTCGAAAATCACCGTTCCTCTTACCTCCTTGACTCAAAAAGAGAAACCTTTTGTTTGGGGTCCTGAACAAGAGGAATCTTTCCAAACGTTCAAGGACATACTTTGCAATGCTCCTATTCTCGCGCTTCCCAATGGTAACGACGACTTCATCGTATATTGCAATGTTTCAAACCTTAGCCTTGGCTGTGTCCTTATGCAACGAGACAAGGTTATCGCTTACACATCGAGGTAACTCAAGATACATGAGAAAAACTACACTACGCATGACCTTGAACTTGGTGCAGTTGTTTTTGCCTTGAAGATTTGGTGACACTGTCTTTATGGTACTAAGTGTGTGGTCTTTACCGACTATAAGAGCCTTCAACACATCTTCAACCAAAAGGAACTGAACATGCGTCAACGCCGTTGGGTAGAGTTGTTAAACGACTACGACTGCGAGATTCGCTACCATCCAGGAAAAGCGAATGTAGTGGCCGATGCACTTAGTCGTAAGACTCATGTTAAGGGTATTCGTTGTCTCCAACTCATTAACGACCTTTAAAACCGCATTCGTGAAGCTTAATATGCCTCTATTAACGAAGGTAGCCTTTCCTACAAGATACGAGGTGGTATTGAAGAAGATATTGTGTCTAAATCCGATAGTATTCTATACTATCTCAATCGCATCTGGATTCCTAATCGTGATAACCTTCGAGACTTTCTAATGAAGGAGGTACACAAATCGAGATATTCCATTCATCCTGGTGCTAATAAGATGTACCAAGATATGTGTACGTCCTATTGGTGGCCTGGAATAAAGAAAGATATCGCCACCTTCGTTGCGAAATGCCTCACTTGTTCTACGGTCAAAGTTGAACACCAACCTCCCTCTGGCTTGCTTGAACGACCAGAAATTCCTGTCTGGAAATTGGAGAGTATAGCAATGGACTTTATCACCAAACTCCCTCGTACTTATTCTAGTCATGACAGTGTTTGGGTGATCGTTGATCGATTGACCAAATCAGCTCATTTTCTCCCCATTCGTGAAGATTTCAAAGTCGAGAAATTGGCTAGAATCTACACTGATGAAATCATTTATCATCATGGTATCCACATTGACATCATTTCTGATCGTGATGGTTGCTTTACGTCTAGTCTTTGGAAAACTTTTCAATCCGCTATGGGTACTATTCTCAACCTTAGCACCGTTATCCATCCTCAGTCTGACGGACAAACCGAGCATACTATCCAAACTTTAGAGGATATGCTTCGTTCATGCGTAATCGATTTTGGTGGCAACTGGGATATGCACTTGCCTTTGATCGAATTCTCGTACAACAATAGTTATCACGTGAGTATTCAAGTGGCACCATTCGAGGGATTGTATGGCCGTATGTGTCGTTCTCCTATTTGTTGGCACGAGATCGAAGAAGTTCAAATCACCGGTCCCGAGCTTATACAAGAGACAACGGACAAGATTTTACAGGTTCGAGACAACTTCCTGAAAGCCAGAAGCCGACAAAAGATTTATGCTGACAAGCGTCGTAAACCCTTGGAATTTGAGATAGGTGATTTTGTACTTCTCAAGTTATCCCCTTGGAAGGGCGTAGTTCGATTTGGTAAGAAAGGGAAACTTGCACCTCGCTATGTAGGCCCTTTCAAGATTCTTGAAAGGATTGGCAAGGTTGCGTATCGATTGGACCAACCTGAAGAACTCAACAACGTTCATCCTGTCTTCCATGTTTTAAATTTAAAGAAGTGTCTAGCTGAAGAAGGACTTCAAGTTCCACTCGAAGATCTTCAATCAACGAAACTCTACACTTCGTGGAGAAACCTGTCGAGATCATGGACCGAGGAGTCAAGTAATTGAGGCGCAGTCGAATTCCTATCGTCAAGGTTCGATGGGAAGGAAAACGTGGTGCTGAGTTTACTTGGGAACTTGAAAGTGATATGAAGACTAAGCATCCGCAACTCTTCGTTACTTCTTCCTAAATTTCGGGATGAAATTCCCTAAAGAAGGGGAGACTGTAACACCCTGCTGTCGCAACCCCCGACCCTACCCCAGGAGCGGGTGCCGCAAGCTCAGATGGGTGGTATCGGTGTTTGTTAATTTGGCAGCGGAATACATTAGGACCGTAGTTAGGAAATATTTTTATCAGAGTAAAACACCAAACTTTTATAATAATAAATCTTTGGGATAAAACCCAAGTTCATTTGACAATACCTTTGTAGGGATAAACCCTAATTATTGAAAACAAAAACTCCTTTTTATTTAGGTAACTTTTATAGCCACTTTTTCAAGCCTTCAGTGCTCTCCAGCTGGCTTCTATTGGCTTTCACATTTTTTTACCTGAAACGCGTTTTAAAACATTTTATCAGCAAGAAATACTGGTGAGTGCATCCCAGTTTAATCCAAAACAGCTTTTATAATTTCACAGTACTGAGAGCGATTACAATGTTTATATCTACACAATTACTCATTCAGTACTATCCACACCAGACTTGTGGGTCATATTACTCATTGGCTAACTCGTCGTCCAATGGTAACGTCTTTCACATTTTGTATACAAAACCCCAACATACCTGCAGTAATTGTAGAATACATAGACTGAAACACTGTTAATTATATCTTAAAACATTTTGAGGTTTTGGTAAAACATTTTGACTTACAAAGAGATTTACAAAAAAGGAGAATGTACTCACATTGTTTACTTAGGTAAAACTAAATCTTCCTGGGAATCTCCTGGTTATTATCTATAAAAATTAAACAATGCACACGTGCTAGTAAAATAACCCAAATCACATTAACCATACAACTCGAGACAGAATTCCAATGACTGAGTCAGGCAGAGCCTTGACATGCATTATGGAATCCTAAATCAATCGAGTGTAACACGAGACAGAACTCCAACAACTGAGTCGAGCAGAGCCCTGACATGCGTTATGGAGCCCTAAATCGATCGTGTAGGGTAACAGTAGGGTTATAATACTTACAACGAGGCAGAGCTTCGCTTTATAGTGGGTATTACGCTCGAGTATAGTTTCTACTATATAGAAATTAAGAGAGATCATAGAATTTTGAACAAATTCAAATGAACTCGTCGCCTGCTATTTATAGGCGGATTTTATGGCAGCTCGCGGCCCCCGTAGAACTTAGTTAACTCTCTCGCGGCCCGCGAGAGAGTAGACTAGGTTTTAGGCTCAACCAGTTAGCGAGTATAGGATTGACACGTGGTGACACGTGTCGGCTTTGTTTGTTAGCAATGCACTATGCCTCGCGGCCTGCAAAAGACCAAAGAGGTCTTTGTCGTGCCCCGCGACAAACTTCTAAATTTGTTTTTTCTTGATTTTTCTAAGTATAGGGTTGTTTCGGGTCTGTTTCTCGCGTACGGGATATATTTTAGGACATCTAGGGTCACGTTAAGGGTTCTAGGAGGGTTGTTATACCTGCTTTTTCATACTTTCCATAATTAGAAAGCTTGTCTTGTATTCCTATTTTTAGAAATCTTTTACTCTTGTATTTCGTCTTTTCGTTGTATCGTTGTAAAATCCGATACTTGGATCATAAATAAAATGCGTATTTCTTTAAATTCATATTCTCCGTATTCATACATGTTCATACATTTGGATTAATTATACATGTGATGCCTTATTCGTAAATCATGCAAAATACGTTAAACTTACCAATACTTGACATACATGCTAAAAATTCATGCGTATACGATACTTATTCACGACAAACAAACTTATTCATACTTCTTTTATATTTATTTTGTGTGTTAGTTTCATAATAAACCTTTACACTTTATCTTTATTACTTAAAATACCCAAAAACACATTAAAACACTATTATATGAAACTACAAGGACCAAAAGTGTCAAATAACAAACAAATAACATCAGCCCTACTGACTCGCGGGCCGCGACCCCCCCCCCATCTGCCTCGCGCCCCGCCAGAGGCCCGGATCCAAAGAATTGTTAATCAACAGTAATTATTGGTCGATTATGGGTATGTTTAGGTGTGTTTTCTCCATTAAATGGCCAGCTCACTTAACCTAATCACTCCCTATAAAACCCAACCCATTCCCAAACATTTTCCACTTTGCAAACACCTCACTTTCACTCTCAAACACTCTAAATTCAGCTGAGAAATCAGTAGCAAGGCAGATTCGTATCAAGTTGCAAAAGTGAGCTTAACCTCACTTATCTTCCATCTTTTTCATTTCTTATTGCTTCTTAGCACTTGGAACAACCTTAGGTATGTTTCCACAGGTTTCCATGGAAAACCAAGGATGAAACATCACCATAATAAGGTTAAAAGTGCAAGAAACTTTCTGTTTTGTGCAAAACTTTGTTAAACATACTTAAACTTATGATCTCTTCATGCATTCCTATGTCCTTATGCCACTAATCAAGACTATGATTATGTGTACTTAAAAACAAGGTTGTAACATACAAATCCAGAGGTTTTAAACCTCTAAACTTTTTGTTTTTAAAAGGGTTTTAACCCACAAGTGATGAAGAAGTCTTGAACTTGTGTATGTGTGATTATTTGGATAGCTTGGGCTATCCTACTTACAATCTACACTTCACTTGATGATTTCTCCTAGATTGTATGTATATTTCATTTCCGTAATAATCCATTCATGACCATCCTTGTTGTCTTATGACAACTTGTGCATTGGTGAATACAAAAGAGGTTTTAAAATGGGAGATTTATCTTCCTACCTCTATGCATGACTTCTATGATAATACTTGTAATACTATAGGGCTAAACTTATAATATACTATATAAAATATATAATATCCATAGTAACCGAACCCTTGAAGATAATCTAATGGTTATTCATCAAGTTACTAAGTTACATCACCTAAGTGCTTAGTTCCTCGTTACGATTCTAATAGGTATAAAACTCATGAAATCATTCTAAACCATATGGGTTTTCATAGTGTCAAGAACGAGTGCTAAAGCCTAGATGATTATTTTCTTGCATACTTACTTTGTATAGTTGTATTTCCGAGTCTAAATCCTCCGTTATCATCCAATACTCATACACCTATGTTTCCTCGTGTAGAAGGACTTGGTGTTCCATCCTAAATCAACCAACAAACTCCTCGCGGATTAACAAGTGGAAGCTTGCAAAACCGTGAGTACACTTGACCCTACTTCTAAAACACTTTGAGTTGTAACATGTTGATATACAAACTTCACATTCACACACTTAAACATGCTTTATACTCTCAATCCTATATACATGCTACTTGTTTACTAGGGTTCATGCTAGATTATACATGCTTTATGTCATTAACTTTGCTAAGCCCCAACTAAACATATATAGCACTATAGGAGTAGCACGCCTATATTCTACGGTCTCGTCACTTTTGTGGCGAGGGATGCTAAATACTAGTGGACACTTGGGTTTGACGTATTGTTATGCATGCTAGTTACCTTGTTTATAAATTGCCATGTGGATTCGAGAAAATGTTTTTATACTTATGCTATATTTATTCAAACCTTGTGTACTCGCCAATGCTTTCGCATTGACACTTTATTTTAAACATGTTACAGGTTGATGATGATGATGATGATGATGATGATCGTACGAAATCTAGTAGGGATGACTAGAAACACGCTCAAGAAATTACTAGATTTGAATATTTATGTTATGTTGAACTCGTTGTATTTGTCTTTTATTTGTTGTAATTTAATTCCATGTATTGTATTGACAATTTAAGTTATGAAATGAAAACGGTTTGATTTAATTATTGTCACAATTAGCGTTATATGTGATGAGCAATATATCTTCGTCCTACTCCGATGATTCCGCCATTGGTTGGGGTGTGACAATATATATCCTGAATGTCACTGGCATTTATTTAATTAACATACAATCTGAGACAAAACTGCCCCTTCACATATAAACTGAAATTAATAAAATTTAACACACCACTGATTTAAAAGTTGCTATTTTAACTAAGATATGTAATTAACTGAAATAAAAATTAAGTTAACATACCTTTTGAAAACATCTCATCTAATCGTCCTTCACATTAGTCTTTTGCCTCTTGTTTTGATGAACGGGTATCTCTATTACATCATCCTCTTCCTGTTCATCAGCCAAATCACCCAAGTCGTCATTTGTTTTCTTGGCCTTTTGGTTCAAAACATACACTTTCAACTCCTCTTTAACCTCCTATGGACACCTCGTACATGACTTGATGTGTCTGTTTCCTCCAATTTGGTGTAGTTTAGCACAAAAAATTCCACCTTTCGTAATCTTGTTGCAGTAGTTGCATGAAACCGCAATTTTATCATCAAGATTTCTCAGATGATTGTACTTCCATCCAGGGTCCGTTTTCCTGCTCTCCGATGGTCCAACATCTTGAGAAGCCATAGCTTGTAGCATAGTTCCCATGGATCAATATGTAACTGAATTATGAAAAAAAAAAAAAAAAAAAGCAGAATTGTATGTTGTGGATACGTCTTAGTTTATTATACAGAGAACATGAATGAATATTGAATATAAAGTTAATATATCTCTTAACTTTTTGAAATTCAAAATATATTTTAAAAATATATACAGATTTGCTGAGATATTATTCTAAAAGATTTTAAATTAGTTGTAACTATAATCTGGGTTGTTTTTAAAAGATAGGGTTTAAAAAAAACACATTGCTTTTTTTTATCTAGGAGACAAAAGCGCAGTTTGGTCGACTTGGTCGCCTAGGTCACCTAGGCGGACCAGGCGATCGCTTTTAACCACAGAGTTCTTGACCTACACATCCAAATAAGAATCTCATTAAGCATAAGAGGACCGTCCATAATGTAACGCTCCGCATTTTTGTACTTTTCTCATTTAGAAAGTGTAATCGTATTTTCTATTTTTGAAAACTCGTAATTGTGTCGTATTCGGCAGCTAGACCACAAACCATAGAAGAAGCAGTAGAGCTTGCCAACATTCTGAATGATGAGTTGGTACGCACACAAGAGGAAAACCAGAGAAAAAACCTAGCTCAAAAGCTTACCCAAGAATTACGTTATGGTAATTCCTATCGTGGAAAAGGACAAGGTTCTTCCTCTTCATCCAACTGCAAGTATTGCAAAAGAAAGCACTCAGGGAGATGCTCGATATACTGCAACTTCTGCAAAATGTCTGGACATAAGGAAGAAGACTGTAGGAAGAAAGCTAGCAATATGATATGCTACAACTGTGGAGAAGCTGGTCATATTAAACCGAACAGCCCGAAACTAGCTCTAGCAACAAACAACAAGGCTACGGCAATTGAAGGACCCATGAAGAATGCCAGAGCATTCGTTCTGACCTCCGAAGAAGCCAAGATGATTCCGGATGTGATTGTCGGTACGTTTTTAGTTAATGATGTTTATGCTAAAGTATTATTTGACTCTAGTGCAAACCAAAGTTTTATCAATACTTCTTTCTGCAAACTTCTCAATCAACCATTAACTAAACTTCAACAAGACTGTCTGGTAGAAACGGCAAATGGAGATTCCATCAAGATAAGCGAAATCCTGCAAGGAACAAGGATAAAAATTCTAAACCATAATTTTATTGCTAACCTTTTTCCAATGAATCTAGCCGGATTCGATGTCGTGTTAGGAATAAATTGGTTGGTAGCTAATCATGCCAGTATTTTATGTGTTCAAAAGTCGGTACGAGTAAGTGCATCAAATGATGAAAAGATCACAATTAAAGGAGATAAGCCAACGAAAACCACGAAATTCATCTAAGTGATGAAAGCTGCAAGTTATGCAAGGAAAAAGGGATGGTGTATATGATTTCAGTAATCATTAACACTAAAGGAAAAGAATTGAAAGATATTCCTGTAGTATCTAAATTCTCGGATGTTTTTCCAGAAGAATTACCTGGATTACCGCCAGATCGAGAGGTTGAATTTAGAATTCACCTAATACAAGGAACGGCACCAATTGTCAAAGCACCATATCGACTAGCCCCAACGGAGATGCAAGAACTAAAGAAACAGCTTGACGAATTACTAGAGAAATGTTTTATACAACCTAGTTCATCACCATGGGGAGCACGGGTGTTATTTGTCAAGAAGAAGGATGGATCGATACGTATGTGCATTGATTATCGAGAATTGAATAAGGTTACGATTAAAAGTCGGTACCCACTACCGAGAATCGATGACTTGTTCGATCAACTTCAAGGAGCTCGATTCTTTTCTAAGATCGATTTACGCTCAGGATATCATCAATTGAAAGTACAGGAAGAGGACATTCCTAAAACTGCTTTCAGAATAAGGTACGATCTTTATGAATTTACAGTCATGCCATTTGGTTTAACCAATGCCTCAGCCGCATTTATGGACATGATGAACAGGATATGTAAACCATACCTGGATAAATTCATAATTATCTTTATAGATGATATTTTAATTTACTCTAAAAGTAAGGAAGATCATGCGGAACACTTGCATATACTCCTGACATTATTGAGAAAAGAAAAACTTTATGCTAAATTCTCAAAATGCGAATTCTGGTTACAAGAAGTGCAATTCCTTGGACATCTGGTTAATCATGAAGGAAATCATGTGGATCCCACAAAGATCGAGGCGATTACCAAATGGAAAGTCCCTGAGTCACCTACAGAAGTAAGAAGTTTTCTTGGACTGGCAGGATATTATAGTCGTTTTATTCAAGATTTCTCTAGAATAGCCATTCCATTAACCAAACTAACTTGCAAATCAGTTAAGTTTGAATGGGGACCAAAACAAGAGGAGGCATTTAGGATTTTGAAACAAAGGTTAACCAATGCACCATTACTCGCTTTGCCGGAAGGAACAGAAGACTTTGTAGTCTACTGTGATGCCCCTAAATTAGGATATGGATGTGTATTGATGCAACGTCAAAAGGTTATAGCTTATGCCTCTAGACAGCTTACGAAACATGAAGAGAATTATACAACCCATGATCTAGAGTTAGGAGCCATAATTTTTGCCCTTAAGATTTGGAGACATTATCTTTATGGTAGTAAGTTTGTTGTCTTCACAGATCATAAGAGTTTAAGATATGTCTTCGGACAAAAGGAATTAAATATGAGGCAAAGACGTTAGATGGAAATTCTTAGTGATTATGATTGTGATATCTAATATCATACCAGAAAAGCTAACCTAGTAGCTGATGCTTTAAGTTGAAAGTATCGTGAAAAACCAAAACGAGTACGCTCTCTCAGACTAAATCAGCAGATAGATTTAAATTAGAAAGATACAGGAAACATCAATCAAGGACGATGCTGAAAGTTTAAAAGGAACGATTAAGGAAATAGAACAGGGAACAGATGGAATTTAGAGATTCCATAAGAAAAGGATCTGGATACCTATTCAATGAAACCTAAGAAACCAAATTTTAGAAGAAGCCCATTAGTCTAAGTATATGATGCATCCTGGAAGTGACAAGATGTATCAAGATTTAAGAAAGAATTTCTGGTGGATAGGAATGAAAAAGGATATAGCAAATTACATTGCTAAATGTCTAACATGTTCACAGGTTAAAGCTGAACATCAGAAACCTTCACGATTATTGCAACAATTAGAAATGCCGATTTGGAAATGGGAATTGATAACAGTGGACTTTGTTACCAAATTACCCAAGACACCAAAAGTTAATGATACAATCTGGGTGATTATAGACAGATTAACCAAATCTGCTCATTTCTTACCTATGAAGGAAACTTTTAGTATGGAACAGTTAGCCAAGTTATATGTGTTAGGCCGTGTTCGCAGGATCTGTTCGAGTAGAACGTGGTGGAATCGATCAAAATCAAGGTGCGGAATCCCTCGATAGTGTCTGAGAATCAACAACGACAAGTTCAACGTTTAACGCGTCTGATTTCATTGAATGATAGTGAAAATACAGAAGTTCCGGTAGAAAGTCAGACAGACAGAGCTTCACTACAATGATCAGCAAAAGGTTGTGGATAAATGACACAAGTCCACTATTTATGTTGGACTATGTATGCCCAATACACATATTAAATTGATGTGGCTAGTACGTTATGATCCAAGTCGAGTCATACCCAATAACAAGCTAGACAAACACTTATAATATTTATTTATGATATGATCAAAGAAGTAAATATTAACACTTAGAATATTTAGAAATTGGTTTTCTAAATAAATGCACTTGATAAACAAATAAATTATATGGATAATTTATTTTGAGAGAATATTTTATTTTGTTATTTAATAGGTTAAATAACATTATAAAAGCTTGTGAGATATTATATAAGTCTTATAAAATATTGAGATTTATAAAAGTTATAAAATATAAAACAAGACATAAATTAAAAGAAAATTTGAATTTCTTTTTATTAATCACATGTGGGCCCCACCCCAACATGGTCTTCCCAAGACCAATTTTGGTCCAATAGGAGGACATGCATTTTGCATGGCTAGAGATGTTTTGATTGGGTCTTGTGGGTGGTACTCTCTCTCTTCCTTTTAAATGCATTTTGTATGACAAAATCAATAGTGATGAACTTAAAAAACTAGAGAAATGCTCTCTAGAAAAATCGACCAACATAATGCCATTTAGGAGATCATTTTCAAGTGCAGGAACTTGTAAAAGGACTCTCTAATTTTCGGCCAACATATGGTTGATCAAGAAGGTTTTTCAAGTTTGATTTATCAAGTGCAAGAACTCTATTTTTCCTCTCTTATTTTTCGGCTAAGGGTTGGTTCCAAGAGGGGATTTTTCAAGTGAGTTCATAAGTGTAAATCTTAGCTAAAATCAAAGTGTTTGTTGGAAGGCTTGGGGTATACGAGCTTGAGGTCTTCTACACTTGAAGGCAACCGTTCAAGAAGCATCATCTTCTTCATATCCTTTACTCCTTGGAAGGTAGTATTCTTGAAACACTCTATGGTTGTGTTTTAATTTTTGATAGCATGCATGTTCGTATATGGATCCGGGGATTGGGTTTTACATATAAAATGGGTTTTATATCAAGAAAGTAACATGTTTTAAATAAATATTCTGTTGCGTTTTTATTTTATAAGGATAAAATAACTTTGATAAACATGTGAAAAACCCAACAATTTATAGGCAAACTGGGATGAGAGGATGGCCATCCGATCAGATCGCCATCCGATCGGATGTCATCTGACAGTTAATGTTCCGATCCCAGTTCGTCTTTACACAAAAATACATACATGTACATACATTTACAAAAACATACAAGCAGGACAAAATACAAGACTCAATGCAGACGAAAGCAACAGACATATGTACTAACAGACTCCCCCTTGGATGTAGCTGTAGTTCCTTCATGCATAGTCTTCAATCCGTCTTCCTGATGCGACTTCTCTCCTTAGCTTTCTGTCGTCTTTTCTCATCTCTCTCAGCAAGCATCTTTCGCCTGAGAGGCCTACCAACTTCATTCCAGTATTTTCTATATTCAGGATCACCATCACGCTTCCTATCCCACTTTGGGATCTTGTTTTCTTCTTTCTCGATCGGTGTCTGGTCTGTTGGTGGAGGTCTCATTAGCTTATATCTTCCCAGCCTTGCAGCTTTGTCAGCAATCTCCTTAAATCTTTGACTGCGCTTGTACTTCTTTAGGAACTCATCAATCTCCAAATCTCTCCATTTTGACTTCCAGTATCTGCCAGAATTGATGTCTTTCGCGTAGCACAAGTTCACCAACTTTTGATACTGTTGAGCTTGAACTTTGTCTGGCTTTTCATAAACAATCTTGTTGTAGAATAGGCAGTCAATATCCTTCTTGGAGCAGTTTACCAACCACATCGGATCCAGCACACTAATCCTTCTCGATTCTCCAGTCTTTTTGTCAAATAAAGAAATCACCGCTTCCGTTGTGCTCTGGTTGTACATCCAACCCTGAAAGTCTTCATGGAAATCCTGCTCCATAGCACGTAGCGGCATATTTTTCAAACACCTTGGTGGCTTTATAATCAGTGTAATATCTTTCTCCCCAGTGACTGGATCAATCTTTATATCTTTTTCTGGAAATTGTGGCTTCCAATCTGGAAATTTGTTCTCTGCTTGCTGCTTGATGTATTTCCACAAGTGTTGATCATGTTGCTTTACATCTAAGCCATGATAAAATTGTTTGATATTCTTCGTTTGCACCAACTCTTCAACATCCCACCACGGGAGGGTTTTAATGTCTCACAGAATTTCAAAGTATTGAACCCCCAGTTCCCGTCGGATTGCATAAACTTGTAGATCTTCCAGATAACCCCATGAAAGAATGTCTCCCAAAGATTGATCAGCATTACGCGTGAAATATTGAAGAGGTCTCCTGAACTTCATCTCCTTGGGCATGATTTTAAACCATTTCTTTCTTTCTTCTGCCAAAGTTTCTCGTGGAATTGTTCTAGGAATACCTTCAGTGCTTATTTTCTCCACAACTTTCCTTCTAATCTCATCTTCATTCTGCTCTTTAAACATTTCGGCAAGTGTAAGAAATGAATCATCAACTCCAGAATAGTGGAAAGGAGTATCTTCCTCAGAACTATCTGACCAATCTTCAACTTCGACATGATGAAAATTATCAGCTTCATGTGTATATTCGAACTCATACTCCTTCTCTGGTGATGAAGGAATCTCTTCCTCAATATCAAACTTAAACTTTCCATCATCTAACCCCAATTCTTCCAACATCTCTGCCCTAGACCTAGGCACCTCCAACTCCCCCTCAACTGGAGCATTCAAGTATATAACAGTAGCTTGTGTGAGGAATACCTGGTCCGCATGTTTCTTTCCAGAAGAAGAAGACTCCTTGTGATGATCCTCCTCTTGCTCGTTGATCTCATCATTCATAAAATCATCCAACGATTGTTGGATTGAAGTCATCACAATCAACCCTGTTAAGCCTTGATCTTCATCATCATCTTTGTAATCATCCCATGAAGGGTCGTAGTTGTTTTCATCTTCAAGAATACGTTCCAACTCTTCATCTTCTATCTTTTCCTCTTCTTTTTCCTCTATCTCCTCATCTTTCCATCGTAGTAACAACACTTCAGGTTCTTTCGCCTTTCTTTTACGTTGTTCTATTTGAACAAGGCGAATAATATCATCATAATTATAAGATAGAGGAGTAGCTTCACCAACAAGTACGAAGCTTTGAACTTGATCAACTTCTGCATCTACCATTTCAACATCAGGTTGACTCGAAGAACCACCAGCTTCTTGAGTTTCTACAGTAAACTTTTTCTTCTTCTTAGTTGCTTTCTCAGCCAAATCTTTCTCCCTGGCAAATCTTCTCTCTTCAACCCTTTGGATCTCCAGATTGTTGTAAATAGATTGAACATTGATGCCCAGATGATTTTCCATCACAGTATATAACATGTTAAGCTGTTCATCTTTCACTGTTTTGTCTGTTCTTAGTGCTTCAATTTCTAGCTTCAATACTTTGATTTCGCTAGCAGATGCTTCATGAAGTTCACTTAACAACTGTGTTGTGCATGCTTTGTCACATCGGAAGGGAGCTTATGACGAGACATCAGACTATATCATGAACATTATCACTTGTTTGGTGCTTAACAAGCCATACAATGTATCTCAAGTGATATTTAACCATATGGTAGACAATATAAGGAGTGAGAAGTACATTATGTACCCCAGGTTTATCCAAATGATGATAGATGATCAAGTTAATGACCTTCCAAAGGATCCTGCTGATGTATTAGGTCTACGTAACATGACATCTGATACTTTGAGTAGATTAGGTCAATATAAGCTGAAGAAAGATGAAACAGAGCCAAGGGCAAAGCATATGATCTGCAAGATTGCAAATCCAGGATACGTTGCATGGAGAACCATGCATGGAGACATGAAAACAGCAATTCAGAGAATGAAGATGATAGGTTGAGGGATATGCATGAGAAAGAGCTCAGATACCACTTGTTAGGCCATGTTCGCAGGATCTGTTCGAGTAGAACGTGGTGGAATCGATCCGAATCGAGGTGCGAAATCCCTCGATAGTGTCTGAGAATCTACAACGACAAGTTCAATGTTTAACGCGTCTGATTTCATTGAATGATAGTGAAAATACAGAAGTTCCGGTAGAAAGTCAGACAGACAGAGCTTCGCTACAATGATCAGCAAAAGGTTGTGGACAAATGACACAAGTCCACTATTTATAGGCAAACTGGGATGAGAGGATGTCATCCGATCGGATCGCCATCCGATCGGATCGCCATCTGATAATTAACGTTCCGATCCCAGTTCGTCTTTACACAAAAATACATACATGTACATACATTTACAAAAATATACAAGCAGGACAAAATACAAGACTCGATACAGACGGAAGCTACAGACATATGTACTAACAATATGTAAATGAAATAGTTTCTTTACATGGAATTCCTTTATCTATTGTGTCTGACAGAGATAGCCGTTTTACTTCTCATTTTTTGGACAAGTTTCCAAAAAGCAATGGGAACAGATTAAATCTAATACAACTTATCATCCTCAAACGGACGGACAAAAGATAAAGAACAATTAGACAATGGAAGATATGCTTAGATCCTGTGTAATTGATTTTGGAGGAAATTGGGACGATCACTTACCTCTCATAGAATTTTCCTACAACAACAGCTATCATACCAGCATCAATGCTGCACCATTTGAAGCACTATATGGACGAAAATGCCAAACTCCAGACTGTTGGGCAGAGATTGGAGAAAAGCAACTATCAGGTCCTGAGATTGTACAAGAAACAACTGACAAAATTATTCAAGTCAAGGAAAGACTGAAATCAGCACGAAATTGTCAAAAGAGTTATGCAAATAACAGAAGAAAACCATTGGAATTCCAAGTTGGAGACAATGTATTATTAAAAGTTTCCCCATGGAAAGGAGTTGTCAGATTCGTTAAAAGAGGAAAGCTAAGCCCAAGGTATATTGGACCTTTTGAGATTATCAAGAGAATAGGACCAGTAGCCTATCAGCTACAGTTGCCAGAGGAAATGGCAGGAATACATGATGTATTCCATGTATGTAATCTCAAGAAATGCTTAGCAGACGAATCATTGGTAATACCTCTTCAGGACATAGAGGTAAATGAAAAGCTTAAGTTTGTAGAGAAACCACTTCAGATTGAAGATAGAAAGATCAAGAATCTCAAGCACAAGAGATTAGTTCTGGTCAAAGTAAATTGGGATTCAAAGAGAGGACCAGAGTACACATGGGAACTCGTGTCAGAAATGCAACGAAAATATCCACACCTATTCCAGTGAATCTCAAGGACGAGATTTAAAACAAGGTGGGGAGGATATAACAACCCTCGAAAAATGCTCCTAATACACCTCGTATACGATAACCGGACCCATATAACCTTAGTTTGTATTAAAAACAAATAAAATAATGTTTTTGATTTACTCGCAGGTCGCGAAAAGGTTCACTAGGTGTGTCGCGGGGCGCGACAGACCTTATCTTACCCGACACACTATTGCGCCACGTGTCCCGACGTTTGGCGAACCTATAGTGTAACAAGGCAACCCTAACCGTAGCTATGGTACCCACGCGAGGCGCGAAAGAACTAGGGCAAGAGCTCGTGGGGCGCGAGAGACCCCCGATCTCACCTATAAATGAAGCCCTTCAGCTTCAGTTTTCAATCGTTCAATTTCTTTCTCTCTGTCCCTATAGTGCAAGTATAATAGCTCGGTATTATACCCCTAAAAACACGAAGCTCTGCCTCGTTGTAAGTATTTTAACCCCGATCACTAATTTGTTACCCTACCCGATTGATCTAGGGCCCCGTAACGCATGTCGAGGCTCTGCCTGACTCAGTTTGTTGGGGTTCTGTCTCGTGTTATATGGCTAATGTGATTTGGGTTATCTTACTAACACGTGTGCATTGTATATTTTTAATAGAAATAATCAGGAAAAGCAACGGGAAGCTATAGAAATACTTAAGTCTACAAAGTGAGTCAATTCTCTTTTTCTCACCATTTGTGAGTCATTCTCCTTTTCTACCAAACAGTGTTACAAAATCTCAAATATTTTCAAGTATACTTACAGTGATTGAGTCTTTGTATTCTACAATTGTTGCCGGTATGTGGGGTTTTGTATACACTACTAGTTAAGCGTTACTATTGGACAACGGGTTAGCCAATAATAATATGACCACAGTCATGGAACTGCCAACATGACAAATACTGAATGAGAAATTAGGTAGATATAAACATTGTAATCGCTCTCAATACTGTAAAGTTATAAAAACTTATTTTGATTAAACTGGGATGCACTCGCAAGTATTTCTTGCTGATAAATTTTTTTTAAAACGCGTTTCAGGTAACTTAATGTGAAACTATAAGAAGCCAGCTATGGAACACTGAAGGCTTAAAGAAAGTGACTATAAAAGTTACCTAAATAAAAGGAGATTATGTTTTCAATAATTAGTGTTTATCCATATAAATGTATTGTGAATGAAACAAGGGTTTTATCCCATTTGTTTATTATAAAAGTTTGGTGTTTTTAAACTCTGAAATTTATTTCCTAACTACGATCCTGATGTCTCATTTCCGCTGCCAAATTAATAAACACCGATATCACCTGACTGTTTGTTCGCGGCTCCCACTCTCGGAGTAGGGGTCGGGGGTTGCGATAACACTTTTAGACCGAGGAAACCAAAAATCAAACCATACCGAGATTGTTTTAAGCTGAACCAAATTACATTCGGTTTCGAAACTTCAACTGAATTTGAGTTTTGATATTACAAATTTGAATTTGGTTCAAATCGAATAACAATTAATGGTTATTTAAGTTTTGTTGTTTAGCCAATCTAGTTACACTTTTAACCTAATCTTATACTAGGATTTTGAACAGTCATGTGTTGCGGCGGCGTCGAAAGTTAAATTAACTCGTATTTATACTTTATATTTGACCCGACTCTTTCTGGAAAAAATTACATCGCCGTTGAACGAAAACGTATTATATTTGACCCGACTCGCTTTCGAATACAGTTTACAAACGTACACAAAATAAGTATAAAACGTATTATTTTTTACCAGACTCGCTTGAGGAAAAAGTTTGTGTCCAAACGTGAGTTGTTTATGTTGAAACGTGAATTTAAAATGAAAGGTACGTTAAAACTGCGATACACAGAGCGTTATGTCCGCGACACCTTAGTTGTTTATAGTTGACGACACGTTATGTGATGCCTTGACCACATAAAACATGTGTTTGACGTATCCGATCAAACTCAGTGTAACCTATATAAACATTGTGGCTACAATGTACAATGATGACAATAACGTGTGACGTCCGCACGTGACATTACACGTGTTTGACTTTGTTACACACGGTACGTTGGTGACATTAACGTCATTAGATATATATATATATATATATATATATATATATATATATATATATATATATATATATATATATATATATATATATAAAAGTATGACTCGCTCATTGCGGTGAAAAGTTGTAACAATATTTTAGACAACCGTGTGAAGTCGTAAAAGTAATTTAGACATTAACATGGTTAGACATAGATAAAATAGCATATTAATGTGTTACGCTATGATCCAAACTCGTAAAACCAATTCAAATAAAATGAGACGCCAAGTTATTAAGTAGAAAAAAATGCAGATCAAAGTTGTCAATTACCAAAAGTTAAAGTGAATGTATAACTTACTTAGTTTGAGAGTTTGAAGTGACAGAATTAAAAGCATAAGGGGTTAGAAAGTAAAAGTATAAGAGTTGGAATTGTAATATATAAAAATTGAAAGGAGTAAATATGTAGGGGCTAAATGTTTATTTTTATAAAAGTTAAGGACCGACCTTTGTCTTTAATATATAGGTAATTAGTCCAACCCAATAATATAATAAATCATGGTGAAGGAATTTTAAAAAACTATTTGGTTTATCCAGTTAACTAAAACCGAACTAAGTTCTTTTCGATTTAGTACTGCTTGAATTTGGATTAGTTCTTTGTTTTCAATGAAAAAATATCAATCGCATAAGCTAAACAAACCATAAGTCGAGTTCTAAGCCAAATGTTGTTCAGTGGTCAAATTTTTAAATGAAAATACTAAAAGCTATATTATTTGAACACCAAGTCTGGAAAGCTTTTAATGTTGCATAAGGGGAAACTAGAATTTTCGATAATTAATCCAACTCATGGACCCTGTCAACTGATAAATAAGTTGGATGCTTCTTGGATACATTTCCTTGTTAGAATTTTGATTTTACTACACAAATTGTAGTTGAAACTATATTTTTTAATGACATGGGATTACTGGCGTGGCTAGTTAAAGGTTGACTTGGACCAAGATAGATGGGCATGGGAGGGTTAAACCACAGCGTGACAGATGTAGCGAGGCAATGACAACATGAACGCTGCCTTTGTTGCGACGTGGATCAGATGGCGTGGTCTCTCCCACGCTATGTGAAGCCTCCCGATGGTCACATTTTTTACTGTTTAACTTTGAAAAAAATAATAAGTTCTATATAATATATCAACTAAATTTTAATTTTTAAACACTTCTCATCCATCTTAACCATTTCATCCATTTAATCAAACCTCAATTATAAGAAACGGATACCTTAAATTCACCATGTTCATCGTCATGGAAGATTTAATCATAATGGTAACTCATTTACATGGATACCCTCTCTCTAATCTCATACTTCTTCTCATAAAACATGTCCAGTGGTTTCCCTCATCACAAACAAAACTAGGGGAGGTAATTCATGACATGACCCAAAACACAGTTCAACCCAAGTTGACCCATTAAAAAGGGTCAACTCAAATACGACAAGTTAAAAAGTGGGTTTAACTGTTAACTCGTTTAAAAGTTTTTAAAGAAGTTAATATTTTGATTTCAGAGATGAAAAGTGGAAAAAAATTGAAGTTAAATATTTTTATTTTTGATTTTCTATATATCTATCAACTTTTTTTAAGTGAAATAATTTCCCTTTGAACCTTTATATCTACTTTTCACTTCGAATAATTTTATATATCAGATCTAATCGTCCATTTTCGATCATTACCGGCTGAATCTAATTTCATGCTAAATATATTTGGGGATGAGAGATAAATGTATAAAATATTTGAAACAGAGTAAACTAATTGTATTTGAAACAATTTAAACTAATTGTTTAAATTGCTACTAAGTCATTGTGTATCACTTATATTTGTAAACGATCATAACCAAAACACAATACAAAATGTGACACGATTTTAAATTGATTCAAGACGAAATAAATAAATATATTGATCAGGTTATAGTTGAAAATTTCTAACGCAAACCCATGATAATTTACATCCTAAACTAACCACTAGGCCATAGGTTTGATCAACTTGGGAATAGTCCCAGTAAGGGGGTCTGGCGCTGCGTGGTGGTCCGTTGTGGTTTGGTGATCACGCGTGGAACACCGCCGTCACTGAAGGTGACCACGGGTGGTGGTGATAACTCGTGGTGGTGACAATGCGTTGAAGATTTCTTCTCCTTCACTCTCTGCTTCCTTCTCCTTCACCCCCTGCTTCTTCACATGTGGTGAGTGGTGGATACCCCTACTAAAATTCATCACTAGTGATAGTGATGAAACCAAGTTAGATGATATGGAATAACATGATTGGGTGTGATGAGTGATGAAAAGTAGAGTACCTGATGTGCGTAGTGCGTGGTATATTTTTATGTATATTTTAAGCTCTTTTTAACACTTTAGTCAAGTTTTAAATTTACAAAACACGATATTCTACTAACACTAAACACACATATGGGCAAGTGCACCCATCGTGAGCGTAGTATAGCGTTGGTAAGATACCGAGGTCGTCCAATGACACAAGAGCTTTTAGTACCGATTTATCATCAACATCTAATCAAATCAAAAATTTATTTTAAATATGAAAATAAAAACTAAAAATACTGAAAATAAAAATAAAATAAAAATAGATAGACAAGATGAATCACTTGGATCCGACCGGCCTTAAGTGTAACCTTTGATGATTTCCGCACTTTTACACTTTTTAAGAGATTATCTTAGTTATAGTAGTAAGCCCCTCTTTTGAAGGTGACGTTACCCTCGGCTAACTGGTTTGAGTCAGCAGGGATGCAATCCCAAATAGCCGGGTTAATGTATTAATAGTAGTTTACATATGAGGAGATCAAGTCATTCGCACCCCCGTCATCTAATACAAGTGGGTATTGAAGGAGGTCATAGTAAGCTTGACCCAGGTCCTTGCAGGATCTATACACTGAACAAGGCAAGAACCTTACCAAACCATTACCTTAACCCCCGACCAGGTAGCCAATATATCTCTATAT
This sequence comes from Helianthus tuberosus, assembly GCA_030545235.1. NCBI lineage: Eukaryota > Viridiplantae > Streptophyta > Magnoliopsida > Asterales > Asteraceae > Helianthus > Helianthus tuberosus. The sequence goes on along the minus strand of CM060366.1, from coordinate 154,564,392 downwards.
AGACCGTAAAGATATGAATGGTGAAAATCTTTTATTTTATATAGACAGTAAAATAATGTCAAGACACCACGGATAAATGATAAGGAAGTTTCACCTTCAACATAAGAAACTAGTTATTAAAGTCATTAATACAAAACCAAATAAAAAGTGCGAAAAGATTAAAAATCAAAAGTATTACACTAAATGCTTGTCTTCACCAAGTGATGTAAGAGACTTAGGCAAACATGGCCTTTGATTGTCAAGAACTCTTACTATCAATCTTGTATCCCGAGACTGCTACACACACTCTAGGTGGATGATGGATGATGGTGGTGGATGTGGGTGTTGTGTTGGTGGTGGAGTGTGGGTGAAGTGGTAGAGATGTGGTTTGCCAAGGGATGCCTTTAAGTGAACCAAGCACCTCTATTTATAGCCTGCACAGAAGCCCGGACACGGCCTCGTGTCCGTTGGGCACGGCCCGTGTCCATCCTTATTCTATTTCTTCATTAATTGCAATTCATCTGCATTAGCTCCACACGCCCCCGTTTCCGCTGGGCACGGCCCCGTGTACAGAAGCGTACCTGTACTATCAAGATTTGATTGAATTCTGCGAATCTTAGCGTTGACCACGGTCGTGTTGAGCTGGTCACGCCCCCGTGTTGGGAATAGAAGCTTCTAAAGCTTTGTCATTTCTGCAGACAACTGGCCACGCCCCCGTGTCTGCTGGGCACGGTGAGTGTTCAGCCTTCTGTTTGCTTGTTTTTGCTTGGAAAGATGCTGTCGAGGGGTCGGGCATGCCACGTTTATTCATTTCCTTGTATTTATGTTAGATTTTGCTGCATATTTGTTCCTTTTGTTCATTTACGCTCATTTAATCCTGAAAATACAAAAGGAAGACAAAAGCACACTTTTTCAACATTAGTACTAAAAAGTATTAGTTTTATGACTCATTTGATATAATTTATATGTTACATTTTACACAAATCAGTACCCCTACCCTAATATTGGTAGATTAGATAAGGTTTAGAACCCTATGATTTTTCAAGTTTAACCATTTAAAGAAAAAACCACTTGGTCCACATGTCATTTCGTCTCAGTGTCATAAGTCAAACACGCCGGCCATGAATGGTTAAGAATCCTCCATGTGGATGGCCTTATTGCCAGACTTAATACAAAACACCTATTGTACCTTACTTTTAACTATTTTAAGTAAACTAGATGATGCCCGGTTCGCGTTGCGGGGCGATGTCCGAATAATTCTCAACCAATTAAGAAAGCAGTACTATAGTTTTGTTAGAAAGGTAAACTAAAACGATGACAAGATCGTAATTTTTAGCGGGGGTAAAATCGTAATTTTTAGCGGGGGTAAAATTGTAATTTTTAGCTAGGGGAAAACCATATTTTTATTTTGAACTGGGGGAAAAACATAATTTTGAATTAAGGGTGAAAGCGTAATTTTGAACCGAGGGGAAAATCGTAATTTACTGTGTGTATGAAAAGTAATATAAACGGTGCAATTACTTGCATTGCTACGTTGCTACGGGATTTGATGAGCTCGGTACGAACCGGTACGGAAAATACCGTTACCGAAATCCCCAAAAGTGAGTACCGGTACCGAATATACATGGTACGGTACGGATTGGTACCGGTACTGGTACGACACCGGCATTTGAGGGTAAAAACAGATGAATACTGGTGTCGAACCGATACCGAAAATATACTCGGTTTGGTAAATTCGATACCGATACAGGTACCTGATACCAGCTCATTCATTAGTGATGTTACTATCCATTAATTCAATTTAATATATAGGACAATTTATTTTTCCTTTTATATATTTCAAAATACAATTTTCTTTATAGAGGTCTAAGAATTTTATTAGGACGTGCTTATTTTTAGATATGTTTCGATATAAATTTTATTTAAAATTAAGCTTTAAAAAGTAATATGTTAATTTTATTTAAATTTTATTGAAGTATCAACGAACATGTCATCAAAGCCATCTCCCGGATTTAAAATTTTTCGGCATAAAGTGACGCCGTTAACAGTTGCGGACACATGAATTATTTTTATGAGGATGCGAATGAGGGGTTCAACCAATTCAAGTGATGCGGTTATGATTTTAGCCTATAAAATATACTACTTTTTTTAAGGGGTGCGCCCGTCCACCGGATCTGTCACTTGGGTTCCATCCTGTCATTAACTTTTTTTTCATTCTAATGATACCGTGTTCTAAAATGTCGTATATGCTATTGAGACTTGTTTATTTTTATCTATATTTCGGTAAAAGTTTTGTTCAAAATCAAGCGCGTCAAATATAAGTGATATTTTAAAAGTAACAAACCAAACGGATATCGCCCGAGAAACATCAATACCAGTACCAATATTCATTTTTTAGTTTTGTCGATGTTCCAGTATAAGGGGGTGTTTGGTTCGCCGGAATTCACTGCAATTTAAGGAAATTGTCTGAATTCCAACTCTGAAGTTGTTTGGTTCACAGAATCTATTGGAATTGGAATCTCAATTCCAATCTCCATGCGTTTAGTTAACAATGGAATTGAAATTGGAATTTGGCATGAATTCCTTCAAATTCCTTTACCTAAAAGAATTCAAAATGCTTCTAATATGTAAAGGAATCCAAGTAAATTCATTGGAATCTCCGACCATTTCGGCCTGAATGGTTTCGACCCATACCGTTTCGAGTCGAACCGTTACAACCCGGACCGTTTTGACCTATACCGTTCTAACCCGTACTGTTTGCACCCGAACCGTTTCCACCCATATCCTTTCGATCAGTAGTGTTACCACCCAAATTGTTTCGACTGATACCTTTTCCATCCAAACTGTTTCGACTCACACTGTTTCGACTCGAACCGGGAGTGGTGGGGGCTGGGGTAATAGATTCCAATTCACTTGACAACCAAACACATCAAAAATGTAATTGAGATTCTAATTCCAACAATTTCTAATTCCTATTGGAATGTTTAAGTTCCAAATCCAATTCCTTCAAATTCTAATTCCTTTACAAATTTCAATTCCAACTCCATAACATTCCGCGAACCAAATGCACCATAAATTTCAATGAAAAATAGTTGTGAAGGGGTATGGTCCCAAAAAGCCGTGCAAACCTCCATCAGGATCGCGCGCGAGACCATACTCCATATCCAACAAATTTCTTATTGCCAACCTCGCGCGGGCTATAGCACACTCTATGTTAACCGGCGCGAGGGCTGGACGATAAGAAACTCCAATTACAACACTTAGCATTCTGAAAGAGCACTCAGTCATCCAAACCCTGCGCGAGTTAGTTACGTGCCCATCAAGAATCGTGCAGGGCAGCATCGCAAGGCTGTTTCAGATAGTACACAAGGTACAAGTGGCAGAAGAAAAGGGCCAATCATCGTCCTCCTGGCCCTGCTCAATCGTGCTCCATGATCATCTGACATGCAGGAGACAAAAAGTACTTAAGGACGCCTACATGGCACCAATCACAGGGCAGAGACAACTGCCCCACGATCTCCACTTACCTGCTGATGGCAGAAGGGCAGCCAGGCCGACAACAGTGACACGTGGCTCCAATCACATTGTGCCAACTCCCAAGAGCTCCTGCCAACCACTAACGGTCGACACCAGTGAGACAAGGAGCATATCCCTTATGTTGTCGCCTTCAGGCCCAAGGCCCATCAGCCCACATCCTCTTACACCTCTCCGGCTATAAATAGGGACCTCACTTCACAGGTTATTCATTCCATTCCCTCTACTCTCACTCTTAATACTTAATTAGCTCCCCAAAGCAGTCGCTTATTCTCACGCCGGAGCCTGGTTAAGAGGGAAACCCCCACATTCCCCTCTTAACGAGTAACGGTGTTCTGTTTTGCAGGACTTAGGCGATCATTACGAAGCTCAGAAAGCCATTAGAAGATTAACCATTATGGTAGGAACATAAACCAAACTGATTAGTCCCTTAATTAGTTCCGTGTTTCTTCATTGGCGCCCATCGGTTTTCTACAAATGATTTTCATCTTCTTTTTCTGAGTTTTCGTGGTTCTTTCTTCCTTCGATCATGGCTGGTCAAGGAATCATTCCTGAGTTTGTTGGTTTCGGAGCAAACTCTAATGCAGCATTGGGGGAGGGTAATCAAAACGCCCAACCTCAACACATCGAAGAAATTGGCGAAATCGAAGTAACCAACACTGGGGGACCGCGCGGGAGCATCACCCGCATCACTCAAACGGTAACCCCAGGAAACAACGGCACTGGACCTTCAAACCCAGCTCCACCTCAGAACATTTCGGCGCTGGACCTACCAGAGGGCGAAACCCCAGCCTCATGGTACGCCAAGCAACTTGCCACCATTAACGAGGCATATCAATCTTTGAGCGCACAGCAAGCAGTCTTAACGGCAGAACCGTCCTTGGTTACACCAACCGGCCCCAGTCACGGGGCGCGCCAGATACCACCAACGCAAAACATCCAAGGAAGAGCTAACAGACCTCCCCCTACCCGAAGACTAAGCGTGCAGGACACGCGCGATACACGGGGAGAAACAGAAAGCTATTATGACTATCCATCAAACGTCCAAAGAGGACCAGTTCATAGCCGGCTCACGCCGTGCAACATGAACAATGAATGGGAAGATACTGACCCGAATGACCCAACTTGGCAAGATGATGAGGGTTCGTCAGTCTTCAATCGCTTGCAAAGGAACCATGAATACTACAAACCAAGACAACATGTTGGGTACACCGAAGAGGCAGAGCAAGACTTTCGCCTCGCCTATCGACCAGCTGAAGCTGTAGAACATTCAAAGTTCATTCCAAAAATCACACTGGCTCCGCTTAAAAGAGAGAAGTTACCTCCGACAGTCGGAAAGTTTAATGGATTGACTGATCCCGATGATCACGTCAGAGTTTTCACAAGCGTAGGTTACATGGGAGGATGGAATATGCCCATGTGGTGCCATCTGTTTATTCAAACACTTACAGGGGCTGCTCGCGCCTGGTTTGACAACCTTCCTCCGGGAAAGATCAAGTCATGGGTGGATTTCAGGACACAGTTTTTAAGACACTTCAGTCAACAGAGACGTTACCAGCGCGACACAGCCGAGGTAGAAGACATCTGGCGCAGAGATAACGAGGGTTTGGAGGATTTCATCACTCGCTTTAACAAAGAGTGCTTGGAAATCGGTGGCGTAAGTGAACAACTCATGCGTTGCCATTTCAAGAAAGCCATTCGCTGTGATAGTCTCATCAGAACCATCACTGGGAAGGACGGAATGCCCAAAGAATGGGATAAACTCATGGAAGCCGCGAAGATAGTCGCGCAAACTGAAGAGTCACTCGCCAGAAACAAGAGTTATCGTACCGAAGATTGCTTTTCTAAAGGGGGCCATTCACGCGACGATAACAAACGGAACAAAGGCAAGAACCCTGGGTGGAAAGCCAACCACTCCAGCGGTTATGGTGAACGACCTCGTTATGAAGAACGGTCGCGTTACAGAGAAGATGCGCGAGACACTATTGATCGAATTGGATATCGAAAGGCAGTCAGGGATGACAACCGAGATAAGCACTGGACTCCGCTCACAAAAACACCAAAAGAGGTACTGATGACGGAGAATCATGATTTCAAGGCTCCAAGGCCTATGACAAACAAGAAGGGGCAAGACCCCAACCTGTACTGCGACTTCCATAAAGATACAGGACACCTGACAAACGACTGTTACAGTTTACGTCAGGAGATCGAAAGAGCGCTAAAGAGCGGGAAACTAAGCCACCTGGTGAAAAACGTGCGCAAAGAAACTCAACAGCTCCAACGCCATGATGAGGGAAATCACAAGAAAGTCAGACGCCTAGAAACCCATATGGTCAACGGACCAAGATACAGCGCAAAAGAGAAAGGCAAGCGCCCTTACGAACCCTCATGGCAAGAGCAATAGGTCATTTTCCCGGTAGTGCGCGGCGGCCCTCGTGCCACTCGACCCATCGTCATTACCGGCATTATCGGCCATTATGAAACGGAGTATGTCTTCATTGACCCAGAGAGTACGGCTGATATCATCTATGAGCAGTGTTTTAACCAGTTCGATGAGGATGACAAAGCGAGACTTGAGCCAGTTGATTATCCACTATCTGGATTTTGCAACGAAATGGTCTTCCCGCTAAGCCAAATCAGCTTCCCCGTCACGCTCTCTGACGGGAAGCATTTGAGAACAACAAATGTAAACTTCATGGTGATGCCTGTCAAATCAAGGCATGATGTGTTGATTGGGAGAGAAACCCAAGGCGAATTGAACATGGTAACCTCCACGTCCCACTCAGCGATAGGGTTTCCAACCAAGACGGGGGTGGCGATTATCTATGCCAAGAAGGAAGTAATGTCGACAGAAGAGATACGCCCAACAAAAGCGGCGAAGGTTTCAACAACCGAGCCTGAAAAATGGGTTTTAAACCGCAAGTACCCGGAGCAAACGGTGATGATAGGCCACGCAATCTCACCAAACATCAGAACTCATCTCAAGCAGCTCCTGTTCAGGAACATGGATATCTTCGCCTGGTCCCCGGCCGACATGACCGGTGTCCCGCGCGACATTACTGAACATTGTTTAAACACCTACCCCTCTGTTGAGCCGAAAGTCCAAAGGAGGCGCAGCTTAGGGGCAGACAAAACCAAGGCAATGAATGAGCAAGTATGCGAACTACTCAAAGCGGGAATCTTGCGGGAGGTCCGTTATCAAAGTTGGGTTGCGAACCCCGTGATGGTAGAGAAGTCTAGTGGAGGATGGCGAATGTGTGTTGACTATACCGATCTCAACAAGGCATGCCCTAAAGATTGCTACTCTTTGCCTGAGATCGACAAAAAGATAGACTCTCTCGCGCCATACAGATGGAAATGCTTCTTAGATTGCTATAAAGGGTACCATCAGGTTCAAATGAAGCTAGAAGACGAAGACAAGACAGCTTTTCGAACCGATCTAGGGATCTTCTGCTACACAAAGATGCCTTTCGGCCTAAAAAACGCTGGCGCAACGTATCAACGCCTGATGGATAAGACCTTCGTTGGAGATATCGGGAAGCATATCGAGGTTTACATCGATGATCTGGTGATCAAAATTCCCGAAGAGGACCAAATGTTGAAGGACATCGAAAAAACATTCAAGTCATTGCGCAGCGTGAATATGAAGTTGAATCCAGCCAAGTGTTCTTTTGGCATGGAAGAAGGGAAGTTCCTAGGCTTCATAGTCACAAATGGCGGCTTTAAAGTGAATCCAGAAAAGGTCCAGGCAATAGAGCGAATGCCATCGCCACGAAAAATCAGAGAGATGCAAAGGTTGGCCGGCCGCCTAGCCGCGCTTAACCGCTTTCTATCAAATCACGCCGCGAAGTCATACCCTTTTATCAGCACTCTGCGCAACTGTGTGAAGAAACAAGAGTTCAGGTGGACCCCTGAAGCAGAGAAGGCTTTTCAGCAAATGAAGGAGTGTTTGATCGAACTCCCTACTCTGACTGCACCGTTCGAAAAGGAGCCGCTCATCTTGTACTTGTCATCATCAGACAAGGCAGTGGGATCGGTATTGCTTGTAGAAAGAAACGAAGTTCAAACTCCCATCTATTACGTCAATAGAGTGCTAACGGATCCAGAAACGAGATATTCCACGATGGAGAAATTGGTACTTGCACTGCTACACCCCTCCCGGAGGCTGCGCAGATACTTTACAGGGCATGTGATCACCGTACTTACCAATTTCCACATCGGCACGATATTGCAAAAGCCAGAAACATCTGGGCGGTTAGCAAAATGGGCGATCGAGTTGGGGGGCCACAACATTTTGTACAAGCCGCGCCCAGCCATCAAGGGTCAAGTCCTTGCAGACTTTATCACAGAAGTCCCAGCGGAAAAAATGAAAGATTGCGAGATTGTTGAAACTCCCTTGAAAGATACATCTGAAGAGTTGTGGTTGCTGTACACCGATGGGGCCTCAAATGAGGACGGCGCAGGAGCAAGTTTGCGCCTCGTGAGCCCTGAAAGACATGAATTTACGTACGCCATAAAGTTGGATTTTAAGAATACCAACAACGAGGCAGAGTACGAGGCATTCCTGGCAGGCTTACACCTCGCCATAAAAATGGGAGCTAAGAATCTTCAAGCACATGTTGATTCACTTTTGATCGCCAGTCAAATCAACGGAATCTATGATGCAAGGGGCGAAGTTATGGCCTTATATTTGGATCAGGCGAAAGAACTCCTTCAGAAATTCAAGTCTTACAAGGTAGTTCACATCAATCGCTCTGAAAACAAACCAGCAGACGCTTTGAGCAAACTGGCTTCAACCTCCTTTCAACATCTCGCCAAAGATGTAAGGATTGAAGTACTCAAGAATCCATCAGTTCTGCTACGACAAGTCAACGTGATCGAAATAGGGCAGCCATCCTGGATGACCCCTATAATTCAATATTTGCAAGAAGGAATACTCCCTGAGAGCAAAGCAGAGGCAAGGAAGATTCAAAACAAGGCCCTGCATTACGAGATGAATGGTGGTATTTTGTACCGAAAATCCTTCTTGGGACCACTACTGCGCTGCGTGGACCCCCAAGATGCGAACTATTTGATAAGGGAGATTCATGAAGGGATCTGCGGCATCCATGCATGGCCACGCATGGTTGTCGCGAAGATTATGAACGCTGGATATTACTGGCCAGGGATGCATGTCGATGCCCTGAAGGAGCTGCGCAAGTGCGACTCCTGTCAGCGACACTCTCCAAAAACCCTGCGCCCAAAAAACGATCTTATCCCTGTATCCACTGCTTGGCCCTTTCAGCAGTGGGGAATCGATATGGTGGGACCTTTCCCAGAGGCTCCTGGCGCCGTCAAGTTCATAATCGTGGCCGTTGATTATTTTACTAAGTGGGTGGAGGCCAAAGCTCTCGCATCAACCACTGCAATGATGGTGCGCAAGTTTATTTGGGAACACATCATTTGCAGGTTTGGTATTCCACTCAAGATCGTCACAGAAAATGGTACCAATTTTGCTTCTGAGGACCTTCAAAATTGGATGAAGGAAATGAAAATCGAGCATACCTTCTCCTCCGTTGCACACCCTCAAGGCAACGGTCAAGTGGAAAGCGTTAACAAAAGTATCGTCGAGGGGATAAAAGCCCGACTGGGCACAAAGAGAAGAGGCTGGGTAGATGAGCTCCCAAGCATCCTGTGGGCACATCGAACCATGCCGAAGACAAGCACCGGCGAAACTCCTTTCAGCCTAGTATACGGCTCGGAAGCAGTTATCCCGGCGGAAGTTGGACTCCCCTCACTGCGCTTGACAGCAGTCAGCACGGTTGATAATGAAGCAAAGCGTCGTCTCGATTTAGATCTCTTGGAAGAAAGACGCGAGAATGCGCGTATTAAAGAGGCGAAGTACAAGACACAATTGGAAAGGTACTACAATGCGAGAGTCCGCATCTGTACCTTCACTCTAGGAGAATACGTCTTCCGAGACAACGAAGCTTCAAATGCCGAACGCCCAGGAAAACTAGCACCCAAATGGGAAGGCCCATACTTGGTTCACGAAGTGCTAGGAAAAGGGGCATACAAATTGCTCACCCTGGATGGACACATCATCCCACGCACGTGGAATGCGCAACAACTGCGCAAGTGCTATATGTAACTATTCTAGGCCTTGCGCCTTTACTCACTCATGATGGCCACGCGCCTTTTTAATTACCTATGTTGGCTAAACGCCCTTTTTTGCTACTTATGCGATGTATGTTGGCCTAAGCGCCTGTTTCCCAAGCAATGAAAGCATACGACATGTTTTCTTTTACGATGACTCCTTTCATTACAAATGCATGTTAAACTTTTGATTAGCACGAAAACACTCCAGTCAATTACGAGCTCTTGAGCTATGCCTCCTGTGACAACCCGAGTTTTCAAGGTTTCTATTTGACTTAATACTGGTTCACAAAGTGTTGTTTTTATATTTATATATGGTGTGCATTATAAGTGTGTATATGGTATATGTTTTGTATTAAGGGCATGTTTGGTATAATTAAAATAAAACAAATTGGAACCTTGGCTGAAACACCCCACACCCGAAATCCCCTTTCACCCGATAACACCCACCCGAAATACCCACCTACATTGATATGTGTATTTTGTATTAATATGTCTAATATAGGTATGTCTTCATTGGGCCAATTGTGATAATATCAGGAATAGGAGCCGCTCCCTTGGTCCACATAAGATCTCGGTTTTGTTGTTGGGCTTGAGCCCATCTCGGCTGTTGAATGAACCGCCCCAAACTTCCCCATTATATGTATACGTAATAGTTGTTAATTGATTTGATAAAACTCTAAACTAAAAACAAACCCTACTCCCTTCATGATTACGTGCGGCAACTGGAGAACCCCACCCCCTATTCGCAATATCATCTTGATCAATCAAGACTTCCGGTTAGTGAGTTCAGTTCATGTTTGCTAAATTTTCAACTACCTGATTGTGTCAATCGAACTTGCTTATGATTGTTTATGATGTTAATCGAATTACTGGTGATGCCTATGATAAAAATTAGTTGTTATCCTGCTATTTCGATAGGTTATAAAAACATTGGAGGAGTATTTGTTTAGTGGATTGATACATGATAATTGGGTTACAAATATTATGTGATGAAATTGATAAACGTGAATGGTATATTTTTAAATTAGTTAGAACATGAATCTGGAATAAAAGAGTAAATGAAAGCATGATTGGAATTTTTGTTTGGACCGAATGCCTTAATAGGTTATATGTATATTGTTTGGGCTGATAATTGATTTAGTGGGTATAATTGTTGCTGAAACAGGTTGACAAATGGGCCGATTAATTGTGGGCTGGATTCTATTGCCATGAATGATAAATGGTAGGTTATATTGCTTGGAATTTTAACAATAAAAAGAATAACATGTTGTGGTTGGTTTTGATTAATAGCTGCTGATGTTGGTTAGATAAATTGCAACATGATTTTTATGAATATAAGGAACTGATTTATTGAGTTAAGCTTATAATAATTACTAAACATGGGTTAACTGGATCCTACAATATTCCTAATGGGCCTGATGTAATTGGATGGTTAAATTGTTATTAGGATGGTATGATTATAATACAAAACTTATTGTGATCCAAATGGTTACTGCATGTTATGTGTTAATATGATAATTAGTGCTATGGGTAAATGTTCACTTGATAAGTTGCACAAATTGCATAAGAAATGGAATGTATGGTAGGTGTTGTTTATGATTGACTGAGTTGATAAAAGTTAAATGAAACTCATGATTTTTATTCATTGTATATACTGTTCAAGACTATGAGGAGGTTTGAGGATTTATGTGAATGCTACTTGTATAATGTGAATGTGGGATACATGATTCATGTGTAAACGAAACTGATTTACTCTTTGGTAACCACAGTAGGGTTTGGTTGACCAACTGGGAACTGGTAAAGTAACTTAACAAACCGAGCTAACCTAAGGTGAGTTCACACTTTTTACAAAGCATGGGATTCCCAGGGGTTGGGAATGGGTTAAGGAATATGGATTCCACGTCCTTCTTGGGTAGGACAGTACGGGTTCAGGAATATAATTCCTCGTCCTCATGGACAGTTACATTTCACTAGACCAAAACTCTATCACGAAGTCCCTCCTTTTTATATCGACTTAATCGCCAGGCCAATGGCGAGCGGGTCATTAGTTAGATAGCGCTATTTAGGTCTGACAAGCCTCACACCGTGCCGCAGAGGACGTGCGTGAACTAATGGATCTGGGCACGTCAATGATGATAGACATTGACAGTTCAGGGCACTTAAACATGACTACAGTCAGCAGTCGATATGGTAACGAGTCTAGTAGTATAAACATGGCGTAGCCCCCACGGCCGAAAAGCCAGATAACTATACACGGGGTAGCCCCCACGGCTGGATAGCCAGAGTAAATGAGTTAAACAAAATCACGTTTTCAACTATGGGGTAACCCCCACGGCAGGGATGCCAGTTAAAGGAAACTGTTTTCGAAACAACTTAAAACAAACACCCAACTGTGAACTCGCTCAACTTTGTTGTTGACTCGTTACTACATGCTTTGCAGGTCACTCGGTTTAGCAGGAGCTTGCATGGGGAAGAGTCGTTGTGGAACATGGACATTGAGTGTTAATAATGAACTTAAACATTATTAACTTATTCTTTGGTTTTGATATTATGCTTCCGCTTGCAACTTAAACTATGTTTTGATTTGAACACCAATTGTATTGTGTTGGGTTTTATGTTTACTTACATGCTTGTTCAATATGATTGGTGGCTTGATCCTGGTCATGTCACGCCTCCAAGCGGTGATACTCCACGTGTGGATTTTGGGGGTGTGACACCTCCAAGGTTCTCCGCGAACATAGCGCGAGACCGGGCAGTTACACTAACACAAGAGCCACTCTTACATTTATTCACGCTAATTTAACCAAAGTTTCTAACAACAGTGCAATAATTGTAACGGGAAAGGATAAACAAGCATCATATTTAAACAAGTGCGACCGCGCAACAGTTACATAAAAACAAAATGTCATTCATGTGACCCAAAACAAGCGCAACCGCGCAACATCGCAAAGATAAAAGAAAAATTACAAGGCAACAAGCCTGTCAATACTACCTACTCAAAACCATCACCAGCATCATCATCATCATCGTGCTTGTCGCCACCATCATCGCCTTCCTCTTCGTCAGATAGTTCAACATGTTCTGGTGGGTCGAGAATGCCCTTTAGACGTTTGCACCAGTCATCATGCTCTAGAGCCTTCGCAACCAAGTCCAATACAGGCAAGGCTAGATGATTGTAAGCATTTTCAGCACGAGCCAACTCGGCATCAGCTTCATTGGTCACCGAGCAATGACTAGTATCAAACTCTTGACCAAACACTTCTTCGACATGCTGCGCACACTCCATATACCCTCCGCGATGACCAACCGCGCGAGAAGCATCTATGAGAGCAGCTATTGTCCCATCCAGTTCTCCAGCGTTCAAAATCGAGTTGGCCATCTACACCAGAATGAGCAAATGAGGAACTGACTTAGTAAATAAAACCTAACTTAAAAAGAGAAATACCAGAACTATTCCCCTGCCGTGCAGCCATTCAATATCTGAGGACAGCGTGTCAACAATACCCTGGACCTCAGCATAATTATTTTGCGCCACATTCAGGGCAGAAGAGCTTATGGCTCACGCCTCCTCAGCCTTTTGCCTGGCTTCGTCAGCTGAGGCAGCCTTTGACTTTTCGGCCTCCAGATCGATCTCCAAGGATTCACTTTTGTCAACCTGCTCTTGCAGGCGACATTTCAACTCAACAATTTCGACATCCTTGGCAATAAAATCCTTGTCCCTACTTGATAGCTGCACCTTCACCTCAGCCAGCTCAACCTGCAAGGGATAAAAGACTCAGTTAAAGCTGCTAAACAAAAGTATAAACTGAAAAAGAAAGGTCTCGAACCTCAGTCTGCTCCTTAGCAGCTTGTGCATCCTCAACCTTCGCCGTCAGCTCAGCAACCTTGCCTTCAAGCTCGGTAATCTTGTTGCGAGCTGCGAAGGCGCGTTGGTTGTCCTTCTCACAGATTCTCTTCCATTCTGCTTTTTCCTTCACCAGCAGATCTTCGGCGGCTCGAAGCTTACCCCTCAGGCCCTCGCGCCCCCATTCCTCCGATTTCCGGTCAGCTTCGAATTTTGCTTTCTCCTCATCAAAAGCAGCTCTCGATTTTTCCAAGTCAGTAGCACGCCTTAATATCCGATCGCGGTATTTCTCCCAATCTTCCCTCTCCCTAACCATTGTTCGCCACTCGCGAACAATTTCCTGGTTAGCAGCGCGAGTGTTGGCCTCACCAACAAAATAGGCATGATACAACCCGCTGTGGGTTCGCGCCCTTTGACGATCAACCTCACCAGGAGGAATGGAATTCAGCAGCCAGTCGCGGCAAGGCGAGAACTCGAGGAAGGTATCCTTTTGCTTTAAGCCCCATGGCGGTTGGTGCGGAGCGTCACCACGGCTCTCTTCAGTATAAGACTTGTAATAAATATCCCCCAAAGTATCCCGGGGGCCTATTGGAGAGCGCAGCGGCGTGCCGTGTTTTCCCACACCACCCTGACCAGCCGCTGAACCAGAACCCGCGCCTCTTGCAGAAGAAATCCCAACAGACTTGTCGGCATCGGTTTTTTCCTTCTCCTTCTCCTTAGTTTTCTCTTTTTCCTTCTCTCTTTCAGCAGCCTTTTTCCCCTTCTCCTGCTCAGCTAGCCTCTCCTTCTCCTGCTCAGCTAGCCTCTTCTTCTCCTCCTCAGCCTTCTTCCGTTGGTTTTCATCGGCTTTCCTACGCGCCTCATCAGCTTTCTTCTTGTCTTCCTCAGACTTACTCTTCTCTGTCGCAGCAGATTTCTCCTTCTCGACCGTGGCAGCCTGTTTATCCTTCTCAGACTCTACCCCAGCAGTCTTAAAGGGTTTGACAGTGACCTTGATTCTCTTCGGCTCAGGCTCTAAGGGATCTTTAAACACGACGCCCTTCTCAGGGGTCTTTAAACACGACGCCCTTCTCAGGGGTCTTCTTTTTGGCCTCTGCAGGAGTTAAGTGTCAGTAAAGACAAGGAAAGCAAAGAGCGCAGAAATCAGAGAAACTAACCAGGAGAAAATTTGTAAAGAGAGCGCATGTTACTCTTTTTCCCTAACACCGGAACTTCACCAGCTTTGGGCGCAACAGACCCACCTGCTGTGGTCTCGCTCCTACTCCTTTTCCTGACAATCAAGCTTGCAGCGGGCTCCTCCTCGTCTGCTTCCTCCTCCTCTTCTTCAACGTGCGCAACAGAGGGCGGAGTCGCGCCAGCATCTGGGTTGCGAGAACCTGCGCTACCAGAACTCTTTGAGCCACCAGCTCCAACCTTTTTCCCGCCTATATGCGACAAGCCTTCAAGTGAGTCACTAATTATCACATAATCTTTCAAGTTACTCTGACGAAGCCGAAGAGTACCTTTATCAGCAGCACCAGAAGCTGCGCGGCTACTCCCGCCCTTTTTGCTTATCACCTCAAGCTCAAGGTTGATCACCTTCTTCTTCCTGGTAGGTTTTTTCTTCTTCTCTTCAGGGTCAATACCCAAGTCGCGCAACACACCTGCAAAGATGTTAGACCACGAACTTAGCCCTCCATTTGATGATCCCACAGACTCCTCGCTAGAAAGATAGACAATCTCTTTCCCAGCAGAAGTCATAGAGCGCAAGGGGCGAGGGTTAGGTATATGCGCACCTTCGGTTGCAGTAGGCGGAGCGGCGAATGCATCAGCAACTGGGTACATGAAATTACCCTTAATCTGTTCATACCAATACTCTTCCCCAGCTTGGAGCGGGCGCACGCCCACGGAACCACCAAAGGTGGGAAAGGCGGCTTGATACAGACGGGCCTCTACATGACAAATTATATAAATAAACACAAAGTTACGAAACAGGAAATCAACAAAACTAAGGAAATTACTAACCTCTATTGTCGATCATCAGAATGGGAACTTCCTTGCTGTCAGGCAGCCATTGATCGCTCATCCGCGCCGCTACCAAGACGTTCTCACCAAACACGCGGTTTGGGGTGGAAGTAAGATCCCGATACCAAGCCTCAGTCTTGGGGATCGCCAGGTCTTCTTTCACAATCGGCTCAGACCAGGCGCGGAATGTCATGGCGATCGGGATCACCTCCTCGCGAATATAAAAGAATTTAGGTTTCCAGTCGTGGAAACTCTTGGGAGGGTTAAGAAGTATCTTCTTTGCAGCGCCTCGACTAGCAAATGAGTAGAACCCCATGTTTCGGATCAGCTGATAAAAGACTCTAAATCTTTCCAGAGTCGTTCTATGCCATGAGATCGACAGAGGAACTCGAAGTGTCGAACCCGGACCATCCCGGGAGGGCTCATCTGCGATATATGAAACCCATAAAACTGAAGAATATAGGCCATGAAGTTCATCGCCGGCAATCGGAAATTGCCTTGATGAAAGAAGTCTTCAAACAATGTGATGTACCCCGGCGGTGCGTCGGCAGCCGTTTGATTCTGGCCGGGGTACTTGGCATCCCATTCCGGTGGAAACCGGAAACCCCGTACTATCTGTTCAAAGAGACCTAAATCCCACCGGAGAACGGGAACAGGACCTTCTTCACCAGGATTCTCTTCTGGATGTTCTTCAGCCATGGGTGGAACTTGAAGATATGGTGAAAAAACTAGAAGATCTGCTAATATGTTCTTCAAAGGTTTGAAGATTCAAAGGAATTTGAGAGCAAATAGGGAAGAGAATACAACAGAAGAAGAGAAGTGGTTTCTTCTCTCCGTCTCATCGGATATATATACCCATCGCATTTAATGCGATGGGTAAACGTGCCGAGATCGCCGCGCACGTGACCAATCAGAGGATGACACGTAAGGCGAGAATCCCGGAGTGACGGTTACCACGCGCGCGTGAAGCTCACTCTCCTGACGGAATGACCAACCGTCAGAGACAACTTGATGACAGCCGTGTAAGTGGTCAACTCAAACGTCACCATCAACGACGTTTCTCACCAACTTGTCAGAATTCAAATTTTGAGGGTTTCCCGCCCAAAATCACTACAAAGATTCATGCAGAAGCTACCAGGGTTGCGCAGTATTAAGAGCGACCCAATAATCCTGTGCGCCTACAACCAGAGGCAGTGAACTACCTGAAGCCATACCTGGTAGCCGCGCCGTAGTAACCAACAAAGCTTACACGCACGCCGTCTACCCAAGTCTAGGAATCATTTTCTACAACTTTATTTTTTCTAAGTCCAGAGCTCCAACCACTTGCCTCGCGCATGGTGCAGCACTGGACTGGGGGACTTGAAGGGGTATGGTCCCAAAAAGCCGCGCAAACCTCCATCAGGATCGCGCGCGAGACCATACTCCATATCCAACAAATTTCTTATTGCCAACCTCGCGCGGGCTATAGCACACTCTATTTTAACCGGCGCGAGGGCTGGACGATAAGAAACGCCAATTACAACACTTAGCATTCTGAAAGAGCACCCAGTCATCCAAACCCTGCGCGAGTTAGTTACGTGCCCATCAAGAATCGCACAGGGCAGCAGCGCAAGGCTGTTTCAGATAGTACACAAGGTACAAGTGGCAGAAGAAAAGGGCCAATCAGCGTCCTCCTGGCCCTGCTCAATCGTGCTCCACGATCATCTGACATGCAGGAGACAAAAAGTACTTAAGGACGCCTACATGGCACCAATCACAGGGCAGAGACAACTGCCCCACGATCTCCACTTACCTGCTGATGGCAGAAGGGCAGCCAGGCCGACAACAGTGACCCGTGGCTCCAATCACATTGCGCCAACTCCCAAGAGCTCCTGCCAACCACTAACGGTCGACACCAGTGAGACAAGGAGCATATCCCTTATGCTGTCGCCTTCAGGCCCAAGGCCCATCAGCCCACATCCTCTTACACCTCTCCGGCTATAAATAGGGACCTCACTTCACAGGTTATTCATTCCATTCCCTCTACTCTCACTCTTAATACTTAATTATCTCCCCAAAGCAGTCGCTTATTCTCACGTCGGAGCCTGGTTAAGAGGGAAACCCCCATATTCCCCTCTTAACGAGTAACGGTGTTCTGTTTTGCAGGACTTAGGCGATCATTACGAAGCTCAGAAAGCCATTAGAAGATTAACCATTATGGTAGGAACATAAACCAAACTGATTAGTCCCTTAATTAGTTCCGTGTTTCTTCAAGTTGTATTCATAATAGATTAGTTTTTTGGTAGCGCAAGCTATATCGAGTGATGATACACTGAATAATTGACCGAACCAATATCGTTTGAACAATATCCTTGCAAGTACTGATATTCATTTTTATGGTCTTCAGTCAATATAAAACAAACGTCAATTGCGATAACAAGTGTTGTATAATACATGTACTGTATGGCTAGTGGGTGTGGTATAAAGCCCCTATGTCACACCCTGACTTTTGCGGAATCGTGATTATGTGTGACTTGCTTAATATCATTGCATTCAACCATAACAAACAACTATATGATAAAACCAAAGATGTTCATCCATAGATAAGTTTTAAAAACATTACAACATTGTTTTAAAATCCAAACACAAACTTCAAATCCAGATTACAAACCATTCAAATTGTTTAGAGTTCCATAAGGACTCGACAAAAGACACTAATAAAAACTAGGCTTTGAACTACGTGTCTTATCCGAGATAAGATACACAATCCAAACCCTTAGACACCGGATGACATCTTTTATTTCAAACATCACTTGAAACTTCTAAACGCCCGCCAGATCCACATTTTGTTTCCTGAAATACATGTAGTATAAAAACATAAACAAAAGTTGAGCGAGTTCATGTGTTTTGTATGTGTGCACGAATAAACCTTGTAATTATTATAAGTATGTACGTATTTGTATACCCTGGTATGAAAGCAAACAAGGAAACATATCAATTAATGGTTTGCAAGACCATTAACATGTGTGCAACGGCGTAGAAAGGCTCAACCCCAGCAGATTTTGTACTAGGTTTCCGGCTAGAAGACATAGTCACCTCATGGGCCAAACCCCGGTCCTCATGGGTGTGGGCTCGCTACACCCAAATAGATCTATCACTCATGTCCCTCGGTCCTTATGCGAGGATTAATGGTCTTAAGTGTGTGCCTACCCATTCACATGATCTAACAGTTCATTCCTTAGCTAATCATACCATATGTAAACATTTTGTAACATGTACTTCACCCCCGAAGTTATAAAACCGAAAACAGTTAAGAGAAAAGGGGGACATGAACTCACAATCTTGCGTTCTTTGTATCCAATGTAACCCAAAGCTGCTACTCGTGTGCACGACTACCTACAACGTACTACGGTTTATTAGACGGGCGGGTCGTGCCTTGACTTAGCCTTAATTATTGTCTTTGAGTTACGTTTCTTTGTGTCTTCAATATTATTCCAAGTATATAATTATTTGTTAAAATAATAAATATTTTAACTTAAATTATATTTATTAAATTTTGGAATAATTGTTAAAATAATATATTTTAACTTGTCACATCATGTAATAGTACATGTATAATTTCCCAAGGATGGGTGTATTCATACTCGTATTCTTATCCTTGTGTATTTTTGTCATGTGTCGGTGGTGTATTCTGGTGTATAATTATACGTACGAGAATACTTATTTTTATTGTGTTTATTAAGTATTCTTATACTTAATTTTTGTATTTATTTTTTGGAATAATATTTCTAATAAAAATTCACCAATATATATTCTAAAAATATATATTTTAAGAAAGTTTACATAGAAAAATTATTTATAATTTTTCCCTTGGCAAAATATTTATATTTTCATATAAGTCTCAAAAATAAAATATTTTCAAGTTTAACTTAGAAAATATATACAAATCTATTTTTCACCCAATAATAATGTATTCCATATTTATTTAAGAAAAGATATATTTTCTCCCAAAAATAATATATCTTCTAATAATTTCAAGAAAAATATATATGTTCTCTTTTCCAAAAATAATATATTTTTTTCTTGTCAAAAATATGATATAATTTTTGTAACAATTATAAAAATCATATTTTTGTTCTCCTGGTGTCCAAAATACCAATTACCAAAATATACTTATGAATTTATTTCCGGAATATTTATGTAAGTTATGTTCCTTGTTCGGTTTCTCCAATATTTTGGGTAAAAATTGTATATTTATTTCTTGGAATTTTTGGTAATATTATGTATTGTAATATCTTGGTATTTTGGTGAGTTATATTATTTCAAGTCCTAAAGTAATATAACTAATACACATAATATACAAATAATCACACACATGGTGACATCTAAATATATATTCTCGTAAATACATATTTAGTCACTTTTATTATCAAAAACCAACCTCCAATATTTATAATTTTTGTAACAAAATCTATGGCAAACTTTATATGAAAATTCATGGTTTAAAATATACTTGTAAATATTTGTTTAAAAATATTTTTCTAAGTGTTAAATTTCTAGAAAAATTTTGCCATAGTTTCCACTTAAAAATGGAGGTTCCCATGCTTTCAAAGCATATCATTTTCTTTTATAAATCATCACAATCAACAATAAACCAATCAATACTTAGCAATTTGCCAAAATCAAGCTATAATCACTACTTCATGAACTTGAAAATTTATAAAAATTTGTAGTAACTTACTAGTGTGTTTAGTAGGCTTAGTTACCTTTTAAAGTGTGGTTGTTTATTTACAAACATCATTATTGAAGAAGTTAGATGTTTACAACTTGTAAATAAATTTTCTAAAAATATTTCATTTTGAGTTTTTCTTGTTAAATATATATTTCTACACTTGATTAACCACCAAAAATATGGTTAATTTCTTTAAGAACCAAGCTTATGTAAATCTTGTATTTTTAACTTGGTTTCTTGAAAAATCATTCTTAAAATCATAGGTTTACAAGACTTTATATTCACTTTAACCATCATATTTCAAGAAAAACAATTTACACTTCAAGTTCATGATTTACACAAGGATGATCTATTGATCTACAACATAATCATCCTCTCATCTTGTTAGATTATGTCTTTAATCACTATCTAGCAAGATCATATGATGTTTAACATCATAAACACAAACAATCAACAATCAACAAGCATAACAACACTTAAACAACATGATTTCTTATGATTTTTAAGCTTATGTTCAAGTTTCATGTTCTTGTTCATTAGTATTCTTCATGATTAACAACTTATACCATCTTTTAACCAACTTAATAAGATGTAAAATGAAGTGTAGATGATCTTACTACTAGCTCAAGGCTAGGGATGATCACAAGATGAAGATGAGGTGGATAAAAGCTTGTATGAGAGGTCCTTTAACTTCCAAGAGCTCCTGGATTCCTTATGTTGCTTCTTACACCTTTGTATATGTATGGAATGGATGAAAGTTGAATGATGACGATGGATGTGTGTGGGGGTGTTCGTAGCCGTAAGTGAGGGAGAGGGGAAGAAGAAAGCTCAAGTGTTTGATTGTTTTGAGAATGAATGAGTTATGAACCTTAAGGTTAACTTGTAATCTCTAATACATGAAATCCAATGGGTCTTGTGTTTAGAAAAGGTGGGGACATGATTTAGTTTAATATTCAAACAAAATCCATGGTGGGCCATGCTTGTCTAGCCGAGTTCATGAGGGGGGGGGGGTCTTGGTTAAGTTGTGATGGCGAGTTAGATTAAATGGTTAGATTCTAAGTATTATAGTTAGGTTATTAGTTATTGGTATGTTATATAGGGTGTTATGATGTTCGGGGACCATAACTAGCTTGGTAATGTTAAAACAATACTTCTAGCGAAAATTTGGTGTTTCGGGTAGTGTCCGATTGTTCGGTTGGTTACCGGTTCGTTAAGGTGCTAAACTATGCTGTTTAGTGTGCTTTATGTTACCTTTTGTGACAGTTTTGATTCCCGACACTTAGGAAAGCATTCTGGACCATTTAACCATATTTCTGCATGATATTCAAGTGTTTAAATGCTGATTTTTGCTTAATTCAACAATTTAAGTGAGTTTCAGGCACTTTACGGCACTTAAACTATCCCTAGGAATGCAGTTTTGTGATCCTTACTTTCCTACACACTATTACTAGTATAACTCTTGGTTTCTGGCACAATCTGTGTCTCAATACCATATTTGTCTATGTACTGAACTCCGTTAGCATTTTTCTGATTTGTCTGATAACTGTGCTAACTTTGTTTCGTGCTTCATCTAAATCAATAAAGTTTGCATGCAGTAATGATATGACATTTTGCAATGTATGATGCACATGTATGTATGATAACAATAATCAGAAAGTAATTCATGTCATAAATTGTAAATCAGCACAGTCAATAAGCATTAATCATTTAATCATTGTCTAACCATTGTACGAATACATGCAAATTTGATAATTGTCACACCCTAGAGGCTTTATCACGCCACATCAGCGCCATGTCACATAGGGGGCTTTAAAGCCCCTCTCTTTAATTTGCATGCAATAGTTTAAAGTCCCTTTAAAGCCCTCTATTAAGTAAAATACAAAAAAAGGTAAAGAGCAAAAGATTTGATTGGCTGAAAAGAATGGGCCCCACTTGCACATGTCATTAGCGCTCGTTACTGGAATGAAGCCCTCTCAATGGCGCCCCCCTTTGGCGCCCAGATGGTGGCTATGGGACGCTAAAGGGCGCTAAAATTGCTGATTTGGCCAGGGACGCTATGTTACCCCATAAACTAACGAATCAAATCAATGTGAACAAATATTATTCAAACAAAAATTATACAAGTACAAATATTCTTGTTTAAAATAAGATATACGGGTGAAATGGGTGCACCCCTCATTAGATGGGGTAACTTTCCTCCAACCCAATCATCTATTGTCATGTCAATTCTCCTCTCTAACTTCCTTGTTGCCTAAAAAAACATGGTCACCACTCGTGAGATAGGGTAAACTACATTTTTCCTTTTTTTTTTATAAACTATTAATTGATAAATGAAACATATTTTTAACAAAATAAAAGTACATTAAATTAAAAAAACATTACATTAAATTAAACTAACTAAAATTACATTAAACTAAATAAAAAAGACAATACATAAAATTAAACCTACCAAAAAAATAATATCATAAAAAATTTAGAAACTGCATGACCAATTATAATTTTTTACGATCTCGCGTTTTTGGTCTAGTGTGATTTCCAACATCTCCGGTAGAACATTGTCGTGTGGCCTGTTAAATGTCTCTAGATCCTGATCAACCTAATCGATCTCACCGTCTCTCGATGTTCATCCGCCAATGCCATAAATTTTTCCTCTCATTTCTTTTTAATGTCCACCAACTCTTCTTTCATAAATTTGCATTCTTGGAGCTTGTCGAACATACCAATTAACCTTTCGGTCGACGTTGCAGAACCTTTATTTTTTTTTCTCTTTCTTTTTTTGCCTTCTTGGAGAGGGGACTGCGTTTATGTCGGGTACATCACTAGTGAATTCGGTATTCGGTGTACCCGGTTGGTAGTTACCCGAATACGATGACTTTCTTTTTTGCCCCGAACTACCACTCTCCTCACCCAACAATGGTATCAGGGACCATTTCTCATGTTTCTAACCACCTCCCACGCCTCAATATGAGGAAAGCCACCCTGTTGTTTTTTTTTATAATATTTTAGCGCTTGTTTCATAACATGAGCATCATCACTCCAGCTAGGACGTAAACGATCTTTTAATAAAAATATAAATTATATTAAGGTAAAAATAAAAATATATAAAGGTAAAAAATAAAAGTATGTAAATGTAAAAAATTATACCGCTTAATGCCAAAATCCGTTGAATAAGTTCAACTTCCCTTGCATAGTTTTCCATTTTGGACGGACTTGATGAATGGCCCGTGAACTTCCTCCAACGGTTGCATTGTAATGTGAAAGAACTTTTTTCCAAAAACCTTTCGATTTTTGTTGATTACCTTTTTTTCTTGTTTACACTACAATGCACATACGCCATCGTTAACGCCTCTTCTTGTTTCTTCGTTCATCTTTGCGGATCCGCCTTACCCCCTTTTCTTTCCGGTCATATTCGGCTTCTTCTTCGACTTCAGGTTCTTCCTCTTCTTCGGCTTCTTCATTTTCGTCTTCATCTAAGTCTTGAGTCTCGGCTACAAATTCTTCATTTTCGTCATCATCGTATATTGGAAGCATGTGTTCAACATTATCTCTTGGAGACTGAGTCTGTGGACTTCAATAAGCAAATGAGTCAAAAGCGTTTTGGGCTTCAGTAGGATACTTGTACACACCCGGTGCAACCATCGTGGGACCTTGTGGTAATGAAAAAAATTGTGGTGGATAATTGGGTTGGGTTGGGTGTTGCAAAAACCCGGTTGTGTATTTTGGGCGTAAAAGTATGGAGGTTGAGAGTGTGGGGAATAACCGTGTTGTGATTGAAATAACACACTTGAACCACTCAATCCGCCTCGTCTACTTTGCGAGTCGCGCCCCTTCGCCTTCGAACCAGAACTCGAAACTTTTTTCTTGTCATTAATCTTGTTTTGTCTGTCCATAATATGCTTTCAGCGTATGTGAATTGGGTGAAAAATGGAATGTAAAATGATAATATTTACAATATATTTATTTGTTTTTTTTAAATGAAACGGCTATAATGCCGTTAGTATCATCGTTCAACGTTCACATTCAGGCACGCGGTTAAGAGTCCCCGTTTTTCAATTGCCCCGCGCGATGAAGGGAACGGCGGTGATGTTCCCGCATGGTAAAAGGGTTCACCACCCTTCACCCCACACCCACCCTATTCTATACTTAAAGCAGAAAGTTGGTGGTTGGTTTTCTAACCACCCACTCTCAAAGTTTGAAGATTTTTTACTTTTACCTTATAATTTTGTAAATTACATTTTTGGCATATAAAATTTTCCTTTATTTTAATCCCTACTTTTGTAGCTTACAATTTTACCTATACTTTGGTAATTTACATTACTATACTTTATACCGATCTCTCAACTTTTAAACTTTGCATTTTAATATTTCGACGCAAATTTGGTATACGCTTTCGTGCTTTATTTTGTAATGTTTCCTACATATGAATCGGGTCGCTTATAACTTGTTTGACTTGACGGTATAGATTCGAGTTAATCGGGTTGCATATAATACGTTATGGGTGTACGATATAAACTTGATTTACTTTACGTTTTGATCCAATCGCAATGCAGCTATATGCTGTATTGCGTTCAATTGGATACGTCGAAACACGTATTTTCATATGATTAATGCATCACATAACGTTTGGACTAATCTGTTCGACATTTTCAATGTACCCGCACCGCAACGCGCGCGGATATTATTAGTTGTTCACCCTAAGAGATCATAATGAACCAAACCGTTTTGACATAAAAACTTCCTTGTAAACATATAAAAATGGTAATATTTAATTCATTTCATTGTATCATTTAAAAACATCGATGCCCAATGATGCATGACTTTGGGAGGTGTGAGATGGCAAATAGTACAAAGTAAATATCTTGTATTGTAGTACCCTTGTACTACACACAACCCACACCAATTAGACTGAGTGTAGTGGGGCAACCTGTTGAGTGGGCGTCTTGCGACACGTGGCGCCACGTCACATAAGAGGATTCTGACCAAAAAAGGGGTAGTGGGGCAACCTTGCTGGGTGGGGCGTCTTGCGACACGTGGCACCCATTTATTTTGTCTTTTTTATGTAAAAGATATAAAAAAAATCCTATTTTTTATAAAAGTCTTTTTTTACTTCAACCAAAATAAAAAAAATACATCAACTAAAAAAAAAAATACTTCAACCAAAATAAAAAAATACATCAACTAAAAAAAAAATTACTTCAACCAAAATAAATAAATTACTTCAACAAAGGTTATATTTTTCTCGAATTTCTTGCTTCATTTGCTCGGCTAAAGCGAGCTCGGCTCCAGTAAGGTTTGTCGTGTCGGTTGTTAATATTTGCAAATCAAGTGCTTTTTGACGACTTTCTTTCAGCTTTAGCTTTCGGTCCCCGTGTTCTTTTTTTAAGTTGATCCGTTGTTGGCTCGTTTGCAACAACCCGTCTAACTTATTGGTCACTTTTTCGAACGTTTCGGTGTAGTCGATTCGTGCACCGCTAGAAGACGTTTGAGCGGCTTTTTTGGCCCTATCTCGGCCAACCGGTCGTTGTGGTGGTTGATACGGTTCGGCCTCTTCATGTGGCTCTTCGTTGTCTTCCTCAATGTCGTTGAGATTTATTTGGCACCGAGCGTCCGAACCGGTACTTTGTTGGTCGTTTGAGGATGAGGTTTTTGACCGCTTAGCCGACGGTTGGCCACGACTTTTAAATGGATCGAAGGCGATGACTATGTGAAATTTCGAACTCCTTCTTAAAAATTGCCAAATAGCAAGATAAGGAAACGCCTTATTGTGTTCGCCTCGGAATTCATTTTGGGCGTTTGCTTGGAGCATCGCATCGTCGGAACCACTTTGGCGCACACGCGAGTTACTTAGGCGAGTGTATATTTGGTTGAAACTTTGAATCAAAGGACGCATTTTACGCCACTTCGCGCCGATACCATCGGCATCACGGTATCCTTCTTCTTGATCTTCCAACTTGAGGAAAAGGTTGTAAATACGAGACCAATATGTTTTTTCCTTTTGATAGTTACTACACTTCGGGTCTTCGGTTATTTCTAGCCAAGCCTTTGACAAGCTCATTTCCTCGTTGGAAGTCCATGGTATCGGTTTGGTTTTCAAGCGTTCTTCACCCGGTGTTTTCCTCTTGTGTGAACGTTTCTTTTTTTGACCGACATCGAACTGGGTCTCTGGAACTTCTTCGTCATCTAAATCAACCACTAGATGGAATACAAACAAAGTTAAAAAAAAAAAACATATTCTTTACAAAAAAATATCTAAAAAATTTATACCATTTTGTTGGCTCGATCCTCCAACGTTTTGAAAACCACCGGGTTGTTGTGTGTTCCAAGTGGTGAACCCCATATGTTGCGGTATGGGCGTATTGTTGTAGTATACTTGCGGTGTAGGGCTAGCAACGTGCATATTATTGAAATAGGCGTAAAAAGCGGGGTTATTTAAAACGTTTGGGTCCGTCAGATCGGGTTGTGGATTGGAAGATTGCGTATTTTGGTTGAAAGGAGGGATGTTGTGGGGATACATTTTGATGAGTTGATAGAAGATTGGTATAAATTTTGATGAGTTGATAGAAGATTGGTATAAATTTTGATGAGTTGATATGGGGTATTTTATAAAGGTTGGATTATTAAAAAAAATAATAATAATAAGCTTAGCCAACATAACCGTTGGCAACGGCTATATTGGAAATCAAGACATTTGAAATGGGCGACGAGAATGAGTCGGGCAAGAGGGGGTCGCCCCCCAAGTCGCCCCCGGGGGCGGTGTTCCAGGCGACTTGGGGCGACTTGGGGTGGGGAGTCGCCCCACTACACTCAGTCTTATATCCACCCCCCACACCTCCGGTCCCATTTTTCATTCCTTACGCAACCACCACCAACTACCTTTTTCCGATCACTTTTCCGCCACCGCAACCATGATGCACATGACCTTCTACTGGAGCCGCAACGTCACTCTCCTCTTCTCCTCCTGGCAAACCGACTCATGGATCAGTTACGCTCTCACCTTACTCGCCTGCTTCATCTTCTCCATCTTCTACCAGTACATGGAGGACCGCCGCCTCCGTTTCAAGCTTCTCTCCACCTCCGCCGCCTCAACCACCACCAACGGCACCGCCGTTGACGCTACGCCGCTCCTGAACAAGAAGATTTTCGCCGGAAGTAGCCGGTGGAGCGTCGGTAGGGTTGCCGGAGCGGTTCTGTTCGGAATTAACTCGGCGATTGGATACTTCCTTATGCTTGCGATTATGTCGTTTAATGGCGGTGTGTTTGTTGCGATCGTTGTTGGATTGGCTGTTGGATACTTGTTGTTTAGGAGTGGTGATGATGAGCAGGTTGTGGTTGTTGATAATCCGTGTGCCTGTGCTTGATGATGTTGTTGTTGTTGTTCGAGATCCGGTTGATTTGTAGATCGATGTGATTGAATGTTGAAACCCTAAGGTGTTGACTATTTCTCTGTATTCTTCTAGGATCGAAACCAAACCCTAGGTATACGTAAGTTTGAATCTACTTCATTGTTCTGTATTGTATTAATCAATTTCTTGTTTGAAACTGCAACAATTAAGTTGGCATTGATGATGATGTATATAGATCTGGATCTTCAGTTTCTCCGTGTTGAATTAGGATCGAAATGGAAGTTATGAAACCCTAGGTATATGTAAGTTTGAATCTGTTTTCATTGTTTCTGTATCATAATAATCGATTTCTGGTTTGAAAGTGCAACAATTAAGGAATACTAATGATGATGTATATCGATTTGGATCTGAATTTGATTTTGATTTTCTGATTATGATGATTGGAGGTTTATTGAATTAGGTATGGATTTTGAATTCAATGTTAATCTGTTTCATTGTTCTGTATATCGATTTGGATCTGAAGTTTTTATTGAATATGATGATCGAAGGTTTATTGAATTAGGTATAGATTTTGATTTTGATTTCAGTTTTTGGAAACTGTGATCTGTGTGAAGTTATCGATGAATTCAACATCTGATTTCAGTTATTTGCTGTTGCTTCCCCTGTTTTTTTGAATTAGATATGGATTTTGATTTCGGTTTGTGTCTGATTCCTCAATTTTCATCTTTTGGAAACTGCAATTGGTGAATTATATTATGAATTAATCATCTGATTTCGATGTATTGTTGTTGTTCTTCCTAATTTTGAATTTTGGATTGATTGATTGTCGGTATCATATTAAAAATTGATTATTGATTAGAACTTGTTTATTGTCTGTGATCTTGGCTATCATATTCCAAATTTTGGATTGATTGATCATTGTTACCATTGTAGTTATCGTGTTCCAAATTAGGATTAATCTTTTCTTCCATTAGGTATTATTATTTGAAAGAAACTTAATGTTAGGCTGATAGGGATTACCGAAAGATATTTGTTTGTTTGGTTTTGGTTTACAATAGGGTGTTAATGTTCAGTGTTCACACATTGAATATTTTTGGGGTGTGGGAATAGAATGAGACAATGACATAACCTGGAATATCTGGTTATCTTGACAAGGTCTAATGCGGAAACAGGTACAAAAGAAACGGCCACCACGAATAAAATATGTGTGGCATGGGTTTTCATAATCTGTTTCAATCTGGCTGGCAAAACATATATAATTTATTAATGAGTTAAATGTCATTTTAGTCTATGTGGTTTGGGCTATTTTGTCGGTTTAATTCAAATGTTTCATTCTTAGCCGGTGGGTCCAAATAGGTTTCACCATTTCTAATTTAGTTCATTGGGTTAACTTCATCCGTCTTTTCTATCAACGAGAAGGGCAATATGGTCATTTTATATGGCCGAATTGTCCTTCTAGTTAATCTATACTATATTATAATAGAGGAGGGAAGGATTCCCAAAAGTTAAGAACTTCTTCCCCTCTTATTTATAAATAAACCCCTAAAATGAGGGTAAAGTGGTCTTTTAAACCATAATTATTTTTTAGTCTCTCAATCTATTACATTTAAATCCTTGACATTTAACATAATTATGGGTAATTAGTTACACTCCCCCCCCCCCCTCTTTAATTCTTTAACATATTCCTGCGATATCTTACAACCTATAATGTTTTAAAAAAATCCGAAGGTACCATGACGATCGGCACATTTTTTAAACGTTTCGATAGTTGTCTTTTTTAGTTTCGCCGTGCGTTCATAAAGTACAAATAGCCGATGCGTAAATGTACAATTGATTAAAGCCAACATTTGTTTTTTACCCAAGCCCGCTTTGACCATTATCTAGCTACCGTGCATTAACAAACTGACTCTGTACAAGTTTTTTGTTTTGAACGGCATTAATAAACTAAAATATTCCCTAATTTTACTAGCTGCAATATTGAATGTTTAAGTGACTCTGTACAAGTTTTTTTGTTTTGAACGGCATTATTAAACTATAAAATATTCCCTAATTTTACTAGCCGCAATATTGAAAAGTTACCAGCCACAATATTGACACGAGACACAAAGTTACCAGCCGCAATATTCCTCCAAGTTTTCTGGTACTTGATAATCAAATTAAAATCTATTCTATATAACAAGTTCAGCTCAACTCCAAGATGATAAATCGGCACCGCGGCACTTCATAAATCTGCAAGACGAAAACCGTTAATATGATTTTTTTAACAAATCAAAGTATATATAATTATTTTGTTCAAAGTAACAATACATATAATTATTATTTCACAGTTGAAAACAAACATTTTAACTAGATACATCAACTCCAAGATGATAAATCGGCACCGTGGCACTTCGTAAATCTGCAAGACGATAACCGTTAATATGAATTTTTAACAAATCAAAGTATATATAATTATTTTGTTCAAAGTAACAATACATATAATTATTATTTCACAGTTGAAAACAAACATTTTAACTAGATACAATTATTATTATTATTTCACATTTGAAAACAAACATTTTAACTAGATACAATTATTATTATTATTTTATGCACGTTTTTTTTTAAAGATTGGTAGATTCAAAATTAAATAGATGCAACGAACTTCCTAAACAAAAGGGTGTCAGATTTCAAAATAACCCTAATTCACCTCTATATTCCTACTATAAATACATAGTAGGGCACCAATTTCTATTGCTAAACATTTAATAATGGATCCAATTTCGAATCTAGTGATTGCGAAAAAACAATCATATGATGTTGTACTTTCAAAGGTTAGATTGTTAATTCGCATCAATTTATAAATTATGTTTTAATTTTATGCGAATTTTAATATATGTTATCTTTTCGTTTCAGTTGGAAGGTGAACGCGCCGATTTAAACAATCCAGTCGCAGCTCCCGCTTCTAAGGTTTCGATTTTGATTGTTTTATTAATTTTTTATGTTCAAACATCGATTAAATAACGAGCTGTTCATAACAGGTTGTTCGATTAAATAACGAGCTGTTCATATTAACGGTTTTTTTGCAGGATGATGGTGATAAATCTGTTGAGATAATCAGTTACGGTCACATGTTCAGCCCGTACAAGTCTCATCTTCAATGTGAATTTACTGAAGAGGTAATTTTAAGGTTTATTTAATCTTTTTTTAACTTTTGTATTCAGAAGAGATACAAGAGACTCTCGGAATGGAAATGGAGATACGTGGTTGATTTAGATGATTCCGATGACGATGACAAAGAGGAAGAATTTAAAGATACTGCAGATTCAAACGACAAAACCCGATTAAAAATACATCGGGTGTCAATTTAGAAGCAGAACAGATATCATGAAGTCTAATATGATATCTAGCAAATGTTTTCTATGTTTTTTTTTTTTTCTCATTTTCAGTTTGTGTTGGTTGGAAATAATAAAACAACTGTTTAAGATTCTATTTTATGTTCTTTTTTGTTTGTTTGATTCTTAATAATAATTCGTGTATTAAAGTATTTTCCACTTAAATAAATGCCAAATATAAGGACTTTTATTTAGAAGCTCATATGAAAAATCAGGGGCAGTGGGAAAAAACGTAATATGAGGGCCCTGAGCTAATTGAAAATTTTAATTAATATAGATAGATTGAAAATTAAAAAAAATATAATGAGAGATTAAATAGGAGTGATTTAAGGAGCAATTTTAAAATATGGTGTATTTTAATAACTATGCATTATATATAGCACGTAACCAATATAAAAAATCCCTAAAAAAAGCCCTAATTTGGGTAAGTATCATATTATAAGAAACAATTACAAGGAAAGTAAATGAAATTGAAACTTGACTAGATACATAATCAAAAGTGAAAAAAATTAGACTGATAAGATAAAAATGTTGATTAGATATTGTTGCATTTTATTAGGGATTATCAGTTATAAATTAGACTCATTGCGAATAAGTTTAGTTATTTAAAAAAAAAGCTACATCAAGTTAAACTAGATAGTTCGTATTTGTTGCATTTTTTTAGGGGATATTATTTAAAAATTAGACTCATAAGATAATATTACTTTATTTCAAAAAAGCTACATCAAATTTAAACTTGATCTTCTTGCATTTTTTTAGGGATTATTATTTAAAAACAACATAAGATAAGATTATGTTATTTTAAAAAAGCTACAGCAAGTAAACTAGATACTGTTGCATTATAATAGGGATTATTATTTAAAATTTTGACTAATAAGATAAGATTAGTTGATTCAAAAAAGCTACAATTTGTTAAAAATTCGTAGGTTTTAAATGTGTTATATATAGATACAACTCCCCTATTCACTACTTGTTTTACTCCAACAAAAAGCCAGTTCTTCTCAATTGGCGGGTTTAGCAGGTAAGAACCGTATTCAAGTTTTTCTACATCGTCAATACACAATGACTTTTGCAAACAATTCTTAATCTAAACATTAATCCTTGCAGTGGTTTTAGTTGATCAAAGTTCATCCTGAGTTGATCTTAGACAGGTATGGATTCTTCCATAAAAATGATTATGATGTATGCTTTTTTTCATAAAATTATATGTTTCTAACTGTTGTGTTTTATAATTTTCTGTCTTCTTCTAAAGATGCATCATGTTTAGATATATTATAGATACTTATGTCTACACATATATTGTATGCAAACACATTCCCAGCCTGGATATCTAAGCACAATCAAATATATTCGCAGGCTAGATATCAAAACCTATATTATCTATTCTAATATGAAAAAAATGATAACATAGTAACTCATCTCAACTTGTTATAGAAGATTAAGCAGCCCGTACCTGATAGTTTATACAAGTTTAAGCAGCCCGTACCGTGTTGAAAATACAAGATTAATTCTACCTGTGTTTTATCAAACAGTTTAAACAATAAGCATTCAACCCAAATTTCGAGTCAATAGTAAAATTGTTATCTAATAATAAATTACGAGTCAAAAAGACTTCCATACAATCTGTTTTAGCTTTAACTTGTACGATTACTTTTCTTTTAATTTCTATACAATCCGTTTTAGGTTTATGAAACATAAGATTAAATCCTAAACAAACCCTTATATAGATACAAGTAAACCTCAACATATAGTTTTATAACTCAAAAAATAAATAATAATTAAAACAACATATATCATAAAATGAAATAATTAAAACAAATTATTTCCATAAGTGAAAATTCATACAAAATCTTTATAGGGGCAACTTTCATGAAAAAGGGTAACAAAAGAAAAAAAAATCAATTATTCTAAATTATATTCACAAATATTTTCAAAACATCACCAGTCATATTATTAATCACTATCATATCTTAGATGATTAACACTCGATTAATAACAAAATATTAAAGAAAAAACATCATCTCAAAGATTTTTATGTGTCCCACATTCATGTCTTGTATGGAAACAATTCCGGAGGACGTTGATCTCGATGATGAGAAATGGTGGTCTGACAATATGGATGAGATCCTTGAGATGTTTAAGCCGTATGATTAATAAATTTTCAACCTCATGATACAAAGTACTTGACCCTTTATGTTTAAGACTTATCTTTCCTTATTTGTGTGGTACTTTTTATAACTTTTAATTATGTTTAAGACTTGTTTTTTCTTATTCGTGGTTTACTTTATTACACCAATTGTTTCTTGAAGTACTTGTTAATTTAAATTCTAAATTTAACAATTACTAAACATGTGTAACACTTATGACATATATCCACCACAATAATGTTATCATATACAAATAAGAAAACTACCAGCAACGAGTGCCGCAATCCAAAGTATCACCCCCGCCGCATCGCGCGGGCACCCTACTAGTAGAATAACATATAAAAGGACTGCATTGTCATTCTCGTTAACAGAAAAAATTGGATAAAGTTAATCCATTGGGTTAAAATGGTAACGGTGAAAACTTTTTGGACTCATTCTGGTTGAATTGTAATTGTCCAAACGATCATAGGTTTGACCTTTATGATCGATTATTTTAAGATTTAATTATACAGTTGGTCTCATGACGTTTTTCTCAAACTCACTGATCTAAAACTATATTTTATAGAAGTAATATATAACTTTCATATTACTGGTAAACCACATGCGACCTTTCATGAAACTAATTCATTTCTTAAAGATTTTTCAAAGGGTCATTTAAAACTTTTCAAACCGGAGTATGGTTTACGGTTGGTTAAAAATCGTCTATTTAAAACAAAATATATATACACACATATGGATGTTTATTTTTAAAATCAATATATGTTTAGATCAATAACATTATTATGCATCACTAGAGAGAACTCGCACGGTGCGACTTAGTGATTAATTTCACCTTTATAATCAAATTTAAATAAGCTTAAAAAAAATGAAAAAAATGAATGTGTCGGTTATTAGGATGTTAAACAACCGCTATTGAAGAAAAGAAGGTGTTGGTTAGAATGATCGACAAGTAAGTTTTAAACTTTCACTTTATAACCAATATATCGTATCGTCTTAATATAAACGTGTTAGTATCTCGCATATTAACCTTCAAGCTTTCAATTTATAACCAAATATATCATATCGTCTAATAATTCGCGTCTTAATATCACGTGGAAATTATCTTTATCTCAAAGAGATGCGTTTTAATATAGTATATAATAAAAAAAATAATAATAGATACATTTTAATATGATAATAAGGCCGGTGAGTGTGGCATGGCGCCACCCCGCCACATCACGCACCATAACGCCCTGGGGGCGCCATCGGCCACACCGAGGCATTCAAAGGGGTGCGCCATAATTTGTTCGCCAACGTGATAGCGGAGGTTAAAGGTGTGTGCAGGTGGGGGCCACACCTTTTCAACCAATAAAATCTTTTTTTTAAATTTTTTTTAATAGGGGGCTTTATATCATACCATGCAAGTTAAAGTAGTGGCTTTAAAGTCCCCCCCCCCCCCCCCCTCCCATATGACGTGGCGTTGACGTGGATCTGACGTGGTGTGATAAAGCCCCTTAGGGGCTTTATACCACACCCTCGCCCTAATAGTTCAGATTTATTAAATTTTAATCCATTCAATTGGTAGATGAATTAATTTGTTTTAACATAGTTATAAATTTACAATTTTGCGTTTCTAAAATGCATTTCTTGCTTGTTAACATACAAGTGATTCTGAGATGAACAAGTTGACGAAATAATAAACTTTCAAATAACAAATATGTAAAAGTTTGAAATTTTTGAAATTTTGAAACATGTTATATTTTTTGAAAAATAATATAAAACATATTACGTTTTTTTAAATATAATATAAAAATAATATATTTAAAAAAATATAGAAAATGTTATGTATTTTTTAAATAATATAAAAATGTTATATAAAAAAATAATGTAAAAAATGTTTTTTTTTGGTATAAATAGATATGGTGGATGCGAAGGGTTAACGGTGCCCGGGCGGAGGGGGAGTCGCTAGGCGGGGCGGAGACCGTGGTCGTGGGCGCGGTGCCCTTAGTATAGACCTTTTGCCTGAGCACCCTTATCTAGTGTTCGAGGCTCATACCGAGGCTTTTCACCGCTATGAAAAGTTTCGACGGATGGAGATCGTCGGCCGTCCGACGATCGATTGGGCTACTCTGGAGGAGGTACAAAAGGCGGTGAGAGCCCGAGATATCATTGTGTACGAGACATTGTGGGACAAGTATAGTATTTATTAACTTGTTTTCTTTGTTTTGTTTGGTTTGTGATTTACTAACCACACCGTGTGACAAGTTGTTCGAGTTGTCGTTCATGCCGTCAAACTGGGTGATGATCATAGAGTTTTTATCATCGTTTACATTCACCCCGAGACCAGACGATCTACCTGAGGAGGAAGATGACCCCTAGCACTCGTGGAGAGTGATCGGTCGGTGTCGCTTTGCTTCCTCGAAGGTCATGGCGTCCGCTATTACAGACCCCATGTACCGCTACCTACACAGGCTTATCGCCACGTCTATTGCACCACGCGAGCAAAGTCGCGAGTGGTGCAATCAAGGGGATCTTTTTTATATGTATTGTCTGTTGTGGAGAATGTCGTGCGCCCTTGATTATTGCCTTGCCGACTGGTTTGCGGCAGCGCACCAACGACAGGACCCGTCGTTGTACGAGGGGCGTACATCACCCACATTGCATGCTTATCGGGCCTCGTTCATCATCAGGACCCCCTGTTTACCGCGGGGGGCACGGTCGAGCCGACCAGATTGACGTGCTAGACGCTGATCGGCATGCATATTACGCATGACTTTCCTAGTCTAGGCCTTCGTTTTGGCGGTTGCGACAATCACGTTTTTGTCCCCATCTAGCTACCGGACGATTTACCCAAGAAGGATGAGCCTGGCGCGGCAGTTGGTGATGCGGATGACGAGGATGACAATCATGACGAGCCAGCAGCCGTTCAGCTCGACCGAGAGCTCACACCACCGCCCACTTACTGAGGCCCTCTTGATGCGGGTGATCAAGGGCGATATCCTGGCAGCTCTCGATCAGGGGATAGACGCCCATACCGATATCATCGATGTCGCCATACCCTGGACAGGGTCTGCAGCAGTCTGGCACTGATCCAGGATCTAGGGCCATCAGGCACCACTCAGGATCCGGATCCGACGGTTTAGTATAGTTTGTTGTCCTTTTTTGTACTTTTACTTTTTTATGTATTTTGGATTATGTCATGTATAAACAAACTTATTATATAGTTAAATTTGCAGTTTTAGTTTATTTATATATGTGATTTTATTTACAATGTTTAGATTGGTTAGTTGGTTATGTATAATGTATAATATGATATGACACGTCAAGATACGGTACGATACGTCAAGATACGATACGACATGACACGATATGATACGATACGTCAACACAAAATATAATACAAATACGATACGACATGACATGACACGTGACGCTAAAATATAATACAAAATACAAATATGATACGATATAAGTCACGATACGATATAATACGGTACGCCACGCTAAAAATATAATACAAAATACAGAACACATAAAAACAAAAA
The DNA here is from genome assembly GCA_030545235.1 of Helianthus tuberosus. NCBI lineage: Eukaryota > Viridiplantae > Streptophyta > Magnoliopsida > Asterales > Asteraceae > Helianthus > Helianthus tuberosus. The sequence continues at coordinate 154,527,794 of CM060366.1, read as the reverse complement.
TAACCAACAATTAACACAAACAACCACACCCAAAACACAAAACTTTAAACTAAAAAATACCTAGTACTTATACGTCTCGTATAGCCCTATACCAGGTCGTATAAGACCAACCGTCAGACAAAGACTGATCCTGTCAGTCTGTCATGTCTAAAGTTAACCCTACACGACTCGTATAGGGATATACGAATCGTATTGAAAAGGTAAAGTATGCCAATAGATTAAGGGTGTACCAATAGATTAAGGGTGTACCAATAGAGCGAAACCTAAAAAAATAGTATATATCAAATGCATAAAAAAGTTTAAATTCAAATTCATTATCTACATTAATTATAACAAAACAATATAACTAGATATAAGCGAACACTAACAAGCTAAAAAGTACAATATATCGAACTAGAATACCGAAGACTCTAAATTCAAATCCAGGATCTATAGTAATTATAATAAAACAATATAACTAGATTAAGTGAACACTAACAAGCAAAAAAGTACAATATATAGGAATAGAATATCGAAGACTCTAAATTCAAATCCAGGATTAGTAATTATAACAAAACAATATAACTAGATATAAGCAAACACTAAGGCTAGTAGGTGTGGTTTAAAGCCCATAAGGGCTGTTGTTCATAAAAGGCATAACAAAGTTATATTGTTTCCCCAAAAGACTTGTTACAAAAATATAGTCTTGTTACAAAAATATAGTTTTTATCATTGAGGTTTTGCATTCGATCTTTCGCTCGAGGGCGGGGGATGTGAATCTAATCCTCCAAAAGGATGACATCGATTTCTTGACATGCTTGTTTCTTGAAACAGTACTGTGCAAAGATCCACTAGTTGCCTGAAATGCATGTAAGTTTGAAAAGTCAACATAATGTTGGTGAATTCATGTGTTTGTTTTTGTATCAAATGAATCTTAAAAACATTTGAAAGTTCTTGTACAGAAAATGTTGGAAATTTGTGAAAATAGCACTTTTCACAAATATAGGAAAATGATTTTTTCTTATTTTGGACTAGAAATAAATATAAGAAAATGAGCGGGTTTTATATATTTCTTTGTGGGTTTGTGTTCTATGTTGGAAGAGCTTCACAATGAACTAAACCACTTCCAAAACAGAGCTAAGATGAATGGGATATCGATGCTCAAAGTTTGGTGTTTGAAACATAGAATGCTGAAAAAAATGGGAAAGTGGCACCTTGTCCCACATAGGAGGAGAGATGAAACTTAAAGGGGTATTTAAGTGGGAACTCTCCATCCTTATTGTTTAATGGAAGCACACACTAAGTGTACTCGCGAAGCCAAAACCGCATTTCGACGCGAGCCGCTTGCAGTGTTGCAAGAATCGCTAGACGGTAGTAGGGCGGTGGGGTACCGACTAGCGATTAATCGGGATTAATAGGGATTACCCGAAATTAATCGGATCAATATTTTTACATGTAATTTTTAGTTAATATATACACACACATTTTTATATGTTGTTTTCTAAAGTAGACATGTATTAATCCCTCATTAACCCATTTTTTTAGGTAACTGGAAGGAATTTATAAGGTTTGGTCGAAATTTGGCCGACGTCTCGCCAAAATTTGGCCAGAATAGGACCGCCATTGACCACCTAGCAATTAATCGGCCAATAATCGGTGAACCTCTGATTAGTGACTAATCGGCGACTAGTCGGAGACTAGTCGGGATTTTTACAACCATGGCCGTTTGAGAGCCGCCTTTGTATTTTTGACCACGTGCACGTGCGCGTGGTGGAGCACAGGGGTTGCAAGGACCAGGTGGTGAGAGACGTGGCAGTCTAGCACGCCCGCGCGCGAGTACGCGTGGCAGGTAGGCGCGCGGTTGCGCGCATGGAGCATGCGCGCGCGCAGAAGCTTCCAGCAGTTTATGCCAGTGCAGTTACATTTCAACATTTGAAACTGACGAGTTAACGGTTTTGATTGAGAATTAAAGTGCATTGAAGACGTTTAATGCAGTTTAATTCTCCCATTTAATTCGTTTTTCAGTTTCGACTTCAGATCTATAGTATCAATAGGTGGACACCCCTGCAGCAGAAACACACCGAAAACACACGGCGAAAATACAATCTTCTCTCTTAATCTTCATCTTCTTATTCAAGTATTCAAGGTACACCTTCGGGTTGGAGTCAAGACCGGCAGTGCAACTGCTTTGGGCTGTTGTATCCTGGAAACAAACGAGTTCTCCTGGGAGACTGGAAATTTATTTTAAGGGACCCGTGTCTAACACGATCCTCAGCCAAGAACAGTTTTTCCAATTTATAATTCTGGTCTTAATTTCTCTTTTTCAGTTGTTATTGTAATTTATTTTTCAGTATCATTCTGTTCTTGTTTGTAATTCAAGTTAATAAAAGAATTTTATTTATTTTGGATGAACGGATTCCTACAATCTTAAAACAAATTTTTAAAACACCGTTCGTGTAGAATCACTAACATTTCTGCTGTGATTTTTAAACTTGTTTCTACTTCACAGCAGGTTGTGTTTTAAAAAGGAAATTTTCCCCCTGTTTTGATTCAATGTAGCGACTTTGTCAAAACAGACTCTGCTTCTACTCCTTTCTTTAACTGAGTTCTAAAAACCTACTGTTGTAGTCTTCAAAGTTGGACTTAGAAGCTGTGAAGTGGTTTCAAAACTCTTTGCTTCTGTTTAGTTGGAACAATAATAAATTAGCACATTTATTATTTCTAATTATTAACTTGGTTTTTTGGAATCTTTCAGAATGTCGAATGAAAATGTGAACACTAGCAACACTAACGTTGTTGTCGGAACCCCTGCCAACACTGTGGGAGCGTCCACAGTGGCGAATCATGCTGAAAGATCCGAGAAGTTCTCGGGTCTCCACTTCAAAAGGTGGCAACAGAAGATGTTCTTCTACTTGACCACTATGAACCTTGCGAGGTTCTTGACTGAAACCGCTCCCCAACCTATGGAAGGGGAGACCGACGCTCAAGCACAGTGCGCTGTAGATGCTTGGAAGCATTCGGATTTCATATGTCGAGGCTATGTACTCAATGGTCTCTCGGATGCCTTGTATAATGTGTACTACAATATCAAGACTTCCAAAGAATTATGGGAGTCTTTGGATAAAAAGTACAAAACGGAGGATGCGGGAACAAAGAAATTTGTTGTCGCCCGTTTCTTGGACTACAAAATGGTTGATAACAAGACTGTTATGAACCAAGTCCAAGAGTTGCAGATTATACTTCATGACATCCATGCTGAGGGAATGGTACTGTAAGACCCTTACTAATATTTAACGGTTTACGTATAAATATCGACAATTAAATGTGTATTTACGACTACACATACTTATTAAAATAAGGGTTTTTGAAAACTTTTCTCAATAAAAACAATACAACATAATATGTATAAGTTCGTCCTTTAAAAATGACGACGAAACAATGTGCGAAAGCTTGTAACTTGATCGTGTTAGGTTTTTCGTTGAGCTTGATCATCATCCGGTACTCCAATTATTACCTACATATCATAAATCATGATATATGTTAGTTATATGAAATCTATAACTAATCTAGCTAAGCCCGAAAGCTCAATACAATAACCAGGTAACTCGTATGGGTTATGGCGACTGATAACCCAGATGAGTAGATAACTTGTCTGGGTTATGGCAACTGATAACCCAGATGACCAGATAAATCGTATGGGTTATGGCAACTGATAACCCAGATGACCAAATAACGTGACTGGGTTATGGCAACTGATAACCCAGATGACCAGATAACTCGTCTGGGTTATGGCAACTGATAACCCAGATATATATTTAACAAGTCTGGGTTACAGAACTTGGCCATTTTTTTTCTTTTTAGTAAATGCTGCGTAACTTCTCTTATATTTATTAACCCCTAATCTTTAACCCAGATTCATAAATTTTATGATTTACACAATCATTATCGGGTTTATGCGCATTAGTTTGACCCGTTATGAGATTTAAGCACTTTAAGCTTAAATTATCCACAACCCTTCATATCTTTTATTCCCGCTTAATGATCTTTATTCATCTATCATCACAACTTCAGTTGTGATGGATTATGATAGAGAAATTCATTATACTACTATTCTACCATCGAATTTGACATTTTTACGAAAATGTCCCATTACACAAACCTGGTTCGGGTCAAAGCACTGACCCGTTTTAATGCTTTACATTATTAGTTACTAAATTAAAGCAATGCAAGCCATACGCTATTCTTCCTGTGAGCACAAAACTCGACAAGCAACCATTTGACCCGTTTGGTCTAAGTGACCGTTTTACCCACCTCTTGACATACTCTTATTGCATTAGGATGACCAAACATTATGTATTGCAAGATGGTATTTATTTACCATCTCACCCATTTGGCCCGTTACGGTTTACACCATGTGATCATATTATTTTAAAAGTCGTTTCTCTATTCGTGTGGCCCATTATGGCTTACGCCATAGGGTATCTTTTCCAAATTCATTATTTATTTGTCAACACGTGACCAGATTACCATTGTACCCATTATGGCTTACACCATAAGGTAACTTTTCAAAACTCATTGTTTATTCGTCAGCATGTGACCAAATTACCGTTTTACCCTTTTTTACCATCAAATATGTTTCTTATCATTTTTACTTGTTCCGACCCGTATTGGTTCGCGTCGGAACGTCATATTTCAAAGACTCATTTCAAATACTAGATCACTTTGTTATTAACCAATACATAAGTAGACGTTCTATTTAAAAGATGTAAGCTTTACTTACCTTGCATCCGATTATGTTTTTCCCGGGTATTTGATCTTCTTGACCCGCTTCTTCCCAAGCTTCCACCTAGCTTGTCAAGCGCCAAACTACCATTTATCATTCGCAAGATGGTTAGATTAGTCATATCATTTATCACGACTATTCCACCTTACGGACTTTATATCAAAATTACCATTTGATCCTATTATAGGTCAGTTTGACTTTTAAAAGTCAACTGCCTATTAACATATGCAAATGCACAAATAAGTTTAACAAACTCTTTAGGCATTTCATCAAATACTTGGTAGGCATTATTTTTACGCCACCATTTTAACTAAATTCCCAACCCAGTTTGTATCATTTCTTTCACTTTAACAAGTTCATGTAATAGTTAACATCAAGTTAACTTAGCTTTGAATTATCAATACTAGTTCACCCATTTATCATGCTATGCTAGAACTAAGGGTTTTCATCTCTATGTGAAAATCCATTTCATCATATTACTAGACATTCATCCGAACACCTAATAAAAGCAAATTCTCCATACAAACTAGTAGACATGATGATTTCAAGCACCTATTAAGATCAATAATACATAATTTCATCATTTCATACAAAACCCATTTCATGTAATGTATGAACACGTCTCAAATTATTCAAGTATTTCTCAAATACTAACTAGTATGATGATCATAAACATAAATACATCATCAATTTCATCATGCTACTTAAAATATTGAACTGAAAGTTATCACCTTCAAGTTCATCCACATACTCATCATCACCAAAGCATAAATTACAACATACCTTATGATCTCCAAGCTTAGATGATCACGAATTTATGTTCATGCATGTGATTTGGCCCTAATTCATCCTCCAATTTGATGGATTAAGGTTGAACAAGGGTTTGTTCCTTGTTCTTCTTCTCTGATCGTTACTCTCACACACACTTAATGTGTGTTATGTTTTATTTTGTTTATTAATAAATCTAAGTTTCACTCCTTTTCCTTTTTGGCCCCTCTAGTTTGTCTAAATGTTTAAACCCCCATATAACACTTACTAGCAACTAACCAATTCTCATAACTAGGTTTAAATGTTCCTAGTTAACTTAGTGGGTTTGGGGAAGTTATAACCCAGTTTATTTTAAGTCCCGTTAACTCGGGCTTCTTATAAACTTTGTTTTCTCAAAAGCTTTTATTCTCTTTTTATTTAATATTAGGTTTAATTATTTAAATCCTAATATTTACCGGGTTAATTTTTACCACTAACGGTATTTTTACCCGTTCATTATTATTAACGTGGTTTAACTATCAAACCCGTTTTCAGGGTGTTACAGGTACTTGGCGAGACATTCCAAGTGGCAGCCATGATCGAGAAATTGCTTCCTTCATGGGTAGAGTTCAAAAACTACCTAAAGCACAAGCGAAAGGAAATGACGATTGAGGAACTTATCGTCCGTCTTCGTATAGAAGAGGACAACAGGGTGGCCCAAAAAGGCACTATTTTGCAAGCTTCGCCTAAGGCAAACATGGTGGAAATTGGGGAGTCCTCAAAAGGCAATAAGGGCAAACGGGGTAAAAAGGACAACAAGGGGAAAGAAAAGGTTAACAACTTTGCACCGAAAAAGGGGGCTGTGAAAAAGAAGCTTACGCTTTTCCAAGGTACTTGTTACAATTGTAACGAGATGGGTCACCGTGCTAACCAATGCAAGAAACCTAAGCGTGAGCCTGCGCACATGGTTGATGAGGATGGTATGCCTCTGATTGCAATGATAACCGAGGAAGCGGCTATGATTGAAGAAGTTAACGCTATGGGTGAAAACCCAAAAGGATGGTTCGTTGACATGGGTGCAACCCGCCATGTTTGTGGAGACAAGGCTCTTTTCTCTACATTCAAGGAAGCGTCGGGTGAAGAAAAGCTTTATATGGGAAATAAAGCTACCGCAAGCATCAAGGGGGAAGGCACTGTCATCTTGAAGATGACCTCTGGCAAGGAGCTTACCTTGACAAATGTGCTTTATATTCCAGAGATACGGAAGAATCTCGTGTCGGGATGGATGCTCAACAAGTTTGGATTTCGTCTAGTGTTTGAATCGGACAACTTTGTTCTTTCTAAACGTGGAATGTTTGTTGGAAAGGGCTATGCCCTTAATGGCATGTTTAAAATGAATGTAATGGTTGTGAACCAAAACAAGAATATGAATGTAATTCTTCTTCTACTTACATGATTGAGTCTTCTAATGTTTGGCATGGTAGACTAGGACATGTAAATTTTAATTCATTACGACGTTTAATTAAATTAAATTTGATACCAACATTCCATATCGAGTCCGATCACAAATGCGAGACATGTGTCGAATCCAAACTTACAAGATCATCGTTTAAATCGGTAGAACGAATAACCAAATCCCTTGATTTAATTCATATCGATGTGTATGATTTAAAAGCGGTTCCCACGTGTGGAGGAAATAAGTACTTCATAACGTTTATTGATGATTGTACTAAATATTGCTATGTGTATTTACTTAAGAGTAAAGACAAAGCAATAGAAAACTTTATCTTGTACAAAACCAAAGTTGAGAATCAACTCAAAAAGAAGATAAAAGTTGTGAGAAGCGATCGAGGAGGTGAATATGTTGCACCTTTTGAGGATTTATGTACAAAAAGTGGCATTATACATGAGTGTACACCTCCTTATTCTCCACAATCAAATGGCCTGGCGGAACGAAAGAACCGCACATTGAAAGAGATGATGAACGCCATGTTGATCAGTTCGGGAGTGAACCGAGAAATGTGGGGGGCGCCATTCTCTCAGCAAACTATCTTTTAAACAAGATACCTTTGAAAAATAGGGACGGAACTCCATATGAGTTATGGAGAAAAAGGAGGCCTTCATACAAATACTTGAAAGTGTGGGGGTGCCTAGCAAATGTGATTGTACCACCTCCTAAGGCTCTTAGGATAGAACCCAAAACGGTTGATTGCATTTTCATAGGATATGCACATCAAAGTAGTGCACATCGTTTTCTTATACATGACTCCAAGAATCCTGATGTACACAAACACACTATCATGGAGGCTAATCCTAACATTGTCTCATATTTTGAAAATGTGTTTCCTATGTTAGGACAAACACATGCGACTTCATCAACAACGGTTGACGAAGCAAGTCCAAGTTCATCTACATGGGTAGAAGAAAGACATGAACGACCCGAGGTTGAGGAGGGTGAGCTTAGACGAAGCAAACGACCAAGGGTTGAAAAATCCTTTGGTCCAGACTTCATGAGCTATATGGTTGAGGGTGAGCTCAATACCTACCGCGAGGCGGTTACCTCCACAGAAGGACCTCAATGGCAAGAAGCAATTAAGAATGAAATTGATTCTATATTGCAAAATCATACTTGGGAGTTAGTATATCTTCTACCTGGTTGTAAATCACTTGGATATCGCTGGGTATTCAAAAGGAAGATGAAAGCTGGCGGAAGTATTGATAAATACAAGGCGAGGTTAGTAATAAAAGGGTTTAGACAAAAAGAGGGTCTAGACTACTTTGATACTTACTCGCTTGTGACGTAAATAACCTCTATACGATTGGTTCTTGCAATTGCGGCTCTAAGAAATTTGGAAGTTCACCAAATGGATGAAAAGACCGCATTTCTAAATGGCGATTTAGAAGAAGAAATTTACATGGAACAACCTGAGGGTTTTTCCGCCCCAGGAAAAGAGGGTAAAGTATGTAAATTGGTCAAGTCTTTGTATGGCTTGAAGCAAGCTCCAAAACAATGGCACCAAAAGTTTGATCATGTCATGATTGACAATGGTTTCAAAATAAATGAGTGCGATAAGTGTGTTTATTTTAAAGACACACCAAGGGGTTGTGTAATTTTATGTCTTTATGTAAATGATATGCTTATCATTGGGAGTGATGATAACATGATCAACTCAACGAAAGACATGTTGAAAGCGAGGTTTGACATGAAAGAGAAGGGTCTCGCGGATGTGATTCTTGGAGTTAAAATCACTAGAACCCAAAATGGTCTTGTGTTGAGTCAATCTCACTACATGGACAAGATCCTTGGAAAATTCAATTCGGACGATACGAGTATAGCTCGCACTCCAATTGATATTACCCAACGCCTAAGGAAGAATAGAGGCGAGAGTGTTGCTCAGTTAAAGTCAGTTAGAGTACTAAAGGATCATTGGTAGTCTCATGCATCTAAAAACATGTACTAGACCCGCCTTAGCATATGCTGTGAGCAGGCTAAGTAGATACACCAGTAATCCGAGCGCGGATCATTGGAAAGCTATCACGAGGGTGCTTAGATACATAAGATACACAAGAGACTATGGATTGCATTATACCCGTGATCCAGCAGTGATCGAAGGATACACTGACGCGAACTGGATATCGGATATAAAAGATCATAGATCGACAAGTGGATATGTGTTTACACTTGCTGGCGCGACCATAGCTTTGAAGTCTTCTAAGCAAACTGTTATAGCTAGATCCATGATGGAATCCGAATTCGTCGCTTTAGATAAAAGCGGGGAAGAGGCGGAGTGGCTACGTCAATTTGTGGAAGATATTCCAAGATGGCCAAAGCCGTTGACGGCGATCTGCATACATTGTGACAATCAATCTGCGCTTGTTAGAGCACAAAGCGCAATGTACAATGGCATATCAAGGCACATTCGACGTAGACACAACATGATACGACAACTTATCTCAACGGGTGTTATATCAGTTGTCTATGTTAGGTCAAAGGAGAACATTGCAGACCCGTTAACAAAAGGCTTAAGCAAAGATAAGGTGTATAAGTCGTCAAGAGGAGCGGGACTAAAGCCCATAGAAGAAGGGAATCTGAGGGAAACCTAACCTAGTTGACTTGAGATCCCAAGATCTAGGTTCAATAGGCAAACTTAATCATAAACCCAAAGGGAGTCACTGTGGGGGGTGCCCCAAAATTAATAAAGGGAGTTGTATACTTCCTAGTCCATTCCAATCAGTGACATGAAGGAAAGGTTAAGCATGTTGAGGTTAAGGATTTTGAGGAAATCCAAAAATTAACCATGATGCTTTTAATGATTTAGAGGAATCACCTATGTTAGAGAGAAGTGGAGTCGCTTCGAATGGATTTGTGGGGAGGCGCATATCCTAGAGCTCTCGCAAAACCAGGAAAGTGTTCCATGACCATAAACGGACACAGCCATGAGGACTTGACTCAACTAAGGAGAGTATTATGTGAATGTATATTGTCGCCTACATAAATGGGGGATTATTCAAAGACACCGCGTCCACAAGACCCTAGGAGGCTAAGTATGCTTCACAAAAGAAGGTTCAAAGGTAACACCTACCTATCTTGCAATACTCAACTACTGAACGTGTATCGTTGAAACTTGATAGATCAATTTCTATTCATGTGGGGGATTGTTGGAAATTTGTGAAAATAGCACTTTTCACAAATATAAGAAAATGAGCGGGTTTTATATATTTATTTGTGGGTTTGTGTTCTATTTTGGAAGAGCTTTGCAACGAACTAAACCACGTCCAAAACGGAGCTAAGATGAATGAGATATCGATGCTCAAAGTTTGGTGTTTGAAACATAGAATGCTGAAAAAAGTGGGAAAGTGGCACCTTGTCCCACATAGGAGGAGAGATGAAACTTAAGGGGGTATTTAAGTGGTAACTCTCCATCCTTATTATTTCATGGAAGCACACACTAAGTGTACTCGAGAAGGGTGCGGAGCACCCAAACTCGCACACGCGCGCGCGTGGCTTGGGCGATGAGGCGCAATGTGGCGCTTTGATGGCGCACTTTGCACTTCGCACGTGCGCATGGTGGAGCACAGGAGCTGCAAGGACCAGGTGGTGAGAGACGTGGCATGCAGGCACATGACCCAGGTTGGTCCGCCCGCGAGTACGCTTGGCAGGCAGGCGCGCGGTTGCACTAATGGAGCATGGGCACTGATGTGACGTGCGCGGCGCACCAAAGTGAGTTAATACGGCGCGACTGTGTGGCGTGCTTGTATAGGCTCACAGGTGATGTGGCGCACGCGCGCATGGAATTGAGCCTTTGTGGCGCATGCGCGCATGGAATTTAGCCAAAATGGCGCACGCGCGCATGAGCGTACAGACCCGCGTGCGCACCAGTGTGTCTTGCGCGCACGCAGAAGCTTTCAGCAGTTAATGCCAGTGCAGTTACATTTCAGCATTTGAAACTGACGAGTCAACGGTTTTGACTGAGAATTAAATTACGAATTAAAGTGCATTGAAGGCGTTTAATGCAGTTTAATTCTCTCATTTAATTCGTTTTTCAGTTTCGACTTCAGATCTGCAGTATAAATAGGTGGACACCCCTGCAGCAGAAACACACCGAAAACACACAGCGAAATACAATCTTCTCTCTGAATCTTCATCTTCTTCTTCAAGCATTCAAGGTACACCTTCGGGTTGGAGTCAAGACCGCAGTGCAACTGCTTTGGGCTGTTGTATCCTGGAAACAAACGAGTTCTCCTGGGAGACTGGAAATTTGTTTTAAGGGATCCGTGTCTAACACGATCCTCAGCCAAGAACAGTTTTTCCAGTTTATAATTCTGTTCTTAATTTCTCTTTTTCAATTGTAATTGTAATTTATTTTTCAGTATCATTCTGTTCTTGTTTGTAATTCAAGTTAATAAAAGAATTTTATTTATTTTGCATGAACGGATTCCTACAGAAAACCGGTATGTAAAGCGTCTATGAAATCGTTGATCATTAATTTTTTGCAAGGACATTAATCGTTGATTACCCTCGACTGGGACACAAAAGCACTCCAATAGGTCTCACGGACCAAGAGTGGGGTCGCCAAAATCCGATAGATCTACCCCTTTCGTTCCTCGGTCTGTATGTGATTAATGGTGCTTAAGTTCCACCCTATTTACACATAATCTAAGTGTGTTTCATTCCCTAGCTTATCATACCATTGTACATGTTAGGGCATAGGTTTTTATAATTATGGATCATACATTCTTAGGTGTTGCCTGGATCAGTTATCCTTAGCGGGTAGTGCAGGGACTCAGAGGATCAAGCATCCTTATTATTACTTGTGGTTTCTAACAATTGTTCTCAATGTTTTCTAATATTCATGTGCAGGTTATTAACGAAATGGACTGAGTCTTAGCTGGAATCTCATGAATAATCGTTCAAGATGACGTGTTATTTCCACAAACGATCATGAGGCTTGAACGTGGTCTAGAAAGATTATTAGACTTAGTTGTTAGGCTTATTAAAAAAGGGTTGACCAAGTGTTATTAGGGATAATTCACACTCTCACATACACATTACGAACCAGAACTCTCACAACACTCATAGCTTTTAGTTGTAAAACACACACTTGATCAATATCCGAAGTTGTAAACACTTTTCAATTGTGCAATATAGTTGATAGTGATACTTTTCACTAACCGAGGATTTTATGTCGCTGATCTATTAGTGATCAAGAGCTTTTCCTCGTATAAACCTCTATGTTTGATTACCTTATTAATCTAGCATTCATTTTATCATTGTTCATCACCCAAGCACTCTACCTCACTTTACAAATTGGTTACATTATTCTTGATCATATTTTTTTTTACCAAAACAGTACATGTATCTCCCACGATAGTTTAAAACTAAAAAGCGTTTAAAGGAAAAAAGGGACATGAACTCACGGTTTGCGTCCAAACGTGTAATATGCTAGCAAGCTCGGGTGTCTGTAAAAGTATCGCAACCTACAAGTGTTTTAATCTCAACAGACACCTAGGTCTTACTCTACCGTGTACAAGTTGCTCATCTTGAATGTTCGTTTAGACTTATAAGTGTTTGTTTGTTTGGAAACCCTTGTTTGTTTTAATACGTTGGTATTTTGTTTATCGTTCGTTCTTAATATATATATATATATATATATACATATATTTGTGTATTCTTGTCGTGTATGAACTCACCCTTCTGCGTGTTCGTGCCTCGCACGAGTGTGAATGGGGCTTGCCCATATGCGTCTTCGTGCCTCGCACGAGTGTGAATGGGCCTAGCCCATATGCGTCTTCGTGCCTCGCACGAGTGTTCAGTTGTTATGAGTTATATATATTCTTCTAATAATATATATTTGTGAATGGTGAACTTCGTTCACTTGTATATGTACGTTCGTTGCTTATGTATATACTTGTTCTTCAAGTATATATGTATATATATGTATATCTTTTCAAATATATTTGTTAAAAATAATTCTTTTTAACGTCGAATTCGTGTCGGGGTACATGTATAATGTTCTCTTGTATGTGTACACTTCATCAAGTGTATTTGCGTACATCAATTGTACCTGTGTATTTATACGTATACGTATACCATGTATATACTTCACTTGTATACTTTTATTATAGGTATTTGTGTCGTATTTATACATATATGTGTACATGTACATTACTTGTAATCTTGTATTTTACTAAGTGTTTTAGTGTACTTATTTTTATACGTGTAAGTATACTTGTATACTTGTATTATTTCACTTAGTTGATTTTATATATAATACTTTGCGGATTTTATGAATGGTGAATATATGTATATTAACTAAGCGTCTAAAAGTATATTATTTTTAGAACTCGTCGGTGAAGTCCTTTATATATATTTCTCGTTGGTTAAAATGCCTAAGTGTTGCTTTGGTAGAATATATATACTCCTTATTGTGACGATATATACGATTCTTGTTGGTGACTATATATTTGTTTCTTACCGAGTTTTTAGTATGTCTTACTAGTCGGTTTAGTATATATATTATTTCTACAATATATATATATATATATGTGTGTGTGTGTGTGTGTGTGTTATTGTTTGTCCATTGTCCGTTTGTCCGAATATAAGTTTGGGATATATAATATAGATGTGATTATATATACCCTTCTTTGTATTATAATTTCCATGTATCCACTTAAGGATATGTATATATATGTAAACATTTTATACTTGGTCATTTTCAAGTGTTATGGTTCCATGTATTTATATACTTGTATATAGTTATGTAAGCATCCTATCTTCTAAATACATACACTTTAATAAACAAGTATATATACACATGTGGAGGTGTTCTAAATATATATATTTCATCCTAAAATATATACAGACTTCCATTTTAGTTTAAGAAAAAAATTATAAGTGTTTAACTTAAATTTTTCCACCAAAGTTTGCCTAATTAGCCATGTTAATCACTTGTTAAATCCCACCTTAATCATGATTAGAATTTTATAAAATTTCGTCATAGTTTCCCCTATACTATGGACATTTTTCACGTTTTCAAAACGTTTTTAAATCAATTTTCTACTTTATTAAGATCATCAAAACTCAATCAACCTCAAACAAGATCATTTTTCATCCATTTTCGTATAATCACAACTTCTAGCATCATGATCTTTTATGTATATTTTGTTAAGATCTTTAAAAATAATAATACTTTTATGTTCATCTTCTTATTTTACCACTTTCATAAACTTGTTTATGTAGTACTTTCAAGATCAATACTTTAAAAGTATATTTTTAGTTTCTTTATAAACTTTACATTTTCTACAGTCATTTTAAGATCATCACAAAGTTCATGATACTTCATAGTTGTAGATCTTGCTAGATCTAAGCATCTACATGCTTAGATCATAATTTTAAACATAATTATGCAAAATCCTTTAATCTAACATAATCTACACTAAACTAAACATCAAGAATAACAAGAAAAACAAGAAAAACACATAGTTAGGTTAGATTATCTTGTTTATTTTAGGGTTTTCTTGTATTTTTTATCTTTAGTTTCAAGATGATCAAGTTGTACATCCATGAACTACATATGATAAGAAGCATAAAAATACAAGTTTTGAAAACTCGCTACTAGCTCTAGGCTAGGGATGAAACTTGATGAAGAAGATGAAGATTAGATGAAGATGTTAAAGCTCCACAAGATGAGTATGATGTTCTTAAAAAGCTTCCAAGTCTTGCACCACTTTAGATCATCTTCAAATGGTTCTTGAATACTTGTATTTAGGGAGTTAGTGTTTGAAAATGGGTGTATGTGTGTGCTGTGTGTGTGTGTCGTGAGCAAGAGAGAGAGAGAGAGAGAGAGAGAGAGAGAGAGAGATATGAGGGAGTGTTTGTGAGTTTGAAATGTGGTAAAATGAAGTGTATGATATGGGGTGTAATTGTTATATTCTTCTCATCTTTAATAGTCAACATGAGATCTCATAACCATGCTTCAACCATCATCTTCATCATCACATAAGTAGGGTGTATGGGGACCCACATGGGCCAAATTTGGTGGTGGTGGGGGGGGGGGGGTAGGTGGCATTTGCAATATAATATAACATTAGACATGTGCATGATACTTATGTTGGATATTTATGTCATTAGGTTAAGTCTTGGATAATTAACATGTTAAGTGTGGTTTGAGGTGTTAAAAACCTTAACTAATTCACTAGACTAGTTATTTGGTAGTTTAGATATAATTTCAATGCTAGTT
Source organism: Helianthus tuberosus (assembly GCA_030545235.1). Lineage (NCBI taxonomy): Eukaryota > Viridiplantae > Streptophyta > Magnoliopsida > Asterales > Asteraceae > Helianthus > Helianthus tuberosus. The sequence goes on along the minus strand of CM060366.1, from coordinate 154,512,545 downwards.
TTGTTATCGGGTCGCTACCGGATAATCCATGTAATATGTATCGTAATACGAGTGTAAGTATCTTTGAGACACCTTCCATTTATTCGATTTCGTTTATGATAACTATCATCATTGTCGGACCTTGTTGCTACCATAAATCCTGAATTTTTGTTGCAGAGATGCTGAATTGGTTATTTTATAGTTCGGATCGAACAAACTAGGTGTTTAGTTTTTTTCGGAAAGTTTATATAAAATATTATAAGTGTTCCCCATTTAGGGCTTTTGTATATATGTTTAACTTGATACGTTTGCATATCATGTGATAGTTGTTTCAGGGAATACCGAAACTCTCCTTGCATGAATAGTGGGTTCTCATTGTTTACCGACGTATTAGGACATAATTGTTTGGTTTCGAGACACGGCGAAAATGACGATATAATATGCAATGTAATGATATGTCCTGAAAATTTTCAGGCTTTATACGGATCAGTCATTCACAAATCAAGTCTAAAGTACACAATTAAATGTATAAATGGTGATTAAGTTGTACGGAATTACCATTTATTTTGGCAAGTATTCGAGCGGAGCCCCGAATAGTGGTTCCAAGGGGACAACGCCCCCTAGAGGCAGGGTCCAAGGGGCAGAACCACTGGTTGGGGTCGATCATATTGCTTTATGGAAAATGCCTTAGAAAATTATTTTTCTAAAAATTTCCTCATAGTTATTTGGATAAAAATTAAAGGCAGTTATGATGCAATTTAAAATTGATAACAACTGCCTGGTGGCAGTTATCTAGACTAATCCCCAGAAATTCGAATACACAATTCTTGGTCGCTCTCTCTAGTTCAACTACGAATTCATCAATACATATACTGTTTGTTCGATTTCTGAATGAGAGTTCTATCTGATTGATTCGGAAGAACCACCGAAATAATTTGATATGAGAGTGACTACACGCCTCTCTGATTATCCATTTTTATAAAATTCCCCAACACAAGTGATAGTTAATGGTTTTCCATTTAAATCATGTATATTTTTAAGAAGGTGATATTGTGGGCGTTTCTCCTAAATGAAGTATATCCTCCAGCCAGTATAATTGCATTATAAATATAATATAAATGTAAATATATATAAATATAAATAATAATATAATAATCTATTAATTAGTGAATGTTAGGAACTAGTTTTTGCCCCGCCAGCGTTGCGGGGCAATAAGGCGAATATTTCTCTCTCATAACATGTATGTCTGTACAGAGGGCAAAATCGGAATTATATTTTGAACAGGAGGCGAAATCACGACTTTAAACTGAGAGCAAAATCATAATTTTGAGCTAGGGGAAAACATAATTTTATTTTTAACTGTGGAAAAAAATGTAATTTTAAGCTGAGGGCAGAATCGTAATTTTGAGCTTGAGGAAAAAACAACATTTTATTTTAAACGGGGGGCAAAAACGTAATTTTAAACGGAGGGCGAAACTGTAATTTTAAACTGGGAACAAAATTAAAAAAGAATTTTTGAACCGAGGGCAAAAGCGTATTTTGAGCTAGGGCAAAATTATAAATTTATTTTGAGTTGGGGACAAAAGCATAATTTTAAACGAAGGACGAAAGCGTAATTTTAAACAGGGAATAAAATTAAATAAAAAAATGAGTTGGTCAAATAGGGAAGTGACAGGCAGGTAATAATTTTGAGCTAGGGGGAAAACATAATTTTACTTTGAACGGGAGGAAAAAACATGATTTTGAGCTGGGGGAAGAATCGTAATTTTGAGCTAGAGGGAAAAAGAACATTTTATTTTGAACTGGGGGCAAAATCGTAATTTTAAACGGAGGGTGAAACTGTAATTTTAAACTGGGAACAAAATTAAAAATGAATTTTTGAATCGAGGGCAAAAGCGTAATTTTGAGCGAAGGGCAAAATTATAATTTTATTTTGAGCTGGGGGCGAAAACGTAATTTTAGCTAGGGGCAAAATTATAAATTTATTTTTTAGCTGGGGGCAAAACCGTAATTTTAAACGAAGGATGAAAGCGTAATTTTAAACTGGGAATAAAATTAAATTAAAAATGGGTTGGTCCAATAGGAAAGTGTCAGACAAGCTGCCTGCCACTATTCCTTTTAACTTGTAAATGTATATGTAGGTAATAGTGTTTGCTGCCACATGGCAGCAAACTATTGGTTGCCTCTTTTTTCTTTCCTATTCAGCAATCTTGATCGTGCATATAGACATTTTCATTTGGTCTTTCACAAGATTTGTTTTCTGGTTTAGTGGTTGGTGAGTTGTGTTTTTATAGCTTTGGTTTTGGTTCAAATCTCATCCCTTCCGTTTTTAACACCCCAATTTTTTTTTCTTCCCCACATGTCAGGCTGGTCACTTAGATATGAAGCCTCATCTTTTGACTCATCCTTTATCATACATCTGTACACAAGTGAGGAGAGAGACATGATCCTAGAGAAAAAGAAACCTGAATAAGAGAGAGACACGTATTTTTAGAGAGAGTTTAGAGAGAGGAGTGGTCTGATGACCATCTCCCACCGAACCACTGGCGGCCTCTCCGATGAATGGTGGTAAACAGTGGTTTTCAATGGACAACAGAGGAGCGATGGCGTTGGTTCTAGGGTTTGATGCAGGAGACGACAGTGTTGATATTATTGGGCCATCAAACGGTGGTGGTGTCGTTCCTATAACCATAGATGTTTCTAGTGACCTTTGATATTCTGGTCAGATTCCGACGATGCTTTCGTAATCACAAAATAACGACCACTTTTGTTAAGATCGGTCCCTATCGTGATATCATCTCTTTTTACACAACTCATATTAGTTTCCACCCTCACTTCCAACCCAACCCCTCATCCCGTCGATCGCCACCACCACTACATGTCAGCGAGGAAGTTCGCTATGGGGATTTAGCTGTTATAAATAGTAATGGGTTTGTATCTCAGGTAAAGAAATCATCCCCATTTTATGGTTTTTTTCTAGAGTTTTGCTATTTGAATTGCTTTAGTTTATCCCCATATAATTAGAAAATTTGTTCAAAACCATAAAGTGCTTTATCTCAGAAGTCTTCAAGATGTGAGTTATGGCAATGGTATTGATTGGCATTAATAGTTTCTCGGTGAGATTGCAGTCAATTTATATATGAGTTGCTAAAATCTAAGGTTAAACTTTTTGAGAAGAATGTGAGTGCATATGTCTATCGCTTCCGTCAATCAAGTATCATAGCTAATCAAATAGAACAAGACAAGGTGTTAAAGTGTGAAACATACATTGAAGAAGTAGATCCGCACGTACCTGCGCAATAGCAGGTCCGCACGAATCAAGGATGCGCCGGATTAGGGTTATGACGAATCTGCGCAACAGGACTGTCCGTGCGGATCAACCTGATCCGCACCTAAGGTTCATCCGCACAACTTTGTCCATCTGTGAATATATAAGTGCGGATCAAGGGTTACTATAAATATATGTTGTGTCTTGTTCATTTGAAACTTTGAGAGTCAGAGAGGGGAAACTCTGTCAGTTTGTTTTTGTGATTTTGTACTTACAAATCAATCAATAGAAAACAGGTTATAATTAGTTTGTTCTTATTTAATCCACTCCCGTACTTGGATTCCACACAAGATACGAGATCTATGCAATCAATGGAGCATTCAAGTGCATCAAAATCGATCCTAACACGCACTTACAAGTGGTATCAGAGCAGGAGATTGATTGCAAGGACTGAAGATACAAGATTCAAGCTGAATTCAAGCAAATCAGAGCTGATTTCATCATATTCTTCTCATTCTTCTTCTACTCTTTCTTTTCAAATTTAAAACTCAAATTCACGACGAATTCACGGTTAAAAACGGCTGATTTTAACTATTATGTGTGAAATCAAGTTTTAAACAATCCTTCAAAGTTTCAGATCAAAATTTAAATGAAATCATCAAAAATTTGCTGAAAATCATAAAAAACAAAACGTGTTTGCGTGCAGATTCTATTCACACGGACCCGGTTATTAGGTTCGCACGGATCTGAAACTGAGTGGATTTGCACGAATCAAGTGTTATTCACATTATAAATACACACAGATCAGGATCAAGATAGTTGTTTGTGTGGATCGGTTAATGCAAATCAAGTTAACACGGATTAGGATTTACGGATCTAGTCTTTGGTAGTTCGCACGTATCAAATATTAATACATCCGAACGAACCTAGAGTCCAACATACACGCAAGATCTGAAATCTTGCATCCGCACGAATCAAGATCTGCTTGATCCACACAGACCAATTTGTTCATACGTTTGAATCTAGAGTGTTTGTAACATTGATCAGATTTTATATCAGTTCGCACGGATCAAGGACAAGTCAGTCCGCATGAACTTATATCAACATTTGCGCTAATCAGAATTTAGGGTTTTGCGCAAATAAGGATCTAGGGTTTAAGTTTGTATAAATCAAGTTGTTCATTCCTATGGATTAGAACAGTGTCAATCCGCACGAATCAATCACTTCCTCATTCGTGTAAATCTAGTTTCAAAAGTTGTTTTGATTGTTTGATTGTTTGCAGGTGAAAATCATGGAAGTGAAATCTGATCAAGTTAGAGTGAAAGCTATTAGAGAAAGAAGCATTGCGTGTGACAGATTGAGTGACATGTCATCAGCTTTCGAAGAGGCAAAACAAGCAAGGAGATGGGATGAGAAGAGAAAATGTTACACAGATCCTAAAGGAAATCCGGTAGTGGATTCAAAGAGTGTGGATTTTAAAGCACTGCTTGAAGTCATTCATATTGTTGGAGAACTTTATTCGAAAAAGATAGAAGATAAAAATTATGTTGCAAACATGGAGAAGTGAATAAAAGAAGTGATGCTTGTGAGTTTGAAGAAGAAAGAGAAATAATACATTGAAGAAAATGTTGAGAAGATGGTTGAAAAGTTGAAGAAGACGGTAGAAGAAGCCATTGATGAAAATCAAAAGAAGATTGATGAGAATTAGAAGGAGACGGTAGAAGAAGCTATGATGCCAGAAAAAGTTGAGGTACAAACTCAAACTGAATCTTCTGAATCGTCAAACAAGAATGAATCAATGGATAATAATGATAAACCAATGAACAATCTGATAATAAAAATGATGTGCAGTGCAGGAAATGCATGGAAACATGCAGTGTTTGTACTGAGAAGGATGAAAATTTAAGATCCAGAAATGTTGAATTTACTAAAATCGAAAAGGTTTTCAAAGAAAAATGTAAAGAAATATTTGAAAATGAAAATCTTTTGAAACAAAAAGAAGAAGAACTGACACAAAAATGTAAGGTTCTGGAAAAAGAAAATGAGATTTTGAAACAAAATTGTTCAGCAGATAGTGAAAAATGTTTACAAAATGAAAATGTTGTTCAAGAAATGAAAAAAGAATATGATGTAATGAAAATTTCATATCATACAGCAAAAGAAACATATGAAACTTTAAAAAGTCAAATGAAAGGTATTCAAGCTAGACTGGCACAATATTCTGAAACGTCAAGACTTCTTGAAGTCAAATATAAAAGAAAACAACTGATTTTAAATCAGTATATTGATGAAGTTGCTGAGCTTAAACGTAAAATGGCTGAAGTAGAAAAAGAAAATAATAAACTACATAGTTATCATGCTTCTTCATATATTCTTGAACGTATTTTCATCATTAAACCGGATGATAATGATTCTGAAAAGAAAAAAAAGGGAATAGGTTCAGAATATCATCAGGTTCCACCACCGTTTGAGAAAAATATATATTCTATGATGACTTAAGTTGGCAAAGGCTTTCGACATGGTTGATCAATTGCCTGAAAACATTGACGTAACTTACTCCAAATCTGGTGATGTCAGTGATTCAGAGGTGGTAAGTAAGGTAGTTGAAAGCATTTTGAAAGAATATTTTACCAAAAATGATAAGTCTGAATCACAGGTTGAAGATGAAGAAAGTTTTCATAAAAATTATTTGAAAAATTCAAAATCTGAGACAAATGCGAATTGTGATCCAATAATTTTGGCATGTTATATGGTTGGATCGGACAAATTGTTTTCAGATGTTAAGTTCCGATTCAAAATATGATTGCGGAAAAGATCGATAAAGTTTTTAAATTGGTAGAAATCGAGAAATCTGAAATTAACAAATTTGCCGGTAAAGCGAGTAAGAAAACTTTTTATAACAAACCTAGTTACAAAAAGAAAAACACAAAGGCTAAGTTGGGTTATAAAAAGAAACAAAATCAAAAGAAAAGGGCTGAAAAGTCAAATCTTCATAAAAAGATGAATTTTGTTCATGGAACAAGTTCTGAAGAAGAGAAAGAAATCCAATTTAGTCGACAGACTAATGAGGAATTCTATTCTCAAAAGAAACAACAACAACAGGCCAAAGATTTTTCGAAGAAAACATGTTTTAAATGTCAACAAATTGGATATGTTGGTCGTAAATGTCCGAATCTGAAGCCTGTTGATGTTGAGAAAAAGATATTTGAGAGTGTAAAACATAAGTCACCCAAATTTGAGCCAAAACAGACTTGGAAACCAAAGGTTGATTTATCAATGTCAAAACAAACTTGGAAATAAAAAACATCCAAGTTTGAACCAAAACAAATCTGGAAACCAAAAGTTGATTTGTCAAAACGAAACATTCAAAATGATTCAAGATTTTATAAAAGGAATGTTTCAAATGGACAAATTTGGGTGGTCAAGAAACAAAATGCTTCTGTTAACGAAAAATGGAAAATCGATTCAACCAAGAAGGTTGAAACTAAGATTGAAAAAGTTTTTGTGAAAAATGACAAAGATTTTCCGAAATTGAATGATTCTAATTGTGTCAAAATACCCATGGTCAAACTGGCATGGGTTGCATTATTCAAGTAATTGAGTTGTTTGCATGTGCAGGTGTTTCAAAAGTCAACAAGGACAACGGACCAACCTAGCACAGGAGGAAGATTCATGTGATTGAAGACAGGAAGTTTGTTTTGTTAATAATAATAAATAAAACATAAAAATAAAAACCTAAAAAAAACATAAAAAATAAAAATTGTTTGTTTTTAATTTGTTAAAATAATTTTTTTTTAAAAATATGTTAAGTGAATACGCCGAAACCCTCACGGCTGAACAAACATGATAAAACAAGTTGAAAACATTGGTTCAAAATGTTTAAACATCAATGTGTTGTATATCATGGGGGTGTTTTATACTAAACAAAGAATGTGAAGTAGAAATGGAAGGCGAGATGAAGATATCTACATCGGTTTGTCAAATTTTCTCTAAATGTTTTGGGTTTTAAGGGGAGTAAAAATTTTGAAAAATATAAAAACATTTGAAAATTTGAAAAAGTCAAACACATGAGAAAATTCAAAAAGAGTTATGTGTAAAAAGAGGAAATGATAGTATGTCACACCCCGACCACGTGAGACAACGAAACGTGGCGGAAACGTCGGGGAGTGTTGTAACAGAATTAATGTTTCACAACCATGGAAATTTAAAGTTTCGTTTTATTCATCAAACAAGCGAGTTACATTGTCTTTAAACAAGAAATAAAGAGTACATAACAAAATTTAACTAGTTCTTGTCTTGTTTTAAGTCACTAAGGCACAGGTCCGCCTAAGTATGTCTTGATAAGTCCTATGCATCATCTCCTGAAAACACATGTGAAAATAGGTACGTCAGCATAAAAATGCCTGTGAGATACATAGGTTTTGTGAAAACAGAATTCATGACTTATGTTTGAGAAAATGTTTAGTCATGAACCTTGTAATTTGCTTTGTCTTGTAAATCATTTGAAAAACGATAAGATCAGATGATATGTATAAATAAGAGAATAATGTATGGTTAAATGAATAATCATGTAAAATGAGTTTGTATAAGATAAGTTGTTTGTAAATCAATGTCTTGTGAAAAGTATGTTATTTGTATAAAATGTTATATGTCTCAAACTGAAATGATTCAAACAACGCTACGACATGTAATACCATACAAGCACTTATATATAGGAAGTACCAGCGGCGTATCCACCATGCTTGTATCATATTACACACGACTCGTTACTTAAATCACTTACTCAAACCAAACCAACAACGTAAGATGTTTATGTTTAAACCAATTGCCAAATGTATTGAATAATATGTCAAAATGTTTATGTCAAGAGGTAAGTCATGTAATGTATAACCAATGTCAATAATGTTTATGTGTCAAATGTAAATCATGTAATGTGTAACCCAAAATGATATGTATGGCTAGTGAAATATATCAACTAAACCATATGCACAAAAACAAAGTATTGAAGTAAAACATGGTTTAAATCAAAGCTATGTTTTGTGGAACAAATGCATGCTATACTGATATAAATATCTATGCGGTATTGTGAGAAATAATAAATGTACTAAGTATGATGAACAATGCAACGAATGGACATACATAGCATGTGAACTGTACTAAGTATGCAACAATAGACATACATAGCATGTGACGTGAAACAACTGTACTAAGTATGCAACAATAGACATACATAGCATGTGACGTGAAACAACTGTACTAAGTATGCTGAACAATAGACATACATAGCATGTGACGTGAAACAACTGTACTAAATATGCACACAATGGGCATACATAGCATGAAATGTAATGAAATCATGTACTATAAATGTACTAATGAACATAGCAAGTATATGATGTGAAAACAGGAAAGCATGAAAGTAACAAGTAGGCACATGTGTTTCACCCCAAAACAGTTTGGAAAACAGTAAAAGAGGGGTCTATGTACTCACATGAGATTGCTTAGTAGTCCTTGAGTAACAACCAAACAATGCTAGCGATCACGGATATCAAACGGCACCTAATATAGGTAACTATGTTAATAAACCGGACCTAAATCGGAAGATTTAGATAGAATGAGGGTTCGTAAACCAAACGAGTATGGAGACTCGTGTCATATGGTTTAACAAAGCCTACATACTAAATGAAACCTAAACTAAGTGCTTACGACCCATTACGACCCGTTTAGGTAGCTTATGCTACTTTAACGCGTCGTGCGCGCAAAAGCGCACTCGAGACGTCTAACTAGCCCTATGACAAGTGTTATATGCCTAAACATGTTACATAATCAGTTATGTGACAAAAGTTTAGGTTACATATGCTTAATTACCAATTATACATGAAAATGGTATTTTGGTAATTTTCCTAAGGCATATAAACTACCTATCATACAACTACTTAACGAAGCGACCATAAGGTATAACCTCGGAAGGTTATTCCCTATATACTATGGTCACCTATTGTATTTGGTCGGATGTTAATGATCAACCAAATGGGTCGGGTTCGAAAGTATAAGCAATTTATTAGATCGCTTACCCTTACGACCCTAGACAACGTGGTAATCAGTAGGCATAGTCACAAAGGACTATAACCATCGTGATTATAATCACGTTGCGAAGTTCAAACGAACTTCGCATTGACCATAAACTGGTCAACGCAGAAAGTCAAACAAAGTTTGACTTTCGGACTCGAAAAGCAATAAAAGAACGAAGGAATACTTACAAAGGGTCCCCGAATGCTAACCTCGATCCAAGTAGCTCAGGTATGAAACAAAGGTTTCAACTTAGAGCTTCTCAAATCAAGATTCTAGTGGGTTTTTGCAAGTGAATGCAAGGGGTATTTATAGGAATACTAGCACCGTTAGGATCGTTTATCGGGAAACGTGCTTTGATCTTGGCCATACACTTGCACACATGGTATTGTAATACCATGTGCACATCCAAAACCAGCCCCTAGTATCAGAATTACCATGTGCAATTGGATTAGGAGTGCATAACAGCTGATAACAGCCTATTTACAGCAATTCTGCAGGTCTGACCCCTGCTTACGGACCTCAACATTATCAGTGTTGAGGTCCGTAAGGACCTTGTTTGGCAAATTTACAGTTTCAGTCCCTGCAGCCTCAAAACTTGGTTTTCGATGCGTTTTTGACACGTTTAAGCCTCGTTAACCCCATTTCAAAGCTCTAAAATGAAGTTAAAGTATAGGGAACTTAAAATGTGCTAAAAAATATCTCGGATGTCGGTTCGTTTGGCCGTACGATTACGTTGTTCGGTTAATTACGACGGAATGCGCATAAGCGCGAAAAACGATCCAAATGACGTGACGAATGGATTTTTCTTATGCCAAACACTAAAATAAAATGTTTTAGTGCTTACATAATTTTTTGGATGTCCGGATGTATTCAGAACGTAAGTTATGCGCGAAAGTGCAAACTTGTGCACTTTTTGACGCTTTTAGTCCCTGAATGACCCAGAAGTTTATTTTAGCACACCGAACCCCTCAAAGCCTATTTCTAAGCTATGTAAAGGATATTTATGGTATGTTTAACTTATGGTCATGTTCCGGAATGTTTGTTACAGTTCAAATTGGCATACTTTCGCAGTTTGTCAAATTTAGTCCCTGTAGGCGAATTAACTCGATTTTGCCATACCAAAGCCTTCAAAACTTATTTCTAAGTTATGTAAAGGTTGTTTAAGGTATGTTAAGCCTATTTCACTATTCCGGAGTGTTTTTTGCATTAAACGGGTTATATTTACGCATCAGTGCGTGTATAACCTTCCAGAAAGCGATTTAAAGCTTGAAATCGAACAAGAATTGATATGTGCAATTGATACACATATTTTTACAAATACCCAATATGAAATACAATATTTCATTGGTTTGGCATTTGTTGGATGGTTGAAGTGACACAAGTGTCACATAGTACATCAGTAAGACAATCACAACATGCTAAGGAAATGGAACGTTTAAATGTGATAAACAGTCTCACTGTTGATATGCTAGTAGGTTTTACACATTAGATATAAACCTAAATCAATAATTTTCTTATCTCGTGGGGAACGTCTCTTGGATATATGGATTTAGTACTCCGATATTTCGTTTGAGAGGTTGCTTGATTCTGAGATATTAGGTCTTTATACTTATTGATATATGTGGTAATATACTTGGTCTTCTAATTTTGCGTCAGCAATGGGCTAGACGTCGTATAATGCTTTTGCGCTTAAAACTTTCCCTCTGTATAAAAATTGAAAAATATCGAAAGATATATATCAAGTGCAGTTGTAAAGAAGATTCCTAAATGGAACACACCTTAAGTCAAGCCTTCATCTCTTTGACTGAAAGGAAGTTCTAACCTGAGCTCTCAAGGCTTCGCACTAACCCAAAGACATATATCATTTAGGTATATTCACCTGTAAGATTGAATGTAGGGAATCTTGATACAAGAGTATATTCTGAGTGGGACACTTGAATAAGATAAAGTTCTTAAAACATTAATATCGTATCTTGAATCAATTGAACTTGGTGTGAACTTTAAGTGGATCAGTATACTGACAATCTAAGTGAATCGTTTAGAACTTAAAGTTTATATTAGTGATTTGTCATAAACTGATATGATCCTCTGATTGAAACTCAACAAAAATATTTGTGTAAATATTTCTTTATTGCATTTCATTTTAGACAAAAACTCAAAAAGATTTTATATGTGTTTTAACATAAACTTTGTAAAATACAAAAAGATTTTGTTTCACTTTATGTTTCGACAACCGATGTTGGAAAGTTGAGTTTCAAAATCTAAGTATGCTAAACATATCTCAGAAAATAAACAACTTCATCAATTTGAAACTTGAGGTTTTAAATGAAAAATCAAAAACAGTTTGTGAGTCTCCAAGGTCATTAATTTGAACTTGGTAGATAATTAGATAGTTCAAGGTCATTAAATTGAACTTGATTATCTGTGAGGTTTGTGATAATGGATGCTTTGAATGTCAAATATAAATTGTTTGATTAAAGATGGAAGTTATTTGATAGGGGGAGTAGAGCCAGTCTACAATCCTGGATGACTTCAAACGTTTTATCTTTCAAATAAATCTTGTTAAGAGCTAGGTTATCAATCCTGGAAATATCTAATATGTTTAACTATCAAATGAATTTTATGAGAGCCAGGTGTTTGATTCTGAAATTGTCAAATATTCTCTCAAGTGTTTTGAATTGTCATATAAACAAATTTTCAGAGAGCCAGGTACAAATCCTGAAATCTCAAAGCAAGGGGATGCTGAAGAAAGAGTCTGATGAAAGGGAGAGCTGATGAATCAGGATGTAAATGAGAGTCTGTGGTTCTGAACTGTCAAAGCTTCTTGAAGACTCAGAGAGGTGATAAAGACAAGCTACGAGATTGACTGCATCAATATCCAATGGGGAGTATGTGAGTGCATATGTCTATCGCTTCCGTCAATCAAGTATCGTAGCTAATCAAATAGGACAAGACAAGGTGTTAAAGTGTGAAACATACATTGAAGAAGTAGATCCGTACGAACCTGCGCAATAGTAGGTCCGCACAAATCAAGGATGCGTCAGATTAGGGTTATAATGAATCTGCGCAACAGGTCTGTCCGTGTGGATCAACCTGATCCGCACCTAAGGTTCATCCGCACAACTTTGTCCATCCGTGAATATCTAAGTGCGGATCAAGGGTTACTATCAATATATGTTGTGTCTTGTTCATTTTGGAACTTTGAGTGTCAGAGAGGGGAAACTCTGTCAGTTTTTTTTGGGTAAAGGGTATACCCTGGTGATTTTTATAAATATCAAAAACAAAACAAGTAGAGGGTTGAGTACCACTCTAGTTCATTGGAGTGACATGCCACTACCAATGTAGACAAGCCATAGGCATTCCACAAAAACAAACGACAACTAATCAGCTAGTAACAAAAGAACTACATAACTACTAGTCATTCACCCTCCATCACCTCCGCTGAAGTGATCTTCCATTCTTCTAGGATTCTTCTTACCCGATCATTTTTCTTGAACTTGAACGAGTGTAACTTCAGTCGTATTGTTTCTACAATAAGTTCTTCAACTTTTTCTGGCGGCCTTAGTTGATTCTGGAAGAACCTCGCGTTTCTTTCTTGCCAAATATAATATGCCATAGCAGCCAAAAGAAGCTTTGTAATCACCGCTTTTGCCGACTTTGAAGTGGCTTTGGGGATCAACCACTCCGCAATTTCATCCCACTTACCTTGAATATGATTCATACCACCTTTACCTCTGAGAGAGTACCAAATCCTATTGGATTACACACTCAAAGAAAAGGTGATTATGCGTTTCAACACCCCTTTGACATAGCAAACAACACATTAAATTCATAGAGCCCGACGCCTTGAACCAAGCTTGGATTCTGTCTTGAGTAGATAACTTTCTATGAAAGATTAACCAACTTACAAAAGCATGTCTTGGTATGTTGAAAGAAGACCAAATCAGATTGCGCCAAGATGTTTGCTGATCACGGTTTCGTATCGCATTCCAAGCTAATTTAGTAGAGAAATGTTCCAGAATACCTTCCTCATTCCGCAATTTTATTACATCAGGCTTTGCTGGAGTCAACTGAATCGGCATTAGCTGGTAAAGAATCGGGATAACATCCATCCACGCCTCCGGCCACTCCCACCGAGACTCACGAACAACATTAGCAATAGTGGATTGCATCGATAAGCCCTCTTGGTGTATTTGTCTAGGAGTCACATAAGAACTTAAAGGGCATAAGTCGCACCAACGATCAAACCATAACGAAGTGTTTTCTCCATTACCTATTTCCGACCAGAAAAACTCCCGGATTAATGGCCTAATGTTAAGAATGTTTCTCCAGCTCCAACATATGTTATTTTGGATAGGAACTTGCCATAAATTTCGGTTTTTTAAATGATACTCATGAACCCACTGAACCCATAACGATTTTCGATGTGAAAGAATGCTAAACACATGATAGGCTATAAGAGCTTTGTTTACTTCATTAACCTTTCGGACACCCAAGCCCCCCTCCTTTTTCGGCAAACACACAATCTTCCAAGCAACCTTTCCATTACCTTTAATCAGGGATCCTTGGTTCTAAAGAAATCTGCGCATTTTCTGCTCCAGTTCTTTAACAATACTACTAGGGATAACAAACACCGATGCCCAGTAAATATAGAAAGCTGATAGGACTGAGATAATAAGCTGTAAACGACCTGCAAAGGATAAATATTTAGCTTTCCAATCCATGATTCTCTTTTCCATTCTTTCCACTAGAATTTTGCAATCCAAACGCACAAGCCGAGTAGCAATTAGAGGAACACCAAGATATTTTACCGGCAAAGAACCCTCATCAAACGGCATAATATCAAGGATATTCTTCTTGGTTCTAGCTAGAACATTACAAAAAAAAAAAAAACGCTGTACTCTTAGGCAAACTAGGAACCAAGCCAGACATGTCCTTGAGAGTGTTAAGAGAATCCATAATAATTTTTACAGATCTAATATCACCTCTAGCAAATAGAAACAGGTCATCCGCAAAACAAAGATTAACAATCTTTTGTTTCTCACATTTTCTATGGAATCTGAAAGATGAGTCAATAGAAGTCGCATGTTGGAGTATGGACGTTAGAACCTCCATGACCAGCATAAATAAATATGGCGACATCGGATCTCCTTGTCTTAAACCCCTTTGGCCTTTAAAATAACCATGAATATTTCCATTGATGCTAATCGAGAAGGATGAGGAGGAAACACAGCTCATTAACCAGTCTACCATTTTCGAGTGAAAACCAAACCCGAGAAGAGCAGCCTTTAGAAAATCCCAATCAACTGTATCATATGCTTTCTGGATATCCACCTTAAATGCACATCTTGGAGCCCCCATATGTCGGTGATAGTTGTGCATAAGCTCTTGTGTTAATAATATATTATCAGATATTCGTCTACCAGGAACAAAAGCTGATTGATTCAGACTAATAACATCTCCAAGCCCTTCCAATATTCTGTTAGCTAATATCTTGCTAATACATTTGTAAAGGACATTACAACACGAAATTGGTCTAAAGTCCATAACCGATGCTGGAGTTTGGACTTTAGGAACCAATGCAATAATCGTATGATTAAGTTCCTTCAACAACCTACCAGAGTTAAAGAAATCTTGAATCGCCAGAGTAACTTCTTCACCTATCACATGCCACGACTTCTTGAAAAAAGCCGAAGAATACCCATCGGGCCCTGGGGCTTTGTTTTCATTAATCGAGAACATTGCTGATTTTACTTCTTCATTCGTGATATCCCTTATCATGTGATCTGCCACTCGATTACTAATGACATTTGGGAACAAATCGGGAGTTGGAATTTTAGTGCTCGTACCTTTTTGGCCCAAAAAATTACGGAAGTGATCCACAATGGCATCTGCAGCCGCATTACCTTCAAACACATTATCATTTCTATCTCTTATAATATCTACCCGACTTCTGTGGTTTCTTGCTTTGACCGAATTATGGAAAAAAACTGTATTTGAATCGCCCACTTTCAACCAATGAACTTTTCCCTTTTGCTTGAGAAAACTCTCTTCATCTAGAACCGCCTCTTGATATTTTGCTAGTAATTCCAATTGCCGAAGACGAATAGATGCATCTGCTGGACTCACATCCATTTCCTTTTGAACCATATCCAACTCCGTTTGCAAAGCTTTCACTCGTTTGTGAAGGTTTCCTTGTTTAGCAAACAAACTTCTATTCGGGTGTTTCATGGCTCGGAGCTTCTTTACAACATGAAACATAGGGACACCATTAACATTCTTTGACCATTCTTCTTTCACCAATTCTATAAAACCTTGTTTATCAGCAAGAAAATTTGGAAACTTAAATGGTTTCGGTTTGGTCGATGTGATAGATGGAAGTTTTAGAATGCATGGGGAGTGATCCGACACCCTAAATGGGTGGAAAACAGCACACGACCCCGGGAAAGAATCCATAAATGATATATTCGCCAGTGTACGATCTATTTTCTTTAAAACACCTATACCCTCCTTTGGCTTTTGCGTCCATGTGTAATGTAAGCCAAAACTATTCACATCCGAAACTTCTATTTTTTGCACACAATCTTGGAAATCTTTCATACCCTTAGATATTTTCGAAGACCCCATAGCCGTATCTTCAATCGAAAGAGCTGAATTAAAATCTCCCATTACTACCCAAGGGTTCCCTTTCACAAAAAATTTATGACAATCCAAACTCTCCAATAGATTCCTTCGAACCATATAATTATTATCAGCATAGACAAACGAACAATAAAAAGCTTTATCATCCTTCTTAAACATAATTTGGGTGTGCATTACTTGCGGAGTTTGAGCGAGAACCATAACATCTACCATATCTGCATTCCATCCTAACAAAATTCTGGTACCTCTCGTGCATATCCCCCCATTTGAAGACCATGTCCATCTACTACAAATTTTGTTACAGACTCCTAATAACTTTGCGACATCAACATGAGATTCAAGAATAGCACAAACTTGAATTCCATTGTCCTTTATAAGATCCCGGACCTCTCGTTGTTTCATGGGATGGCCCAAGCCCCTTATATTCCAACAAGCTATGCTAGACATTGGAAACCTTCACAGCAGGAGTGCTTGCCCCTGTAGTTACGTTTCCACTTCTCATAAACGCAGACGTCTTGTCATTAATTTCAATTACTTCATCTTCGTCTGATTCTTCTTGTTCCCCAACACCATCACTCGCACCTAGACAATCAAACAAGTTTGCAATTCTGATCGTTGGCTGAATTTTGGAGTTACTCGGCTTTGAAGCTTCACCACGCTCCAAATGTTTAGGTTCATTAATCTTCAGATTATTGTTCTTAATCGGCCTATATTCAAACCTCTTCTTCTCCTTTATTGCAACCTGTTTATTTTTCGGCTTCTTCTTGTTACCTGCCATAGTGAACCCCTGATCATCCACCTCTTGTTTTTCCTTCCCTTTATCATTTTGGATATGCTTCGGACAGCTAGTTATAGTATGACCAAAAACGCAACAAGTGGGGCATCGTGGTGGCATCCGTTCATGCTCAACTTTTATAGAACTATTCAAGAAACCACCCTCTTCCACATTTAGGATAGCAATTGACACAGACTCCTTTAACTCTTTTCCAGCATCCAACTCTATGATAGCTCGTGCAAAACTACTCTTTCCCCAAGACTCAAGACACATGTTTAAAGTTTCATTATCCAAAGTTTTCGGGACTCCAATTCTTGACGCTATCAAACTCAACCCATCTTTAGTGTAAGCCACTAGGGGAACATCATGCATCTTAACCCAGACATGCACCTTTTTTAGCTCCTCCTTTTTTATCTCAGTTTTGGACGACCACGACTTAAGGAATATGGGGACATTACGAATTAACCACGGGCCATCCCTCAACACTTGTTCCATTCCCTCAGCTGAGTCAAACTTGAAAAAGAAAAACCCACGAGCGTTCATCATACTTTTCTGCAACCCGTATTTAGCCCATCGGTTTTTAACAAAGTATTCTACTACAGGAAATGCTAACCTTTTACCCAAGAAATACCCAAATAAAACATTGCTGCATTTTTCTTGTACCTTTCTCATTGATTCAATCGGAATTGTGACATCAGCATCACCATGACATTCTAGATTTTCAAGGAAACGGAAGTTTACCTTCCTAGTAGGCTGGCCAGTTTTTGGTTTCCCAGCATATGAATCCATTCCAAATATTTGACCTTCTACCATGTTCACCTCTTGCAATATTGGTTTAGATATAGCCTCTAAACCATCAATAACCGATACGTTGTTGGTAGAGTACATACCTCTCCTCAGAAACATTGTATTACCCTCGATATTAGTAACCCTTAACCCGATACCCCGAACTGGAGCTGTACCCGGAGTTGTATCGCCGTCATCATTCCCCGGCTCCATTTATGCGTTCAGAAGTACATCATGTTTGTTATTGCTGCTCGTATTACTACTCGCTTTGTGTTGCCCATCCCTATCAGAAACCACGACTCTCTCCATTAACAAATAAAACGAACCACCATGCAAAGGAATCAACGTCGAACCAATAAAATCCAAAAGCCAGAACAAGAACCGAAAAAACCCTAAAAACCGTTAAACCCTAAAATCAATCCTCAACCCTTAACCGATTAAACCAGTGTATCAATCTAGCTAAATTAATCTCAGTTAATCGCAATCAATAACAACTAATTTAATAAGTCAGGGTTTCAAACTGATTACTAAGGCGGCGATTGAAGAAAAGACAAGCAAAAACCCTAGTTTCAAATCGATCACTATTGCTGACGAGTTCGTTATAGAGTTTGAAAGATCAAAACTCTAATCACAGACTGTTATACAAAAGTCTAAAAGTTCCAAAACAAAAAATTTTTTATTCACAAAGAAAAATCAAGGGTTTCATGAAGAAGCAGAAATCGCCAAAGGCTAGAGAGAGAAAAGGAAAAAAAAAACTCTGTCAGTTTGTTATTGTGGTTTTGTACTTACAAATCAATCATTAGAAAACAAGTTATAATTAGCTTGTTCTTGCTCAATCCACTCTCGTACTTGGATTCCGCACAAGATACAAGATCTACGCAATCAACGGATCATTCAAGTGCATCGGAATCGATCCTAACACGCACTCTCAAAGAATTTGTATGGCCATTGGTAAAAATAGGCCATACGGTTGCTTTTGATATCCAACTTTTTTGCTTTTACCAATGGCTTCTAACCATCTGAACCGTTATTTTAACAATCGTATGGCCTATTTTTAAGAAGAATTTGTGTATCTCAAACATGTGGTATGTGAGTGAACTATTTGATTGCCATTTAAGGATGTGGTTTTGATAGAAGAAAATTTAATTTATTCATTTGTTGATGTGAGTTTTGTAGTAAGCTGATGATTCAAATTGTTATTGCTTGACCTTATGCATCTGTTTTCTGAAACTTTGATAACTGAAAAAAAGGTCTCAAGCTAATGAAAACTGGGTTTATGCATACAAGGTAAATCAAGTAAACTGATGAATTGGATTTTGTAGCGAGTGAGGGCGCTCAAGCAGCCTAACATAGTCATATTAGTTGGTTTGAACAATGGCCAAGAAGGAGTTGGCCTATAGCAGCGTAAGTTTTATTTTTGTCAATTTCTTATATTGATTTGATGTTTTAAATTACATAAAAGGTTCTGTTGTAGTCATTATTGTTCTTTTTCATTCTGGGTTTATATGGTTATGTTGGTCATTATGTTGTTCAAGTTTTGGGTTTGTTTGTTTTCCTAATGGAACTTGTGGATAAAGTTTTTGGATCTTATGCGAAAACTCAAGAAGTGTATCAAGTAGCAGCTGGACCTGTTACAAAAGCTTATATGGAAGGTATAAACAGTGGGATAAAACTTGATCCAATTTGATATAAGTATATTTATTGCTAAAATATAGTTGTTGGAGCTACTGTGAAACTACTATTGTAGGAACTATATTCGCATATGGTGTTACAAGTAATGGGACGATGCATACCATGCATGTAAGTACATTATTTATTTCCATGCCATCTATGTATTTTTATTTATAAGTGCAAGCAAGAATCTTTTATGCAAGGCCATTGATAGACGCATTTAAATACTACTCATAATAGTTGTGTACCTTTAAAAAACATGATAGAAGCATATGGTCCGTTAATGCATCGAACTTGTGTTGGACTTTAACTCCTTATCATATGGTCTTTAACTTCTCATTTGTAGTTGTTTGTCTAACTATGTTGACGCAATGCTACTGAAAGAATTACAATGGACGTTTCAAAAGTCGGATTCAGTTTTGACATGTATAGTAGAAACATTATGTTTTCGAAGAAAGGCTCAAAAATCGAAACTTCTGGTTTAGTTGGGGCGGCAGTTGGGGGCAGAAGGAAAGGATGCATATAATAGTGGATTGGGTAACAACAAGAAAAGCTCTGATGGTTGGTGATACTAATAAAGTAATGGTTAAATATCCTTTTATAATATTGTTTGAGCCACTCGGGACTTTTAGGATGTATGTTTATTTTGAACCCTGGTTGAATGTCTTCTTCTTTGCAACACTATCATTAACAGCTGTTTATAGTAAAAAGTTATATATATTTCTATTTTTTTAAAGTTTATGATGGTTGCCTTAAAATGCAATTTAGGCTGCTTACCCAGTTGTAACACCTCGAAAATTTCGGGTTCAATAATAAAACGACACGTGTCATGTCAGACAAAACGCGTTGTAAACTCGGATTTTTTTTACAAAGATGATTCGGTAGGATTTAAAGTGGCGTCATGTTAAACTGTTACCTCTGAACGACCTAAATTATAAATCCCAAGACCGATTAAATATTATACCCATCTTTTATTACCCATGATGCGGAAAATTATTTCTAATAATGGATGTGATAAAGCATGATGTGATCCCACAAATAATTTGAGTGGTACACCGATGTTTTCGGATCTTGTTAATGCATTCAAATTGAAACAAGTTCAATGGTAGGGTATTACCCAGTATCATACACTGAAAAAGGGTCCTATAATTGATAAATGAGGTCTAGTTGTCGTACAAGTTGCTATCTTTTCGAATCTTCAACAAACAACAACAATTTTGTCTCAGAAAGGGGCTAGCGCACCGCTACATATGTAGCGTAACGGTGCGCTACCATGTTAAGTCTTCTGGCCCAATGTAGCGGGCTAGCGCACCGCTACAAGTGTAGCGTAACGGTGCGCTAGCTATGCCCAGAAGCAGAAAAACAGGCAGCAGCCTGTATCTCGCGATTGTTACCCCTTAGGCCGGTTTTCTTGCATGTGCATGAACCTTAGACTCCCCTAGGCACTAGAAGACAGGTGTTGAACAATTGTGGAAGGGTATAGACTCTTGTGTCAATTGATTGTGGTGTGTAAACCCACTATATAAAGGACCTTCAAGTGCAACTTTCATTCACACATCATATTCAAGCATTCTGATTATTTGGGGAGCTTGCAAACTGATCAAGAGCCTTTCTAATCATTCATTAATCATCTAGTAAGTTGCCTAACCCTTCTATTTTAGTTCTAGCTTTATAATTAGCATAAAAGTCAATATATCATAGTTTACGGTTGACTTCTTGATTTAGTAACGATAGTTCAGTCGTATGTCAAATTGAAAGTACCGTTAGATAGGTAATTATATGGGTAATAAGCCCTTATAAGGTCACGTACCGAATCCAGACCTAACTAGGTCGTTTGTCGGGTCAAACGTTGACCGAAAAAGTCAACAGAATTACAAAATGCGATTTAATGCACGATTAGCAATCCGCGAGGCGTGTAATCTGTTTTAAACCTAATATAACTTGGTAATGAGTGTAAAAACTTGTCTACGCTTGCCCGACTCGACAAATTTCTGTTTAAACCCGGTTCGGAACCGAAAGGCGCAAAACCTTGACTTTTGCTTTGACTTCGGTTCTGACCCGTTTTAGTTTGATTTGGAAATGCCTTAGTGCTTCATTAGAGTAGGGTTGCATGTTAGTATAAGTCTCTGTACTTGTTTCGTTGATTATCCGATGCATGCACACGTTTCCGTTAATCGCTTAAATTGGACCGTAATGCCCTTATGACCTTACGACGAGAATTTTGAAAATGTGGAAGTACAATAATCTTAATTACTGATTATTAAACATGTACGTAAATTTTCACGTCAATCGGAAGTCTAGATTAGGAGATATGCGCATTAGCGTGAATAATAAACTTTTTATTAATTAAACGGCGCGATTAGCGCATAGCCTATCTAAACCCGATTTTCGGTACCAAAACTTTTACCCACTGATATTAAATAATATTTTGGGATTTTTGAAGATTTTTAATTATTTTTAAGCTGGTCTTAAGCTAGGCTTATCGCATTGATTCGGTTAATACCGAATATGCCCTTTTAGGCCATAAAATGAGTTTTACGAATCCGATTGATACCAATCCAATTGCCACTGATCTAAAATAATAAATATAGTATTTCGAGCCTGTTTTGCTGATCAGAAAACTCAGATTGGTATTTTAACCCGTACGTCGCCTAAAACGGCTTTATACGCGTATTAAACGCGTAGTTTAGTATTAAAACCATTTTGCCACGTAAGACTTAATACCACTAGACATAACCTGTTAAATTATGATGTTTTTCTGATTTAATCAGACCCGTATCTCAGAAGTATTATAAATCCCTTTTATGGTCGTTAAAATGACCAAAATACCCCTACGGGGCATAATTAGGGAATAAACTCGTTATGGGCATTATGGAAGATATCATAATGATATCACAACATATTTAAAGCGTATTAACTTAGGAAACCTGTTCGCGACCCTTTCGGTTACCCGTTATGCATTATACGCGTTCGGTACGGTTTATGTAACTAGTTTGCATAAACTAGCCGAAACGGGTCAAACGATATCATTTTTATCTCAAAATCCAGAATGTGAATAGTAAACCCATATTAAACAAGTCCTCAAACTTGTCGGGTCAAAATCACATTCTATCCGGTCTTCGCTTAATCGTGCGTACGAACCGTATCGTTAAAACTGACCGGTCTAAGCTTAAGCTTAATTAAAGACCCGTTAGTATTCTAATAGGTTATATTAAACCTTCGTTCCAGATTAGGAGGACCAGTAAAAGCTATCTGCAATTTATTCGATTAAGGATTTATACTTGCAAAGGTAAATACTTTTAACTTATTTTCCCTATACGGGCTTGGGTTACGGTACATAGCGTACCGCTTGATCGGGCATCAAATCTTCCATCGCTTAGGTGGTTAATTGAATAATTTGATCGGCTCGTTTTAAACAGATTTGTTTACTTTAAAGCCTTTGGGGGGTTAATGACCATGTCCCGGATATCCTAGGCATCATCTTACGAGATGGCCACGACCTGAGCACGGGGTGTAGGCGTACTCCCGTGTATAACTCACTTAAAGTGGTGTGTCTATTGATCTTTAACCCGGAATACGTTCCGGGCTACTGAACGCATAAGTAACATGTAATTCGTTCACAAGATTGTTATAATATCAAAACAATTCTCCCAAGTTAAACAAAATGATTTATGCCACGTGCATCCAAACCAATTTTCAATCATTTTATAAAATGAGTCAGTTGAATGTATTTACCAGTGTAAACTGACGTATTTTCCCAAAAAGATTAAATGCAGGTACTAGGCGAAATAGGCTGGAAGTCTCCTAAGCATCACTAGAAGTCTCGCAAGCTTTAGATGCCAAAGTCTGTTGAACCATAAACAATGTTTTTAATTCGATCCTACTGTGGATAAACACCGGATAATTGTGACTTTGTTTACAATAAATAAATTCGGTTGTATCTTATTCTAAATTTGCTTCCGCTGTGCATTATTATATTGTGTTGTTTGACTATTACGTTGCCAACCACGTCACGATACTCCCCCACCGGGCCCACCGGTGACACGTGGAAATCGGGGTGTGACAGGTTGGTATCAGAGCCAACACTGAGTGAATTAAACACTAGCCTTTTGTGTTTAATCTCAGTTACACAATTGCACATATCTGAACTTTTGAGTCTAGACTTATAACATAGGACAAATTCTACCTTCTTCGGGTTTTTGTTTTGTCCTTTAAAATTTTATATTTTGTTATTGTTATCTCATGCTTTATTGACAGGAATAACAAGATGCCTCCGAGATTCTTTCGCACGAGAGGACGTGGAAAGGGGCCAGTTACCGCCCCCAACGACCATGAAGCAGGGCCGTCAAATACACGGGCTCCAATTGCGGCAGAAAGCGAGAATCCAAGACGGAACAGGAGAGACCTGTTCGAACCAGCGAGACGATCTGTTTCGCACAGTTCTACCCCTCCGGTCCGCAATTCATATGGACCTCAATCGGAAGGCGAGCCTAATAACCCTCTGCCCTCATACATACCACTTCAGAGGTCCGTGTCCCATCATTCTTATGGGGACCCCACACCGATCTTTAGAGGCCAGTTTAATCCGGCCGATTACCTACAAGAACCCGTGGGTTTCAACCCACTGGGTCCAGACGACCACTTCTCTGGTGATCAAGCTGATGACATGGACGAGGACACGGACCCCGTCATGCCTGCGAGTGGCACTCCGAACCACCCGATAGAGATCTCGGACGGATCTTCGTTTCACGGATCACCCTATGGTGGTCCCGACAGTTTCCAAGCTTTCTTTAATCAACACCCATGGTATTATACACCATCACACCACTCGTCATCACATGGGCAGCATCAGCAGCAGTCTCAGCAGCAACAGGATCCACAGCCACAGCCGCATCATCAAGATTCATCAGAGGATCATAGGTTTGTGGCAGTTACGCCACCACCTCCACCGCCACCAGTTCAACCGCCACCTCCACAACCGCCAAGGCGAAGGAGAACCGGTGCACGTATGTCGGTGCGACCAGGAGACTTTCATATTAGCTCCCCAAGGCAGTCAAGTGCAAGTCACTACCCGCCTCGTTGGGAGGACCCACAAATGGGTGGGCCTTCGCAGCCAGCTTATCAACAGCCACCGCCCATGGGTTTTAAGAACCCAATACCAGCATACACGGGTCCAAGTACTTACAACCCGTTCGAGCCACCAGCTTACAACAACTACGGATACGCTGAGGCAGATCCTTATATGGAAGCAGCAACTTATAACTCCTTCAATGCCCAAGGACCCTACGGAGATCCATGGGGGGTAAGCTACCCGAATCAGGGTTACCCAATACCTCCCAGGCCTATCATTCGAGCTCAGTCTCAGCCGCCACGATTTTCTCCCCCAGAACGGGAGGAAATTCTACATAGATTGAATCAAGTTGAGCAGGAGTCTCGCCGCGACCGCCAGAAGACGGAGAGTTTCTTACAAGGATTGGTTGGTTTGATCAAGGGAAAGAACAAGAAGAGTCGTTGAATTCTTCCACAGTTATTTTCTCTTGTATTTGGTTGTTAAGCCCCTACGTGGGTGTGTTTGTTGTTGTGTGTATTGACCCCTACGCGGGTCTATCTTTCCATAAACCCCTACGAGGGTATGTTGTATGTTTAGTCCCTACGTGGACTTATGTTTGTTTAAGTCCCTACGTGGACAATTGTTAGTGTGTTAGTCCCTACGAGGACTTATGTCTTTCTGTAAGACCCCTACGTGGGCATGTCTTCTGTAAGACCCCTGCGTGGGCATGTTGGTATGTTTTAGCTCCTGCGTGGGCAAATTTCATGTGTAAAAGACCCGTTTAGGGCAATAAGTAATATTGTATAACTTAATGGAGTGTTATTTTTATAAATTTCATGTTCGCCATTTGTGCATAAATAAACTATAAATGAAATAAATAAATTAAAATCATTCCTTTTAATCTGCCTAGTAATTATTTAATTAAGAATCTTTAAGTGTGAAACCTAGCCTCGTGTCAAATATAAGACCGGGCCAAAATGGTAAGACCGGTTTAAAAGATTCAAATCCCTGTTAACATCTTAAAACATGTTAACACTCCTGGCAGAAGTGATTCGTTAAAAATCACATGTCATTCTTAAATGAATAAGGATTCTTTAGAAGATTCCTAATCCAGTTTAATGATCTCTGAATCCTGGATTTACATCATCAATTAAGATGATCATATTTAACCATACGTGGTAATATAGTGCCTACGGGCCTTGCTCATTTCTACATGAGCCAAAAGACAGTGGTAGCTATAACTCCCTGTCTAATAAAGGTAATGAACTAGGTTCAAACCTCAAAAGTCTTGATTCTCTGAAATCATAGCTTATAAGTTAAATTGTCCATGTGACCAAGCCTTACGTGCTAATATATATTGTTATTGTTTATGTTTAGGATGAATTTTAATCGAAATCCTAAATTAATACGATTAATAAGTTAACCAAATATGGTCTCTGTTTACCATGGTTAACGAATTACCCTAAGAGGTAATTCCATAATAAAATCCCAAAATAAAATATTGTTCTTGTTTTCTGCAACAGTTCAATACAAATGGCTAACTCTAATGAAGTCAATAGCCATCCTGTGGCGCCAAATGAGAACGCCCAGATTACATTGACGGGCGCCGAACTAAAAGCGATCATTGATGGCGCTGTCACTCAAGCTTTGGATAGACAGTACGAAGAATACAGTAGTACCCGGAGTAGGACCCACTCTGTGTCACATTCAAAGCCAAGGACACATTCTGAGGCTCATAACAAGCCTCCTCCCAAAAAGGATGAACCAAAGAAAAACGGTGATGATTGCCAGTCCACCAACCACCAAAGTAATCCATCTCAGCAGTTAGTACTGCATCAGGGACACCGTAACAAGGGTTGCACATATAAGTACTTTGTGTCTTGTAAACCCAGGGATTTTACGGGAGCGGTAGACTGCATGACGTGGCTGGATGAAATGGACACGGTCGTGGACATCAGCGGATGCGCTGAAGGTGATGTGGTTAAATTTGTCTCACAGTCCTTCAAAGGAGAGGCGTTAGCTTGGTGGAGATCTCTGATGGAGGCCTCAGGAAAGATCCCGTTGTATAGCATGACGTGGGATCAATTTATTGCCCTGATCAAAGAAAATTACTGCCCTCAACACGAGGTGGAAAAGATAGAATATGATTTTCTATCACTGGTGATGAAGAATCTCGATTGTCAAGCTTATCTGACGAGCTTCAATACACTATCCCGGTTGGTACCTTATCTGGTAACCCCGGAGCCTAAAAGGATCGCTCGTTTTATTGGAGGTTTAGAACCCGAAATCAAGGCCAGTGTTAAAGCTTCTCGGCCAGTTACCTTCAGGTCTGTAACTGGCCTTTCTTTATCCCTCACACTGGATGCGGTCCGACAGAGATCGCTGAGGAATAAAGATGCTGAGAAGAGGAAACGAGAAGATGATGGTTCGCGTAGGTCGAACAAGAAACACCGAGGGAGCGGTGATCACAAGAAGGGATCGGATTCGAAGAAAGATGGGCGTCGTTCTGGAGAGAAGCCCACATGCAAAACTTGCAAGAAACAGCACTTTGGAAAGTGCAGACTCGAATCAAACTCGAATAACGAGTCAAGGTCTTTTGCTTGTGGTTTGTGCAAATCCAAGGAACACAAAACCTTGGATTGCAAGAAGATGAAAGATGCAACGTGCTACCGTTGCAATGAAAAGGGCCACATAAAGACTAACTGCCCAAAGTACAACAAGAAGCCTGAGGAGGCTAAGAAGACTAATGCCAGAGTCTTCAGGATGGATGCGAAGGAGGCTGTGCAGGATGATAACGTCATAACAGGTACTTTCCTTGTCAATGATGTTTTTGCAAGAGTACTTTTTGATTCAGGCGCAGATAAGTCCTTCGTAGATCATAAATTTTGTAAATTGTTAAATTTACCTATCAAAACCCTAAAAGTGAACTATGAGGTAGAGTTAGCAGATGGTACTATAGAAACCGTCTCTAATGTGTTAGATGGATGTGTTATATCCATTAAGAACCATTCTTTTCCTCTGTCCCTACTTCCGTTTAAATTAGCTGGTTTTGACATAGTTCTGGGTATGGACTGGTTATCTCATAACCAGGCCCAAATCGTCTGTAACCAGAAACAGGTGGTAATAAAGACTCCGTCTGGTGAATCACTTACCATTCGGGGAGATACCCAGTACGGACTGCCTGAGCACGTGACTATGCTCAAGGCTTCAAAGTGTTTGAAGAAGGGGTGTGTCATTTACATGGCACAGGTAATTATTGATGAGCCTAAACCGAAGTTAGAAGACATCCCTGTCATCTCAGAATACCCAGAAGTATTTCCTGAAGATCTACCTGGCCTACCACCAGATAGACAAGTCGAATTCAGGATCGATATCATTCCCGGAGCTGCACCAGTTGCTAGAGCACCATACAGATTGGCACCCACGGAAATGAAGGAGTTGCGGACACAGCTAGATGAATTGCTGGCTAAGGGTTTCATTCGGCCCAGTTCATCTCCTTGGGGAGCACCAATCTTATTTGTCAAGAAGAAGGATGGGTCGATGCGTCTGTGCATCGACTATCGTGAGCTTAATAAAGTCACGATCAAGAATAGATATCCTCTGCCCAGAATCGACGATCTGTTCGATCAATTGCAAGGGGCAAGTTACTTCTCAAAGATAGATTTGAGGTCAGGCTACCATCAGCTGAAGGTCAAAGATGAGGACGTACACAAGACTGCATTTAGGACTCGTTACGGTCACTACGAGTTCCTAGTGATGCCTTTCGGGCTCACCAATGCACCGGCTGCGTTCATGGATCTCATGAATCGCGTTTGCAAGCCTCACTTAGATAAATTCGTCATCGTTTTCATCGACGACATCCTCATTTATTCTAAGAACAAAGCTGACCACGAGAAACATCTTCGATGTATTCTCAAACTCCTGCATAAAGAGAAGCTCTATGCCAAATTCTCCAAGTGTGAATTTTGGCTTAGGGAAGTCCAATTTCTCGGACATGTGGTCAGTGAGCGTGGTATCCAGGTGGATCCCGCTAAGGTTGAAGCAGTAATGAACTGGCAAGAGCCAAAGACGCCAACATAAATTCGTAGCTTCCTAGGATTGGCAGGATATTACAGACGCTTCATTGAAAATTTTTCAAGGATTGCTGCACCCCTAACCTCCCTGACCAAGAAGAAAGTAAAGTTCGTTTGGGGTCCTAAGCAGCAAGAGTCCTTCGATGTTTTAAGACAAAAGTTGAGCAATGCTCCTGTGCTTACATTACCTGAAGGTGCTGAAGAATTTGTAGTTTATTGTGATGCATCACACACTGGCATGGGGTGTGTGCTTATGCAGAAAGGCAAGGTTATTGCCTATGCATCACGACAGTTAAAGGTGCACGAAAAGAATTACACCACCCATGACTTGGAATTGGGTGCCGTTGTGTTCGCACTAAAACTGTGGAGGCATTATCTTTATGGAATCAAGTTTGTGATCTTTTCTGATCACAAGAGCCTCCAGCATCTGTTTAACCAGAAAGAATTAAACATGAGGCAACGCCGTTGGATGGAAACTTTAAATGATTATGATTGTGAAATCAAATACCATCCCGGCAAAGCGAATGTAGTCGCTGACGCCTTGAGCAGAAAGGAAAGGGTTAAACCCATTCGAATTAACGCCAAGCGTATGGAGATAAAGAACAGTTTGATAGAAAGGGTGTTAGCTGCACAGAAGGAAGCTGTGTTAGGAGCTAACTATCCTAATGAAAAGTTAGGAGTGACTGAGGAGCAGTTAACTCTTAGCAAGGACGGAATTTTACGGTTAAACGGACGAATATGGGTTCCAATTTTTGGAGGACTTCGTGATGTCATCCTCCAAGAAGCCCATAGTTCCAAATACTCCGTTCATCCTGGAGCTGACAAGATGTACCAGGATTTAAAGGCAAATTATTGGTGGATAGGCTTGAAAAAGTCTGTGGCCGCTCATGTAGCAAAATGCTTGACATGTGCGCAAGTCAAAGCCGAGCATCAGAAACCGTCAGGTTTGCTACAACAGCCTGAACTTCCTACGTGGAAGTGGGAAATGGTAACTATGGATTTTATTACCAAGTTACCCAAGACGAGGAAAGGAAATGATACGATATGGGTTATAGTTGACCGACTGACTAAGTCAGCTCATTTCTTACCCATCAAGGAGACTTATAGCTCCGATATGTTAGCCCAGTTATATGTTGATAAGATTGTAGCCTTACATGGCATACCTGTAGCTATTATCTCTGACCGGGATACTAGGTACACGTCACACTTTTGGAAGAGTTTCCAACAATCTTTGGGCACACGTTTGAACTTTAGTACGGCTTACCATCCTCAGACAGACGGTCAGAGTGAGCGTACTATTCAAACATTGGAAGACATGCTGCGTGCATGTGCGATCGAATTGGAAGGTAGCTGGGATAAGAACCTACCTTTGATCGAATTCTCTTACAACAATAGCTACCATACCAGCATAAAGGCTGCGCCTTTTGAGGCATTATACGGTAGAAAGTGTAGATCGCCAGTTTGTTGGGCGGAAGTTGGAGAAGTCCAGTTATCAGGACCAGAGATCGTGTTTGACACAACGGACAAGATTGTCCAGATTCGTAACAATCTCCAAGCTGCCCGGAATAGGCAGAAGAGTTACGCGGATCCAAGTCGTAAGGATTTTCACTTCGAAGTAGGTGACAAAGTCCTACTTAGAGTGTCACCATGGAAAGGGGTGATGCGATTTGGTAAGAAAGGCAAACTAAGCCCAAGATATATAGGACCTTTCGAGGTTATCGAACGTGTCGGGTCAGTTGCCTACAAGTTGAATTTACCAGAAGAGCTCAGTGGAATTCACAATGTGTTCCACATCTGCAATCTAAAGAAGTGTTCCGCTGACGATTCGCATGTCATGCCACATACAGATGTGCAAATAGATAAGAGCTTAACGTTTGTGGAAAAACCTTTGTCGATTGAAGATCGACAGGTAAGGAAGCTTCGGAGAAAGCATATACCTTTTGTTAAGGTCAAATGGGATGCTCGTAGAGGTCCCGATTTCACGTGGGAGGTTGAATCCACGATGAAAGAAAAGTACCCTTACTTGTTTCAGTAAATCTCGGGTCGAGATTTATTTTAAGGGGGTGAGGATGTAACACCTCGAAAATTTCGGGTTCAATAATAAAACGACACGTGTCATGTCAGACAAAACGCGTTGTAAACTCGGATTTTTTTTACAAAGATGATTCGGTAGGATTTAAAGTGGCGTCATGTTAAACTGTTACCTCTGAACGACCTAAATTATAAATCCCAAGACCGATTAAATATTATACCCATCTTTTATTACCCACGATGCGGAAAATTATTTCTAATAATGGATGTGATAAAGCATGATGTGATCCCACAAATAATTTGAGTGGTACACCGATGTTTTCGGATCTTGTTAATGCATTCAAATTGAAACAAGTTCAATGGTAGGGTATTACCCAGTATCATACACTGAAAAAGGGTCCTATAATTGATAAATGAGGTCTAGTTGTCGTACAAGTTGCTATCTTTTCGAATCTTCAACAAACAACAACAATTTTGTCTCAGAAAGGGGCTAGCGCACCGCTACATATGTAGCGTAACGGTGCGCTACCATGTTAAGTCTTCTGGCCCAATGTAGCGGGCTAGCGCACCGCTACAAGTGTAGCGTAACGGTGCGCTAGCTATGCCCAGAAGCAGAAAAACAGGCAGCAGCCTGTATCTCGCGATTGTTACCCCTTAGGCCGGTTTTCTTGCATGTGCATGAACCTTAGACTCCCCTAGGCACTAGAAGACAGGTGTTGAACAATTGTGGAAGGGTATAGACTCTTGTGTCAATTGATTGTGGTGTGTAAACCCACTATATAAAGGACCTTCAAGTGCAACTTTCATTCACACATCATATTCAAGCATTCTGATTATTTGGGGAGCTTGCAAACTGATCAAGAGCCTTTCTAATCGTTCATTAATCATCTAGTAAGTTGCCTAACCCTTCTATTTTAGTTCTAGCTTTATAATTAGCATAAAAGTCAATATATCATAGTTTACGGTTGACTTCTTGATTTAGTAACGATAGTTCAGTCGTATGTCAAATTGAAAGTACCGTTAGATAGGTAATTATATGGGTAATAAGCCCTTATAAGGTCACGTACCGAATCCAGACCTAACTAGGTCGTTTGTCGGGTCAAACGTTGACCGAAAAAGTCAACAGAATTACAAAATGCGATTTAATGCACGATTAGCAATCCGCGAGGCGTGTAATCTGTTTTAAACCTAATATAACTTGGTAATGAGTGTAAAAACTTGTCTACGCTTGCCCGACTCGACAAATTTCTGTTTAAACCCGGTTCGGAACCGAAAGGCGCAAAACCTTGACTTTTGCTTTGACTTCGGTTCTGACCCGTTTTAGTTTGATTCGGAAATGCCTTAGTGCTTCATTAGAGTAGGGTTGCATGTTAGTATAAGTCTCTGTACTTGTTTCGTTGATTATCCGATGCATGCACACGTTTCCGTTAATCGCTTAAATTGGACCGTAATGCCCTTATGACCTTACGACGAGAATTTTGAAAATGTGGAAGTACAATAATCTTAATTACTGATTATTAAACATGTACGTAAATTTTCACGTCAATCGGAAGTCTAGATTAGGAGATATGCGCATTAGCGTGAATAATAAACTTTTTATTAATTAAACGGCGCGATTAGCGCATAGCCTATCTAAACCCGATTTTCGGTACCAAAACTTTTACCCACTGATATTAAATAATATTTTGGGATTTTTGAAGATTTTTAATTATTTTTAAGCTGGTCTTAAGCTAGGCTTATCGCATTGATTCGGTTAATACCGAATATGCCCTTTTAGGCCATAAAATGAGTTTTACGAATCCGATTGATACCAATCCAATTGCCACTGATCTAAAATAATAAATATAGTATTTCGAGCCTGTTTTGCTGATCAGAAAACTCAGATTGGTATTTTAACCCGTACGTCGCATAAAACGGCTTTATACGCGTATTAAACGCGTAGTTTAGTATTAAAACCATTTTGCCACGTAAGACTTAATACCACTAGAAATAACCTGTTAAATTATGATGTTTTTCTGATTTAATCAGACCCGTATCTCAGAAGTATTATAAATCCCTTTTATGGTCGTTAAAATGACCAAAATACCCCTACGGGGCATAATTAGGGAATAAACTCGTTATGGGCATTATGGAAGATATCATAATGATATCACAACATATTTAAAGCGTATTAACTTAGGAAACCTGTTCGCGACCCTTTCGGTTACCCGTTATGCATTATACGCGTTCGGTACGGTTTATGTAACTAGTTTGCATAAACTAGCCGAAACGGGTCAAACGATATCATTTTTATCTCAAAATCCAGAATGTGAATAGTAAACCCATATTAAACAAGTCCTCAAACTTGTCGGGTCAAAATCACATTCTATCCGGTCTTCGCTTAATCGTGCGTACGAACCGTATCGTTAAAACTGACCGGTCTAAGCTTAAGCTTAATTAAAGACCCGTTAGTATTCTAATAGGTTATATTAAACCTTCGTTCCAGATTAGGAGGACCAGTAAAAGCTATCTGCAATTTATTCGATTAAGGATTTATACTTGCAAAGGTAAATACTTTTAACTTATTTTCCCTATACGGGCTTGGGTTACGGTACATAGCGTACCGCTTGATCGGGCATCAAATCTTCCATCGCTTAGGTGGTTAATTGAATAATTCGATCGGCTCGTTTTAAACAGATTTGTTTACTTTAAAGCCTTTGGGGGGTTAATGACCATGTCCCGGATATCCTAGGCATCATCTTACGAGATGGCCACGACCTGAGCACGGGGTGTAGGCGTACTCCCGTGTATAACTCACTTAAAGTGGTGTGTCTATTGATCTTTAACCCAGAATACGTTCCGGGCTACTGAACGCATAAGTAACATGTAATTCGTTCACAAGATTGTTATAATATCAAAACAATTCTCCCAAGTTAAACAAAATGATTTATGCCACGTGCATCCAAACCAATTTTCAATCATTTTATAAAATGAGTCAGTTGAATGTATTTACCAGTGTAAACTGACGTATTTTCCCAAAAAGATTAAATGCAGGTACTAGGCGAAATAGGCTGGAAGTCTCCTAAGCATCACTAGAAGTCTCGCAAGCTTTAGATGCCAAAGTCTGTTGAACCATAAACAATGTTTTTAATTCGATCCTACTGTGGATAAACACCGGATAATTGTGACTTTGTTTACAATAAATAAATTCGGTTGTATCTTATTCTAAATTTGCTTCCGCTGTGCATTATTATATTGTGTTGTTTGACTATTACGTTGCCAACCACGTCACGATACTCCCCCACCGGGCCCACCGGTGACACGTGGAAATCGGGGTGTGACACCAGTTGATAACCTTATTCCCCTGACAACTCAAACAACCAACATATCCTGGATCCTATATTGAACTTCAAGTTTATCTTATTGTTTATCTCCTTTAATTCCATCTTCCATATTAACTAATTAAATAAAGCGTGGAAGAGGCCATGAGGTGAACATGGGAGGAACCCGACATTGAAGTGGTGACATAGTCTATCGTAGTTCTCAACCATGGCCGGCTGAACCAGAAATGCATTTCCGCGTTTGTGAAAATTAAATTTGGCATATCATGTTATTACACCAAGAATGATTCGGTATAGCGTAATCGTGTTGAGTTGTAATGTAAAACGTAAATGCTATCACATCAAGAACAATTCGGTTGAGTGCGTCGCAACGCGGCGTTGTTTATAAACCTAGTCTTTTAAAGCACAATCTATTATAAAATTTTAGTTGTTTAAATAAAGTTTAGGATTTGTTCCGAAAGCTACATTATTAGTTTATGTAAATTGAAAACTAAGTTTATTCTAGAGGGATAATTTAGAAGTCTCAACATATTTATTCAACTTTTTCTTGGATAATTTTGAATGTATACTTAAAAGGTTTGAGACGACTATTGAACAATTGCTATTAACGCTTTAAGAAGTAAAATATGAACATAATTTAGTGTTTATATTATACGCGTGATAATATATACACTAACTAAATATGATTATTAAAACAATAAATTTTGGCATCGTATATAATCTATAGTCTTGAAGACCTTAATTTAATATACAATCAAACATGTCAACGTACGTTGCGGGCTTGACTCGGTGGTTACTATTGATTAATAATTGTTTAATTTAACATACGGCTTGAATCGCCGGTAACTACCGATTTATATTATTCTTTAATTTAACATGATGTGGCAAACTTCATATTTTAAGACTGAGTGTAGTGGGGCGACTCCCACCCCTAGGTCGCCCAAGGTTGCCATGAACACCGCCCCCAGGGGCGTTCTAGGGGGCGACGCCCGTCCAGATCTCGTCGCCTCCTCCCTCTCTGTAACAACTTTTTGGCACAAGACCCCAAGAACTTCCCCCCTTTTCAAACAAATCAACCAATCATAAGTCTTGGTGGCAACTTGAGTTGCCATGAACACCACGCCCCCTTTTTTGAGGACGCCCCAAGTCGCCCCCCAAACGCCACGTGTCGCAAGACGCCCTCTTTTGAGGACGCCCCACTCCCTTCAGTCTAAGTGTCACTTGATATAAACACTTGGAAGCGTGCATCATGTTACCGACTTTCAGATTGGCATCACACACACCATATTTATTTATTTATTTATATAACCTTAAAGTTAAAGTAGGTGCATATTTCATATATACCTCTCTTTTTCGGCCTTTAGACTATGGTGTATGGGGCTTAGGTTGGGGGAAAACGCCCAAGCCACCATCCCGGGTGGGCTTGGGTTGGGGCGTGGCCCTTGGGGCTTGGGTTTGAAGTCGGGCTTGGGGCGGGCTAGCAAGGTGACATGGCGGGCTCTCAATGGCCAAACCAAACTAGCCATTTCACATGCCCCCATGTGTCAACTCATGCCTCCAACCCAAGCCCCCAACCCAAGCCCCACCATACCCCACGGGCGTGGGTTTGGGTTTGTTTTCCACGTGTCAACTCATGCCCCCAACCGAAGCCCCACCATACCCCCATGGTCTTACTGTCAATTATTTTTACAAAGCCACTATGCCCTTACAGCATACAGGGCCGGCTCAATCATTTTGGTAGCCTCAAAGCAAATTCAAAAGCTCAAGGCTTTTTTCAAAAAAAAAAAAAACACACTATTTGAAAAAAAAAACTCTCTTTTACCCGGACTTGGAACCGGCAAAATAAACTAAAAGGTTTATTGTTGGTGAAGTTAACTTATTTTTTTTTATTTTTATATGTTTTTTTGTAGGTGTAAAGATAAGCTCAGGCCAACCCAAATATCATATATAATTTTTTCAAGCTGGAGACCCTATTAATTTTGAGGCCTAAAGCCCAAACCTCAAAATACTTGGACTTAGGCCGGCCCTAACATCATGTTCGAATCTCTAGCTTCCATTTTAGAAACATTTAGCCGGTTCGAATCCCTAGCTTCCATTCTAAAAACATTTAGCTGGTTTATTAGGTTTATTTTACACCAATCCTGACAACTTTCTTTAGTTATTTTCATAGTGTTTCTATTTTAATTAATCGTGATTAAGTCTACATATATGTTTTCGTACAATCTGTATATGCCATTGTGATGTGTTCATTTATATCAATATATATTTTTTTAAAGTTGAGTATGTCTGCATTTCGATATAAACTTTTTTGAGAAATAAGTCAGGTCAAATATAATACGTTTTCATGCTTATTCAATTTTTGCTTTAAAAAGGTCTAATTAAGCCATTTTGATTAAACGTGTTAGTTTTTCCTTTATACTCGTTATACTTTTTATGTATGTGTCGGGTCACATATAATAAGTTCGATTTACTTTACATTTTGATCCAATCGCAACGCTTATATAGGTTACATTGAGTAATGAGTTCAATCGGATACGTCTGAATGTGCGTTTTTTATATGGTTAACGTATCACATAATGCTTGGACTAATATATTCAATGTTTCTAATGTACCCGCGCCACAACGTGCGCGGGCATGAGTACTAGTGTTATATATATATAAAGTGACTATAATAACTTTTGACAATATTATGCATAATATTGACTTCGGTTGTTGTAAAACGTAATTTTCGCATAAGAAACGTGTGGATCAATAAGATGGTGACATGTGTATACGTATGAGTTTTATGGGAAGGGGTATTTGCGTCCACTTACGAAAGTAGGTTCATGTAATCTATAAAACCATGTAAAATGTGATAATCACACCATACATTTTTGTAAACTAGTGGGAGACCCGCACTTACCATCTACAATACCCTATTTTAAGAAAATAAAAGTTATAAAAAACAATAGATTTGTCAATTAAACAAATGCACCACTTAAAACATGATGTACAAGTTAATATGAAGCAAGGTTTGAAAATATATATGTTGAATGACCCCTTTATAAGCAATATTTCCTTCTTTGCATATAAAGTTAATTCTTATTAAATTTAATAATATAGAAACTATAGAACAGTAGAACGAAACACAAAACTAAATAAAGCGATTCCACTCCTTTGGGTTTCTGGACCAAACCGAAACACGGGCCGGTTATTTTATAGAAACTATAGAACAGTAGAACGAAAAACAAAACTAAATAAAGCGATTCCCGCATAAGCCAAACATAATTTAACAGTCAACAAGCCTTTCGAAACTTCAAAGATTTTCGGTACACACTTTTTTTTATGGAAGTCTTATATGATACTTGGTCTCTTCCAACAAATAGAAACAAACAAGTCGACTTACTTTATCAAACAAACGAATCAAGATACCCATACCTATGTCGTTTGTTGTACTGTAGCAAGCTCGAATAAATCCAGTTCGACGCGCCAATGTAAAGCGTTTCATCATTAGGACTAAGAGAGACACCAGCCATCTACCCAAATAAATCAATCTCTTGTCGTTTTTCATAGTTTAGCTTGGTTTGCAGACATGAACAAAATCCGCAGCTTCTGCAACCACTAAAAACTGCCCGTCTGATGAAAAACGAACCGATCGAACCGCGGCCATGTTTCCTTTAAAAAACGAGACTGGGGTTGCAAGATTTCTAATATCCCATAGCCTACAAGTCTTGTCTTGATTGCCTGTAGCAAAGATTCGGCCATCTGGATGCCATGCGGATGCAAACGAGTAGTCTAGGTGGCCTTCCACTGTGGTAACCCTCTGCCAAAAAAAATATGAGTAGCCAAGAATGATGACATTATCTAAAAAAGAAAATAAGAAAATTAAAATGAAGAGTTGAAATAATATATTGTATTCACAAGTTCCTGCGTTTCCACTTGAAGAGTGTACAAGCAATCCATTAAGATGATCCCCAACTACAGCTATGAGTTTGCGATCCGGGCTCAAGGATATATGCTGCAACGATAAGGAAACGGGTCAGTCAGGTTAAAAGACATACAAAATGTATTCTATATTATCATTGGTACTTTAAAATAAATCTTTTGGTCGGAACCCATTGTAACCCGTGAACCAACCCGCCCACCTTGGGCTGTAAACGAACCAACGCCCAGTTTCTTTCACCAGCAGCAGGTTTCAAAAACTCGTTAATGCTGAGTGACTGCAAATACCAAAACAGACTCTTAATACATGGACTAAAGGTTATGCTTTTGACCCATTTACACTTATCTATGGGTCTATATGTCAATAACATGTCAAACAGATAAAACAATAAATAAATAAACTAACAAATGGTCAAACAAGTAAAAATATCATAAAGTTTATTTCACGACATATTTAGACGATTCAAGTTTTTATAACCTCCTAGATTGTTCAAGTAAATAAAGATGGATAGATACTTTTCATATATTTCAATAATCATATACTCTTGACGTGTTTCTTTTTGGCTTATATTTTAGTTTTATGCTTTGACCTGTTTGAGACAAAGAAAAATCCAATTCGACCTTTTACAAGTAAACAAATTAAAACTGCCTATTTTTAAGTTGATAAAAGAAACTGCAACATACCAAACTGTGGCGATCGTCTGACCCCACCCATGAATTCTTTTGCAAAATTTCCTATGAGATATATCATTAATATAATTATTGCCAGTTGAGTCGGAGTCGGAAATGTTTGGATCTATGAATCAGGTTGAACCACCAATATCTTCCAATACTATCGGATTATCCGAACACACGGGAGAGGAATTTATTTCCTCGCTAGAAAGGGACTCCCTGGCGCTCACAACATCCTCTGATTCTGCAGAGTCCATGCCTTGGATGAATGCATCACTCTAGCCATTGCTGCTTCTTTCACCTGTATTGCACCTCAAAAGTTTCCTGCATTGCCTCCGCAACTTTTCGTAATTCTTTCTGTAACAAATATTATAAAAAAAAGTTCAGTAATACCATGTGCAATGACGGTCAACAACAAAATATCAGTTAGGCATACCTTCCCTGGGTTCTTAATTTATCTCTTTCTTCGTTGCAACTATTCAACTCATAACTTTAAAAGAGAGTAAAAAAAGGTTCAAAACACTTGGAAATTGCAACAGGCCGTTTCTGTGTAATTTAAAAATATATACTTACACTCCAAGTAAGAAAGGCCAAACCTCCGAAGTCCGACCAGATACTTGCATCAACTCCCTACATGTATGTAAGTAAATAAATAAATAAGGAAAATGGACAACTGAAACTTTAAACTAAGTAGATCACATGAAAGCGGAACACACCCCAGTGCGAACTCTTTTAAGAAACTTAACACCATCTTGAAGTTTTCCATCTGGTGTAATGAAGCTTTTCCACTCCTAATGCGCAGAACAAGGGACAAAAACCAACTGGAGTTTCCAAATAAGAAACAAATTAAATGAGCATTATATTGAACATGTGGTGTGCAAATCAGATAAGGCTTCAAGTTTAAGAGTATACCTTCCATTGAGTATGTTTTGTATCTTACCTCAACAGTTGCGAACCGACTTGATTAGGTCCAAACTCACTGGAGCAGCCACATGAGTCCATCGTTCGTCATCGGAAGATGCACAGCTCCCGATTGAAACTTCCACAGGACCGTCTAACAATCGGCAAGCATGCAGACTTCCCTTCATACACTTAAAAGAAATATATGAGACTTATCCAAGCAAAACATGAAGACATGAGTTTAGTGAAAAAAAATGGTTTATTAAGGTTTTTAAAAGAATTAGAGATTTCGAAGAACCGAGTTCCCATACTAGTTTTTCTGGCTTCAATGAATTCCAAGCTCTGCGATTAAACCTATAACTTGGCCCATATTTGCAGGAACCGTTACGCATGCAGTAAGGACATTCTTTCTCTAATAAGCTAACATATTGCGATAAAAATTCACAATAAGAACAGATTTAAATTATAAAAGCTTCCAACGATAGTTTTTCACCCCAATAATATGGTTCATCAGTTTAACCTGAGTGTGATATAATCAGTTAGGACAAGATATGAACACATAATCAGGATTAAGTGCACTAAACTTCAGTTAACCATGTTTAAAGACTAGGTAAGTAAAATCACGAAAAAAAGATGAAATAATATTCAGACATCATAATCTAATTTGGTTTACAAGTACAACAACATAGGAATATAGGATGTTCCGATGGTAATGACAACACTTCTCACTTGGGGTTCCTAAGTACAATGATGATGGAATCCCCTCGAAGAATCATCTTGCTGATGAACCTGTCTTTGTTAATTGGAAGCACTTTCTTCTTACCTTTTCCTTCTCTCCGTGTCTACGGATGCTGGATAAAGACGACCCTGGTGAGAACTTTGCCTCGATCATCAACCGGATTCTTCCCGCTAAATCCATCGCGGCCTTGAGCGAATCAAGGTTGGTAATTATGTATCTTCCAACGTATCTTGGTTCACGTCTGAATTGGTTACCAAATTAACCATATATTCAATAAAGCTACACCATTATTTACTAAACTACACTTAAAATTACCCATTAATCCAAAAATAACTAACCCTTTTCAGCTAAAAGCTTATCAATCTGTACATGTTTCCCTGGAACAAGAACAACTTTGATTCCCAGACCATGAAGAAAAGAGATATCCTGCATATAACTCAATTAATTTAATTTTTCATATTATTAATTCCTACAAATCAAAACTATTATGATTCAAAGTTAAAGTGTGTGCATTCTAAAATCACAATACACAAATCAAAACAAATTAATCGATGAAACAAATAGCAAAACTTGAATGAAAATAACTCAATTGAGCAAATTCGTACCTGATAAACAGATCAAGAAGTTTGTAGAAACTCGATTTCAGTGCAGATACTTGAAAGAAGAAAACAGAGTCAAATAGGAATGAAGTGAGGTAAAATTACTCATCCTGTTCAGACCGTCTGCGTTGCTATCATCCACAACCGTACGAGGGATTGAAAATTCATGAAAAAGGGATGAACCGATCATCTTGTTCTTTAGGGATTTAGGAGGTAGATGAAAGGACATACGGTGGTGAGATTGATTAGTGACATAAATGTAGGATGAAATCACTATATTACCCCCGAGACGTCTTAAAAGTTTTGGAAGTGTGCCAGTTTGCCCCCTCTAAATTGGCATGTTCTTTCTTGTACATGATGCTTGATGTGCGTTAGGTGTATATGTAGGTTTAAGTATATTTTAAGCCCTTTTACACTTTTTAGCCAAGTTTTAAATTTATAAAACACGATATTTACTAACACTAAACACACATATGGGCAAGTGCACCCATCGTGAGCGTAGTATAGTGTTGGCAAGATACCGAGGTCGTCCAAGGACACAAGAGCTTTTAGTACCGGTTTATCCTCAACGTCAAATCAAATTAAAAGTTTAGAAAAAGGTTTTAAACTAAGAAAAATAAAAACTAACTAAAATGCTGAAAATAAAAATAAAAATTAAAACAGATAGACAAGATGAATCACTTGGTTCCGACTCGTGTATAGTGTACCCTTTGATTATTTCCGCACTTTTGCACTTATTTAAGAGATTATCTTAGTTATTGTAGTAGGCCCCTCTTTTGGAGGTGACGTTACCCTCAACCCAGTAGTTTGAGTCAGCAAGGATACAATCCTAAAGGGTCGGATTATTGAAAGATAATTAATTAAGTTATTAATGCAAATTATGGTAGGCCCCTCTTTTGAAGGTGACGTTACCCTCGGCTAAGTAGTCTGAGTCAGCAGGGATACAGTCCTAAATAGCCGAGTTATAGTATTAATAGTAGTTTAACTTATGAGGGGATCAAAGAGTTTGGACCCCCGCCATCCAATACCTTTAAGTATTGAAGGAGGTCCTACTAAATTTGACCCAGGTCCCTTGCAGGATCTCTAAATGCTGAACAACGGCAAGACTCTTACCAAACCG
This sequence comes from Helianthus tuberosus, assembly GCA_030545235.1. Classification (NCBI taxonomy): domain Eukaryota; kingdom Viridiplantae; phylum Streptophyta; class Magnoliopsida; order Asterales; family Asteraceae; genus Helianthus; species Helianthus tuberosus. The sequence goes on along the minus strand of CM060366.1, from coordinate 154,470,927 downwards.
TTCCCTTAACCCCCGACCAGGTAGCCAACATACCTCCATATAGACCGTGGAGATATGAATGGTGAAAATCTTTTATTTTATATAGACAGTAAAATAATGCCAAGACACCACGGACAAACGATAAGGAAGAATCACCTTCAACATAAGAAACTAGTTATTAAAGTCATTAATACAAAACCAAGTAAAAAGTGCGAAAATATTGAAAATAAAAGGTATTACACTAGACACTTGTCTTCACCAAGTGATGTAAGAGACTTAGGCAAACATGGCCTTGATTGTCAAGAACTCTTACGATCAATCTTGGATCCCGAGACGACTCACACACTCTATGATGGACAATGGATGATGGTGGTGGGTGATGGTGTTATGGTGGTGGTGGGTGGTGGGTGAAGTGTGAGAGAGGTGGTGTGCCAAGGGATGGTTTGAGCTTGAGCCAATCACTCCTATTTATAGGCTGAACAGAAGCTCGGGCACGGCCCCGTGTCCAGTGGGCACGGCCCCGTGTCCAGTGGGCACGGCCCCGTGTCCACATCCTCTCTTTCTTCATTTAATGCAGCTTGTCTGTATTAGTTGACCACGCCCCCGTGTCCGCTGAGCACGACCCCGTGTGCAGAAGCATATCTGTACTATGAAGATTTGCCTGGATTCTGCGAATCTTATAGTTGACCACGGCCCTGTGTCTGCTGAGCACGGCCCCGTGGTGGGCAATAGAAGCTTCTACCACTTTGTCTTTTATGCTGACACTTAGGCACGCCCCCGTCCTGGCTGAGCACGGGGTGTGTTCAGTCTTCTGTCTTCTTGTTTTGCTTGGGAAGATCCTGTCTTGGGGTCGGGCATGTCACGTTTGTTCCTTTTCTTGTATTTATGTTAGATTTTGATGTCTTTTTGCTTCTTTTGTTAATTTGAGCTCATTTAATCCTGAAAATACAAAAGGAAGACAAAAGCACACTTTTTCCAACATTAGTACTAAAAAGGGTTAGTTTTATGCCACAATTGATGTAATTTATATGTTGCATTTTGCACACATCAAATACCCCCACACTTGAATCTTTGCTTGTCCTCAAGCAAAACTCTTTATAATGTGGCTTTACACACCCAAATGAAATGGGTAGAAAAGAAGGTTTTTGGGCTTGTCATAGAGTGTCGGGATTTCCAAGATTCTTTATTAAGTTTTATTTTTATTTATTTACAATCCTATTCGTCATGATTTATTTTAAAATTTTCATAAGATAAATTACTTATTAGGGCATAACATGCCTCTTTTAAAATTCTCTTTATATACAAGTTCACATACCTCACGGGGGAATCACTCAACCTTTTTAGTGAATCACTCGAGAGCGGCATGGAACTTACTCCTACCATAGGCTTGCCAAGCAATCAATCCTCCTCCTTTTTAACCATGTACCGTTGTAAATATCAACAGGACTTTTTGGGTGAAGGGTTAGGCTTGGGTTAAAGGTATGTGGTTGGGTTAGTGGTTAGTGGTTAGTAGAAAGGATGAAAAAGCGTAAAAAGCATCGGTTTTCGTAAGACTTTCTATTTTTCAACTTTTTATTTTGATGAAGCTATTTTTCAAACAAAGTTATTTTTGATGAACTTGCTTGTTTATTTGTTTTTGCTTCATCATCAACACATTTTTTTTGAAAAGTCATGCAAAGAACCGAGCTAGTTACTAAAACAAAGGGTTAAAAATAAAAAAGGTTTTGGTGGGAGAGAGGGTGTTTGTTTGGGTTATGAAATGAAAAGGTTTAGGCTCAAAGGGGCTAACTAGGGGGATTTTGGGTATGTGGTAAAAAAAAATAATGGTGTAGAAATAAAAAGGGTTAGTCCTGATGCCTCCATCATTTACTTACTCGGGTTTAAGTTGGTAAGGATCGGGAATGTATCGTCATGGCAAGTTCTAGAGTCGTAAGAACCAAGCGGCTATTCACACAAGAAACGAAAAATGAGCATTTAATTTAAAGATATATATTTGTATGCTCAATAAAGGCTCAAAACTCACTTTTGTGGGAATGAGTTTTTATGTGATCAAGTATATATAATTAAATTTTAACTAAGCTTGTCATGCCTTTTCATAATTTTCTTATGTTGGTTCTTTTTATCAGTACGCTATCGGTTGTAAATTTGTAAAAATATAACCTTTTTAGAACTTGAAATTCCCGAATTAAACTTAGACAAGTAAAAAAATAAAAAAATGAAAATTTTTGAAAAAAATTGGGGTGATTAGCGGTTCCAATAGAGTTTTGTGTAAGGCTTGTGTTTAGGACTTGCAAGATTCAAGGTTTTAGCATCTCCCCCACACTTAAATTACACTTTGTCCTCAATGTGTCCCAAAAATAAATTTTTAGGTTGGTTGAATGTGTAAAAAGGTGTGAAAAAGCAAAAATTTTGTGTTACTGGGCGCTGAACACGGCCCCGTGTTGTCCGGGCACGGCCCCGTGTTCAAGTGCCAGTAACAAAATTGAATCAAGAGAAACAGAAGCCTGGACACGGGGGCGTGTTGGTTGAACACGACCCATGTCCAGTGTACCTGAACTGGGTATTTCTGCAGACTGTGCAGCACGGGGCCGTGTTGGGCGGACACGGCCCGTGCCGAACTTACTGTAATGAAGAAATTTTGTCGGATGGTCCTGCTTTCCTGCATGGGGTGCTGGTTCAAGTTTCCCTTGTATCCGATGCCATCTCAAGTGTGTTTTATTCATTTCAACACCATCCAAACACCAAATTAACTAAAACCATCATTCATTAAGTCATAGAGAGAATTACATAATAGTCCTAGAAAATGAAAATTAAAGCAGAAAATAAAAGTTAAAAGTCCTAATATTAGATAGGTCAAGTGATCCGTAAAATCTTCCTAAGGAGCTCTACTTCTATAATAAGAACCAAAATTCCGGAAATAGATTTCCGATCTAAAAGCCTTGTAGAACTCCAAACCGAGCGGTGTCCCTTAGATGTTGTTAGAGCCATTCTTCTATCTCCCTCGGGAGAAGGGAAGCGGCTTCATGTTCCACAACATCTTGTGGAGGGGGGGTGACACCAACCGGAACCCCTTGTAGTATGTCTCGAGGGGGCTCCGGATGCATGTCGTACCACTCAGCCGGTATGATGATTTCAGGAACCACATTCCATGCCCTTTGGGTAATGATTGGTACCAAAGGAGGAGAAGCGAGAATGTTCAACCTTTGGTGCAAAAAGTTGACCTCTCGAAGACATCCCTCTAGTCCCACCGTCAAATGATTAATACGGTCTACCAATGCCTCTTCCACACTTGTCATTTCATCAAGGGCCTCTCTTAAGGCGTAAACACAGTTTACAAGAGAATCTTCAACCGTTGATGATCTTCTCCCCTGCCGGTTGTTTTTGGAATGTGACGAGGAGTTTCCGCTTGTTCTGCTTGCCATTCTGAGAAAACAAACCGAAAAGAGTTCAATTCTATGGGATCGGTACCTCGGACACGGCCCCGTGTTCAGATATCTGCAGGATTTAGGAACAAGGAATCTTGGGGTTTTAAATTGTTTTTGTGATTTTTAAAGCATTTTTGAACAGAAACAACTTAAAACATTGTTGTAGAACTCATTATAAACAAGATTCCATGTATAAAAATCTAACAAATATCTCAACAAAGCTTGAAATTATGCAAGTTTCAAGCTTTTTAATGGAAGTACAAGAAAAATTGAAGAAGATGATAGTGGATAAAAGAGGAAAGGACAAGAAGATAGTTGAGAAACTTCTTTTAGAACATACCTAGGATGGTATGTGAGAATATTCCCCAAATCTCTGTCCCTGGAATGGTTCAAATGTGCAGGATTCTTGGCTGCATTTATAGAAAACGACAGTACGTTGCACACGGCCCCGTGTCGGCTGGACACGGCCCATGTGTAGAGGGAATCCTGACACATTTTTGTCCGTATTCTGATAAAATCAGAAGGGAATCTTTGGGTGGACACGGGGGCGTGCTGACCTGAACACGGCCCCATGCCTAGAAGCTGTCTTAAGGAATTCGTCTATTTTCAAGGACCTTCTTTAGATCGGGTGGTTCCTTACTGGAGGGAACAACCCCAAAGTGCCTAAGATACCTTAATTGTTCTAGATTAAGACGAGAACGCAAGAGGTTGTCGGTGAGGGTGATTCCTATGCTATATGTAGGTGGACAAGTCCAACCCTTTCCCGGGCTCTCGTTAAAGAAGGTGTATGCCGAATCGCTCAGATCTATGTATGCATCGAACAAAGTCGATGGGGAGTCCTTCACGGCACAATCGACACAGGGACGACTATCGCTCAAGTCCTCACTAGAGTTAGAAGTATCGTTGGAAACAACGAAGTTGTTTGAATGCGATTCCAACCCTTCTTCTTGGTTATCGTCTTGGGATAGATCATTGAAATCTTTCCTAAGTTCTTTTAACCAATTAAGAATTAGATCTTCTAATTGAAATAATTCATCGAGAAGCATTTCTCGTAGAAAATCCGGTTGGGAGCATTCGATGGAGAGATAGGGATTATTTTTACTTTCGCCCCTCTTAAGGATACAAGGAAATGATGGGTCTATATAGTGGGGCTTATAATTTAGAAAATAACATTCTAATTCCTTATGGTTACCACCACATAATTGAAACCACGTACCATAAGAGTGCCGAAAGTAAAAAGTATCAGTATCACTCATTTTTGTGTCAGAAATTACCAACCGTCAGGATCTTACGGTTCTGTTTTCAATAACTGAATCTTGGGCACGGGGGCGTGTTGAGTGGGCACGGCCCCGTGTCCAGCTTACTGTCTGACTTAAAACAGGATTGCCAGTTCCAATGATTGGGCACTGGGCATGTTCAGCGGGCACGACCCGTGCTGAGTTCTGCAGAAGCTGAAAAAAACTAAGAAAAATCCTAAAAAAAATGAAAAATAAGAAAAACGATTAGGCCGCTGATTCCTAACTTTCTTAAAATCCTTGTGTCCCCGGCAACGGCGCCAAAAACTTGATGTGTGTTAGGTGTATATGTAGGTTTAAGTATATTTTAAGCCATTTTACACTTTTTTAGCCAAGTTTTAAATTTATAAAACACGATATTTACTAACACTAAACACACATATGGGCAAGTGCACACATCGTGAGCGTAGTATAGCGTTGGCAAGATACCGAGGTCGTCCAAGGACACAAGAGCTTTTAGTACCGGTTTATCCTCAACGTCTAATCAAATCAAAAGTTTAGAAAACATTTTTAAACTAAGAAAAATAAAAACTAACTAAAATGCTGAAAATAAAAATAAAAATAAAAACAGATAGACAAGATGAATCACTTGGTTCCGACTCGTGTATAGTGTACCGTTTGATTATTTCCGCACTTGTTCACTTATTTAAGAGATTATCTTAGTTATTGTAGTAGGCCCCTCTTTTGGAGGTGACGTTACCCTCAACCCAGTAGTTTGAGTCAGCAAGGATACAATCCTAAAGGGTCGGATTATTGAAAGATAATTAATTAAGTTATTAATGCAAATTATAGTAAGCCCCTCTTTTGAAGGTGACGTTACCCTCGGCTAAGTAGTCTGAGTCAGCAGGGATACAGTCCTAAATAGCCGGGTTATAGTATTAATAGTAGTTTAACTTATGAGGGGATCAAAGAGTTTGGACCCCCGCCATCCAATACCGTTAAGTATTGAAGGAGGTCCTACTAAATTTGACCCAGGTCCCTTGCAGGATCTCTAAACGCTGAACAACGGCAAGACTCTTACCAAACTGTTCCCTTAACCCCCGAACAGGTAGCCAACATACCTCCATATAGACCGTGGAGATATGAATGGTGAAAATCTTTTATTTTATATAGACATTAAAATAATTCCAAGACACCACGGACAAACGATAAGGAAGAATCACCTTCAACATAAGAAACTAGTTATTAAAGTCATTAATACAAAACCAAGTAAAAAGTGCGAAAAGATTGAAAATAAAAAGTATTACACTAGACACTTGTCTTCACCAAGTGATGTAAGAGACTTAGGCAAACATGGCCTTGATTGTCAAGAACTCTTACAATCAATCTTGGATCCCGAGACGACTCACACACTCTATGATGGACGATGGATAATGGTGGTGGATGATGGTGTTATGGTGGTGGTGGGTGGTGGGTGAAGTGTGAGAGAGGTGGTGTGCTAAGGGATGGTTTGAGCTTGAGCCAAGCACTCCTATTTATAGGCTGAACAGAAGCTCGGGCACGGCCCCGTGTCCACATCCTCTCTTTCTTCATTTAATGCAGCTTGTCTTTATTAGTTGACCACGCCCCCGTGTCCGCTGAGCACGACCCCGTGTGCAGAAGCATATCTGTACTATGAAGATTTACCTGGATTCTGCGAATCTTATAGTTGACCACGGCCCTGTATCTGCTGTCACGGCCCCGTGGTGGGCAATAGAAGCTTCTACCACTTTGTCTTTTCTGCTGACACTTGGGCACGCCCCCGTGCTGGCTGAGCACGGGGCGTGTTCAGTCTTCTGTCTTCTTGTTTTGCTTGGGAAGGTGCTGTCGTGGGGTCGGGCATGTCACGTTTGTTCCTTTTCTTGTATTTATGTTAGATTTTGATGTCTTTTTGCTTCTTTTGTTAATTTGAGCTCATTTAATCCTGAAAATACAAAAGGAAGACAAAAACACACTTTTTCCAACATTAGTACTAAAAAGGGTTAGTTTTATGCCACAATTGATGTAATTTATATGTTGCATTTTGCACACATCAATGCTTCGAAATTTATACGCGTAGTAAAATTACAATATTGTACATGGGAAATGCTTATTATAGTATTATAGATAGATATAGATATAGATAAGATAGCATGTTAGACTTAGGAGCATAACAACGTCGTGTAAATTAAATAGCCATATACCTGCACTGTTTAAAATAGGACAACAAAACTATGTAATGATATAACAACACAATGATATTAGATGATGTGGTATCCTTTAACAAGGAAATATAGCAATATTATTATACGCATATTAAAGAAATAAAATGTTTGATTTCATAGTATTAAAAAAACTATGTAGAATATAAAGTTATTTGAGTTAAAAAAAATTAATGAATAATTTTAACTAGGGCTGTAAACGAACCGAACGTTCAGCGAACAGTTCGTGAACCATTCGGCGGGAAGTTCGTTTATGTTCGTTCGTTTAATAAACGAACGAACATGAACAAGAAATTTCGTTCGATTAGTTCAATGAACGAACATGAACAAAGGTCTCGTTCGTTCGATTGTGTTCGTGAACGTTCGGTAAGATGTTCGTGAACATTCGTTCATTTGCATTCGTTTATGTTCATATGTTTGTGTTTTAATTAAGTAATTTTGTACTTTTGTATATTTTATCTATACTTTTATATTATTAAACTTTTATTTATTTTATTATCCTAACAATTAAACTAGGAAACCCTCTTTCACATTGTTTACACACCATTTCTCTTTCCTTTCTCATTATTTATATCAGTGAATACGATTGACCTCCGTTCCACGATAAGGGATTCAAGTTCCAGTGCTACTCTCTGGGCCATCTACCTTTATCCTTCGTCGCGTTTGCCAAATTTATTTGTGTTCGTGAACCGTTCGCGAACATGCTCATTTCCTTAATGAACGAACACGAACATAACATCTTGTTCGGTAAGTGTTCATGAACAGTTCGTGAACATATTTATTTCCTTAACGAACGAACACGAACAAGGCCTTGTTGTGTTCGTTCGGTTCGTTTACAGCCCTAATTTTAACAGATGGGCTACTTATCTCTTTAATCCTAAGGGTGCTAAACGGGTCGTGTTCGCGGGTTGGTGGGTTTAACCCGACCCGAACCCAAAAATTTTATACGAACCTGAACCCGACCCGAACCCGAAAATTATGTCAGACCAATGAACCCGAACCCGGCCTGAATATTCGTGGGTTGACCCGAACACGACCCGTTCAACCCGAAAACTTTTATTTTTTAAATTTTTTACACAAATTAATATATTAAATTTAAAATTTACTTAAAAAACACAAATGTATATACTACAATTACATTTAAATTTATAAAATCTTATGTGAATTTCTTTTTCTATGTTATAATTATAGCATAAAATACATACCCAATTTGATTTATAACAAAAAAATATTGTAAAAAAATATTATATAATATAAAGGGGTTAAACGGGTCAACCCGCCAACCCGAGTAGGTTGACCCGAACCCGATCCGTTTAGCTAAACGGGTTCACGGGTTCAACCTGAAACTGACCCGAACCCGTTTAGACTAAACCTAAATCCACGAATTTCGTGTTAGGTTCGTGTCGTGTCAGAAATTCACACCCCTATTTAATCCCTCCCTAAAATTATGAACTTTCAATTAATTATAAAAGGGTTATTGGATATTATCACTCTTAACTCTTGGCTGTTTGCCGCTGCCACCCCCAAGTACTTTGACAACGACACCGCCAACTTAACACTTAGTGTATTCTGTCACCACTTCCTTTTCCTACGTGGCATGATGAGTTGGATTAAAAATTAATTCCTTTTTATAAATCTCCCCCTATGTCTCTCTCTAACACACACACACACTCTCTCTCATCTCATCATTCCCCATCTCTCTAACACACACTCTCTCTCTCTCTCTACCAAGTACCATTTAGCTTTTCACAAAATTCTTTACCTAACATATTATCAAGAGCAATAGCGATATCATAACATTCTTATCCTAGAAGCTTGTCTTTGACCCATCCACCAGCAACCCTAAGTTGCGTTTCAAGACTAAAATAATGAAGAACCTGAAGCAGTTGATCAAATATTTGCTTCTCTTTACCGGTTACACTAATACTTTCACTTACCACAACACTTGAAGGAGGTGATAAATTCGCGTTGACCTTTAACACCACACGAGTTCTTGGATGGAATAATCTAGGGTTCTTAATATTGACAGCGGTTTTACAAAATGGAATATAGGTTCTCCTGGTTGTTAAAGAAGATCTGAAAAAACCGCCTTAGTTATGCTATTTTCTCAGCCATAACCATGGAAGTCTTTCTTTCTAGCTGGAAATTATATAGAATAAAACACAACTATTGTATAACAAACATTTGGAACATGGTTTTCTTCAAGATATTGGCACTACATATCAGGTATGCATATAAAACCCCTAACTGTGAAATAAAGAATAGGTTGAATGGATTAGATGAATATTACATATGATGAGAGTATGTATTGGCGAGTTAATTGAATTGAATTGAATTGAATGAGATGAACTAGAAAGATGAATAGAGAAGTAAGTTTGGGTCTTGTAAGAATTGTTTGATTGTTTATTATGAACAAGTAATTAGTAAATTCCTCTTTGTAGTTATATGTGGAACTGAATCGATAATAATCCTACCTAACGACTTGATAATTTATGTATGGGTCATATATATTGGTGGTGGGGGTGATGGTGGTGGGGGTTGGTGGAGGTGATGGTGGCAGGTGGTGGAGGTGATAGCAGAGAGAGGGGGGGGGGGGTGTTAGAGAGAGAGTGTGTATGATAAATAGGAATTTAGTTTTAATTCGGCTCATCATGCCACGTAGGCAAAAAAAACCTAACCGGGTTAGTACTCAGTTACTGACGTGGTGCCAGAACACACTAAGTGTTAAGTTAGGGGTGTCGGGCGTCAAAGTGTTAGTTGGGGATCGCAGCGGCCAATAGCCAATAGTTGGGGATGATAAAATCCAATAACCCATAATAAAACTATTATTGTTTTAATCTCAACCATTAAATTAGTTTAAATCAAAGACCTAGATTGTTGTAACACCTCGAAAATTTATGTCCAATAATGTATCGACACGTGTCATGAGCTTTAAACGTGTAAAAGATTACTTATGAAGGACTAAAGTTGACAAACAAAGAAAGTAGGTGAATATAAGGGTTCAAAGTGTCAACAATGGATAAATATACTTTACTATAACCCTACACGATGTTTACATCCTTAAACAAATGAATCATGGATCATACGAAGCTAATTGTGAGAGAAAGTGAGAAATTACAAACTACAGGGGTTAAATGTGTCAACATGTTTAAAGTATACCTCTGTGTGACCTTTTAGCAAACCCAAAGCTTTGTAATGATTAATTATGCTCACTAGAATAAGTGATAAAAATTTCACAAGGTTTCGATAAAGTATGAGAAAGTTATGACAATATTCATGTACGAAGGGTTAAAAGCGTCAACGTTGAAATCTAGGGCCTTACGAGTGATCACAAAGATAATCGAGGACTTAACGAAGTTGGGTTAAGTCTTGGAGCCCTTAAAAGTCAAGTTAAAGGGCCAAAAGTGCAAGAAATAAACTCAAAACCATTTTTAAAAGGACCAAGGACCTAAAGTGCAAACTATGAAACTTGTTTGGCCTGTTCTGACCACTCACGCGGGCCGCGTAAGACATAAGGGAGTCTTACGCGGGCCGCCTGGGACTACCAGCGACAGAAAACACCTGCAGGTGTCTGTCCAGCCAGTTTAACCGACTTTGAAGCTTGTTTTTATATACCAGGGACTCCTCCACTGGTATTTCATGCAATAGGGACAAATGGGGCCATCTTGTAACACTTGTAGACCTATTTGTCATGATCTTGGTGAATCAAATTCACTATATAAGGAGCTCCAATGTTGCAACATTGAGCACACCCACTTGAAACCTTCACAACTTCACTTCTGGAGAATTTTGGAGCTCAAGCACACATCCTAGGGATTCTTAGTCGTGCATAGGACTTTTGTAAGTGTCCTTAACCTTCCTTAATTCAGTTTTACTTAGTTAATTAGCCTAAAGTCAAACCGTCGTAATTAGAGTTTGACTTCGTGATTATTCACAGTTTGTCCAGTCAAATCTCAAATTGAAAGTACCTATGAGTTGGTAATTATGTGGGTAATAAACCCTTAAAAGGGCACCCTCTGATTCCCACTCTAACTAGGTCAATTGTCGGGTCAAAGTTAATCTTAAAAAGTCAACAGAAAGCTTATTTTCAAATAAACGCATAATTAACAATGTAGAACCCATGCAACCTGTTTTATCACTAATATAACTTGGTAATTAATGTAAGAACATGTCTAAACATCTTCAACCCGACAATTTTCAGTTTAGGCTCGATTCGGAACCGAAAGTCGCATAATTTGACTTTTGCTTTGACTTTCAGTTCTGACCCAATGTAGCATGTTTTAGAAATGCCTTAGAGCTTTATTTGGACCAGGTTACATGTTAGTATAACCCTCTGTGATTATACAACTTGGTTTAATAGTTATCCGATTCATATGCATGTTTCCGTTAAATGCTTAAATGTTGACTATTATGCCCATATGACCTTAAAATGTGATTTTGAAAATGTAAAAGAATAGAAACCTTATTTACTGATTTATAAACTTGTCCCTAAAATTTGACATGAGTTTGAGGTTTAGATTAGGAGTTATGCTCATTAGCGTAAATGAAAAGCTTTTTATTAAATAAACGGCGTAATTAGCATAAAGCCTATCTAAATCAAATTTTTGATACCAAACTTTTTACCTACTGATATAAAATAATATTTTGAGATTTTTGAAGATTTTTATTTAATTTTAGGCTGAGCATAACATAGGGTTATAGCTTTGATTCGGTAATTGTCGGTTTTGCCCTTTTAGCATATAAAATGAGTTTTTCAAATCTTTTTGATACCAAACCTTTTTCTACTGACCTAATATGATAAATAAAATATTTTTAGCCTTCTGGAATAATAAAAATATCATCTTTACTTATAAAACATGGATATCGCTTAAAACCGTCTGTTTACGCGTTTTAAACGCATAGTATGTATTAAAACTATTTTAAATATATAAGGCTTGATACCTACTGATATTTTGAGTAAATTATTATACTTTAATAGTAAGCAAAAGTTTTAAACTCAGATTTCCAGATTTAACCTTTTAAGCTTATGTGCAATTACCAAAATGCCCTTATAGTGCATAGTTTAGTTATAAAAGGTAAATTTCACATATATGCCATACCCTACTGTTATGACTTATAAAATAAGTATTTTTACTGATTATATCAGACCTGAAACTCAGATTACTATTTAAACTCTTTTATAACCTTTAAAATGACCAAAATGCCCCTACGGGGCATAGTTTGAATTTAAATTCATTTTGGGCATAATAGAAGATATATTAATGATGTCACAACATATTTAAGGCATATTAACTTAGGAAACCTGTATATGACTCTAATGGTTACCCGTTATGCATTTTTCGCGTTCGGTTTATGTAACTAGTTTGCATAAATTGACCGAAACGGGTCAAACCTTATCATTTTTGTCTCAAAAATCTAGAATGTGTTTAGTTTACCCATATTACACAAGTCTCCAAACTTGTCGGGTCTAAATCACATTCTATTCCGGTCTTCGCTTAATCGTGCGTTGAACCGTATCTTCCTTTAAAACTAACCGGTCTAAGTTTAGGCTTAATTAAAGACCCGTTAGGAATCTAATAGGTTATTAAAAACCTCTGTTCCAGATTAGGAGACCCGGTAAAAGCTACTTGCATTTGCTGTTTGTGAATTATACTTGCTCAGGTAAATACTTTTAACTTATTTTCCCTTATACGGGCTTGGGATACAGTATATAAAATACCGCTTGGTCGGGCATTGAATTTTTAATTGTATGAAGGTTAAATTATTGAAATGCCCCGTTTAAATTGTTTTGTTTGCATAAAGCCTTTGGGGGGTTAATGACCATGTCCGGATATCCTTGGCATCATTTTAAGAAATGGCCACGACCTAAGCACGGGGTGTAGGCGTACACCCGACAGTGTATATATACCGCCGGTTTCGGGAATAACTCGCTGCGGGACTATATCATGTGGTGTGTCTATTAATCTTTAACCCGGTGTCAATCCGGGCTACTGAACGTATAAGAAACATGTAATTCTTTTACAAGTTTATATATAAATAATTATCCCAAGTTATAAAATGTTTTGTGCCTTGTGCATTCAAATCAATTTTCCAAACCTTTTCAAAATGAGTCAGTTAATTGTATTTACCAGTGTAAACTGACGTATTTTCCCAAAAAAAAAGGCTAAGTGCAGGTACTAATCGAAATAGGCTGGCTTCTCCTTAGCATCAATAAGAGTCTCGCAAGCTTGGATGCATTTTAAGTCTGATGAACTATGTTTCCTTTTTATATGATCCTCCTGTGGATCCTTTACAGTCCGTTTGTAATACTTTGATATTACTTTATATTCGGTTTGAAATGTGATTCATCTTTTGCTTCCGCTGTACATTTAAATTGTGTTGTTTATCTATGACGATATCAACTACGTCACAATACTCCCCACCGGGCCCACCGGTAATACGTGGAAATATCGGGGTGTGACAATTGTTTCCTAAACTGTATACACACATACATACATGAAAAGGTTTACAAAAATAAGGGAAGATCACTATTCGATTTGATGAATCGGTTCAAATCGATCTAGTTAAGTTGAAACTAATTGATTTCGGTAACTGAAATTCTTAAGCTATGTTAAAAATTGAACTAAATTACAACTTTGTTGTATTTTTTGATAATTTGCTTTTTCTTTGATATGTTGGTCAAGATAATCAAATCGGGATAAAGGAAAATCACATCAAGTTGAATAGGGGTGTTAACAAGTCAAGCTTGATTTCTGTTTATTAATAGGGTTTGATTCATATTTTGAGACCATGTGTGACGCACTCGGTTGCCCGAGTGCCAACCATTCCATCTCCTTATGATCAGTGTCACCGATTATGTTTTGCCATGGCCTCAACAGGGGAGTGACCATTTATGCCTTTAACATTAAACACATCTAGGCACCTACATTTTACAAATTGCTAAGGCCGTCATGTGTGGGAACACAAACTCGCTAGTAAACCCAAGCGTTCAAGCACAAACCAAGTAAATAGGACCTCCAGTCATTTAGTACGTCACATTCTCCTACCACCCAACCATGTCCTCGTGCAATTGTTGCATTACCCTGGGTAGCATACCGAATATTTGTTTCACTTTGGCATTGACTTAAGGACGCTCATAGAAAGTTGATGTCAGCGTGCAAAGACCTTCCATAACCCAAGATCATTTCGATCATTCACTTAGGCAGGTCCATTACTAAATAAGTAAATAATGGAACCAAAATCTTTTAACTAGGGTGTCCACATTTAATATAAATCGGTGACAGAACCAAAATCATAGAATGAAAGAGTAAATTAACCTGATTCACGGTCCAGCTATGTTTGATTCAGTTATAAGGTGTTGGTGCATACATCTGTCGACTTCGTCTTGTATCGAGTCTTGCATTGTTCAGGGCACGAAGTTCGAGATTTCAAGTCAGAAAGTTAATTCCACTTGACAGTGGTAATTCCGCTTGAAAGGACCAACTTGTAATTCCGCACGGAATTAACAAGTAATTCCGCTTGAACCTCTAATTTCGTTTGTAAGGTGTATTTCCGTTTGTAAAAGTAATTCCGCATGAAGCATGTTCAAGCGGAATTACCAGTCTATAAATAGGGGATAGATCCGTGTCATTTGTAACGAAATTAGGTTGAGGTTTTCCGACGGCGAAGCTCTGTCGAAGTGTCTACAGACTTGTAATTGTTACCAGATTAATAGAAAGACAGTTAAAAGTGATATTCTAGCTGAATCACACACAATATGTCTGTTTCCGCCTTTCATATTGTGTAGAACGCCTCTGATTGACTCATTTCGGGTTCGTACACGATCCTACATGTGGTATCAGAGCTCAGGAGGAGGAGTTATGCAGATTTCAGCTTGATTTCATTGTGTTTTCTTACTTCTACACCGTCTTTTCTCAATTGAACAAGTTTTACCAGTCAAAATGATCTGAATTTCACATATCATAAGCGAAATGATGTTTTAACAAGTCCTTGAGAAAATTGGACCTTAATTCGACTTAAATCTGCTAAAATTGATAATTCCGGTTGAAATTCAGATCAAATATGATGACATCAGCTTAATTCCGCTTGGAATTATACCTTAATTCCGCTCGAGATAACTGTCTGAAACTAATCTCGTTTGAACTTGTTGCTAATTCTGCACGGAATTCGTAATTCCGCACGGAATTCGTAATTCCGTTTGAAATTTCAAACGAAATCATAATTCCGTTTTGAAAAGTTAATTTCGCGTGAACTGTTTCATAATTCCGTACGGAATTAAATCTTGTTTGTCTAGTTCAAACGAAATTAGGGAATTTCGTTTGAAGTGTCTAATTTCGTTTGAAACTCTTAATTCCGTTTGAAAGTTTGCGTGCAGATAATCTCGTTTGAAGTAATTTCGTTTGGAAGATCTTATCTCGTTTGAAAGTGTCTGTTTGTGAAACTTTTTACCGAATCATGGAAGAAGAGTTCTTCAACGCGTTTGCTACATCTCCGACTAGTCCAGCTTCCATTGCTCAAAACTTGAACTCGGAAAACGAAACTGGAACATTGCAAAAACCCCCGAAACTTATGGGAATTGAAGAGTACCATGGCTGGAAAAATCGTTTTGAGAATTGGGTTCAGGCAAACCATCTGAGAGCTTGGGAAAACATTGAAACAAAATATATTAGACCACAGACTGCTTTGAATGTTGATAAAATTATCTCAGAATTTTCAGACAAAGAGAGAGATAGTTATAAAGGAGAAAAAATGATGATTAGTCTTCTACAACAAACTGTCAAAGAGGATATATTTGTGTTGCTTTAGCATGATGGTAGTGCTTTCTCAATATGGGAGGCACTTGAGAAGAATTTTGAAGGAAGTACGGAAATGATCAATAGCAAAAAATCATTATTGAAGAAAGAATTTGAGTTGTTTACAAGTATGCCAGGTGAATCTACAAAGACTCTCATTGAAAGATATTGTCATCTTGTGCGTACCGTGTCTCAGTTGAAAATTACTAAAACTCCAGCAGAATGGATTGAAAAGTTAGCTGATGCTTTACCTCAAAAAGAATGGGGTACATATCTCATGATTTTAAAGAATACAGGAGAGTTTAGTAGATTATCAATTGGACAGTTTATTGAAAAGCTTGAGGGACAGGATCTTGAACAGCAAAAGATTGCCAGAATGAACAGCTCGAGCAATCAACAAGACATCAAATTGTACTATAAAGGAAATGTTCAAACTGTTGAAGCAAGTCCAAAGATTCAAACTGCTTTTAGTGCAGGAAATTCATATGGAACAGTCAGTCAAAGTTCAATCAACACTAGTGGATTTTCAAATGTTAATCCTCCAAGTGGTCAATGTTCAAATGTTGGTAATGGACATATGATTCAGTGCAATGTTGCGTTAAATCTTCAAAATGGTCAGAATTTTTCTGAAGAAGTTGTTAAAAGTCATATGGCATTACTGGTTACTGCTTTGGAATCTTATGAAGGATTGATTGCTGGAAGAATTGGTAATCCTATGCTAACCAAGGAAGATTATGACCAGATTGATGCAGAGGAATTGGAGCTTATGGATATTAAATGGTGTTTAGCAAGTATTCTGAGGAGAGCTGAGAAATTCAAAATGATTACAGATGATTTCTTGGATGCACATGTTTCTACTTTGGGTTTTGATAAATGTAAAGTTACTTGTTTTCGATGTAGGGAGAAAGGTCATTTCAAAAGAGAATGCAAAAATCAGGAAGAGAGTGGAGCAAAGAATCCATTTGGAAAGGATGATTACTATCGGAAAGCCATATATCAACAAGTTGCTCATCAATAGCATCAACAAAAAGATTCACAAACTGCTCATGGGAAAATGATCGAAGATGCAAACAAGAAAGCTTATTATGGTATCATTGATCAAGATGATGAGAAAATGGCTCGAGGATTTAGTTGGGATAAGTATGTGGATGAGAATAAGGAGTTTAAAGCTTTCATTGCTCAAATTGTTCAAAAGCCAGAATTGATGAAAGAATGGATAACAGTGTTATCTGATGAAGAGAAAAGTCAAGATGAAGAATCTGTTTCTTCTGAAAACAGTTCAACAGATACTAGTGATGATGATGAAGAAATTAAACAGATAAACATTGGAAAGCTCATCTAACTTCTGACAGTTTTGAATTTTATTTTGCAGACAAATTGAAGAAACTTAAAGAGAGAAAAGTTGCAGAAGAAACGAAAGAAGTTAAGGTTGTTGAGAAGATAGTTGAAGTGGAAAAGGTAGTTGAAGTCGAGAAGATTGTGGATGCTTACTCTGTCAGATACTTTAGAGAGCGATCAGACTAATAAAGACTGAAGACGTTGAAGACTCGACACTTAAGACTCGTCAACATCCGAGGGGGAGTCTGTTGGTGCATACGTCTGTCGACTTCGTCTTGTATCGAGTCTTGCATTGTTCAGGGCACGAAGTTAGAGATTTCAAGTCAGAAAGTTAATTCCACTTGAAAGTGGTAATTCCGCTTGAAAGGACCAACTTGTAATTCCGCACGGAATTAACAAGTAATTCCGCTTGAACCTCTAATTTCGTTTGTAAGGTGTATTTCCGTTTGTAAAAGTAATTCCGCATGAAGCATGTTCAAGCGGAATTACCAGTCTATAAATAGGGGATAGATCCGTGTCATTTGTAACGAAATTAGGTTGAGGTTTTCCGACGGCGAAGCTCTGTCGAAGTGTCTACAGACTTGTAATTGTTACCAGATCAATAGAAAGACAGTTAAAAGTGATATTCTAGCTGAATCACACACAATATGTCTGTTTCCGCCTTTCATATTGTGTAGAACGCCTCTGATCGACTCATTTCGGGTTCGTACACGATCCTACATAAGGCAAAACCAAAATTATAGCTTTTGTTTTTGGTGTTTTGTAGATGTTCACTTCTTTTACAAACGATTAGCTATTTTGAATTCAAATAGTTATTTTATAGTTTCTAATAAAATCTTATTCAAGAATACAATGAGTTATTTTATAGTTTCTAATAAAATCTTATCTAATCTAACTTATAATAAAAGACTCTAAATAATGCCACATGCCATTTTCTCTTTCAACCTCATGAATTTTATTTATATTTGTTTAATATATTTCTTTTAATATTAATCTAATCTAACTATACTAATAAATGAAAATCTTTTTTGGACACGTGTCACTTTCTGGTGCTTTCTCACATTATTTTTCTATTTATCTCTTATATTAAATAATAATAATTTTAAACAAAAATTAGATAAGAATAATTATTTGTTTTTTATAAATAATTTTAAACAAATATTTAGATAAAGATAAACGTTTGTTTTTTTATATAATTATAAAGTTATATCCTGAGTATTATGAGTAGATATTTATACTTTTAAGTTTGGTAATTGAAATTGTGGTAAATTAGAAATCAAAGGTTCCGTTTGATATATACTTAATAATTATAAAATTGTTTTTTTTTTCACTATAATAAATAATTATTCTAGGTCCGGGGCATATGCTTCTTTCAAATTATATATGTTTTTAGATGCATCGCTATAATGATTTGAACTCACCATTATAGTCGCACAATTCTTTCAAGTGTCAGATCCAGACAACTAAGTTTCGTTTTTGAAATGTTATGCGTACTGTTATAATTGGTTTAAACTCATCATTTGTCGCACATTGCATCAACATTTACAAAGAACACCATTTTTAAATACAACAATTCTATACTCCATTAAAAAAGAATTTAATTATCGATTTTACGTTATAATTCATAAAAAATGATGAAATATATAAAAATGTGGGGATCGATCTCCACCTTTTTGTATTGTAAACTCTCTTAAATACAAAATTGAGACGAATGTTTTATGAATGGAATAAACAAATATGCATGAAGGTGCATAAAACTAACTAAAATAATTTTATCTCATAATTTGAATGTATCATGAAAACAAGATTCAACCCCATGTAATACATGTGTTTTTTACCTAATAATAAATAAAAAACAAACTAAAATGTTATAATAAGTAAATAGTAAATCAAAGTTCATTTAAAAAAAATATATTTTGACGACTGCTTGTGTTAACATATGACATTATTTTTTTTTTCAACACGTGCAGTGCACGAGTTTTTTTTTTGTTTTGTTGAAAATATATCTTTTTTATTATTTATCATATAAAATTACATTTACGCAGCCTGTGTAATACACGGGGTTCAAACCTAGTAACTAATATATAGATATCACTTATCTTTATCCTTATCTTTAGATTAATAAATAACTTTAATTAATCCCACGTCGTTTTATCCTTTATTCTTTTAATAATATTACTAATATCTAAATCTAATATCTAATAAATTATTGATATCTTTTGAACTAATATGAAAAGAATTTTAATTCACAAATATTAAACTAATCAAAGAATAATAAATAAATTAAAACTATATCGTGTATTATGCAGATAATAAATAAATATTTAACCATTAACTAAAGTTTACTCTATTAATATATAGTATATTATTTTATTCAAGTCTCTTAAACTAAAATGAAAAAAAAATTAATTCACAAATATTAAACTAATCAAAGAATAATAAATAAATTAAAACTATATCATGTATTATACAGATAATAAATAAATATTTAATCATTAACTAAAGTTTACTCTATTAATATATTGTATATTATTTTATTCAAGTCTCTTGAAGTAAAATGAAAAGAATTTTAATTCACAAATATTCAACTAATCAAAGAATAATAAATAAATTAAAACTATATTGTGTATTATGCAGATAATAAATAAGTATTTAACTATTAACTAAAGTTTCCTCTATTAATATATAGTATATTATTTTATTCAAGTTTTACAAAAATAATTATTTTTAACTTTTTGCAATTTCTGGTGTTTTATCTTATGTATAAGGTTTTTTTCTTTTTTCCTTTCTAACCCAAAACTTTTCTTCTTTTACGATTTAGATCATTTGTTTTTTACTTTTAACCCAAAACTTTTCATTTTCTGCAATTTAGCCCCAGCTTTTTTTTATTTGGTCTACCATACTTTTAATCTTTTCCAAGTTTTTTATTTCGTTCTAAAATGTCGAACTCCACTACCACGTTTCGGTGCGTTAACTCACAAAATTTTATTTGGTCTACCATACTTTTAATATTTCCCAAGTTTTTCATTTCGTTTTAAATTTTGTGAGTTAACGTATCTCAACATGCGTGTGGGGTTAAACATTTTTCCGTATATTTTTTCCGTTTAACTGGCCCGTCGCAACACATCTATTCTCTTCATTTGACAAGTTCGTCGCAACGCTCGGGTCCGGGATTGACTTAGTTATTTTTTTATGTTTTACGCTTCGGTTTAATTTCTCTGCAATGAGCGTGCGTGATTCAAAGATTTTATGTCTGCTTTTCGTTCGGCGTTATTTTTTTCCATTTTTATTTATTTTATTTTTACGAGCTTTTACGGTGTTGGTGTTTCCTTACAATGATATTACTTGACATAGTTTTATGACAACCGCTGCAACGCTGTGACTTAATACTAGTTCAATAATAAACAAACATGTTTAATTGTATAAAGAGGATCAACAAATATCAACGATCATCATTTCGTCCCTCGCAAGGATGTCCGTTATATTGAAATTTCACCTAACCATAGGGACTATCCGTGCATTTTACTCTTTATAAAACCGAAAAACTAAAACTTCTCTCTTTAAAAAAGAAAAAGAAAAGTGTGCACTTCATGTGAACAATAGAATCTGTAGCTATAATTTTCCATTTTAAAAGCATTTTAAAAGGGTGTACCTATTTGCACACCCATTTGCCTATTGACACACCAAAAATGTGTTTTTTGTCTTATATGCACACCCTGTAGTGTCGAGTTGTGGCCAAAGCGCAGCGTTTTGGTCCGGTCAACCAGACAAAGACTAACGGGTCTGTTGACCTGACCAAAACGCCGAGCTTTGGCCGCGTTTTGGTCATGTCAACCAGACAAAAGACTGACACCCGGTCTGGTTGACAGGACCAACACGCGGCCAAAACTCGGCGTTTTGGTCCAGTCAACAGACCCGTCAGACACCCATCAGTCTTTGTCTGGTTGACCGGACCAAAACGCCGCGCTTTGGCCACAGCTCGACACTGCATGGTATGCACATGGGACAAAAAATACCTTTTTGTATTGGCTATCTACACACTTGGTGTGTAGATAGTTTGAGCCTTTTAAAATCTAAACACATTACGTAAGGGTGTATCTATTGGCACACCAATGTGCCTATATCACATCAAAAAGTGTTTTTTTGTCTTATATGCACACCATGCAGTGTCGAGCTGTGGCTAAAGCGCGGCGTTTTGGTCCGGTCAACCAGAAAAAGACTGACGGGTCTGTTGACCGGACCAAAACACCGAGATTTGGCCGCGTTTTGGTCCTGTCAACCAGACAAATGACTGACCGGGTGTCTGGTTGACAGGACCAAAACGCGAGCAAAGCTCGGCGTGTTGGTCCGGTCGACAGACCCGTCAGACACCCGTCAGTCTTTGTCTGGTTGACTGGACCAAAATGCCGCGCTTTGACCACAACTCGACAATGCAGGGGGTGCATATAGGACAAAAAACACTTTATAGGGTGTCTATCTACACTTGGTGTGTAGATAGTTTGAGCCTTACGTAATTACTTACTTACTCAAAAGTTATAACAGTTGTTTCCACATATAGCATATTGAAATTGTGCGGTTCAGTTAGTTTATAAACATACAAATACACCCAAATCACAAAAATCAGTTATAAAAAAAGAAATCATAACCAAACCATTGTGTTTTTTTTTTTTGGTACAGTATATTTAACTAACTAATCATTAAAAAAATATAAAAACAAAAGCTAAACTGTTGTACCAATATTCCTACACTCATCTTTCCATGTCCTTATAAGAGTCAGAGTTAGCTTACCCAACTCTTCTTCCATTAACCACCAAAATTCATTGCTATCATACAACAATGGTGGTTTCTTGCCTGAGCTTCGTCTCCTTGTACGGCTCCTTCCTCCGCCGCTCCATCTCTGCATCTGGCCTCTCGTCTCAGTCCATCGATGTAGATGCCGACACCACAATCCACTTCTGGGGGCCTAACTCGCCGTCATCCCCAACTGATGACGGCGAGCAACGCAAATCACCACTCGTTTTACTTCACGGTTTCGGTCCTCATGGAGTCTGGCAGTGGCGTCAACAGGTAAATGTTCCCGTAGAATCCTTTGCAGACAATTTAAACACGTGATGGGTATTGTAAGTGACAGAGTAGTCTTTCTACCATAATTCACTGAGATTCAGCCCTACGTCACTCGTATTTGTTATACACTCTAATTTACTTTACTTTTTGTTAAACTGTTATTGATTTGATTTGATCGATTGAAATACATCATGGTATTGTAAGTGTCACAGTGACTGTGACACTCAGATTAGATTATGTACTATTATCTCCTTTTGGTTAAATTGTTACTGATTTGATTTGACCGATTCGAAATTGCGTAGGTGTTGTTTCTAGCGCCTCATTTCGACTTGTACGTCCCCGATCTAGTATTCTTTGGCGAATCCACAAGCAAATCGTCTGAGCGTTCGGAGATCTTCCAAGCGAAGGCGATTGGGAAACTGATGGAGAAGGTTGGGGTGAATAAGTACTCGGTTGTAGGGACGAGCTATGGCGGTTTCGTGGCGTACAGAGTGGCGGAGATGTGGCCGGAGAGGGTGGAGAAAGTGGTGATCGCGAGTTCAGGAGTGAACATGAAACCAAAGGATAACGGAGAGCTGTTGAAGCGGGCAAAGGTGGAGAAAATCGAGGAGCTGATGCTGCCTGAGACGGCAGCACAGCTCCGGACGTTGATGCGGTTGGCTACTTCCAACCGCGTCTACGTGCCGGATTTTTTTCTCAATGATTTCATTGACGTAAGTATCCGGTTATATTTTGTTCTATTCCTTTTAAAATCATTTGTTTCCAATTGTACATATCAATTGTCATCGTGCCCCACCGTTAATATTCGCTCATAATAATATATATTACACAATTAGTTAATTATTTACTTGTTCCTAAATATCTAATCCCTATTAATAAAATATATTGCTGATCATTAAATGACATTTTAAAGAATAACACCTAACTATAGTTCAAGCTTTTAAAAAATACATCCTGGTATACACAAACATGTTTAATGGCAACAGGTTCTCTAAATAAATACAAGTTTATTTAGGGATGTGCTTGGTTGTTTGATGTTGTACCGGGTAGAGGCTAAAAAATACATTTATCTCGTAAAAAATATACCATGACACGTAAAAAAGAAGACACTTTAAGTTCAAGAAGAAGATTACGAACTCATTTACTATCGACAACTTACTACTGCCTAAGTGTAGTGTATATAGCTTCAACACTTAACAGAGAGATAACATGTTGCCTCTTGAAAACCAAGTGACAAGGTTAACACTTAACAGAGAGACAACATGTTGCCTCTTGAAAACCAAAGGACAAAGTTATCTTTGATAAAAGCGTAAAATTCGAAAGTCGAGTTTTTTCTTTTAAACTTTTGGAGGGTAATTGTGTCATTTTGGGTGCAGAAATTGTATTGTGAAAACAGGAAAGAGAAGATGGAATTACTTAAAGGGCTTGCACTTGGCAAAGATGACCCCCCTAACATTTCCCCCCTTCCACAGGTTCCATCTTTACACTTCTAATTTATTGTTACATTGTTAGTAAATAAACTACTATTTTTTTTTAAATTTATATAATATAATTTAAATAGTTTAAAGTCATAAAGTGGTACATTCCAATAATTTACTTTGTAACAAAATACTTATATTAAAATTATACATTATTTATTTTATCCTGTTTGTTATACTAATATATCCATACTTTGTTAACTAGAAAGTGTTGATCATATGGGGTGAGGAGGATAACATCTTCTTGTTGGATAAGGCTAAAGAGCTAAAAGAGTATGTCTTCTTTCCTATTTCTTGTTTCATTATTGAATATATCTTACATATAAGGTAAGGTATGCTAATTCTAAAATTAATAATAGGTTGAGAAATGCATAATACATTTGTGTCAAATGCTTTGAATGCAATATACAAGTTTCTCTCATCACCACCTCATTTATCTTTTATGCATTATGTACTAGTGCATCTTATAATCTTCAATATATTATATTGGTCTAGAAATGAATATGCCCTACACATATATAGCAAGCAAGAGGGGGGATTCAATACACAAAATCACGTAAACATCTTTATGTTTTACCACATAAGACGATTAGGTAAACATAGTCCATACATTTTCTTTCTCGTTATATTCGCTTAAAATTAAAATTAAAATTAAAATTAAAATTAAAATTGATTATTTTACATGTGTGTTTGATTAGAAGAAAAAGGTGATACAGAAACCCCAAAAACATTTGTTTATTTTATCTTCTTATTTGAAACAATATCACCAATGGAGTGGTGATCCATTGTCAAAGCCTTTAAACACCATGGGAAAGAAAGGTCTTGGGTTCAAATCCCATAGGCGTCATGGAATAAAAGAAATTTGCTGTTAAAAAAAAATTGAAACCATATAATCCACTATTTTTCTCTCCCCCATGATATTTGGCCTACAAATGTATATTCAGTTATTTACTTAAAATTAATTTTATATTGAACGTGCCCATATATATGTGTGGTATGTTTTGATTAAAAAAAATGGGTGATATTGTTGTTTTGATTTAGAATGCTGGGGAAGAATGCAACATTGGAGGTGATGAAGAAGGCATCACATGTACCTCAGCTTGAACAGCCCAAGAACTTCAATAAAATTCTCTACAAATTCTTGTGTGCCTCATGATCTTACACACCCACTTGTCAAACAACTATTTTTTCTTTTAGTCAATAATGGTTGCTTTAACTTTCTGAAGTTGATTAGTTAATAGCTTACATACTTATTTACTTGATAGATTTTAGAGATATAACTTAACTTAAACATCTCATTTATAAAAAAAAAAATGATGAAAAACAGATGTTAAATGATATATATGTATATAGGGTGGTGTTCTAGAGTGAACACTAGTGTATTTGTGAACTGAGTGAACAAATCCTAACAATTGATTTACATCATTAAATCGTAAAATACACTAGTGTATTTTCATTATGAAATCCTGACCATTGTGTATTGATAATCAAGGGCTATGGTTAGTTCACTAGTGTTCACTATCAAGGGGTTGTTCACTAATAAACCAGACACACACACACACACACATATATATATATGATCAAGATCAAGGGAAAACCCTTTCGAGTTGTGAGAACTTAGAGAACACGGCCTTCTCGTGTGAGTTTTGCCTCCATTTTTTCATACCCCTAGATTAAAATGTTAGAAAAGACTGTCGTAATTTTTTTTTAAAAATCGAAGTGGTGTTTTTAGGCCCCTTACAATAGCTGTATAAAGCTGATGATATAAGGATGACATCACTTTTTACAGTATTTACGGCTGCCGTAAATGAAAAAAAAAACTACTTTTTTTATTTTTTATTTTTTTGGAAAAGTTGATTTTTTTAGTATTTTTGGTAAAAATTTTTTTTTTGAAAAAACCTTTCGTAAGGCCGAGCATATATATATATATATATATATATATATAGTATTTTTGGTAAAACTAAGTTCTCACAACTCGTATAAGTTTTCATTTTACCCTAATCCTATATATATATATATAGAGAGAGAGAAACGAGATTAGGAGAAAACGGTTGGAAGTGTGAAAACAGTGAGAACGGATCCTGGCCGAACACGTGACGCGCGATATAATCAAGGCGGAGGGGCTTTTTTGTCCTTTTATCATCTTTTCTAATGCATCTGTTGTCACACCCCGACCGCGTTAAAACAACAAACCGCGGCGGAAACGTTGGGGAGTGTCGTAACAGAATCATTGTTTCACAACAAATGGATAAAAGTTCTGTTTTATTGAATTAAATGTATTACATTGCATTGAAATTAGAAACAAAACATGAACAAATAGACTTTCATTGTTATTAAGTCACTAAGGCCTCGTCCATTCCTATGTGAGCATACACCAATATCATCATCAAACATCATCAACTATGGTACCTGAAACACATGTGAAAATACGTCAGCATAAAAATGCCGGCGAGTACCTAGGTTTTATGTGAGTGTCAGATTCATGGCTCGTTTGCATTTTGAAATAACTTGAACAACTTCATTAATTGACATTAGAAAACCTAGTTTTGTAAAATGCTTGTAATGTAAATTGAAATAACCAAGTCAAAACATATTAGTTTTATAAAACCTCGATGCCATGAATCTTAACTCAAAACATTTGTTTTTGTAAACCCAAATCGTAAATTGTTTTTGTAATAAAACTCAAATGGTTTATATTGTTAGAAAAACCTTGTAATATAACTTCGTTTTGATAACATTTGCCCAAGTGATCTAGTTAACGCAACGATATATAATGTGTTAAAAACACTTATATATAGGAAGAACCAGTGGCGAATCCACCATGCTTTTAGCACATTACACCTGCCCCGTTACCTAATCACTTCCCTAACCCAACGGTTCAAACAGTTTCAAACGGTTCACATAAATCAAACGGTTACAAACGGTTCACATAAGTCAAACGGTTACAAAGGGTTCACATAAATCAAACGGTTACAAACGGTTCAAAATGTAAAACAATGTGTCCATATACTGGATGAGCATATGCAACAAAATGTAATATACAAAAATCAATGTGCTAGCATGCTAAGTGAACATACATAGCAAAACATAATGAAATCATGTACTATACGTGTACTATTGAACATAACAAGCTCATGATATAAAAGCATGTAAAAACCCGAAAGTAACAAGTAGGCACATGTGTTTCACCCCAAACAGTTTAAAACGGTAAAAGAGAGGACTATGTACTCACTTGAGGATGCTTAGAAGTCTTTAATAACAACCAAGCAAAGCTAGAGGGATCACGAAATCAAACAACACCTAATATAGGTAACTACATTAATAAACCAGACCTAAATCGGAAGATCGGATAGGATGAGGTTTCGTAAACCAAATGAGTATTGGAACTCATATGATATGGTTTAACAAAGCCTACATACTAAATCGAAACCTATCCTAAGTGCTTACGACCCATTACGACTTGTTTAGGTAGCTTACGCTACTTTAACGCGTCGTTCGCGTAAAACGCGTTCAGAACGCCTAACTAGTCCTATGACAAGTATTATATGCCTAAACATGTTTAAATATGTTGCATAATTAGTTAAGTGACAAAATTTTAAGTTACATATGCTTAAATACCAATTATGCATGAAAAAGGCATTTTGGTCATTTTACCTCATCATCATCATCATCATCATACTCAGTATATCCCACCAATAGCAAAGCTAAGGTAGGGTCTGAGGAGGGTGAGATGTAGACAGCCTTACCTCTACCCCGTAGGAATAGAGAGGCTGCTTCCAATGAGACCCCCGGCTCGATTGTGGTTTTGCATCAAGCCTTGGACATAAGGCACATAACACTCAGCAATTGAGACAAACGCCGATTAGTGCATGCACCCCTTTGTCTTTTGGCTATCAACGCCACCACATGATGCATGATTAACCGTCCCCCTCTTTTAACGTTATTTTCACGAAATTAGTAAAATAACGTTAAAATTAGTGCACTTTCACTTTTGCCCCCCGAGCGTCCACGCATATATACATTATATGAGCATACCGCAAGCGGGGCGTAATTTTGGTCATTTTACCTAAGGCATATAAACAACCTATCATACAACTAATTAAACTAAGTGACAATAAGGTATAACCTCAGAAGGTTATTCCCTATACAACTATGGTCACAATAAATGCTTGGTCGGATCCTAATGATCGACCAAATGGGTCGGGTTCGAAAGCCTAAGCGGTTGTTTAGACCGCTTATCTTACGACCCTATAAGCACTAAACTAAAAGTGACGAGCTAAACATGTTGAAACATGTTCAACTAAGTTTGAAAACAAGTTTGATATCAAAACAAACGGTTTTGATACCCAAGAATAGTTTGGTTGCAAAATACGCATAAACGCGCATTTTGACCGAAACTATGACTCGTCACTACACCTAATCAACGTGGTATTCAGTAGGTATAGTCACAAAGGACTATAACCATCGTGATTACGCTCACGTTGCGAAGTTCAAACGAACTTCGTGTTGACCATTGACCGATCAAAGCAGAAAGTCAAACACTGTTTGACTTTCACGCTTGAAAAGCGATAAAAGCACGAAAGAATACTTACAAAGGGTCCAAGCTAGGAAGATATTGATCTAAATGTTCTCAAATATGAAGTTTTGGAACCTCAACTTAGAGAAATTCAGATCAATTGTGAGGAGCAAATGAATTCTAAGTGGGTATTTATAGATTTCGGTCCACCGTTAAGATCGTTCCTCGATTCCCGAGCTTCAATCTCAACCATCCATGTGTGCCCACTGAATTAGAATACCATGGGTGCTCAAAACAAGCCCCTAGTATGAAGAAACCATGTGCAAAACAAAGGGGATAGCTGGGTTTTGAAGAAAATGAAACCTGCTGTCCAGGAGAAGGCTTACGGACCGTAAGCACCACCATATGGTCTGTAAGGACCTTGTTTGCTGGCAGTGACTTTCAGCAATTGGCAGAACAGGCCCCCGCATCTCCAAACTTGATTTTTGATGCGTTTTGGCACGTTTAAACCCCGTTAACCTCATTTCAAGGCTCTAAAATGAAGTTAAAGTATAGGGAACTTAAAATATGCTCAAAAACATCTCGGATGTCGGTTCGTTTGGTCGTACGGTTGCGTTGTTCGGTTAATTACGATGAAACACGAACGGACGCGAATAACGATCCAAATTTCGCGAAGAATGGAATTTTATCATGCCAATCATTAAAATAAAATATTTTAATGGTTACATAAATTTTTGGATTTCCGGATATATTCAGAACGTAAGATATGCGCGAAAATGCAAACTTGTGCACTTTTTTGATGCTTTTAGTCCCTATTGATCAGAAAGTTTGTTTTTGCGCACCAAACACCTCAAAGCCTATTTCTAAGCTATGTAAAGGATATTTAGGGCGTATTTAACTTATGATCAAGTTCCGGAATGTTTGTTATAGTACGAATCGACATACTTTCACAGTTTGTCAAAATTAGTCACTGTAAGCGAATAAACTTGATTTCGCCACACCAAACCCTCCAAAACTCATTTCTAAGTTATGTAAAGGTTATTTAAAGTATGTTAAGCCTATGTCACTATTCTGGAGTGTTTTTTGCATTAAACTGGTTATATTTACGCATCAGTTCACGTATAACTTTCCAGAAGGCGATTTAAAGCTCGAAATCGAACATAAATTGATATTTGCACATAATTCACATATTTATACAAATCCCAAGTATGAAACACAATATTTCATTGATTTGGTATTTTTTTGGTGGTTGAAGTGACACAGATGTCACATCTGTCACACGCCGTTGTCATTTGTGGCATGTAGGATGTTTTTGGCGTGTAGTTAGAAACAATAACTCCCTAACGTTTTATTGTTTTTTTTAGATCTGCTCTATGAATTAATCATTTTTGTGTTACAAAGTAAATATCTTGGCGTTTATGGCATTCCCAAATTCATTATAATCGATTAATAATTCAAACATCTTGCCGTCCATGTCGTTCCAAATTCATTATATACATTCAATAATTCAAACAATACAATTTTTTTGGCGTTTTTGTAGATCTGTCTAGTTGAATTAATCACTTATATTTTATATAAGGTGAACATCTTGGCGTTTATGGCGTTCCTAAATTCATTATAATTCATTAATAATTCAAACATTATAACTAAGATGAAATCAAATTAAACTAATAGTCTTCTGTGGATGGTATTACATTAGAAATGTACCCATCGCTTTGGTCATCACTTTCTTCAGACTCATCATCATCATCTAGGTCATTGGCGTATAACGCCATAATCTGGTTTAGCCTTTCTTGCATCCTATATTTAAATATTAGCACAACCTTGGATGTTGCATCGTTTGAATGTGCTAAATCACAGAGTTGTTCAAGAAGGTGTAGTCTATCTATGTTCAGCAATTCGTCCATCGTCAATGAATAATCCACCCCGTGTTGATAAGTCACTTTCACCGTCCTTGATTGTTCATCCAAACTCCAACTGGTAACTGTTGGTAGATCAGTATCGTCGTCATCATCATCATCATCACCATCATCTGCTGGAAATTTTCTCTTCAATTTCTTATTACCGTTTGAGTCATTTCACAATTATTGGCCGTTGGAACCCCAAGGGCCAGAATATCCCTCTGAACGGCCTCATCCATACTAAGTATGGTCTTGATGGTCTTGACCTTCACCCTTCTCCTGTCAGAGAACTTTAGGACGAAACGTCTCTCCAACATATCAAACCTCCATGTAATAACCTAAGCCATTTTTTTAAGTTGTATGGCGTTTTAGACAATATGTGGCGTGTTAAGTTTTGTTTACCTATTCTACTTATATAATGACCTTTTTTGGCACGAGGTAGATTAGGTCTATATGTTTTTAGCAATACTAACTATATTTTTTTATGTGTATTTTTGTATCTTTTGTCGTGTGATGTAGGATGCAGACCTATAATGTGACAAGTAATTATGGCGTTTTGAAAATATAAAAAATACAACTGCCATGGGGTGGTTTTTAATATAATTAAATGTTAGTAATAAAGTTTCTGTCGTTTCTGTTACTGTTTGTAGTTACTGTTTGTTCAGATTTATCTGTTAAGTCTGTAACACGTCCCATCTTTTAAGTTTGGCGTTTTGTATTTAATGGCGTTTTCGATAAAGATGGCAAAATAAAACTTTTGTAAGACACCCTTTTGTTTTATTCTCTTGCACATTGTTTTATACATTTCAGTATTTTTTGGAGTTTTCTAATAATACTTATTTAAAGGAATTTTATTATAGTTTTGGCGTTTGGCGTAGGGCTGTTCAAATTTCTCGGCGCTCGATGCTCGTTCGATGCTCGCTCGGAAAATGCTCGGAATTTGCTCGTTCGATTCAGCTCGATTAAAAAGATGCTCGGTTCGGTTCGGTTTGTAAACAAACCGAGCACGAGCAAAGGTCCACTCAGTTCGGTTCGACTCGGTTGGCTCGATTTATTTTTTAATATATATATATATATATATATATATACATACATACATACATATATATTTGTGTTTGTGTTTGTCTGTGTATCATTTTTAATGAAATGACCAAAGACCAACATTAACAATGTTTGGTCCAAGATCCAAATAAAGCTCATTTAAGTAATTAGAATTGAAATCCAATACCAGTAGTCCATTATCCAATACTTAAAATGTCCATTTGAATAATTTAGTCAAAATTTCAAATATTCAAGTCTCAACCCGCCATTTGATTCAGAAGTGCAAGACCCTAATCAAAACCCCCCATTGGCCATCGTTATTCGATTTCTCCATCGCCACTCGCCAAGACGCTAACTTGTCAGGGTTTTGCTTCAATCGATTTATTCAATTTCAAACTTCCAATAGAACAAGGGTATGTTTCAATCGGTCGACGATTTATCTTCCCGCTTAGTTAATCTCGATAGAACTAGTTGAGTGTTTTTGTATTCCTTGTTATTTGTTAAATTTTTACTTGTGTTCTATTGGACGAAACATCAGGGACGAAAAACTGCTCTTTATTCTAATAACTATCACTCTTATCGTCACTTTCCTTGTTTATTCTGCGACGCTCGATAGTCGCTTGACGTTTATAACAACCCTCCATAATAATTCCGACACCCTAAAAATACTTAAGAGTGCCCCAATATGACCTAAAATACACCCCGTATACGAAAACGGGCCCCGAATACCTTTATTTTTATTAAAATTAAATAAAAACAATTTTTATTGATCTGTGGCGGGCCGCGAAGACCGAAGCTTGGTCTTACGCGGGCCGCGAGCGCTCATCAACGAGGCAGCACCAGGAGCCGACACGTGGCTCAATCGTGTCGAGGCTAGTTGTGATGACAGGTCAAAGCTAGGGCCTACACCCCCTATCTCGCGGGCCGCGTAGCCCCTGGCTACCTCTTACGCGGGGCGCGACGAAGTCCGAGATCACAACTATAAATAGGGCCGATCAGTTTCACTTTCAGTTCGTTCAAGCTTTCTTCTTTCTCTCGAATTCTCACATAGTATAAGCTATTATTAGGTATAATACCCCCCTAAATAACGAAGTTCTCCCCCGTTGTAAGTATTATAACCCCGGTTACGTATTAGATATGCTGCCCGATTGATCCAGGGTTCCGTAACGGTTGTCGTGGTTCTGCCTGACGTAGTCGTTGGAATGCCGTCTCGAGGAGGGTATTGCTAATGTAAATATTGGGTTATTATACTAACACGTGTGCATTTGTGTAAATTATAGATAATCACCAGGAAACCCTTAAAGAAAACCTAAGACAGCAATCTGAGTAATCTTATTTTTTGTAAACTGTTTTTACAAAATCTTAAATATTTTACAATGTGATTAAGCAGTGATTGAGTCTTTGTAATTCTTCAATTACTGCCGGTATGTTGGGGTTTTGTATACAAAATGTGGATCACGTTACCATTGGACAAAGAGTTAGCCAATGGGTAATATGACCCACCAGCCAGGATTGACAGTACTGAATGAGTAATTGGGTAGATGTAAACATTGTAATCGCTCTCAATACTGTTAAAAGATAAAACTCTTCTTGATTAAACTGGGATTCACTCACCAGTATTTCCCACTGACAAATTGTTTTTAAACGCGTTTCAGGTAACAAAATGTGAAAGCCAACTAGAAGCCAGCTGGACAGCGCTGAAGGCTTGGAAAAGTGGCTATAAAAGTTACCTAAATAAAAGAAGATGTTTTATTCAATAAAATAGAGATGATCTCTATAAATCAGTTTGTAATGAAAACTTGGATTTTATCCCAATATATTTATTTATATAAAATGTGGTATTTTACTCTGATAAAATATTTCCTAACTACGGTCCTGATGAAATTTCCGCTGCCAAATTGATAAACACCGATACCACCAATATTGATTCTCGCAGTTGCCCGTTCCCGGGACAGATAGGAGCTGGGGTTGCGACAGAAGGTGGTATCAGAGCTAAGCCACTGATTCAGCCATAGAAGTGTTCTGCTGACACCAAGATATTATTCAAAGTGTTAGGAAATAAATTACGGAAATACGTGCATAATTGTATATTTTCATACAACAATAGCTACCACACCAGCATTGAAGCTGCTCCGTTTGAGGCATTGTACGGGCGTAAATGCCGGTCACCTCTTTGTTGGGCAGAGGTGGGGGATAGTCAGATTACTGGTCCAGAACATGTGGTTGACACAACAGAGAAAATTGCTCATATACGACAACGAATGGCGGCAGCTCGTGACCGTCAGAATGTCTACGCCGATAAGGGCAGAAAACCGTTAGAGCTCCAGGTTGGGGAGCGGGTACTACTCAAAGTTTCACCCTGGAAGGGTGTGGTTCGTTTTGGTAAACGGGGCAAACTTAACCCACGATACGTTGGACCTTTCGAAGTTATTGAGAAAATAGGCAAGGTGGCCTACAGACTGAACTTACCAGCGGAACTCAGTGCAGTGCACAACGTTTTCCACGTGTCGAATCTGAAGAAATGTCTGTCAGATGAGACCCACATAGTTCCTTTGAAGGAGCTCACTATCGACGAGCAGTTACGATTCGTCGAGGAACCTGTCGAAATCACGGACCGGGATGTTAAGGTCCTCAAGCGTACTAGAATACCTCTCGTTCGAGTTCGTTGGAACTCACGTCGCGGCCCAGAGTTCACCTGGGAACGCGAAGATCAGATGAAACAAAAGTATCCCCAACTGTTCGCAACCGGTACAACTACTACTGAGGCTGAAGCTACGGAATTTCGGGACGAAATTCCAGATCAACGGGGGGAGGATGTGACACCCCAGGAAAACCAGGAAAACCATGCAACTTAACTAGCTTCCTCAGTGAGTACGTACCAAATTTCGGGACGAAATTTCTTTCAACTTGGGGATAATGTGACAACTGGTATTTCAGAACCTATCTTTGTGCTAAGAGTAGCGTGTTTGAACACTATGTGATTGTATAAACTTGGTTGATTAATTAAATGTTTGATGATTGTTATGTGTTTATTGTGTAACGAATGTATGTATGTATATAAACGAGCTCTAACGCACAACACAGCCCGATCGCACAAGCTCATTCGGGCCATACTCGAAACCCAAGGGCAGCCCAAGGAAGGGTTCGGCCCACCCCCTAGCTATACGAAAACATTATCCCATCTTAGGGATTTGTTTCACATAATTCACAACACACTAAACCCTAAATCTCTCTTGCTCTCTCTCTAAGCCGACGGTAATCACACCTCTCCTCCATCGAAGATTTTCTGTTCGGATCAATCCTCGTTCCATCTTTAATCGGTTAGTGTTACATGTTATGTGTTGTAAATGATGTTATGTTTTTATGATTCGATAAGATGATTAGGGTTACATACATAATGAATGATGATGTTATGTGGTAAGAATCGATTGAATGCATGATGATGGCTGATTAATTATGTGATCATAGAAATAAATAAGTTGTAGAAATAGTGATTCGATTTATTTAATGTTAATGATGTTATGAAGTGTATGAAGTCAGTGAATGATTGGTAATGATTAGGTTGTGTAGGATATACATGTGATAGTGATCTAAATTAAATGTTTCAGTGCATTGAATTGAGTATTGCATGTGATTTGATCTAGTTGTCAGCCCACTATTTTGTGAGGTCCAATACAAAGGAATGTGCATGTGAAATATTATCAATAATCATGTGATGAGAATTGATTGATGTCTTGATTATATACATGAACCGAGTGATGTTGATAATATGCATGATTAGGTAATGAATGATTGTTCGATGTGTCCGCATGATTTATCTAAATCTGTCTAATATTGTGAGATTAGTATTGGTTGGGAATTTGGGATTTTGTGCGGTGATGTTTAAACAAATTGGATTAGCAGGATTCTGATTTGAAACCAATTCTTGATTAAAGATTTAGCTTGTTGTTCATGCTTGAACACAACTAGGGTTCTTATGAATTAGTCGATAATTGTTTGGTTTGATCGAGAAGTTGTGAGAATGGAAACTGTTAATTTGGTCAAATGAATTGATTTGGTAGTAGTAACTGATTGCATGAAATTAGGAAATTATAACTGATCTGATCGCACAAGTTCATTCGCACAAGTATTGTTTTGATGACTGTTGGGCCTCAAAGCCCATAGACCAATCGCACAAAAATGACACCAATCGCACAAAACATATTGTAATCGCACAAGATGAATTATCTGTTTATGAACTTGGGCCGTATATATTTATATGAATATTACCATTGGGCTTATTGGTAAACCGGGCCGGGTATGTATCGGGTCGTACAAGATGTCCGGATCGCACAAGACTATCCGGACCGCACAAGATTATTTCATGTTATTATTTTGGGCCGTGTTTCTATGTTGGGCCGGGTAGTGTTGGGGTTTCAACTATCCACTCGCACAAGTATGAATGTGTGACGCACTTGACTGTTAATGTGTTGCCATGATCAATACATGTTCGTGATTTGTTAACTTATGTGTAAACATACGTGCTTTACTTGAACCTAAACCTGACTTGTATGATAACCATGTTAGGACGTGGTTGACCACTAGCTGCTAGACTTGACCTTTTTGTGTAATCTGCCGAGCAAACCAAGGTGAGTTCACACTCTACAAAGCATGGGATTCCCAGGGGTTGGGAATGGGGTTAAGGAATATGGATTCCTCGTCCTTTCTTGGGTAGGACAGTAATGGTTCAGGAATGTAATTCCTCGTCCTCACGGACAGATAACTTTACTAGACCAAAACTCTATCACGAAGTCCCTCCTTTTTATATCGACTTAATCGCCGGGCCAATGGCGAGCGGGTCATTAGTTAGATAGCGCTATTTAGGTCTGACAAGCCTCACACCGTGCCGCAGAGGACGGGCGTGAACTAATGGATCTGGGGCACGTCAATGCTGATAGACATTGACAGTTTCAGGGCACTTAAACATGACTTTAGTCAGTAGTCGATATGGTAACGAGTCTAGTGGATACAAGGGGTAGCCCCCACGGCCGAAATGCCAGATAACTACATGGGGTAGCCCCCACGGCCGAAATGCCAGATAACTATCATGGGGTAGCCCCCACGGCAGGATTGCCAGAGTAAATGGGTTAAACAAAGGGTTAAACAAATCACGTTTTCAACTATGGGGTAACCCCCACGGCAGGATGCCAGATAAAGGAAACTGTTTTTGGAACAACTTAAAACGAACACCCAACCGTGAACTCACTCGACATTGTTGTTGACTTGTTACTACATGCTTTGCAGGTCTATAGGTTCTTAGCTGGAGCTTGCACAAGGAAGAGTCGTTGTGGGACATGGACAGCTGTGTGCCATGTTAAACCTTGGATATTTAAACTTACGATTTGGGTTTTTAGACATTTATGCTTCCGCTCATAACTTAACTATGTTTGTCTTGGACACTAAACGTATTGGTTGGACTTTTACATTTAATTATTTGCTTGTTCACTATGATTAGTGGTTTGATCCTGGTCAGTCACGCCTCCAAGCGGTGATACTCCGCGTGTGGATTTTGGGGGTGTGACAGATTGGTATCAGAGCCATTGGTTATAGAGAACTTGGTTTTAATAAAGGAAAACGTTTTTGTTAAAACCAGACTATAACCTGTACAGTGCTCTACGATCCACAACGACGCTTCACTCCACGTGCAAAGCTCGACATTCTAGGTGATATGATTTACGTTTTATATTGCCTACTTGCTAGATTGCATAGAACTTTGCTTATTGTGTGCTTAGATGAACGTAGCAACTATATTTTGAAAACACATTTGTGCTTGCTCCCTACTGTCACTCCACACTTACACACATTCGCGACACCTTTCCTACTTGTGTTTCCTTCGATGTGAGGTCATGAGGGAACGTGTGAACCTAACTCAAGCCAGCTGACGGCTCTTATCAACGAACAAGTTGCTGCGTCACTTGCAGCCGCACACGCAGGAGGTATACCCTGCAGTCTAAACTCCCTCTAGGATCTTTAGATCCTACCCTCGTGAACCAACCTTTGTGTTAAAACTTTGTCCTTTCTTGTGCACACGACAAGTCAACACGCTCAGCCGCCTGTATGCACATTTAAGACATTCATGGACTGTTGTCCTAGTACTTTCAGTGGCACTAAAGGAGCTGTTGGACTCCTCCATTGGTTTGAAAAGCTCGAGTTTGTCTTAGAGACGTGTGAATGCCCTGAGGCTCATAGGGTGAATTACGCCACTGGTACTCTCGAAGGCACTGCGCTAACTTGGTGGAACTCGCAAGTTTAGATGCTGGGGCTGGCGGCTGCTAATGCCACCCCATGGAATGATTCTTAAGGAACTGATCCAAACGTGAATACTGTAGTCGTGATGACATCCACAAGCTGGAAGTGGAAGTTCTTTAACCCGAAGATGACGGGGTCAGAGATAGAAGCGTACACGAAACGATCCAACGAACTGGCAGTGTTAGGTCCAACTGTGGTGGATCCTCCCATCAAGCACATTGAGCTGTACCTAAAAGGCTTAATACCAGAGATACCAAGTCATGTGACTTCCGCCAACCTTGCTACCATCCAGGATGTAAGTGGAACAGAACAGACTGCTTAAGCATGTAAGTGCTACTGTTACTACTACTACTACTACTACTACTACTACTACTACTGCTACACCCAGTGACAATAAACGAAAGTGGGAAGGAACCTCCAGCAAGGGTTCGACTACGGCTCAGCCCCAGACACAACAGCGAAAGATCGATGACTACCAGAGTCCTGGTCAGCAACCTTCTAGTAGTCAAGGGCAGAATAGAATCGATGTAATTTGCACCACAGTGGTCGTGCAGCAAAGATCGTTGTCAGAGATGCAACAAGCTTGGTCATGGAGCCAAAGATTTTAGAATCTCACATCCTGCAAACAAGAACCGACAATAGCAGCCACAAGCTCCACAGAATCAGCAGCAACAGCAGGATAACAAGGGATGTTATCAGTGTGGTGCTAAAGAATCATTTCATAAGACGCTACCCACGACTGAACTAGAATCAGAACCACAACCAAGGAAACGGGAATAATAATGGAGGCAGCAATGGGAGTAATGACGACGGCAATGGTGCCAGGGGTCGAGTGTTCGTGATTGGTCAGGGTAATGCTAGGAATGACCCCAACGTTGTGATGGTTTCGACATCGTTATTGGTATGGATTGGCTACCTCAATATCGAGCAGAGGTTCTCTGCAATGAGAAGGTCGTTCGTGTTTCTCGAACAGGTGATGAACCTCTTACGATTCGTGGCAACAAGAGTGGTGCTGTGGTGAGCATCATCTCTTTCCTTAAGGCCCAGGAATGTTGGAGAAAGGGCCACACTGCCATTTTGGCTCTCGTTACCGACACCTCGAAGAAAGAGAAAAAGATAGAAGACTTTCCGATTGTACGTGTTTATCCTGAGGTATTTCCTGAGGAACTACCTGGCCTCCCGCCTCATCGCCAGGTCGAGTTCCAGATCGAGCTAGCTCCTGGAGCAGCACCTATAACTCGTGCACCTTATCGCTTAGCCCCATCAGAGTTGGAAGAACTCTCTACGCAACTACAAGAACTCTTGGATAAGGGTTTTATTAGCCCTAGCTCATCGCCCTGGGGAGCTCCAGTGCTATTTGTGAAGAAGAAAGACGGTACCTTCAGAATGTGCATCGACTACCGTGAACTGAACAAGGTGACTGTGAAGAATCGCTACCCTCTTCCACGCATTGACGACTTGTTCGACCAGTTGCAAGGGTCGAGCTACTATTCAAAGATTGATTTGAGATCAGGATATCACCAGCTGAGAGTCCGAGAAGAGGACGTCTCCAAAACAGCCTTTAGAACCCGTTATGGACACTATGAGTTTTTGGTTATGCCTTTTGGGCTAACAAACGCACCTGCGGTCTTCATGGACTTGATGAATCGAGTGTGCAAGCCTTACTTAGACAAGTTCGTTATTGTCTTCATCGATGACATCCTGATCTATTCGAAGAGTCAGGAGGAGCACGAGCATCACTTACGACTTATTTTAGAACTCCTTCGAAAGGAACAGTTGTACGCCAAGTTTTCAAAATGTGACTTCTGGCTTCGTGAAGTCCATTTCTTAGGCCATGTAGTGAACAAGGATGGGATTCACGTTGATCCATCCAAGGTAGAGTCAATCAAGAGCTGGCCCGCACCTCGCACGCCAACAGAAATTCACCAATTCTTGGGATTGGCAGGTTACTACAGGAGATTTATCAAGGATTTTTCCAAGATTGCTCAGCCTCTTACATCACTAACGCAGAAGGGCATTGTTTATCGTTGGGGAAACGCACAGGAGTTAGCGTTTCAGCACTTAAAGGATAGACTCTGCAGTGCACCTATCTTTTCATTGCCAGAGGGTACAGACGACTTCGTGGTTTACTGTGACGCATCCATTCAGGGTCTTGGTTGCGTATTGATGCAGCGGGATAAAGTTATAGCCTACGCCTCACGCCAACTCAAAGTTCATGAAAAGAACTACACTACACACGATCTAGAGCTGGGAGCGGTTATTTTTGCGCTTAAGATATGGCGACACTACTTTTATGGCACCAAGTGTGCTATCTACACTGATCACAGGAGCCTCGAGCATATCTTCAAACAGAAGGAACTCAATATGCGACAGCGACGATGGGTCGAGCTACTGAACGACTACGAATGCTCGATCAGGTACCACCCGGGCAAAGCCAATGTTGTGGCCGACGCCCTCAGTCGAAAGGACACTGCGCCCAAGCGCGTACGAGCTTTACAACTTACTATACAGTCTAACCTTCCTTCTCAAATACGAAATGCTCAGGTAGAAGCATTGAAACCAGAGAATGTCAGGGCTGAAGCCCTACGCGGCTCAAGGCAACGCTTAGAACAGAAGGAAGACGATGCTTACTACGTAACAGGACGCATTTGGGTCCCACTTTATGGCAACCTACGAGAGCTTGTGATGGATGAGGCACACAAGTCTCGCTACTCAGTGCACCCTGGGTCGGACAAAATGTACCACGATATCAAAACCACATACTGGTGGCCTAGCATGAAGGCCCACATAACAACTTACGTTAGCAAGTGCTTGACTTGCGCGAGAGTCAAGGCGGAATATCAGAAACCTTCAGGCCCACTTCAACAACCCGAGATACCACAATGGAAATGGGAGCAAATTTCCATGGATTTTGTTACTGGCCTGCCTAGATCTCAACGTGGTAATGATACTATTTGGGTGATCGTGGATTGACTCACAAAGTCTGCTCACTTCCTGGCTATCAAAGAAACGGACAAGTTCTCCACCCTAGCAGAAGTATATCTCAAGGAAGTTGTTTCAAGGCACGGGGTGCCCATCTCTATCATCTCGGATCGAGATGCACGTTTTACATCAGAACTGTGGCAAGCAATGCACAAGTCCTTTGGCTCAAGATTAGATATGAGCACAGCTTATCACCCACAAACGGATGGGCAGTCGGAACGTACCATCCAGACCCTCGAAGACATGCTTAGGGCATGTGTGATTGACTTTGGCAACGGCTGGGAAAAGCATCTGCCACTTGTGGAATTTTCATACAACAATAGCTACCACACCAGCATTGAAGCTGCTCCGTTTGAGGCATTGTACGGGCGTAAATGCCGGTCACCTCTTTGTTGGGCAGAGGTGGGGGATAGTCAGATTACTGGTCCAGAACATGTGGTTGACACAACAGAGAAAATTGCTCATATACGACAACGAATGGCGGCAGCTCGTGACCGTCAGAATGTCTACGCCGATAAGGGCAGAAAACCGTTAGAGCTCCAGGTTGGGGAGCGGGTACTACTCAAAGTTTCACCCTGGAAGGGTGTGGTTCGTTTTGGTAAACGGGGCAAACTTAACCCACGATACGTTGGACCTTTCGAAGTTATTGAGAAAATAGGCAAGGTGGCCTACAGACTGAACTTACCAGCGGAACTCAGTGCAGTGCACAACGTTTTCCACGTGTCGAATCTGAAGAAATGTCTGTCAGATGAGACCCACATAGTTCCTTTGAAGGAGCTCACTATCGACGAGCAGTTACGATTCGTCGAGGAACCTGTCGAAATCACGGACCGGGATGTTAAGGTCCTCAAGCGTACTAGAATACCTCTCGTTCGAGTTCGTTGGAACTCACGTCGCGGCCCAGAGTTCACCTGGGAACGCGAAGATCAGATGAAACAAAAGTATCCCCAACTGTTCGCAACCGGTACAACTACTACTGAGGCTGAAGCTACGGAATTTCGGGACGAAATTCCAGATCAACGGGGGGAGGATGTGACACCCCAGGAAAACCAGGAAAACCATGCAACTTAACTAGCTTCCTCAGTGAGTACGT
Organism: Helianthus tuberosus; assembly: GCA_030545235.1. Lineage (NCBI taxonomy): Eukaryota > Viridiplantae > Streptophyta > Magnoliopsida > Asterales > Asteraceae > Helianthus > Helianthus tuberosus. Next base: position 154,429,555 of record CM060366.1, on the reverse strand, counting down.
ACCAAATTTCGGGACGAAATTTCTTTCAACTTGGGGATAATGTGACAACTGGTATTTCAGAACCTATCTTTGTGCTAAGAGTAGCGTGTTTGAACACTATGTGATTGTATAAACTTGGTTGATTAATTAAATGTTTGATGATTGTTATGTGTTTATTGTGTAACGAATGTATGTATGTATATAAACGAGCTCTAACGCACAACACAGCCCGATCGCACAAGCTCATTCGGGCCATACTCGAAACCCAAGGGCAGCCCAAGGAAGGGTTCGGCCCACCCCCTAGCTATACGAAAACATTATCCCATCTTAGGGATTTGTTTCACATAATTCACAACACACTAAACCCTAAATCTCTCTTGCTCTCTCTCTAAGCCGACGGTAATCACACCTCTCCTCCATCGAAGATTTTCTGTTCGGATCAATCCTCGTTCCATCTTTAATCGGTTAGTGTTACATGTTATGTGTTGTAAATGATGTTATGTTTTTATGATTCGATAAGATGATTAGGGTTACATACATAATGAATGATGATGTTATGTGGTAAGAATCGATTGAATGCATGATGATGGCTGATTAATTATGTGATCATAGAAATAAATAAGTTGTAGAAATAGTGATTCGATTTATTTAATGTTAATGATGTTATGAAGTGTATGAAGTCAGTGAATGATTGGTAATGATTAGGTTGTGTAGGATATACATGTGATAGTGATCTAAATTAAATGTTTCAGTGCATTGAATTGAGTATTGCATGTGATTTGATCTAGTTGTCAGCCCACTATTTTGTGAGGTCCAATACAAAGGAATGTGCATGTGAAATATTATCAATAATCATGTGATGAGAATTGATTGATGTCTTGATTATATACATGAACCGAGTGATGTTGATAATATGCATGATTAGGTAATGAATGATTGTTCGATGTGTCCGCATGATTTATCTAAATCTGTCTAATATTGTGATATTAGTATTGGTTGGGAATTTGGGATTTTGTGCGGTGATGTTTAAACAAATTGGATTAGCAGGATTCTGATTTGAAACCAATTCTTGATTAAAGATTTAGCTTGTTGTTCATGCTTGAACACAACTAGGGTTCTTATGAATTAGTCGATAATTGTTTGGTTTGATCGAGAAGTTGTGAGAATGGAAACTGTTAATTTGGTCAAATGAATTGATTTGGTAGTAGTAACTGATTGCATGAAATTAGGAAATTATAACTGATCTGATCGCACAAGTTCATTCGCACAAGTATTGTTTTGATGACTGTTGGGCCTCAAAGCCCATAGACCAATCGCACAAAAATGACACCAATCGCACAAAACATATTGTAATCGCACAAGATGAATTATCTGTTTATGAACTTGGGCCGTATATATTTATATGAATATTACCATTGGGCTTATTGGTAAACCGGGCCGGGTATGTATCGGGTCGTACAAGATGTCCGGATCGCACAAGACTATCCGGACCGCACAAGATTATTTCATGTTATTATTTTAGGCCGTGTTTCTATGTTGGGCCGGGTAGTGTTGGGGTTTCAACTATCCACTCGCACAAGTATGAATGTGTGACGCACTTGACTGTTAATGTGTTGCCATGATCAATACATGTTCGTGATTTGTTAACTTATGTGTAAACATACGTGCTTTACTTGAACCTAAACCTGACTTGTATGATAACCATGTTAGGACGTGGTTGACCACTAGCTGCTAGACTTGACCTTTTTGTGTAATCTGCCGAGCAAACCAAGGTGAGTTCACACTCTACAAAGCATGGGATTCCCAGGGGTTGGGAATGGGGTTAAGGAATATGGATTCCTCGTCCTTTCTTGGGTAGGACAGTAATGGTTCAGGAATGTAATTCCTCGTCCTCACGGACAGATAACTTTACTAGACCAAAACTCTATCACGAAGTCCCTCCTTTTTATATCGACTTAATCGCTGGGCCAATGGCGAGCGGGTCATTAGTTAGATAGCGCTATTTAGGTCTGACAAGCCTCACACCGTGCCGCAGAGGACGGGCGTGAACTAATGGATCTGGGGCACGTCAATGCTGATAGACATTGACAGTTTCAGGGCACTTAAACATGACTTCAGTCAGTAGTCGATATGGTAACGAGTCTAGTGGATACAAGGGGTAGCCCCCACGGCCGAAATGCCAGATAACTACATGGGGTAGCCCCCATGGACGAAATGCCAGATAACTATCATGGGGTAGCCCCCACGGCAGGATTGCCAGAGTAAATGGGTTAAACAAAGGGTTAAACAAATCACGTTTTCAACTATGGGGTAACCCCCACGGCAGGATGCCAGATAAAGGAAACTGTTTTTAGAACAACTTAAAACGAACACCCAACCGTGAACTCACTCGACATTGTTGTTGACTCGTTACTACATGCTTTGCAGGTCTATAGGTTCTTAGCTGGAGCTTGCACAAGGAAGAGTCGTTGTGGGACATGGACAGCTGTGTGCCATGTTAAACCTTGGATATTTAAACTTACGATTTGGGTTTTTAGACATTTATGCTTCCGCTCATAACTTAACTATGTTTGTCTTGGACACTAAACGTATTGGTTGGACTTTTACATTTAATTATTTGCTTGTTCACTATGATTAGTGGTTTGATCCTGGTCAGTCACGCCTCCAAGCGGTGATACTCCGCGTGTGGAATTTGGGGGTGTGACATAGTCAAGGCAGCTAGACCTCAAACTATAGAAGAAGCTGTAGAACTAGCAAATACCTTGACTGATGAATTAGTACATACACGAGAGGAAGACCAGAGAAGGAACCTAGCTCAAAGGCTTACCCAAGAATTTTGTTCTGGAAATTCCAAACGTGGGAAAAATATAGGTTCTACCTCTGCACCTTATTGCAAATATTGCAAAAGGAAGTATTCAGGAAGATACTATATATATTGCAACTTCTGCAAAATATCTAGACATAAGGAAGAAGACTGCAGGAAGAAACCTAACAACAGGATATGCTATAACTGTGGAGAACAAGGTCACATCAAGCCAAACTGTCTGAAACTAACTCCAGCTACGAACAACAAGAACACCAAAAATTCTAGAGCATTTGTTCTGACTGCAGAATAAGCCAAAATGATCCCGGATGTGATTGCCGGTACGTTTTTAGTTAATGATGTTTTTGCTAAAGTATTATTTGACTCTGGTGCGAACCAAAGTTTTATTAATACTTCATTTTGCAAACTTCTTAATCAATCATTAACTAAACTCCCACAAGAATGTCTAGTAGAGACAGCAAATGGAGAAACCATTAAGATTTCTGAGATCTTGCAGGGAGCAAGAATAGAAATTTTAAACCAAAAGTTTATTGCAAACATTTATCCAATGAATCTAGCAGGATTTGATGTTGTATTAGGAATGGATTGGTTAATAGCCAATAAAGCCAATATTTTATGTGATCAAAAGTCAATTCAAGTAAATTCACCAAAAGGTGAAAAGATCATAATTAAAGAAGATAAGCCCACTAGATCCACAAAATTCATCTCTGTGATGAAAATAGCAAGTTGTATAAGAAAAGGATCATTAGTGTATTTGATTTCTATAATCACTAATGTAACGCCCGGCTCTTTTGTACTTTCCATTTATAGAAAGTTTTGTTCGTATTTCTATTTTTGGAAACCTCGTGTTCTTGTAATCGTCCTTTCTTTGTAATCATTGTAAAACCAAGACTTGGATCATTAATGAAACTCGTATTTTGTTACAAATATGTTATACACACTTTATATATGCTCGTATGTTCGATTTTGTGAATCAATTGATGTTAAATCATTATTCTTGGAAACAATGTGCTAAACTTGTAATTAAACTAAACTTATGCACGAAACGTGTTTTGAATGTGAACGACACTTGATTACGATACTTATACACTCAATTATACTTGTGTTATGATCGCCATGCTTGATTATATCTTAAACTATGCTTATATGACCAAACAAGTCCCTAAACCATCAAGATTGCACCTAAAAGCATCAAACATAAACTACAGGGACTAAAGTGCAACAAAATGAAACTTATCAGAAGTGAGGTGATGTGTGACGCCAAGCCTCCTCGTGTCACGCGAGGCCCTTGTTTCGACAGATTGTGTTTTCTCAGCTGTTGTGCACGAAATCCCAAGATTTAACCTCACCCAATCACCTTTAATCCACCTCTTAACACCTCCAATCAACTCTAAACTCTTCCATTATAAATACACACCCTCTCTAACCCTTTTTACACTTTCACAACTCATTACACTTCACAAATTTACTCTAAATCTGCAGCAAATCTGAGTTCTTGGACAGATTCATACACTTCTACAAAAGTGAGTGTAACTTGCTTGTTTTCACTCCAAATCACTTGATTCTTTCTTCTATTGTTTTGTTATGTCCTTGGGTTTGATTCCTTGGTTTTTCCTTGGAGAAATCAGGCTTGGAATTGCCCTAAAAAGGACCTAAACTTTTTGTTTTGTTACATACTCTTTCAAACTTGTTTAAACTTCATCCAACTTGTGTCTAACACATCTCACACCAATGTCCTAATGCTTACAACCTCTCTTATGGTTGGTTAAGCTTAAAAACATGGTTGAGACACTTGAAATCAGAGGATTAAACCTCATAGTTTTCTGTTGTTTAGGGTGTTTTGACCCACAAGTCATGTTCAAGCTAGTTCTTGATGTAGAGTGATTATGGAACAACTTGGGTTGTTCCAAACATACAATCCTCACATGATTTGATGATTTCTCTTAGTTAGATTGTTTATACTATACTAATCCTAGTTCGTGACCCTCCTTGGTTGTTTTTACATCAAGAGAAGTGGTGAACATTCAAGGGGTTCCTAAACGGAAGCTTATTCTTCCTACCCCATACATGACATCCATGAATAACTTGAGGTGCCTAAATGAAGATCTTAATCTTCTACCTCCTACTTGAATTATTGAACTTAATAATATGTAATACTTAACCTAAATATATATATACACTCATTCGAACCTTTAATATTAAACTTGTGTTTATATGTTAAAGTAGTAGAATACCATCTAAGACTTAACACTCCAAGTATGATTCTAATGGGCATACTACCCATGAAATACAATATAACCCTAGTGGTTACGTAGTGTCATATAAGAGTATAAGTTAAAGATGATTATTTTGATATCATACTTTATGTTATGTTAAACTCCAAAGTTATGATCTTCCGTTGAACGCCAAACTCACACACCTATGTTTCCTCGTGTAGAAGGACTAGGTGCTCCAACTTAATCTACTCCAACAACTCACTCGCGGGAATTCCAAGTAGGAAAGCTTGCAACCACCGTGAGTATACTCGATCCCTTTTTCCCCTTTACACTTTGGGATGCAACATGTATAATTACGCAAACAACTTTTGAACTAAACATACTCAATCTTTGAACGAAGCATGAAACTAATGTGACTTACTTGCTATTCTTGTATGCTCTATGAACGATTTGGAACGTTATATGCTCATTGACTTGCTCGCCCACCTTAACAATTATAGCGCTATAGGATTAACGCCCCGCCTGCTATTCTATTTGGGTATTGTTAAGTTACCACCCCGCTGAACGATTGGGATTAGGCTATTTTTATGCGTTGTGTTCTAGGGTTTGATCATATTGTACGCCAAAATTGCATACTAGTAAGCACATATTATGGATCATGTTGGATTTGAGTTTTTATTCTATTATGCTATGTAAACAAACTTGTATACTCGCTCATTGCCTTTGCATTGAAACTCTATTTTAATACATGTTGCAGGTTGATTAATGAAGTATGGATGATCGATGAAACAAGTGTAGGGTGGACTAGATACACACCTTAAATCTATTTATCTTTTGTTGATTTGAATTCGAACAATGTTGTTATTTCCATTTTAAATGTTGTATGACAATTTAGTTCTTGCAATGAAATTTGAATTCAATTAAATATTGTCACATAGTGTTATGATGTTTTGAGCAATTTGTTCGTCTCATCCCGATGTTTCCGCCATCGGTTGGGGTGTGACAACTAACACTAAAGGAAAAGAACTGAAAGATATTCCAGTAGTATCTCAGTATTCAGATGTATTTCCAGAAGAATTACCAGGACTACCACCAGATAGGGAAGTTGAATTCAGAATTCATCTACTACCAGGAATAGAACCGATTGCCAAAGCGCCGTAATGTTTAGCACTCGCAGAAATGCAGGAACTGAAGAAACAGCTAGATGAATTATTGGAAAAAGGATTCATACAACCAAGCTCATCACCGTGGGGAGCGCCAATCTTATTTGTCAAAAAGAAAGACAAATCGATGCGTATGTGCATTGACTACCGTGAATTGAACAAAGTCACGATTAAGAATCGGTATCCATTACCGAGAATCGATGATCTGTTCGACCAGCTACAAGGAGCTCGATTTTTCTCTAAAATCGATTTACGATCAGGATATCATCAATTAAAGTTACAAGAAGAGGACATTCCTAAGACCACTTTCAGGACAAGGTATGGCCATTATGAATTTACTGTCATGCCATTTGGTTTAACCAATGCCCCAGTCGCATTTATGGACATGATGAACCGAATATGTAAATATTTGGATAAATTCATAATTGTCTTTATAGATGATATTCTTATATATTCTAAGAGTAAAGAGGAACATGCAAAGCATTTGCACGCACTCTTAAGTTTATTGAGAAAAGAAAAGCTTTATGCTAAGTTTTTGAAGTGCGAGTTTTGGTTAGAACAGGTACAGTTTCTTGGACATTTAGTCGATCATGAAGGAATTCATGTAGATCCCACCAAGATCGAGGCAATTACTAAATGGAAAACCCCTGAGTCACCAACCGAGATTAGAAGTTTCTTAGGATTGGCCGGTTATTATAGAAGATTTATTCAAGATTTTTCTAGAATAGCCATTCCCTTAACTAAGTTAACATGTAAATCTATTAAGTTTGAATGGGGACTAAAGCAGGAAGAAGCCTTTAGAATTCTTAAGCAAAGATTAACCAACGCACCCATACTAGCGTTACCAGAAGGAACTGAAGATTTTGTAATCTACTGTGACGCTTCTAAGTTAGGTTATGGATGTGTGTTGATTCAACACCAAAAGGTTATTGCTTACGCATCCAGACAACCTAAGAATCATGAAGAGAGTTATTCAACCCATGATTTAGAATTAGTGTCACACCCTGACCACGTAGAACATACAAAACGTGGCGGAAACATCGGGGAGTGTTGTAACAGAATTAATTGTTTCAAATCCATGGCAATTGAAGTTTCGTTTTATTGATTAAAAGTGTTACAATGTCTTAACAAACAAAGAAATACAATATAATTAACTAGTCTTGCATCTTTTATTGTCACTAAAGCCCAAGTCTGCCTATGTGTATCTTGATCATCTTATGCAACAGCTCCTGAAAAACACATGTGAAAATAGGTACGTCAGCATAAAAATGCCTGTGAGATACATAGGTTTTGTGAAAATAGGTTTCATGACTTATGTTTGAGAAAATGTTTAGTCATGAACCTTGTAATTTGCTTTGTTTTGTAAATCATTTGAAAAACGATAAGATCAGATGATATGTATAAATAAGAGAATAATGTATGGTTAAATGAATAACCATTGTAAAATGAGTTTGTATAAGATAAGTTGTTTGTAAATCAATGTCTTGTGAAAAGTATGTTATTTGTATAAAATGTTATATGTATCAAACTGAAATGATTCAAATAACGCTACGATATGTAATACCATACAACACTTATATATAGGAAGTACCAGCGGCGTATCCACCATGCTTGTATCATATTACACACGCATCGTTACTTAATCAAACCAAACCACCAAAGTAATGTTTAACAATTGTAGAAATGTTTATGTATGATCAACTATGGTTCACACGGCTCACAGATACAAACGGTTCACAGATACAAACGGTTCACAGATACAAATGGTTCACAGATACAAACGGTTCACAGATACAAACGGTTCACAGATACAAACGGTTTACAGATACAAACGGTTCACACGGTTCAATAGTTACAAACGGTTCATATAATCAAACGGTTACGACGGTTCACATAGTCAAAAGGTTACAACGGTTCAAAATGTAGTGTAATGTGTTCACATGCTGGATGAGCATATGCAACAGAAATGCAATGTAGAACAATGTACTAAGTATGAAATAAATGGACATACATAGCATAAAATGTAATGTAAAACGATGTACTAAGTACGCACACAATGGGCATACATAGTATGAACACAATGAAATCATGTACTATAATGTACTAACGAACATAGCAGGTATATGATGTGAAAACATGGAAAGCATGAAAGTAACAAGTAGGCACATGTGTTTCACCCCAAAACAGTTTGGAAAACAGTAAAAGAGGGGTCTATGTACTCACTTGAGATTGCTTAATAGTCCTTGAGTAACAACCAAACAATGCTAGAGATCACGGATATCAAACGGCACCTAATATAGGTAACTATGTTAATAAACCGGACCTAAATCGGAAGATTTGATAGAATGAGGGTTCGTAAACCAAACGAGTATAGAGACTCGTGTCATATGGTTTAACAAAGCCTACATACTAAATGAAACCTTAATCTAAGTGCTTTCGACCCATTACGACCCGTTTAGGTAGCTTACGCTACTTTAACGCGTCGTTCGCGTGAAACGCGTTCGGACCGCTTAACTAGTCCTATGACAAGTGTTATATGCCTAAACATGTTATATAATCAGTTATGTGACAAAAGATTAGGTTACATATGCTTAATTACCAATTATACATGAAAAGGGTATTCTGGTAATTTACCTAAGGCATATAAACTACCTATCATACAACTACTCAACGATGTGACCATAGGGTATAACCTCGGAAGGTTATTCCCTACCTACTATGGTCACCTAATGTATTTGGTCGGATCCTAATGATCGACCAAACTGGGTCGGGTTCGAGGTATAAGCGATTTATCAGATCGCTTACCCTACGACCCTAGACAACGTGGTAATCAGTAGGCATAGTCCCAAGGGACTATAACCAACGTGATTACACTCACGTTGCGAAGTTCAAACGAACTTCGCATTGACCATAACTGGTCAACGCAGAAAGTCAAACAAAGTTTGACTTTCAGACTCGAAAGACTCGAAAAGCAATAAAAGAACGAAAGAATACTTACGAAGGGTCCCCGAATGCTAATCTCGATCCAAGAACTCAGGTATGAAACAATGGTTTCAACTTAGAGCTCTCAAATCCAGATTCTTGTGAGAAATGAGGTTGGGGTGGATGGGTATTTATAGGAATACCCGAACCGTTAGGATCGTTCCATGGAAACCGTGCTTTAATCGCATCCGTACAAGTGTCGAAACCTTATGGTGGCTAAAATTGATCCTTATCAGCTGACTAAGCATGTTTGAATGTGTGGTGGAGGATTAAACAGCTGCAAACTGCTGTTAAATGCAGTTAACCTGGTCAGAAGGTCGGACGCGGCCCACGTGGGGATATACAGAAACTGAGGCGGGCCGCCTGGGCATGTCAGATCAGCAATAAGTTTCGGAAATGACAGTTTTGGTCCCTGCACGTGTTTAAACCCATTTCCGGCACTTCTAAGGCCCATAAAGCCAACTTTAAGGCCCTAAAATGATGCCTAAACATTTTGGACATGAAACATGCTCAAAAATATGCCGGAGGTTGGTTCGTTTGGCCGTACGAACGCGATGTTCGCTTAATTACGACGGAATGCGCATAAGCGCGAAAAACGATCCAAATGACGAAACGAATGGATTTTTCTTATGCCAAACACTAAAATAAAATATTTTAGTGCTTACATAAATTTTTGGATGTCCGGATGTATTCAGAACGTAAGTTATGCTCGAAAATGCAAACTTGTGCACTTTTTGACACTTTTAGTCCCTGAATGACCCAAAAGTTTATTTTAGCACACCGAACCCCTCAAAGCCTATTTCTAAGCTATGTGAAGGATATTTATGGTATGTTTAACTTATGGTCATGTTCCGGAATGTCTGTTACAGTTCAAATTGGCATACTTTCGCAGTTTGTCAAGTTTAGTCCCTGTAAGCGAATAAACTAGATTTTGCCATACCAAAGCCTTCAAAACTTATTTCTAAGTTATGTAAAGGTTAATTAAGGTATGTTAAGCCTATTTCACTATTTCGGAGTGTTCGTTGCATTAAACTGGTTATATTTACGCAGCAGTGCGCGTATAACCTTCCAGAAAGCGATTTAGAGCTTGAAATCGAACAAGAATTGATATGTGCAAATGATACACATATTTATACAGATCCCAAGTATGAAATACAATATTTCATTGGCTTGGAAGTTGTTTGATGGTTGAAGTGACACAGGTGTCACAATTAGGAGCTATAATTTTTGCCCTGAAAATTTGGAGACATTATCTTTATGGTAATAAGTTTACCATTTTCACCGACCATAAGAGTTTAAGGTATGTTTTCGGGTAAAAGGAGTTGAATATGAGGCAAAGACGCTGGATGGAAATACTTAGTGATTATGATTGTAATATCCAGTATCATGCAGGAAAAGCAAATGTAGTTGCTGATGCTTTAAGTCGAAAGTATCATGAAAAGCCAAAAAGAGTACGTTCTCTTAAATTAAATCTACAAGTAGATTTAAATGAACAGATTAGGAAAGCACAAGAATAAGTAATCAAGGATGATACTGAGAAACCAAAAGGAATGATTAAGGAATTAGAACTAGGAACAGATGGAATTTGGAGATTCCAGAAGAAAAGGATATGGATACCTAAATTAGGAAACATACGCCACCATATATTAGAAGAAGCCCATAAGTCTAAGTATACAATGCATCCTGGAAATGATAAAATGTATCAGGATTTAAGAAAGAATTTCTGGTAGATAGGAATGAAAAAGGATATAGCATCTTATGTTTCTAAGTGTTTAACCTGTTCACAAGTCAAAGCTAAACATCAGAAACCCTCAGGTTTATTGCAACAATTAGAAATTCCAGTATGGAAGTGGGAATTGATAACAATGGATTTTGTTACCAAATTACCCAAAACAAGAAAGGGTAATGATACAATCTGGGTGATTGTAGACAGGCTAACTAAGTCAGCTCATTTCCTACCAATGAAGGAAACCTACAGTATGGAACAATTAGCCAAGTTGTATGTAAATGAAATAGTTTCCTTTATCAATTGTTTCTAACAAAGATAGCCGTTTTACCTCTCATTTTTGGACAAGTTTCCAAAAAGCCATGGGAACCAAGCTGAATCTAAGCACGGCTTATCATCCTCAAACAGACGGACAAAGCGAAAGGACAATTCAGACAATGGAGGACATGCTTAGAGCTTGTGTAATTGATTTCGGAGGTAATTGGGACGATCACTTACCATTAATAGAATTTTCTTACAATAACAGTTATCACACAAGTATCAATGCTGCACCATTCGAAGCACTATATGGACGAAAATGCCGAACCCCAGTCTGTTGGGCAGAAATTGGAGAAAAGCAATTATCTGGACCCGAATTAGTGCAAGAAGCAACCGACAAGATTATTCTCGCAGCCGCCCGTTCCCGGGACAGATAGGGGGCGGGGGTTGCGACAACGTTCGTTCGAAAAATGTTCGGATTGAAAGACGCTCGTTCGACTTTGGCTCGGTTGAAAAAAAACGCTCGGTTCGGTTTGGCTCGTGAACAACCCTAGTTTGGTGTGTGCGACATTTTGGCGTTTTATAAGCAATTTAGAGAAATAATGTATTTTATTAGCGGAAAATTAGATAACAAACCATAGAAAATGAGACCAAAAAAATATAAAATAAAAGAAAAATAAAAAATCCTAATCCAATTTCTCATCCAAATCTTCACTGTCATCAGTCTCTTCTTCTTGAAGTTTTTGTCCCCTGAACATTTGAATACCTTAGATAGATGTTGATTTCCTACACAGCTAAAACGCTCGGCTCTAGACGAAGCTGATCATTCAGTAAAATATGGCGTTTTGGTTTTTGGTTTGATCTATTGTTGTTGATTGTTGAAGTGGCTTTGTGTAACGCTCGTCTTAATTTAATATGAATTTACTACTAAATACACATACGGATTTACAAAAACTTTGTCAAGATTAATGTTCATACATAACTAACATCCTAACAAGTTTAAAACGTACAAAATGTGACATCAAGAGTTATATGTTCATATTCCATTAGCACAAAATTATATTAACGCGAAAGCTTCAAAAGTATTGTGTTCAGTTCTTGACATCTTGCTTGATCGCCATCCGAAGTATCACCAACATCACCTAATATCAAAACCATCTTAAATGTTAGTTTTGATAACATAAAAACAAGTATGTCCAAGTTCTAATAACAAACAAATGAAAACAAAAATAATTTTCCGGAACTAAGTCTTTCACGCCATGCGAGAGACTTCTTTAATTCTTTCGCGGGCCGCGAGCGGCCTCGCGTGTCGCGCCAGATCAAGCACACCCCGTCGCGTGCCGTGGGGGAGACGTTTTTCCAGCAGGTCCATTCTCTGGACCTGCATATTTGCCCAGCTCCATTTTTCCAAAAAAATCAGACTTTAAATGACCATAACTTTCATTCTACAAGTCCTTTTTTCGTGATTCTTTTTCCCACGCGTCCGTAATTAAATTAAGGATCCGTTTATCACCTCGGTTTGCATAAAAATCTGAATTATAAGCTATTGGCTTATAAATCCTTTATATGATTATTCGACCCGTTTGACTATAACATCACACTATAAATTATATGACAAAAGTATGTCTTGTCCTTTTTACCCATCCCGGACTTGTCAAACATTAGTGTTTTCGTTCCCACAACAAGGTTTGCGTACGCGTTTACATTCCCCGGTTTAGTTTGTAACTTTCTAAACACATAGACCAACATTTACCCACTTACTTTATTTTGACCCGTTTAGGGGACTTTTAAACACCCAAGCATCAAACTCGCTAATCTCTTTTCACACATCGCATTCCCATATCTAAATAACTATTTATAATCCGCCACAACTAATTTTTGTGATGGATTTAACATAATGAACCATTACCCCAAATTTTACCCTTCGGTTAGTCATTTTACGGAAAAGACCCGTTCTTAGACATTTGACCCACAAAGGTTTATGCCTATAACTTTTATACTTATTAAGGGTTACATAATCATAATGCATAATCCTAACAACCCATAAGGGTCGTTTGCCCAATTTACCCATCATGGGCGTTTTTGTCCACTTGGTTCCTCTTTTTTTTATGACGAGGGTCTTTCTCTAAGTTACTAGACCGACACTGCACGTTTAACTATAAATCTATATATGCGTACCAGGCTCGAGTCAACATATAGACCCGTTTTATACCCCGCTTTTGTTAGCTGATATTTTATGGCGACGCAATTATCCAAGTTTCTACTCGCTCCTGTGAACATATAACTTGACAACCCAACATTAGTCAACTTTGTCAAATGGTGTCAATACTACCATTTAACCCGTTCGGCCTAAATGGCCAAACATTGATATTTATAAAAACTTGGTAATAAAATACCTAATTCATGCATCCGACCCATTTCGGATTTTACCCCAAGATTTCTTTTTCGTAAATTCTTTTTCTTACCTACTTAACCCATTTTGGCTTACGCCATGGGTATCCTTTCAACCTCAATTTACATTAGTCGACACTTGACTAAAATTTCCATTTTACCCCTTTTCTACCATTAACCATGATTTTTTTCATTTAAATTTGTTCCGACCCGTATTCATATCGTGTCGGAACCCACATTTCGGATATTACCTTTATTGTATTTTTTTTAGCTCATAAAATAAATACGTATCCTACAAAAGGTGTAAGTTTTACTTATCTCGCATCCAAATTTCGCTTTTCTTCTCCTTTTTGATTCGTTTGACCCGCTTCCTCCTCCAAGCTTCCACCTAGCTTGTTAAGCGTCAAACTATCATCATCATTTACAAGGTGGTTAGTTTAATCATAATTTAATATGATTATTCCACCTTACATGTTTTATATCCAAAATTATCATTTATCGTATTCTAGGCCAGTTTGACTTTTTAAAAGTCAAATGCCCATTAATATATAAAATGCACATCCAAGTTCTTTAACTAGTTTAGACATTCACAATTTACCCGGTAGGCGTTCTTTTAAGCCACCGTTTTAACTAATCTTTTAACCCGGTTCATTATATTTCCAACACTTCAACTAGTTCAAGCAATTATCAAAGCTAACTTATTTATTCATTTCACAAGAACTAAGGGTCCTCATCTATTAGTGAAACCCGTTTCGTCATATCATTAGCATTCATCCGAACACCTAATATAATCGAGTTCTACATGTCAACTAGTAGATATCATGATTTCAATCATCCATATTCATAAAATAAATCACTAACTTCATTACAACATTCAAACCCATGTCGAATCATGTATGGTCAAGTACTCAAACTTGAAATTTGTTTAAGTGCCTTACCTTTACTATCAAATATGATGATTCTAATCACTAGTTAGGCACTAACATCATCATATTGCAAAAACCCACTTAGCTCATATTTGATTAGTTGACTAATCACTAGTTATTGGCATAAATTCAACAAGTTTGCACCTAGGGTTTTGTTTCTAGACTTAAACTCACATCAATTTCACTAAAACATTCAACTTTCATACAAGAATTTCGTTCATGCATGATTATCAAAATTTCAAAATATCACCAAAATATAAATTTCGACATACCTTACGATCCCCTTGACTTGGTGATCGTTTATATATATTCAAATCTGAATTTGGCCTTCGATTGATCATTCAATTTGAAGATTTGGTTGAGTTAGGGTTTATAACCCTTTTCTCCTGGCTCCTCCTGGTCGATCGAACACACACACACACATGTGTGTGTGTGTTTTAATTTTTTTTATAAATGTTTTAATTAAAACACTTTCCTATTTGCCCACATTTAGTCCCTCGTGTTTAGAGGTTTTATAAAAAAGGGTTATAAGTCTTGATTTTTATTTTTGTTCCTTCACTTAATTACCCATTAATAATTAAGTTAATTATTCATAGTTAACTTAGTAGGTTCCTGGGTTTATAACCCGTTTTACTTTAAGTCTCGTTAACTCGGGCCCTTTTTTATATACTTTGTTTTTCTCAAAGTATTTATTCATCTTTTAATTAATATTAGGTTTATTTATTTAATTCCTAATATTTACCGGGTTAATTTCACCACTAACGATATTTTACCCGTTCATAAATGTTAACGTGGTTTGATTACCAAACCCGTTTTCGGGGTGTTACAAGTCTACCCCCATTAAAGAGGTTTCGTCCCCCGAAACCTTATTTGCGTAGTTCATTGGTTTAAACCAAACGAACTTGGTTTCATTTTTAAAGCATTCTTTCTTTTTGGTCAATATTTATCATTCGTTTTGACATGTGTGTCTTTCATGTGTAAGTCCTTACGAAACGTAACTTTCATCTTATATTTTTTTTTATCTCTGTCACCTATTTGACCGATTTGTCACTTGACCACTCAGTCGCGTTAGTCTGTTAATATGTTTATTCTGCGCTTGTCTTATGTTAACAAGCGCTTTGTATTTGTCATGACACTATCATGACTTTGAATAGTTTTACCGGCTAGACTAATTAGTCCCCGTCACTTCATACCCCGTCACCCGGGTATACTATTTTGCCATCTCCGACCTTATGTGTGTTTAAGATTTTCTAAATCACCTCATACTACTTATGTTTGCTAAACATTGCTTTTGACTAAAAACTAAATTTTTAGTTTACGTTTTCTCTTTGTCTTACGTCTTTTTCTCATGTCTAGGAATTTCCGTTCTAAGTTTATTCCTGACCATTATTATTTTTACATTAAGAATTATAACCAGTTCCCACACTTTACCAAGTGACCCGTAGGTTCTTTTACTTAGCCTCGTAAGCTATTTCTTTAGATTTTCACCTTTTTAAGGTGAGACTCCAACAGTTTGTTTCTTTCCATTTGTGACCCAAGGGTCTTTTTGGTCCCCTAAACCTCAACACCACTTACAATCCTGAGGGTTATGATGATCCCGTAGATCACCTTTTACTAATGTCGTTCTAAAAATATACGTTCGGTGTCAACGCACCCTTTTTAAGTTTAGAAATCGTTCATTTTCATTATTGAATTCTATGGACCTTGACCTTAGTCTAAGGCTACATCCGTTTCCATTTTAAACTAATCTTCCGACTCTGTGACTTCTTACGTCATTTACGCATCAGTTTGTTTTCCACTTATTGTTATCCGGTTTATTCCTATATTTATTTAGAACCCTTTACCCAGGTTCTTTTATCTTAATATTTCACGCTTTTGTTTATTCGGTTCGCGCTTACTTACATTAGCAAACGTTATTCTTTATTTAACTCGTTTAACTTGTTCATGTGAAATTTCGTTACTTGTGAATGTCAAACTTCATTCTTTATCCTACCCGTTCAACTTTGAAACAGTTGAACGAAATTTTCAAAATATATGTTTGCAAAATTTTGTCGCCTTTTAGTCATAACTCTCAATCCGAGTCTTTTGACCTTCAATCCGCTTTCCCGTCTCTTGGTTTACGCATTCACTCAAAATCCTATCCATCTATTGGGTATTTTTACCAAATTCATCTTCAAAGTAACCATTCTAATATGGTTTTAGACTTCATTTTAATTTATCTGGTCGTTTTAGCGAAATCCGTCGCTTTTATTCAATCAAATCCTTTATTCTTTATTTAATTCGTTTGACTTGTCCGTGTGAATTTCATCACTTGTGACAGTCAAACTTTTATCCCTATGCCTTTGCATTCCTATTAGTTGGTCTGTATTTTCATTTACTTTGATCCTTGTCCCTTCTCTCGGGCTCGTTATTCTAACGTAATACGCTTCCGTCATCCGACTTGCATTTATGTTTATTATCAAAAATTTTGCTTATTTTATTCATTTGGGTACTTTTTTTTGTCCCATTCACCCCGTCCTTATTACATCGGACGTAAATGTGTCCATCATAAGAAGTTCATGGTATTATGTGTTCACTACTTACTTGGCCAGAGTAAGCGGTCAACACATGACACGCATGACCTTTTTACAAATAGTCCCGGAATCGTACCCTGGCTCTATTATACTTTCTAAATCAAGATCCTGGCTCTAAGATATAATAATATGAGAATATCCGAAATTAACTAGATCCACTCCCTATATCAACAATCTTTAAAGATTTGGCAGTTTTAGCGAACAAAATCGAAAACTGGCTCTTTTACAGATTTTAACAATATGAGCATCTAAATCCCTCACAATTAATCATCCAAGTCCAAATTAATGACCTTGGAGATATCACAAACTGTTTTTGATTTTTGATTTTAAAAATTTCAAGTTTCAAGTTAATGAACTTGTTTTATTTTCAGAAACACAATCAGCATACTTAGATTTTGAAACTCAGTTCTCAGACATCGGTTGTCGAAAATAAAGCAGAATCAAAAATCTTTTTGTATTTTTCTGAAAACATAAAGCTATAAAGAAATATTTACAAACATATTTACAGACAGTATTTTTGTTTGAGTTTGCGTCAGAGGATCATATCAGTTTATGACAAGTCACAAGTACCGTTGAGCTTAGTTACACATTAAGAATAAAACAATTCACTTAGATTGTTGATATACTGATCCACTTAAATTTTCACACAAAGTTCAACTGATTCAGGATACGAATTAGGTGTATTAAGAACTTAAACTTATTCATGTGTCCCACCTCTTGAATATACTCCCGTATCCAGATCTCAATATTCAGTCTTACAGGTGAGTATACCTAGATGATATCTGTAAGGGGTTAAATTACGAGGGCCGTGGGAGCTCAGGTCAGAACTTCCGTTCAGCAGAGAGATGACGGCTTCGACTTTTGGTGTGTCCCCTTTAGAGGATCTTTTCTTCAACAGCACATGATTAGCATTTTTCAATGTTTCATCATTTTTTATGCTGTGGGTGGTGCTATATTTCAAGCAAGCGTAAAGTATTATACGGGGACTAAGCCATTGCTTCCGCAAAATCAGAAGTCCCGGGATAATACCCCAGATATCACTAAGCATAAAAACCTAGTATCTCAGAAAGAGGGTCCTTCAAACGAAATTTCAGGGGTTACCTATATATCCAAGTAGTGTTCCCCACGAAGTAAGCAAGTTTGAATTTAGGTTTATATCCCGAAAAAGTTTACTAAATGTATAAAAACCTATCGGCATATCATCAGTGAGACTGTTTAACGCTATATAAACATTACATTTCTTTAGCATACTCTAACTGTCTACTGATGTACTATCATTTCCTCTTTTTACACAAAAACTCAATTTTGAATTTTATCTTCTTTTTGACTTTTTCAAATTTTCAAATGTTTTTGGATTTTCTGACAATAATACTCCCCATAAAATGCACAATCATTTAAAGAAAATTTGACAACCAACACTGATAGCTTTATCTCGCCATCCATTTTCTGCTTAAAGTGCTATGTTTTGCAGAAAAATATAACATGTAAAGCAGCAATTACCCCCATGATTTACAACACATTGATATTTACAGTTTGAAAACCGTTTTTCAATCTTGTGAAATTAATCATGTTTGTTCCGCCGTGAGGGTTTCGGCATATTCAATCAACATATTTTTGTATTTTTGAATATTTGACAAAATTTAAAAACAAACATATTTTTGATCAAAATTTTGATAAAAGAAAAACATATTTTTGGTTTTAAATTTTTCAATTTTTAGGGTTTTTGAAATATTGTTTATTTATGTACAGAAAACAAACAAACTCCCTGTTCAACCAAACTAGGGTTCAGCAGCCTCCTCTCCTCGTTGTGCCAGGCTGCTCCAACTTCCATTCTCACAATCTTTGGTTTTGTTGAGCACCTGCACATTCAAACTACTTGATTACTTGAACAATTTAGCCAAGGTCTGTTTGAACTTAGGCATTTCAACACAATATGCATCATTTAATTTCGGAAAATCTTTGTCATTTTGAACAAAGACTTTTTCATCTTTAACTTCAATTTTCTCATCTTTTACAGAAGTCATTTGTTTCTTAACAT
Organism: Helianthus tuberosus; assembly: GCA_030545235.1. Taxonomy (NCBI): domain Eukaryota; kingdom Viridiplantae; phylum Streptophyta; class Magnoliopsida; order Asterales; family Asteraceae; genus Helianthus; species Helianthus tuberosus. Next base: position 154,410,479 of record CM060366.1, on the reverse strand, counting down.
TCCATGTTTGACCTTTCGGAGTACCTCTTTTGTAAAAATGTGAATCTTTGTGAACTTTTTGATTTTGAACAACAACTTTTGGTTTCCAAACTCTTGGGGTTTTGTTGCATCGACAGTTGTTTTCCAACTTTGTGTTGTTCTAACTCTTGGTGTGTGAGAATTCCAGGTATGTTTTGAATTGAACCTATTCGGGTTTGATTTCCAATTTTGGTTCGAAACAAACTTGTTTGTGTTGTATCTCCAAGTTTGTTTTGAATCAAATTTGGTTGACCTTTGTTTCACATCCTCAGATTTCTGTTTCTCAACATTTTCAGACTTCTTTTTGTCAACATCCACAGGTTTCAGATTCGGACACTTTCGTGCAAGATGTCCTATCTGATCACACTTGAAACATGTTCTCTTGGACACATCTTTGACCTGTGGTTGTTGCTTTTTCTTTTGAGCATAGAACTCCTCATTAGACTGACGCCTGAATTTGAGTTCTTTCTCTTCTTCAGAACTTGTTCCATGAACAAAGTTCATCTTTGTCTGATAATTTTGCGGTTCATTTTTATTTCGACTTTGTTTCTTTTTATAATCCAACCCAGCCTTCATGTTTTTCTTCTTGTAACCAGGTTTGTTATAAAAAGTTTTGTGACATTTTCCAGCAAACTTTGAAATCTCAGATTTTTCAATTTCAACCATCTTGAAAACTTTATCAACCTTTTCTGAAATCACATTCTGAATCGGGAATACAACATCTAAGAATAATTTGTCCGATCCAATCATGGTATACACCAATCCTTTTGAATCTTCATTCAAATTTTTCTCAGATTTAGAGTTTTTCAGATATCCATCATGAAAATTACCTTCATTTTCATCCTGTGATTCAGATTTACCTGTATCAACTGACTCTTCTTTCAACACACTTTCAACGACCTTACCTACCACCTCTGAATCACTAGAATCATCAGATTTGGAATAGGTTATGTCAATGTTATCTGGCAATTGATCTACCATGTTGAAAGCTTTTTCGACCTTTTCATCATCATAAAATGCAAACTTTTCCGGTGGTGGAACTTGATGAAACTCTTAGCCAATGCCTTTCTTGTTTTGCTCAGACTCACCATCTCCTGTTTTTATATTGAAAATACGTTCAAGCACATATGACGACACGTGATAACTCTTTAACTTGTTATTATCCTGTTCTAAATCAGCAATCTAACGCTTTAGCTTAGCAACATCCTCAATGTAGGAATTAACAACACCTTGTTTTATTTCATACATTCGCTTAAGCTCTTTAGTTGTTTCAGACAAGTAATTCATTCTTGATTGAGCAAATTTCATTTCATCATTCACTTTTTCATATGATTCTTTTGTAATGTGATATGCCAATTTTATTGAGTCATATTCTTTCTTCATTTCTTGACAAACAATTTCTTTTTGATCACATTCTTCTGTCTTTTTCAAAACATTTTCTTTCAAAACTTCATTTTCTTTTTCTAACTTTTACATTTTTCCAAAAGTTTTTCATCATTATCTTTCAAAATCTTTTCGTTTTCTAACATTTCTTTGCATTTATTTTTTAATACTTCTTCAATTTTATTGAACTCAAGATTTCGTATTTTAAATTGTTTGTCTTTTTCAGTACAAGCACTGCATGTTTCCATGCATTTCTTGCATTGTTCAACAATTTTGATTTGAGTTTCAGAATCAGAATTTACCTCAGTGATTGGCACCTTGGTGTTCTCTGCTGCATCTGTCTGATCAACATCATTCGTTTGTTTTTCTTCAACACCAACTTTATCACCAGCACCAGCACCAGCATCACTCTTCACTTCACCAGTTAAACCTTCAACTTTCTTTTCAGCTTCTTCAACAACTTGCTGTTCTTCAGTAACAGCTTTCTCAACTTCTACATTCACAACAACTTCTTCTTTTACTTCTTCAACAATCTTCACATCTTCTTCTTTAACTGCTTCTGCTTTAACCTCTTCAACAACTTTCTTCAGATTGTTTACCATTTCTTCAACATTCTTTTTCATTCTCTCTTCATCCCTCTTCCTCAAACACGATGTCATGGCATATTTTATTTCCTTTTCATGCCTTTTTGCATATGTATCATCTTTTAATACATTTCTATAGTATTCGGCAGATCGAGGAATTATGAGAAGAACATCTTCAAAAATTATATATTTCTTCGGAACAACAGGTTCACCTTCTCTGTTGAAATAACACTCTCTCTTCTTATCCCATCTCTTATTGATGACAGCACTCTCATACTCTTCTTGCATTTCATCCATCCTGTTCAAAGCAATGTTTCTTTCTCGGTATGTTTTTTCACTCAGAATTTCTTCTCTGGTTTTCTCTTTGACCTCAGCAACAACATTTTCTTCTTTGTTTTCCTCTTTAATTTCAGCAACGAAAACATAATGGTTGTTCTTTGATATAGTTTTGCCATGAGCTGTTTTTCGAATATCAACACGATCTTCTTCCGGACAAACTTGACTCCAATCATATCCTTCATCATCGTGGATTACAGCACAAGATCTTGACTTCTCTCTGGGTTTATCTTCGATCATCTTTGGCTCTTATCTGCTACGGTGGTAAATCGCCTTTCAATAATAATCATCATTGAAAGGTTTCTCCTTTTCAGCAACTTCAGAATTTCTACATTCTCTTTTAAAATGACCTTTTTGTTTACATCTGAAGCAAGTCACTTTGGATTTATTAAATCCAAGCTTTGTTGAAGGACCACCAAGAGATTGTTTCCCAGTAATCTCCATGTATCTTTGAGCTCTGCGAATGCAACTTGCCAAACACCATTGAATGTCTATAAGTTCCATTTCTTCCGGATCGATCTGGTCATAGTCTTCTTTGGTCAACTCTGAGTTACCAATTCTACCTGCAACTAGACCTTCATACGATTCCAGAACAGATGCAAGGAAGCTCATTTGCTGTTTAGCCGCATTGATGCTCATTGTCGGAGAATTTTTCAACTTGAGAGCAATGTTGCACAGTATCTCCTATGATTCTTCAGAATTGGCTTTTGAAGAAAATGAATGATAGCCTGGATCATAACTTGATGAGCTTTTCTGAGGTTCTTTTATCTTCTCACCACTGAATGCTGTCTTTGGTGATTCACCAGCTTTCACCGAAGGTATATTGCCTTTATAATAAAGACCAACATTCTGTTGATGTGAAGAACTACTCATCTTGTTTTGCTTTTGTAACTCCAATTCATGACTTTCATTTTTTTCTATCAAGACATCAAGAGAAATTGTATCATATAAAGCATCATTTTTCAAAATGAAAACAAACGTTTGCCACTGATCAGCTCGTGGTAACGCTTCTATGACTTTTTCAATAATTTCCTCTCTTGTTTTCACAATCTCAAACCTTTCAAGTTCAATTTTTAGGTGACAAAATCTTTCTATCATTTGCCTCACAGACTCTCCTTTAATACTATCAAACAGATCAAATTCTTTCTTTAATAAAGCAATTTTGTTCTTTTTAATATGTTTACCCCCCTCTGCCTTAACCCGTAAAGCTTCCCAAATAGATTTTGAAGATCCATCATGTTGTAACAAAGTAAACATGTCATTTCTAATTGCCGACTGGATCAAAGCAATCATTCTTTGTTCAGCTGCAAATTCGGATTTACCTTCTTTGGATAATTTCTTGAATGGAAGATATTCTCCTTTGTCATCTTTTGGTTTTTCATATCCAAACTCCATACAGAACCAGCTTTCAGCGCGTATGCTTTCGCCCAGTTAATGAAACGTTCTTTCCACCATGTATAGTCTTCAATGCTTTCCAGAGTTGGTGGTTTTGAATGTGTGCCATAGAAGTTATCATGTTTGATGTTCTCATTGATCGCTTTTGTTATGGTTTCAGACGATTCGGATGTAAACGCGTTGTAGAACGTGTTGTAGAACTCTTCAGCCATGATATGATCTTCTCGAATCACAACACCTTTTAATCACCTGAATTACGAACAAACAAGCACAATCAGTTTAAACAATATCAAACAAATGAATCGGACGGGTATCTGATCGAGTGAGTCAACACAAGTCAACAGTGAAAATAATCTCGTGACAACGCTGTCCGTTCGGGTGAGATTGCTGTCCGTTCGGATGAGATTGCTATCCGTTCGGGTGAGGTGCTGTCTGAACGGATGAGGTTGCTGTCCGAACGGATGAAACTTGAAGCTATCCGACTCTTTGACAAATACCACTCTAATGATGACACTAAGCGACAAAACTATTGTCCGATCGGGTGAGTTATCCGACCGGATTACTTGTTGACTTCTTGACCTTAATGAATGAGCTTTAACTTTCAAGATAATATCACAAGCAAACAGTCAAACTACAAAACGACAATTAGTACATGCACTTAACAATCAAATGGCTGACATCCTTTAATATCCGATGACTTCACAAATTTCAATATGCACAATGTCAGTTCACATGCAACAAATAATGACTTCACATGCTACTGACAATATAACACATGCAATCTCAATTCAGAAATATTTAATGCCCGACAATCTATGTAAACAGAATTTTCAATTAATATCTCACATGCATGTTCACTCTAAACTTGATTGATTTCATGTTTCGATAAGCGGTGCTGACAAAACTGATTAATGTTGACTAAGTGACATGAACAAGTGTAATGCTATGACTCGGATTGCTATCCGCTCGGATTGTAATCCGCTCGGATAGGTCAACTAAGGTCAACACGGATTGCTATCCGCTCAGATAGTAATCCGCACGGATAGGTCAACTAAGGTCAACACGGATTGCTATCTGCTCGGATAGTAATCCACACGGATAGGTTAACTAAGGTCAACACGGATTGCTATCCGCTCGGATAGTAATCCGCACGGATAGGTCAACTAAAGTCAAAGTGTGAGAAGGATGGCAACTCGCTCGGATTGCTGTCCGACCGAGTGACACAGCAAAGTGATATAATTTTCAATCAAAGCACATGTACTGACAATATCGCATGCAATTATATCAATGACAGTTAATCAATTAATGAATCTTCAATAGATGCGACTATGTTGGTTTCAATGAAGGTCACATGCTCACCTAATTCAATTAATGACTCACATGAATGTCGACAAAGTTGACTGACAAAGATAAAAATGTTGACTAAAGTGACTTTAGTGGGAGATGTAATGACACGGATTGTTATCCTTTCGGACAAGTGTCCGTTCGGATAGTAGTCAACAAAGTCAACAACTATAAATGAATTGCAAAGAGATGTAGTGATACGGATTGTTATCCGACCGGATAGTAAACGAATAACAGTCAAACAAGTCAACTTAATTTTTTAATGAGATGAAGCTTTGAGTCAGATGGTCATCCGGTCGGATACACTAAGAACAATAGCAGCAACAGTAAGCATATTCACAACTTTTTCGATCAGAAAATTCAAGATATCTTCCAAACGGCTTTGAAATAAGATCTAAAAATTTGTAGGCTTATAGATCACTTATTTTCGCACAACATATCCAAATTTTAGTCGATTTTAACCGTAAAAAGTCGTTTAATTTGGTGATTTTCGGTCGAAAACGTGAAGAAACATAAAGATGAAGAAATTGATCAAATCTGAGTGAAATTTGAATCTGATTCTGATGATTTTCCATGCGAAATCATGCGTTTGATCCGTGCAATCGAGCTCCTGCTCTGATACCACTTGTTAGGACCGGTTTTGATTCCGTAACGATTGCGAACCGAACGTGTGACGTGCGGAATCCGTACACGAACGTGACCGAACACACGAGACGTAATATTATCAGTGATTCTATTGATACGTATGAAATCGTACAAAGCACCTGAATCACGATGTCATTTCTCTCTCTAGCTTCTCTCTCTAACCTTCAAAGCTCCAAGTCTCAAATGTGACAAAAGTTCTAAACCTTACACCTTAGGTTCCTATTTATAGGCCAAGGATATAAGGAGATTCTCCTTATTTACAATAATGCCACATTGCCTTTTACTAACTAGATACTACATAAAGCCTAGAATTTAACAGTTTCAGCTATGATTTGAGATGACGGAGGCGATAGACATAAATGCACTAACAGATCATGAGTGGTTTTTTCGCTTGGTTGATCTTTGGTCTTCATATTTATCTTCATCCCACTCTTCATGATTAATGATGGAGTCCAAAATAGCATTTACACTGGCATCGGTCTCTTCTTCTCATCCAAACCTTCTTCAAGAACAAAGCACACAAAATGACATATCACTGTCATCAGTCTCTTTTTCTTGAAGATTTGTCCATCTCATTCAGCAAAATCTTATTGAGTTATCCCCCCTCACCTAAGATTCCATTCAATGAAACTTCATGGAGAACAATACTTAATATCCAAAAAATGACGTTTGCCATCTGTGATTGGTTTAATTTTTTTTTGCGTTTTAAAGTGAATGGTATTTAGGAAAACATGGCGTTTGTTTTTGGGTGTGATCAATGGAAGTTCTTGAGATGTTTGTTTATATAAGATGTTTATGGCGCATAGTTTAGGCAGGATTTTATTATAATAATGTTGGTAATTAAGTATCCATTCATTTCAGTTACTGTTTGTAGTTACTGTTTGTTCAGCTTTATCTGTTAATGATGTAACACGTGCCATCTTTGAAGTTTGGCGTTTTATATTTAATGGTGCTTGGTAGATAAAGATGATGAAATACACTAATTAACTTTTGGTGTCTGGCGTTTGTGGCATTTTGGCGTTTTATAACTAATGAGAGAAATATAGTATTTTATTATTTAAAAATTACATAACAGACACAGAAAAAATTACACAAAATAAAATAAAAAGAAAAGAAAAAAAATTAAAACTCCTCCTCAGAAGGGACTTTGTCTGAGAAATATCCATCATTCCCCTCGTCTTCTTCTTCAGATTCTTCTTCCAGTTTCTCATCCAAGTCATCACTTTCACCTTCTTTGGCCTCTTGTTCTTGAAGATTTTGAAGCCTCCATTTGAACATGTCCTACAACAACGCCAATTTTATATTCATGTCTGTGTTTAAACATGTTGCGTTGTGTAACTCCTCCATGAACCCAAGACCCTGCTTGGTCATGATGTTTTCAAGCATGTAGTCTTCCTGCTCCCCGTTGTCACATATAATGGTGACCATGTCAGTGTCTTCATCAAAACGCCATGATCTCATCACTGGGTCCATTTTTGCATTTGCCTTGTTTGGTCCAAATTTTTTAGTTAATCTTCTTATAACCGTTTGTATTTTATCACAGTGGTTATCAAGAGGGACGCCAAGTGCTAGGATCCCCCTCTGTACTTCTTCTTCCATGTTCAATATGGCTTTGATTGTTTTAACAAACACTCTTCTTCTGTTGTCAAAACGGATCACGAATCTTCTGATTCTGAGGGTGTATCTCCATTAAACGATGGTTGCCATTTTTCTTCCTTTCAGAGTTATTTTTTTTTTGAAATTTGCCGTTTTGGTTAAAGATGCCATTTTTAGTATGATCAGTCGAAGTGATGATGGAAGCGACGGTAACGTCGTTTATATAATGATGTTTTTGACGCGTAGTTTAGGATGGATTTTTTTGTAATAAATGTTAATAATTAACTTTCAGTTACTGCTTGTTCCATCGATCTGTTAAACTGCAACGCGTTTTATCATTAAGGTTTGGCGTTTTGTATTAATGGCGTTTTAGTCGTTTAATCTGTCACACCCCAACCGATGGCGGAAACATCGGAGTGAGACGAAAGCGAGATTGTTCATTACCCATAACACTAAATTGCGACAAGTATTTAAATAATGAATTTCATTTCATTGCTAAAAGAATCAATATTGTTTGAAATCAAATACAACAACTTGAAATAAAAGAATTACATTACAACAAGTATTTAATGTCACACCCCAACCAATGGCGGAATCATCGGAGTGGGACGAAGAAAGATTGCTCATCACACATAACGCTAATTGTGACAATAATTAAATCAAAACCGTTTTCATTTCATCATTCAAAAGAGTTACAATTCATGGAAAGACAAGTACAACATGTTCAATACATGAAAACAACATAACAACAAGAAAAAAATTGATACAACATATTAAATCTAAGATGTCTATATGTGTATCTAGGCATCATCACTACTTCGGTTTCATATCATCGTCATCCTCAACCTGTAACATGTTTAAAATAAAGTTCAATACAAAAGCAATTTTCATACATAGCATAAAAAATAAGTTTAAACAATTCCACATGGCAAGCTATTGAAACAAGATAAACAATAAAATCGACATGTGTTTAACTAATCAAACCAATGATGAAACGCAATAAGCTCTTAACATAACCCAAACTTTACAGGCGGTGCGTTAATCCTATAGTGCTATATATGTCAAGGATAGGCTCGTACGAAGTTAATGATAAGTCTAGCATAAAACGTATAACCCCAAGTTTAAAGTATCAAGTAATCAAGTAGGCATGCATGTATAAGGAATGTTTGTGCAATTAAGAATAAAGTTTAAGTGTAAGTTTTATAGATTAACATGTTACACCCCAAAAGGTGGTAAACGAAAAAGGGGTTGAAGTATACTCACGGTTTTGCAAGCTTCCACTTGTTAATCCGCGAGGAGTTGTTGTTTGTTGGAGGTTGGAACACCAAGTCCTTCTACACGAAGAAACGAAGGTGTATGAGTATTGGAGGATAACAGAAGATTAAGGATTCGGAATATATAAAGAATATGGAAAGTAAACATATGACAAAGTAACTATCTAGCTCATTATACTCATCTTTGACACTATGAAACCCATAGGGGTTTGAATGTTTTCATGGGTTAAAGTACCCATTAGAATCGTGACGAGTAATATGTTCTTAGATGGTGTAACCTATTATTTTGACAAGCAACCATTAGGTTATCATCAAGAGTTTGGTCACCATAAGTATTATATATTCTATATAGTATACATTTATAAGTTCTAGTCCATTATCATACAAGAATGTCATAGAAGTCATGCATGAGGTAGGAAGATAAGTCTTCCATTTAGGAACCTCTTTAGTTGTCACCAATACACAAGTTGTCATAAGACAACAAGGATGGTCATGAAGATACATTAGGAAATGGAAATACATACTATCTAACTAAGAAAACATCAAGTGATGTGTGGATTTGTAGGTAGGATAGCCCAAGCTATCCAAATAATCACACAACTTTAAGTGTAGGACTTGTTCATCACTTGTAGGTTAAAACTTATCAAAACAGAATGTTTGTGAGGATTAAACCTCTGGATTTACATGTCACAACCTTGTTTTTAAGCTCACAAAATCATCGTCTTGATTAGTGGCATAAGGACATAGGAATGTGTTGAGAAATCTTGATTTAAAGTATGTAAAACAAGTGTTTATACAAAATCAGAAAGTTTATTGCACTTTGGAGCCTTTTATGGTGTCACACCCTGGCTTTGCGGAAGCGTGGTTAATTTTGGTGTGACTTCTTAATACCATAGCTTAACCATAACAAAGCTATATGAAATAAAATCATGCAAGATCATCCATTTGATTGAGTTTTAAAACCAGAGTAACATAACATTGTCTTAAGGACTTACAACCTCATAACGTAAAACATTGTCTTGAAAACCATAAACATCAACATGAAATAAACGCAGTTTAAGATTTGTGACTTGTCCAGGAAAGAGTCACATTTCCTAAACTGGGATGACCTTGGAACCCAATATGCAGCGGGAAAACATAACATACCGCGCCAGATCTTTAGTTTCCTGAAATACATGTAAGTTGAAAAATCAACAATAATGTTGAGCGAGTTCATGTGTAAGTGAGTAAGTAAACCTTTGTGAGTATAAAAATAGTGTTGGTATGTAGCAAATAAGGGAATTGAGATCACCAATGGTTTGCAAGGCCACTGATATATGTGAAGTGCAAATAGGGAGACTCAAACCTAGCAGATTTCGCCACGGCATTAGTATGTGGACAAAGTCACCCCGAGGTCCGTTTCTAGTTTGGCCTGGGGCTGGGCTCGCTACACCCAGATAGATCTACCGCTCCTGTCCCTCGGTCCCGACATGAGGACTAATGGCCTCATATTGCTCCTACCCACTCACATGATCTGAGTAATAAACCTCCTTACGCTAACCATACCGTTTATAAAGTACTCGTAATCATAGTAAAATGTATTTCACCCCCGCAGTTAAGAAAACTGAAAACAGTTAGAGAAAAGGGGGACATGAACTCACAGTGAAGCGTCTCTACCAAGTATCTCCTGCTCACGCAGCTGTGCGACGACCTACAGGTGCTAATTTCTATTAGACGGACGGCCGTGTCTTAGCTTTATAGTTTATGTTTTTGGGAAATAGTTAGACAACTATTTCGTGTTTACATTTTGTAAATACTTGGTAGTTGTTTTCCTTCCCAAGGATGGGGGATTCAATACATGTGCGTTCATAAATATTTCCGTAAGTGCGTAAGTTACGTTTAACAATCGAGTGGTAATATAATTACCGGTGTAACTTATATATTCATGGTGAAAGCGTTCGTATTATTTTGGATTCGTTAACGTTCGTAAATATTATTTTTACTCTAAAAATAAGATTTATGTATTTTCACAAAATAATCATAAACAGTGTGGTGAAAAATATATTTACTGAATATATATTTATCACGTTTAATTTTGTGAAAATCCCACCTCCGATTATTTAGTAAATAAAGTCATGGCGAAATTTATATTTCGAAAACGCGTCAAAAATAATTCTAACACTTGTTGTGTAAATAATTCTAAGTGTTAGGTTTTTAGAAAAATTTCGCCAGAGTTTCCTCTGTAACTGGAGGTGGCCACGCTTTCAAGCGTATCATTTTCTTTTACAAAATCAATTTCAACAACTTCCTTATTCAATCAAACAATTTCCGACACATCAAACAAGTCGACAAGTATGTAAATCGCATAATCGCATGAACTTGTAGTTTTTCCGAAAGTATAGTGTAAATCCCATTATATTTTGTGGGTCTTTATATAAAGTAATTTTGATTTCGTAAAAACCTCGTTTTTAGAGAAATCCGTCTTTACAACTTCTCGTCATCTTTTACAAAGTTTGTTATTTTGTCGAAACTTTTCATTTCACAAGTGTTTACACACTTGTGGTTTATAAAAATCATACTTGTTAGTGTAAGATCCGTCTTTTAGAAAACATGATTTCTTTGACGCTTGGTCCTTTGAAAATACCACTTGCAGATACGTAGATCTGCTAGTTTTAAACACTATTCCACAAGTAAAACATTTTTACACAAGCTCATGATTCGCGTGTGGTAGAGTTTCACCTTTTAACCCTTGTTCTATTCAAAACAACCTTATGTCATGATTCGTGATCATGACCAAACCGGGTTAAACGATGATCCGAGCTACCACAACATAGATCGGGTCTAGATAATCACCAATTTCAAATACTACAACATTTACACAACTAGTGAGCTTTTAACCATCATTTTCCATGTTTTTAGTAGACTTTAATGCTTCAAATTGCAAGATTCCGAGTTTTAATCGTTACACATCGTATTAACCACTTTAGATTAGTTCAAGAGAGTGTTTTAAGCATTATACCTCTAGCTCGAGGCTAGGGAAGAATCTATGCGCAAAAGAGGTGGATAAAAGCTAGGTAGAGAGGTCCTTCGTCTTCCGTTTGCTCCAAGGCTCCTCGTATGTGACCCGTAACACTTGTATATGCTTGGAACTTGGAGATCAAAATCGAAAATGGATGGGGTGCCCCAAGGGGTGTTCGGCCGTGAGTAGAGCAAGAGGGAGAGAGAGTAATTTTTGTGTGTTGTGTGGAGTGAATGATCTCTAGTGCCATCCATCATACTTATAGACAATTTAGAAGTTTTAATCCAATGGATTATATGTTATTTAGATATGGGACAAGAGGCAATATTATAATTAAAAATGGTACAAGCTTAGTCCCATGGTGACCGATCGGCCCAAGGGGGGGGGGGTCTTGGTTCGATCTCAACTAGATTAGTTGATGTTTAGTTAGGTTAATCTAGTTAAGTTGAGTGATTAACTCGGTTAGTGGTGTGTTGTGTTTTAAAGCGGGTGTTAGGGTGTTCAGGGACCCTAACTGGCTCAGAAAAAGATCAATAATATTTATGGCAATATTTTTGTGTTCCGGGTATAGTCCGGTTGTTTGGTTGGATAGTAATCCGTTAAAGCGTTACTAAAGCTTTAAAGTGTCGTCATTACTCTTTTTAGTGACACTACTCATTCCTGACACTTTGGAAAGTGTCTAGTAATATTTTTCTCATGTTTTGGCACTTTATTAGTTAGCTAAAAGCTGAATTATTTTGTAAAGTGCTGAGTTTTGTACTTAGAGTACGTTTTAGGCACATCCAGTCATAGTGACTTATTCCTAGAGACGCAGTTCCACAACCCTTATATCCCTACACTCACTACTAGTGTAGCAAACATTTCAGGCTCTTACAGGCCTTAGAGGCAGTGTTTGCCTGGTGCTGGCTTTATCAGCATGTTCAATAGGTTATCCGTGTATTGTGCTACTGTGCTTTTTGTGCATCATGGTTGTCACTAGGGTTCAGCATGTAAATAGTGTAGTGACGATAAGTAAAGTATGATGCAAGTACGTACATGTATCAGATATCAAGTAGCAGTTCATCAGCTAGTTCAAACAAGCACAGTAATTAAGCAGTAATTAATCATTAGTTAAGTCGTACGGATACCTGGTTTAGTGCGGGTTGTCACATTCTCCCCCCGTTAAATAAATTTTGTCCCGAAATTTAAGTTCTGCTTGTAGATGCAGGGTTCTTAGGAAAAAGGTGGGGGTATTTCTATTTCATCCGGTCCTCACGTTCCCAGGTGTATTCAGGACCATGTCTGGCATTCCAACGAACTTTGACGAGCTTGACACTGCTCCGGCGGGTCTTGTTAACTTTCCAATCCGTAACCTCAACAGGTTCTTCAACGAAGTGGAGTGTGTCGTCAACATGAATCTCGTCGGTGGGAATGGCAACGGTGACTTGAGTTGGACTTTTCTTTAGATTGGATACATGAAATGTATCGTGAACACCATTCAGTTCAGCAGGTAGGTCCAACTTGTATGCTACTAGTCCTATTCTTTCCAGAATTCTGAAAGGACCAATGTAGCGCGGATTTAACTTCCCACGCTTTCCGAAGCGTGCCACACCCTTCCAGGGTGAAACTTTCAATAACACCATCTCTCCAACTTGGAAATCCACATGTTTTCGGTTTGGATCCGCATAGGCCTTCTGTCTGTGGCGAGCTGCTTCGATGCGTTTAAGAATCTGCGCGATCTTGTCTGTCGTCTCTTGGACGATTTCGGGACCAGCAAGCTGTCTATCACCTGCGTCAGCCCAGCATAAGGGTGATCGACACTTGCGTCCGTAAAGGGCTTCGAATGGCGCGACACCGATACTGGTGTGGTAGCTGTTGTTGTATGAGAATTCGACCAAAGGTAAATGTTTATCCCAGCTACCGCCCAAATCCATAACACACGCCCTCAGTATGTCTTCCAAAGTCTGTATCGTTCGCTCGCTCTGGCCGTCAGTTTGCGGATGAAACGCAGTGCTCAGATTCAATTGTGAGCCAAAGGCTTCTTGGAAGGATTGCCATATCCTTGACACAAACCTCCCGTCTCTATCAGAGATGATTGAGAGAGGTACTCCATGGCGCGCGACGATCTCTCTCATGTAAATTTCAGCCAATTTGCTCGTGTTATCCTTCTCCCTGATAGGTAAGAAGTGTGCTGACTTTGTTAATCGATCCACTATCACCCAGATAGTGTCATGGCCTCTTGGCGTTCTTGGCAATTTTGTAACAAAATCCATTGAGATTTGTTCCCATTTCCACTTGGGAATCTCAGGTTGTTGCAGAAGTCCTGAAGGCTTCTGGTATTCCGCTTTAACCTTAGCGCACGTTAAACATTTGCTCACGTAAACAGCAACATCGCCTTTCATCCTAGGCCACCAATAATAATCCTTGAGATCTTGGTACATCTTATCCGCTCCAGGATGGATAGAGTACCGTGATTTGTGAGCTTCATCAAAAATAACTTTCCTTAAACCACCAAACAGAGGAACCCAAATCCTTTTCTCAAAGCATAACGTTCCTTCCTCGTTTGGTACCAAAAGCTGCTCCATTCCACGGAGATATTCTTCTTCAAGGTTTCCTTCTTTGAGAGCTTCCTTTTGCGCGGCACGAATGCGCAAGGAAAGATCGGTTTGGATAATCATTTCCAAAGCTCTAACCCTTATGGGTTTGATTCTTTCTTTACGACTTAGGGCATCGGCGACCACGTTCGCCTTCCCTGGATGATACTTTATCTCGCAGTCGTAGTCGTTCAGCAACTCAACCCATCGTCTTTGCCTCATATTCAACTCCTTCTGGTTGAATATGTGATGTAGGCTCTTGTGATCTGTAAAGATTGTACACTTCGTACCATAAAGGTAGTGTCTCCAGATCTTTAGTGCAAAAACCACTGCGCCAAGTTCCAAATCATGTGTGGTATAGTTCTTTTCGTGCACTTTCAGTTGACGCGATGCGTAAGCAATAACCTTTTGGCGTTGCATCAACACACAACCCAGTCCTTGACGCGATGCGTCGCAGTATACCACAAAATCATTAGTACCTTCCGGTAGTGCTAAGATTGGCGCATTGCAGAGCTTATCCTTCAGTATCCGGAATGCTTCTTCCTGTTTGATTCCCCAATCAAACTTCTTATCCTTCTGCGTGAGGAGCGTCAAAGGTTGAGCGATTTTTGAAAAATCCTCAATGAACCTTCGATAGTAGCCAGCCAAACCCAAGAATTGTCGAATCTCGGTTGGCGTCTTTGGCGTTTCCCAATTCTTGATCGCCTCGATCTTTGTTGGATCCACGTGGATTCCATCTCCATTTACCACGTGCCCAAGGAATTGGACTTCACGTAGCCAAAATTCACACTTGGAGAATTTGGCATACAGCTGTTCCTTCTTTAGTAGCTCCAAAATAGCTCTTAGATGTTGTTCGTGCTCGGCCTTTGTTCTTGAATAGATCAAGATGTCGTCGATAAACACAATCACGAACTTGTCCAAGTACGGCTTGCAAACTCTATTCATCAAATCCATAAAGACTGCAGGTGCGTTTGTCAAACCAAACGGCATAACAAGGAACTCGTAGTGTCCATAACGAGTTCTGAAGGCTGTCTTTGGGATACTCTCTTCTTGTATCCTTAACTGATGGTATCCAGATCGAAGATCGATCTTTGAATAAAAGCTTGAGCCTTGCAGTTGATCAAACAGATCATCGATTCTTGGCAGAGGGTATCTATTCTTGATCGTCAGCTTGTTCAGCTCCCGGTAGTCGATGCACATTCGAAAACTACCGTCCTTCTTTTTGACAAACAGGACCGGAGCTCCCCAAGGCGAGAAGCTTGGTCGGATAAAACCCTTGTCTAACAACTCTTGAAGCTGTGTCGACAGTTCCTGCATCTCAGATGGAGCAAGTCTGTAAGGTGCCTTAGCCACAGGCGCGGCGCCTGGGACTAGGTCGATGTGAAACTCTACTTGCCTCTGAGGTGGCAGTCCAGGTAAGTCCTCTGGGAAGACTTCTGGGTATTCCCTCACGACAGGGATGTCAGCATGTACGGGATCATGCTCAAGTATGGGGTCTAGAGCGGCTGCCTGCTCAGGGGCGACGGCAGGCTCGGGATCATCAAAAGCCATCTCGAAGTCAAACTCGGGGTCGATAGGGTCTACTGGGTCAACTGGATCCTCCATGGGCTGATCCATAGGTATAAACTCGATATCATGATCTGGGTCGTATCCCGGGGGAAAGATAGGATCAGAATCCTCTATGTCATCATGGTCAAACGCAAAACTGGGAATAGGTGCAACAGAGGATGCCTGGTCAGGATCAGAATCATGCGCAAAGTGTTGTGCGCTCAATGTGTGAGAAGGTGCGGATGCCACAGACTCGAAGGAGTCTGGGACCGGAGAATGTGCTGGCGAATCCTCAGCGGGAACGTCAGCGATCATCAGAAGATCGTCCGCAGGAAGAAGGGCCTCGCCCTGGATCTCATCCTCAAAGGGCTCATCCTCAAACAGGTCAATATCGCCATGAGCCTCGGCGTCAAGAAGAAGATCATATGCTGGATAAACGGCTAAGGGTATAGGGGCCGGAATCTCTACCAGAGGTAGGTACTCAGCGGGAGGGTCATCTGCAGGCTCATCAGCACCATCGGGTAGTGCGAAAGGCTGGAAATCATCCTCGTCAGTACTGGTATAGTCAGATGTGTACACCTCATGCTCGGAGGATGTGGGGTCATCAGATATGATAGGTATGGGTCCAGTGGTGTCCGAATCGCCAGTACCGGCGGAATCCATGAGTCTGTAACATAAACACAGATATGCTCAAATAATCAGTCATACAATCAGATAATCACATAAGTCACCAAGTAAGGTATCACATAATTCTCCTAGTCATACTAGCCAAATTCCTCCCAGTCTTGAAGACTGCTCTATCCTCCACCTCGACCACTTAGATCGAGCCTCGGTCCCCTTGACCGAGCCTCAGCCTTCATGACTGAGCCTACTCTTTCTAGCCAACTACCTTGGTCACCTAGACCAAGCCTCGATCCTCCAGACCGAGCCTCAGCCCTCCAGGCTGAGCCTATAATAAATCAATGTGCCCAACTACCTCGGTCACCTAGACCGAGCCTCGATCCTCCAGACCGAGCCTCAGCCCTCCAGGCTGAGCCTATAAATAATAAAATGTGCTCAACATTTGTTTGTAAAAAGTTTTGGATCTGGACTTAAGTGGTATGCAGTAAAATGTTTTCGTGAGAGCCCTAGTGATCATAGTCTAGACTCGAGAAAGAATCCTAGTTCGCTATGATCAGAGCTCTGATACCAAGCTGTCACACCCTGGCTTTGCGGAAGCGTGGTTAATTTTGGTGTGACTTCTTAATACCATAGCTTAACCATAACAAAGCTATATGAAATAAAAGCATGCAAGATCATCCATTTGATTGAGTTTTAAAACCAGAGTAACATAACATTGTCTTAAGGACTTACAACCTCATAACGTAAAACATTGTCTTGAAAACCATAAACATCAACATGAAATAAACGCAGTTTAAGATTTGTGACTTGTCCAGGAAAGAGTCACATTTCCTAAACTGGGATGACCTTGGAACCCAATATGCAGCGGGAAAACATAACATACCGCGCCAGATCTTTAGTTTCCTGAAATACATGTAAGTTGAAAAATCAACAATAATGTTGAGCGAGTTCATGTGTAAGTGAGTAAGTAAACCTTTGTGAGTATAAAAATAGTGTTGGTATGTAGCAAATAAGGGAATTGAGATCACCAATGGTTTGCAAGGCCACTGATATATGTGAAGTGCAAATAGGGAGACTCAAACCTAGCAGATTTCGCCACGGCATTAGTATGTGGACAAAGTCACCCCGAGGTCCGTTTCTAGTTTGGCCTGGGGCTGGGCTCGCTACACCCAGATAGATCTACCGCTCCTGTCCCTCGGTCCCGACATGAGGACTAATGGCCTCATATTGCTCCTACCCACTCACATGATCTGAGTAATAAACCTCCTTACGCTAACCATACCGTTTATAAAGTACTCGTAATCATAGTAACATGTATTTCACCCCCGCAGTTAAGAAAACTGAAAACAGTTAGAGAAAAGGGGGACATGAACTCACAGTGAAGCGTCTCTACCAAGTATCTCCTGCTCACGCAGCTGTGCGACGACCTACAGGTGCTAATTTCTATTAGACGGACGGCCGTGCCTTAGCTTTATAGTTTATGTTTTTGGGAAATAGTTAGACAACTATTTCGTGTTTACATTTTGTAAATACTTGGTAGTTGTTTTCCTTCCCAAGGATGGGGGATTCAATACATGTGCGTTCATAAATATTTCCGTAAGTGCGTAAGTTACGTTTAACAATCGAGTGGTAATATAATTACCAGTGTAACTTATATATTCATGGTGAAAGCGTTCGTATTATTTTGGATTCGTTAACGTTCGTAAATATTATTTTTACTCTAAAAATAATATTTATGTATTTTCACAAAATAATCATAAACAGTGTGGTGAAAAATATATTTACTGAATATATATTTATCACGTTTAATTTTGTGAAAATCCCACCTCCGATTATTTAGTAAATAAAGTCATGGCGAAATTTATATTTCGAAAACGCGTCAAAAATAATTCTAACACTTGTTGTGTAAATAATTCTAAGTGTTAGGTTTTTAGAAAAATTTCGCCAGAGTTTCCTCTGTAACTGGAGGTGGCCACGCTTTCAAGCGTATCATTTTCTTTTACAAAATCAATTTCAACAACTTCCTTATTCAATCAAACAATTTCCGACACATCAAACAAGTCGACAAGTATGTAAATCGCATAATCGCATGAACTTGTAGTTTTTCCGAAACTATAGTGTAAATCCCATTATATTTTGTGGGTCTTTATATAAAGTAATTTTGATTTCGTAAAAACCTCGTTTTTAGAGAAATCCGTCTTTACAACTTCTCGTCATCTTTTACAAAGTTTGTTATTTTGTCGAAACTTTTCATTTCACAAGTGTTTACACACTTGTGGTTTATAAAAATCATACTTGTTAGTGTAAGATCCGTCTTTTAGAAAACATGATTTCTTTGACGCTTGGTCCTTTGAAAATACCACTTGCAGATACGTAGATCTGCTAGTTTTAAACACTATTCCACAAGTAAAACATTTTTACACAAGCTCATGATTCGCGTGTGGTAGAGTTTCACCTTTTAACCCTTGTTCTATTCAAAACAACCTTATGTCATGATTCGTGATCATGACCAAACCGGGTTAAACGATGATCCGAGCTACCACAACATAGATCGGGTCTAGATAATCACCAATTTCAAATACTACAACATTTACACAACTAGTGAGTTTTTAACCATCATTTTCCATGTTTTTAGTAGACTTTAATGCTTCAAATTGCAAGATTCCGAGTTTTAATCGTTACACATCGTATTAACCACTTTAGATTAGTTCAAGAGAGTGTTTTAAGCATTATACCTCTAGCTCGAGGCTAGGGAAGAATCTATGCGCAAAAGAGGTGGATAAAAGCTAGGTAGAGAGGTCCTTCGTCTTCCGTTTGCTCCAAGGCTCCTCGTATGTGACCCGTAACACTTCTATATGCTTGGAACTTGGAGATCAAAATCGAAAATGGAAGGGGTGCCCCAAGGGGTGTTCGGCCGTGAGTAGAGCAAGAGGGAGAGAGAGTAATTTTTGTGTGTTGTGTGGAGTGAATGATCTCTAGTGCCATCCATCATACTTATAGACAATTTAGAAGTTTTAATCCAATGGATTATATGTTATTTAGATATGGGACAAGAGGCAATATTATAATAAAAAATGGTACAAGCTTAGTCCCATGGTGACCGATCGGCCCAAGGGGGGGGGGTCTTGGTTCGATCTCAACTAGATTAGTTGATGTTTAGTTAGGTTAATCTAGTTAAGTTGAGTGATTAACTCGGTTAGTGGTGTGTTGTGTTTTAAAGCGGGTGTTAGGGTGTTCGGGGACCCTAACTGGCTCAGAAAAAGATCAATAATATTTATGGCAATATTTTTGTGTTCCGGGTATAGTCCGGTTGTTTGGTTGGATAGTAATCCGTTAAAGCATTACTAAAGCTTTAAAGTGTCGTCATTACTCTTTTTAGTGACACTACTCATTCCTGACACTTTGGAAAGTGTCTAGTAATATTTTTCTCATGTTTTGGCACTTTATTAGTTAGCTAAAAGCTGAATTATTTTGTAAAGAGCTGAGTTTTGTACTTAGAGTACGTTTTAGGCACATCCAGTCATAGTGACTTATTCCTAGAGACGCAGTTCCACAACCCTTATATCCCTACACTCACTACTAGTGTAGCAAACATTTCAGGCTCTTACAGGCCTTAGAGGCAGTGTTTGCCTGGTGCTGGCTTTATCAGCATGTTCAATAGGTTATCCGTGTATTGTGCTACTGTGCTTTTTGTGCATCATGGTTGTCACTAGGGTTCAGCATGTAAATTGTGTAGTGACGATAAGTAAAGTATGATGCAAGTACGTACATGTATCAGATATCAAGTAGCAGTTCATCAGCTAGTTCAAACAAGCACAGTAATTAAGCAGTAATTAATCATTAGTTAAGTCGTACAGATACCTGGTTTAGTGCGGGTTGTCACATATGGTGATGTTCCAGCCTTGGTTTTCCATGGAAAACCTATGGAAACATACCTAAGGTTGTTCCAAGTGCTAAGAAAGAAGAATCATTGAAAAAGATGGAAGAATCATGAAGTTATGCTCACTTTTGTGAGTTGTAGCGAATCTGCCTTTGCTACTAATTTCAGCTGCGTTTTTTAGTATTTGGGAGTGAGTTTAGTGAGTTTGCAAAGTGAAAAATGTGTGGAGGAGACTTGGGTTTTATAGGGGATGAATTAGGGTTGAGTTAGGTGTCATTAAATGCAAGAAAACACAAGAATAAGCACATTTCGGACCAATAGTTGAAGCTGATCTCATGTTCTGCGGATTTGGGGTCCGCGCGGGGCGCGACTCGGGTAGGGGGAGGGGTCGTGGCAGGCTAGCCAGGTTGTTCGCTGATTTTGTTTGATTTTTGTTATTTATGCCCCCTCTACTTTTATATATTGATGTTTTAATATGTTAAAAGGTGTTTTAAGTGTAAAGAATCATACTTAATGTTTGTAAGTATAAACAAGTATGTTTGTCGAGATTACGTGTCGTATTCGCATATAGGTCACATGTTTGTAAGTTTAACGTATTTCGCATGAATCATGAATATAGTGTCACATGTACAATCAATCCAAATGTACGAACAAGTATGAAACGTGTATAACATGAATGTAAAGAAATGCTAATTTTATTATGATCCAAGTCTCGGATTTTACGACGATTACAATGAAAAGACGATTACAAGAATACAAGACTTCCAAAAATAGAAATACAAACAATGCTTTCTAATTATGGAAAGTACGAAAAAGCAGTGCGTTACATTTAAAGTCTAAAATGTGTTTCTAGGCATCCTACTAAGTTCCATGTATCATCACCATCACCATCATCATAAACCTGCAACATGTTTTAAAAGCATAGTTCAATACAAACGTATTGGCGAGTACACAAGTTTTAGATACATAGCATAAGTATAAAAAAACTTCTCAAATCTAACATGGTAAATTTGTATACAAGGTTGAACTAGCATGCATAACTAAAAGTCAACCCCGAGTTTCCACGAGAATAATGTGCATCCCTCGCCACTAAAGTGAACGAGACCGTTTATGTATAATAATGTGCATCCCTCGACACCGAAGTAATCGAGACCGTTATATGTTAACTTAATAATACCCCGTCAGGTGGTGTGCTACTCCTATAGCGCTATAATTGTTAAGGTGGGCTAGCTAAGTTAATGACAAATAGCATGTATGTATTCTAGCATGAAACCTAAGTATAAAAAATAGCATGTATGGCGGATTGAGTGAATAGATATGTTTATGTGAATTGTGTATTTTGATAAGTTAAACATGTTACACCCAAAAGTGTGCTAAAGCGTAAAAGGGTCAAGTGTACTCACAATATTGCACATACTTTCCGATTATCCGAGATTGACGAGTTGTTTGTGAATGAGGATTCAATGATAAGGTTACATGATTTTTAGGAAGTGGTAAGATTCGGGATTTAGAATTTAAAGTATCAAAGTATGTATACGAAAATAATACCTAGTTCTAAGAGCTCGTTTATGACACCATATTAAGTGGTTTCATGGGTCCCAAATTGCCCATTGGAATCATAACAAGTAACTTAGAATCTTAGATATATTGGCCTAAGTTTATGACGAATAATCATGACTCGATTGTCATCACAAATTCAGCCATATTTTATATAGATATGTATAGTTTTTATGATAATAATAACATCCTAAACTAAGTCTAATCATAGATTATCATGTAGTATAATGCATTGTCAAGCAAGGAGGTTAAAACCTCATTATATGATTCACCACTACACAAACCATAATGAAGATGGTTCGGAGGGTCATGAATAACAAGAAAATAAACCTATCTAACAATGTTCAAGTGACCAAGTACACTACAACCCGGGTGTGCCAACACATCATGGAAAGAATTAACTAAGTGGGGAGGGCTAGACATGGCTAAGGTAGTTTGATTCTAGTAAGTCACTTTGAGTGTTCATACAAGGTTCAAATGAAGGAGTGGAACTTAGTTTGGAAAGCCAAGGCTTCCATTTGTTCACACTTCACAAGTTACAAGTTCAGCATATGGAAGATGATGTCTTGTGCTTGCTTTCATCATTCAATTACCATGTATAAACAAAATTAAAATGGTTGTTTTAGCCCAAAACTTTGATGGAAATCACCTCAACACAAACCCATAACCATAGACTAACTTGTGAGCTTGGTGGGAACAAGATTCCACCAAGTTTCTATCAAAAACATGAAGATACAAGGAGTTAAAAAGAAGCAGAAAATAAAGTGCACTTTGGACCTAAAAAATGGTGAGGTTTCACCTTAGTTTGCCCAAGCAAACTTGTGAAAATATTCCTAGAGGTATCCAAGTGTTTTAGAAGAATAAACAAGAAAGAAATAGAAGAAGAAGTGAGTTAGAACTCACTTAGAATTGCTAAAAGTTTCTGCTCAAACTTGCTGAAAATTCAGATAATTAGAGAGTGTTTTGGAGTGTTTAGAGTGTTGGTAAAGTGGAAAAATGAATAGGGAAGTGTTGTATTTATAGGGGAGTAATTAGGGTTTGAGTTAGGTGGGTATTAAATGGGATTAGTTGGAAGATAAATAAAAAAGGAACTTAATGTGGCTTGCTTATTCCCGATCGCAAGGCTGTAATCAGCCTTAATTTTATTTTTCTTTTCTTTTTGTTAACTTATGTTAGATATTTGTATCTTATGTTATGTATTTATGATGTACAAATGTTTATCTAACATGTAACAAGGCCTAATGTGTATTTAAAACATGAAATCAAGTGCTAAACGAGTATGTAAACATGGTTTTTGTGTTGTAAGAAGTAAGTGAAGTGTTGAATGATTAAACAAGTATATGTACATGTAGAATGTTTAAATCATGTATTTCTGATTAATCGTTTGTACGTTAATCATGTTCATGATACGAATATGCCATGAGCTTACAATTGAATCAGACGTTTGAATGTATGAATGAATGTCAAACAATGTATATTTCATATAAAAATATCCATTTTATTACGATCAAAGTCTAGGATTTTACAACGTTTCGAAGCGAATTATGATTACAAGAGGAATAAGCTTCCGAAAATAGAAATACAATACAATCTTTCTAAAAACAGACAGCTGCAAAAAGCGAGGCGTTACATAATCTGGAAGTGACTGATGTGTATGGAATGTAGGTTAAGGCGGGAATTTTGAATGGCGTTTTGCTCATTAGTTTGGCTTTTGAATTAGAGCAGTAAAAAGACCCTTTTACCCTTAATGAAGCACGTCTAAGTAATAAAGTTGATGTTATTTACGAAAACGCCACCACACCATTCTACTCCATAGATTGTTTTGATCAACCGGATGAGGGACGTTCTCACCGTTTTCACACTTTTAGGCGTTTTCCCTAAATCCTGCCCCATGTATATATATATATATATATATATATATATATTGAAAGTGTAATGTACAATATGCATTATCGTATGAGCGTACGAGATTTTAAGTTCGCATGTTATAAACTTCAATCGCATGTTATAAAAAATTTCGCATGTTGTATGAAAACACAAATCGCATGTTGTATTACTGAAGAAACAATGGTTCGAATGACCGGAATCAATCGGACCAGGGGTTTAGTTCTGCATAAAAGGGTAAGTTCTCTCGTTTGATTCAGGGTTTGGCTGAGCTTCTTCTCCGAACGATATCTGCAAAACAGACAGCCGTTAGACTCGCCACGGGGAGAATGGAGGTTCTCTCCGTGACCACCCTCCGGCATGAGAATAAGTACAGATCTCAATGAAGAAGAAGAAGTAGTAGTCAAAGTGAAGTGAATGTAACTTGAGAGATTATACCTGAGTCGTCTAATTTATAGCTTGATTTGGGCGGGAAAGTTTGTTGACGGAGGTAATAACGGAAAGCATTTTCTGTAAACAGTTATCCTTTTTTCCGTTAATCACCAACATGATATTTATGCACACGGATCGTGGGCGAGATCAACGGCTGGGGAGATGCCACGTGGAAAGTGAATGTGAGTGGATCCTTCTCCAAGTTAGTGCCACCATCGTGACCTGGATGAGCATTCAGGATGATGCCATGTCACCATTCGGTTATAACTAAATGGTTTGTGCACGATGGAGTTTTCTAGAAGGTTTACAGCTGTAACCCTTCATCCTCTTGCCACGTGTTAATTCTGTTACAACAGAAAGGAATTCTTTTGCTTAGGTCTTGGTTTTAATCCCGCGGAGATGCTTTAGGGCTTTGTTCTCAAATCTAACTATTCCGTTGCACGAGCCCGCGTAAGGATGTGAGATTAGTTCTATCCCGGCGCGTGAACGTTGAAGATTGCTTTCTTTTAAGTTTTCTTCTTTAGAACCAGTGCGCAGCCGCGCAGGGTTCCTTTAAAGAGGTTTATCGTGATGAAGTTGTGGTATGGTCCAATGTGCCTGCACGAGGTTTTTGGGACCATACCCCTTCAAGTCCCCCCAGTCCAGTGTTGCTCTTATGTGAGTAAGTGGAGTACTGGACTATATAAGAGAAGTGTGTGCTTTTGCTTTGTGAAGTTTTGGCGCGAAAAATGGGGAATCTTCTTGGAGAAGATTCTTTCTTTCAAGTTGACTTGCTCATGATTTCAAATTTTGAAAAATTTGACCCTTGGCAGGTGAAAGGTGCTATCCTAACTGTTGACGTGTGACGTTTTGATGACTGGCTGTCAATTGTCAGTTGTGCGTCGTCAACCGTGGTCCACACGCGCCCGTGAGGTTGCTTGTTGCTTCCCACTCGCCCCTGATGCTTCGATAACCGCGTTTTCGCGAAAAAGGGGATATTACGGTTTTCTAGGTCATTGATGGCGGTGAGTATATAAACCTCTTTAGTGCCTTTTTTTCGTTATTTGTTCTTTGAATTTCACCTGTCTTCTCTCGTCTTCACCATTATTCCCTTGAAGAACCATGCAAATCTTTCCCTTTATGTCTGCCGGAGAACGTCAAGAGGATTCCTCAGAAGAAATGTCTGCAGGTCTTCAAGCATTGAAGTGGTCGAGAGAGACATTCGACGACGTAGTTCAAAGTTTTAGATTTCCTGATAGCTGGGGTGTCCGATACCCCGAGGATGGTCAGACGGCGGCTGATGCTCCAGCCGGGTACATTACTCTGTTCTGGGATTATTTCACCGAAGGCAACTTCCGATTATCGGCGACGAGGTTTTTTATCGATATTCTTTCATATTACAAGTTTCACATATCTCAACTACACCCGATCGGAATGGTTCGAATTCGTCATTTCGAATTCCTTTGTCGCTCAATGTATATCAAGCCGACGGTTAACTGTTTCCGAGTGCTATATCAAATGCATTGCTCTCAGGGTTTTTATTCTTTTGCCCAACGTGCTTCGGCAAAGAAGATCTTATTGCACCCCCCAAAATCGTTTCATGAGTGGAAGCCGAAATTTTTCTTCATCAAAGCCGGCGTGATTCCGATGAAGATAACTTTCAGGGGTAAAGAAGACATTGTGGTAGAGACCATACAGACTCCTCATTCAGAGACTTGGTATCAGGATTTGAAAGATGTTCCGTCGATTGAACTTCCGGAGAAAGCCCTAGTTGCTGCTGACATGAGTCTTTGCTGGCGAATGGAGCGGGAAGACAAGCCAGTGTACATGGAGGGCGATAAAAGTAAGATTTGGGATTTTCTTATCCTCTCTTCTTCTCTTTTTTTTATATAAATTTGTTCCTGTTTTCTCTTTTGTAGTTGTCTCCTTGTAAGTTATTGCATACAAGAGGGAGAATGGGAAGATGGCCACCATCCCCAAGAGAGCTGATGAGGAACTCTGGTATTTACAGATAGTCAAGAATTTTGCGCTTCCTCGGGATGAAGATCTGGCTGCGCAACCTTCGCCTGGTGCTGGTAAGTTTGCTTTTTGGTTTTGATTAATATTGCAATATTACTCTTTGCTGTCTTTGTGCGTGGGGTAATATTGCAATATTCTCTTTACAATAGGGGAGCTGACTAACCTGGGCATAGGCCCTGAGAAGAAGAAACAACGTACTTCTGCGGCTGTTAATATTGTGCCGAAAAAGACTGACGTGTCGAAAGCTTAATCTTCAAAAGCCAAGAATGTCAAGGGAGAGAAGAAAGGTACGCACCATTCCTCTGACTCCTGGTGTGATTATGTAGTGGTGTCTGATTCATTGGAAGGACTTGCTCCTGTAGTTGTAAAGAAACCAAAGGCGGAGCCTCGGGATTCTGCTGTCCCCGCATCGAATCCTGATGACCCCATCGATTTGGAATCAAGTCATGAGCCCTTAGTGAAAACAAAGGCTGGGAAAATAAAACAGGTCAAAGTTGAGGCTGAGGCGCAGCCTGCTAAGAAGGTGCAGAGAAGAAAAATTGGCAAGAGAGGCAACCTAGACGCCTTTATTGCGAAACCTCCTCCAGGTGAGTATCTTTTTTAACTAATGTTTCCTTAGACTTTGTGTTGATATAACGTTTATTTTGCAGAAAAGCCAGTTTCTTCCGTTCACGCGGAACCGGCAGTAGTTTTTAATGATGATCTCTCGCCTTCCCCCTCTCGCGCCACTATTATGGAGCAGCCAGAGGGTATATAGGCTATTGAAACTGGGACGGAGAAGGTTGCGGAGGAGGCAGATTCTGGAGTTGAGAAACCTATTGAGGTTGAAGTGGAGAAGATTTTGGATCCGGAAACCACGGATGTTGATGTTGCTTTACCTAAGTCTCCGAAAGTTGTGGCGCGTGACCCATAGAAAGGGAAGTCAGTTCCTCAAGACCCGGTGATAACCATCCCTACCTCTTCTGCACCGGCGAATGTTGTTAGGAGCCCTCTTGGTGATCCGGGTTTCTTTGCGCATAACGAGGAGGACTCTCCTATCCGCTCAGAGGAAACTCCGAGGGATTATTATTATCGCTCATACTTAGAGAAGAAAGCTTCTAAAATCCACACGCCGATGTGGAAACTGAAGAAAGGCGACACGTTTTCTGATTGGCAGGTGTGTCGTGATTGGTTACAAGGCACCTTTCCTCCTGGTGAAGTGAAGTTTCTAGAAGATCGTTCTCACGATTAGTCTTACCATGCCTATCTTGAAGAAGCTGCTAGCTTCACTTCTACAACCCACCGTATAGTGCGCGAGTGGCGTAGTATGCATAAAGAATGGTCTACTGTCGAAGCATCCAGGAAAAAGGCTGCCGAAGAAGAGGCCTGAGTTACTCTGTTGAGGGATAAGTTAGAAGCTGATCAGGCCAAGTTTGAGAGCGATCGGAAGACTGAAGAGTGGTCTGCCGCTGGTTGGAAAAGAAAAGCAGAAGCTGAAACCGCTATTCTTTCGAAAGAGCGCAAGCGTTGGAGAGAAATTTGTGAGAAAGATAATAATGAAAAAATGGGTCTCCGTAATGCCATCAACAATCTCAAGGCAGAGATTGAGAGACTGAAGAAACAAGATGCGGAGATTGAGAAGTTGAAGAAAGAAAAAGCTGATGCCGAAGCGGCTTGTGATGAAGCGCGTTCTCATCGAGAGAGAAATGAACAGAGAGAGGTATGAACTTGCGCCACACATGCCCTTAAGGATAAGGAGATAGACGAACTCACCTCTATATTATCTGATCAGGAACAAATTAAGGCGGAGCTTGAGTCTGCCAAAAAAGATTTGCAGCTTGAATGAGTTGAAAAAGCTGAGACCTCCCGCCGTTTGAGTGAAACCGAAGAAAAGTTGGAAAATTCTGAAACTGGTCGGGTAACGGCGGAGAGTCTGATTGAACCGTTGAGGGATGATATGTTGTGGCTGAAGAACCACGGAATTATAAGTCTAAGTGTCTCAATTTTTGCGATACTTTGATGTAGTTACATATCTTGTCACTTGTTGTATTGCGCTGGTTGCCAATTCGGTCCTTAATTCTAATGAGTTGGATCAAACGGTTGCGCGTTTACTGATTACTGCGCGTAACGATGGGTACGCCCAAGGGTATACCGAATGTACCCAGCATATTACAAATGCGTTGAAGGTAGATTGGGATACCAGCAGGTCCGCCACGCACGGAGTTGATACTGAAGCTGCTCATGCTGCTGCCAAGGCCGAATACAACACTTGCACCTCTCGGTGATGGACCTAGTTACTGTTGCGTTGCAATCTGACAATTTTGTGGGGCAATTAAAGGAAGTGTTCCCGGATGAGGAAGATGACGATGAAGATGAAGATTAGGTTCTTTTTGTACTTTGTTGTGGTTGTGTGAACAGTTTGTAGTTTAATAGGTTTGGCATGTGGTTCCCTGTTTGTTAATGCGTTGTGGCGCATGTAACTTTGTTGATGCACTGCCGTGCATGTAAAATTTTTTTTGTTAATGTGCGTGGTGCACAAGTAACTGTTTTAAATATAACATATGTTTGAATTACAATGTTTTGCATGAGTACAATTTCTTTGAGTAGGTAAGGAGAATAAAGGTGGTATAAAGCTCATGTGTGAACGTAAGGCTGGACCTTGCACGATACGTGTGACCGCAGACCGTTCATGAGACTTGTATTAGGTTACCATAGTGTTTTTGCACTTACCAAAAGGAATTGCATGCATTTTGTAATAAACACGGAAATAATATAACAAACTTTGTATTGATTTTGGATAGGGCTCAGAGGCCATAGTTACAAAGTTGTTTTTTATGATAAATTGAGACTTAATTTACTTGTGCATACGAATAGTCCTGTGTCATAGATTGGTAAGTTGACGAACTTAGCCAATATGAAGGAAAGCTATTGCATACATGTTGATCCGGCTCGGCTCAAGTTTGTTTAGCTTTTTTGCTCGGCCCCTCGTCCCCGTGAGTAATCTGCTTGATGTCCTTCCGCACATTTTGAAGCAGATGGGTAAGTTCTCCGCTTTTCAGTGCCTTTTCGATTTCTGTGCGGAGACTGATGCAATTATTTGTGGTGTGGCCATTATCTTTATGGTACTCGCAATACTGGTTTGGATCTTGCCCTCTTTTGTTTTTCATCGGCGGAGGAGTTTTGAACTGGTAATCCTCAGTGCTGAGTACCTCCGCCGGTGTTTTTGTGAGAGGAGTCCATCGCCATTCATGGTTCTCCTACTTAGCTTCTTTCTACGTTGCTAGTTTGTTAATTGTTGCACAAGCGTCATCGGACGAGTATGCGCCTGAGGCCGAGTCCCTCCAGTTCTTCTTAAATTTCTTGCCGCTGTTCCCACTCATGTCCTGCGGACGATTTTGTGGTAGCGGCGGCCTGTTGGAGCTTAAATTACGCTCTGTTTGAGCATAAACTTTGGCAGCGGCCATCAATTTTTCCCAACTTTTGGGTAGACCCTCTGTTCCTGAAAAAACTTTAATCATATCGTCACAACGCACAACATATTTGAATTGTGCTCGTATTAGATGTTCATGTACGTCACCAATTTCTAACACCTCCTTGTTGTATCTTGTTATGAAATCCTCCAGACTTTCATCATCTCGTCTCCAGATGTTCATTACGTCAGCGGTGTCTCTGACGGATCTGTGTTGCTGGCTAAAATGGACCAGGAACTTCTCTCTCAAGTCCACCCACGATGTTAACTTTCTACCGGTAAGTTGTCAAACCATAACCGTGCTGCACCTGTCAAGGTTTGGACAAATAAGTGACACCACATAGGCAACGTCCAACCCCCTACCAGGCCTGCGCTGGAAACACACGGAGATGGTCGTCTAGATCTGACATCCCGTTGAACTTTCCGACGTTTGATGGTAGTTTCGCCCACTCGAGGGGGGATAGAGCGATTTCACTGACGAATTTTGAGTTCTCAGCTGCTTCTGCCGGGTGGTAAATTAGGTTGTAATCATATTATGCATCCGGGTTGTAAACCGCACGAGTTTTTTTGGTTTATAATATGCATGGCTCCACTGCAGTCGGCTGAAAATGCTTGTGTTATCGCCTTCCTGATATGTTTTGTCGTATTAGTCGGTTTGGGTGCATCGTAGTATGATGTACGTGGTGCAGAAGGTGCCCGTACATGAGATGCAAATCTCCATGATTGAGTTATAGGAGGAGCAGCCTGTGCATAGAGCTGTGCATAGACTGCGTTTAATGCGCCCTGAGACCTGACATACCATGAGATGGGGGATTCACCAGGAGGTAAGATTGAACTTATCGGGATCTCGGTTTGTGCTCCTGGTGTAACATGGTCATTCAGATGATTAACGTTGTTCTGGACCTCGTTATCATCGGAGGCTTCTTCCACAATCCCTTCAACACGAGGATCATGAGTGAAATTCGTCGGTCGAGGGCCTGATGGATGGTTTGACGGAGTCTCTGCCATGGAAAACAGAGATTGAAGATAAATGAATAAAAACGAGAAGACGAGAATGAAAATTGAAGAATCGGTGGGCGCCAATGAAGAAACAATGGTTCGAATGACCGGAATCAATCGGACCAGGGGTTTAGTTCGCATAAAAGGGTAAGTTCTCTCGTTTGATTCGGGGTTTGGCTGAGCTACTTCTCCGAACAATATATGCAAAACAGACAGCCGTTAGACTCGCCACGGGAAGAATGGGGGTTCTCTCCGTGACCACCCTCCGGCGTGAGAATAAGTACAGATCTCAATGAAGAAGAAGAAGTAGTAGTCAAAGTGAAGTGAATGTAACTTGAGAGATTATACCTGAGTCGTCTTATTTATAGCCGGATTTGGGCGGGAAAGTTTGTTGACGGAGGTAATAACGGAAAACATTTTCCGTAAGAAGTTATCCTTTTTGCCGTTAATCACCAACGTGATATTTGTGCACACGGATCGTGGGCGAGATCAACGGCTGGGGAGATGCCACGTGGAAAGTGAATGTGAGTGGATCCTTCTCCAAGTTAGTGCCATCATCGTGACCTGGATGAGCGTTCAGGATGATGCCACATCACCATTCGGTTATAACTAAATGGTTTGTGCACGATGTAGTTTTCTAGAAGGTTTACAGCTGTAACCTTTCATCCTCTTGCCACGTGTTTATTCTGTTACAACAAAAAGGAATTCTTTTGCTTAAGTCTTGGTTTTAATCGCGCGGAGATCCTTTAGGGCTTTGTTCTCAAATCTAACTATTCCGTTGCACGAGCCCGCGTAAGGATGTGAGATTAGTTCTATCTAGGCGCGCGAACGTTGAAGACTGCTTTCTTTTAAGTTTTCTTTTTTAGAACCGGTGCGAAGCCGCGCAGTGTTCCTTTAAAGAGGTTTATCGTGATGAAGTTGTGGTATGGTCCAATGTGCCTGCGCGAGGTTTTTGGAACCATACCCCTTCAATTACAAAACAATTGCATGTTGATAAAATTAAAATCGCATGTTGTGTAAAAAAATCGCACGTTATAAAGAAAAACTCACATGTTGTAATTCAATCTCGTACGCATCGTACGTTAACACAAATTGTACGTTAACCAACCTCTATATATATCTTAAAGTATCTACAAATATAAATGCTGTGACAACCAGGACATTCCTTTCATGTACCACCTTACGTTGTAACTATGTGAATATTAATGAACGTAATTTAATTAATTGATTGCTTGATTATATGTGTAAATCTAAATGGAATGTTATTTAATTCGAATGTTATAGTTATTAAGTGTGATCGCACACCTAAATGAGTCACACTCCTCAAGTGTGCGACCTCACCCACCTGTTTATTTAGATGGGCCGCACACCATCCCATCTGGTACACAACCCCTTCTTCCAGCCGCACACCAATTAATCCTGGCCCAACCATAGGCCCACGACAAACCCTAATGAATACCGCACACCCTTTTTATTGGGGCACACATGTGAATGTGCAGAATCTCTGATTTTGGGTATTTATAGCCACCTGTTGGCAAACCCTAGGTCACTTTCCAATCATTTGGACGGCAGTCACCATCATTCTCAGCAAACATTCTTCTTTTCACCAACATTCTCTTTTTTAGAAACCTTAGAAACACTCCAAATCTCCTTCCTTCTTCCTCGGAATTTGACGGCAACCTTATCTCCTTGAAGGTGGCTGGTGATTATTGCCTTGGAAGCTTTGTTTCATTACCTCTCTCTCCCACACTCTTGAGCCATACATCATCCGGTTAGTGTATTACCATCATTGAATGATTATACATGATAAAAGTTTGTGCTTGAATGATGAATTAGGTGTTTTTGTTTTATATCTCTATGAGGTTATTAAATGGATGACTATTCTTGTGAAGCCAAAAGTTGTTCATAAAAGGATTACATCAAATCTAGGGTTCATACGTGATTGTGTTGATAGAACAGTGGTTTTGAGGTGATGGTGTATTCACTCATGATATATATTAGAATGCTCTTGCTAGTTATTGATAAAGGAGGGTTTAGATCCGTAGAATAAGTGTTTAGAATGTTAATGCATTGATGATTTGTGACAAATGATGTTGGATAAATTTTCTGAAACCGATTTAGATGTTAGGCCAAAGTTTGAATCTGTTTTCGTTCACATGATTACTTGATTTTGTGTGTTAAGATTTATGTCTAAATCTGTGTCCTTGAACCATTTTAATTTGATGAAATGTTGCTAAATATGATGGCAGGATAAAGGGATTGATACTGGAATATGTGTTTGATTTATTTGAGATGTTTACTGTTTGGATAACATGAAGTCGCACACTCATGCAATATACTACTCAAATAGCATACTGTACAACTCAGCACACCGCACACCTGTGTGCCAGGTGTGCCACTAATAAAAGGTACAACCTGCCATGCACCTCATACACTCAAGTTATGCTAGACCGCACACTTTAACAATTTTTAATTCGATCCGGAAAAATCTCAAGGCAAAAAGAGATGAATGAAGACAAGGGAAAAAGATTGAGGAAGTTGTTAACCACATAGAAATGCAAAGGGGAAGCTTAGATTTGTTTTATTTATAATTTAGTGTAATTTTGTCTATATGTTTTAGTATTTTGAATAAAAAAGAATAAATATTTTGTTTTGTTATTGCTTTACAATGGTATTTGTTTTAATAATGGATAATATTGTTTTGTGGGGTTGCAAATGCCTTGACGGAAGGCTCCTATAAGTTCTTATTGTTTTACTTTTATCTTTTATTGTTCTAACTAATAAAAATACATCAGTTTTTCTATTCATTTATAATCGTTTAACTTTTTTAAAAGGCCTTTTGTATGTGATACGCTAACTTATGATTCATTTGCTTTAAAAAACTTTATTTCCTAAGAAGTTCTGTGATCAGACTACTATAGATTCGAATGGTTATCCAGTCTATAGACGAGCAGATTCAGGATTTTTGTTGAGAAATCTGGTATTCAGCTTGATGTTTTTGGGGTGGATGGAAAAAAACGAACAAGATCCGTTGACGCGCACCCTTACTTACGTTGAATTCCAATATATGCGTTTTTACAGAATATTAAATTTCAAAGTAAATAATATGGTTTTGGATGAAGCCGCGCATCGCGCGGGCATTAACCTAGTAATAATATATAAAAAAAAAAGCTAAATACTCAAATGTTCATTAATGATTCATGTGATATACGAAGGACTACACTAGCTATTTGAAGAAGTAAAAGTAAGTACGAAAAATGGAGATGCGGGGTATCGATCCCCGTACCTCTCGCATGCTAAGCGAGCGCTCTACCATCTGAGCTACATCCCCATTTGCTCGATATTTTCAATCGTTTCATAATTGTTAAATTGAGGCAAAGAAACAATCCAACTTGGTATTACTATTACACTTTTTTGTTTTTTCAGTTAGTTAACGCAAACCCATATTTAACGATTATATACCCCCTTTCTTTTTTATTTTTTTTAAATGACAAATTTCATTAAATTTAACGATTATATATACCTATACGTCCGAACACAAGCCCACCAGTATTTAATCTTTAACTATTTTCCATAAATCTACAATGAATCATTTAAACAGATCTTAAGATTATCCAAATTACATTGCTGTAATTAACACAATAATTTAACTGAATAACAAAATTGTCACTATAAAACTGAATTAGAGTTAAACGTTCTTTAGAACCAATATTATTTCACAAAACAGATATAAAATCCATTTGAAAAAAAATTTGTAATGAAGTTACTAAAGTAAAATGTATACTAAACAGAATCTAGAAACAAAAAATAGGACAGTAATCCAGTATGTTAACTTTAAATGTGAAATATCAATTCAAAAAAATATATTAGGTTTAAGTTTTCCTTACTATTTTAACGGTCAACTACTCAACTCACTCAGTCTAAAGCTACTCCTAAGATAGTTTTCCTTAGCTCCAAGAATACCTCTGATTTGGTTAACATCATCTAAAAAAGCAATAACAAACATCATTTAAAAAAGCAATAAACAAATGATCAAAACATCCAGGGGTTCTTTGGTATGGTTTCATTAAAAGTTCATCTTTGAATCAGGTAGCATTAACTGTTTTTGGTTCACTAACATAATACCTTTAGATTCGTCAATAAGCTTTTTACCTATTAAGTTTTAAAATGATGCTTAATGAAAATTTAACCCTTTTAATTATTCACCTATGTTCATAACTCTCAGTTGGTCACTCACGCACCACCTCCTCGACCCACCACCACCTCCTCCACCACTAACCAATCTGGCGAGCCAAGTCAGTTCTTCTACTGCTTCAGAGTCTCTTACCCAATCAGACCTCTTAGTGACTCAACATTTACTGACACAGAGGTTGCCAAACAACCCCTTAGTGAGTTATATTCTAGGACCGGGATATAATTTGAACTGTGACTAGACACGTAGTTTAAAAGAAGCTCATTCATAATAAAATTCAATAAATGAGCTTTAACATCTAAATCAATGTCTCGAGGCTACATCACCCCTTGTAAATTTTGAGGATGTTCTACCCGAAAGTATACACCACACACATTAGAAATGTTAAAAGAATACATAGAAGCTTTTAATCGAAAGACATTTACAATTGAGTTAGGCTACTGGGTGTAGTATAAAGCCCATAGGGGTTTTATCACGCCAGCTCAGCGCTACTTCACCGCCACGCCACACAGGGGGCTTTAGAGACCCTTCCTTTAACTTTTTTTTTTTGGTAAAGGGTTACCACGGTGATTTTATAAATTCAACCAAAAAAGCACATGTAGTGCATGAGAGTCACACACTAGATCATAGAAGGGACAAACCCCCAACTATGGAACCAAGAAAATACAAATAAAACAACCAAGAAAACAAAACCACCAACTAGACTACATAATCTAGACTAAACCCCAAGCTGGCTACGTAACCATAATAGACGCCTGATTATCCCCATCAACTATCATGTTCCCATGAATGCTCCATTTCCTCAATGTTCCCATGACTTTATAGATGTTCTTGAATTTCATTCCCATGAGTTTGTACCGAATCGTAGCTAAAATTTGCTTTGCTACCACATCTGGTGGCCTTGTAGTATTCCTGAATAACCTGTTGTTCCTTTCTCTCCATATATGATATGCCGCAGCCGCCGTGATTAACCGGGCCACAACATTGTTAAGCTTCTTTAGAGATCGTCTATCCAATAACCAGCTTATAATCTCCTCCCAAGCCGGATTTACATCCTCCATATTCGCTTGATCACGAATCAGCTCCCACACCTGCGAAGAGTATTTACATGAAAAGAATAGGTGTTCATGGGAATCCACATTTTCGTAACACAATACACAACACATCATATTCATGCTTGACCCTCTCGTATGCTCCCATTTTAATATTTTGTCTTGTGTTAATAACTTTCTCCGCATAATGGGCCACATCAAAAAAGCATGCTTAGGAATACACTTAGAAAACCAAACAATATCCACCCACGGTACCTCATTGCCCTTCGTTCGAACTGATTGCCAAACCACCGAAGACGAAAAATCAAGCACTTTATTATCATATTTCCAATAGTATTTGTCTCGAATCTCTTCCACCAAAGTCTGTTGGGTAACTTCATTCAGAATAGGGTATAACCGAAGCCACTCCTCAGG
Organism: Helianthus tuberosus; assembly: GCA_030545235.1. Classification (NCBI taxonomy): domain Eukaryota; kingdom Viridiplantae; phylum Streptophyta; class Magnoliopsida; order Asterales; family Asteraceae; genus Helianthus; species Helianthus tuberosus. Next base: position 154,374,308 of record CM060366.1, on the reverse strand, counting down.
CCAGCACCATCTACCATCGACCCATAATTCCTTAACTTTGGTTTTGAGATTAAAACCAGCATTTGAAATAGCTCGAGAAGATAAAAAAAAATTTAACGTACCCACTTCATTCCATTTGTCATACCAAGCAGAGATGTTTTCTCCATTGCCCACCTTAGCCCAAACACACGGTTGGATAATAGAGCGGACCTGGAGGATTTTACGCCAGCTCCACGAACAATTATTCGGAATTTGGCAATCCCAAAAATTTCTGTCCTTCAATCGATAGGTATGTATCCACGCAACCCATAAAGACTCTCTATGAACCACAATGCTCCAAGCATTCGACGCCATAAGAGCTATATTCATCTCACTAATCCGCCGAATTCCAAGACCCCCTTCATATTTTGGCATACACACAGCATCCGACGAAACTTTGGCTTTACCTCTAACCATCGGCCCTTGACACCATAAAAAACCTCTCATCTTAGCTTCAAGCTCCTTTATGATCCGTGCTGGTAATATAAACACCAATGACCAGTAAACATGCATTGCCGAAAGCACGAAAATAACGAGTTGCAACCGACCCCCAAAAGAAAGATACCGATTTTTCCAGCTAGAAATTCGGTCAGACATCCGTTCCACTAGAACACAACAGTCCGCATATCTAAGCCTCGAAGAAATTAAGGGGACTCCCAAATACTTAACTGGAAGCACTCCTTCAGTAAACGGTATATGACTTAGAATAAGAGCTTTAACGTGAGCAGGAACATTACAAAAATAAACAATACTTTTAGCAATACTTGGTTTTAAACCTGACATCTTCGTAAAATTATTGAAAGAATCCATAATACACTTCACAGGCCCAAACTCCCCTCTGGTAAAGATAAACAGATCATCAGCAAAACAGAGGTTTATAATCTTTTGCTTTTCACATTTGTTGTGAAATTTGAACGATGAGTCAATCCGCATAATTTGCTGAAGAGCAAGAGTAAGTATGCAATGGTTTAAAGCCTCCATCATCATTATCTAATTATTTATTTTTTATTTATATATTTTTTAATTTATATGCCAATTTTAATAACTTGAAAATTAAAAAAAACATAATTTCATTAAAATAAAATAAATATTACAAAGTCCTAAAAATGCAAAGTTAAAAAATAAAGTACTAGAAAATAAAAACTACATATATTTCGCTCGAATTTGTGCCTTACGAGCTTCCAAAATGACTCGGTCCTCCTCTGCTAGATGTGAAAAGTCTTTCGCGAGAAATTCCATGTCTTTCTGGATTTGTTTCTCCATGTGAAAATTTACCAACAATCTCATCTTCTGATACGTCGAGCAATGCTTGTGACAACGCAAGTTCTTCCCTAGGCGTCCACTTTTTGACCGTCTTAGGAGCAAGTGCTTCGGTCTCACCCTTCTTAAGATGCCTTCTCGATCGTCCACCTTTTGAGGAAGTGGGTTCGACTTGGGTTTCGGGTACGGATTCGGTTTCGGGTGTGTTTTGGGTTTGGATATGTTTTTGGGAAAAAATGGATGTTGGGAATAATATCCGCCAAAACCAGGAATCGGTGGAGTGGTCGGATAAGGAGAAGTTGGGGTGCTAGGTGGCATCGGATAATATCCAAGCTCACACGTCCGTGGGTCTCTTCGATAACGGTCTTTTTGCTCGTTGTTGGGATTGTTTGGTGCACTTTTGCCAAAACGGATAGTTCGGATCCCACACGTTTTGGTTGTTGGGAAACATTGTGTGATTATGAAAAAAAAAAGTGTAGAGATTTGGTATAAAGAGTAGAGGAAGAAGGGATGAAAATTATAGAAAAAGGTAGGGTATTTATAGGTAAATTATAAATTTTAAAATTGTTTTTTTTAAATGTTACCGTTCATCAACGGTCATTTTGACCATTCTCACCTCGATCCCTTCAACGAAATAAATTTGCCGTAAAATAAAAACCCGAAATAGATTCATCATGTTTATCAATTTTCCTCAATTGCACAATTTTAATTCGACTCGACATGTTGGTTATATAAAAATCTTGAAAATGAGTTTCGTCACATTCTATACCATTTCTTAAGTTGGAAAAACACTCATAGAAGTAGCTTAGATCATTCCTCACAGAAGTAGCTTAGATCATTCAAAACTATTGTCTGTCTAATTTGGTCGACCAATTCATAGAATCGCCAATGTGGACCGATTGTAATTGCCATTATTTTACCAAATCAAATCTTCCATACTCGTGTCCAATAACCAAGAACACTCAGGTAGTGTTCGTTTCACGATATGAAATGGATAATTGATAGAATTGAAATGTAGTTCGTTCAATAAGGAATTGAAATTATACCAACCAAAAAAAATTACGGGTTATATCATTTTACACTTAATAATTATACCAACCAAACACATTATGAAATTTCAAAAGAATTTTTTAATATCCAATTCGAATTTCAATTCCAATTTTACATATCTACAGCACTATCTAAGAGATTTTGAGATGGAATACATACAAGTCAATGTCTCTCTACTCGGCTACTCCCATCACATAGTTTTAGTGAACGTTAGCTTTAACCATCAACTCATTTGTAGTTTCCCAGGGGTTCTTTTCTTTTTCAAACCAAGTGTTTTGTTGTTTGAAGAAAAAAATAGTGTTTTGTTGTTTGCAAAAAAAAAAAATAATAATAATAAATAAATAAATAAATAAAAATAGTGTTTTGTTGTTTAATTTTTTTTCACCAAATAGGTGTATTTTTAATAACTTTTTTTAGAATCCAATTAGCGTATTAACTTTTTTTCTAATTCAAGCAACTTTATATATATTTTATTTACTTTTTGAATCAACCTTTTATAGCTTCTTTATTCTTTTAACAACTTATTCTATTTTCTTAACATTTTTTTCAATCAACTTCTTTCACAAATTATGAAATCATCTCAAATAAATTAAATATATAAAATAAGAAACAAAAAAGTCACCTTAACATCAAAACATGACTCCGTGACTCGGCAATTCGCTACTGTTATTTATTTAGGGGTGTGCAATAACTGAACCATTAACCGAAACCGAATTGAAAATCGACAAAACCGAACCGAAATTAACCGAAACCAAATTAACCGAAAGTCGGTTAACGGATATTTTCTTTTACCATTGGTTAACCGAAATTAACCGAACCGAACCGAATCATTTATTTTTTATATATTTCTAGCTTTAATACCTCTATTTCATGTATTTCATGTTTTATAATTTCATTTCATGTAATAATACCCCTATTTCATTTATTTATGCCTTTATTTCATTTATTTATACCTTAATTTCATTTATTTAAGAGTGAATTTCAAGAATTGTCCTTTATCTTTATACATATTTTCAGGCGCTGCCCTTTATGTTTAAAATTGACGAGTTTTGTACTTTATGTTTTCAAATCATACAGGTTTTTTGTCCTTTAGACCTAACCCAGTTAATTTTTTCTGTTAAATCAAGTAACACAAGGGTATTTTAGTCTTTTAACCAATTTATTTTAAAATATTTAAATAAATAAAACAAAATTAATTTTTAAAAATTAATTACACATATACATAATATACACCCTTCTTCCTCTCTCTCTCTCTATATCTCTCTCTCAACAATTCTCACCATCGCTACCATTAGTCACCACCATCCCCACCACTAACCACCATTTCACACTCATCAATACCCACTTAATTTCTCCATAGAACCACCGTGAATCCAACTGTTTAAAAAACCCAGCAACAAAAGAAAACCCACCCAAATCGCCCCACCATAAAAATCCCACCCAAGTCCACGAGCAGACCATCAATAACACTTCTAATGACACTTCTCATTAACTTCAGATGAAAATTAAGATATGTGAAACCCACCGCTACAATCACCATATCTCTACACCTGATATGAACTCATCGATTTCTCCTTAAACCAACAAGGAAATTGGGATTTCTTTTTTAAACATGAATGGGGTTATAAAAGCCATTAAAATGGGTGAAGAACTCACTGATTATGCTACAATCAATGGCCACCCCCACCTCCGTCGAACTGGAAGGGTTTCCACCAAACAAGAATCGCCTCCGAAACTCTCTCCAACCAAACCCCCACCTCCGACGAACTGGAAAGGTTTCAGATCGTCGATCTGGTTTGAGAATAAGGTTAGGTTCTCAGATCTAATTCTATCCCTGTTTGATTTGGATGGAGTTGATTCAATTGGTTCAATTTTGTTTTAATTGGAACTGGATATTGGGTTTGTGAAGGAAGAAGAAAATGATGGTGGGCACTAGGCAGTTGAATTCTGGAGAGAGAGATAATGAGTGGAGAGATTTGAAAAGACCAAATTGCCCTTGAGTGATAAGATTTAACTAAAAAACTAATTGGGTTAGGCCTAAAGGACAAAACGTGTATGATTTGAAAACATAAAGTACAAAACTCGTCAATTTTAAACATAAAGGACAGCGCCTGAAAATGGGTATAAAGATAAAGGACAATCCTTGAAATTCACTCTTTATTTAAATATCTATTCATGCATTTATACCTCAATTTCATTTATTTATACACCCATTTCATGTATTTATACCTCCATTACATGTATTTGAAAGAATAAAATTTAGCCCTTGTTTGAATTGGTTATTAACCGAACCGAACCGAAAACCTTCAAATTAACCGAATTAACCAAACCAATTAACCGATTACTTCGGTTATGGTTACGGATAATGCTAATAACCGAACCGAACCATGCACACCCCTACTGTTATTAGACCACACGGTGTGGGGAAGGCTGGCGTGGGGCTTCACCAACGCCAGAGCACCGCCCCAAATGGCGTGGAGATTGGGCGGGGGTGGGGATGATGGGCGACATGGAGCTTGGTGACTAGTGGATGGAGTAAGGTTTAATTTTTTATTGTTAGTTTTTTTAAACATCTATTTTCAAGCCCCTTTCACTCCATTTTTTTTTCAAAACATCTCTTGCTGACGTGGCTATCAAGTGGCGCTTCATGCCCCCCACACTGTATATTCTTAATCTTCTTATACTAATAAATGAAAATCTTTTATGGACACGTGTCACTTCCTGGTTCTTTCTTACCTTATTTTCCTATTTATCTCTCATATTAAATAATAATAATAATAATAATAATAATAATAATAATAATAATAATTTTAAACAAAATATTAGATAAGAATAAATATTTAGATAATGATAAACATTTGTTTTTATTATGTGATCATATTAAATAATAATAATAATAATTTTACACAAAATATTAGATAAGAATATGTACGTTTATTTTTATTATGATAATATTAAATAATAATAATAATAATAGTAATAATAATTTTAAACAAAAAAAATTAGTTAAAAATACATATTTAACAAAGTAAAATGTTATAATAAATAAATAGTACATTAAACTTCATTTTTAAAAGATAAATTTTGACAACTGTATGTGTTAACATATAACATTATATTTTATTAAACACGTGCAATGTACGAGTTTTTTTTAAAGAGATATCTTTTTTATAATTTATTATATAAAATTACATTTTCGAGCCGAGGGGTCTCATTGGAAGCAGTTTCTCTATTCCTAAGGGGTAGAGGTAAGGCTGTCTACATCTTACCCTCCTCAGACCCTAAGCTTTGCTATTGATAAGATTTACTGAGTATGATGATGATGATGATTAAATAAAATTACATTTATGCAAAATAAAAAACAAAAAAAAATTATAATAAGTAAGTAGTACATCATATCAATGTTCATTTTTAAAAGATAGATCTTGATGACTGTTTGTATTAACATATGATATCATTTTTTGTTATTTATTATATATAATTATATTTATGCAACTCGTGTAATACACGGGGTTTTAACCTAGTATAAAATAAAAACAAATCATACACACAATTTGGGTATCTGAACTTTCAAATGTAATAAACGACTCATATCAACACAATTTAAATAGAAACAATAAAAATAGAATATCTTCAAATATTATATTAAAAAGTTTGGATGTTAATTTTTTTATTTTTTTTATAAAGGAGCCTGGATGGTCTTGGATTTTTTTTTTTGTTAAATTATTAAATTTGCACCACTAATAAAATATGTTGTCACCAAAAATGCCATTACAATTACAAGCGATGATCAAATTTCGTTCGTTCTTTCCACCGAATCCTGACCAACACAACAAACAGCATGGTGGTTTGACATGGTACACGGCAACTATCCGTCGTCCTTCAAAAACTCATTTAAAAGACCAAGTCGACTGATCCTAATTTGCAGCCAAACGGACGAGCTCACGCAAAGAGGTCGAGCAAATTAGTTCGTAACGACCAACAAACCCTCAGTCACAAGTTGTCGGAGGTGTAAGCAGTAAGGGTGGAGAGAGTTGTCAATCACTATTGAGTGTTTGAGTAATTCTCTAGCCAATCATATCATGTCATGTCAAGTTCCCATTCCACTTCCCATTTTGCACTAAATCACTGGCAATGGTCAAACACATGGGTAATCTATTTCTTTTTTATATATTTTTTATTTCTAGAAATTATGCAAAAATAAATAAAACATATTTTAAACAAAATAAAAGTACATTTAATTAAAAAAAACATTACATACTTAAAACTAGAAAATTAAACCATAATAAACCTAAAATTTAGAAATTGCATGGCCAATTATATTTTTTCTTGCGATATCCCGTTTTCGCGCTATAATAAACGGCAACATCTCGGGTGAAGTATGGTCGTGTGGCTTAGTAAACGTCTCCTAATCCCGATCATGCAAAAGTTGTTTCACCGTCTCTCGTTGTTCCGCCACTAACGCTATGGTGTCTTCATCACGTTTCTTTTTTATATTCGACAACTCTATCGCCCGTGCTTTTTTTCTTCTTTTATAAGAGTGTATTGCGCCAGCTTCTCAGTCAAAGCCGTTTTGGTATCGGTTGGTGATGTTGCGGGTCTCTTATCTTTCTTTCGTGGTCTTGTTGGTGAGGGGTCTACGTTTATGTCGGGTATATCGCTAGTGAACTCAGTTCCCGGTGATTGAATTGGCATGCTCCTAAATGCAAATAGATCGAAGTCGGTTGTGAAGCTTGGTTGTGAAAATATTTGTGGTGGAAAATTAGGTTGGGTACTATAAAAAGTCGGTTGTGAAGGTTGGGGGTAAAAAAATTGAGATTGAGAGTTTGGTGAATATCCGTATGGGGTTTGAACCGGTGCACTCGGACCTCTAGAATCACCTCGTCTCGTTTGCGAAACCTTTTTTCTTGAATCCGATCCTCGGCTAGCGGAACCTTTTTTCTTGGGTTCACCTTTGTTTTGTTTATCCATGGTGTTTGTGGGTGTAGAAAGAGAAATGTTTAGAAAGAGTGGTGTGTTAAAATGAGTTAAAAAATGTGGGTTAAATAAACAAACAATTCCAACGGTCAAAAAATTCATTAGAAACGGTCAAAAAAAATACCAACGGTCAAAAAATGGTCCATGTTTCATCGGTGAGTATACACCGCCCAAACCGTTCCCCGCTCCCCGATTCCTCGCCAACATCCATTCACCGACCGGTGAATGTGACTCCCCGAGTCATAAAAAGAAGTAGAAAAATGAATAAATATAATGATAATTTGATACTCCCCAAAACTACACCGAGCACCCTAAGAAATGGGTTACCACTTAGCAGTAGGATTAATATAAAGTGGGGAGACATCAGGCATGATAGGTTTATGACTCTTTCTGGTGCAGTGGCGGAACCAGAAGAAATATTCAGGGGTATCCCAATTTTTTTTACGGTACATTTATAGAACGGAATTTTTTTTACCTACATTACGGGGCAGGGCCGATCCTGAAAAATTCAAGTGCCCTGGGCGAGCCAAAAAAGGCCCTTAGGCCTTACCGAATTAAATTTTATAAACTAGTTTTTTTTTTAAGTTATTAGTAGTTAGGTTAACGAATCAATATTGCGCATATCACATTTTAGCTACGCTTTATTATTTAATATTGGCAATAAGTTTTTAGGTTTTAGATTGGGCTAGATTTATTTTTAACTTTTAGATCGAAATTAAGCAATTCAAGAACTCAAGAAGAAAATAAATAAAGAATACTCACAACTCACAATTAGCACAACAGCAGCGACTTTAGCCAATCAGCCTGTTCGACGATTATTGTTTTGAACTGTTTCAGCAATCAGCATCGATCAATGATCATCAGCGACACCTTCAGCCCGTGTTCAACGACTTGGTATCCTTATTGTTCAGCGACTTCAGCGTTCAGCCTACTCGGTTCAGCAATCAGCACAACAGCAGTAGTTCAGCACTTCAGTCTTCAGCGACAATGCGACATACATCCCTCCTGCAGTCCTGCACTTCAGTAGTTCGGACTTGCATCAACGTCATCATCATTTGCTTGGTTTCATCATCACTTCAAAGAATTCAAACAATCACACAATCAATTCAAACAATCAAAGTCTTTATTAAACAAACTAATAAAACTGATCAAAGAATTCAACAATAAAAAAAGCTAATGAAAGTTATGAAACTGAAACTAAAAAAACTAAGAATTCAACAATAAAAAAACTAAGAATTCAAGTATTCAACAATAAAAAAAACTAAGAATTCAACAATAAAGAAACTAAAAAAAACAACCTCCTGCGGCTGCGATGTACAACCGAATAACCGATTGTAATCCTCCTGCGGTGCGGCTGCGATGTGCGAGATGCAGCGAATCAGCGAAGGAAGGAGTAATATTCGATTGTAATCCTCCTTCGTGAGTTCGTCAGTTCGTGAGTCCTGGACCTCCTGCGAATTCTGTTCCTGACGTTTGATTATCCCTGCAACCTCCCAACGCACTTAGGTTATTATTTTGTTATTTGGGCTAACTAGTATTGGGCTATCATTTGGTTATTTGGGCCAATATAATCAGTATTTTTTTGGGCTTAATTTCAGTTTGTAAATTTTTTTTAGGGGTGTCCTAGTTGTTGTTGAGGGGTGTCCTTAGTATAAAAATCGAAAAAAAAAATTTTTTTTACACTAACGGATAAAAGTTATCTTTAACTAGGATCAAAGTTACCCGCGTATTGCGTAGGGACGCAGTTGGAATTCAGAACGTATAGCACACCATGACAATCAATAAATAAATTTGTAAAATTAAATAAAATGATATCTAAATGTGTTATGTTATTTGCAAGATAAAAGAATATAGTAAATAACAAATCATCATCATCATACTCAGTAAATTCCACCAACAGCAAAGTTAAGGTAGGGTCTGAGGAGGGTAAGATGTAGACAGCCTTATCCCTACTCCGTAGGAATAGAGAGGCTGCTTCCAGTGAGACTCCCGGCTCGATAGTAGTTTTGCATCAAGCCTTAGACATAAGGCACATAGCACTCAACAATTGAGACAACTTCCGATTAGTGCATGTACCCCCCTTGTCTTTCGGCTATCAACGCCACCACATGATGCATGATTAACCATCCCCTCTTTTAACATTATTTTCACGAAATTAGTAAAATAACGTTAAAATTAGTGCACTTGCATTTTTGCCCCCCCAACGCCCACACATATATACATTATATGAGCATACCGCAAGCGGGGCGTAAATATAGTAAATAACAAAGGTAAACGAAAAAGAAAATGATAGAAACTCCGCCGGTTTTGATGCTCTCGTTATAGCAAAGAAGAAAAAAAGTTTAAAAAATATGTTCAAAAGAGTATCGGCGTTTTCATTAAAAAAACAAAACTAAAAAAACATTCGACACACTCGTTATAGCAAAGAAAAAAAAAGAAAAAAATATGTCTAAAAACAGTACTAACGTGTTCGTTAAAAAACTATTCAGATGTAAAAAAGTAATTTGGTTAAAGTAAAAATTACAATAAATAAACTATATGGGTTACAAGTGAAAGTTACGAAATAGATCAAAGACAAAACAATCACTATTTATATAAAGATAATTTTCTCCTAGTGATCCTATTACTGGACCAAGACTGTGTCGCCTATTAGACCAAGAATGTCTCGCCTATTGGGCTTAAGAGCCCACATATGTAAAGCATATGCATCGATGATTTAGAATGTAAGCCCAAGTTCATTTTATTGTCCATTTATTAGTTCCAATAAAATATAGTTAAAACTCCTTAGTTTATTCATCATCTAAGGGCAGGCGGGGTGCAGCGTCGTGGTCCGTTGTGGTTTGGTGACCACGCGTGGAACATCGCCGCCACTGAAGGTCACCACGCATGGTGGTCATAACGCGTGAAGATTGATAAATGTTACCTAATAAACAAGTAACTAATTGTGCCATGTATTACTATCATGTGAGTTCGAGATTCATTTTCTCGTTTATCTTATTTCGCCTTTAGACCTGTGACAACTGGCACTTTTCCGTACATTCCGTACAATAATTGAACAGTAATCTGTGTTTTAAGAACTGTGCAGGGTATAGTTTACAAGACGAATGAATTTCTGATTACTGTTATACACATACAATGACATTTCATGTTGCAAGACTTTATCGTTACTACATGCAACACGATATAGATCTATTAATGCACATAACAGAATTGGCACCATTATCAGACAAACTAAAAGCACTGACGGGAGTTCAGTTGTCACACCCCCAAAATACCGCCCATGGGAAACCCTACTAGGCGTGTGACAAACCAATAACGAGCCACCAATCATATTGAACCAATCACAAGTTGTTAAATATAATCATCAATTAATAATGAAAAGTGCCATCAATAAGTTTAAATGAAAACCAACATGTTCATCGGAAGCATATAAAAGAAATCATAGTTTAACTGTTTCAAATCGAATGTATAAAATCAATAAATCAATCACATGAATCCTTCCAATCGACCCATGACCACTCCAGCTACTATAGACAGCAAGTTCCAAATCCAAGAAATCTAACGACCTGCGAGCATGCAACAAGTGTATCAGACAACGTTGGTGAGTTCATAGTTTTACAAAAACGTTGGTTACCAAGTGTTTAGTTAATCTATTGAATTTAATCCCGAAAGTAATGTTGATAAAACCCCGAATACAAGACGGCTTCTGATTATTTTGCCCTTTCTCCAATGCTCCTATCAAAGCATTGGTCATGACTAGGTCATTAGTTCAACACCCGTCCTCCCAGGTACGGGGTGAGGTTGCCAAACCTAAGTAGCGCTACTAACTAATACCATGTTACCTCCCCGGTAACCAAACAACACGGAGGGACTTTAAAGGTGATAGGAAAAATATATTATCCAACATTCCCGTTTTTACCCAAAAGACTTATCCCTTCCCGGGATACCCACTGACTGTCCCAACAACCGGGACGCATGCTCAAGAGATGAACTCACCTTTGATTTGCTCGGTAAGATTAAAGTATGTGTTCACAGTTTGATCAATCCAATCCTAATAAGGTTTCGGTACTAGTCAGTTACTTACACACATGTAACACCCCGAAAACGGGTTTGGTAATCAAACCCCGTTAATATTAAAAGACGGGTAAAGTACCGTTAGTAGCAAAAATTAACCCGGTAAATATTAGGATTTAAATAAATAAACTTAATATTAAATAAAATTCGATCAAAATCCTTTTGAGGAAAACAAAGTATATAGAAGGCCCGAGTTAACGAGACTTAAAATAAAAACGGGTTATGACCTCCCGAACTCATTAAGCTAACTAGGAATAATTTACCTAGTTAGTAATATGTGACTAAATGATGAATAACGAATTAAAGCTTCTTTTGAAACAAATGAAAGACGAGGGACTATTATCGCTAAGTAAGCAAGCATGTTTATTAAAAATAAACAATTAAAAACACAACACACACTAAGAGTGTGTGTGTGTGTGTGCGTGCGACCAAGGGGAGAAAACAGGGGTGAAACTCTAGTTCAAGTTTAAACCCCAAATTGAAGCTCAAATCAAGCCCGAATCGTCTGCATGATTACAAATTCGTGATCACCTAGTCGTGGGGATCTCAAGGTATGTAAAATTTTGTAATTTGGAGATGTTTTGATTTCTTGATGAACATATGAAGTCGAAATTGGAGCTTGAATGTTAGATGTTTGAATGAAACTATGATAAATTCATGGATAGGAATGAACCCTAATCAATAATTTGATGTATTGATGTACATATACATGAAATTGAGAATCACCCACTTATGTGTTAAATGGGTTTTGTAGGGAGATTAAGAATACTAGAATCTTGATCATGAAACGAGTGTTATTGATTTTTATGAAATGAATCTAGGTGTTGTTATGCATGCTAGATGTAATGAACTTGAAAATGACGATTAATCTTGACTAAGTAGTTAGTCATGAACTTGTTTGTTAATAGTATAAAATTATGCCCATAAGGTGTTTGTTAAAATGCCTAAACGAATGCTCATATGTTGAAATCATGAACGAAATGCATAATCGCCTAATTTGACTAACTAGGGGTGATGTGTGAAAATACGGAATTCTAGCCATAAAGTAGATTTTAGCTAATCTCACATATCATAAGATTAAGGGTAATTGACTACCAAAGGTCAAACTAACCAATGGTGAAGTCGAATTGTAGATTCAACATGGAGTTCATAAGATGGAATAGTCGTATGTAATAATGACTAATCTAACCGTCTTACGAATTATAATGATAGTTTGACGCTTGACAAGCTAGGTGGAGGCTTGGAAAGGAAACGGGTCAAACGAATCAAAGGTGAAGGAAAAGCGTGTAACGGATGCAAGGTAAGTAAAGCTTACGCCCCTTTACATTATTTACAATTTACTTAATTGCAAGTATTGTATATAAATTCCATTAAGTGATTGGGATATGATGTCCCGACACGATTTAATGCGAGTCGGATTAAAGGAAAATGGTAAGAAATTATGAACTATGGTAAAGAGGTAAAATGGTAAATTATTCATGTAATGACGAACAAATAAGGAACGGTTTTTAAGTAAAAAGAGTTCAAAGAGAAAGTCGGGATGGGTTTAAAGGGGTGGGATGGTAATTAAATACCATCTCATACGGATAAATGGTCAATTAGACTAAATGGGTCAAATGGTGTTGTTAACACCATTTGACAATTACATTTGACAATCACTTGTTGAGTTTTGTAATCACAGGAAATAACATAAGCATGCGTTGCTTTAACTAGAAAGATTTAAAGCAAAAGTTATGTAAACGGATCAATACCTTGACCCGAGCCAGGTACGCATAAATAAGCTTTTAGTTAAACATACAATATTTGGTCAAATATTTAGCGAAAGTCCTTCGTTGTACAGTGAGGGAGTAAAGTTGACCAAAACACCCTTGAAGGTATATTGGGCAAACGAACCATAGGGGTTGTTTAGGAACTTGCGTTAAGATTATGGAATCATTAAATATGAATAAAAGTTATAGGAATATACATTTGTGGGTCAAATGCACAAAAATGGTCATTTGTGTAAAATGACCAACCGATGGGTAAATTTGGGATAATAGGTTAGTTATGCTAAATCCACCACAAAAATAGTTGTGGTGGAACATAAGCAGATATTTAGATGTGGCATTACGAAGTATTGAAAAGAAAGGAGCTAGTTTTGGACCAAAATGCATAAAAGATCTCCTAAACAGGTCAAAATGAATTACGCGCGTAACTTGGGTGTTTGCCGCGTAATTCACAAAACTTATGAATCAAAGATAGATATTTTCAGTTAAATACCTTGGTCTATGATTTATGATTAACTAGAAACAAGTTTGGAGGTCCTAAATACCAACGGGTCAAAATGTGGATTATTAATAATAAGCCGAATGTTTAAAAATTTAGGATTTTATTAGTTTGAATGTCGGATTTAAACTCCATGAGATGGAGAATCAAATTACGATCATGTAGGAAGAAACGGGAGGTCAAACAGATACGCGGATTGAAAGATACGGAAGTTTTCGTTTCAAAAACGGCAAAAAAAAATGGAAAGGTCTGATACAAGGACCACCGTAACTTACGGTGCCCACCGTAAGTTACGGTGGGGGCTGAAAACGTTACGCTAGTTACCTACTGCCTTACGGTGGGGGTATTTTAAAACAGAGGCCACCGTAGCTTACGGTGGCTACCGTAAGCTACGGTGGAGGCCAGTTTGAAGTCCTTGTTTTTGGGATCAAGAGATTAATGTTGGGATTTCCTTCCATTATAATTTATCTTGTCTTGTACCGTTATTTAAACTATCAATACTAACATTTAAGCTGGTATTGATCATAGGTGAATGTCGAGAGTCCCGGATGAAGATCAAGCGTCGAGCAAGAACCGAACACACGTTAAATGAAGCTTCCGCAAGTTGTTTCGTCGTTATTCTAAAACGATGAATTAAATTACACTATGTTGTTTTGTTTTCAAGTTTAGAAAAGTTTTAATAAACCCGTATTTGAGCATGAATGTTTAAATATAAATACTCAGTAAATTGTGATTATTTACGGAAATCGCTAAATAAATTTATGGTTGTTACAACACACAAATCATATATCTTTATTATGCAAGTATGAACAAGCTTGGCACATATTATCACGCGAGTTACAGCGAGTATTCAAGTGATTTACACTTTCACATCACAAAACCATATACCATAATATCACATACTAACAGCTCATTTACCATTTACATACACATAGTTGGCTCACGTATACGTTCATGTCACAATTTCATGCTATATTATCATGACTCATGGCTAACCACCTAAACCCGTTCCGGCCCACTAAGAAAATACATATGATCCAACACTAACAATTAAGTCCATCCATATTAACGCTTCGGCCCCTAAATCTTACTTCTAAATTACACCTACTTTGTTTTGTTAGTACAAATGCGGCCCCAATCAGCCAACCCTTTTACCCGCGGCCCATAATTAACACTCTGCCTGGCCCAATGTACTGAGTCCAACCCCGTGCAGCCCATTACTCTAGCAGTCAACCCAACCGGCCCAACCATGTTACTCGATACTGGACCACTTTAATTCTGGCCCAGCCCACCTGTTGCACAGCCCGGTTATCCCTTAAGACCCAACTCATTAGACAAACAACTATAGCTACCTGATATGGTCTTTACAATAAGGCCCGGCCCCAGCACAAACCAGATTGTGTGCGGCCCAACCCAGCTTCATGAATGATCTGTTTTTCTAGAGTGGCCTGGTTACATGTAAAGCCCAATTACTTCCCTAATCTCTTCTAATTCATTTAGTTTTTGAGCCCACTTCATTATAGGTTATCATATATTACTAACAGCAACCATTTAGATATATCCAACAACAATTGTTCAGCATGCTATCAGCCCACTAAACAAATACTCATTCAATGGATTAATAGCCTATTGAAATAGTAGAATATTAACTAACTTTTATCATAGTCATCAGCATCAAGAAATCATGTAATCAATTAACTCTTAACCAGCAAGCATGTCCTCGGCCAACATCATAAACAAATTCAGTTACTACACTAATTCAATTGATGCAATTAATTCGTATAAGGTCACAAGCAATCATAAACAAACAAAACTATCAATCATTATACAATATCAATATTATACACCATCATATGAAATCTTCCCTAAGTAATTACCAATTCACAACATCATAAAACAACCGCACACATTATCACAAGTATTTAATCATCGATCTCTTTCCATATCACATATGAATAATATGATGTAACTATGAATGTCAAC
This sequence comes from Helianthus tuberosus, assembly GCA_030545235.1. Lineage (NCBI taxonomy): Eukaryota > Viridiplantae > Streptophyta > Magnoliopsida > Asterales > Asteraceae > Helianthus > Helianthus tuberosus. The sequence goes on along the minus strand of CM060366.1, from coordinate 154,358,681 downwards.
AAATAAAGCCACTAACCAGGATTTAATCGCACCAGATGTTAACTCGAGAGAGAGGGAAGTCTCATGTTGCCGTACGCACGAAGAACATGGAAGCAATAGGTTTTTATTTTAAGTTTATGATAATAAACAATCTAATACAATTCTAATATAACATTAATTTGGGGCGATAACATTAAAACCGGAATGGGCTTGAGCCCATTCACATAAGATCATGGTTTAGGGGTTCATGGTGTGTATTAAACATATAATGGTTTTGGGCCTTGGTATACCATGTGGGCCAGACGAGAGAAGCCCAAACGACCATGAAGTGTGTTACGAGTGGGTTTGCGGCCCAGTCCAAAAGACTAACAATACACCTGATGGGTTCATGAATCACACATGCAATGGGTTCACATATAAGTGGTTTCATGGATAATTATTCATATGCACACAAACATTTAATGGATCAAACGTAAGGACACGCGTTGAAGGGTTGTTGAATTTATGTAGTGCTAACCTGAATATTCGGGTTATCACATCATCCCCAACTTGAAAGAAATTCCGTCCCGAAATTTGACAAGTGTCCCAAACAACAAGGTGTTAGATCAGGATGACTATGGATTTTCCTCGGGTACCACATCATCCCCAACTTGAAAGAAATTTCGTCCCGAAATTTGTCAATGACGTCCAAGGTTGAAACAACTGTTTGAACAATTGAAGATACTAGAGCTTCATCCGATTATGGCGTTTCCACGTGAACTCTGGTCCACGTCTTGAGTTCCAACGAACACTCACGATTGGAATTCAACTAGGTTAACGAACCTTGACTACATCGGTTACACTATCGATTCTTCCCATACTGTTGAATGGTCCATCGTGACGTCAGTTAGGCTCGCCATGCTTCCCAAGCATTCCACACCCTCCCAGGGTGAGTTTTTCAACATGATACGATCTCCTACAGCAATCTTCCAGTGTTTTCCAAGTTTATCAGCTTTCCTGACGGTCACGCGTCGCCGCCAATCGACTCCCGATCCAAACTACCTTCCCAAAAGTTTTAAGTTGTCAACCATCAAAGTCTAACAAGAAGGTTGGCATTATTGTCTAAGTAATGCCTCAATAAAGTTGTCTGGTTACCAAGACGATAACTGCCGCAGTAGTACTCAACCATAGGTAAGAGTCCTTCCAGTTTGCACCAACGCCAGTCACAGACATGCTCGCAGCATGTCTTCGAGTGCCAGGAGAGTTCGTTTTCTCTGATTCGTTTGCCCAACAGCGATAAGCAATGCTCTGGTCCTGACGTGAACCAAAGGTGTTGTGTATTGCCTGACATAAATCATGCATAGATCAAATTTATAGGTAACAGGAGTTGGCACCTCATGCCTAAAAGCCTCCGCTCCCAGAGGAACATTCACAACTGTGAAGACTCGTCAGTTTTCTTGATTGCAAGGAAGTGTGCTGGTAACTTGAGTCCATCAATGATCACCCAGGTGATAATGTTTCCGTTTCGAGTTGTAAGTAGACTAGTGACAAAATCCCTGGCAGTCTGTTCTCATTTCCATATATGTGTTTCTGGTTGCTAATATCCCACCTTGACTTTCCCACAAGTCAAACATCGTTCTCATGCGTTGCTATGTGGGCCTTCAGGCCCGGTCATCCGTTCATGGTCTTCAGGTTTTAATTCATCCTATTAAAACTCAAATGAATAGGATATCGAAATCCGTGTGCTTTGCCTGCACCAGTTCCCTAAGGTTTCTGTATAGTGAGGTCCATATTCATCCCATTAAGTAGCAAATATCGTCCGTCCTGCCAAAGGTTGCTTCCCCATACCTCGCATGGGTCAATCTTGAGAAATCTCTTCCTTCAGTCCTTCAAGTTGAACAAGGCGAGTCTGATCAGGTATGTTAGAGTCGATAGCGAGCTGCTTAGCTCCTTCGAAACAAGGGTATACGGGAGACCCTTGTGATCGGTCTACGTAGTGCATTTGGTACTGTCCAAGTAATGCCTACAACTTAAATCCAAAGACCATGGCTTCCACCGTAGGTCGTGACTCGTGCAGTTCTTCCTGTAAGTCCACCACGTGGGCCATCTCCTTCTCGTGTTGCATCGATGTGTAACTCGGACTCTGATTCGAATCATCATTGTATACCGCCAGATCATCGGTACCCTCGGATAGAAGTGATGCTCAATGCGTTGCTGGGTTGGGTTTCAAAAGCTGAAAAGATGTTCTCCTGTTTTGTCTTTCACGAACACAGCACCCTGCTGTGCCAAAGAGATTTAAGCTGCGTGACCTTCGAAAATCCTGTGATTAAGCTGCGATAGTATCTAGTGAGACCAAGAGATTCCTGTATCCTCGAAGGGATCTTTGATGTTGATCAGTTTCTAACAAAATGGATCTTAGCGAGATCCACGTGTATTCCCACTTCGTTGTTCATATAACTAAAAACGTGTACTTCCCAAATCCTGAAGTCACACTTAGGTAGACTTCACACGTAGATGCTCCTCCCCTAGAAGCTCTACGATGAAATACAAGTGCCGTTCATGGTGCTCCTTTCTCCTGGAAGTGGTTCAAAACGTCATAGATAAACACGGATGGCGAATCTGGCAAGATGGGGTTGGCACATACTACTCATGTGATCCCTCAGGCTGCTGGTGTGTTGGGTAACTTTTAAACAACGAGAAAAGAAAATCATAGTGGCCGTACCGTGCCTGTAATGTCGTGTTAGAAGTCATCCTCCCCTGGGCCTTCCATCAAGTGACAGTCTGATCTTAAGTCGGTTTCCGAATAGAGGCTTGATCGTTGCAACGGGTCAAGCAGGTTGTCGATGCGAGATAGAGGGTGATGGTCTATGATTGCCACCTTGGGGTAGTCTGTACGTGTACGAAAGGACTTGTCCTTCATTTCCACAATAGAGCTCGGGCTCCCCAGAACAAGGAGCTAGATCGCTAAAACTCCTACCCGGTAGTTCCTGAAGTTGACTAGATAGTTCTTGCAACCCTCCTGGTGCAAGACGGTATGAAGTACGAGTGATCAAGGCTGCTTCTGGCGTGAGATTTAACTGAGATTCTGCCTAACAGTTGTGGAAGTAAGCCCGAAAGTTCCTCGGGTAACAAACCGAGAGGGATCACAAACAATTGGTGGATCCTTGATCCTCTTTTCCCTCAGCCCTATCATCAGTAATGGTTGCTAACACATCGGAGTAATCCCTCCGTAGACACTTCTGGCATTCACAGCTGAAATGGCGCTAACTTTTGCACTACTCTGCTATTTTAGAACAAATAACGATTCTCCACACAAAGTTTTCTCCTCACTGGGTATATCTGCATGATTCCTGGATAACCAATTCACACTAACTACTGCATGGTAACCATCGAGGATAGTAGAAGGAAGGTTGACGTCGAACACTTGTCCCACAAGGTCGTGTTTACACCCCAATGATCATATGAGATTCCATTTGACTTGCCATCAGCCAATTACACATCAGGTTTGGTTTCAAGAAGTATCAGGGTCAAGCAGAATAGAGACGAAGCGAACAACCACCCATTCAAGCTACCATGTTGCTGCTATGCCTGGCGTCGCCTACGCCAATCCTAAATGTCCTTCCACGAGCATCATTTCCAGTGTTTTTACGGTTGCGAGGGTTCCCATTACTATAATTATTCCCTTGGTTGTTGACGTCTTGACTTAGCAACAGTCAATCCCTGTCAATGTCACCTTCGTTTCCATGCTGTTGACTATGATTACGAATACCTTGATGTTGTCGTGACTGTTGCCTCCAATGCCGTTGCTTGAAACGAAGCCCTACAATCTTTCACCATCAAATTCAATCTTGTCCCATTCCGTGTCGCGTCCTAAGACACTACTCACTGCGTGGGAAGTTACACATTCCGTGTCCCGATTGTTTCGTAAGAGTCGACTCCCATAAGTCGCTTACTAGGGTTAAGGATTCGGTTGAGGTCAATCTGCTGGAGTTCGTTGCTGGTAATTAGGGTCGTTCTAATACTGAGGTTGGTAAGGCACTAGGCTCATCCTCTTGTCCATCGTTCTTGCAAGCTGACTGAGTATACACGATATGCTGTGAGAGTGTTGCATAAGTGATCACACTTCGGAGTCTAAGACGTCAATACATAGAGTTCCAGCAAACGAAGAGAAGCGAGAAAGGTATAGACCAGCTCAAGGATGTTCGTGCAAGCACCTAACATTCTACACGTTTCGCTAGGCGTTCAGATGTGTGTTCAGATAATACTCGATAGCATCGAGATTTGTAAGGATTCAGAAAGGAGTGAAAAGATCATTCAGAAAGGAGTGAAAAGATCATGTTCGAGTAGGAGACAATCACTGCTATGACTCCTATTGACTTGTTACGTTTCACATTGATCAAATAACGGAACAGAACCCCTTTTTCACTTGTTAAGCCTCACTGGGACTCGCATGCACCCCACATTATTATTATGTGTGCACCCACAATAATATTGTGATTTGCATGCTCATCTCAGTTCCTCCTAACTCATGTCAAATGGTTACTCAAACTCGAATGCCAAGCAGAAGTTATCCAATCGATAGATCACAAGAATCTAAGGACTATGACATGCTATCAACGCATCACAATGTAAGCAAGCAATTCATGTAATCATGCTATAGTGATGAGTGTGTGTTCGTATGTTGTGTCATAAGCAATTGTGTACTAATCATGTAATGTATGCAACAAGTGAGAAAGATGAACCTTGCAATCTGGAGCTGAGTGTCATGGTCGTATTCACGTATTCAGATATGTTCGGTTATAGTCTGGTTTTATGAAAACGTTTTTAAAACCAAGTTCACTATAACCAGTGGCTCTGATACCAAACTGTCACACCCCCAAAATACCGCCCATGGGAAACCCTACTAGGCGTGTGACAAACCAATAACGAGCCACCAATTATATTGAACCAATCACAAGTTGTTAAATATAATCATCAATTAATAATGAAAAGCGTCATCAATAAGTTTAAATGAAAACCAACATGTTCAGCGGAAGCATATACAAGAAATCATAGTTTAACTGTTTCAAATCGAATGTATAAAATCAATAAATCAATCACATGAATCCTTCCAATCGACCCATGACCACTCCAGCTACTACAGACAGCAAGTTCCAAATCCAAGAAATCTAACGACCTGCAAGCACACAACAAGTGTATCAGACAACGCTGGTGAGTTCATAGTTTTACAAAAACGTTGGTTACCAAGTGTTTAGTTAATCCATTGAATTTAATCCCGAAAGTAATGTTGATAATACTCCGAATACAAGACGGCTTCTGATTATTTTACCCTTTCTCCAATGCTCCTATCAAAGCATTGGTCATGACTAGGTCATTAGTTCAACACCCGTCCTCCCAGGTACGGGGTGAGGTTGCCAAACCTAAGTAGTTCTACTAACTAATACCATGTTACCTCCCCGGTAACTAAACAACACGGAGGGACTTTAAAGGTGATAGGAAGAGTATATTATCCAACATTCCCATTTCAACCCAAAAGACTTAATCCTCCCCGGGATACCCACTGACTGTCCCAACCACCGGACGCATGCTCAAGAGATGAACTCACCTTTGATTTGCTCGGTAAGATTAAAGTATGTGTTCACAGTTTGATCACTCCAATCCTATTAAGGTTTCGGTACTAGTCAGTTACTAACACACACAAATCACATATCTTTATTATGCAAGTATGAACAAGCTTGGCACATATTATCACGCGAGTTACAGCGAGTATTCAAGTTATTTACATCTTCACATCACAAATCCATATACCATAATATCACATACTAACAGCTCATTTACCATTTACATACACATAGTTGGCTCACGTATACGTTCATGTCACAATTTCATGCTATATTATCATGACTCATGGCTAACCACCTAAACCCGTTCCGGCCCACTAAGAAAATACATATAATCCAACACTAATAATTAAGTCCATGCATATTAACGCTTCGGCCCCTAAATCTTACTTCTAAATTACACCTACTCTGTTTTGTTAATACAAATGCGGCCCCAAACAACCAACCCTTTTACCCGCGGCCCATAATTAACACCCTACTTGGCCCAATGTACTGAGTCCAACCCCGTACAGCCCATTACTCTAGCAGTCAACCCAACTGGCCCAACCAGGTTACTCGATACTGGACCACTTTAATTCTGGCCCAGCCCACCTGTTGCGCAGCCCGGTTATCCCTTAAGACCCAACTCATTAGACAAACAACTATAGCTACCTGATATGGTCTTTACAATAAGGCCCGACCCCAGCACAAACCAGATTGTGTGCGACCCAACCCAGCTTCATGAATGATATGTTTTTTCTAGAGTGGCCTGGTTACATGTAAAGCCCAATTACTTCCCTAATCTCTTCTAATTCATTTAGTTTTTGAGCCCACTTCATTATAGGTTATCATATATTACTAACAGCAACCATTTTGATGTATCCAACAACAATTGTTCAACATGCTATCAGGCCACTAAACAAATACTCATTTAATGGATTAATAGCCTATTGAAATAGCAGAATATTAACTAACTTTTATCATAGTCATCAGCATCAAGAAATCATGTAATCAATTAACTCTTAACCAGCAAGCATGTCCTCGGCCAACATCATAAACAAATTCAGTTACTACACTAATTCAATTGATGCAATTAATTCGTATAAGGTCACAAGCAATCATAAACAAACATAACTATCAATCATTATACAATATCAATATTATACACCATCATATGAAATTATCCCTAAGTAATTACCAATTCACATCATCATAAAACAACCGCACACATTATCACAAGTATTTAATCATCGATCTCTTTCCATATCACATATGAATAATATCATGTAACTATGAATGTCAACAAATAAAGCCACTAACCAAGATTTAATCGCACCAGATGTTAACTCGAGAGAGAGGGAAGTCTCCTGTTGCCGTACGCACGAAGAATATGGAAGCAGTAGGTCTTTATTTTAAGTTTATGATAATAAACAATCTAATACAATTCTAATATAACATTAACTTGGGGCGATAACATTAAAACCGGAATGGGCTTGAGCCCATTCACATAAGATCATGGTTTTGGGGTTCATGGTGTGTATTAAACATATAATGGTTCCGGGCCTTGGTATACCATGTGGGCCAGACGAGAGAGGCCCAAACAACCATGAAGTGTGTTACGAGTGGGTTTGCGGCCCAGTCCAAAAGACTAACAATACACCTGATGGGTTCATGAATCACACATGCAATGGGTTCACATATAAGTGGTTTCATGGATAATTATTCATATGCACACAAACATTTAATGGATCAAACGTAAGGACACACGTTGAAGGGTTGTGGAATTTATGTAGTGCTAACCTGAATATTCGGGTTGTCACATCAGTACTTAGACAGATATGATGTCAAGACATAGAATGAGCCCCAGAACCAAGTGATACACTAGGATAATGTGTAGGAAAGTAGGGATTACAAAACTGCCTTCCTAGTGATGACATAGGTGCCGGAAAGTGCCAGAAACACACTAAAACTGCAAAATTCTGCAGAAAATAGATAAATTCAGCAATTTTCAGCAATTTAACATCTGAATATAATGCAGAAAAGTGGGTTAATGGTCCAGAATACTTTCCTAAGTGTCGGGAACCGAAACTGTCATAAAATACAACATAAAGCACACTAAACTGCGCAATTCAGCACTTTAACGAACAGTAACGGAACGAACAACCGGACACTACCCGAAACATCAAATTTTTACTAGAAGCACTGTTTTAGTGTTATAAAGCTAGTTATGATCACCGAACATCGTATTACATCTCGTGAACACAAAACCCCTAAATCCCTAAATTTAATACTTGGAATCTAACTAGAATGAAGTAACTAATACTTGAAATGTTACACTTTACCCCCCCATTCAAGGCCGGTTAGATGTGGGCCCCACTTGGGGATTTTCTTGCATATTTTATAAGATTCTTGTCTAGAATATGCCACACAAAGATGCCATATACCATCTAAATGATTGGTGTAAGATTATAAGAACCAAAGGACTTAACACTTAACCATTTCACAACACCCCAACTCCTCTTCTTCTTCCCTTAGCTCACGGCCCCAACCCCACGTCCATACACCTTCATTTTCACTTCATTCCAATACATTCTAAGGTGGTTCTAAGGTGTCTCAAGCCTATCTAGGAAGGTTGCAAGCAACGGAACTTGAAGGACCTCTCTCTAGTTCTTTTATCCACTTGTTTTCTACACTTGATCATCCCTAGCCTTGTGCTAGTGGTAAGAATCTTGATCTTGCTAGTTTACTTCTATTTTAAGTGGTTAAAACGAGAAACATAATCATAAACATGAAGAACATTAAGAATCCTAAGAAGTAAAGATGAACATAAGCTTAAAATGTGAGGAAACCTTGATGAATATGAGTTGTTATGCTTGTTGATTGTTGATTGCTCATGTTTATGATGTTGATCATCATAATAACCTTGCTAGATGATGATTGAACACATGATCTAGCAAGTATGAGGATGATTCTTGAAGAAATCATAAAGAACATCCTTTATGTTAACCATGAACTTGAATATAAACCTGATTTAAAGTATGATGATGATTGATACATGAAATAAGTCTTGTAAATGAATGATTTCAAAAATAGTTTTCCCAAGAAACCAAGATTATTTACAAGATCTACAAGATCATGACTTTTATGAAACTAATCACATTTTTGGGGTTAAATCAAGACTAGAAGCATATTGTTAACACGAAGAATACAAGAAAAATCATTTTTAGAAAATCTTCAAGTAAGTTGTAAAGGACTAAATTTTACAAGAAGGTGATTTATAAATAGACAACCATGTTTTAGAGGGTAACTAAACCTACTAAATAACATACTAAGTTACTACAACTTTTTACAAAATTTCAAGTTCATGTCAAAGTGTAAATTTGAATATTTAAAGCATATGGTAAGTCTTGTTCATGTTGTTGATGATTGATGATGATTTTAAAAGAAAATGATATGCTTTGAAAGCATGAAAACCTCCATTTTTAAGGGGAAACTATGGCAACATTTTCTAAAAATATAAACACTTAGAAAAATATTTATAAACGCACACTTACAAGTGTATTTTCAACAATAAATGGTTACATAAACTTTGCCATAATTTTTTGTTACAAAAATACAAATATTGGAGGTTGGTTTTCATAAATAAAAGTGACTAAATATGTATTTGGGAAATACATATTTAGAAGACACAATGTGTGTGATTATTTGTATACTTTGTGTATTAGTTATATTATTTTAGGACTTGAAATAACGTAACACATCAAAATACCAAGGGTAACAATCTAAAATATTACCAAAATCTAAAGGAATAAATATACAAGTTACACACAAAATATTGGCGAAACCGAACAAGAAATGTAACTTACAAAATATTCCGAAACTTAATTCACAAGTATATTTTGGTAAATAATATTTTGGACACAAGGAAATGAAAATATGACCTTTATGATTATCACAAAGTTATATCATATTTTGACAAGAAGGAAATATATGATTTTTGGGTGAATAAAAATATATATATTTTTCATGGAATTACTAGAAGATGTAATATTTTTGGAGAAATACAAATTTCTTAAACACACTTGAAATACAATATATATGGAGTGACAGGTTAAGAAGCTCCAAAAAGGATACATGTACCTACTATAGAGGTCAACTTAGGAGCTTGGAAAGGCTCCAGGTATGCTAAAGAAGTTAAGTCCATTATACAACAAAAAGTACTTCCATCATTTTAACAAATCTCGAGGTCGAGATTTCTTTTAAGGGGGTGAGGATGTAACACCTCGAAAATTCATGTCCAATAATGTATTGACACATGTAATAAACCCTAATAAGGTCCAATGTTGAATTTAAGGGACTAATTTTTCGAAAAATCAAAAACTTTGATAATAAAAGGACTGGAAGTGTTAGCATACCTAAAATAAGTTTCTAAATAACCTCTCACGATGATTATATTCACAAATGAGCCACTTGTCAATCGAGTGTAGCCGTTTGCGTAATTAATTGGAAGTTTGCGCAATAAAGGGTTAAAAGCGTCAACATGTTAATTCTTACCTCTGAGTGGCCTTTTAACAAACTGGGAGCTTCATAATATTTAATTATACTCTCAGGAATGCCAAATGATGCCCGTCTAAGGTTTTTATGCCTATAAGTAAAGTTACGCGCAACTTTGCAAGTTAGAGGGACTAAAAGTGTCAATATGTTTAATTATACCTCTGAATGACCTTTTAGCGAACCCGAAGCATCGTGATGTTTAATAATACTTTCAAGGATGCCTAATATGGATTAGATGAGGCTTCAATGCTAATAAATGATGAGATGCGCAAGTTTGCGCAATAGAGGGGCCTAAAGCGTCAACTTTTGAATCTACGCCATTCGGTGACCATTTAAACAAACGGGAGCGTAGTAATATTTAAGTATATTCTTGGGAATGATTAATATGGGCCATGGAAGGCTTAGATATCATTAAACAACACTTCGCGCTACTTTGCGCGATTAAAGGACTATTTGCGTCAAACGACAAAAGTATGCCGATTCGTATAGTAACGGACCTTCCGGAATATGACCGTAAGTTAATCATACCCTATTTATCCTTTATATAGCTTAGATATACGCTTGGAGGTGTTGGGTGCGCAAAAATAAACTTTTAAGTCATGTAGGGACTAAAAGTGTCAAAAAGTGCACAAGTTTGCATTTTCGCGCATATCTTGCATTCTGAATATATCCGAACACCCAAAAATTTATGTAAGCACTAAAATATTTTATTTTAGTGACTGGCTTGATTAAATTTCATTCGTCGCATAATTTGGTTCGTTTTTCGCGTCCGTCCGTGTTTCGTCGTAATTAACCGAACAACGTGACCGTACGACCAAACGAACCGACATCCGACATGTTTTTGAGCATGTTTCATGTTCCCTATGTTTAGGAATCATTGTAGAGCCTTAAAAATGGTTTAACGGGCCTTAGATGTGTCGGAAATGACATTTGGAGGTGGAGGGGCCAAAACTGTCAACAAATGAAAGTTGTGCTGATCAGACCTGGTCCTTACGGACCGTATGCATGACCTCTTACGGTCTGTAAAGAACCACCAGACAGCAGAATGTTGTTTTCAGCTGTTTCCAGCTGTTCCAGCTGTTTATGAGTGTTGCAAATGGTTTTCTGGGAAATCTATGGGCTCCCATGGTTTAGTAAATCAGTGGGCTCTAGGTGTACGGTTGAGATTGAATCACGATTTACGAGAAACGATCCTAACGGTTCTCAAAATCCTATAAATACCCCCTTTGATTTTTGGTTTCACTTGCACCATTCATTCCTTTCTGATTTCTCTGAATTCTTTGAGGGTCTTGAGCTTATTGAGAACCTCTTTCAGTCCTTTGGACTCTTGTAAGTATTCTTTCATGCTTAGTTTAAGCCATTTATCGTTTATAGCCGAAAAGTCAAGCGTTTTCAATAAACGCTTTGACTTTTAAACGGTTGAGCCATTGTTCGCGTCGAACATGGCTACGTGACCGTAATTAGGTAGGTGTTTAACCCTCAAAAGGGCACCTCCTAATTACCACGTTTACTTAGTTTAATTGTCGGGTCAAATAAAAGTCAAATGGGTTAGTTTTAAATAAAATACATAACTATTAATATAAAAGTCATAAAATCAGTTTTCTCACTTTAATAACTTGGTAAATATTAGTTGAACATGCCTAAGCATGATTCAACCCGACAATTCTAAGTATAGGCTCGGTTCGGAACCGAAAGTCGTAAAAGTTGACTTTTGCTTTGACTTTCAGTTCTGACCCGATTTAGCTTAGTTTAGATATGCCTTAGGATTCCATTAGGACCATGTTATAAGTTAGTATAACCCTCCAAGGTTATACAACTTGGTTCCATAGAAATCCAAGTTCATGCATGTTTCCGTTAAATGCCTAAATGTTGACCGTTATGCCCTTTTAACCCTAAAACGAGAATTTTGAAAATGTGAGAGAACAATAATCTTTATTACTGATTTATAAACTTGTCCTTAAAATTTGACATTAGTTTGAGGTCTAGATTAGGAGTTATGCTCAATAGCGTAATTAAAAAGCTTTTTGTTAATTAAACGGCATAATTAGCGTATAGCCTATCTAAACCCAATTTTTGAAACCAAAATTTTTACCTACTGATATAAAATAATATTTTGGGATTTTTAAAGATTTTTATTTAATTTTAGGCTGAGCATAACATAGGGTTCTAAGCTCGATTCGGTAGTTGTCGGTTTTGCCCTTTTGGGCTATAAAATAAGTTTTACAAATCCTTTTGATGCCAAACCTTTTTCTACTGATCTAATATGATAAATAAAATATTTTGAGCCTTCTGGAATAATAAAAACACCAGCTCTCCTTTGAAAACCCGGAAATGGCTCCAAATCGCCTTTTTAAGCGTTTTTAACGCATAGTATGTATCAAAACTATTTTAAACATATAAGGGTTGATGCCTACTGATATATTCAGTAAATTTTTATATTTTAATAGTAAGGAAAATTTTTAAACTCAGGTTTTCAGTTTTGACCTTTTAAACCTATGTGAAATTACCAAAATGCCCCTACGGTGCATAGTATGGTTATAATTAATAAATTTCACATATATATGATACCCTAATGTTATAACTTATTAAATTAAGTATATTTACTGATTAAATCAGACCTGTAACTCAGAATAATATTTAAACTCTTTTATAACCTTTAAAATGACCAAAATACCCCTACGGGGCATAAATTGGTCCTTAATTCGTTTTGGGCATAATGGAAGGTATCCTACTGATATCACAACATATTTAGGGCATATTAACTTAGGAAACCTGTTCATGACTCATTTGGTTACTCGTTACGCACTTTTCGCGTTCGGATCGGCTTATGTAACTAGTTTGCACATATTAGCCGAAACGGGTCAAACCATATCATTTTTGTCTCAAAATCCAGAATGTGTTTAAGTTACCTATATTAAACAAGCATACAAGCTTGTCGGTTCAAAACCACATTCTAATCCCGTCTTCGCTTTATCATGCGTTTGAACCGTATCTTCCTTTTGAAAACTAACCGGTCTAAGTCAAGGCTAAATTAAAGACCCGTTAGGATTCTAATAGGCTATTATAAAACCTTCGTTCCAGATTAGGAGCCCAGTAAAAGATACGTGCACTTGTTGTATTTGAATTATACTTTGCTCAGGTAAATACTCTTAACTTTGGGTTACGGTACTATAAAAGTACCGCTTGGTCGGGTGTATGTAGTCATTTAAATCGTACTGTGATTGATGTATTTACATAACCTGTTTAATATGTGTTATTTGGTGTATGGCTTTTGGGGGTTAAATGACCATGTCCCGGATATCCTTGGCATCATTCATGAAATGGCCACGACCTAAGCACGGGGTGTAGGCGTACACCTGATAGATGCATTATGTAAAAACTGGTATCCCACTTAAAGGAATCAACCTTGTGGGCATTATACCTGTGGTGTGTCAGTTAACTTAAGTCCGGCCCTACAAACCTGCCCTAACGGATGACAAATGAGTAAAACTGTATACAAGATTATTTTAAATAATTGTCCCAAGTTATAAAAATATTTTTGCCGAAGTGCATTCAAACTAATTTTTAAACTCTTTTTAAAATGAGCCAGTTAAGTTGTATTTACCAGTGTAAACTGATGTATTTTCCAAAAAGGCTAAGTGCAGGTACTAGACGAAATAGGCTGGCTACTCCAGGCGTCATTACTCAAGTCTCGCAAGCTTTAGATGCCTTTAAAGTCTGTTGAACAAGTTTCCTCTTTATTTTGATCCGCCTGTGGATCTGTTTCAACTGTATTGTGATACTTAATGTTACATTTTGTTCGGTTGAAATAAATCTATCTTTTGCTTCCGCTGTGCATTTAAATATTGTGTTGTTTGACTATGATGATATCAACTACGTCACGATACTCCCCACCGGGCCCACCGGTAATACGTGGAAATATCGGGGTGTGACAAGTTGGTATCAGAGCCAACATTGAGTGAATTAAATACTATCCTTTTGTGTTTAATCTCAATGACACAGTAGCACATTCCTTGACCTTCTGAGTCTAGACTTAACATAGGAATGCTCTCGTCTCTATTCGGAGAACTATTACTTTCAATTTTATATACTTTTAATATATCGCTAAGCAAAGGAGCCGTAATGGAAATCCTCCCCATCCGAAGCCGAGGAATGCGGAGCCTTGTACTGCGATTAGGATAAACGTGCAACTAAGGAGAAAACATTCAGAAATAATATGAAGAAGAAACTCCTTTTGCTAAAGATCGTTTCCTTAATAGTCCCTATAAGGACATATTTATCTTTCAGTCCCTTCGAGGACAACATTATTCCTTTCAAGTCCCGCTTAGGGCAACTCTGTACTTTTATTTTTATATAGTGGATTGATTAAATTTAAGTTTCCATTCTAAACATGAAATATGAAATAAATGGAAAATAACATTCCTTTTATATGATCTACCATTATAATAAAATGGCAAAATCTAAAAAGGACAAGACCTAGCCACGTGTTATTTTGAGACAGGGCCAAGATGATAGTTCCTCAATTAAATTCAGATCCTTGTTAACACCTCAATTTAGGATTGTTCTGCGTTAAATATTAAAAAGAATCTTAAAAGTAAAACCTAGCCTAAATGTCACTGCAGACAAGGCCAAGATGGTAGAACCTATTCAAGAGATTCAAACCCTTGTTAACATCTGTAACATGTTAACATCCCTGGCAGACGTGGTTCGATAAAATCGCATGAGTCATCCTTAAATAATATTACTCCAATTTCCCCTATTTATATAATCATTCCTTAAGGATGAAGTGCCTACGGGCTATAATTAACGTCCTTTGAGACTAAAGATAGTAGTGGTCTACAACCTCCTGTTAAAAAAGAGCAATGAACTTTGATTCAAGCCTTAATACCTCGATTCTATAAAATCCTGGTTCATAAATTAAATCTGTCCATGTGACTAGGCTGTTGAGCTATTATTAAATTATAATTGGGGATATAATACTTACGAGTCATATCCATTGTCATATAAGACTAAAGACAGTCGTAGCCTACAACTCCCTGTCAAGAAAAGGTAATGAACTTTGATTCAAACCTAAATGCCTCGATTCCATAAAATCTGGGCTTATAAATTAAACCTGTCTACGCGACTAGGCCATTTGTGCTATTATTAACTTGTAAATTAGGATTTATGATAAAAATCCTGAATAAAATAAATATCTTTCCTTTCCTGCCAGTATACATATTAAAAGAGAATCTTAAGAGGTATAACCTAGCTTGAATGTCGTTAAAGACCTAGCTAAGATGGTAAAACCTGTTTAAAAAGAGATTCAGATCCTTGTTAACATCTGTAAACATGTTAACACTCCCGGCAACAGTGATGCGATAAATCACACTTGTCATCTTTATATTAGGAATTTTTTTCTAAACCCCCTTAATAGCATAAATGATCAGTAGGAATCATGGCTAATAAACGTCGAACATGATGAGTACATCAAAACATCCTTTTTGGGATGTATACCTTCGGGCAAAGACGAATGCATGAAAAAGATAATTTTATTTCATAACTTCTTGTTAAGACAATGAACTATGAAATTTTCCGATCCAAAGGAATCATTCTTATCCGCTGTCCTTGTTTCCGTTAAAATAAGAGGGACTCGTTATAGTGATAGGAATGGATTGGTTGTCTTGTAACCAAGTTCATGTTGTGTGATAAAAAGCAAGTAGTTATCAAGACCCCTTAGGGTAAGCCTTGACAATTCAAGGAGACACCGGGTATGGACTGCCCCAAGCACTTGTTGAATTTGGTATTTAATAAGCTTCGAGTATGGAAAACTCAGAGGAGACATACAAAAATTGCGATGCTAGAAACGCGACAAATGTTAATGGTACATCAGATGTGAACCTCAATATTAATGAAGTTAATCTCCAAAATTGTAATTAACACAGCTGTTAGAAAGGCTATGAGAAAAGTCATGGAAAGGTTTCAAAGCCTGCTTATTATGAATCCATTATGGATCCACCTCAGCTACTCACACTTTATAGATTAAGAAATAACCAGTCAAGGCTGAGACTGCCCTAAAATTTGTCAAAGATTTTATAGCTAAGTTTAAAAGGATTAAGAATGGAGGCGTTTAACCCTCCTGATGAAGGATTAGAGGCAGCTCACATTAATTACACCAGATAAATCCCTATTGTAATTTTATTGCTAGAAGTTACGTTTGGTTTCAGGTACTGCTAAGTCTCTCGTAAGACCATAAGTTAGCAAACTTTTAGAAATTTTTTCCCCGTAAGAAACCCATATATTAAGCGTAAGGTAAAACTTACAGGCAAAAATCATAAGAACCATTTCTTATGTTCCTGTCAGAAACCTTCAGTCGTAGAATTTTAGAAGTATCCTCTCCCTAAGAGGAAGTGCGTCAGCATACATAGTTGATATCTCTTTGATCTCTATCGATTGCGAATACCAGACAGTATGATAAAAGTGCCATATGAGGATTGATGTATCTTAATAAGTTCCATAGATTGCTTCCATGCCTGATCAGTATGGAGGTTTAATGCATGGAACCGCAAGGATATTCTAATAGTCATATGGTACTAAAGTCAACTATGGTATTCAAAGAAGATATCCAGAATGGAATCGTCCAAGTAAATGTTCCCGATTAAGGAATTCATGGAGTTGTAACATAAATGTGTCACTTATTTGACACAAGCAATTATGGATGAACTGGAGCCTGAGATATGGAAATCTCTGTAACCTTCTTGTATCTTGATTATCTTCTCCTAAGATTACCCTGTTTACCCCTGAAAGGCAGGTAGAATTAAGATTTATATCTCATTTCGGGCTATTTCATTATGAAATCTCCAAGACGGCTAGTGCCATTATTGGAAGAATCGAAACCCTAATTAAGTAAGTTTTAAAATAAAGAATTCATATAGCCTAACTCTATATTCTGAGAATTCAGTATTGTTAATTAAGAAAGACTGTTCATTTTGCTTATGCATTAATTACCGCAACCCTATCTAGGCAACAATTAAGAATTGCCATCAGCCGCCCAGGATCGTCGATTTGTTTGACTAACGGCAAGGATTAGCTATTCCTTAAGATTAGTTTCAAGCAGTGGTTGGAATAACCATCTCACCTTAAGATAAGCTTTTCTATAATAGTTGTTATATAAGCATCAAGGCTGCTCCTTTGGAGACCTTGTATAGATGGAATGTTAAACATCTATTGTTGGGATAATAGATTGGTAAGTCCACTTATCAGGATCTGAAAGTTGCATTGGAAACAACGAATAACATCATACAAATCCCTAATTATCTGTAAGTTGCCAGTATTCGGCAAAAAATCAAGAATTAATGAAAGTAGCAACCCTCCTAAATTCTTGTTAAGGAATAAGGTTCAACAAAAGGTATCACCCAGGAAGGGTGTACCAAATTTGTTAAATTATCAGGCTAGTTAAGCTGAATATATAGAATCATTCGAAGGAAATCGAATGTATCAAGATCAAGTAGCTTGTAAGCTAAAACCTATTTAAGGAGCTTGGCGGAGCTCGCAATACATTGCACACTAGTGACTGAAGGATGTGTTTCGTCAATAAGTCAAGAAGCACTATCACATAATGATATGCAGATTTATGATGTGAGGAGCATCCTGTATCGATTGAGGATCGACAGGTTAAGAAGCTCCAAAAAGGATACATGTACCTACTATAGAGGTCAACTTGGGAGCTTGGAAAGGCTCCAGGTATGCTAAAGAAGTTAAGTCCATTATACGACAAAAAGTACTTCCATCATTTTAAAAAATCTCTAGGTCGAGATTTCTTTTAAGGGGGTGAGGATGTAACACCTCGAAAATTCATGTCCAATAATGTATTGACTCGTGTAATAAACCCTAATAAGGTCCAATGTTGAATTTAAGGGACTAATTTTTCGAAAAATCAAAAACTTTGATAATAAAAGGACTGGAAGTGCTAGCATACCTAAAATAAGTTTCCAAATAACCTCTCACGATGATTATATTCACAAATGAGCCACTTGTCAATCGAGTGTAGCCGTTTGCGTAATTACTTGGAAGTTTGCGCAATAAAGGGTTAAAAGCGTCAACATGTTAATTCTTACCTCTGAGTGGCCTTTTAACAAACCGGGAGCTTCATAATATTTCATTATACTCTCAGTAATGCCAAATGATGGCCGTCTAAGGTTTTTATGCCTATAAGTAAAGTTACGCGCAACTTTGCAAGTTAGAGGGACTAAAAGTGTCAATATGTTTAATTATACCTCTGAATGACCTTTTAGCGAACCTGAAGCATCGTGATGTTTAATAATACTTTCAAGGATGCCTAATATGGATTAGATGAGGCTTCAATGCTAATAAATGATGAGATGCGCAAGTTTGCGCAATAGAGGGGCCTAAAGCGTCAACTTTTGAATCTACGCCATTCGGTGACCATTTAAACAAACGGGAGCGTAGTAATATTTAAGTATATGCTTTGGAATGATTAATATGGGCCATGGAAGGCTTAGATATCATTAAACAACACTTCGCGCTACTTTGCGCGATTAAAGGACTATTTGCGTCAAACGGCAAAAGTATGCCGATTCGTATAGTAACGGACCTTCCGGAATATGACCGTAAGTTAATCATACCCTATTTATCCTTTATATAGCTTAGATATAGGCTTGGAGGTGTTGGGTGCGCAAAAATAAACTTTTAAGTCATGCAGGGACAAAAAGTGTCAAAAAGTGCACAAGTTTGCATTTTCGCGCATATCTTGCATTCTGAATATATCCGGACACCCAAAAATTTATGTAAGCACTAAAATATTTTATTTTAGTGACTGGCTTGATAAAATTTCATTCGTCGCATAATTTGGTTCGTTTTTCGCGTCGGTCCGTGTTTCGTCGTAATTAACTGAACAACGTGACCGTACGACCAAACGAACCGACATCCGACATGTTTTTGAGCATGTTTCATGTTCCCTATGTTTAGGAATCATTGTAGAGCCTTAAAAATGGTTTAACGGGCCTTAGATGTGTCGAAAATGACATTTGGAGGTGCTGGGGCCAAAACTGTCAACAAATGAAAGTTGTGCTGATCAGACCTGATCCTTACGGACCGTATGCATGACCTCTTACAGTCCGTAAAGAACCACTAGACAACAGAATGTTGTTTTCAGCTGTTTCCAGCTGTTCCAGCTGTTTGTGAGTGTTGCAAATGGTTTTCTGGGAAATCTATGGGCTCCCATGGTTTAGTAAATCAGTGGGCTCTAGGTGTACGACTGAGATTGAATCACGGTTTACGAGAAACGATCCTAACGGTTCTCAAAATCCTATAAATACCCCCTTTGATTTTGGGTTTCACTTGAACCATTCATTCCTTTCTGATTTCTCTGAATTCTTTGAGGGTCTTGAGCTTATTGAGAACCTCTTTCAGTCCTTTGGACTCTTGTAAGTATTCTTTCATGCTTAGTTTAAGCCATTTATCGTTTATAGCCGAAAAGTCAAGCGTTTTCAATAAACGCTTTGACTTTTAAACGGTTGAGCCATTGTTCGCGTCGAACATGGCTACGTGACCGTAATTAGGTAGGTGTTTAACCCTCAAAAGGGCACCTCCTAATTACCACGTTTACTTAGTTTAATTGTCGGGTCAAATAAAAGTCAAATGGGTTAGTTTTAAATAAAATACATAACTATTAATATAAAAGTCATAAAATCAGTTTTCTCACTTTAATAACTTGGTAAATATTAGTTGAACATGCCTAAGCATGATTCAACCCGACAATTCTAAGTATAAGCTCGGTTCGGAAACGAAAGTCGTAAAAGTTGACTTTTGCTTTGACTTTCAGTTCTGACCCGATTTAGCTTAGTTTAGATATGCCTTAGGATTCCATTAGGACCATGTTATAAGTTAGTATAACCCTCCAAGGTTATACAACTTGGTTCCATAGAAATCCTAGTTCATGCATGTTTCCGTTAAATGCCTAAATGTTGACCGTTATGCCCTTTTAACCCTAAAACGAGAATTTTGAAAATGTGAGAGAACAATAATCTTTATTACTAATTTATAAACTTGTCCTTAAAATTTGACATTAGTTTGAGGTCTAGATTAGGAGTTATGCTCAATAGCGTAATTAAAAAGCTTTTTGTTAATTAAACGGCATAATTAGCGTATAGCCTATCTAAACCCAATTTTTGAAACCAAACTTTTTACCTACTGATATAAAATAATATTTTGGGATTTCTAAAGATTTTTATTTAGTTTTAGGCTGAGCATAACATAGGGTTCTAAGCTCGATTCAGTAGTTGTCGGTTTTGCCCTTTTGGGCTATAACATAAGTTTTACAAATCCTTTTGATGCCAAACCTTTTTCTACTGATCTAATATGATAAATAAAATATTTTGAGCCTTCTGGAATAATAAAAACACCAGCTCTCCTTTGAAAACCCGGAAATGGCTCCAAATCGCCTTTTTAAGCGTTTTTAACGCATAGTATGTATCAAAACTATTTTAAACATATAAGGGTTGATGCCTACTGATATATTCAGTAAATTTTTATATTTTAATAGTAAGGAAAAGTTTTAAACTCAGGTTTTCAGTTTTGACCTTTTAAGCCTATGTGAAATTACCAAAATGCCCCTACGGTGCATAGTATGGTTATAATTAATAAATTTCACATATATATGATACCCTACTGTTATAACTTATTAAATTAAGTATATTTACTGATTAAATCAGACCTGTAACTCAGAATAATATTTAATCTCTTTTATAACCTTTAAAATGACCAAAATACCCCTACGGGGCATAAATTGGTCCTTAATTCGTTTTGGGCATAATGGAAGGTATCCTACTGATATCACAACATATTTAGGGCATATTAACTTAGGAAACCTGTTCATGACTCATTTGGTTACTCGTTACGCACTTTTCGCGTTCGGATCGGCTTATGTAACTAGTTTGCACATATTAGCCGAAACGGGTCAAACCATATCATTTTTGTCTCAAAATCCAGAATGTGTTTAAGTTACCTATATTAAACAAGCATACAAGCTTGTCGGGTCAAAACCACATTCTAATCCGGTCTTCGTTTTATCATGCGTTTGAACCGTATCTTCCTTTTGAAAACTAACCGGTCTAAGTCAAGGCTAAATTAAAGACCCGTTAGGATTCTAATAGGCTATTATAAAACCTTCGTTCCAGATTAGGAGCCCAGTAAAAGCTACGTGCACTTGCTGTATTTGAATTATACTTTGCTCAGGTAAATACTCTTAACTTATTTTCCCTATACGGGCTTGGGTTACGGTACTATAAAAGTACCGCTTTGTCGGGTGTATGTAGTCATTTAAATCGTACTGTGATTGATGTATTTACATAACCTGTTTAATATGTGTTATTTGGTGTATGGCTTTTGGGGGTTAAATGACCATGTCCCAGATATCCTTGGCATCATTCATGAAATGGCCACGACCTAAGCACGGGGTGTAGGCGTACACCTGATAGATGCATTATGTAAAAACTGGTATCCCACTTAAAGGAATCAACCTTGTGGGCATTATACCTGTGGTGTGTCAGTTAACTTAAGTCCGGCCCTACAAACCGGCCCTAACGGACGACAAATGAGTAAAACTGTATACAAGATTATTTTAAATAATTGTCCCAAGTTATAAAAATATTTTTGCCGAAGTGCATTCAAACTAATTTTTAAACTCTTTTTAAAATGAGCCAGTTAAGTTGTATTTACCAGTGTAAACTGATGTATTTTCCAAAAAGGCTAAGTGCAGGTACTAGACGAAATAGGCTGGCTACTCCAGGCGTCATTACTCAAGTCTCGCAAGCTTTAGATGCCTTTAAAGTCTGTTGAACAAGTTTCCTCTTTATTTTGATCCGCCTGTGGATCTGTTTCAACTGTATTGTAATACTTAATGTTACATTTTGTTCGGTTGAAATAAATCTATCTTTTGCTTCCGCTGTGCATTTAAATATTGTGTTGTTTGACTATGATGATATCAACCACGTCACGATACTCCCCACCGGGCCCACCGGTAATACGTGGAAATATCGGGGTGTGACACCTAGGTCCTCACATGCTTTAATGTCCTTGTAAAACATTAATTTGATATGTTCATAAATGCTTTTCATACCTGTTTTCAGAGGAGTTTCTCAAAGGTTTACAAGGTTTTCAGTACTCATACAAAACGCATGAACTTGCTCAACTTTTGTTGATGGTTTTCCAAAATTACATGTATTTCGGGTGACAGGTTGGATCTTGGGCGCGGGTGTTATTTCTAGAAGTAGACCTCAAGTTTAGATGTCATCCACTTTTGTTGGTTTGTGACTTAGTCGAAGGTTGTGTTTTAAAACTTAAATAACCGGTGTTGTAATACTTTAAATTTTATGAATGGATGAACATCGTTTTGATCATATAGTTGTTTATTATGATTGAATGCAATGATATTAAACCAGTCACACAACATACGCTTCCGCAAAAGTCAGGATGTGACAGTTTGGTATCAGAGCTTCGATTGTAGTGAACTAGGATTCCTTTTCGAGTCTAGACTACAATCACTAGGACTCTCTCACGAAAACATTTTACAAAAAGTTTTTTTTCATTGCATTCACGTAAGCGTCAAGATCCATGAGTCAAACATTTTTCAAAGAAAAGACAAGGCAAGGACATTAGTAGGGAGGAGAATACCTCAACTTAAGGTGCCAATTAAGGCATAGTCTATGTGGGATAGACTTGCCAAAGACAAAATGACCCCCCCGAAAGGACAAACGAGAGTTATATGTGACATGATGCATCTATTTTCCTGTTTATGCTAAGTAACATATTTATTTATTGATATATACATGCGAATAAGTATGCAGAATGATTATTGACGTGAATAAGATACCTTCGACTCCGAATCCTATTATTGTTCTTAACTCGCACGATGAAGCTATCGGCCTCGGGTTCATTGCAAAGCTCATGGCTGGAGTGATTACCAAATGAGATTCTAAGCTTGTTTCCGTAGGAGATGGCTGCTCTTCCCTCTCGATTGCGAAGGTGCCTGACTACGGTAGTGACGGCGAGGCAGATGCGACAACCTTGGACAACAACCTTATCAGCAGGACGAAGTCCCTGTGGCTTTTGCGAAGCAAGAATGACGACACACTTGACCAGACAAGGAAGATGAAGTATTCATCTTAAAGGTGCCCCTCCAACTACTAGGAATTCTCCTTATTCCTATTTCGTTTAATCATCGTGCCTATTCGCGCGTAACGATAACGAATGTTAGCGCGTGGACCACTGCAATGGTCCTCTCCATGTCAGAGGTATAAGGACAGTAGTGTCCCCTCCTTGGTTGATCATCTGCTTGGACGAGGGAAAATTGGGGTAACTGTGCAAGACAATTTATTATTACTGTCACACCCCGACCACGTAGAACATACAAAACGTGGTGGAAATGTCGGGGAGTGTTGTAACAGAATTAATGTTTCAAATCCATGGCAATTAAAGTTTCGTTTTATTAAACAAACATGAGAGTTTACATTGTTTTAAATAAGAACCAAAGAGTACATAACATAAATTAACTAGTCTTGCATCTTTTATTGTCACTAAGGCCCAAGTTCGCCTAAGAGTATCTTGATAAGTCCTACGCATCATCTCCTGAAAACACATGTGAAAATAGGTACGTCAGCATAAAAATGCCTGTGAGATACATAGGTTTTGTGAAAATAGGATTCATGACTTATGTTTGAGAAAATGTTTAGTCATGAACCTTGCAATTTGCTTTGTCTTGTAAATCATTTGAAAAACGGTAATATCAGATGATATGTATAAATAAGTGAATAATGTATGGTTAAAGGAATAACCATGTAAAATGAATTTGTATAAGATAAGTTGTTTGTAAATCAATGTCTTGTGAAAAGTATGTTATTTGTATAAAATGTTCTATGTCTCAAACTGAAATGATTCAAATAACGCTACAATATGTACTACCATACAAACACTTATATATAGGAAGTACCAGCGGCGTATCCACCATGCTTGTATCATATTACACACGCCTCGTTACTTAATCACTTACTCAAACCAAACCAAACAATGTAAGATGTCTATGTTTAAACCAACTTCAAAATGTATTGAAATAATATGTTAAAAATGTTTATGTCAAGATGTAATCATGTAATGTATAACCAATGTCAAAAGTGTTTATGTATCAAATGTAAACCATGTAATGTGTAACCAAAATGATATGTATGGCTAGTGAAATGCATCAACTAAACCATATGCACAAGAACATAGTATTGAAGTAAAACTTAGTTTAAATCAAAGTTATGTTTTGTGTAGTAAATGCATGATCAATGTAAATCATGTAATATGCATCCAAAATGTAAGCATGTGATGAATAACAAATGTACTAAGTATGCAACAAATAGACATACGTAGCATGTGACCTGTACTAAGTATGCAACAATACACATACGTAGCATGTGACCTGTACTAAGTATGCAACAATAGACATACGTAGCATGTGACCTGTACTAAGTATGCAACAATAGACATACGTAGCATGTGACCTGTACTAAGTATGCAACAATATACATACTTAACATGTGACCTGTACTACGTATACAACAATAGACATACGTAGCATGTGACCTGTACTACGTATGCAACAATAGACATACGTAGCATGTGACCTGTACTAAGTATGCAACAATATACATACTTAACATGTGACCTGTACTACGTATACAACAATAGACATACGTAGCATGTGACCTGTACTACGTATACAACAATAGACATACGTAGCATGTAATGTAATGTAAAATGATGTACTAAGTAATGCACACAATGGGCACACCTAGCATAAGATGTAATAAAATCATGTACCATAATGTACTAACGAATATAGCAGGTATATGATGTGAAAACAGGAAAGCATGAAAGTAACAAGTAGGCACATGTGTTCCACCCCAAAACAGTTTGGAAAACAGTAAAAGAGGGGTCTATGTACTCACTTGAGATTGCTCAGAAGTCCTAGGATAACCACCAAGCAACGCTAGAGATCACGGAAATCAAACGACACCTAATATAGGTAACTATGTTAATAAACCGGACCTAAATCGGAAGATCTGATAGAATGAGGGTTCGTAAACCAAACGAGTATAGAGACTCGTGTCATATGGTTTAACAAAGCCTATATACCAAATGAAACCTAACATAAGTGCTTACGACCCATTACGACCCATTTAGGTAGCTTATGCTATTTTAACGCGTCGTTCGCGTGAAACGCGTTCGGACCGCCTAACTAGTCCTATGACAAGTGTTATATGCCTAAACATGTTACATAATCAGTTATGTGACAAAAGTTTAGGTTACATATGCTTAATTACCAATTATACATGAAAAGGGTATTCTGGTAATTTACCTAAGGCATATAAACTACCTATCGTACAACTACTTAAACGATGTGACCATAAGGTATAACCTCGGAAGGTTATTCCCTATATACTATGGTCACCTAATGTATTTGGTCGGATCCTAATGATCGACCAAACAGGGTCGGGTTCGAAGGTATAAGCGATTTATTAGATCGCTTACCCTACGACCCGAGACAACGTGGTAATCAGTAGGCATAGTCCCAAGGGACTATAACCAACGTGATTACACTCACGTTGTGAAGTTCAAATGAACTTCGCATTGACCATTACTGGTCAACGCAGAAAGTCAAACAAAGTTTGACTTTCAGACTCGAAAGACTCGAAAAGCAATAAAAGAACGAAAGAATACTTACGAAGGGTCCCCGAATACTAATCTCGATTCAAAAATCTCAGGTATGAAACAAAGGTTTCAACTTAGAGTTTCTCAAATCAAAATTCTTGTGATTTTGAAGCATGGGGGGTGGGGTATTTATAGTATTCGGTCCACCGTTAAGATCGTTTCATGGAAAACGTGCCTTAATCCCACCCGTACAAGTGTCGGGACCTTATGGTAGCTCAAAGTGATCCTTATCATCTGACTAAGCATGTGAGAATGTATGGTTGTGGATCAATCAGCTGCAAACAGGCTGTTAAATACTCTGCATCTGGTCTGTCCCAGGCTAGCGCACCGTTACATTAAAAGTGTAGAGGTGCGCTAGGCCTTAGTTTGGCAGATTTACACTTTTGGTCCCTGTCATGCATTCAGCCCATTTTTGACACGTTTAAGGCCCGTTAACCCCATTTTAAAGCTCTAAAATGAAGTTAAAGTATAGGGAACTTAAAATGTGTTCAAAAATATCTCGGATGTCGGTTCGTTTAGCCGTACGGTTGCGATGTTCGGTTAATTACGTCGGAATGCGCATAAGCGCGAAAAACGATCCAAATGACGCGATGAATGGATTTTTCTTATGCCGAACACTAAAATAAAATATTTTAGTGCTTACATAAATTTTTGGATGTCCGGATGTATTCAGAACGTAAGTTATGCGCGAAAATGCAAACTTGTGCACTTTTTGACACTTTTAGTCCCTGAATGACCCAAAAGTTTATTTTAGCACACCGAACCCCTTAAAGCCTATTTCTAAGCTATGTAAAGGATATTTATGGTGTGTTTAACTTATGGTCATGTTCCGGAATGTCTGTTACAGTTCAAATTGGCATACTTTCGCAGTTTGTCAACTTTAGTCCCTGTAAACGATTTAACTTGATTTTGCCATACCAAAGCCTTCAAAACTTATTTCTAAGTTATGTAAAGGTTATTTAAGGTATGTTAAGTATATGTTGATGTTCCGGAGTATTTTTCGCATTAAACTGGTTATATTTACGCATTAGAGCACGTATAACCCTCCAGAAAGCGATTTAAAGCTTGAAATCGAACAAGAAATGATATGTGCAAACGATACACATATTTTTACAAATCCCAAGTATGAAATACAATATTTCATTGGTTTGGAATTTGTTTGATGGTCGCAGTGACAGGTGTCACAGTCTCCCCTACTTTAGGAAATTTCGTCCCGAAATTTAATTTTAGGAGAAACTTGTGGGGACGACGATGATGTTTTCGCTTTGAATGAACCCCTTGAACCCTAAGTAGATCTCTGGGCCATGTTAGGATTCTTAGCGAAAATGTCAACCCTCAAAGTGAAGTCATTGTAGTAACAAAACATGGAGTTTTGAACTACGGACAAAAGAACGTTTCTTATGAAGACTCATCATAGGAAATTGTGTGTGTGATTAAGATCAGAATTGGGTAGTGTGAGAATAAATGACATTGGTCAAAGTCCAAGACTTCTCCCGTATCATTACTTTTGCCACTGTTGGTCTTAACACATGACAAAACTTCATGTGGTTCCTATGCACTGAATTCCATAATTATGTAGGCCTCCATAATTACGTAGTTCCTTGCACAGTCCGCACAGTTCATTTCATAATGCGTATGGGGAAAAATGAAACGAATAATCCTGTGGTGAATTAACTTGACTGCAATAGAGTCTCTTTAACTAGGTCACCAAAGGATTAGATTAACGAACAATCTCTTGATTTAGACCACCCGAGGGCCTATTTAACTACATAAATACATGATATAGTTAACTAGATTGTCGAACCAATCTATTTAACTTAGATCGACGTAGGATCTCTTTAACTAAACTACCCACGGGGAAAAATTTAACCACATCGACGTAGGATGTATTTAACTAGATTGTCGGACCAATCTATTTAACTTAGATCGACGTAGGATCTCTTTAACTAAACTACCTACGGGGAAAATTTAACTACATTGACGTAGGATGTATTTAACTAGATTGTCGGACCAATCTATTTAACTTAGATCGACGTAGGATCTCTTTAACTAAACTACCTACGGGGAAAATTTAACTACATCGACGTAGGATGTATTTAACTAGATTGTCGGACCAATCTATTTAACTTAGATCGACGTAGGATCTCTTTAACTAAACTACCCACGGGGAAAATTTAACTACATCGACGTAGGATGTATTTAACTTTATCAACACATGTTGTCCTTAAACTTTGGAATAGTACTTTATAATCCAAGGGATTTAACTACAACGTAGAAATCCATTAAGGATTTAAGATAGTACCTTTTTGAATATCCTACTACGAATCCTTCATATGAGGATAAGAAAGATTCTATGAGGATTTGGATAGCGAATATCCAGAGTATACAAAAACACAAAATGCTTAAAAGGAAAGACAAGATGCATAAACACATAGTCACATAGCCACAAAATTGTTTATCTAGATCTTTAATTTGTAAGTTTTGTTTTGTTAATTATGTACATGCATTTAAAGCACACTAGGAATCCATTTCATGGATTTCATTCGGCACTTTAAACATTAACAAGAATCTAACTATGAAGATAGAAAGATCTTCCAACAATTCGATTTCGTTTTCAAGAAAACGCAATATTCGAATTAAGGTACAATAATTTTTGAATATACGGAAATACCCTTAGGTACCCTATTAAGAATTTATAGTGGTACTTTGGGTATTCGTACAGAGTTCTAACTTGCGCCTTGTACTTCGTTTCCTTGGAAGAAACGGGTACTTTGGATTTCCGTGGAAAACGCAAGAGATAATAAAATGAAATAAATTAAGGAGTAGTCTGTTCTTCAAGGAATACGGTTCCTTGATTGTCGATATTGTAGGGAATGCGTTGTTTATACATGCCATCATATTTGTACATTGCAATGCAAAATAAAAAGATTTATTTATAAACAACAACAACTGTTTCATGGATCTTGACAACAAAAGAAAATAATACATAAGGCTTGATTATTTCCAAACAACATTGTCTTTTAGTTGGTCCGATGCTCATCCCTGCGCTGGATTAGCATTAGCAATCTTTGGGCAATTTCTTCGGAAATGGCTCATCTCGCCACAGTTGAAGCAAGGACCCCGTGGAAGACGAGCTTGAGCAGCATTGACCCGAGATTGGTTTGGACCAGCTTGGTTCGGGGTAAAACGACAAGCATTTGCCAGGTGACCGAGTCGCCCACATGATGCACACAAACGACACTGTAGGTGAGCTAAGTGGTGTGCATTACATTTGTCGCATATCGATGCAGTACCGGTATAAGGTTTCCTTGCAGGAGGTTGAGTTGCTTGGTTGCGGGTGTTTTGGTTGGGTTGAGCAGCAATCGCAAAATTCTGCGAAGCCTTACGTTTCTTAGAAGGTTCGGTTTTACTTTCCTTGGTTTCCTCCTGAACATTAGCTTCTGGTTTCTTGTCGCCTTTCCGAAAAAGTTTATTCTTCCTGATGTGGGATTCCGTTAGGGTAGCAGACAGTTCAATGGCTTGTCTGACAGTAGTAGGGTTACTGCCAGTAACAATATCCTGAACTAGGTCAGGAAGGCCATCAATGTATTTCTCAATCGCCTTATCCAAAGGCGTAACCATAGTAGGGCATAACAAGCTCAATTCCTCATAGCGGTCCGTGTAGGCTCGATGTTCCCCACTGTCTTGCTTCAAATCATCAAATTCTTTCTCCAATGCTCGCAGTTCATGACGAGGACAGAACTCCCCCATCATAAGAGCTCTAAGCTCGGCCCAAGTCTGTGCTAGTGCAACTTCAGCACCACGGTCTCTCATAATCCCGTTCCACCACGTAAGAGCCCTCTTCTGAAACACACTTGAAGAAAACTCGACCTTGCGATTTTCAGGACACTGAACGTGACGGAACGTATTCTCAATGCTCTCGAACCATTGAAGAAGCCCAGTTGCTCCCTCAGAACCACTAAACTTGAGCGGTTTAGCCGAGTTGAAACTCTTGAAGTTGCATGGAGCATTGTTGTTGTTGATGGCTTGCATCATTTGAGCATAAAGATTTGGGAAGGCAGCAGCCATTTGCTGCGCGATGATTTCTGCCAGTTCGGCAGTCGCTATCTGGCTTTCGCGTCGAGGAGGCATTCTAAAAGAGGAACATGAAAGGAAACGAGTGAGAGATTTAGACGAAAAGAATGAGATGAAACAAATCTGATGAAAGCAAGGATAGTGGTCATTTGTTTGTTACTACAAAGCAAACAAACTACACACAATGACTAATCAAAGTAAGTGGGTCAAAAATAATGTATCACGAAGACATGCTCGCCTATAAGTGAACACTCATCCCAAGAATTCCCAGGTAAGCACAACTGGTCTCGCGTCTGATGAGATGTATACGAAGTGCTTGCCTAGACAGAAAACCCAGAATACAGGCATTCACCCTTCCAGTTTGCACGTGTTCACATTATTTAAAACCCAAAACCTTGACGAGAATTTCAAAACTCAAAGGGGTTCAAAACCATATAACAGAGGGTTCAAAACCTTACAATAGAGGGTTCAAAACCTTGTAATCAATCATCCTAGAACAGATGATTAATTTTCAAAGCGATTTTGAAATTTATGTTCTTGTTGTGGTCGTCGCCCAAGGATAGGTGACGGTATTGTTTTATGACTAAACGCAAGTAAACTAGCGTTAGGGTCCTAAGAAGGTTATAGACTAGGTCAAAGTATTACTAATAACCTAATTCCCTATAACCATTGGCTCTGATACCATCTTTTTTGTCACACCCCGACCACGTAGAACATACAAAACGTGGCGGAAATGTCGGGGAGTGTTGTAACAGAATTAATGTTTCAAATCCATGGCAATTAAAGTTTCGTTTTATTAAACAAACATGAGAGTTTACATTGTTTTAAATAAGAACCAAAGAGTACATAACATAAATTAACTAGCCTTGCATCTTTTATTGTCACTAAGGCCCAAGTTCGCCTAAGAGTTTCTTGATAAGTCCTACGCATCATCTCCTGAAAACACATGTGAAAATAGGTACGTCAGCATAAAAATGCCTGTGAGATACATAGGTTTTGTGAAAATAGGATTCATGACTTATGTTTGAGAAAATGTTTAGTCATGAACCTTGCAATTTGCTTTGTCTTGTAAATCATTTGAAAAACGGTAATATCAGATGATATGTATAAATAAGTGAATAATGTATGGTTAAAGGAATAACCATGTAAAATGAATTTGTATAAGATAAGTTGTTTGTAAATCATTGTCTTGTGAAAAGTATGTTATTTGTATAAAATGTTCTATGTCTCAAACTGAAATGATTCAAATAACGCTACAATATGTACTACCATACAAACACTTATATATAGGAAGTACCAGCGGCGTATCCACCATGCTTGTATCATATTACACACGCTGTCACACCCTGGCTTTGCGGAAGCGTGGTTAATTTTTGGTGTGACTTCTTAATACCATAGCTTAATCATAACCAAGCTATATGAATTAAAAACATGCAAGATCATCCATTAAGTATTGAAAACCAAATACAGTACCATTGTTTTAACGGGAACATACCCTAACAACCATAACCTTGTTCAACAGACATTACAAACGTAACATAAACATGGTTTAAGGATTGTGTCTTGTCCAGGAAAGAGACACATCCCCTAAACCCCGGATGACCTCGGAAACTAGTGCAGCGGAAAACATGCCATACCGTGCCAGATCTCGTTAATTTCCTGAAATACATGTAAGTTGAAAAATTCAACAATAATGTTGAGCGAGTTCATGTGTAAGTGAGTATGTAAAACACTTGTAAGTATAAAAGTTCCCTGGTATGTAGCAGTGTAAGGAAAAGAGATCACCAATGGTTTGCAAGGCCATTAGCATGTGTGAAATGCAAGTAGGAAGACTCAACCTAGCAGATTTTTGCGTCGGGTACAAAGTCACTCAAGGTCCGTTCTGTTGGGCCTAGAGTTGGGCTCGCTACACCCAGATAGATCTACCGCTTACGTCCCTCGGTACTTCTGCCTACCCATTCACATGATCTAAGTAGTAAACCTCCTTACGCTAACCATACCGTGTATAAAGTACTTGTAAACAAAGTAACATGTATTTCACCCCCGAAGTTATAAAACTGAAAACAGTTAAGAGAAAAGGGGGGACATGAACTCACAGTGAAGCGTCTCTACCAAGTATCTCCTGCTCACGCAGCTGTGCGACGACCTACAGGTGCTAATTTCTATTAGACGGACGGCCGTGCCTTAGCTTTATAGTTTAAGTCTTTGGGAAATAGTTAGACAACTATTTCGTGTTTACATTCTGTATATACTTGGTAGTTAATCTCCTTCCCAAGGATGGGGGATTCGATACATGTGCGTTCAAATTATATCATTAAGTCTCACTTAATATATATATATTTCCAATTCCAAAATATAAGTATTTTTCTCAAAAATATTATATTTTCATTTCACATAATTTTTCTCCAATGATACGTTGTTAAAATACGCGTTCATAAATATTTCCGTAAGTGCGTAAGTTACGTTTTAACAATCGAGTGGTAATATAATTACCGGTGTAACTTGTATATTTATGGTGAAAGCGTTCGTATTATTTCGGATTCGTTAACGTTCGTAAATATTATTTTTACTCTAAAAATAATATTTATGTATTTCACAAAATAATCATAAACAGTGTGTGAAAATATATATATTTATCACGTTAAATTTTGTGAAAATCCCACCTCCGAATATTTAGTAAATAAAGTCATGGCGAAATTTATGTTTCGAAAACATGTCAAAAATAATTCTAACACTTGTAGTGCAAATAGTTCTAAGTGTTAGGTTGTTAGAAAAATTTCGCCAGAGTTTCCTCTGTAACTGGAGGTGGCCACGCTTTCAAGCGTATCATTTTCTTTTACAATTCAAACCAACAATTTTCTTGTTCTTCAATAAACAATATTCAACTAGTTAAAATAGCTATAATCGTAAAAACACATGAACTTGTAGTTTATCCAAAGACATGTGATAAAGCTCCTTATCTTTGGTGTATCTTTATATAAATCCAACCAGTTCTGTAAAAGCCTCGTTTTTAAAGAAATTGCATCTTTACAACTTCTAGTAACATTTGACAAAACTAGTTCTTTTGTCGGATCTTTTTATTTCACAAGTGTTTACACACTTGTGGTTTATAAAAATCATGCTTATTAGTATAAAATCCATCTTTTAAAATACATGATTTCTTTGATACGTGGTTCTTTGAAAATACCACTTGCAGATGTGTAGATCTGCTAGTTGTAAACACTATTGTACAAGTTAACACACTTTTACACAAGTAAAACATTTTTACACAAGTTCATGTTTCATGTGTGGTAGAGTTTCACCTTTTAACCCTTGTTACTTCTAAAATAGTTTTGTGTCATGATTCAAGAACATGACTATACCGGGTTAAACGATGATCCGAGCTACCACAACATAGATCGGGTCTAAATAATCACACATTTCAAATACTACATCTTTTACAAAACATAAATGCTATTAACCACCATTATTCATGCTTTTAGTAGACTTTAGTTCATCAACTTGCATTTTAACGAGATTTAACCGATAAAAATTCTTTTAACCACTTTAGTATAGTTCAAAAACGAGTTTTAAGTGTTATACCTCTAGCTCAAGGCTAGGGAAGATTCTTGACGAAAATGGCGTGGATAAAAGCAAAGTGGAGAGGTCCTTCGCGTTCCGTTTGCTCCAAACCTCCTAATACTCGACCTTTGATGTATGTATGATGTTGGAATGGCAAGAACCAAAACCGAAAGTATGATGGATGTGGGTGGGGGTCTCGGCCGAAAGTTCAAGAGCAAGAGAGAGAGAGGTGTGTTGTGATTTGTGTGAGGATTATGTTATGTGGTGTTAACCCATGAT
Organism: Helianthus tuberosus; assembly: GCA_030545235.1. NCBI lineage: Eukaryota > Viridiplantae > Streptophyta > Magnoliopsida > Asterales > Asteraceae > Helianthus > Helianthus tuberosus. The sequence goes on along the minus strand of CM060366.1, from coordinate 154,324,905 downwards.
CTTATAGACAAACTCAAGTGTTATTATCCAATGGTAATTATGTATCCTAGATATTTAGCAAGCAAGATTAGGCAAATCTTGCAAGTACCATATATGTCCCCTAGGGGACCGAATTCGGTCAAGAGGGGGGGGGGGTACCTAGTTCGAAATCAACTAGTTTAGTTAGGGTAACTAAGTTAAGTTTGTTAAGTGTTAAGTGTTAAACTTAGTTACTTGTATGTTATGCGTTATGGCGGGTGTTAGGGTAATCAGGGACCCTAACTGGCTCAGAAAAATATAAATAGTGAAAATAACAATATTTTCAGGTTCCGGGTATAGTCCGGTTGTTCGGTTGGATAGTAATCCGTTAAAGCGCTTAATAAAGCTTTAAAGTGTCGTTATCGTTACTTTTAGTGACACAACTTATTTCCGACACTTTGGAAAGTGTCTAGTAATATTTTTCTCATGTTTTGGCACTTTATTAGTTAGCTAAAAGCTGAATTATTTTGTAAAGTGCTGAGTTTTGTACTTAGAGTACGTTTTAGGCACATCCAGTCATTGTAACTTATTCCTAGAGACGCAGTTTCACAACCCTTGTATCCCTACACTCACCACTAGTGTAGCAAAATATCTCAGGCTCTTATAGGCCTTGGAGGCAGTGTATGCCTGATGCTGGCTTTATCAGCATGTTCAATAGGTTATCCGTTATAGTGCTACTGTGCTTTTTGTGCATCATGGTTGTCACTAGGGTTCAGCATGTAAATAATGTAGTGACGATAAGTAAAGTATGATGCAAGTAAGTACATGTATCAGATATCAAGTAGCAGTTCATCAGCTAGTTCAAACAAGCACGGTAATTAAGCAGTAATTAATCATTAGTTAAGTCGTACGGATACCTGGTTTAGTGCGGGTTGTCACACACGCCTCGTTACTTAATCACTTACTCAAACCAAACCAAACAATGTAAGATGTCTATGTTTAAACCAACTTCAAAATGTATTGAAATAATATGTTAAAAATGTTTATGTCAAGATGTAATCATGTAATGTATAACCAATGTCAAAAGTGTTTATGTATCAAATGTAAACCATGTAATGTGTAACCAAAATGATATGTATGGCTAGTGAAATGCATCAACTAAACCATATGCACAAGAACATAGTATTGAAGTAAAACTTAGTTTAAATCAAAGTTATGTTTTGTGTAGTAAATGCATGATCAATGTAAATCGTGTAATATGCATCCAAAATGTAAGCATGTGATGAATAACAAATGTACTAAGTATGCAACAAATAGACATACGTAGCATGTGACCTGTACTAAGTATGCAACAATAGACATACGTAGCATGTGACCTGTACTAAGTATGCAACAATAGACATACGTAGCATGTGACCTGTACTAAGTATGCAACAATAGACATACGTAGCATGTGACCTGTACTAAGTATGCAACAATATACATACTTAACATGTGACCTGTACTACGTATACAACAATAGACATATGTAGCATGTGACCTGTACTACGTATGCAACAATAGACATACGTAGCATGTGACCTGTCCTAAGTATGCAACAATATACATACTTAACATGTGACCTGTACTACGTATACAACAATAGACATACGTAGCATGTGACTTGTACTACGTATACAACAATAGACATACGTAGCATGTGACCTGTACTACGTATACAACAATAGACATACGTAGCATGTAATGTAATGTAAAATGATGTACTAAGTAATGCACACAATGGGCACACCTAGCATAAGATGTAATAAAATCATGTACTATAATGTACTAACGAATATAGCAGGTATATGATGTGAAAACAGGAAAGCATGAAAGTAACAAGTAGGCAGATGTGTTCCACCCCAAAACAGTTTGGAAAACAGTAAAAGAGGGTCTATGTACTCACTTGAGATTGCTCAGAAGTCCTAGGATAACCACCAAGCAACGATAGAGATCACGGAAATCAAACGGCACCTAATATAGGTAACTATGTTAATAAACCGGACCTAAATCGGAAGATCTGATAGAATGAGGGTTCGTAAACCAAACAAGTATAGAGACTCGTGTCATATGGTTTAACAAAGCCTACATACCAAATGAAACCTAACATAAGTGCTTACGACCCATTACGACCCGTTTAGGTAGCTTATGCTATTTTAACGCGTCGTTCGCGTGAAACGCGTTCGGACCGCCTAACTTGTCCTATGACAAGTGTTATATGCCTAAACATGTTACATAATCAGTTATGTGACAAAAGTTTAGGTTACATATGCTTAATTACCAATTATACATGAAAAGGGTATTCTGGTAATTTACCTAAGGCATATAAACTACCTATCATACAACTACTTAAACGATGTGACCATAAGGTATAACCTCGGAAGGTTATTCCCTATATACTATGGTCACCTAATGTATTTGGTCGGATCCTAATGATCGACCAAACTAGGTCGGGTTCGAAGGTATAAGCGATTTATTAGATCGCTTACCCTACGACCCTAGACAACGTGGTAATCAGTAGGCATAGTCCCAAGGGACTATAACCAACGTGATTACACTCACGTTGCGAAGTTCAAACGAACTTCGCATTGACCATTACTGGTCAACGCAGAAAGTCAAACAAAGTTTGACTTTCAGACTCGAAAAGCAATAAAAGAACGAAAGAATACTTACGAAGGGTCCCCGAATACTAATCTCGATTCAAAAATCTCAGGTATGAAACAAAGGTTTCAACTTAGAGTTTCTCAAATCAAAATTCTTGTGATTTTGAAGCATGGGGGTGGGGTATTTATAGTATTCGGTCCACCGTTAAGATCGTTTCATGGAAAACGTGCCTTAATCCCACCCGTACAAGTGTCGGGACCTTATGGTAGCTAAAAGTGATCCTTATCATCTGACTAAGCATGTGAGAATGTATGGTTGTGGATCAATCAGCTGCAAACAGGCTGTTAAATACTCTGCATCTGGTCTGTCCCAGGCTAGCGCACCGTTACATTAAAAGTGTAGAGGTGCGCTAGGCCTTAGTTTGGCAGATTTACACTTTTGATCCCTGTCATGCATTCAGCCCATTTTCGACACGTTTAAGGCCCGTTAACCCCATTTCAAAGCTCTAAAATGAAGTTAAAGTATAGGGAACTTAAAATGTGTTCAAAAATATCTCGGATGTCGGTTCGTTTAGCCGTACGGTTGCGATGTTCGGTTAATTACGACGGAATGCGCATAAGCGCGAAAAACGATCCAAATGACGCGATGAATGGATTTTTCTTATGCCGAACACTAAAATAAAATATTTTAGTGCTTACATAAATTTTTGGATGTCCAGATGTATTCAGAACGTAAGTTATGCGCGAAAATGCAAACTTGTGCACTTTTTGACACTTTTAGTCCCTGAATGACCCAAAAGTTTATTTTAGCACACCGAACCCCTTAAAGCCTATTTCTAAGCTATGTAAAGGATATTTATGGTGTGTTTAACTTATGGTCATGTTCCGGAATGTCTGTTACAGTTCAAATTGGCATACTTTCGCAGTTTGTCAACTTTAGTCCCTGTAAACGATTTAACTTGATTTTGCCATACCAAAGCCTTCAAACTTATTTCTAAGTTATGTAAAGGTTATTTAAGGTATGTTAAGTATATGTTGATGTTCCGGAGTATTTGTCACATTAAACTGGTTATATTTACGCATTAGAGTACGTATAACCCTCCAGAAAGCGATTTAAAGCTTGAAATCGAACAAGAAATGATATGTGCAAACGATACACATATTTTTACAAATCCCAAGTATGAAATACAATATTTCATTGGTTTGGCATTTGTTTGATGGTCGCAGTGACAGGTGTCACAATTACGGGGGCCCACGTAATAACGACTTGTAGTGCATGAAAATCCTGGTGGACTCTGCGGGTCAGGCTAATGATCACCATCCCTCCAAAAATAATCTATAGGTGTTCACACCTTCATCTGGTAGGACAACACCTAGACCATTGCCTTAGCACTTTACAGAGTAGGAAACCTGTTTTTGCCTACTTCGTGTCTGACACTTCTACCCGTCTACGAACCGTTTGAAGACCGATAGTTAAGCAAGTGAAGATGGCTAACAGGCGAGAAGGATTCATTGACGTCACACTCCTTATCACCCCTACATGCACAACCCCCATCTCATAGGATACATGAAATGTATCGTGAACACCATTCAGTTCAGCAGGTAGGTCCAACTTGTATGCTACCAGTCCTATTCTTTCCAGAATTCTGAAAGGACCAATGTAGCGCGGATTTAACTTCCCACGCTTCCCGAAGCGTGCCACACCCTTCCAGGGTGAAACTTTCAATAACACCATTTCTCCAACTTGGAAATCCACATGTTTCCGGTTTGGATCCGCATAGGCCTTCTGTCTGTGGCGAGCTGCTTCGATGCGTTTAAGAATCTGCGCAATCTTGTTTGTCGTCTCTTGGACGATTTCGGGACCAGCAAGCTGCCTATCGCCTGCGTCAGCCCAACATAAGGGTGATCGGCACTTGCGTCCGTAAAGGGATTCAAATGGCGCGACACCAATACTGGTGTGGTAGCTGTTGTTGTATGAAAATTCGACCAAAGGCAAATGTTTGTCCCAGCTACCGCCCAAATCCATAACACACGCTCTCAGCATGTCTTCCAAAGTCTGTATCGTTCGCTCGCTCTGGCCGTCAGTTTGCGGATGAAACGCAGTGCTCAGATTCAATTGTGAGCCAAAGGCTTCTTGGAAGGATTGCCATATCCTTGACACAAACCTTCCGTCTCTATGAGAGATGATTGAGAGAGGTACTCCATGGCGCGCGACGATCTCTCTCATGTAAATTTCAGCCAATTTGCTAGTGTTATCCTTCTCCCTGATGGGTAAGAAGTGTGCTGACTTTGTTAATCGATCCACTATCACCCAGATAGTGTCATGGCCTCTTGGCGTTCTTGGCAATTTTGTAATAAAATCCATTGAGATTTGTTCCCATTTCCACTTGGGAATCTCAGGTTGTTGCAGCAGCCCTGAAGGCTTTTGGTATTCCGCTTTAATCTTAGCACATGTTAAACATTTGCTCACATAAACAGCAACATCGCCTTTCATCCTAGGCCACCAATAATAATCTTTGAGATCCTGGTACATCTTGTCCGCTCCTGGATGTATAGAGTACCGTGATTTGTGAGCTTCATCAAAAATAACTTCCCTTAAACCACCAAATAGAGGAACCCAAATCCTTTTCTCGAAGCATAACCTTCCTTCCTCGTTTGGTACCAAAAGCTTCTCCATCCCACGGAGATATTCTTCTTCAAGATTCCTTTCCTTGAGAGCTTCCTTTTGTGCGGCACGAATGCGCAAGGAAAGATCAGTTCGTATAATCATTTCTAGAGCTCTAACCCTTATGGGCTTGATTCTCTCTTTACGACTTAGGGCATCGGCGACTACATTCGCCTTCCCTGGATGATACTTTATCTCGCAGTCGTAGTCGTTCAACAACTCAACCCATCGTCTTTGCCTCGTATTCAACTCCTTCTGGTTGAATATATGTTGTAGGCTCTTGTGATCTGTAAAGATTGTACACTTCATACCATAAAGGTAGTGTCTCCAGATCTTTAAAGCAAAAACCACTACGCCGAGCTCCAAATCGTGTGTGGTATAGTTCTTTTCATGCACTTTCAACTGACGCGATGCGTAAGCAATAACCTTTTGGCGTTGCATCAACACGCAACCCAATCCTTGACGCGATGCGTCGCAGTATACCACAATCATCAGTACCTTCTGGTAGAGCTAAAATTGGCGCGTTACAAAGTTTATCCTTCAATATCTGAAACGCTTCATCCTGTTTGATTCCCCAATCAAACTTCTTATCCTTCTGCGTGAGGAGCGTCAATGGTTGAGCGACCTTTGAAAAATTCTCAATGAATCTTCGATAATAGCCAGCCAAACCCAAGAATTGCCGAATCTCAGTTGGCGTTTTTGGCGTTTCCCAATCCTTGATCGCCTCGATCTTTGTGGGGTCAACATGGATTCCATTTCCATTAACCACGTGTCCAAGAAACTGGACTTCGCGTAGCCAAAACTCGCACTTAGAGAATTTGGCATACAGCTGTTCCTTCTTTAGCAACTCTAAAATAGCTCTTAGATGCTGTTCGTGCTCAACCTTTGTCTTTGAAAACGTCGTCGATAAACACAATCACGAACTTGTCCAAGTACGGCTTGCAAACTCTATTCATCAAGTCCATAAAGACTGCAGGTGCGTTTGTCAAACCAAACGGCATAACAAGGAACTCGTAGTGTCCATAACGAGTTCTGAAGGCTGTCTTTGGGATACTTTCCTCTTGTATCCTTAACTGATGGTATCCAGATCGAAGATCGATCTTTGAATAAAAGCTTGAGCCTTGCAGTTGGTCAAACAGATCATCAATCCTTGGCAGAGGATATCTATTCTTGATCGTCAGCTTGTTCAGCTCCCGGTAGTCGATACACATTCGAAAACTACCGTCCTTCTTCTTGACAAACAGGACCGGAGCTCCCCAAGGCGAGAAGCTTGGTTGGATAAAACCCTTGTCTAACAGCTCTTGAAGCTGTGTCGACAGTTCCTGCATCTCAGACGGAGCAAGTCTATAAGGTGCCTTAGCCTCAGGCGCGACGCCTGGAACTAAGTCGATGTGAACCTCTAGTTGCCTCTGAGGTTGCAGTCCAGGTAAGTCTTCTGGGAAGACTTCTGGGTATTCCCTTACGACAGGGATGTCTTCTATCCTTGGCTCAGCAGCCTTCTTATCCACAATGTGTGCCAGGAAGGCAGCACATCCTTTCTGCAAACACTTTCGTGCTTTCAGGCAGCTGATAATTCTCAACGGCGTATCACGCTTCTCTCCGTGAGCCACAATTGTTTCGCCGTCTTCGGTTGGGATACGAACAACCTTTTCGTGACAAACTATCTCAGCCTCGTTGCCTGATAACCAATCCATTCCTACTACCACGTCGAAGCTTCCCAATTGGACTGGTAGTAAATCCAAGGCAAACTCACGCTCTCCTAATTTGATCACACAACCTCTGATGACTTCGTTGACTTCTACTAACTTCCCATTAGCCAATTCGATCGAGTACGGAACATCTAACTTAATAGCGGCTAAACCAAGCATATTCTTAAATTCTAACGATACGAAGCTATAGTCGGCACCAGTATCAAATAAAACGGATGCAAAAGTTTTGGTTGTTAGAGAACGTACCAGAAATCACACCTGGATCCTGGCATGCCTCACAAGCTCCGATGTTGGATGTCTTTTCACGGTCTTGTTTCAACTTCGGGCATTCCCTCTTAAAATGTCCAACATCCCCACAATGGAAGCATCCTGGATACCTCCCATTTCCACCTTGAGCGTTGTTACTGTTTTCTCCTTGTCTGGGACCCTTCATCCCACAACCATCCTTGTTGTGTCCTTTCCTTCCGTACCTAGGCTTCCGACATCCATGATTGTGGTGACACTTGCACTCAGCACGTCTTGGTTCAGTTTCTAAGTAAATCTTATCTTTAGCCTGTTTATTGTTAGGGCAATCTTTCTTGAAATGCCTTTTGTCCCCGCAGTCAAAACAACCTCGAATAGATCTTTGTTCATCCTCATTCATTCGGGTATCTTCGGTAAGCTTCCTTTTGTTCTTTCCAGACGACTCTATCTGAGTCTCCTTGTCAGGGTTTGCAAGTTTTTCTAGCCTAATTGCTTCCGTAACGAGTGCCAGACCCATCTTACTTGCGACATCAGTTGTTGGTGGCGTTGATGTTGTCATCAAGCTCAAGACTTGAGGTGCCAGTTCCCAAATGAATTGTTCCAATTTCTTTAATTCTGGTTTCACCAGGTACGGAACAACTCGTGACAAATCATGAAGTCTTTGCATATACTCCAACACCTTCGGACCTTCCATCATCAGGCTCCGAAATTCATCTTCCCACTTCTGGGTTTCCGTTTGGGGGCAATACTTCTTATGCATCATTCCTTTCAACTCATCCCAAGTTAACGCGTATGCTGTAGTTAGGCCCATTATTCGAACCTGAAGATTCCACCATAATCGAGCTCCATCTTGAAACAACTCAGAAACGTATGGGACTTGTTGTTCTGGCGTACAGCCACTCATTCGAAGGATGGATTCCATACTTTCAATCCATTTTACAAAGGTTATGGCACCCCCAGTGCCGTCGAACTTCGGAGGCTTGTAGTTGAGGAAGTGCCAGTAGGAACAACCGTTATTTTCTGAGGTGCCTCTGCTGGGTTCGGAGCGTAGGGCCTCGTGCTGTGCTTTAGCTGCAGCAATTATCTCTTGAAGTTCTGCCTCAGAGGTGGGCATGCGCATTTCGCGTCTTGGTGGCATCTTCTAAAAGATGTTTCACGTAGGTTAGGTCATGGCAAGTGAAGTGTACGTATGCATTCAACAATACCAACACATAACATCTCATGCTATCAATAAATTAATCACATAACATCTTATGTCATAGGACATAAACAATAGATTGAACATCACAAGTGATGAGAATACTGCGATTGCATTGCCACAATTCGAGACCACAATGTAAAGCTTACAAGTACACCACTATATCATACAACATCAATGACTTAGTAGGGGACGACCCTAGACAAGTCGTGCGATCGCTGGACATGTTCAGGAGTCTCTGGTTCGTCCATTTTCAAATTCCAGGATTCCACCTCAAGCTTCTGAATTTTAGCCCCAGAATAGTATTTCTTCTCCATTATTTCCTTGAGCTCGTCCCAGCTCAGTACATAAGCAGCATCTGTGCCAAGGGTCTGAACCTGGAGGTTCCATTAAGAGAGTGTGCCATCTAGAAATATCCCCGAGATATAGGTAACACTCTGTTGGGGCGAACAGTTACTCATTCTTAGAATGGAGTCGGTCTTTTCGGACCAACGAACAAATGCAACGGCGCCTCCTGTTCCGTCAAAGTTCAAAGGCTTGCAGTTCAGGAACTGTTTATAGGTGCAGCCAGTTGGAGGGTTATTTCCAGTAATGCCACCGTTGTACTTAGAGCGGAGGGTTTCATGTCGTGTATTTATCTGTGAGATGCGTTCTTGCAGCTCGGCTTCTGTCCTTGGCAACGTACTGGTGTTTGTGTCACGTCTGGGTGACATTCCCCTTTGTCGAAGTGGTGTGAAGCGGGTTAGACAACATTTCAATTGTCTATGAGGTGTATATAGCAACATAAGCCATCATGTAATCACCCAATTTCACACGCAAATATACTCACTGTATGAGTGGGGAAGTAAATTTCTGAGCCTTCACATAGTCTTGCCAATTTGGCTTGTTGCTCGTAATAGAATGAACTCGAGGCTACATCGCCTTGGTCATTCGTGTTTAAGTTATTTCCTGCTGCATTGGTTATCATTAGCTTGACCCGCAGAGTCCACCAGGATTCCTGTGCACTACAAATCGTTATTACGTGGGCCCCCGTAATAATAAATTGTCTTGCACAGTTACCCCAAACTTTCTCTCGTCCAAGCAGATGATCAATCAAGGAGCAACAATAGGTGCATTGGCATGAACAGGGTCATGCTCCAATGCGGGGTCAGGAGCAGCGCCTGGCTCAGGGGCCACGGCCGGCCCCGGATCAAAAACTCCATCTCAAGATCAGCTGGATCAACAAACACAGGGGGTTACAGGATCCTCCAAGGGCTGGTCTAAGTGAATGAATTCAAGGTCATGGTCTGGATCAAAACCAGGTGGAAAAGCAGGATCAACCTCAATATCGTGACCAAACTCAAAGCTGTGGGCGGGATCCGGTGCAGCTGATGATGCCATATCAGGGTCGGCGTCGTGTGAGTGGTGCTGCACTCCCTGTATGTGCAAAGATGCGGATGTCAGGAACTCAAATGAGTCTGGGATAGGGGAATTGGCATGAGTTTCCCCTGCAGAAGCGTCCGCATGCAGTAGTCTAATACCAGCAGCAATAGGGCCCTGCCCTCGAATGGGTCCTCCTCCAGTAGATCGTTATCGTCGTCAGAGGCCACGTTGGGGGGGCATATCATCAACAGGATAAGCGGCAAGGGGGCACAGGAGCAGGGATCACCGCGAGTGGCAAACTCCCAACAAGATAGCCATCAGTAGGCTCTGCTACGACTTCAGGCAGCGCAAAAGGGCTGAAAGTCGTCATTGTCTGTGCCGGTAGTATCGGAATTGTACACCTCGTGCTTCGATGAAACTATGTCGTCTGACACTATGGCCATGGGATTCGTAGTGTCCATCTTTCTAGTATATGATGAAAGCATGATGTTTGTAACACAAACGCATATACGTATAATAGTCAATCATATAATCATATAATCACTTAAGTCACCAAGTAAGCATTCAAATTATTCTCCTAGTCTCACTAGCCAATTTCTCCCAGTCTTTAAGACTGCTCTATCCTCCACCTCGACCTCTTAGATCGAGCCTCGGTCCCCTTGACCGAGCCTCAGCCTTCATGACTGAGCCTACTCTTCCTAGCCTTGCTAGCCAACTACCTTGGTCACCTAGACCAAGCCTCGATCCTCCAGACCGAGCCTCAACCCTCCAGGCTGAGCCTAAAATAAATCAATGTGCTCAACTACCTCGGTCACCTAGACCGAGCCTCGATCCTCCAGACCGAGCCTCAACCCTCCAGGTTGAGCCTAAAATAAATCAACGTGCTCAACTGCCTCGGTCACCTAGACCGAGCCTCGATCCTCCAGACCGAGCCTCAACCCTCCAGGTTGAGCCTATAAATAATAAAATGTTCTCAACATTTGTTTGTAAAAAGTTTTGGATCTGGACTTAAGTGGTATGCAGAAAAATGTTTTCGTGAGAGCCCTAGTGATCATAGTCTAGACTCGAGAAGGAATCCTAGTTCGCTATGATCAGAGCCCTGATACCAAGCTGTCACACCCTGGCTTTGCGGAAGCGTGGTTAATTTTTGGTGTGACTTCTTAATACCATAGGTTAATCATAACCAAGCTATATGAATTAAAAACATGCAAGATCATCCATTAAGTATTGAAAACCAAATACAGTACCATTGTTTTAACGGGAACATACCCTAACAACCATAACCTTGTTCAACAGACATTACAAACGTAACATAAACATGGTTTAAGGATTGTGTCTTGTCCAGGAAAGAGACACATCCCCTAAACCTCGGATGACCTCGGAAACTAGTGCAGCGGAAAACATGCCATACCGTGCCAGATCTCGTTAATTTCCTGAAATACATGTAAGTTGAAAAATTCAACAATAATGTTGAGCGAGTTCATGTGTAAGTGAGTATGTAAAACACTTGTAAGTATAAAAGTTCCCTGGTATGTAGCAGTGTAAGGAAAAGAGATCACCAATGGTTTGCAAGGCCATTAGCATGTGTGAAATGCAAGTAGGAAGACTCAACCTAGCAGATTTTTGCGTCGGGTACAAAGTCACTCAAGGTCCGTTCTGTTGGTCCTCATAGAGGTCCGTTCTGTTGGGCCTAGAGTTGGGCTCGCTACACCCAGATAGATCTACCGCTTACGTCCCTCGGTACTTCTGCCTACCCATTCACATGATCTAAGTAGTAAACCTCCTTACGCTAACCATACCGTGTATAAAGTACTTGTAAACAAAGTAACATGTATTTCACCCCCGAAGTTATAAAACTGAAAACAGTTAAGAGAAAAGGGGGGACATGAACTCACAGTGAAGCGTCTCTACCAAGTATCTCCTGCTCACGCAGCTGTGCGACGACCTACAGGTGCTAATTTCTATTAGACGGACGGCCGTGCCTTAGCTTTATAGTTTAAGTCTTTGGGAAATAGTTAGACAACTATTTCGTGTTTACATTCTGTATATACTTGGTAGTTAATCTCCTTCCCAAGGATGGGGGATTCGATACATGTGCGTTCAAATTATATCATTAAGTCTCACTTAATATATATATATTTCCAATTCCAAAATATAAGTATTTTTCTCAAAAATATTATATTTTCATTTCACATAATTTTTCTCCAATGATACGTTGTTAAAATACGCGTTCATAAATATTTCCGTAAGTGCGTAAGTTACGTTTTAACAATCGAGTGGTAATATAATTACCGGTGTAACTTGTATATTTATGGTGAAAGCGTTCGTATTATTTCGGATTCGTTAACGTTCGTAAATATTATTTTTACTCTAAAAATAATATTTATGTATTTCACAAAATAATCATAAACAGTGTGTGAAAATATATATATTTATCACGTTAAATTTTGTGAAAATCCCACCTCCGAATATTTAGTAAATAAAGTCATGGCGAAATTTATGTTTCGAAAACATGTCAAAAATAATTCTAACACTTGTAGTGCAAATAGTTCTAAGTGTTAGGTTGTTAGAAAAATTTCGCCAGAGTTTCCTCTGTAACTGGAGGTGGCCACGCTTTCAAGCGTATCATTTTCTTTTACAATTCAAACCAACAATTTTCTTGTTCTTCAATAAACAATATTCAACTAGTTAAAATAGCTATAATCGTAAAAACACATGAACTTGTAGTTTATCCAAAGACATGTGATAAAGCTCCTTATCTTTGGTGTATCTTTATATAAATCCAACCAGTTCTGTAAAAGCCTCGTTTTTAAAGAAATTGCATCTTTACAACTTCTAGTAACATTTGACAAAACTAGTTCTTTTGTCGGATCTTTTTATTTCACAAGTGTTTACACACTTGTGGTTTATAAAAATCATGCTTATTAGTATAAAATCCATCTTTTAAAATACATGATTTCTTTGATACGTGGTTCTTTGAAAATACCACTTGCAGATGTGTAGATCTGCTAGTTGTAAACACTATTGTACAAGTTAACACACTTTTACACAAGTAAAACATTTTTACACAAGTTCATGTTTCATGTGTGGTAGAGTTTCACCTTTTAACCCTTGTTACTTCTAAAATAGTTTTGTGTCATGATTCAAGAACATGACTATACCGGGTTAAACGATGATCCGAGCTACCACAACATAGATCGGGTCTAAATAATCACACATTTCAAATACTACATCTTTTACAAAACATAAATGCTATTAACCACCATTATTCATGCTTTTAGTAGACTTTAGTTCATCAACTTGCATTTTAACGAGATTTAACCGATAAAAATTCTTTTAACCACTTTAGTATAGTTCAAAAACGAGTTTTAAGTGTTATACCTCTAGCTCAAGGCTAGGGAAGATTCTTGACGAAAATGGCGTGGATAAAAGCAAAGTGGAGAGGTCATTCGCGTTCCGTTTGCTCCAAACCTCCTAATACTCGACCTTTGATGTATGTATGATGTTGGAATGGCAAGAACCAAAACCGAAAGTATGATGGATGTGGGTGGGGGTCTCGGCCGAAAGTTCAAGAGCAAGAGAGAGAGAGGTGTGTTGTGATTTGTGTGAGGATTATGTTATGTGGTGTTAACCCATGATCTTATAGACAAACTCAAGTGTTATTATCCAATGGTAATTATGTATCCTAGATATTTAGCAAGCAAGATTAGGCAAATCTTGCAAGTACCATATATGTCCCCTAGGGGACCGAATTCGGTCAAGAGGGGGGGGGGGTACCTAGTTCGAAATCAACTAGTTTAGTTAGGGTAACTAAGTTAAGTTTGTTAAGTGTTAAGTGTTAAACTTAGTTACTTGTATGTTATGCGTTATGGCGGGTGTTAGGGTAATCAGGGACCCTAACTGGCTCAGAAAAATATAAATAGTGAAAATAACAATATTTTCAGGTTCCGGGTATAGTCCGGTTGTTCGGTTGGATAGTAATCCGTTAAAGCGCTTAATAAAGCTTTAAAGTGTCGTTATCGTTACTTTTAGTGACACAACTTATTTCCGACACTTTGGAAAGTGTCTAGTAATATTTTTCTCATGTTTTGGCACTTTATTAGTTAGCTAAAAGCTGAATTATTTTGTAAAGTGCTGAGTTTTGTACTTAGAGTACGTTTTAGGCACATCCAGTCATTGTAACTTATTCCTAGAGACGCAGTTTCACAACCCTTGTATCCCTACACTCACCACTAGTGTAGCAAAATATCTCAGGCTCTTATAGGCCTTGGAGGCAGTGTATGCCTGATGCTGGCTTTATCAGCATGTTCAATAGGTTATCCGTTATAGTGCTACTGTGCTTTTTGTGCATCATGGTTGTCACTAGGGTTCAGCATGTAAATAATGTAGTGACGATAAGTAAAGTATGATGCAAGTAAGTACATGTATCAGATATCAAGTAGCAGTTCATCAGCTAGTTCAAACAAGCACGGTAATTAAGCAGTAATTAATCATTAGTTAAGTCGTACGGATACCTGGTTTAGTGCGGGTTGTCACACACGCCTCGTTACTTAATCACTTACTCAAACCAAACCAAACAATGTAAGATGTCTATGTTTAAACCAACTTCAAAATGTATTGAAATAATATGTTAAAAATGTTTATGTCAAGATGTAATCATGTAATGTATAACCAATGTCAAAAGTGTTTATGTATCAAATGTAAACCATGTAATGTGTAACCAAAATGATATGTATGGCTAGTGAAATGCATCAACTAAACCATATGCACAAGAACATAGTATTGAAGTAAAACTTAGTTTAAATCAAAGTTATGTTTTGTGTAGTAAATGCATGATCAATGTAAATCGTGTAATATGCATCCAAAATGTAAGCATGTGATGAATAACAAATGTACTAAGTATGCAACAAATAGACATACGTAGCATGTGACCTGTACTAAGTATGCAACAATAGACATACGTAGCATGTGACCTGTACTAAGTATGCAACAATAGACATACGTAGCATGTGACCTGTACTAAGTATGCAACAATAGACATACGTAGCATGTGACCTGTACTAAGTATGCAACAATATACATACTTAACATGTGACCTGTACTACGTATACAACAATAGACATACGTAGCATGTGACCTGTACTACGTATGCAACAATAGACATACGTAGCATGTGACCTGTCCTAAGTATGCAACAATATACATACTTAACATGTGACCTGTACTACGTATACAACAATAGACATACGTAGCATGTGACTTGTACTACGTATACAACAATAGACATACGTAGCATGTGACCTGTACTACGTATACAACAATAGACATACGTAGCATGTAATGTAATGTAAAATGATGTACTAAGTAATGCACACAATGGGCACACCTAGCATAAGATGTAATAAAATCATGTACTATAATGTACTAACGAATATAGCAGGTATATGATGTGAAAACAGGAAAGCATGAAAGTAACAAGTAGGCAGATGTGTTCCACCCCAAAACAGTTTGGAAAACAGTAAAAGAGGGTCTATGTACTCACTTGAGATTGCTCAGAAGTCCTAGGATAACCACCAAGCAACGATAGAGATCACGGAAATCAAACGGCACCTAATATAGGTAACTATGTTAATAAACCGGACCTAAATCGGAAGATCTGATAGAATGAGGGTTCGTAAACCAAACAAGTATAGAGACTCGTGTCATATGGTTTAACAAAGCCTACATACCAAATGAAACCTAACATAAGTGCTTACGACCCATTACGACCCGTTTAGGTAGCTTATGCTATTTTAACGCGTCGTTCGCGTGAAACGCGTTCGGACAGCCTAACTTGTCCTATGACAAGTGTTATATGCCTAAACATGTTACATAATCAGTTATGTGACAAAAGTTTAGGTTACATATGCTTAATTACCAATTATACATGAAAAGGGTATTCTGGTAATTTACCTAAGGCATATAAACTACCTATCATACAACTACTTAAACGATGTGACCATAAGGTATAACCTCGGAAGGTTATTCCCTATATACTATGGTCACCTAATGTATTTGGTCGGATCCTAATGATCGACCAAACTAGGTCGGGTTCGAAGGTATAAGCGATTTATTAGATCGCTTACCCTACGACCCTAGACAACGTGGTAATCAGTAGGCATAGTCCCAAGGGACTATAACCAACGTGATTACACTCACGTTGCGAAGTTCAAACGAACTTCGCATTGACCATTACTGGTCAACGCAGAAAGTCAAACAAAGTTTGACTTTCAGACTCGAAAAGCAATAAAAGAACGAAAGAATACTTACGAAGGGTCCCCGAATACTAATCTCGATTCAAAAATCTCAGGTATGAAACAAAGGTTTCAACTTAGAGTTTCTCAAATCAAAATTCTTGTGATTTTGAAGCATGGGGGTGGGGTATTTATAGTATTCGGTCCACCGTTAAGATCGTTTCATGGAAAACGTGCCTTAATCCCACCCGTACAAGTGTCGGGACCTTATGGTAGCTAAAAGTGATCCTTATCATCTGACTAAGCATGTGAGAATGTATGGTTGTGGATCAATCAGCTGCAAACAGGCTGTTAAATACTCTGCATCTGGTCTGTCCCAGGCTAGCGCACCGTTACATTAAAAGTGTAGAGGTGCGCTAGGCCTTAGTTTGGCAGATTTACACTTTTGATCCCTGTCATGCATTCAGCCCATTTTCGACACGTTTAAGGCCCGTTAACCCCATTTCAAAGCTCTAAAATGAAGTTAAAGTATAGGGAACTTAAAATGTGTTCAAAAATATCTCGGATGTCGGTTCGTTTAGCCGTACGGTTGCGATGTTCGGTTAATTACGACGGAATGCGCATAAGCGCGAAAAACGATCCAAATGACGCGATGAATGGATTTTTCTTATGCCGAACACTAAAATAAAATATTTTAGTGCTTACATAAATTTTTGGATGTCCAGATGTATTCAGAACGTAAGTTATGCGCGAAAATGCAAACTTGTGCACTTTTTGACACTTTTAGTCCCTGAATGACCCAAAAGTTTATTTTAGCACACCGAACCCCTTAAAGCCTATTTCTAAGCTATGTAAAGGATATTTATGGTGTGTTTAACTTATGGTCATGTTCCGGAATGTCTGTTACAGTTCAAATTGGCATACTTTCGCAGTTTGTCAACTTTAGTCCCTGTAAACGATTTAACTTGATTTTGCCATACCAAAGCCTTCAAACTTATTTCTAAGTTATGTAAAGGTTATTTAAGGTATGTTAAGTATATGTTGATGTTCCGGAGTATTTGTCACATTAAACTGGTTATATTTACGCATTAGAGTACGTATAACCCTCCAGAAAGCGATTTAAAGCTTGAAATCGAACAAGAAATGATATGTGCAAACGATACACATATTTTTACAAATCCCAAGTATGAAATACAATATTTCATTGGTTTGGCATTTGTTTGATGGTCACAGTGACAGGTGTCACAATTACGGGGGCCCACGTAATAACGACTTGTAGTGCATGAAAATCCTGGTGGACTCTGCGGGTCAGGCTAATGATCACCATCCCTCCAAAAATAATCTATAGGTGTTCACACCTTCATCTGGTAGGACAACACCTAGACCATTGCCTTAGCACTTTACAGAGTAGGAAACCTGTTTTTGCCTACTTCGTGTCTGACACTTCTACCCGTCTACGAACCGTTTGAAGACCGATAGTTAAGCAAGTGAAGATGGCTAACAGGCGAGAAGGATTCATTGACGTCACACTCCTTATCACCCCTACATGCACAACCCCCATCTCATAGGAAGTATACCTGTCTTGTGAAGCTAAAGACCTAAGAAACCTAATGCAGAAGGAAATTAACTACCACTTCATATTATGAAACTTGTATGACCAGGGTGATGTAACCTCAAGTTCATTTTGTTTTCCCCATTACAAAAAAAAAGGAGGGGGTCAAGTTGTCAAGCCCATATGAAAGCTCAGTGGTCGTTTCCTTACTTATGCATTGTCGATTATATATGCATGTGATATTGGGTGATTACATGTTTGCTTGTGGTAATATGTACCTCATAGACAATCGTGGAATGTTGTCTAACCTACCCTCTACCCTTTTGACAGACGGAAATGCCGCCCAGACGTGACACGAACACCATTACGTTAACTGAAGCCGAACTCAATGAGCGCCTTTCCTAAGCTATAGCGCGGCATGAAGCCCTCCGCTCTGAACGCAGTGGTGGGACTTCTAGAAGTAATCCTCCAACTGGTTGCACTTATAAACAGTTCCTGAACTGCAAGCCACTGAACTTTGACGGCACAGGAGGTGTAGTTGCATTTGTTCGTTGGGCAGAAAAGACTGACTCCGTTCTGAGAATGAGTAACTGTTCGCCCCAGCGAAGTGTTACCTTTATCTCAGGGTTGTTTTTGGATGGCGCACTCTCCTGGTGGTACCTTCAGGTTTAGACCCTTGGTGAAGATGTTGCTTATGCACTGAGCTGGGACGAGCTCAAGGAAATGATGGAGAAGAAATACTGTTCTAGGGCCGAAATCCAGAAGCTTGAGACTGAGTTCTGGAATTTAAAAATGGACGGGCCGAAAATCACTGAGTACGTCCAATGCTTTCGTGAGTTTTCTAGGGTCGTTCCCTACTTAGTCAAGCCGGAATTCAAAAGGATTGAGCGATTCATTTATGGACTTGCATCGCAAATCATGAGCATGGTTACTGCCTCAAATCCTCAAACCATCACAGAGGCTATCAATTTGAGTGTTACGCTTACTGAAGAAGCTCTTCGTATGGGAAAATTTTCAGAATCTGAGACAAGCACGAAAGAGACTCATGTTGAGCCTCCGGGCAATAAGAAAAGGAAGTCTGCGAACCTAAAGATAGGCACCCAAGTCAGCTATGGAAGCTCTAAAGCAAACAAAAGAAGAGAGGTGAACCCGCCCCGCGGCAGGAAGGCTTATGGAGCCACTAATAAGACCGGTGGTAAGGTATACTTGGGGAATAAGCCGAGATGCGAGGAATGCAATTTTTACCATGAAGGTCAATGTCTGAAGCCTAAGTGCGGGAAGTGTGGAAAAGAAGGGCACAACAAGGATGTCTGTTGGGCGAAGGATCCAGACGGAAGGGATAATGGTAGAGTACCAGGTTGCTACAGATGTGGTGAAGTAGGGCACTTTAGGAAACATTGCCCTAGGAAGAACCAAGCAAGGAAGGGTCTTCACGATCGGAGCTCGTGAAGCACGCCAGGATCCAGATGCGGTTACGGGTACGTTCCCTATTAACCAACCTTATGCATCTATTTTTTATTAATACTGGCACCAACTTTAACCTTGTATGCTTAGAACTTAAGAAACTGCTTGGCATAGTCTCGAGTAGAATAGACGTCCCGTATTCTTTAAAATTTGCATATAGAAGGTTAGTTAAACAGACGAGGTAATTAAGGATTATATGTTGGAACCTAGAAGGCCGGAACCTTCTATTACCATTGACTGGGAAGTCATGATATGGTAGTCAGCATGGATTGGATATCCAAGTATAGAGCTGGAGCTAGAAGACAACCCAGTGGTGGAGGAATCTCCAGGAGCCTTTCCTGAAGACTTGCCAGGAATACCTCCACAACAACAAGAGGAGTTTAGGATAAACCTAGTGCCAGGAACGACACCGGTGACAGATGACGCCTTACCAACCAGCTTCGTCCAAGATACAGGAGTCTCCGATGTAACTGCAAGAGCTGCTAGACAGAGGAAACCTACCAGGCCGAGCCTCTCACCGTGGGAAGCCCCGGAGATATTCATTAGGATATAGGACGACAGTTTTTACATGCGTACATTGCCAAATATGAAAGGAACTCAGGAGAACTAATGTAGAAAAAGTGTTACGCATAGGTTATATGGAGATATACGACTAACCATCAAGAGTCGGTACCCCTTACCGAAAATTGATGACTTGTCAATTAACTACAAGATCTCAGCTACTATTCCAAGATGGAATTGAGGACATGACGTCCATAGTAAAGGACACGAGAAGAAAGTTGACAGTTTCCATTTTGCATCAACTTTAGAGAATTGGATATTAAACCAGTCACACAACATACGCTTCCGCAAAAGTCAGGGTGTGACAAGACCACCCGTAGTGGGGGATTTTTTGGCCTTTTTTCTAAAAAAAAAGGCCCGAACACGCCCTTCAACCGCCCCAATGGGCGTTTTTCTTGATAAATTGGGTTGGGGCGTTCCAAATCAAACGTTGGGTCGAGATATGTTGGCCCAACCAGACCGTTCCAAATCAAATATCATTAGTTTTAATTAAAAAACCAAAAAAATAATAATTGGGTAATCATTGGATGTGACGTTGTTGGGCATTTTACCACTACACCCATTTTAAACAAATGCCCTATAATGTCCCATTGCTGACTGGACCACCACATGACGAATCATGCCCACAGGTGGGACATTATCTTCCTTCACCACTACTTATATTATTAGTATTTTAATTTTTTAATTTGAAAAAGTCAATCATTGGGTTTGGGTCCAATTGTTTGATTTTGTATATTCTATAATAAATTACATATGTGAATAAGGATGATAATTGTTATAAAACCAGATATACAAACCTCCAATAATTGTTTTGGCAATTCCCCAATAACCGTTTAGAAGTTATTATCTATATGTATTGTTACATTTGTATCATATGAAATGAACAGGATTGAAGATTCAATATAGAATTTCCATTTTTTTCTATCACGTTATCAGCCACGTTTGCTTTTCACCAGGAATACCCATCGATCTTCACAAGAATTTGCAACCCACTTGTCAATAACTTCTTTGCAATTCAGACCATTTATTCATCAATCCGGATAATATGTCGAACTTATCAAAGCTTGAATTCGCCGCCCTTGACATCTCGGGTAACAACTACCTCCCATGGACTCTTGATGCAAAAATTCATTTGACGGCAAAGAATTTGGGGGAGATAATTAATGTTGATAATCAGACCTTACCTCAAGATAAAGCGAAATCTATGACATTCCTCCGCCATCATGTTCACGAAGATCTAAAGCGGAAATACCTAACTATTGAGGACCCTCTTGAATTATGGACAAACATCAAAGATCATTATGACCACCAGAAGTTGGTCTTACTCCCTAAAGCCCGTTACGAATGGCTTCATTTAAGACTACATGATTTTAAAACTGTTAGTGAGTATAACTCTGCCTTGTTCCGCGTTACCTCTGAACTTAAATTATGTGGTGAGAAAATTACCGATGAAGACATGCTTGAAAAAACTTTCTCAACGTTCCATGCCTCAAATATTCTCCTGTTGCCACAATACAGGGAACGTCAATTTACTAAATATTCTGAATTGATATCATGTCTTCTGGTCGCGGAGCAAAACAACAAGCTCCTACTACAAAACCATCAACCATGACCCGCTAACGCAAGCCCATTCCCTGAAGCGAATGTGGCCAATTATCAAAGCGGACGAGGTAGAGGTAGAGGCCGCAGCCCCAGCAGAGGTCGTGGTCGTGGTCGAGGACGAGGATACACATGGCATCGAGAGTCTCAGAACACTAAAAATAACGGTGGCGAATTGAGTCGACATAATACGGGGTGTCCTTCAAAAGGGAAAACTAGCGGGACCCAAATAAACATTTGTTATAGATGTGGGATGTCAAATCACTGGTCCCGCACGTGTCGTACCCTCAAACATCTCGTTGAAGCATATCAACGCATGATGAAAGAACCAGGAAAAAAAGTTGAAAGTAATCTGATTGAGGATGCACCTCCAGCCATGATACCAGACGTTCATTTAGATGCATGTGATTTCATTGAAAATGTTCGTGATGTTTAAACATATTTAATGTACCTTTTATGCTTTACTTTTCACAGTGTGTCATTTGTACTTGATTTGGTTTGAAACTCTTGCAATGTTTAATTTTACTTCTGTGCATTAACTTTTAGTTATTTTATTTCCTGAAGAAATATGTATACTAGCTCCAGTAGAGCTATTATTGGTGATGAATGTCTGGTAGATAGCGGTAGTACTACCACTATTCTCAAAGATTTGAAATTTTTCTCTGGATTGTCTCCGGCAGAGACACCGATTGGTACTATATCTGGTGTCAGTAACCTTATGGAAGGCTCCGGCAGAGCACACATAACATTATCTTCGGGTACCCAACTCATTATTAATAATGCATTATATTCTAGTAAATCCAAAAGAAACTTACTTAGCTTTAAAGATATTCGAAGAAACGGTTACCACCTAAAAACAATATCTGAAAATAGTATTGAATATCTTCAAATTACTTCAAACAAAAATGGCCAAGAAACCATTGTTGAACAATTAGAAGCCTTATTCTCTGGATTATATTGTACTAATATCAATCCTATCGAATCATACATGGTGAGTAGCCAAAAGCTGTTAGATAAAGACACATTCAATATATGGCATGACCGTCTAGGTCACCCTGGTAGCATAATGATGAGACGAATAATCAAAAGTGCAACCGGGCACTCTTTCAAAAACTTAAAAGTTTTGCTACCACAAGACTTATCATGTGCAACATGCTCTCTGGCAAACTTATATCTTGGCCCTCACAAACTAAATTGATACATGAAACCCCATCATTTTTAGAAAGAATCCAAGGGGATATTTGTGGGCGTATTCATCCTCTGTGTGGACCATTCTGTCACACCCCGATCGCGTAATGCAACAAACCGCGGCGGAAACGTCAGGGAGTGTCGTAACAGAATCATTGTTTCACAACACATGGTAATTGAAGTTATGTTTTATTTCATTAATTGACTCGTTGTTTTGACATAAACCAAGTCACTAAAGCCTGCGTCCATCCTATGTGAAGCAAACAATCAACAATCGTCACATCATAGAACCTGAAACATATGTGAAAAACAGTCAGCATAAAAATGCCAGCGAGTACATAGGTTTTGTATGTCAAATTCATGGCTTTGAATCCATATTGAAATACCTCATCTAACTACGAGAGTTGTCGAGTATGTATCTCGAAATCAAAAAGTGTATGTGGCGTGTGGGAAGCGTAATATATTTTTATTGATATTTTAAGCCCATTTTACACATTAGTCAAGTTTTAAATTTATAAAACACGATATTCTACTAACACTAAACACACACATGGGCAAGTGCACCCATCGTGAGTGTAGTATAGCGTTGGTAAGATACCGAGGTCGTCCAAGGACACAAGAGCTTTTAGTACCGGTTTATCCTCAACTTCTAATCAAATCAAAATTTTTAGAAAAGGTTTTTAAACATGAAAAATAAAAACTAAAATGCAGAAAATAAAAATAAAAATAAAATAAAAAACAGATAGACAAGATGAATCACTTGGATCCGACTCGGCTTTAATGTAACCTTTGATGATTTCCGCACTTTTGCACTTTTTAAGAGATTATCTTAGTTATAGTAGTAGGCCCCTCTTTTGAAGGTGACATTACCCTCAACCCAGTGGTTTGAGTCAGCAAGGATACAATCCCAAAGGGTCGGAATATTGAAAGATAATTAATTAAGTTATTAATGCGTAAAGTGGTAGGCCCCTCTTTTGAAGGCGACGTTACCCTCGGCTAAGTGGTTTGAGTCAGCAAGGATACAATCCCAAGTAGCCGGGTTAATGTATTAATAGTAGTTTACATATGAGGGGATCAAGCCATTCACACCCCCGCCATCCAATACCAGTGGGTATTGAAGGAGGTCGTAGTAGGCTTGACCTAGGTCCTTGCAGGATCTATACACTGAACAAGGCAAGAACCTTACCAAACCATTCCATTAACCCTTGAACAGGTAGCCAACATATCTCTATATAGACCGAGATATGAATGGTGAAAATCTTTTACTTTATATAGACAGTAAAGTAATGCCAAGACACAACTGACAAATGATAAGGAAGTTTCACCTTCAGTTCAACATAAGAAACTAGTTATTAAAGTCATTAATACAAAACCAAATAAAAAGTGTGAAAAGATTAATAATCAAAAGTATTACATTAAACGCTTGTCTTCACCAAGTGATGTAAGAGACTTAGCCAAACATGGCCTTTGATTAACAAGAACTCTTACGAGCAATCTTGGATCCCGAGACTACTACACACACTCTAAGGTGGATGATGGATGATGGTGGTGGATGTGGGTGTTGTAGTGGTGGTGGTGGTGGAGTGGTGGCATGGTGAGAGAGAGGTGGTTTGCCAAGAGATGCCTTTGAAGTGAACCAAGCACCCCTATTTATAGCCTGTACAGAAGCCCGGCCACGACCACGTGTCCACTGGAAACGCCCCCATGGCCATCCTCTTTATCTCCCTTCATTAATTGCTCTTGTCTGCATTAGGCTCCACACGGCCCGGTGTTCGCTTGGCATGACCCCGTGTGCAGAAGCATATCTGTACTATCAAGATTTGCAAGATTCTGTGAATCTTAGCATTGACCATGCCCTGTGCTGAGCTGGGCACGCCCCCGTGTCGGGAATAGAAGCTTCCATAACTTTGTCCATTTCTGCAGACACCTAACCATGCCCCTGTGTCCACTGGGCACAAGCCGTGGTTAGCCTTCTGTTACTTGTTTTTGCTTGGGGAGATGTTGTTGAGGGGTCGGGCATGTCACGTTTATTTCTTTTCTTTGTATTTATGTTAGTTTTTGCTGCATATTTGTTCCTTTTGTTCATTTAAGCTCGTTTGGTCCTGAAAATACAAAAGGAAGACAAAAGCAGACTTTTTCCAACATTAGTACTAAAAAAGGGTTAGTTTTATGCCTCATTTGATGTAATTTATATATTGCATTTTACACACATCAGTATGATATTGCAATATGTTTTATCAACTTGACAAGTTGATATAAGTAAAACAAAACATTTGTTGCCATGAATCTTGACTGAAAACATTTGTCTTTGTAAAACCAAGTAGTGAATCGTCTTTGAAAGTAACATTGTATGGTTTATATCTTTAAGTAAACCTCATTGTGTGACATCGTTTGAAAACATTCATCCAAAATCGTTCAAATCGTTCAAATCGTCCGTGTTATAAACCATCGTTCAATCGTCCGTGTTTTAATTGTGAAATACAACTTTTGGTCGTTCTTTAATGAACACATTCAAACCTGTGTGACTCGACTATACCACCCATGGGGTATCTTTAATAGGCCCTGAAAGACCACTTTAACAAGACTAACAAATCAACACATGATTTGTTAATCAGATAACAGTTTCTGTCGTTCCCCAAACTACCCACCAAATCCAGTGAATAGCCTAGTAACGGGATTTGTCAGATCCTATGGTACCATAACATACTACTGGTCGGCTTGATCATAGTTAATGAATTTCATTCATCTGTCTTTCGACTAACGCCCCAACAAGTTCGTTCACATTATTGAATCATTGTGTTTATATAAACCATAACATTTGTTTATGAAAACTTGAAAAGCATTTAGCACATATGAGTCACCCCAAAACAATTGAAAGCATAAAAGAGGGGAGCTATGTACTCACTTTAGATTTCAAGTATCTTTGATCAAATGAACTAACAAAGCTCGGGGAGTCAAGGAATCAAGTGGCACCTAGTATCAAATCACTATATTAATAATCGGGACCTAAATCGGGAGATCGGGTAGAATGAGGTCTTGTAAACCAAATGAGTGTTGGAACTCATATGATATGGTTTAACAAAGCCTACATTCTGATTTGAAACCTATCCTAAGTGCCTTTGACCCGTTATGACCCGTTAAGGTAGTTTACGTTACTTTAACGCGTCATTTGCGCAAAAGCGCGTTCGGATGGTCTAACTAGCCCTATGATAAGTATTATATGCCCTAACATGTAGAATTATGTTGCATAATCAGTTTAAGTGACAAAATTTTGGTTACATATGCTTAAAATGAAATTATGCGTAAAAAGGGCATTTTGGTCATTTTCCTAAGGCATATAAACTACCTATCATACAACTAATTAAACGAAGTGACCATAAGGTATAACCTCGGAAGGTTATTCCCTATACAACTATGGTCACATAATATGTTTGGTCGAATCCTAATGATCGACCAAACGGGTCGGGTTCGAAAGTCTAAGCGGTTGTCGAGACCGCTTGACTTACGACCCTTAATAAGCATTAAACTAAAAGTGACGAGTTAAACATGTTAAAACATGTTTAACTAAGTTAGAAAACTGATTTGATATCAACACAAAGTGTTTTGATACCCAAAAATAGTTTCGTCGCAAAATGCACATAATCGTGCATTTTGACCGAAACTTTGACTCGTCACTTCGACTAGTCAACGTGGTAATCCGTAGGTATAGTCGTAAGGGACTATAACCATCGTGATTACGATCACGTTGCAAAGTTCGATTAAACTTTGTCTTGACCAATTCATGGTCAAAACCAAAAGTCAAACGGTAGTCAAACTGTTTGACTTTCAGCTTGTAATTGCTTAAATGAATGAACAAGCCATGAAAGAACACTTACAAGTGCTCTAAGGCTGGAAAAATGACTAGAAGAACTCAGGTAAGAGGCCTCCAAACAAGTGGTAGCCTCTACTTAGGATGTTTGAGATAAGGAGAAAGGGATGAGCAAGAATGAAGGTTGTGAGGCTTGCTATTTATAGTTGTTGGGATGCCACAAGATCTTGACATGTGGATTGTGTGATTAGCAAGGAATGATCTCAACCCTACATGTGTTTGGTCCAGGTTATAAGCCTTGGTGATCACTTAAATTGGTGAACAAGACTTGAAAACAATCAAACAAAAACAAGTGCAGGCTGCTGTTTTTGCTGAAACAAGTATTCTGCCCAGATCACACCCTTGCGTCGCGCGACCAGGAACACCCTGGGCTGTCGCGTGGCGCGACCACAGCAGCCCAATTATCAGAAATGACAAAAATGATCCTTGCATGTATTTTAGTGCATTTTCGACGCATTTAACCCCTGTTAGTCAATTTTTAAGGCACAACAAGAATGTTAAAGCATAGGGGACTTGAAATATGCTTGGAAATATCCTGGATGTCGGTTCTTTGGTCGTATGATCGCGTTTTTCGGTTAATTACGACGAAACTCGAACAGACGCGAAATCGATCCAAATTGCGCGACGAATGGTATTTTTGCATTCCCATCACTAAGATATAATATTTTAGTGATTACAAAAAATATTTTATGTACGGATGTGGTCAGAACGCAAGATATGCACGTATATGCAAACTTTCGCAGTTTTGACGCTTTTAGTCCCTATGATCAAATAAGCGTATTTTCACATATCGAACCCCTAAAAACTTATTTCTAAGCTATGTTAAGGGTATTTAGGGTATGTTTAGATTATGATCGTGTTCTGGAGTGTTCATTGCTATACGAATTGGCAGACTTTTGCAGTTTGTCGCAAATAGTCCCTGTGATCGAATAAACTTATTTTTGTCATACCAAACCCTTCAAGACTTATTTCTAAGTTATGTAAATGATATTTAAGGTATGTTAAGCTTATGTCACTGTTTTGGAGTGTATTTTCATTAAACTGATTATGTTTGCGTAATAGTTTACCTAAAACATCCAAAAAAGCTTCTCGAGAGTTCGAAATCATACGAAATTTGATATGTGTACTTGTCATATGTAATTGTACAAATCCCAAGAATGAAACACAAGATTTCATTGGATTCGTATTTGTATGTGGTCGTAGAGGCACAAATGTCACACATTCCGCTATTTCTTGGTCTTAATTGACGCATCCTCAAGGTGGTCACATGTGAGTCTTTTAGCTATTCGAAATGTAGCATTTGCCCGACTTCTAGCTCAAATCATACAACTGAGAGCTAATTTCCCGGACAATCAAATTAGAAATATCCGGATGGATAATGCGGGAGAGTTCACATCTCAAGCTTTTAATGACTATTGTATGTCAATCGGGATCAATGTTGAACATTCAGTACCTCATGTTCACACACAAAATGGTTTAGCTGAATCTCTGATTAAACGATTACAAATAATCGCTAGACCACTTTTAATAAGATGTAAACTACCATCTTCTTCATGGGGCCATGCTATTTTGCATGCCGCTGCACTGATTAGATTGAGACCAACTGCTGATCACGGATACTCCCCATTGAAACTGGTCTTCGAACGAGAACCAAGTTTGTCCCACCTTAGAATTTTTGGTTGTGTGGTATACGTACCAATACCGCCACCACAACGTACTACAATGGGACCCCAAACAAGACTGAGTATCTATATTGGTTATAACTCCCCGTCCATTATTAAATATTTAGAAACCAATGATGGGAGACATGTTTACAACACGGTATGCTGACTGTCATTTTGATGAAACGATGTTCCCATTCTTAGGGGGAGATTAGGATAAAGAAAGACTGGTAACACAAGAAATAATGTGGAATGCATCATCGCTATCAAATCTCGACCCCCGAAGTGGTCAATGTAAATATGAAGTCCAAAAGATTATACATTTGCAAAGAATAGCAAATGAATTACCAGATGCATTCACAGACACGAATAGAGTGACAAAGTCACATGTACCAGCATCAAATGCACCTGCTCGAATTGAAGTAGTCCAAGAAGTGATTACCATACAATGAAAGCTTGGGAGACTAATTAGTTCCAAAGACAAAAACCCACGGAAATGAAAAGAGCAAAGTAACGTAGTTGGTGAAAACTCACAAAAGATTATCAATGAAACCCTAGTAGAGGTAAAGTTCCCAGAAGAGACAACTATGAATCTAGAGGTAAATGAAGTTTCAGAAGAAACACCGGTACCAAATGAAAATGAGATCTCTATTAATTATGTACGAGATAGTACAATGTGGAACCAGAATAAAACACATGTTGATGATATATTCGCATATGCTATAGCAACGAATGTAATCAACGAAAATGACTACGTACCTAAAACTTTAGAAGAGTGCATGCACAGAAATGATTGGCTAAGATGGCAAGAAGCCATAAATGCCGAATTAAATTCGCTCGAAAAGCAACATGTTTTCGGACCTATAGTCTGAATTGTGACAACTGTGTTATGTAATCGTCGTATAATGTAAAACAATGTCAATTATCAATAAAACAATGTTCTTTGGTGTTATTATATGTGTTTTGGTGTTATTATGTGTGTAATTGTGTTTGATGATTTTACAATTTGATTCGATTCCGATTTCAAGCTTTAAATCGCTTTCTGGAAGGTTAAACGCAAACTGGTGCGTAAACGTTGTCATTTTAACATAAAACACACTATGGAATAGTGACATAGGCTTAACATACCTTAAATAACCTCCACATAACTTAGAAATAAGTTTTGGATGGTTTGGTGTGTTGAAATCAAGTTTGTTCGATCGCAGGGACTAGTTGTGTCAAACTACGAAACTATACCGATTTGTATAGTAACGAACATTCCGAAACTTGATCATAAGTTAAAAATATCCTAAATATCCTTTACATAGATTAGAAATAGTCTTTGAGGGGTTCGATATGCTAAAATAAACTTTATTGATCAATAGGGACTAAAAGCATCAAAAAGTGCATAAGTTTGCATTTTCGCGTATATCTTACGTTCTTAATATATCCGGACATCCAAAAATTTATGTAATCATTAAAATATTTTATTTTAGTGATTGGCTTGACAAAAATCCATTCGTCGCGTAATTTGGATCGTTTTTCGTGTTCGTTCGTGTTTCGTCGTAATTAACCGAATAACGCAACCGTACGACCAAACGAACCGACATCCGAGATGTTTTTGAGCATGTTTCATGTTCCCTATACTTTAACTTCATTTTAGAGCCTTGAAATGAGGTTAACGGGGTTTAAACGCATCAAAATAGGCCTTAAACATGTGCAGGGACCATTTCTGCCATTTTTCAAACTTTTCAAGATCTGACACCTGGTGGCGCTGCGCCACCACCATCTGTCTCTGCCGTGGAGTGACACGAGCACCCTATCTGGACAGAAATATCAGTTTCAGCAATCTGGTCCAAATTCAGGGGTTTTAATGTAACATTTGCAATACCTGGAGCTGGTTTTCGACCCCCATTGTATTCTAATACCATGTACCCACATGTATGGCCAAGATTACACCCTCAAAACACATGGAATGATCCTATTGATCTTACCTTCCTATAAATAGCAAGCTTCCTCATTTGGGTTTTTCACACCTTGATTCAACTTCTGCTCTAAGTTGAGGTTTTAAAACCTCATACCTGAGTAACTTTGAATCAAAACACCTTCTTGGACCCTTTGTAAGTCCTCTTCTTGCTTGTTCTTGTATTTCAAGCATGAAAGTCAAATAGAGTTTGACTTTCAGCTTTGACCAGTCAATGGTCAACACAAAGTTCATTTGAACTTTGCAACGTGAGCGTAATCACGATGGTTATAGTCCCTTGTGACTATACCTACTGATTACCACATTGACTAGGCGTAGTGACGAGTCGTAGTTTCGGCCAAAATGCGTATTTGTGCGTATTTTGTAACCAAACTACTCTTGGGTATCAAAACCATTTGTTTTGATATCAAAACCTGTTTTCCAACTTAACTAAACATGTCTTTACATGTTTAGCTCGTCACTTTTAGTTTAGTGCTTGTGTAGAGTCGTAAGTCAAGCGGACTAAACACCCGCTTAGACTTGCGAACTCGACCGTAAGTCAAGCGGACTAAACACCCGCTTAGAGTCGTAAGTCAAGCGGACTAAACACCCGCTAAAGTAATGTAAGCTACCTTAATGGGTCGTAATGGGTCGAAAGCACTTAGGTTAAGTTCCGATCTAGAATGTAGACTTTGTTAAACCATATCACATGAGTTCCAACACTCATTTGGTTTACAAGACCTCATTCTATCCGATCTTCCGATTGAGGTGTCAATTTATTTACTAGTGATTCGATTACTAGGTGCCGCTTGATTTCTCTGGTTTACTTGAGTTTGTTGAAGTTCTATTGATTGAGGATACTTTGCACTTCATGTGAGTACATCGTTCCCCTATTTTACTGTTTTCAATTGTTTTGGGGTGATTCATATGTATCAAAACGATTTCGATATTTTAACGATGGTTTCAAAAACTGTTGGTGCATGCGTCTGTCGACTTCATCTTGTATCGAGTCTTGTAATAGAATAGATAAAACAAGTCACGCAGTTCGAGATAAGTAGGAAACAGATGTGAACAAGCCAGTTCAAACGAAGTGGCCAGTTCAAACGAAGTGGCCAGTTCAAACGAAGTGGTCAGTTCAAACGAAGTGGACAGTTCAAATGAACTGGACCAGTTCATACGAACTGGAGATGCTTGTTCAAACGAACTGGAAATAGTATAAATAGGTGACTTGTGATTTTCATTTGTAACTTGGTCATTCCGGTAGCGAAGCGCTGCCGAAGTATCTCCAGGTCTGTAATCGTCATCAAATCAATACAAGAGATAGATTAAGTGATTCTAGTGTGTATACAGCTGAAATAACATCGATACGTTTGATTCCGCCTCTCGTATTGGACGAGATCTCTTCTGAATGACTCGTTTGGTCGTGCAAACGATCCTACAAGTGGTATCAGAGCTCAGGAGGAAGAGCTCTTGCTATTTCAGCCGATATTCGCCGATAAATTTTGCTTCTACACCTTTCTGTCACATATATTCAGAATTAAAACTGAATTTTATAGATAAAATGGTTTGATTTTGAAATATTTTGCGCGAAATTATGATTTAGATAATCTGTGAAAGTATCAGACTATAAAACAAAGTAAAACTCAATCAATTTGCATAAAAACCGACCAGTTCGTTTGAGAGTTATTCAATTCACACGAACGGAACTTCAAACTCAGATTTACGACGTTTCAGTGGACGATACTGAACAAATTATACATCATTGTGTTCGGAAGTCATAGTAGAACAACCCTTGAACATATCAGATTCTAATTCAATTGAATACGTGATAATATTTGAGAAAATTACATCAGATCATTTGAACAATGGTTCAGTTCGTTTGAGACTTTGAATCCAGTTCGTCTGAAAGGTCACACGGAGTGGCCAGTTCGTATGAAAAAGGATCAGTTTGCGTGGTATTATTAGTTCATTCGCTTCAAAATCCAGTCCGCATAAGAGTCAAGTCCGTGTGAACTTACCTCATTTGAATCTTGGATCGTTTAAATCTCAGTTCATCTGAATCGCTAGTTCGTGTGTACTTTAAATCGTTTGAACCTTAGGTCGTCTGAATCACAATTCGTCTGAAGTCGTCAGTCCGTTTGAAAGCTTTTCAGTTTAGTTTGTTTGAACTTTAGTTCGTTTAAGAGGTTCAGTTCGTTTGTTCTTCGTTCAGGCTGTCTGAAACAGTTGATCAGGTCGTTTGTATAATCACAGTTCGTCTGAGGTTGTTTAGTTCGTTTGAAAAGGTCATCAGTTTGTTTGAAAGGTTCAAGTGAATCAAATAATGTCGGCCATGTTATAAGGGAGGTCCAATCAAAGTTCATGCACACTTAAAATTGACTGCCTCATAAACTGTTAACCCATGTGAATCACTGCCAATTCATGTGATAATTGTGTGTTGGTCGAATAAATTTGTTTGTGAAACAAGAGATCACGTGACCATAGCTGCATAAAATGATTTGAAAGTCAATAGTGTCAGTCACTGTTTACATCGGCCCAATCATAGTATTTTAGCACTTGTTGTTTGTCGGTTTAGTGGATTCAGCGGCCCAATCAGTGATCAAAACAACAGTTCATTAATATCATTGTTGTTGGCCATGAGAATTAAAAGGTAGCCCATGTTATTTCATATCGTTTGCGGCCCAAAGTGTTGTCGGGTTATTGGAATTTGAGGCCCAATCAATCGATTAAAGTGTTGTCGGCCCAAATTATCAATCAATAAAAGTTGATTATGGTTTGTTGAAAGCCCATGTGAAAAACTATCCAGCCCATTCATTCAGTTTGCGGAATACATTGAACGAGTCCGCAAATCTTCGACACGAGTCCAAGATCGATTCAACCATCACACACATTCATATATTCATTTCATTTAAACTGATCATTTGTTTTTGTGTCTCCAGGTATTTCACGAGGTGAACCAGTTCGTTTGAAACTGTCTGTTTGTGAATCTTTGAAAATTGAAAATATGGAGAACGAGTTTTATAACGCTTTTGCTAGTCCGATATCAATTACGCAGAACACGATGCTTGAAAATGAAACTGGAACAACTCAAAAACTGCCTAAGCTTTTGCATATTGATGATTTTAGTGGATGGGCAGAACGATTTGGTAATTGGGTTGAAGCTTATCATTTGGACGCATGGGAACATACGGAAGTTCAATATTTTAGACCAGTTGGTAGCGATCGAGAGAAAATACCTGTTAGAGATTTGAGTCCTGATGAGAAAAAGAAATACAAAGATGAGAAGTTGATGGTTAGTTTGTTGCAGCAGGCGATTAAAGAAGATATCTTGATTTTACTTCAACATAATGGAACTGCACATTCGATATGGATAGAATTAGAAGCAAAGTTTCTTGGTAGTGATGACATGCTTAAGAACAAAAAGTCGTTGATGAAGAAGGAATTTGATTTGTTTCGAGGTTTAAGAAATGAAAGCACCAAGCAGATCATTGAAAGATACTGCAATTTATTGAAAAACATGAACAAATTGAGTATCAGAAAGGATAAAGATAAGTTGATTGAAAAGTTAGCTGATGCGTTGCCACATGATGAGTGGGGCACATATCTTATGATGTTGAAAAACAAACCGGGTTTTAATGATCTAACATTGAGTGATTTTATTAAACAGCTGGAAGCTCAAGAAATGGAGCAACGAAAGATAGCAAGAATGAAGAATTATGATGGAGAGCAAGACATTGGTTTGTACTACAAAAGTGGTGTTAATGACAAAACCAAGTTTTCGCCAAAAGTTGAAACTGCTTTCAGTACAACAGGATCTTCTGAAAAGCCATCTCAAGGATCAAGTAGCAAGATGGGATTTTCTTCATTTCCAACATTTGATCCACATTTTTTCTACAACAAAGAGTGGCAAAGTACTTCAGTGCAACATTTCTTTAAACCTTGAAAATGATCAGAATTATACCGAGGAAGTTGCTAAAAGTCACATGTCTTTGTTGGTAACTGTGCTTGAATCCTATGGAGGTTTAGTTGCAGGAAAGATCGGTAATCCTATGCTAACAAAAGAAGATTACGATCAAATTGATGCTGAAGAGATGGAATTGATGGATATAAAATGGTGTATGGCTAGTGTACTGAGACGAGCTGAAAAGTTTAAAGAAAATACAGGCAGAGATGATTTTCGCGATGCACATGTTTCAGCTTTAGGATTTGATAAGTCTAAAGTTAATTGTTTTCGATGCGGGGAAAAAGGGCATTTCAAGAGGAAGTGCACAAATCGTGAAGCAAGTGGAGCTCAAAATCCTTTTGGAAACAATGATTACTATCGAAAAGCATTATATCATCAAGTTGCTCAATAGCCACATCAACAACAACAGCCACAAACAGCTCATGGTAGGAAAGAGATTGAAGATTCAAAGAGAGCATGTCTTGGTAATCAAGATAATGGAAAAGGTTTCAGTTGAGATAAATACATTCCAACAAATAGTAAAGTATGTGTGGCAGAACAAGAAGATGAAAAATTGGCAGAAGGTTTTAGTTGGGATGATTATTGCCTAGACAAAGAATTCCTGAACAAAGGATTTGTTGCTCAGGTTATCAATGATTATACTGATGATTATTGGGCAGAAAAAGTCAGAAAACGTTTAAATGGTGAGGTTGAGAAAAAGAAAGTAGTTGCAGAAGAAGTTCAAGTGAAAGTAGTTAAAGAAGTTCCAGCATTTGAAATCAAAACAGATGATGAGGTAGTCAAAGTTGCTGGGAAGTGTATGAATTGTGACTCTTTGATAATGCAGAACAATGAATTGCTGCACAACATAAAAAGATTGAAAGAATCATATGATACTTTGAACAGAGAAATGAATAAGTACAACGAGTCAAGTAGTGAACAAGCTGTAGCAATGAATACACTCAAAGGAGTTTACATGAGACAGCTTGACGATGTAAACTACTACACAGAGAAATGTGCTGAGCTTGAGTTGAAGTTGGCAACACAAAGAATTGAAACTGAAAGAGTTAACAATTTATTAAAAAGTTACTCATGTTCTACTTTTGTTGTTGACAGGATTTATCCCATAGTGGAAAAATTGAAGACATTTGAAGAAGAGAAGACTTCGGAAGAAGAAAAATCTGTGACAAAAGAAGATGATGAAGTGAACACATCTGGTAAGAAATCAAGTGTGGTTTATAACAAATGTCCGCCACCTGTTGAAAATGCATATTCTCCGCGAAATGCTAATTCTGAAAGAGTCAAAAAGGCAACGAACTTACAGTGGGAGTCTAAGTCGTCAGATAATTTACCAGAAAGTATAGATGTCACTTTCACATCGTCCGATACAATCATGAGTCCGAGTTAATAAAAAAGGTGGTCGATCAGGTGTTGGATAAGGATGAATCAGAGGAGTCATTGTCGGAGTCGAAATCAGAGTCCAAGTCAAAGTCCGACATGTCAAGTCAAAAATTCAAACAGGAAAAACGGGTGTATAATAAAGAGTTCTTGTTATCAAAATCTAATTTGGATGATGAACCGATCAAAGTAGCATATACTTTGAAAGATTCTGACAAATTATATTCTGATGAGGTTTTTACAATAAGAGGTGTGAAAACTGAAATGATTAAAAAGGTTTTCAAACTAACAGAAATTAATATTTCTGAAATAAAAGATGTAAATCTTTCTGAAAAAAAAAATCATTACACCTCAAGATATCAACAACGTTTAAACAAGAAAAAGGGTTACAGTTCTGGTTCGGGTTTTCAAAAGAAACCAATCCATAACGGTAATTTCAAAAAGAATGGACTAGGTTTTATACCACCGAAAAATTATAAAAATGAGAAAACTTATAAACCAAAAACTGTTTTTGTTTCAGGAACAAGTGCTGAGAAAGAACAAAAGAGTTCATTCTGGAAGGAGAAGAACCAAGAATTCCTTGCGAAGAAGCAAGATGAGATGAAGAAAAGCATTGCTCAAAAGAAGATAGAGACGAGAATCTGTTTTCAATGTAAAACAGCTGGTCACATTGCCAGAAATTGTCCAAAGACAATTCAAACAAAACAGGGAGTCTCTGATAAACTAAAAGAAAAAGTTGTTGAGAAAACTGAACTTAAAACCAGAAAATTTACAGGTTTTGAAAATTCAACTTTTGAAGTTGGTGAATGTTCAAGGACTGTTTTAAAAAGAAAAAAAAATCTGAAAAATCAAAAGTGGGTGGTTAAAGGTTCAGGAAATAGTTCTGGTGATGAATCTGATTCCACAAAATCAGAGGAGCCCAAAGTTGTTATGAAAGAAGAGAATTCAGTTTCGACTGTGGATGATGCAAATTTTCCACCACTGCGGGCTGAAAATTTTAAGAAGAAAGTTGGAAAAGTCAAAATCTTAAATCAATTCTATTCTGAAAAGAAAGAATTTGATGTTGAGAAAGTGTTTAATGGGAATGTTAAAAAGATATTTGGTAAAATGGTAGATGGGAAGGCAAAAGGGGTGAAAGAATTTTATGAATCGAAAAGAAGTGTTCAAACCCATGAAGAAGTTGAGAAGGTTACACCTAAAGTTGGTCAGGCTTGGGTGTCTGTATTCTTTACTTAAAATCCTGACTTGCCGGAGCTTCCAAGTAGGTAATCGCGGAGCATGAATCGGCATCGTTCATTGTTTATGAAATTTGTTTTTGTATAAGTGTGACTTGCCGGAACTCCCAGGTTGGTAAGTGAGGAGTAGGAATCGGCATCTTGAGAATTCAACTTACATATGGTATTGGTTGGTAAGCCATGTAGTTGAAAAGGAGTTTGTGATACAAAGGTTAATCAAGGTCATTAGGTTGAACTTGATTGAACTATTCTTACAAGTGGTAAATCAGGGACATTAAGTTTTATCTGATTTCCTACAAGTGGTTGAAAAACGATGTGATAAATCAATCCCCTAACCTACAAATGGTTAAAATCAATCAACAAAACTTATTTTCCGGAAAAACCATTTGATTAAAACAAACTTAAGTGTTTTGAAATCAATGGGAAAATAGTTTGTTGTGAGGGGGAGTTCTGATTGTTTATGCCATTTGAGGCGATTTGAAGCGATTTGATATCAGTTGTCACGTTGCTTGTACAGTTTGTTTTCAAATTTCCTTTAAATGTGTTTGAATTTTAGGGGGAGTAAGAAATTTCTGAAAATCCAAAAACTTTTGAAAATTTTGAAAAAAGTCAAAAACATGATAAAATCAAAAATGAGTTTTGTTGTATAAAAGAGGAAATGATAGTACATCAGTGGGCTATCACGACATGCTAAAGAAATGGAAAGATAAAATGTGATAAACGGTCTCACTAAGGATGTGACGGTAGGCTCAGCTAGACTAGTAGATTTGCGATAACGATACAAACCTAAAATGAAAAAGCCTAGTTCTAGTGGGAAACATGGTCAAAAGCATAGTACTTAGTTTTGTCCTTCTTGATTGTGTGCCTATTCAGTAATCGCTGATTGTCGAAAGACATAAAACTGGTTAAGTTTGTGAACTTTCACAACTTTACTAAAAAGTCGCTGTGATTGTGCATTTCTTTTTGCAAATATTTAAACTTGTTTTATTTCTTTATTTTGTTTAAGCATTGGACATCCTTTGCGTATACGTGAGTATCGACCTGGATGTTATTGCCAAAACTTTCTGCGTTATTTTCTTTGGTGTTTCGTTTAAGTTTTGGATCACCTCTGTGTATACGTGAGTATCGAACTGGTGGTTAAAGCCTAAACAATTTCAACTTGTTTTATTTTTCTTATTTTGTTTAAACATTGGACTTTCTCTGCGTATACGGAAGTATCGACCTGATTGTTAATGTTTAAACATTCTGCTTTGTTTTCGCACAATTCACAGTTGATAAAAGTTTAAAGGCATTACTTGAGATAGTGTATTGCATGATGAGGGGATATGCTGAGATCGTGGGGTCCATAAGAATTTAGTGCAAAATTAATATACCTTAACGTATCGGTAAGCATTTCGAAAGTTTTTAGATTGAGTTTAAGTGGACAACAATATCGTCAATCAATGTGAATCGTTTAGAACTAAAAATGTTTAAAGCTTAACGGTGTTGGTGATTTGTTTCATAAACTGATATGATCCTCTTGCACAAGCTCACAAAAATATTGTCTGTAAATATTTCTTTACTGCATTTCTTTACATGCAAAAATTTCAAAAAGATTTTTGTGTGTTTTAGCATAAAATTTTGAAAAATTCAAAAAGATTTTCGACAACTGATGTTGGAGAGCTGATTTTCAAAATTCCAAGTGCTAAACTTGATGAACAAGTTTGGGAAAGAATAAATGAAGAAGTTGTGTTTTCAGTGGTTATCAAAGTTTAAATCATTTTCGAACTATACCTGGTTACTAAATTTGCAAAATTATAAATTTGTGAAACTTATTTTTGAGTAGAGTCATGCAGGAAAAACAGGTTCCGATACCTGAGTTAGATGAGTGCCAGGTTACGATCTAAGAACCTATGGAAAGTGAATTCCGGACTGCGATCCCAGCTTAGTGAGAGGGGGAGTCTGAGGACATCAAGAGAGAGTCTGAAGATAGTAGAGACAGATTCGGATTCTGAAGATACTTGTGGAAGGAGCTCAGAGCTAGGTTGCAATTATGGAAGAAAGAGAAAGAGATTGATTGAAGATGCTTACAATGGAGAATCTTTGGAGAGAGCGAGCAGACTAATAAAGACTGAAGGTTTGACAACCGAAGACTCGACACTGAAGACTCGTCAACATTCGAGGGGGAGTCTGTTGGTGCATACGTCTGTCGACTTCATCTTGTATCGAGTCTTGTAATAGAATAGATAAAACAAGTCACGCAGTTCGAGATAAGTAGGAAACATAGGTGAACAACCCAGTTCAAACGAAGTGGCCAGTTCAAACGAAGTGGTCAGTTCAAACGAAGTGGACAGTTCAAACGAATTGGACCAGTTCATACGAACTGGAGATGCTTGTTCAAACGAACTGGAAATAGTATAAATAGGTGACTTGTGATTTTCATTTGTAACTTGGTCATTCCGGTAGCGAAGCTCTGCCGAAGTATCTCCAGGTCTGTAATCATCATCAAATCAATACAAGAGATAGATTAAGTGATTCTAGTGTGTATACAGCTGAAATAACATCGATACGTTTGATGCCGCCTCTCGTATTGGACGAGATCTATTCTGAATGACTCGTTTGGTCATGCAAATGATCCTACAAAAACAATTAAGATGGTTTATACTAAACTAATAATGATTTCAATAATGTGAACGAACTTGTAGGATCGAATCGTGACCCAAATGAGTCGTTCAGAAGAGTTCGTATCTATACGAAAGGCGGAAAAAAACGTATAGACTTAGAAACAGCTTGATTCACACTTAAAACGTCTTGTATATTGATATTACACTGTGTACAATCAGTAGACAAACCGGCAGCTAGGGGTGTGCAAAAAACCGAATTAACCGAACCATAACCGAATTAACCGACAAAACCGAACCGAAAAAACCGAACCAAATAAAAAACCAGTGGGTCGGTTAATGGTTTTTTGAAAACCGAATGT
Source organism: Helianthus tuberosus (assembly GCA_030545235.1). Classification (NCBI taxonomy): domain Eukaryota; kingdom Viridiplantae; phylum Streptophyta; class Magnoliopsida; order Asterales; family Asteraceae; genus Helianthus; species Helianthus tuberosus. Next base: position 154,285,522 of record CM060366.1, on the reverse strand, counting down.
AGCGGGTCGGTTATGTTTATCATTTTTTTCATACCCACCATAACCGAACCGAACCGACATGTAATAAATCTTTGTAGGATTTAGTACTTTTCACCATATTTTTAATATTTGATGTTTTTTACTGAAGATTTTTAGTACTTATTGGTTTTTCATATCATTTTGTGGTTTTGGTTGAATGTTTATTTGAATTTATGGAATGTATCATATCACTTTATTTGAATATTCGATAACAATTGGTATTAATATTATAGATTATATGTATTTTTAATACTATGTAATACACTAATATATACAAATATGCAATAAAAATTTATTCCATGTTAAAAAAATTAAGCTATTTTTAGCTGCTAAATACACGGTTAACCACCCATAACCGACCCGCTATAACCATCAAAACTGAATAACCATAACCACCATAACCGATCGGTTATGGTTATGGTTATCCAATAACCAACATCGTGGTTATGGTTATGGTTTTTGGTCAAAACCGACCCAAACCGACCCAAGCACACCCCTACCGGCAGCACCTCGGTATCACCCTCTAATTCCGTTACAAATGACAAACATGAACCACCTATATATAGATACATAATTCCGCATGAAACTCAACATCACATCTCAAATGAAATTACGGAAAGTAATTTCGTGCGGAATTATGTATGGCCACTACGTACGGAATTATAAAAAACATATTCATGCGATATTACAATATGTTTCATGTATGCCATGTGATGTTGTAATGATGTCATCTTTATGATGTCACTTGTATGATGACATCATGTTTGATCAGATCCACAACGCAACCAAGACTCGATATAAGACTAAGTCGACAGATGAATGCACCAACAGACTCCCCCTCAGATGTTGACGAGTCTTAAGTGTCGAGTCTTCTCAAACTTCAGTCTTTATCAGTCTTTATCACTCTAACATTCTTCAACTAATCTCCTCCTCGGATGATGTAACTCTCTCTTGTATTCTTCAGGATCAACAGCTGGCTCTAGCAACTTCCGACTTTCTTTCTCTAACAAACTCCCCCTCAACTTGTACTGGGATCGTAGTCTGGCTTTCATAGGATCAGGATCGTGACCTGACTCTCTGTCTGCTCAGGGTCAGAAACCAGGCTATCCTGCACATTCTCTACCCAAAACATAAGATTCATAAAAGATAAGATATAGCAAATTTAGAACCTTTGCTAATCACTTGAATACACAACCCTGAATACATCATTTTCATAATCTCACAAAAATATTGTATGTAAATATTTCTTTGCTGCATTTCATTTCGGTTATATCAAAAATCCAAAAAGATTTTCGGTGTGTTTTAGCATAAATTTTGAAAAATTCAAAAAGATTTTAGACGACTGATGTTGAAAAGCTGATTTTCAAAATTCCAAGTGCTAAACATGATGAACAGGTTTGGGAAAGTTTTGTTTGACGATGTTTGAAATGAAAATGATATTCATTCAAGTGGTTCATTAGTGTCTTACATGATAAATCTTTTTGTAGGATCGTGTTGTGACCTGAATGAGTCGATCAGAAAAGGTCTCGGACTAGATCAGAGGCGGAATTCATTGAACTAGTCTTTGTTTAGCTTGTATGACACTAGAAATACTATTTACTGTCAAGTTTATTGATCTTGCAAAGGTTTACAGCACGGTGACACTTCGGCAACACTTCGTTGCTCTGACCAGAATCATTACAAATGAAATCAAGACACCACTATATATAGGCCTGTAATTTCGTGTGGAATTACTTCACACGAAATTAACTTTCATGCGGAATTAAATTCCATGTGGAATTACAACATAATTTCGTACGGAATTACCATAGGGTAATTTCGTGCGGAATTACCTCCAAGCCTAATTTTGACATATTTCTCGTAATACGTGCCCTGATCTATCTAACATAAACTAAGACTCGATACAAGACGAAGTCGACAGACGCATGCACTAACAGACTCCCCCTCGAATGTTGACGAGTCTTAAGTGTCGAGTCTTCTCATTCTTCAGTCTTTACCGGCCTTCGGGCTCTTTCACAATCTGAGACTCGAATGAAGATGAAGTCGACAGACAACGCCACCAACAGACTCCCCCTTGAATGTTGACGGAATCTTCAGTGAGAGTCTTCATCATGACAACTCATCAATCTTGATCGGTCTCCTTTCTTTCTTAGCATGTACCAGTATCTTCTCTTTGGCTCTAACCTCGTCAGACTCCCCCTTTCATCATGCTGGGATCGCTGTCTGGAATTAGCTATCCCCTTGAGATCACAACCTGGCTTTAATTCTGTTCAGCTCAACTCCTGCACACATTTTCTCACCAATACATAAGTTTTTACTTAAATCAATAAGAAAAACCTACTAGTAATAGTTACATCAAGTTCAAATTAATGATCTCGATTAACTAATCAAACTTTCTTTCTCAAAATAAATTCCTTCATTTAAGCACTTACTCCCAACCCTGTTCATCATGTTCAGCACTTGAAATTTTGAATATCAGCTCTCCAACATTAGTTGTCGAAAATCTTTTTGTATTTTTTAAAAGTTTATGCTAAAACACTCCGAAAATCTTTTTGGATTTTTGAAATAAAGGAAATGCAGTAAAGAAATATTTACAGACACTATTTTTGTGAGTTTGTGAAAGAGGATCATATCAGTTTATGTGATCAATCACTAGCACCGTTAAGCTTTAAGCATTTTCAGTTTTAAACGATTCACATAGATTGACGATATTGTTGTCCACTTAAACTCAATCTAAAAACTTTCGAAATGCTTACCGATACGTTAAGGTATATTAATTTTGCACTAAATTCTTATGGACCCCACGATCTCAGCATATCCCCTCATCATGCAATACACTAACTCAAGTAATGCCTTTAAACTTTTATCAACTGTGATTTGTGCGAAAACAAAGCAAAATGTTTAAACATTAACAATCAGGTCGATACTTCCGTATACGCAGAGAAAGTCCAAGGTTTAAACAAAATAAGAAAAAATAAAACAAGTTGAAATTGTTTAGGCTTTAACCACCAGTTTGATACTCACGTATACGCAGAGGTGATCCAAAGCTTAAACGAAACACCAAAGAAAATAAAGCAGAACGTTTAGGCACTAACATCCAGTTCTACTCACGTATACACACAGGATGTCCAATGCTTAAACAAAATAAAGAAATAAAACAAGTTTAAATCTTTGCAAAAGAAATACACAATCACAGTGTCATTTTCAGCAAAGTTGTGAAAGTTCACAAACTTAACCAGTTTTATGTCTTTTGACAATCAGCAATTACTGAGTAGGCACACAATCAAGAAGGACAAAACTAAGTACTATGCTTTCGACCATGTTTCCCACTAGAACTAAGCTTTTTCATTTTAGGTTTGTATCGTTCTCGCAAATCTACTAGTCTAGCTGAGCCTACCGTCACATCTTTAGTGAGACCGTTTATCACATTTTATATCTCCATTTCTTTAGCATGTTGTGACAGTCCAACTGATCTACTATCATTTCCTCTTTTTTACAACACAACTCATTTTTTTCATTTTATCATGTTTTTGACTTTTTCAAATTTTCTAATGTTTTTGAAAACAAACTATACAAGTAAATTGACAACTGATTTTCAAGCTTCAAATCGCCATCCACTTGGCATAAACAATCAGAACTCCCCCTCACAACAAACTATTTTCCCATTGATTTCAAAACACTCAAGTTTGTTTTAATCAGATGGTTTTTCCAGAAAATAAGTTGTGTTGATTTTATAAAATCATTTGTAGGTTAGGGGTTTGATTCATCACATTGTTTTTCAACCACTTGTAGGAAAATGCAAGTACAACTTAATGTCCTTGATTTACCACTTGTCAGTGAAAACTTCTCAATCACTAGCAGATTCACTCAACAACCAAAACCACTAGAAAATCAGAATATAACAATATAATGATATCACCTGTAGATTTACCAACCAAACCTTTCAAGACTAATGCCGATTCCTGCTCCACTCTTACCAACCTCCGGCAAGTCCAGATTTTTACTTATGAAAAACAGACATCCAAGCTTCACCAAACTTGGATGTTTCTTCCTCACCTGCACTTGGATAAAATGTTGCTTTCTTTGTTTCATAAAACTCTTTTACCCTTTGCACTTTACCATCCACCATTTTCCCAAAAATCTTTTTAACATTTCCATTAAAAGCTTTCTCGACATCAAATTCTTTCTTCTCAGAATAGAATTGATTCGAAATCTCAATCTTCCCAACTTTTGATTTAAAAATTTCAGCCCTCAATGGTGGAAAATGAACATCATCCATTGGAGGTACTGATGTTTTCAGTTTTAGATCAACTTGTGGCTCCTCTGATTTTGTGGAATCAGATTCATCGCCAGATTTCTCATAAAACTTCTTAACAACCCACACTTGGTTGTCATGTTTAGCTCTCTTTTGATAAAAATGAGTCTTTGAACATTCACCAACTTCATATGTTGAGTTTTCAAAAATTTTAAATTTTTCCGTTGGTGACTCATTTTTCTCAACAGCTTTTCCTTTGAGTTTCTTAGAGACTTCCTGTTTTGTCTTTGATATTTGAGAGCAATTCCATGCAAGGTGACCAGCTTCATTGCATTTGTAACAGGTTCTAGTCTCTTTTTTCTGATAAGCTTTAAACTTTTTCTTTTCAGCAAGAAACTCCTGGTTTGATTGTCTCCAGAAAGGTTTCTTCTGTTCTTCTTCTGCACTTCCTCCTGAAACAAAAGTCATTTTTGATTTAAAATCTCGGACATATTTTTCATTTTTATAATTTTCTGATGGAATAAATCCTAAACCTTTCTTTTTGAAATTACCGTTATGGTTTGGTTTCTTTTGAAAACCAGAACCAGAACCGTAACCCTTTTTCTTGTTTAACCGTTGTTGAACTCTTGAAGTGTATTTTTTAGGTTTTTCAGTAAGATTTAAATCTTTTATTTCAGAAATATTAATTTCTGTCATTTTGAAAACCTTTTTGATCTTTTCAAATTTAACACTTCTTATTGGAAATTCCTCATCAGAATATAATTTGTCTGAATCAATCAATGTATATGCCACTTTGATTGCTTCGTCATTCAAATTAGATTTTGATAATAGGAATTCTTTATTATACACCCGTTTAACCAATGACTTTGAACTGTTGCCCGATGAACTCGAACTTTTGACTGACGAACTTGAACACCCAGACTCGGACTTTGACTCAGATTTTAACTCCAACTCCTCATCTGTATCCAACACCTGATCGACCACCTTTTTTTATTAACTCAGACTCATAATTAGTGTCAGACGATGTAAAAATGACGTCAATGTTTTCTGGTAATTCATCGGTTATGTCAGACTTTAACTTTATATTGACTGCCTTTTCGACTTGCTCCTCATTCGGTTTTTTAGGCGAATACCCTTCCCAAATCGGAGGCGGACACTAGTTATAACTAACACTCTGTTTCTTACCAGTATCCTTCTTCTTTGGCTTCTCATCATCTTTAAATGCTTCAAAACCTGCAACAGTTGGATAAATTCTATCAATGAGATAATCAGAACTAGAATAGCTTTGCAGTAAACGTCTAATTCTCTCATTTTCAATCTTTTCATTTTCCAACTCCCGCTGCAACTGTGCACATTCTTCAATGTAATGATTAATCGCCTTCTGCTTTGTCATCATCACAGAATTCAACATAGTCAATGCATCTTCTCTTTCAAAATTTGTCTTTTGAAGACCAGTCACTGTTCTGTTTAGCACATCATACGACTCTTTCACGTAATTAAGATTGAACAGTAATTGTTCTTTCATCTTTTCTTGCTCGCTCAGTTTCTCATCTTTTTCTGCACATTGCTTACAAGATTCTAAACACTTTAAGCAAGGTTTGATGACTTCCACAATCTTTTCAACTTCAACGATCTTCTCCACTTCAACAACTTTCTCAAACTCTTTTTCTGCTTCAATCACCTTTTCTGTCTCAACCATCTCCTCAGCAACAGTTTTAATCTCTTCATTTCGAACAGTCTCTTCTTTTTTATCAACACTTTCACTCTTCATTTCCTTTTGTTCTTTTGCTGCACGTCTCTCTTTCAGCTTCTCCAAGCGATCTGCAAAATAGAAATGAAAACTTTCAGGGGATAAATGAGTTTTTGCAATATTAATATGTTTTTCTTCCTCATCATCACCACTATCATTAGTTGGTGATTGATCAAAATCTATCTCTTTTTCAGTACTATCATCTGAAGAACCAGAATCAGATGATGTTTGATCAACAACATTTGCTTCTTCTGAGCTTTCATCGGATGAAACAGATTCTTCTTCTTGTTTCTTTGCATGAACACCAATTGTTTTCATCCACTTTGTAAACAAATCCGGTTCTTGAACTATCTTTGCAATGAAAGCTTTAAAATTCCCATTCTCATCCGCAAACATATCCCAGCTGAACCCTTCAGGTAATTTTTCATCATCTTGGGTTATTAGACATGCTTTACTATCAGCTGAAATATATTTATTCCAATTGAAACTTGTTGAGGATTTTTCATCATCTTGATTAATGATACCAGAATAAGCTCTCTTGTTAGCATCTTCAATCATTTTTCCATGAGCAGTTTGTGTTGGTCCCGTTGATACAGGATCTGATCGTAGGAACAAGATGAATCGATTTCGTCTTAATGTGCGGAATCCATTAAGACGAATCACAGATATGTGCAACACAGAATTCAACGTTTAACTGCTTGTCTGTTCATTCTATTGATTGTTCTGAAAGTCACAAAGATCCGGTAGAAGTACAGACTATCCGTGCGTGTCAAAAGTTCTAACAAAGTTGCACCGGACCTCCTATTTATAGACACACTCAGGAAACTAAGAAGTGTTGTACGCACGGGTGGGCTATCCGTGCGTATGGCTATCCGCGCGTATGAGTTATCCGCGCGTATGACTTATTCGTGCGGATAAGTCATCCGTGCGTATTACCATACGTGCGTATTGCCATGCGTGCGGATGAACTTGTCCCAAACAACACTTTCACATACAGAACCTATTCCTGAGTTGTCATGCTAACTACATACATACAGACAGACAATATACATAAACACAGAATACAAAATATGACTACATGCTGACGGAAGCTACAGACGTAATGTACTAACAGACTCCCCCTCGGATGTAGCTGTAGTACCTTCCAGCATAGTCTTTAATTCCTTCTGCTGCGTCTTCGCTCACGCGCTTTCTCTCTTCTTTTCTGTGCCTTTTCCTCCAACATCCTTTTTCGCTTTTGTCTTCCCTCAGTCAACCACCAATTTCTGTAGACAGGATCTCCATCACGCTTCCGTTCCCACCTTGGAATTTTGTTTTCTTCAGATTCAATTGGTGTTTGATCTGTTGGAGGAACAATCCCCAATCTACGTTTTCCCAACTCAGCAGCTCTTTCAGCAATCTTTTTGGAACGTTGTTCACGCTTGTATACTTTCAAGAACTCATCAATCTCTAGATCTCTCCATTTTGTCTTCCAGTATCTTCCAGAGTTGATGTCTTTTGCGTAACAAACATCCACAACCTTTTGATATTGCAAAGCTTGCTCTCTATCAGGTCTCTCATAGACTATCTTGTTGTAGAACAGACAATCGATATCTTTCTTCGAGCAGTTTACAAGCCACATAGGATCTAACACACAGATCCTTCTTGCTTCTCCTGTGGACTTGTTATTTAAAGAAATTATTGCTTCAGCTGTAGTCTAATTGTACAACCACCCTTCAAACTCATCGTGGAAATCTTGCTCCATTGCCCGTAAAGGCATATTCTTCAAACAACTTGGAGGTTTGATATCCAGAGTAATATCCTTTTCACCACTTTCTAAGATCTTGACAATGTGTTGTGGAAATTGTGGTTTCCAATCAGGATATCTTTTCTCAGCTTGCAGCTTCACATAATTCCATAACTTTTGATCATGTTGTCTCACATCCAACCCATGGTAATATTCTCTGATGTTCTTTGTTTTGACCAGCTCATCTATATCCCACCATGGTAGAGTTTTGATATCAGACAAGAACTCAAAATACTGTACTCCCTGTTCTCTTCTGATTGCATAAACTTTTAAGTCTTCCAAATATCCCCACGAGAGAATGTCACCCCAAGAGAGTTCTTTGTCATGTGTAAAGAATTGAAGTGCCCGAAGTTTCTTTCTCTCTTTTGGCATGACTTTGTACCATTTCTTTCTTTCTTCTGCAAGATTTTCTCTCGGTATGGTATCTGGAATACCTTCTGCAGACACTTTCTCCACTATCTTTCTTCTTATTTCTTCTTCATTTCGATCTTTGAACATTTCCGACAACGAAGGAAATGTTTCATCTATCCCAGAATAATGAAAATGATCATCAGATGAATCTGAAGCATCTTCAACAATTACATCGTTGTAATTATCAGCTTCAAAGGCAAATCTTGGCTCAAATACATCTTCAGAAGTTTCAGGAATCTCATCTTCAATATCGAATTTAAATTTACCTTCTTGCAAACCCAATTCCTCTAACATCTCTTCCCTTGTTCTTCTAACCTCAATCTCTTCCTGATTTTTATCTTGTAAGAAAATGACGGTGGGATTTGAGAGGAATACCTGATCCATGTGCTGCTTTCCAGAAGTAGAAGTTTCTTGCTGATCATCATCTTCTTGTTCGTTGATCTGATCATTCAGAAACTCCTCAATCTTTTGTTCATCAATAGGATTCTTCACAATCAATCCTGAAGAACCTTGATCATCGTCATCATTCTTCTTATCATCATCTTTCTTATTTTCATCGTCTTTCTCATCATCGTCGTCTTTTTCTTCATCTTCATCTGCTTCATCATCTCCAAGAAGTTCTTCATCAGAATCACTAACTTCTTCACCCCGAGCCTTCTTCGCTTCTTTTCTCCTTTTCATAACTTTCATTCTGTAAAGACCTTCTTTTACGTTGAGTGGCACAGTATAAGCATCACTAACAAGAACGAATTGCTTTGTCTTCCATTCAAGTAGCAAAACTTCTTTAGACTTTTTCTTCTTTTGTTCAGCAGCAACTCTACGAATGATTTCATCAGAATCAATGATTTGAGAAGGCTCTCCAACTAACATGAAATCTTGACCATGTACAACTTGTTCTTGAGCATGTTCAGCATCAATCATTTCAGCATCAACTTGACTTGAAGAGCCACCAGCTTCTTGAACATCTTCAATTATACTTTTGTTCTTTTGGATAGCATCCTCAGCTAGTCTTCTTTCTCTTTCAAGTCTTCTCTCTTCAACTTTTCTTACTTCAATTTCATTGTAAGCAGCATGAACATCCTTTTTCAAAAGATTTTCCACAACAGAATATAACATCTTGAGTTGTTCATCTTTCATCACTTTGTCAGCTTTCATGGCTTCCATCTCCAACTTCATTGCTTTCATTTCATTTGAAGTAGATTCACTCATTTCACTGAGAAGTTGATTGAGTGTTTGATTTACATCTTGGAGATTCTTTGTCTTCTCGTTCAATGAAGAAATTTCTGCCATAAGAGCTTCAATCAATTTAGCATGATTATCACCCTCTTCCTTTGTTTTCTTCGTGGTGTTTTCTTCATGAAAGATTATCACCGATCTGAGTTGATCATGAGCTTTCATTATTTTATTAACTTGCTTCAATAAAAGATCACGTTCGCTTTCAGCCTTTTCTTTTTCTTTTTCAAGATCTTTGACTTTCTTTGCCAGAACTCTCACTGCTTCATTGTTGAATAAGTCATCATCAAAATTCAGATCTTCCAACGGATCTCCTGAAGCAGATGGCATATGGCTAAAGAAATCATCTGAGTCTCTTGGACGTGAGGACGATTCTGGAATCTCTATATTTTCTGGTACTTTTGGAAACTTTGAATAAAAGACTCCAGCATCAGTAACTTCAACGTAGTCATCGTGACTAGTCTGCTTTTCGGCTTCTGTTTCTTGTGGTTGAGGAGGTTCAACATGTTGAGTATCTTTACCATCATGTTCCTTTTGAACTTGACTTTCGCCTTTTCTTGCTCGAACACTTCTTGGAATAAATCCTGTTAGAACAGCTTTTCTTTTCTTGATTTGTTTCTTTGGATTTTCAGGATCATAAGTTGAATCTTTTTCATCTGATCCCTTCTTTTTCTTTGGAGACCTTTTCTTTAACTGAGCTTTTCCTTTGCCAAGAGTGATTGGATCAAGTTCAGATTCTGATATAGTGGTTTCAGAATCATCATCACTTGAAAGATCTTGAACGACATCTTCTTGATCTTTATCACCTTTAGCAGCATCCTCATTCTTCTTTAAGAAACTTTGAAGAGATTGTGATAACAATTCAGCTCCTTCTTGAATAACTGCTGACGGTTCCAAAACTGTTTCATCTATCAACTTGTGCTGCTGTTTTCCAGAAGACCCTGCAAAACAGATGTTTGACAAATTTATTAGAAATTTTCACAATATAAAATTCTAATTTCCTTATGACTCCCCCTTTCACAATACCCTTTTCTACATTCTTCGGAATAGAAACTGCAGGGGACGTCTTTGGAGTTCTCTTTCTCTTTCCATCCTTGATACACCACCATCTTGTATCTTTCTTATAGAACAAACTCATCTTGTCATCTTCATTATCAGAATTGCTATCTTCATGTCTCCAAGCATCATTTTCTGGAGCTACATAGTTCGGATTTGAAATTTTGCAGATCATTCTCTTTGCTCCTGGATTTGGACCTTTGATCAACCTGCTGATTGTGTCAGGTGTCATATGCCTCAATCCCAAAATGTCATTACTTCTCTTTTCTAAACCTTCAAACTGATCATCTATCAACATCTGGACAAACCTAGGATACATAAGGAACCTTTTGCTTCCATCCTTTACATTCTCAGACATGTGATCAAAAATTACTTGAGAGATATTGTACGGTCTGTTCAGTACAAGACAAGCAATGATATTCATGATATAATCTTGAGTTTCATCATATCCACCCTTTCTGTGTGACAATGCATGAATAACACAATGAGCCATGAATTTATAAGCGTGACTGAAACTTGTCTTCTGCATCCTTCCATTTACACTACCAGCAAAACCCATTCTACACCATAATCCTTTTACAAGACGTTCAGAAACTATGGTTGGTTCACTATCAGCGTCTCCTAAATTCAACACTCTCCTTACATCAGCAACTGTCACCTTCATCTCCAAATCCATATCTTTTCCATTCTCATCCTTCTTAGATACAGCAGAATAAATGGTTTTATCACTCTCTTCGTGTCTTGCAGCACTCCAAAATCGTTTCACATGAGATTCATAAGCTACTGTCTTATCAGTTAAATCCTTAGAGATTCTGCTTTCTCTTAAGAATTTCGCAACATCTTGAACTATTGTGTTTTCGGTATACACTTCATCCAATACACAATAAATATTATGAGATTTATCCCAATCCAGCAGAAATTTTATTCATTTAAGAAATAATTTTGGGATCTCAAAATATTTTGACAAAGAAAAACTTGTTGTATGGTATGACACTTGAATGGTTATCCGTACGCATGACTTATCCGTGCGTATGACTTATCCGTGCGGACAAGTTCTCCGTGCGGATAAGTTATCCGTGCGGATAAGTTGTCCGTGCGGACAACTTGTCTATGCCCCGTATTGCCATCCGTTCGTACAACATGACATTGCCACGGATTGCCATGCGTGCGTACAGCCTGACTTTGCCACGGATTGCCATGCGTGCGTACAGCCTGATTTGCCACGGATTGCTATCCGCGCGTACAAGTTATGCGTGCGGATACAAGTCACAGATGAAGAACAGTCTATGAACATAAAAAAAATTTATTGCAAAATCTAAAATTGAACACAGATCTACACAAAGGATGTCAACGCGATCAAAACCCTATGTTCTATGATGTCTAAAACATCCTATTCACAGGTTAATTTCACAAAAACCTAGCCGACACTACGTACCGTCCAAACATCAGATCTACAAGATTTAAACATGTTATAACTAGAATCAAACCGGTAAAACTCTAGATCTAATCATTCCGAACAAAACCTTATGATTTATTCATGACAAAACGAACTAACACAGGCTAGATCTAAGATTAAAGCTCTGAAAGAAAAGATACGCGATGAACAGATAGCAAACAATAGATTATTGCAGATTTGAGTTAGAAAAACATACCTTTGCGATTGCTAATGTTGTGCAAACCAACGAAAACAAAGATCCGTGCAAAGAATTCCGAAATCAGAAAGTCAAAGTGCGAGTGAGAAAGAGTATTGTACGTGCGGATAACTTTGACTGACTCTTTGACCCTCTATTTATACTATCAACAGACGCGTATTGTCACCCGGGCGCATTGCCATCCGTGCGTATGGCTATCCATCCGGATGAACATCCGAATGAGACACACTTTAACCTTTTCAATGGAAACTTTGAATTTTTCTCAAATCTTGTCAGATTTTAGAAATCCACTTAAGTAGCTTGGTTCAAATTAATGACCCAAAGAACTTAATTTGTCGACCAAGTCCAACTTAATGACCTTGGTTGACCTGAAACAAAACATACTGACTTTTGGAATATTTGTTCAATCATCTTTCTGAAAAATTACAAGTATCAACTTAATGAACTTGTGTTTGACATTTTCAATTACAGATTAGATATGATTAGCTCCAAACTCATCTTCCATCCCAGAAACTTCCTGCATCTTTTATCACTTTCGAATCCGAAGATCAACTCTCCACTTTGATTTGTCGGAAAAGAAAGCAGAAAAATAAAATCTTTTTGGGATTTATAAAGAAGCAATTAGACTAGAAATGAAAAACAGAATATAAGAGCAGTAAAATAAACTATTTACAGACATATTTTTGGTGAGCGTGTTAGGGAATCATATCAGCTTCCGACAAGTTACAAGTACCATTAAGCTTGATTTCATGCCAAACATTAAACAATTCACTTAGATTGTCGATATGCTGATCCACTTAAATTCTTACACACATTTCAATCTGTTCAGGATACTGTTTTAGTGTTTTAAAGACTTAAACTTATACGTGTGTCCCACCTCTTGAATATACTCCCGTATCCAGAATCCCAATAATCAGTCTTACAGGTGAGTATACTACAATGATATCTGTACATAAATTAGGTATGCGAGGGCCGAGGGATCTCAGGTCGATACTTCCGTATACGCAGAGAGATATCAGCTTCGACTTTTTGGAATGTACCCTTTAGAGGATCTTTTAGCTACAACAGCAGCGACTATCAATTTTATTGTTTCGGCATGCTGAGGGTTTATGCTGTGTTTCAAGCATTTGCAGAAAGTATTATCCAAGGACTAGGTCAGAACTACCGTTCAGCAGAAGTCCCGGAATAATACCCTAGACATCATTGAGAATAAAGACCTAGTATATCAGATTATGAGACCTTTCAAACGAGATTTCAGGGGTTACCTATATATCCAAGTAGTGTTCCCCACGAAATAAGCAAGTAAGATTTTAGGTTTATATCCCGAACAAATCTACTAAATGTGTAAAAACCTATCGACACATCATCAGTGAGACTATTTAACGCATTTTAACTTTCCATTTCTTTAGTGTACTGTAACCGTCTAGCTGATGTACTATCATATTCCCTTTTTACACAAACTCTTTTTGAAATTTTATCATGTTTTTGGGTTTTAGAAATTTTCTAATGTTTTTGGCTTTTTCGAATTTTTTATTGTTTTTGTATTTTCTGAAAATAAAACTACTATCTCCCCCTAAAAACCAAAACAGGTAAAAATTCGACAAACCATTGCAGATTGTTTCTCAACATCATCTACAGTGGTACCTTCATCAACGCCAACAATTTCCTCCGCATCCGATAGTAACTTCATACCATTAAGTTTCAAAAGATATTTAAAGCGTGTTTTGTCAAATGCTTTGGTATGTAAGTCAGCTTTTTGTTCATCGGTGTGGATTTTCTCTATTCGTATCAACTTCTTCTCGAAACAGTCTCGAATGAAGTGATGACGAATTTCAATGTGTTTTGTTTTAGCGTGATGAACAGGATTTTTTGTTATGTTAATTGCTGCCTCATTATCAACAAAGATAGGGGAGTTAAGAAATTGCAAACCGTAGTCTCGCATCTGTTGCTGGATCCACAAGATCTGAGAGCAGCAGCTGCTAGCAGATACATATTCAGCTTCACAAGTGGATAAAGCGACAGAGGTCTGCTTCTTGCATTGCCAGGTGACCAATCGTGGTCCGAAAAACTGGCACCCCGCTGTTGTTGATTTAGCATTCACTTTGCAGCATCCGAAATCAGAATCAGAATATCCTTCGAGCATGAAGTCGCCAACTTTTGGATACCACAACCCCAGAGATGGAGTTCCTTTCAGGTAGCATAGAATCCTTTTCACAATTACCATGTGCGAAGCTCTAGGATTTGACTGAAATCGAGCTGCGAGGCAGGTTGGGTACATAATATCCGGTCTTGATGCCGTCAAGTACATTAACGAGCCGATCATGGAACGATACAATGTTTCATCTACCTTCTCTCCGGTGAGATCAGGGTTTATCCCATGGTTCGTCGCTAATGGGGTGGACATTGGTGACATTCCTGACATCCCGAATTTCTCCAGAACATCATGAACATATTTTGTTTGATGTATGAAAGTTCCCTCGGGAAGTTGATCAATCTTGAAGTCCCAAGAAGAACTTCATCTCACCCATTGAAGACATTTCAAACTTCTGCTTCATAACTTGTTCAAAATCTTTGCAGAGTTGTTCATTTGTAGACCCGAAAATTATGTCATCCACGTAAATTTGGACAATCAGAAGATGCCCGTCGACTTCTTTTGTGAAAAGAGTGGCGTCTATCTTTCCTCGAGTGAAGTGGTTGGCTAACAGATGTTGAGATAAGGTCTCATACCAGGCTCTTGGGGCCTGATGTAAGACGTACAACGCTTTGTCAAGAAGATAGACTTTGTCTTTGTGAATTGGGTCGGTGAAGCCCGGTGGCTGTCCGACATAAACCTCTTCTTTCACCTTGCCGTAGAGAAACGCCGACTTCACATCTAACTGAAAAACTTTGAATCCTTTCCACGATGCAAATGCAAGGAAGATTCTGATTGCTTCAAGTCTTGCGACAGGGGCATATACTTCGGTGAAATCTATCCCCTCCTGCTGACTGAATCCTTGGACAACGAGTCGAGCTTTGTTTCGAATGATAACTCCTCGATCATCCCTCTTGCATTTAAACACCCATGTGGTATTAATCTTCCGGTGACCATCGGGCAAATCTACTAGCTTCCATACACCTAACTTTTCGAATTGGCTTAACTCCTCCTGCATTGCATTTACCCACGAATCTTCAGTAAGCGCCTCTTTGTACGTCCTTGGTTCTATCTGCGAAATAAAACAACTTAATGAAAATTCAGTTTGTAAAGGAACAACTTTTGTATAAAAACATGTAAATCCTTGATCAAGCTGTCTTCGAGTGCGGACGCCTGATTGCAGTTCTCCGATTATCAGTTCCTCCAGATGATAAGAAAGCGTTCTTGGCATCACCTCGCCTGAAACATCTACTTCGCTCTCCAAATTTGTGACGTTTTGATCAGCAACTTGTTCACTGACTGGAATAGTTCGATTTGAAAACTGGATTAGCTCCCCCTCAGAGTCTGAATCATTATGATCGAATATTGGTCTGTTTTCAAATTCTTGATTGTCATTCTCTACCGTCTGATTTTCTTGAGCAACATCGTTTTCAATATCGTCATGTTCTCCAGCATTGCTTGGACCCGCCTCATCATCATTTGAAGCTTGTCGTTTTCGATAAGTTTCTGCTGGAAACCTTTCATCTTCATACTCTCTTAGAATATCCAACTCATCAAAGAACTCTGGTTCTTCCTCCATGTTGAAGGACTCCCACAAAGTATCATAATTGAAACACCATGAGTCGCCAGGATTCTGTGGAGGCATTGTATGACCTTGACATTCAACATTTTGAGCTTCAATAATCCGCTTCAGACTTGGAACGAAGACTCGTCGTAATGGACTTGCATAACCTACGAATATTCCTTCAATACTCTTCGGACCAAACTTTCCAAAAGGCTCTAGAACAGTACAGGGTGACCCGAACGGTTCAAGATACTTCAAATTCGGTTTTCGGTTATTGATCAACTCAAAGCATGTTTTGTTGAATTTCTTGACGGTGAGAACTCTGTTGAGCGTATAGCATGTGGCGGAAACTGCTTCTGCCCAGAAATTTATAGGTAACTTTGAATCAGCAAGCATTGTTCTGGCCGTTTCGATTAGCGTCCTGTTTTTACGTTCTGCGACTCCATTCTGTTGCGGAGTATACGGAGCACTAAACTCATGTAAGATACCTCTTTCATCACAATATTCTTCCATCTTGTTGTTCTTGAACTCAGTACCATTATCACTTCTAATTCTTCTGATACGCCTTTGGTACAAATTTTCAATCTTTCTGAACAACCCCCTCAAACTGTCAAACGTTTCTTCTTTCGTCTTCAAGAATAATACCCATGAAAATCTGGAATAATCATCAGTAACCACAAGACAATAAAGTTCTCCTGTAATACTTTTGACATTCACAGGACCAAATAAATCCATGTGAAGTCTCTCCAAAGGTCTTGAGACTGAATTGACTTGCTTTTTGGGGTGTGACTTTTTCTTTTGCTTGCCTTTCATGCAACTAATGCACTCCTTTTCTAGATGGAAACCTTTAATATGAACTCCCAGAACCAAATCATTATGCACCAGATGATTCATTTTACGAAGATGAATGTGCCCCATCTTACGATGCCACAACTTTGATTCTTTCTCAGTTGCTCTCGAAACAAAACAGTGTGCTTGACCCGTTGTTGTAGTTGCTACAGTCATGTCTAGAACATACAGATCATTCACTCTAGGAGCTCTCATGATAATCCATTCTTCAGGAATAACAAAGCCTGGTTTCAAAATCAAACACTCTTTGTCTGTGAAGTGAGTAGTATACATCCGGTCACAAATCTGCGAGATACTTAGCAGATTATTTTCCAGCTCAGCAATGTAGTTAACTCTTTCAAACGTGACGATCCCGTTGGATAACGTTCCTTCACCAAAAATTCTACCACCTTGGTTACCAGCGAACCCTACATAACCTCCATTGATATTTCTGACATCATACAACAGCGCTGTCTTTCCTGTCATGTGCCGAGAAGCTCCACTATCCATAATCCAACGTGAAACGGATCTCGGAAGCTCCTGCACATATCACACGGAATAACAAATTTCACACGGAATTACACAGTAATTCCACACGAGATTAAGGACCTTTCAAACGAAATTAAAATTTTCAAATGGTATTAGCTTATTTCGTGCGGAATTAAGCTGACGTCATGCATTTTCGAACACAAAATCCCAGATTCCTCTCAAACGGCTAGGAATTCGGATCTGAAACTTGGTAGGGTTGTAGATTAGATGTTTTCGCACAACATATCAAAAACTCATCCAATTTGGACCATAGAAACCCGTTCAATATTGAAAAGAAAGTGTAGAAGTCAGAAATTGTGATGAAAACAGGCTGTTTTGGTATGAACTCCTCGTCCTGAGCTCTGATACCACATGTAGGATCGAATCGTGACCCAAATGAGTCGTTCAGAAGAGTTCGTATCTATACGAAAGGCGGAAACAAACGTATAGACTTAGAAACAGCTTGATTCACACTTAAAACGTCTTGTATATTGATATTACACTGTGTACAATCAGTAGACAAACCGGCAGCACCTCGGTATCACCCTCTAATTTCGTTACAAATGACAAACATGAACCACCTATATATAGATACATAATTCCGCATGAAACTCAACATCGCATCTCAAACGAAATTACGGAAAGTAATTCCGTGCGGAATTATGTATGGCCACTACGTACGGAATTATAAAAAACATATTCATGCGATATTACAATCTGTTTCATGTATGCCATGTGATGTTGTAATGATGTCACTTGTATGATGACATCATGTTTGATCAGATCCGCAACGCAACCAAGACTCGATATAAGACTAAGTCGACAGATGAATGCACCAACAGACTCCCCCTCAGATGTTGACGAGTCTTAAGTGTCGAGTCTTCTCAAACTTCAGTCTTTACCAGCCTTCGGGCTCTTTCACAATCTGAGACTCGAATGAAGATGAAGTCGACAGACAACTGCACCAAGAGAACTTCTTGGTTGTAGTTACATAACGAATGACATTCATTAATTTTGGCCGAACCAACCAGTATTAGGTTATGGTACCATAAGATCTGACAAATCCCGTTATCAGACTGCACCCATGGTTATGTGTGGGTTATGTGGGTAACGACTGAATCTGTGATTGTTAACTTACCCTTTTGGTGGTTTGTTAATGCGAGAAGCGAGATAATCGAGTCACGAAGGTTTGAATGTTATTAGCGAGACGACCATAAATAGTTTTCACAATTAAAACGAGGATGATTTAAATGACTTAAACGAGTTAAAGATTTTGAAATGATTTGAACAAGTTAAACTAGTTGGATAAATGATTGGTTTTTGGTTAAGTGTTTAGATAACGGGATGGGTGTAATGTGGTGAAAACATGGTAGATACGCCGCTGGTACTTCTTATATATAAGTGTTTTCAACATATTACATACCGTGACGTTATTTAGTTCACTTGGGTAAACGATTTTAAAACGATGTCACATAACGATGTTTTCGAAAGGATATAAACCATATGAGATTTATTAACAAGTTAATACGAGACGTTTTACAATTTGGTTTACTAAAACAAATGTTTTTGGGTTAAGAATCATGGCTACGAGGTTTTATAAATTATAACCCACTTGATTTGAGTTGGTTAAATTATGTTGCAATATTATACACATTCAAAACAAGGTTTTTAATAAGGTATTGCAACATGTAAACTAGCCATGAATCTGACACTCTTATAAAACCTATGTGCTCGCCAGCATTTCTTTGTTGACTTTGTTTTTACATATGTTTCAGGTGATGTTGCTTGATGTTGATTACTAGGATGCATGAGTCACATAGGATCTGGACGAGGCCTTAGTGACATAATAACAGTGATAGTCGATATGTAACTTGTTTGTTTCGTGTTAAAACAATGTAAATTACTTGATGAATAAATAAAACGAAACTTTTTGTATTCCATGGTTGTGAAACAATAATTCTGTTACAACACTCCCCGACGTTTTCGCCACGATTTTTTGTTTTACGTGGTCGGGGTGTAACATGAACACCCATAGACGTAAAACCAGTAGGTTATAAATGGGTGTTTGCAATAAAGAGAAATGAAAAGAATGAGATTGTACGGTATAAGGCTTGACTTATAGCACAAGGGTTTTCCCAAATCCCAGGAGTTGATTATGGGGAAACGTATTCTCCTGTAGTGTATGCAATAACCCTTAGGTTCCTAATCGGCCACACAATCTCTGAAGGACTTCATATGAGACTAATGGATGTCGTCACTGCATACTTATACGGGACACTTGAAAATGACATCTACATGAAAATCCCTAAAGGATTTATAACAACCCTCCTTAGAATATTTTGGACACCCCTAAATATCCTAAAAAGATACCCTGTATACGAGAATCCGCCCCAAAATACCTTTATTTCAATAAATAACAAATAAAACATATTCAGGATTCGCTCACGGGGCACGACACCCTTAATCAAATCTCTCGCGGGCCGCGAGGCCCATTCCTTGCCCGACACACAATTAAGCCACGTGTCCAGACACGTGTTGAAATCCCGGTGACTCAGCAATACCCTAAACCGCCCTATACTCGCTCGCGGGCCATGGAGCCCTCGTCTGTTTCTCTCGCGGGGCGCGAGAAACCCCTGGTCAGGCCCTATAAATAGATCGATCAGCTTTCACTTTGAAATTGTTCATCACTCGATTTTATCTCTAAATTTCTGAGTTGTAGAAATAATATCGGGTATAATACCCACTAAAATAGCGAAGCTCTGCCTCGTTGTAAGTATTATAACCCCGGTTACGTTTTAGATACGTTGCCCGATTGATCTAGTGCTCCGTAACGGCTGTCGAGGCTCTGCATGTCGTAGTCGTTGGAGTTATGTCTCGGGGAGGGTAACTAATGTAAATTGGGTTATTATACTAACGTGTGTACATTGTTTAATTAATAGATTATAACCAAGAAGTCACAAGGAAATACCTAAATTAGCAATGTGAGTAATCCTTCTTTTTTGTGTAAACCTTTTTGTGAGAAATCCTTTATTTTTAAATTGTTTTTACAAAACCTCAATTATTTTACATTATGATTAACAGTGATTGAGTATTTGTAATGTTACAATTATCGTCGGTATGTTGGGGTTTTGTATACAAAATTTGTTACTACACTGTGAGTAGTAACATGACCACCAGTCATTGATTGACAGTACCGTGGGTGGTAATTAAAGTAAGAATTGGAAACAAATGTAATTGCGCGATTGCCCTCAATGCTGTAAAATGATAAAACCTATTTTGATTAAACTGGGATTCACTCACCAGTATTTCTTGCTGATAAAATGTTTTAAGCACGTGTTTCAGGTAACTTAGTGTGAAGCCCATAAAAGCCAGCTGGAGACCACTGAAGGCTTAGAAAAATGGCTATAAAAATTACCTAATTAAAAAGGAGAATTGTTTTCAATAATTTGGGTTTATCCCTATAAATATATTACAAATGAAAACTCGGATTTTGTTCCACTTATTATTATAAATGTATTACCAGAAAAACTTTGTTTTCTCCCATTTATCTATTTTAAAAATAATGGTGTTTAACTCTGATAACAATATTTCCTAACTACGGTCCTAATAAAAATTTCCGCTGCCAAAATTGATAAACACCGATACCACCAAATGTGCGAAGCTCGTGACCGCCCGCCTCCCGGGGCAAGGGGTCGGGGGTTGCGACAGAAGGTGGTATCAGAGCAATGCCACTGGTTTAATCCCTTTATGTGTTCTTCTAATACCTAAACCGTAAACATTTACGTTAGGAAATTAATATCTTATGTGTTATCCCGTGAACTTAAAATCTTAATATGTTTATTATGATTTTTATGTCATTCAACAAATTGTGAATTCCCAATATGTGTTACACATATTTGTATCTTACAGTTATGATATGCTTAATGTTACTTATATATAATTAAGATATTAATAATATTTTGTCTTATTAAATTTTATTATATTATATATATA
Source organism: Helianthus tuberosus (assembly GCA_030545235.1). Classification (NCBI taxonomy): domain Eukaryota; kingdom Viridiplantae; phylum Streptophyta; class Magnoliopsida; order Asterales; family Asteraceae; genus Helianthus; species Helianthus tuberosus. Next base: position 154,264,317 of record CM060366.1, on the reverse strand, counting down.
TATATATATCATATATTTGTATGAAGATAATCTAGTATTAATTTTACAACATTATGTTAATATTACGATATTAACATTTATATCTTAATATTAATATAAGATAACACAATTCAGACATGATACTTTGAAAATTATCATAATATAAATATTAAAATAATATGTAGTATACCTAAAATGATTTTATGTTATTTAAATTCTCAGGATATGTAACCCCTATTTGTATTATATAGTAGGTGATGCTACAAAAATATAAAAGGGATATATTCATAAGTACATTAATATTAAATTTTGTAATATAGCATGCCCATATATATGTGAATACAATTCAAAATAAATTATAATAATATTATGATATGGATATTAATCAAAGATATAAGATAACACCGTAAGTATGGTATTACTAAAATATCATAATATAAAATATTATTCAAGGCAAGTAGGATATTTTATGATTTATGATATAATCCAAAAGTTTTACTCGATTTAAAAATATGTATTTGTCAAGGTTTTGATAAAAACATATAATTATACTAATTTTGTTAAAATATAATGTTTCAGCATTATTTAGATACGATAATTAAAATACTTTGTAAATCACTTTATAATTCTTTAGTACTTCTTATCGTATTATTAAATATGCAAATTTTTCATCAAAATTTGATCAGTTATATTCAGAAATTATGATCAATATTGATGCCAGAGAAATTTTAATACACAAACGCTCTCTAAGAAAAGTTTTAATATATATTGTTATTATTCATCATTATTATTATTAATATAATACACTAAACTAAAATATTATTAAATTCTGTTTTAAATTAAAAAACTAATAATAATAATAATAACTTTGGAAGAATAAAATATTTTCAATAACAAAATAGAATTTTTGGCTTTTGAATAAAGTTATAATAAAAGAGTTTTATAAAACATAATTCTTAATCTAATTTATAATGAACAAGAACTATTACAGTTCATAATTCATAGTTTGACGATTCTAAAATTTAAACACATATACATATACAATGGAAGATATAAAATATTTTATAAAAAAACTGTTTCTATGAAATAGGAATACGTACAAATTGGTACTGTGTAATTGAATGGTTTTTAATACATAGCACCTATATATCAACAGGAAATAACTTAAACTTATTCCTTAAATTATATATAAGTCAGACGTATGTATATTTTATATAAAACTTGTATCTATATTATAAATGATATTTCATTCATAAAGTAAAAATATGTACAAAAACATTTAAGAATGATAAAACTGTATGGTTTAAAATATATGTACATATATCTTAAGAGGAAACAAATTTTTTTTATCATTTGATAAGCTTAATTTATTTCTCAAATGATAATTAGAGTCATACGTATATATATATATATATATATATATATATATATATATATATATATTGATACAAGAATAATACTCCATTACTTAATAAGGATCGAATTTAGAAACATGAGACTTGTAAGTAAATATAATAAATTGAGAATTAAAATCAAGACGTTATAACCAAAAAATGAGTCAACCTGTCGGTTAAAGGCTAAATCGTTCTAAAAGAATCCAGAAAATTTATATCTTTGTTAAATTTATTCCTTTTGATAAAATTACCTTTTTTTTCCAAAATATTATGTTTAATAAATTTATTTCGTTAATATAAAGGAATAAACACAAGTATGTGAATAAACAGTTATGTAATTGGATTCTTATAAATTAATATTATATGTATATGCTACAGGAAATTTCAAAAACTTTATATTTATATGTATGTATAGGCAGGACACAAATTTATTGATAATATATATATACAATATAATAATCAAATATCTTCTATAGAAAAACGAGCTTTTATATAACAGAAGAAACAAACCTACATGTTTATCCAAGATCTATTTTGATACCCACCTTTAAATTCAAAAGATACCTTAAGAATATCTGTACTAACACCACTTCTTGAAAAACAATAGTGGGTCAATGACGGAAAATCTCAGAATTTCATATAAAGCCCTTACCTTTATTTTCTAAATTCTTGTCCAGCTATGAGCTCTGAAAATATAGTTGAATATAAACAATATAGAAGAAAAGTTATTACAACAAAAGGGAAAACGGCACATAATATAATATATACACTTTCGTTATATTTTGATAAAATATATAGTGGAAGAAACGGTTAAAATATAATGTGAATGCATGAATATAGCTATCAACGCGTAACACTGATAGGTATGACTATGTTTATGCTAAACATGATATGAGCAACAAAATATGCCTGTATAATTGTTTAATTTTGTGATAATTATATCTGAACATGTTTGTAAACCAGATGTCAACGGGAATATCATGTGATTAAGAAATTCAGGCTAGTAATGAAAATACTTTGGATAAAAATACTATAGAAAATATAATAGCCCAAGAAATATCGAATGCCATACCTTCGATTATTGACGCTATTAAAACCTCGATGCCTATAAACGAGAATCCTACTATATGCTGTAAGCATACCCATCACTCCAAACCTAGCTCTAACTCTAATGGAGGTCATGATATTCGTATCAAAACTCCATCTTCCAAAAGAAAGAAAACCACAACCTATGGCTACTCCTATACGGAATTCTACTCTAACAAATCCTCCAAGGACAAAAGAATGAAACCAGAAACCACACAGCCTACCTGCAACAGCAAAAAGCACGCAACAAAACGCCATTCTAAGAAGACACTCCGTTGTAACTACTGCAAAAAGGTTGGGCATACAGAGGAAGAATGTAGAAGGAGAAGGGAAACCAATGTATGTTATAAATGTGGAGATCCAGGCCACTTCCGTCTCTACTGCCCAAAACTATCTAAGGCACCCGACAACGAGGATAGAAACCCAGATGAAGCTAAGGAGAACGCATAAACACCAGCAACCACAGTAACTTTTAAAATAAGCACCCATACGTTTTGCTTGTACTAAAGTATTAAGTTGACTTTTGATTCCGATCAAAGTTTTATAATAAAGATCTTTATTTCTCTTTCATAAAGCCAACACCCGTTTATCTCATCTTTTGACAAATTCATATACTACTCGTGCATTGCTTGTTATGCATATGATGTTACTTCCAAAAGATATATTATTCACAAGTTCAAATAAAATATTTCGTTATACTCATTCTGATAATCTATATGATTACACAATGTTGACTTTTGATATCAAGTCAACAGATTTCTTGAAAACTCCTGTCCTTTTCAGAGTTACTTATCAGATTTTTATTTCTTGTCCACACATATGTCCATTGTTGGAATATGTCAAAACCAAGCTCGATTGTTTGAACTTGTTTACAATATACATTCAATGCAAAATCCCATATGATGAATTGAGATCATCATATTAGAAGTAATCTCATTGTTGGAATCATGATAAACTTGTTTAAAGTCTTCAATTTCAAGGTATTATTTGTTAAAACACGACACCTTGCGGGGGCGAATTCTTTGAAACTTGGACTCATTTCATTTTCACACCTGAGGTACGAATTTATCTATTTATTGATTCATTATCCTAAACCAGTCTTAATACAATTTTGCATTAAGATAAAGGTACTAAAATTCTTATTCCAACGTACCTCTAACATTTCTTTCCTCTTTGAATTTAATCCTGCAATATTCATTTCTTCTTTCACTTGGATATCCTATCTTTTGAATATCTAGATTCACTTTATTGAAACTTTTAATAAAACGGTGAATTCGTTCGGTCACCGTAATCATTGAGTTCTTTCAATCACTACAAACACCCTGCGGTGTCTGTATAAATTTGTAGCTTGTGCTAATAGTAAACCCTAAATCACATCAATTCATGCATCATTTGTTTGACTCATCATTCAAAGTAATCTTGATACAATTATGTATTAAGACAATGATACACTAAATTCCATTATATTGTTCGGTGTATCTCTGTCATTTGAATCAATGTCACTGATTTTTGTTGTGATAATTGACAAATCATTTTTCATACTTCTATTTTCAAATTGAGATTATTAATTCAGAGTCTTCCTCAATTGACAATCAAAGTAAGTTCTCTTCTGGCATTGAATCCTATTGTTTCCAAAAGTCGTTTACCTTCGATACTTATGTCTCGATTAATTTATGAAACTTAGTCACCTTGATAATGGTATCATTTCACCTCGTTCAGTTAATATCAATTGGAACATTTGAGTTTCTCATTTTATATATGTCCTTAGAAAGATATCATTAAAGATTCGTCTGCTAAGCATCTTTTTAAAAGATTTCATTCCTGTCATTTCCTATGGCAGTTATAGCTAATAAACTACGGATCCTATTTAATAAATGGTCCAACATACCTGGAACTCGATTTCCCTCTCTTAACGAATCTGACTACTCCTTACCGTAAAGAAACTTTTAACAAAACCTTATCTTCCACTTGAAAGGTTTTCATCTGTTATCTACATAACTCTTTTAATAATTTCGTATTGCTTTAACTTGAAATACCTTGTCTATTGTTTCTTGCACTATCTCGAGTCCAGATAAGTTGCTTTTCTCCAAATTTCTGCCCAACAAACAAGAGTTTGGAACTACCATCCATTAAATGCTTCCAAAGACACTATGACACTGTCTTTACTAACTACAAGACTTGATATAACTCTAAAGGAATATAGTAGCTCGAATCTCGAGGATGAGATTTAAAACATGGTGGGGAGGATATAACAACCCGCCTTAAAATATTTTAGACACCCCTAAATATCCTAAAAAGATAACCCGTATACTAGAACCGGCCCCAAAATACCTTTATTTCAATAAATAATAAATAATACAAAATTCAGGGTTCGCTCGCGGGGCGCGACACCCTTAATCAAATCTCTCGCATGCCGCGAGGCCCATTCCTTGCCCGGCACACAATTAAGCCACGTGTCCAGACACGCGTCGAAATCCCGATGACTCAGAAAAACCCTAAACCGCCCTATACTCGCTCGCGGGCCGCAAAGCCCTCGTCTGTTTCTCTCGCGGGGCACGAGAAACCCCTAGCCAGGCCCTATAAATAGATCGATCAGCTTTCACTTTGAAATTGTTCATCACTCGATTTTCTCTCTAAATTTCTGAGTTGTAGAAATAATATCGGGTATAATACTCACTAAAATAGCGAAGCTCTGCCTCGTTGTAAGTATTATAACCCCGGTTACGTATTAGATACGCTGCCCGATTGATCTAGTGCTCCGTAACGGCTGTCGAGGCTCTGCCTGACGTAGTCGTTGGAGTTCTGTCTCGGGGAGGGTATAACTAATGTAAATTGGGTTATTATACTAATGTGTGTGCATTGTTTAATTAATAGATTATAACCAGGAAGTCACAAGGAAATACCTAAATTAGCAATGTGAATAATCCTTCTTTTTGTGTAAACCTTTTTATGAGAAATCCTTTCTTTTTAAACTGTTTTTACAAAACCTCAATTATTTTACGTTATGATTAACAGTGATTGAGTATTTGTAATGTTACAATTATCGTTGGTATGTTGGGGTTTTGTATACAAAATTTGTTACTACACTGTTGTCACACCCCGACCACGTAAAACATCAAATCGTGGCGGAAACGTCGGGGAGTGTTGTAACAGAATTATTGTTTCACAACCATGGCATACAAAGTTACATTTTATTTATCAAACAAGCGAGTTACATTGTCTTTTAAACGAAGGAAACAAAGTACACGACATCAACTAAACTAATCTTGCTTCTTTTATTGTTACTAAGGCCCGAGTCCACCCTAGTGTATCCCGATCAAACCTATGCACCTGCTCCTGAAACACATGTGAAAATAGGTACGTCAGCATAAAAATGTCTGTGAGATACATAGGTTTTGTGAAAATAGGATTCATGACTTGGGTTTTAAAAGAAAGGTTTAATAAAAATTAGTCATGAATCTTGTTAAGTGTTTTCTTTTATAAATCATACGAAAACTTGATAAGAAATCAGATTATATAAAAGAAAGGTGTATGGTTAATGAAAAACCAAGTAAAATGAGTTTATATAAAATAAACTGTTTTGTAAAACAATGTCTTGTGAAAAATATGTTATTTGTGTAAAATGTAATATGTCTATGCTGAAATGATTTAAATAACGCTACGATATGTAATATTATACAAACACTTATATATAGGAAGTATCAGTGGCGTATCCACCATGTTTGTATCATATTACACACGCCTCGTTACTCAAACCATTTACCCAAACCAGCCACCAATGTAAATTGTTCATGTATAAATCAATTGTCAAGTGTTATTGTGTAAACCATATCAAAATGTCCATGTCTAATGTAAATCACCAAATATGTATATCAATGTCAAAATGTTTATGTTTAATGTAAATCATATAATGTTATCCAAAAATATCATGTATGGCATGTGAAACATATCAACTAAACCATAGGTAAAATGCACAAAAACAGGGTATTGAATTAAACATAGTTTAAGTCAAAGTTATGTTTTGTGGAACAAATGCATGCTATACTGATACAAACATCTATGCGGTATTGTTATAATGCATACATCCAAGCCTTGTGACTGTGGAGATAAACCTTTAAACAAATTAAAGGTTTATCTAAGTTATGTGTATCGAATTCGGTCATTCCTTCCATCCAAACATACCTAGGATGTCAGGAACGGGAGTTATCAATTCCTATGGTACCACTACCTACTAACGAACGGCGTAGCTAATGTTAATGAATGTATATTGTCCCATTTGAACAAACCAAATGTCATACCAAAATGTAAACATGTGAAAACAATGCACTAAGTATGTAATCAAATGAACATACATAGCGTGAAATGTAATGTAAAACAATGTACTAAGTATGCACACAATGGACATACATAGCATGAAATGTAATGTATAACAATGTACTAAATATGCACACAATGGGCATACATAGCATGAAATGTAATGTAAAACAATGTACTAAATATGCACACAATGGGCATACATAGCATAAACACAATGAAATCATGTACTATAAGTGTACTATTGAACATAACAAGCATATGATATGAAAACATGGAAAAGCATGAAAGTAACAAGTAGGCACATGTGTTTCACCCCAAAATGTTTGGAAAACAGTAAAAGAGGGGTCTATATACTCACTTGAGATTGCTCAGAAGTCCTAAGATAACCACCAAGCAATGCTAGAGATCACGGAATCAAACGGCACCTAATATAGGTAACTATGTTAATAAACCGGACCTATATCGGAGGATCGGATAGAATGAGGGCTCGTAAACCAAATGAGTATGGGAACTCATGTAGTATGGTTTAACAAAGCCTACATACTAAATGAAACCTAGCCTAAGTGCTTACGACCCATTACAGCCCGCTTAGGTAGCTTATGCTACTTTAACGCGTCGTTTGCGTAAAACGCGTTCGGAATGCCTAACTAGTCCTATGACAAGTAAAATATGCCTTAACATATCTAATATTGTTACCAAATCAGTTTAGATACCAAAAGTTATGTTACATATGCTTAAAATGAATTTTGGCGTAAAAAGGGCATTTTGGTAATTTACCTAAGGCATATAAACTACCTATCATACAACTACTTAACCGAAGCGACCATAAGGTATAACCTCGGAAGGTTATTCCCTATATACTATGGTCACCTAATGTGTTTGGTCGGATCCTAATGATCGACCAAATGGGTCGGGTTCGAAGGTATAAGCGATTTATTAGATCGCTTACCCTTACGACCCTAGACAACGTGGTAATCAGTAGGCATAGTCACAAGGGACTATAACCATCGTGATTACGCTCACGTTGCGAAGTTCAAACGAACTTCGCATTGACCATAAACCGGTCAATGCAAAAAGTCAAACAAAGTTTGACTTTCGGACTCGAAAAGTAATAAAAGAACGAAGGAATACTTACAAAGGGTCCCCGAAAGCTAATCTTGATTCAAGTAGCTCAGGTATGAAACAATGGTTTCAACTTAGAGCTTCTCAAATCAGATTCTTGTGGGTTTTGCAATGAATGGGGTTGGGTATTTATAGATTTCGGTTCACCGTTAGGATCGTTTCTTGGAAACCGTGCTTTTATCACATCCCTACACTTGTTGGCAAGCTCATGTACATCAAATTGGCCCCCCATAAGCAGGAAACAACACTTGGAATTGGATTGGGAGTGCTAAAAAGCTGTTAAAATGGCTTTTGCTGATCAGAAGGGGCCTCGCGTGACGCCAAGGGGGCTAGGTGTCATGCTAAGGTCCTTCTGATCAGCAACCAGTTTCCAAAGTTTCCAATTCAGTCCCCGTTGTGTATTAAGGCCATTTACGATATGTTTAAGGCTCGTCAAGCCATTTTCAAGGACCTAAAATGATGCCTAAACATTGTGGACATGAAACATGCTCAAAAATATCCCGGATGTCGGTTCGTTTGGTCGTACGATCGCGATGTTCGCTTAATTACGACGGAATGCGCATAAGCGCGAAAAACGATCCAAATTGCGCGAAGAATAGATTTTTCTCATGCCAAACACTAAAATAAAATATTTTAGTGCTTACATAAATTTTTGGATGTCCGGATGTATTCAGAACGTAAGTTATGCGCGGAAGTGCAAACTTGTGCACTTTTTGACGCTTTTAGTCCCTGAATGACCCAAAAGTTTATTTTAGCACACCGAACCCCTCAAAGCCTATTTCTAAGCTATATAAAGGATATTTAAGGTGTGTTTAACTTATGGCCATGTTTCGGAATGTTCGTTACAGTTCAAATTGGCATACTTTCGCAGTTTGTCAAGTTTAGTCCCTGTAAGCGAATTAACTTGTTTTTGCTATACAAAAGCCTTCAAAACTTATTTCTAAGTTATGTAAGGGTTATTTAAGGTATGTTAAGCATATGTTGATGTTCCGGAGTATTTGTCGCATTAAAATGATTACGTTTACGCACCAGTTTGCGTATAACTCTCCAGAAAGCAATGTAGAGTTTGAAATTACACAAAAGTCAAAACATGAAAAATGTCAAACATAAATAAACAAACATTGGGATCAAATAACTTTGTTTTATTGATAACCGAACTGTTCACAATGATTACAAGCACAGATGTTACAACTGTGAGTAGTAACATGACCACCAGTCATTGATTGACAGTATCGTGGGTGGTAATTAAAGTAAGAATTGGAAACAAATGTAATTGCGCGATCACCCTCAATGCTATAAAATGATAAAACCTATTTTGATTAAACTGGGATTCACTCACCAGTATTTCTTGCTGATAAAATGTTTTAAGCACGTGTTTCAGGTAACTTAGTGTGAATCCCATAAAAGCCAGCTGGAGACCACTGAAGGCTTAGAAAAATGGCTATAAAAATTACCTAATTAAAAAGGAGAATTGTTTTCAATAATTTGGGTTTATCCCTATAAATATATTACAAATGAAAAGTCAGATTTTGTTCCACTTATTATTATAAATGTATTACCAGAAAAACTTGGGTTTTCTCCCATTTATCTATTTTAAAAATAATGGTGTTTAACTCTGATAACAATATTTCCTAACTACGGTCCTGATGAAAATTTCCGCTGCCAAAATTGATAAACACCGATACCACCGAATTTGCGAAGCTCGTGACCGCCCGCGTCCCAGGGCAAGGGGTCGGGGGTTGCGACAGGATTAAAATTACCTGAAACATCAAAATCAACACCTCGAGATATGTGTTCTATAAAGCTCCAGAGATCTTTATATGGTCTCAAACAATCTGGTCGTATGTGGTACAATCGACTTAGTGAATATCTCGAAAACGAAGGATACAAGTCTGATGTAATCAGTTCATGTGTTTTTATAAAAAGAACACTCTCAAATTTCACTATAATAGCAGTCTATGTTGATGATATCAACATCGACGGATCTCTTAAAGAGATATAGAAAGCTGCTCAGTTGTTAAAGAATGAATTTGAAATGAAAGATCTTGGTATGACAAAATTATGCATCGGACTACAATTTGGGTATCTGTGCAATGGCACCTTTGTCCATCAATCAAACTCATTCAACTCAGTTAGAACATCATTCTATGTTAAAAGTTAAGCAGTTTGACTTCTGCTTTGAATTTTGATTCTGACCTGTTGTCACACCCCAACCGATGGCGGAAACCTGGGGTGAGACGAACGAGATTGCTAAAAGACTTCATAACATTATGTGACAATAACTAAATTCAAAACCGTTTTCATTCATAACAACGAATTGTCAAGTACATCAACGGAAATTCAAATACAACATTGAAAAGACAAAGTACAACAAGTTTAACATAATAAAGTAATCAAATCTAGTATTTCAAGTGTGTTTCTAAGTCGTCCCTACTAGATTCATCACGAGCATCATCATCAACCTGTAACATGTTAAAAATATGGTTCAACGCAAAAGCATTGGCGAGTACACATGTAACACCTGTGCCTCCACGGCCATAAAACAAATTCCAAACCAATGAAATATTGTATTTCATACTTGGGATTTGTAAAAATATGTGTATCGTTTACACATATCAACTCTTGTTCGATTTCAAACTCTAAATCGCTTTCTGGAAGGTTATACGCGCACCGATGCGTAAATATAACCAGTTTAATGGAACGAACACTCTGGAAAAGTGAAATAGGCTTAACATACCTTAAATAACCTTTACATAACTTAGAAATAAGTTTCGAAGGCTTTGGTATGGCAAAATCAAGTTAAATCGCTTACAGGGACTAAAGTTGACAAACTACGAAAGTATGCCAATTTGAACTGTAACAGACATTCTGGAACATGACCATAAGTTAAACATACCATAAATATCCTTTACATAGCTTAGAAATAGGCTTTGAGGGGTTCGGTATGCTAAAATAAACTTTTGGGTCATTCAGGGACTAAAAGTGTCAAAAAAGTGCACAAGTTTGCATTTTCGAGCATAACTTACGTTCTGAATACATCCGGACATCCAAAAATTTATGTAAGCATGACTATATTATTCTTTAGTGTTTGTCTTAAGAAAAATCCATTCGTCGCGTCATTTGGATCGTTTTTCGTGCTTATGCGCATTCCGTCGTAATTAAGCGAACATCGCGTTCGTACGACCAAACGAACCATCATCAGACATATTTTTGAACATGTTTCAAGTCCACAATGTTTAGGCAACATTTTAGGGCCTTAAAGTTGGCTTTACGGGACTTAGAAGTGCCGGAAATGGGCTTGAACACGTGCAGGGGCTGAAACTGTCAAAATGGAACATAGTTTCTGATCTGGGCAGGCCAGGCGGCCCGCGTGAGATCCTTGTGTGCCTTACGCGGCCCGCGTCCGACTCTCTGATCAGATTAGATCGAACAGTCAGCATGATCCAGCTGTTTTAACCACAACCACAAGCTCACAACTTGCCAATTCAGCTGATAAGGATCATTTTAGGCTACCACAACTTTGCAACACTTGTACGGATGGGATTAAGGCACGTTTTCCATGAAACGATCTTAACGGTGGACCGAATACTATAAATACCCCACCCCCCCCCCCCCCCCCCATGCTTCAAAATCACAAGAATTTTGATTTGAGAAACTCTAAGTTGAAACCTTTGTTTCATACCTGAGATTTTTGAATCGAGATTAGCATTCGGGGACCCTTCGTAAGTATTCTTTCGTTCTTTTCCTTATTTTATTGCTTTTTGAGTCCGAAAGTTAAACTTTGTTTGACTTTCAGCGTTGACCAGCTTATGGTCAATGCGAAGTTCGTTTGAACTTCGCAACGTGAGTGTAATCACGTTGGTTATAGTCCCTTGGGACTATGCCTACTGATTACCACGTTGTATAGGGTCGTAGGGTAAGCGATCTAATAAATCGCTTATACCTCGAACCCGACCCATTTGGTCGATCATTAGGATCCGACCAAATACATTAGGTGACCATAGTAGGTAGGGAATAACCTTCCGAGGTTATACCCTATGGTCGCTTCGTTTAAGTAGTTGTATGATAGGTAGTTTATATGCCTTAGGTAAATTACCAGAATACCCTTTTCATGTATAATTGGTAATTAAGCATATGTAACCTAAACTTTTGTCACATAACTGATTATGTAACATGTTTAGGCATATAACACTTGTCATAGGACTAGTTAGACGGTCCGAACGCGTTTCACGCGCACGACGCGTTAAAGTAGCATAAGTTACCTTAATGGGTCGTGATGGGTCGAAAGCACTTAGGTTAGTCTCAATGTAGTATGTAGGCCTTGTTAAACCATATCATATGAGTTCCAATACTCATTTGGTTTACCAAGCCTCATTCTATCCGATCTCCCGATTTAAGTCCGGTTTATTTATATAGTTTTAGATTGCCGACTGATTCCGTGCTCCCTCTAGCTTTGTTTTGGTTGTTGTTCAAGACCTCTAAGCATTCTCAGGCGAGTACATTATTCCCCTCTTTTACTGATTTCAACTGTTTTGGGGTGACTCATATGTGCTAATTGTCTTAACAATGATTTCAAGAACGATTACAATGGTTTCAAAAACAATTACAATGTGGTTTCAAGAACGATAACAATGGTTTCAAGAACGATTACAATGATTTCAAAAACAATTACAATGGTTTCAAGAATGATTTCAATAAAGTGAACAAACTTGTTGGTTGTAGTTACATAACCAATGACATTCATTAGCAATGATCAAGCCGACCAGTATTAGGTTATGGTACCATAGGATCTGACAAATCCCGTTATTCTCTATACCCATGGTTATGTGTGGGTATTCTGGGTAATGACTGAATCTGAAATTATTAATTTACCCTTTGGTAAGGGTTTGTTAAGAACGAGAACGAGAACGAGTTGGAACGATGAACGAGTCAAGAAGGTTTGAATGTTATTAGAGAATCGACCATTAAGTACTTTCACAATTAAAACAAGAACGATTTGAACGATTAAAACAACAAGAACGATTGGAACGATTTCACAAAGAGTTTTAACGATTGGGTAAACATTTGGACATGATTTACATTTGATCATGCGTTTCCACGAAACATAGTATTGATTTAAACCAAGTTTTACTTCAATACTTTGTTTTGTGCGTTTCACCTATGGTTTAGTTGATGCATTTCACTAGCCATACATATCATTTTGGTTATACATATTACATGATTTACATTAGACATGAACATTACTTTGGTGGTTTGGTTTGATTAAGTGATTAAGTAACGATGCGTGTGGAATATGATACAAACATGGTGGATACGCCGCTGGTACTTCCTATATATAAGTGTTTGTATGGTATTACATATTGTAGCGTTACTTGAATCATTTCAGTTTGAGACATAGAACATTTTATACAAGTAACGTACTTTTCACAAGACATTGATTTGCAAATAACTTATCTTATACAAACTCATTTTACATGGTTATTCATATAATCATGCATTATTCTCTTATTTATACGTATCATCTAAACTTATTATTTTTCAAATGATTTACAAAGACAAAGCAAATTACAAGGTTCATGACTAAACATTTTCTTAAACAGAAGTCATGAATCTTATTTTCACAAAACCTATGTACTCGCCAGCATTTCTTTGCTGACCTCGTTTTCACATATGTTTCAGGTATTGTTGAATGATATCGATTGATAAGATGCATGCTCACATAGGACTGGACAAGGCCTTAGTGACTCAATAACAATGATAGATTATGTTTAAATTGTGTATTTAGATTTCCAGACGATGTAATTATTCAATGTTTAATAAAATGAAACACTTTTGGTATCCATGGTTATGAAACATTAATTCTGTTACAACACTCCCCGACGTTTCCGCCACGTTTTGTATGTTACACGTGGTCGGGGTGTGACAGAAAAGATGGTATCAGAGCCAATGGTTATAGGGAATTAGGTTATTAGTAATGCTTTGACCTAGTCTATAACCTTCTTAGGACCCTAACGCGAGTTTACTTGCGTTTAGTCATAAAACAATACCGTCACCTATCCTTAGGCGACGACCACAACAAGAACATAAATTTCAAAACCGCTTTGAAAACTAATCATCTGTTCTAGGATGATTGATTACAAGGTTTTGAACCCTCTATTGTAAGGTTTTGAACCCTCTGTTATATGGTTTTGAACCCCTTTGAATTTTCAAAATCTCAGCAAAGTTTTGGGTTTTAAATAATGTGAACACGTGCAAACTGGAAGGGTGAATGCCTGTATTCTGGGTTTTCTGTCTAGGCAAGCACTTCGTATACATCTCATCAGACGCGAGACCAGTTGTGCTTACCTGGGAATTCTTGGGATGAGTGTTCACTATAGGCGAGCATGTCTTCACGATACATTATTTTGACCCATTTACTTTGATTAGTCACTGTGTGTCGTTTGTTGCTTTGTAGTAACAAACAAATGACCACTATCCTTGCTTTCATCAGATTTGTTTCATCTCATTCTTTTCGTCTATTTCTCTCACTCGTTTCCTTTCATGTTTCCTCTTCTAGAATGCCTCCTCGACGTGAAAACCAGATAGCGACTGCCGAGCTGGCAGAAATCATTGCACAGCAGATGGCTGCTCAGTTTCCAAACCTCTTTGCTCAATGGAACCAAGCCAACAACAACAACAATGTTCCATGCAAATACAAGGATTTTAACCAGGCTAAACCACTCAAGTTTAGTGGTTCTGAAGGAGCGACTGGGCTTCTTCAATGGTTCGAGAGCATTGAGAATACTTTCCGCCACGTGCAGTGTCCTGACAATCGCAAGGTCGAGTTTTCTTCGAGTGTGTTTCAGAAGAGGGTTCTCACATGGTGGAACGGGGTTATGAGGGATCGTGGTGCAGAAGTTGCTCTAGCACAGACATGGGCTGAACTCAGGGCTCTTATGATGAGGGAATTCTATCCTCGTCATGAGCAGCGAGCTTTGGAGAAGGAATTTGATGGGTTGAAGCAAGATAGTGGTGAGCACAGGGCGTATACTAATAGGTTTGAAGAGTTGAGTCTGCTTTGCCCGACAATGGTTACCCCACTCGACAAGGCTATCGAAAGGTACATCGACGGCCTACCTGACTCGGTACAAGACATCCTTACTGGTAGTAGCCCTGCCACACTCCGTCAGGCGATCGAGTTAGCTGCGACAATGACTGAGTCGCAGATTCGGAAGAATAAGTTACACAGAAAGGGTGACAAGGGTAAGAAGCAGGGGTCTGACAAGGAGGATAGCAAGAAAGGTCAAAAAAAGAAGGGTAAGGAAGGTAAGATGTCAAAGAAATCAAGAAAGCGAAAGGGTGGTCAGAACTTTGCTATTACAGCACAGACTGCTCAGAACCCGCGGAACCCACCAGCTCAGCCACCTGCAAAGAAAGCATATGCCGGTACCGCACCTCATTGTGCACGCTGCAATGGTCATCACGTGGTACAACAAGCTTGCTGGCAATGCACGACGTGTGGTAAACTTGGGCATTTGGCCAATGTTTGCCGTTTGGGACAAAATCAGGCTGCTCAGGTTCCAGCTCCGGTTCAAGGGAATGCTGCGAGATTCCCACTGGGGTTATGTTTCAACTGCGGAGAGATTGGTCACTTCCGCCACAACTGCCCAAGACTGGTGAATGCAAATGCTAACGCAAACCCAAATGCGAATGTCAACGTCAATGTGAATCCAGCACGTGGTCGAATGTTTAACATCAATGAGGCACTCAATGATGAAGGAGTGAACAATTAGCATTTTGTATTTCCTCTGGTTGTTATCTTGTAACATTTAAAGACAATGCGGTTGTTATATAAATAAAAATTTGTGGTTTTATTTTCTAACTAATGCAATTGTATGAATGTTTGATCCAACCTTGTGATGTCAACACAAAGACAAAACTACTCGTGTGGTTCTGTCATTTTTACGATCACTTGTGATCTCCCTAAGAACCTCAAACACTTGTTTCTTTTAAATCTAAAGTATCTTATCGTCTTGCACCGTTTGAGATGCAAGAATTATCAAAACAGCTTCAAGAGTTGTCTGATAAAGGATTCATCCGTCCGAACTTTTCACCTTGGAGAAACTCCTGTTCTCCTTGTGAAAAGAAAAAATGGATCTTTTCGAATGTATATCGATTAACGTAAGCCTAGTAAGCTTACCATCAAGAATCGATATCCCCCTACCTTAAATCAACGATTTCTCCGATCAACTACATAGCGTTTCATGCTTTTCCAAGATCGATTTGCGTTTTGGATATCATCAACTTTGTATTCTCGAAGAAGATATTCCCAAAACGGTTTTCTGCACGAAGTATGGCCATTACGAGTTTACAGTCATGCCTTTTGGGTTGACAAATGCTCCAGCCATCTTCAAGGACTTAATAAATAGAGTCTGCAAGCCTTATTTGGATCAGTTCGTCATTGTTATTAATGACATCTTGATCTATTCATGTCCCGAGCCGATCACGATCAACACCTTCGTTGACATTGGAACCCCTAAATAATGAACAAACTTTTCGCTAAATCCTCCAAGAGGAAATTTTTGCTTAAAGAAGTTCAGTTTTTGGGCCATGTAGTCAACAAGCAGGGTATTCATGTGGATCCATCCAAATTGCTGTAATTAAGGATTTGATTCCTTGTATAAAATAACCGTGTCCAAAGATAACAAATTTAAAGGTCAAATTAAACAATTATGCGAGTATGCGATTATGCGATTATGTTATATGTGTTTATGTGTTCTCCTCTATGTTTTTGTGTGATCCGATTTTCAAATCCTCATAGAATCTTTCATATCTTCATATGAGGGATTCATAGTAGGATTCAAAAGGTACTACCTTAAATCCTTTTGGGCTTCTACGTGGTAGTTAAGACCCTCGGGTTATATAGTACCATTCCATGATTCATAAGAGATCCTTTTAGTGGTCTAATCTAAAAGATTGTTTCACAATTTGGTTAAAGAACGACATCTAGTGATGTAGCTGAACAGACTCCTTGATAGTCTATTTAGATCATTTATTGATTTAATTAAAAGGACTCTATGACGGTCTAATCACACTCATCACAGGATTGTTCATTTGGTTTTCCCCTACACATTATAAAATAGACTGTGTGAACTATGCAAGGAATTGTCTAATTATGGACGCGTACATAATTATGAAATTTAGTGCACAGAAACCCAGTAATATTTATTATGTGTAAGAACCGATAGTGACAACAATAACGAAATGAGAACGATGTAATGGAGGTACGGTGGACGCACCAATGACGCTTTATATACTGGTATATAAGTATCCCTCTTACATTGCAATCATGATGTTATTAAAGTTACTAGAAGTTCAGAACCTTAACCAATGTTGTTCGATCTTTTCAACAACATGTTTTCAAGCTCTCACAAGTTTCCTCTAAATAAATTTCGGGACGAAATTTCATAAAGTAGGAGAGACTGTAACACCTGTGCCTCCACGGCCATCAAACAAATGCCAAACCAATGAAATATTGTATTTCATACTTGGTATTTGTAAAAATATGTGTATCGTTTACACATATCAACTCTTGTTCGATTTCAAACTCTAAATCGCTTTCTGGAAGGTTATACGCGCACCGATGCGTAAATATAACCAGTTTAATGGAACGAACACTCCGGAAAAGTGAAATAGGCTTAACATACCTTAAATAACCTTTACATAACTTAGAAATAAGTTTCGAAGGCTTTGGTATGGCAAAATCAAGTTAAATCGCTTAGAGGGACTAAAGTTGACAAACTGCGAAAGTATGCCAATTTGAACTGTAACAGACATTCCGGAACATGACCATAAATTAAACATACCATAAATATCCTTTACATAGCTTAGAAATAGGCTTTGAGGGGTTCGGTATGCTAAAATAAACTTTTGGGTCATTCAGGGACTAAAAGTGTCAAAAAAGTGCACAAGTTTGCATTTTCGAGCATAACTTACGTTCTGAATACATCCGAACATCCAAAAATTTATGTAAGCATGACTATATTATGCTTTAGTGTTTGGATTAAGAAAAATCCATTCGTCGCGTCATTTGGATCGTTTTTCGTGCTTATGTGCATTCCGTCGTAATTAAGCGAACATCGCGTTCGTACGACCAAACGAACCATCATCAGACATATTTTTGAACATGTTTCAAGTCCACAATGTTTAGGCAACATTTTAGGGCCTAAAAGTTGGCTTTACGGGCCTTAGAAGTGCCGGAAATGGGCTTAAACACGTGCAGGGGCTGAAACTGTCAAAATGGAACATAGTTTCTGATCTGGGCAGGCCAGGCGGCCCGCGTGAGATCCTTGTGTGCCTTACGCGGCCCGCGTCCGACTCTCTGATCAGATTAGATCGAACAGTCAGCATGATCCAGCTGTTTTAACCACAACCACAAGCTCACAACTTGCCAATTCAGCTGATAAGGATCATTTTAGGCTACCACAACTTTGCAACACTTGTACGGATGGGATTAAGGCACGTTTTCCATGAAACGATCTTAACGGTGGACCGAATACTATAAATACCCCACCCCCATGCTTCAAAATCACAAGAATTTTGATTTGAGAAACTCTAAGTTGAAACCTTTGTTTCATACCTGAGATTTTTGAATCGAGATTAGCATTCGGGGACCCTTCGTAAGTATTCTTTCGTTCTTTTCCTTATTTTATTGCTTTTCGAGTCCGAAAGTCAAACTTTGTTTGAATTTCAGCGTTGACCAGCTTATGGTCAATGCGAAGTTCGTTTGAACTTCGCAACGTGAGTGTAATCACGTTGGTTATAGTCCCTTGGGACTATGCCTACTGATTACCACGTTGTATAGGGTCGTAGGGTAAGCGATCTAATAAATCGCTTATACCTCGAACCCGACCCATTTGGTCGATCATTAGGATCCGACCAAATACATTAGGTGACCATAGTAGGTAGGGAATAACCTTCCGAGGTTATACCCTATGGTCGCTTCGTTTAAGTAGTTGTATGATAGGTAGTTTATATGCCTTAGGTAAATTACCAGAATACCCTTTTCATGTATAATTGGTAATTAAGCATATGTAACCTAAAATTTTGTCACATAACTGATTATGTAACATGTTTAGGCATATAACACTTGTCATAGGACTAGTTAGACGGTCCGAACGCGTTTCACGCGTACGACGCGTTAAAGTATCATAAGTTACCTTAATGGGTCGCGATGGGTCGAAAGCACTTAGGTTAGTCTCAATGTAGTATGTAGGCCTTGTTAAACCATATCATATGAGTTCCAATACTCATTTGGTTTACCAAGCCTCATTCTATCCGATCTCCCGATTTAAGTCCGGTTTATTTATATAGTTTTAGATTGCCGACTGATTCCGTGCTCCCTCTAGCTTTGTTTTGGTTGTTGTTCAAGACCTCTAAGCATTCTCAGGCGAGTACATTATTCCCCTCTTTTACTGTTTTCAACTGTTTTGGGGTGACTCATATGTGCTAATTGTCTTAACAATGATTTCAAGAACGATTACAATGGTTTCAAAAACAATTACAATGTGGTTTCAAGAACGATAACAATGGTTTCAAGAACGATTACAATGATTTCAAAAACAATTACAATGGTTTCAAGAATGATTTCAATAAAGTGAACAAACTTGTTGGTTGTAGTTACATAACCAATGACATTCATTAGCAATGATCAAGCCGACCAGTATTAGGTTATGGTACCATAGGATCTGACAAATCCCGTTATTCTCTATACCCATGGTTATGTGTGGGTATTCTGGGTAATGACTGAATCTGAAATTATTAATTTACCCTTTGGTAAGGGTTTGTTAAGAACGAGAACGAGAACGAGAACGAGTTGGAACGATGAACGAGTCAAGAAGGTTTGAATGTTATTAGAGAATCGACCATTAAGTACTTTCACAATTAAAACAAGAACGATTTGAACGATTAAAACAACAAGAACGATTGGAACGATTTCACAAAGAGTTTTAACGATTGGGTAAACATTTGGACATGATTTACATTTGATCATGCGTTTCCACGAAACATAGTATTGATTTAAACCAAGTTTTACTTCAATACTTTGTTTTGTGCGTTTCACCTATGGTTTAGTTGATGCATTTCACTAGCCATACATATCATTTTGGTTATACATATTACATGATTTACATTAGACATGAACATTACTTTGGTGGTTTGGTTTGATTAAGTGATTAAGTAACGATGCGTGTGGAATATGATACAAACATGGTGGATACGCCGCTGGTACTTCCTATATATAAGTGTTTGTATGGTATTACATATTGTAGCGTTACTTGAATCATTTCAGTTTGAGACATAGAACATTTTATACAAGTAACGTACTTTTCACAAGACATTGATTTGCAAATAACTTATCTTATACAAACTCATTTTACATGGTTATTCATATAATCATGCATTATTCTCTTATTTATACGTATCATCTAAACTTATTATTTTTCAAATGATTTACAAAGACAAAGCAAATTACAAGGTTCATGACTAAACATTTTCTTAAACAGAAGTCATGAATCTTATTTTCACAAAACCTATGTACTCGCCAGCATTTCTTTGCTGACCTCGTTTTCACATATGTTTCAGGTATTGTTGAATGATATCGATTGATAAGATGCATGCTCACATAGGACTGGACAAGGCCTTAGTGACTCAATAACAATGATAGATTATGTTTAAATTGTGTATTTAGATTTCCAGACGATGTAATTATTCAATGTTTAATAAAACAAAACACTTTTGGTATCCATGGTTATGAAACATTATATCTGTTACAACACTCCCCGACGTTTCCGCCACGTTTTGTATGTTACACGTGGTCGGGGTGTGACAACACAAGTTTTCAAATACATAGCATAAGTATAAAAGAATTACTCGAATCCAACATGGCAATTTTGTATACAAGGTTAAACTAGCATGCAATACTAAGTCAAACCCGAGTGTCCACGAGAATTATGTGCATCCCTCGCCACTAATTTGGACGAGACCGTTTATGTATAATCAGCTTAACAATACCCCGACGGGGGGCGTGCTACTCCTATAGCGCTGTATATGTTAAGATGGGCTAGCTAAGTTAATGACAAGTAGCATGTAACCTAAGCATAACAAATAGCATGTATAACGAATTGAGCGAATAAAGTATTTTTGTGTGTATTTGTGTAGGTTGGTAAGTTAACATGTTACAACCCAAAAGTGCGTAAAAGCGAAAAAGGGTCAAGTGTACTCATGGTTTTGCAAGCTCCAAACTTGTTAATCCCGTGAAGAATTGTTTGAAGAGGATGGAACATCGAGTCACCCTATAGTAAGTGGTTTCATGGGTCCCAAATTGCCCATTAGAATCATAACAAGTATCTTAGAATTTTATATATATATATATCTTAGCCTAGGTTTATGACGAATAATCATGGCTTGATTATCATCACAAATTCAGCCATGTTTTATATATTTATATGTATATTTATAAGGTAATAATATAACCTAAAACTAAGTCCAATCAAGGAATGCCATGTAGTATCATGTATTGTCAAGCATGGAGGTTGAAAGCCTCATTATATGATTCACCACTACACACACCATCATGAAGATGGTTGGAGGGTCATGAATAACAAGAAAGTAAATCTATTCTAGCAAGTCACAAGAGTGTTCACAAGGTTCAAATGAAGGAGTGGAACTTAGTTTGGAAAGCCCAAGCTTCCATTTGTTCACACTTCACAAGTCACAAGTTCATCATATGGAAGATGGTGACTTGTGCTTGTTTTCATCATTGTTTAACCATGTATAAACAGAATATTAATGAGTGTTTGAACTCATAACTTTGATGGTAATCACCCTAATACAATCTCATAATCATAGACTTGACTGTGAGCTTGATGGGCATAAGATTCCATCAAGTTATAATCATAAAAATGAACATACAAGAATATTTAACAAAACAGAAACATTAAGGCACTTTGGACCTCAAATGTGGTGAGGTTTCACCTTAGATTACCCAAGTAATTTTGTGAAAACCTTCCTAGAGGTTATCCAAGTGCTAAGAAAGAAGAAATGAGTAGAAAAGAGTAGAAGAAGTGAGCTAGAACTCACTTAGAAGTGCCTGAACTTTCTGATTAACTTCTGAGAATTTGATGATACTTGAGAGTGTATTTGAGAGGATTAAAGTGTTTATAAAGTGGTAAAAGAGTAAGGAAGAGGTTGGTTTTATAGTTGGGTTCTAGGGTTTGAGTTTGGTGAGTTATTAATGCAATTAGGTGGTGGTTAAGGCCAAAGAAACACAATTCAGACCAATACATGAGCTGATGTTATTTTTCTGCAGATCCAGGGGGTGGCGGGTCGCGACCGAGTAGAGTGGGTGGCGTTGCGGGGCGCGATGGCTTCGGTCGTGGGTTTTGTTTGCCTTTTTGTCGATTTTAGTCCTTCATGATTCATATATGTTATGTTTTAGGGTGTTTTAAGTATAAAAAGCATATTATAAGATGATTTCATGCAACTTAAACATATAAACAAGTATAGTTATCATAATTAAGTATTTGTAAGTATCAAAGATGTATAAACATGAGTGAAAAGCGTATAAGTTGTGTATGTATGATGTGTATTCGAAAGCTTAACGCACGTTTAGAAGAATCACGAATAAGATATCAAATGCATAATGAATTGAAACGTATGAGCAATTGAGCATGCACGAATAAGTAAAGTATAATTTGTATGAAATAATGGATTTTATTACGATCAAAGTCTCGGATTTACATTGATACAACGGTATACGATTACAAGAGGAGCAAGCTTCCAAAAATAGAAATAAAAGACAATCTTTCTAATTAAGGAAAGTTACGAAATAGCGGAGCGCTACACCTGTTTGGTCAACATTAAGACCTGTTTTAAACTTTTTGAGACCATATTATTGGTGAGTATAACTCTCTGAAGTTATACCACATGGTCATTCCGTTTGATAGGTTAAATGGCAAGTTTAGATAATATTGTTAAAAATGACCACGATGCCCTTATGTAGTCAAAATAGCTAACTAAATGGTTTTAATATAAACCAAGCCATAATATGATTTTAAAACAGAATATACATCTACTAAAAATATAATTTTAATACTTGGACTTGTCATAAACCTATCCGACCTTCCGAACCCACGTTTATGCATATAACTAGTTATGCAAAATTAGTTCGCATAAACTAGGCATAACGGGTCAAAATCTCTCAAAACCTTTCAAAATCAGAATGTTGGTCTAATGAACCTTTAACCAATGAGTCCTTACACTTGGATAGGTATAAACCACATTCTATCAACGCTTAATCTCGCAAACCAATCCTATTCTTAAGTAACAAGTCGTGTCTAAGGAACTAACCTATGACCCGCATAAATTCTAACAGATAACTAATTCTGTTCACTCCGGACCATAGAACCCCCTAGATATTCGGACTTGAGTTTTAATACTTTGACTTACGGCTTTTGCTATATTAAAACCGTTATTGGTTGGAAGCTAGCAAAAAGGTAAATACTCTTAACTTATTTTGTTTTTAAACTTGGGGTATAATATAAATGAGCCGCCTATGGTTGCTCATAAATATAAGAACTCGGTTTAATCCATTTTACTTGATAACTGAAACAACTGGGGGTTATTCGTACCGTGTCCGGGCGTCCCGACTCATGAACTATTATGGTCATACGGAATAACGTGATGGGGTAGGCATACTGACTGTAAGACACGTTATTCAACTTTGATGTATACCTTAATCATTATAGCACTAAAAATGACCGGCTTTGATCTCTGGTTCCCATTGTATGACAAGTATGTAAATCTGGTAACAAGTTAAAATCCCAAGAAAATATTAAATGATTACCTACAGGTTTTCTCTATGTATAAAATTCTTTTTGAAAAACTATTTTTCAAAATGAGTCAATTAATGGTATTTACCAGCGAAAGCTAATGTATTTTCAAAAGACTGTACTACAGGTACCGAACCTTGATATTAGGCTGGGAATCCGGGTCGGATATGATAAAGGCTATGGAATTTGCAACTCCTAGCTTAAGGCCTATGATGTCTAAAGCTCTTTTTACTAGATTCCGCTTGTGGGCATGTACTCGAATACTTGTATAAATTTTTATTTATATATTCAGACTTTTATATTTTTACTCCAATACTTCAGCTGCATATTAAATTGTGATACTATTATCCAATCGTCACGCTTAAACCCTACCCATCCGAGCCCACCGGAAATCACACCGGTCGACCGGAAATCGGGGTGTGACAGCTCCGGTCCTTTTTGTTAAAAAGAAATATGGTTTTTTCTATATGTGTATTGATTATCGTGAACTCAACAAACTCACCATCAAAAATCGTTATCCTCTTCCTCGTATCCACGACCTCTTTGATCAACTTCAAGGCATGACGTGTTTCTCAAAAATCGATCTTCATTCTGGTTATGATCAACTCTGAGTCCTTGAAGAGGACATTCCAAAAACCGCTTGACGTACTAGATACAATCACTACGAGTTCGTGAAAATGCCCTTCGATTTGACCAATGCATCCGCAGTCTTCATGGATTTGATGAACCGTGTGTGTAAACTTTACCTGGACCATTTTGTGATCGTATTCATAGATGATATTCTCATCTATTCAAAACCAAGACCGAACACAAGCGACACTTGCATTTAATCCTAGAACTCCTTCGTGTCGAACGACTATACGCCAAATTCTCCAAGTGTGAACTTTGGCTAAAGGAAGTTCAATTTCTCAGTCACGTTGTGAACGAGAAAGGCATTCATGTTGATCCTGCAAAAATCGAAGTTGTCTAGAATTGGATTGCACCAAAATCCTCGTCCGAAATTCGTTCTTTTCTCGGATCGGCGGGTTATTACCGTCGATTCATCTCCAACTTCTCCAAAATCGCCATTCCACTAAATTCGTTAACTCATAAAGATAAACCTTTTGTTTGGGGTCCCAAACAAGAGAAGACTTTTCAAACTCTCAAAAACTTGCTTTGCAACGCTCCTATCCTTGCACTTCCTGATGCAAAAAACGAAGCTGTCTAGAATTGGATTGCACCAAAATCCTCGTCCGAAATTCGTTCTTTTCTCGGATCGGCGGGTTATTACCGTCGATTCATCTCCAACTTCTCCAAAATCGCCATTCCGCTAACCTCGTTAACTCATAAAGATAAACCTTTTGTTTGGGGTCCCAAACAAGAGAAGTCTTTTCAAACTCTAAAAAACTTGCTTTGCAACGCTCCTATCCTTGCACTTCCTGATGGAAACGATGACTTCGGTGTCTATTGCAATGTTTCTAACCAAGGTGTTAGTTGTGTTCTTATGCAACGAGGCAAGGTCATTGCCTTCACGTCAAGACAACTCAAAATACATGAGAAGAACTACACCACCTATGATCTTGAACTTGGTGCGGATGTTTATGCGTTAAGGATTTGGAGACACTACCTTTATGATACTAAGTATGTGGTCTTCACCGACCATAAAAGCCTCCAACATATCTTTAATCAAAAGGAGCTCCACATGCGTCAAAGACGATGGGTAGAGTTGCTCAACGACTATGGTTGCGAGATTCGCTACCACCCCGGTAAAGCGAATGTCGAGGCCTATGCCCTTAGTCGAAAAACCCATGTGAAAATCCAAAGTATCCGTTGCCTCCAAATCCAAATTGACATCCAATCTCGTATTCGCGAAGCCCAATACTCATCTTTCAACGAAAAAAATTATACGACGAGATGAAGTGTGGTGCCGTAAGTCAACTTGTGATCAAACCTAACGGCATACTCCATTATCTCGATCGCATTTGGGTTCCAAATCGTGACAACATTCATGACCTCTTGATGAACGAAGCACATAAATCCCGATACTCCATTCATCCTGGTGTGGATAAAATGTATCAAGATCTTCGTCAAATCTATTGGTGGCCTGGAATGAATTGCCCAATTTGTATCTAAATGCCTCATGTGTTCCAAGGTGAAAGCCGAATACTAACGTCCTTTGTGTCTACTCAAACAACCCAAAATCCTAGTATGGAAATGGGAGAGTATAGAGATGGACTTTATAACCAAACTCCCCTAAACATCATCCGGCCACGATAGCATTTTGTGTTCATCGACCACTTGACCAAGTCCGCACACTTCCTCCCCATCGGGAAAATTAAAGAGTTGAGAAATTAGCTTGTATCTACATCAAAGAAATCATTTGCCGACATGGTATTCCCATCGACATCATTTCGGACCGCGATGGTCATTTCACTTCTCGCCTTAAGCAAACCTTCCAAACCGCAATGGACACTCAACTTAATCTTCGTACGTCCTTCCATTCCCAGTCGGGTGGTCGAACTGAACGTACTATCCAAACTCTCGAGGACATGCTTCGTTTGTGTGTAATTGATTTTAGTGGCAATTAGGACGTACATTTTACCGTTGGTCGAATTCTCGTACAATAACAGTTACCACTCTAGCATCCAAATGGCTTCAGTTGAAGCTTTGTATGGTCGTAAGTGTTGTTCGCCTAATTGTTGGCACGAGATTGGCGAATCACAAATCACCGGTCCCGGGCTCTTACAAGAAACAATGGACAAGATCTTACAGATTCGTGACAATCACCTCAAAGCAATAAGTCCAAAAGAGTTATGCCGACTAGCAACGCAAGCCCTTGGAATTCATTGTTGGCGATCAAGTACTCCTCAAGGTATTGGTGTGTGCGAAGCGTGATATGTTTTTATTAATATTTTGAGCCCATTTTACGCATTAGTCAAGTTTTAAATTTATAAAACACGATATTGTACTAACACTAAACACACACTTGGGTAAGTGCACCCATCGTGAGCGTAGTATAGTGTTAGTAAGATACCAAGGTTGTCCAAGGATACAAGAGCTTTTAATACCGGTTTATCCTCAACGTCTACTCGATCTAAATTTTTTGAGAAAAGTTTTGAAACATAAAAATAAAACTAAAAATGAAAAGATAAATAAAATAAAAACAGATAGACAAGATAGAATAAGTTGGATCCAACTCGTCTTTAATGTATCCTTTGATGATTTTCGCACTTTCAGAATTTTTAAGAGATTCTCTTAGTTATAGTAGTAGGCCCCTATTTTGAAGGTGACGATACCCTCGGCTAAGTGGTTTGAGTCAGCAAGGATACAATCCCAAGAAGCCGGTTTAAAGTATTAATAGTAGTCTACATATGATGGGTTCAAGCTATTCGCACCACCGCCATCCAATACCATTGGGTATTGAAGGAGGTCCTAGTAAGCTTGAACCAGGTCCTCGCAAGATCTATACACTGAATGAGACAAGAACTTTACAAAACCATACCCCGAACCCCCTTTCCAGGTAGTTAACGCGCTTTATATAGACCGTAACGACACGAATGATGACATCATTTACTTTATATAGACAGTAAAGTAACCTCAAGACACCATGAAGAAATGATAAGGAAAATTCACCTTCAACATAAGAAACTAGTTATTAAAGTCATTAATACAAACCCAAATAAAAAGTGCCGAAAGATTAAAAATCAAAAGTAATACATAAAAGACTTGTCTTCACCAAGTGATGTAAGAGGCTTAGCCAAACATGGCCTTTGATTGGCAAGAACTCTTACAATCAATCTTGTATTCCGAGACTACTACACACTCTAAAGATGGATGATGGATGATGGTGGTGGGTGTTGGTGTTGTAGTGTTGGTGGAGTGGTGGCAAAGTGGGAGAGTAGTGGTTTGCCAAGGGATGCCTTTCAAGTGAACCAAGCACCCCTATTTATAGCCTGAACAGAGCCCTGGCCATGGCCCCGTGTCTAGTGGGTACGCCCCGTGGCCATCATCTTCTCTTCCTTCATTATTTGCAATTGTCAGCAGAGGGCCCCACACGACCCCGTGTCTCCTGGGCACGGCCCCGTGGTCAACTCTTTGCTGTACTATCAAGATTTTGCGTATCTTAGAGTTAACCACGCCCTGTGTAGAGCTGGACACGGCCCCATGGTGGGCGTAGAAGCTTCTGCAGGTTTGTCTTCTTGTACAGGCTCCTGACCACGCCCCATGCCCAGTTGGGCACAGCCCCGTGGTCAGGCTCTGTTGCCTTGTTTTTGCTTTGGGAGATGCTGCCGAGGGGTCGGGCATGTCACGTTTATTCCTTCTATTTATATTTATGTTGGTTTTGGTCGCGTATTTGCTCCTTTTGTTCTTTTAAGCTCGTTTGGTCCTGTAAATTCAAAAGGGAGAAAGAAACGCGTTTTTTCCAACATTAGTACTAAAAAAGGTTAGTTTTATGCCTCTTTTGATGTAATTTAAATGTTGCATTTTGCACACATCAGTATCCCCTTGGAAAGGAGTCGTTCATTTTGGTAAGAAAGGCAAACTCACTCCCTGTTTTATAGGTTCTTTCAAGATTCTCAAAAGGATTGGCAAACTCGCTCCCCGTTTTATAGGTCCTATCGACTCGAGTCACCTCAAGAGCTCAACAACGTGCATCCAACATTCGATGTCTCAAATCTCAAGAAGTGCTTAGCCGATGAAGTACTTTACATTCCACTCGACGACATACGCATCGATGAGTCCATGCACCTCCTCGAAAAACCAGTCGAAATCATGGATCGTGGAACAAAGACGAAGTTGAATCCCAATTGTCGAGGTTCGCTAGGAAGGAAAGCATGGTGCGGAGTTCACTTGGGAACTTGAAGGCAATATGAAGACCAAGTGCCCACATCTGTTTTCTGAGTCTTCCTCTTAAATAAATTTCAGGACAAAATTTCCAAAAGTAGGGGAGACTGTAACGTTCCGTAATTTCATGTTTCCATTTTTAAAAAGTTGGTATTCGTACTTCATTTCAATCTTGTAATCCGAGACTTCGATCATAATGGGAGATCATGTTAATATCAATCATATGTAATTCATACTTATATTACGTGTCTTTATTCGAAACCCAGATATACAACCGAGTTTACAGGCATTCATATATACTACACGCTTGAACATACTGTAACACTCATAATTAATAAAAACAATATTTTGATACTTTGCGGAAAATAGGCCCGTTTTTTTAATAAACTATACTCAATATAACATCACTTTCATATACTTGATTCACTAGTTGATACAAACCTACATACACGACGTGCAAGGATTTTTATAAAATTTCTGCATGACCCGTTCGTTTAACGAACAACCCTTACGAAAACCAAAACTTGTGTTAATAACCAATGATTCACAACCAACATAGCTCTTCAAAACATTAACGAACTAGCAATATGCTAGAACAAAATACACTAGAGTATAAAAGACTAGACTCGCTAGGTTCAATAACCAAAACATATAATTGTTGGGCAAATCACAACCCAATCCACCTCTATTGGCCCGCTCCCAAGACCTGATCACTTCTGCCTTATATCAGCCAACTTGTTAACCACATTCAACTGGAGTAACTCTTAGGTCACTCCCATCGCTCTTTTGTCATTCAGTTCCACTTTATTAACTCAGATCTCATTTCATTTATCCCAAGCTGCTCAATGTCCCATCTGTTATTGACGTCCATTTCCCATATTAGAATCACTAAATCCACCTAAGATGTACAACACCATAAGTTAGTGATAACGTTCGGATTTGTTAATAAACATCTTTATTTAATTAACACAATTTATAAAGCGTGACAACAAGGCTCCTTAACTCCCAAATGAGGGATTCAAACTTCCTTATGTTTAAGCCTGCATAACAGCTTTCCCCTCGTACTTGCTAAGTACGCGACTCACTAACCTGCAGTCAAATAATCATTATCTCAATCCTCTTTTAATATTAAAAATCCCATATTCGATACTTACCAACCCTTGGTTTAATCCATCAACCCTGTTTCTAATAATCTTGTCCTTATTAGTTCCAATTCCTTTACTTCATAAATTAGACAAACTAAATATATAATAAGATCACATACCTTATACTCAATAGTCAATATTATTGATCTTTCGGTAAGTCTACACTGCTTATTACTCCCAATATCTGCATCTTACTTCCATCACCATGTTTATGATTTAATCATACTAATAAACTCGGAGATTTATATCACCGACAATAATTACCATTATCACACAACTTCGTACTAACATTAACTCTCATTTACAATTCCTACCGCACACCATATAAATATTTTCACAAAGGTATTTATATATTTAATAAAAATACTACTTGAGTGAAGCGTCACTCTCCTTTTCCCGTAGAGGTGTTGTCGTCCATGCCATATTTTTGACCCGTTGTTTCTCATCCATGTCTTACCTGCTAAACAATAATTCAACTTGCAAATCATTAGAACACATAACGGTCATTCGCCCCCTTTTTAATACCTAAGTATTATTTACCCAACTCGTTATATGTGTTCTTGACTATTTTCACCATTAGTCTATTAATTAGGTCAACCTTACCCATTTGACCCGTTTTCACCCATTAGTGCAAGTGCTTGCATTGCTCTTTATGCAAGAATTTAAACACTTCTAATATACTAAGTTAGATGCACATAAACAACTAGAACTAACCATTTATGTTTAGTTCCAACATGTTCAAGCATCCTTCTTTATTTAGTTTTACAAAAACTTTATTTTAGTGCACCACTATTCTGGGCAACTGTTGTATTCGGCCTATTAGACCCTTGTACAATTTTAATTGGTTCGACATATTCAAATATGATATGTAAAATACTCTTATATCTTTTCAACCCAAAAAGAATCACCCCAATTGGAATTTTCTATGATTTTATATGATTTTCGGAAGAAACAGGACTGATTCACAAATCAACTAATAATTCAGCTTTAAAGCAATCTGCTAAGCTGTTTTGTACTTCAGTTTTCGTATATCTATCATTCTTATTTCGTCTCATTCTAAAAATATTTACAAAATATACTTCTGGGGCTTTCCAACCATATAAAGAACACCTCAAACGGACACTCGGTTGATTTTATATGATTTTTCGAAGTCTGCCCAAAATCTAATTAAAAAGCTGCGAAAATCATGTTTATGGAGCTTCTAACTTCGACCCAAACCATAAAATGCAGCCATTTTTCATGGTTAAAACTTATGTTGAACTCTTAGAAAGGGTTAGGAACATCAAACACATTAATTATATATCAATGGATGGCAAAACATTACAAATTTGCAAACAATCATTCCAAAACCATCCAATTTCCAAAAGCCCCAATTTAAATCAAGAACCCTAATCTTCATAGATCAAGTACAACCATAACTAATCATCAAGGAGGTAATTACAGCTTACTAACATCAACATAAAGTCATAAAATTCAGATTATAGTCATATCTTGTTCAATTAAACAAGAAACCATAAC
This sequence comes from Helianthus tuberosus, assembly GCA_030545235.1. NCBI lineage: Eukaryota > Viridiplantae > Streptophyta > Magnoliopsida > Asterales > Asteraceae > Helianthus > Helianthus tuberosus. Next base: position 154,233,063 of record CM060366.1, on the reverse strand, counting down.
ATGCATCTTAATCAACAATGGAGTTTCTAAGTATCATCAACATGAAATAACTATGATAGAATCATCTGTAACTTATGAAATAGATCATCTATCAAGAAAACCTTAACTTTCATCATGATTACACTTTCAACTCAAGAACACATGAAAATCTAGGGTTTTTGTATAGATATTACTTACCAGGCTTCCACATAACAGAGGATGTTCATAAGTTCTTCAATTTCATTAATCAATCACCTAAAATCGATGTATTGAAGCTTCCCATCGATTTTCTTCTTGACCCATAGCTCCTATGACACCAACACATACGGATCTGCTTCTTTTTTTTCTTTCTGGAATTCTCTACACCCAGGTTAATAGAGAATATTTCACAATTTGGCAAGATTAGCCCCTCCATTTTCAAACCTCTTTATCCTTATAATCCTTGTTTAGTTTTATAACTATACCATATTTTAAATACTAAATGAAGCTTAACATGGTAAACAAGGTTAAGTTATTTAAATTAAGTCATTAAATTCTCAAATAGAATTGCTCATTTTATAATTAATTAGTTCAACATACATAAAATGCTACATAAATCAATTTGTGTCAATATATGAACATCCCCAAATTTGGGATGTTACACATACTCATAATATGCTTAGAACACTTGAAACTACGTTGAAATACAAGTTTTTTGCATAAAATAACATCAAAATGCAAGTTCAGGGGCCAAACTTGAACAAAAGACGACAGGTTTAGAAATATAGGTCGCCGCGTCACGCGCACCCGAGTCTCCCTTGTTGCGCGACGCGACGAGGCTCGATCCGCAGAAAGTTGTTTTACGTACACGGGTAGGTCACTTTTCTCACCTCACTTCTTCTCCAATCACCTTTTATCTTCATTAAAACACTAACCCTAATCAACCACTACATAACCAAGCATCCCACACCTTCATTTCACTTTTCACACACTCAAATCACTCTTAAAACACTGACAAGCTACTGAATTTGCAACATTAAAGCATAATATCTTCAAGTCTAAAAGTAAGCTTCCAACTCACTTTCCTTTCTCTTCTTCATGAATTATTGCTTCAAATTTCTTGGATAACATCAAGGATTGATTGCCAATGTTCACCATGGTGTGACAAGGTGGTACAACTTCATGATTGATGTCCAAAGTGGGTTACTTTTCTGTTTTTATAAAAAAAATTATCACATATTTCATTACTTGTTCATCTTGTGAAACTATTTCACCCAACTAAACTCATGCTGAGGAACTTATGTTATGGTAAATTTCTAGAAGTTTGTTTTATGAGGTTCATAACCTCCAAAACATACTACCCTAAAGCTCCCAAGTGACCTACAATGTGTTGAAACCATCCAAGTCTTCAACCTTCAATGTTGAAAGACTTGTGTTTTGGTTAGGTATGAACGATTGGAGCCTTGGCTTTCCAACTATAACTCTACCTACTTCACTTCTTTATTTCATTAGTTAGATATCCATCTAAGTGGTTTCCAAGAAATCAAAGTGAGTCAACCCCACCTCGTCTTGAACATTAACCATGTCAGGTATGCACATGTCCGGGTTGTTCTCATTTGGCCACTTAGCAAACTTAGTTAGTCGTAATTTTAATCTTATTCATGACCAACCAAAATCATCAACCATGTTGATGATTTTGTGCTTTGGTGAATCAATACAATGAGGTTAAATGGGTGGAATTCATCCTACCTCCATGCATGAAAATAAATAACTTGGACTAAATAGCTAAATATACAAACCGAACCGTAATGCCAACCGAATCATTGTTGAATGTTATGATTTATGGTCAATATCATCTAAGTTTTTTGTTCCTCGAATTTGGATTCTAGTGGGTGATTTGGTACCTATAAAAACACACTAAGACATAGTATCCAAATTGAGTGTCTAGACAAGATGTAATTTTCTTACATATATACTTTCTAATAACTCCAAAATCTCGCATCCAAATCCGTCACCAATCCTATGAACTCACACGCCTCCGGTTCCCCATTGTAGGGTAACCTCAGTGTCCAAAACCCCAAGTCTCGACAACTCACATTTGTGGAAGCTTTGCAAACCATGACTATACTCGAAACCCCTCTTATGTTTTAATCACTTTTGGGGTGTATAACATAAACAAACACACTCATGCAACAATCATACTTATGCAATCACTCAATCCATCAAACATTTTCTTTGATATGCGTAGGTTATTCATACTAGATATTCAATCATGCAAACCACTTGTCATTAACTTTTCTAGCCAACCTTAATAAGTTTAGCGCTATAGGAGTAGCATACCGCCCGTTTCGGTCTATGTTAAGTATTCAATCATAAACAGTCTTGTTCACTTGTTGACAAGATTACGCTCGTGGAATCTTTGGTTTGACACTTAGGATGTGCATGCTAGTATGTCATTTAACTTAGTATATGAATTGCCATGTCGGATTTGAGAACCTTTATTATATGCTATGTAACACTAAACTTGTATGCTCGCCAACCTTTTGTGTTGACATACTTTTTAATACATGTCGCGGGAAATGTATGATGACGCTCGAAGAAATCTACCTAGGATGGATTTAGAAACACAATTAATTTCTTTGTTATCTATTTCTTATGTTGTTATGTTCAAGTTGCAAGATGTTGCACTTTTCCATTTCAAACGATACATACAGCAAGGCCTACAATCCCCAAATCAAACAATTATAATCCAAATTATATAGTTCCATAGTTCAGCTAAATAGGTCAATGAATACGAAATTAAGTATGGGGTTTTTTATCCTCTAAACACAACGAATCGAAAGCACGAAAAATATCTTACGAGTTGCGATGTTCTGGATATAATTGAAAGCTCCGGTGAAGAGGGAGTTCCGGCGAGGTAAAGGCTTTTCGGGCGAAGAACAGGAACAAAGAACCGTGATAAAAAAAAGTGAATTTGGGGGTGTTAAGAGTTTGAATGGTAATAGTGGACTCGATTAAATGCTTGGCTCGTCGGATTATCCGGGATCTGCGAATCTTCAACGGAGAAGGAGAACTGGGTCTTGTGTGGGTTGATTTAAAATGGGGTTTGCCAAATGTGCAACTTTGGTCCTCCATGTTTGGTTGGTTTTTTATGTTAAATAGAGGAAGATTTGAAATAACTCAATAAGCTCAATTTTTAGAAACATGCTATAATAGTCCACTACTTTTATAGATCTATTTTATAACAACTTTTAATACAAATAAAGTTTAAATTTATGTGTTTATAAGTTTTACATTTGTTTCAAAATAATAATAATTCCAATAATAACCAATGTTTGTTATTAATCACTACAAGTGTGTGTATATATATAAATTGATTCTTTATATATTAGGTAGTAGGGCTGCAAACGAACCGAACAAACACGAACAAGACCTTGTTCGTATTCGTTTGTTAAGAAATATATGTGTTCGCGAATCGTTCACGAACACTTATCGAACGGGATTTTGTGAACATGTTTGTTTGTTAAGGAAATGAACTTGTTCGTTTTCGTTTGTGTTTGTTTGTTAATTTTAGACAACGAAAAAAACTATAACGCCCCAAAACTCGAATTACTAAATTTGCTAGTGTGACCCCATGTTTAATAAAATGAAGTGAAATAACTAGGTTATTATACCTAGTCAAATGTTTAGCAAAACACACAAGGGAACAAACTAGAGGGACCATAGATGAACAAGGAGAAAGTTATGTTTTAATTAACAAACCAAACACACACACAAACACACACATCTGGTGCGTGTTCGAGAAGGAGCCAGGAGCTCCTTGAGAGCTCAAAACCCTAACTCATCTAAATCACCAAATTGAAGGGTGAATCGAGTCCCAAATTCACAACCGAACATGAATTCGTGATCACCTTCACAAGGGGATCGTAAGGTATGTCTTAAATCTAAGATTGGTGATCATGTGTGAAGTGGGTTATGTTCTAATCCGTGAGTTAATATGAAATTGATCATGTATAAGGGTTAGAATCATCATATAGAACATAGGTTATGTATGGTTTGTGTTAATTTGATGTTTAGGGGTGAAACCCGTTTATTATTGTGAGGATGATGACTTGAATCACCACCTATGTCCAATTCTTGTTGAAAGATCGATGTATTATGTGGGTATGATGAATTGTTGTTAGATGAATTGAATAAAATGTGATGATAATATGTTTGATGTTTAATTTTAAATACTACATGTTAATTAGTAGAAGGATTTGATGAACTATGTATGAATTTAGAAGATTATGCATGAATTAGTTGTACGTTATGCTTAAAAGGTGGTACGCACACCAAGTGTATGATGAAATGTCTAAGTGAAGTTAAGATGTGAGATTGTATGAAATGGCTTGATATTTATGAATGAGATGAGGTAATGATGTAATTAGTAGTATACTAACTTGAAGAATGTGCTTTAGATGGAACTTATACAAGAATTCGAGTTGAATGTATGTCTTGGTCAAGACTATGCATTAAGGACTTGTACGTTGTGTTTAATATCACCAGGTGATCATATGATTGTAAGCATATTTGCATCGTGAATAAGAAATGTATATAGTGTCATTGATATAGCATAAATGATGTTACGGATATATGTGGATAAGTCGGAAGTTCATATGATAAACCGTTGACTTCTGAAAGTCAACTACACATAGGAAGCATAAATTAACTTGTTTTTGTAAAGATAGGATATTAGAAAGTCGTATGGTACATGTTACATCAATACGCATTACATGGAATGACATGTTGAATTATATGAGTTTGAAAGTATGTGAAAGTGGGTATATTTCTTATGCTTGTTATAATTGACTAATGAAAGTCAAATGTGAAATATGCAATTGATATGATCTTTAACATGTACAATTGTGTATGCTAACGAGAATGTGAATTGGTGGCATGAAAGTAGAGGAATCATATCAAGATGGACTCAAGCATGAAAGGCTAACGGGTCAAGAGGAGGCAAGGAAGTGGATACGGACACGGATGCACAAGGTAAGTGATTTCCGAATCACTTCTTAGTTTGTTAAGTAAGGTTATGTTATAGTTAATTAGGCATGATAATTGAAGTCAAATAAGGAAGGGTTGTATGAAATTGATGATTTACGTTAAGTAGGCCGAATGGGTCAAAATGTGGTTTTATCACTATATCGGAAGGGTTGTATAAGTAATTGATTACGGTACTATAACCGGGTATGGGTAGAATTATACATAAGTACGCTAACTAAGAATCGGAGATGCGGATTAATAGTCTAAAGACTCGGTTGTGAGTCATGGTTAATGGACAAACAATTTCGCATTTGAAATTGTATTAACAAAGTTTGCTTTCGTATAAATGAATGACATGAATAGGTTTAACGCATACCGGGTATCGGGTGCATAAATCCCAAGTACGAACCCCGGATAATGTAAAAGTATTATAGTTATAACGTTTATCTAAGTTTTGGGTTAAAACAAATGAGTAGTTTGACGAAAACATGAACGGGTCGAATAAGTGAAAGCGGGTATATAAAGCCGAGAGCTTTAAGTGAATATTTTTCTTAAACCGGATGTTGGATTTCAAGTTCATATGATAGAATGTGAATTTACGAGCATGTAGGAAGAAACGGGAGGTTAAACGGTTCAAAAGTTATGCGTGTTTTAGTGCGTACGGACGACGAAACGAAACTGCAGAAAAATGAAAAATCTAGAGGGCGTCGCCGACGGGCTCTAGAAAGTCAGTTTTTGGCTGACGGGTTATTTGGCTGTCTACGGAAGTTTTGGGCTACGGCCAATTGCAAGGGCCGTCGCCGACAGCCTCCCCATGTTCAAAAACCTGAAAATTGTTATCTAAGTTGATTTGGGTATAGTAGGCTTCAGTTTGTTATCCGTGGACCACGGCGGGCCTCCCAAACATGATTTTGATCATTCCTTTGACGTTTATGGGCTATAAATCTAAGTCTAAGTACCATGTAATTAATGTATGGATATATAAGAGGTATGTAAAATCTTGAACGTGTACGTAAGAGTGTATGTACATATGTATTCATGTATTTAAGTATATATGAAGATACGTATGTGTATATGTACGTATGTAGAGACGTAGTAATGTATGTACGTATGTAGATGTGTATTTATGTATATGTGAAGATATGTATGTGTATATGTACGTATGTAGAGACGTAGTAATGTATGTGCGTATGTAGATGTGTATTTTGGTATATATGAAGGTACGTATGAGTGTATGCATGTATGTAGAGATATAGGAAGGTATGTACGTATGTAGATGTGTATGTATGCACGTAAGAATGTATGTATGTATGTATGTATGATTTAGATACGTCGAGTAATACGTTAATAATAGTGCGCCTTGAGAATGAAAAGTAATGCAGGTACATTATTGAAGCCTCACCAAGATATGGATACGTAGATGAAAAGCTTAAAGTTAGAAGGATAACGAAATGGGAAGTGTACGAGATTGAATCTTGTTTATGTATTGTGTACTAATGTTATGAATGTATGTGGTGAGTGCAGGTTGTACGAATCATGGGCGGTTATCACGAGGAGTAAAGATCGAGTCACAAGATAAATTGTATGGGAATAATTGAGTATGTACTTTAGTAAACAGGACTTATACTTTATTTTTGTAAAAGATACATATTAAAACGAACTTTCAAGTAAGTCAAAACGTTTGTAATGAAATAAATTTTATGGCACGAATTTCCGCTGCGACTTTTTGTCAAATACGTATTAGGGTCTTACAAAAACGAACGTTGATGAACACAAATGAGCGCAAAATAATGTTCATGAATACAAATGGAAACAAACGAACACAAACAATCGTTCATGAACAGAATATATAATACACTCACACATATTAGATATTTAATTTTTCAGAATTTTGAAGTATTTAAATAAATATAAAAACCAAAAACACTAGTGAACTATCGAACACAAACGAACACGTTACCAAACGTTCACGAACATAAACGAACGAACACGACCTCTATTCATGTTTGTTCATTTAACTAAACAAACGAAATTTCTTGTTCGTGCTCGTTTGTTTAATAAACGAACGAACACAAACGAACTTCCAGCCGAACGGTTCACGAACTGTTCGTTGAACGTTTGATTCGTTTGCAGCCCTATTAGGTAGGATATGGTTTAGGTGTCATTTGGGGGGATTTGAAGGGAGTATCGTTTGGAGTATGGTTTGGGAATGAGAGGATGTCGATTGAAACAAAAGGGGGTATCGTTTGGAATAAAAGGGTTGGGGTTATTGTTTAGGAAGTGGTGATGTTGTTTAGATGTAAATGCCGTTTAGGGTAGCTAGTGTCGGTTAGGTTTGTAGATGTCATTTAGGGTGGTAGGTTGAAATGTCGCTTAAGGACAAAAGTCGTTTGCAAGTGTTACATTATTCCAAAACTAAGCTAGCATTATTTACTATGTCAATATTTTTAAACCGAAATTATATTAATCGTTTTAATATTCGACAATAGCACAATAACAAATAATAATATTCGTATTTTCATTTATTATGCTACGGATTCAGTTTATCAAGCGAGTCATTTTTTTTCTAGGACCCGTTTTTAGCTGATGTTATAGCTAACCACTGGTTTCTTCCCCTTTTTCGCGTTTTTCTATTCCCGACTTGCGTGTAAGCTTCCAGTCCTTCATAATGCTTCCCAAAAGCCTCTCGTTAAGTTCCATAAGCCCTCCGTTAAGCTCCGGTGTAACATCTGTGCTTGTAATCATTGTGAACAGTTCTATTATCAATAAAACAATGTTATTTGATCCCAATGTTTGTTTGGTTGTATTTTACATTTTTCATGTTTTGACTTTTGCGTAATTTCAAACTCTATATCACTTTCTGGATAGTTATACGCAAACTGGTGCGTAAACGTACTCAGTTTAATGCGAAAAATACTCCGGAACATCAACATATACTTAACATACCTTAAATAACCTTTACATAACTTAGAAATAAGTTTTAAAGGCTTTGGTATGGCAAAAACAAGTTAATTCGACTACAGGGACTAAATTTGACAAACTGCGAAAATATGCCAATTTGAACTGTAACAGACATTCTGGAACATGACCATAAGTTAAACATACCATAAATATCCTTTACATAGCTTAGAAATAGGCTTGGAGGGGTTCGGTGTGCTAAAATAAACTTTTGGGTCATTCAGGGACTAAAAGTGTCAAAAAGTGCATAAGTTTGCACTTTTGCGCATAACTCACGTTCTGAATACATCTGGACATCCAAAAATTTATGTAAGCACTAAAATATTTTATTTTAGTGTTTGGCATAATAGAAATCCATTCGTCACGCCATTTGGATCGTTTTTCGCGCTTATGCGCATTCCGTCGTAATTAAGCGATCATCGCGATCGTACGACCAAACGAACTGACATCCGACATATTTTTGAGCATGTTTCATGTCCACAATGTTTAGGCATCATTTTAGGGCCTTAACTTTGGCTTGACGGGCCTTAAACGTGTCGGAAAAGGCTTAAATACGTAACAGGGACCAAAACTGTCAATTCTGAAACATGTTTCTGATCTGTGCAGGCCAGGCGGCCCGCGTAAGATCAGTGTGTATCTTTACGCGGCCCGCGTCAGGGTCCCAGATCAGATAAGATCGATTAGTCAGCAGATTACAGCTGTTTAACTCACAACCACAAACCCACACTTGCCCTTTCAGCTCATTAGGGGCCATTTTTTAGTTACCACAACTTTCCAACAAGTGTACGCACGAGATTCGATCACGTTTTTCAAGAAACGATCCTAACGGTTCGGGAAAAACTATAAATACCCCACCCCCATTTGCTTCAAACTCACAAGAATCTGATCTAATGTGCTCTAAGTTGAAACCTTTGTTTCATACCTGAGCTATTTTGATCTAGATTAGCATTCGGGGACCCTTTGTAAGTATTCCTTCGTTCTTTTATTGCTTTTCGAGTCCGAAAGTCAAACTTTGTTTGACTTTCTGCATTGACCAGTTTATGGTCAATGCGAAGTTCGTTTGAACTTCGCAACGTGATTGTAATCACGATGGTTATAGTCCCTTGTGACTATGCCTACTGATTACCACGTTGTCTAGGGTCATAAGGGTAAGCGACCTAATAAATCGCTTATACCTTCAAACCCGACCCATTTGGTCGATCATTAGGATCCGACCAAACACATTAGGTGACCATAGTATATAGGGAATAACCTTCCGAGGTTATACCTTATGGTCGCTTCGTTTAAGTAGTTGTATGATAGGTAGTTTATATGCCTTAGGTAAATTACCAAAATACCCCTTTGATGCCAAAATTCATTTTAAACATATGTAACATAACTTTTGACATCTAAACTGATTTGACAACAATGTTAGACATGTTAAGTCATATGTTACTTGTCATAGGACTAGTTATGCGGTCCGAACGTGTTTCACGCAAACGACGCGTTAAAGTAGCATAAGCTACCTAAACGGGTCGTAATGGGTTGTAAACATTTAGGTTAGGTTTCATTTAGTATGTAGGCTTTATTAAACCATATTACACGAGTCTCCATACTCGTTTGGTTTACGAACCCTCATTCTATCCGATCCTCCGATTTAGGTCCGGTTTATTAACATAGTTACCTATATTATGTGCCGTTTGATATCCGTGATCTCTAGCATTGTTTGGTTTTCACTCAAGGACTACTGAGCAATCTCAAGTGAGTACATAGACCCCTCTTTTACTGTTTTCCAAACATTTTGGGGTGAAACACATGTGCCTACTTGTTACTTTCATGCTTTCCATGTTTTCATATCATATGCCTGCTATGTTCGTTAGTACAATATAGTACATGATTTCAATACATTTCATGCTATGTATGCCCATTGTGTGCGTACTTAGTACATTGTTTTACATTACATTTCATGCTATATATGCCCATTGTGTGCATACTTAGTACATTGTTTTACATTACATTTCATGCTATATATGCCCATTGTGTGCATACTTAGTACATTGTTTCACATTACATCTCATGCTATGTATGCCCATTGTGTGCATACTTAGTACAATTGTTTACATCACATGCTTTCATTTTGGTATGACATTTGGTTTGTTTAACATGGAACAATACATTCATTAACATTAGCTACGCCGTTCGTTAGTAGGTAGTGGTACCATAGGAATTGACAACTCCCGTTCCAGACATCCTAGGTTGGTTTGGATGAAAGGAATGACCGAATTCGATACACATAACTTAGATAAACCTTTAATTTGTTTAAGGGTTTATCGCCACAGTCTCAAGGCTTGGATGTATGCATTTTCACAATACCGCATAAATGTTTGCATCAGTATAGCATGCATTTGTTCCACAAAACATAACTTTGATTTAAACCATGTTTTACTTCAATACCTTGTTTTTGTGCATTTTACATATGGTTTAGTTGATATATTTCACATATCATACATGACATTTTTGGATACACATTACATGATTTACATTAGACATAAACATTTTGACATTGATATACACAATTCATGATTTACATTAATCACAGATATTTGATATGGCTTACACGATAACATTTTGACATTTGATTATACATAAACAATTTACATTGGTGGTTTGGTTTGAGTAAGGGATTTAAGTAACGAGGCGTGTGTAATATGATACAAGCATGGTGGATACGCCGCTGGTACTTCCTATATATAAGTGTTTGTATGGTATCACATATCGTAGCGTTATTTGAATCATTTCAATTTATGACACATGACATTTTATACAAACAACATACTTTTTACAAGACATTGTTTACAAACAACTTATCTTACACAAACTCATTTTTACATGGTTATTCATTTAACCTTACATTTATTTATACATATCATCTGATCTTATCGTTTTTCAAATGATTTATAAGACAAAGCAAATTACAAGGTTCATGACTAAACATTTTCTTAAACACAAGTCATGAATCATATTTATACAAACCTATGTATCTCACAGGCATTTTTATGCTGACGTACGTATTTTCACATGTGTTTTCAGGAGCTTTTGCGTAGGATGATGATCGTGACACTAGGGCGGACATGTGCCTTAGAGAATAAAAATGAAGATAGACTAGTATAATTATGTTATAAACTCTTTGATTCCTGTTTAAAACAATGAAACTCTTATGTTGATAAATAAAAATACAACTTTGTATGCCATGGTTATGAAACAAATAATTCTGTTACAACACTCCCCGACGTTTCCGCCACGTTTTGTATGTTATACGTGGTCGGGGTGTGACATCCGGGTACATGCAAATCAAATCAAACTCAAAGTAACCATGTTTTATGATAATAAACACTTAAAACCATATATTTACACATGCTAAAACACGGTTATTTATCCTTCTATTAGTCCTAATGTAGAAGAAGAAGAAGAAGAAGAAGAAGGGGTTTTAGGTTTTTATACATAATAATGGTGGGGCCACCTGAATATTAAAAAATAAATTAATTTTTATAGTTTTATTTATTAATTACATGGACATTTTAGTCATTTCACACCCACTTAACACCAAAAAATAATCCCTATTCACGTTCGGGGCTATCCAAGAAACGAGTTTGCAAAAAGTGAGGCTCAAGGTTGTAGTTTTAGAAAAATGGGGACTATGAGTGAAATTTCGACAAAGCACAAGGACTATCCATGTATTTTTCTCTTTTTTTATTTATTTTTTTTATTATAGTGTAGGTTTTTTATGTATTTTTAATTTAAGTTGTAGGCTTTTTTATTTGAAAAAAAAAATCGACAAAGCACAAGGACTATCCATGTATTTTTCTCTTTTTTATGTATTTTTTTTATTATAGTGTAGGTTTTTTATGTATTTTTAATTTAAGTTGTAGGCTTTTTTATTTGAAAAAAAAAATTGTTTGTAGGACGGTCCGTTGATCCTGAACGAGGAAACCGCTTGGTTGAAGAAGGTTAAACATAAAGCTTTTATTTTCAAGATTGACTTTGCCAAAGCTTACGATAATGTCAATTGGGAGTTCGTGGTCTCGATTTTGTCTCAACTTGGTTTTCCGTCTCGTTGGAGCCGGTGGATATACGGGATCTTATCCTCTGCCCAAACAGCGGTTCTTGTCAACGGGTCCCCAACGTTCGAGTTTAATTGCTTTAAAGGTATAAAACAAGGGGATCCTATCTCCCCTTTTTTATTCTTAATAGTTATGGAGGCGTTTTCTTGTATGATCCGTAAAGCGGCCGATTTGGGAGCTTTGAAAGGGATTCTCCTTCCGAATAATGGCCCGACTCTTTCACATCTTTTGTACGCTGATGATTGTATTTTCCTCGGAGAATGGTCAGAAAAAAATTTGGGAGTTGTGTTAAAAATTCTTAGGTGTTTTTACCTATGTGCCGGTCTCAAAATTAATCTAAATAAGTCTCAACTCTTTGGTATTGGAGTTGATGCTTTAGAAGTTAACAGGGTGGCGGAGTCGTTTTCTTGCAAATCTGGGGAGTTACCGTTTACTCATCTCGGAACCTTGGTTGGAGCGAAAATGCACAAAATTGATAGCTGGAAACCGGTGTTCGATGTTTTCGAGTCCAGATTAGCGTTGTGGAAGGCCTCGGTTCTCTCCATTGGTGGAAGGTTGACTCTTATTAATTCTATCCTTGAAAGTATTCATAATTATTTTCTATCGCTTTTTAAAGCTCCTGTGGGAGTGGTAAAAGGGTTAGAAAAAATTATTAGGAAATTCCTTTGGGGAGGCAACAGTGAAGTGTTTAAGATTCCGTGGGTTGCTTGGAATCGTCTTTCGTTACCTACTGTTATGGGAGGTATCAGTATTTCCAAATTGTCTGAAGTAAACATAGCTCTTCTCACCAAATGGGTTTGGAGGTTTAAATCGGATCTTAATGGGTTATGGAGGAAAGTGATCCTCTCTATTCACTCAACTAGGAATTGCTGGAGTTCTGTCCCATTTAACAAAAGTATAAATGGTATATGGAAAAACATTGTTGCTTTGGTGGATAAAACGAAGCTTGGTTCGGTAAGTATTTCTCAGAACTTTGTGGGTAAGATCGGTGACGGGGCCTCTATTAATTTCTGGCTGGATCGGTGGGCTTGTGGCACTTCTCTCAGGGACAGATTTCCCTCTTTATTCTCTCTCGAAACTGTTAAAAGATGTAGGGTGTCCGAGAGATTTAATGTTGAGTCTGACTCCTTCTCTGGCAACTGGTCTTGGTCAAGACCTCTCGTCCCCGGTCCAGAAACGGCTGAGCTGTTTTCGCTGGAATCCTTGTTGTCCGGTCTTTCTTTAAGCGCCTCTCACGACTCCTGGGAATGGTCCGGAGGTAAGTATAGCGGGTTTTCGGTCAAAGATGTTAAGTCCTTTCTTAGAAGCGAAATCGATTACAGTGATAATTTTATCTTCAAGTGGTCTAAGTGGGTGCCGAAAAAGTGTAATATTCTTCTTTGGAGAGCCGAGATGGGGAAAATTGCGACGTCCGACGCTCTGTTGAAAAGGAATTGCTTTAATGGTGATCCTTTGTGCCCTTTGTGTGAAGACGATGAGGAGTCAGCTTCTCACCTTTTTTGTTCTTGCTTCATTGCTTCTAATATTTGGTGTTTGATTAGTGGATGGTGTAAGATCAACCTTATTTTTGCTTTTTCTATTCAAGATCTGCTTCAAGTTCACATCCATGCCGGTTTGGATAAAACAGCCAGTGAAGCTCTTCAAGGAATCATTATCGTAGGCTGTTGGTGCATTTGGTTGGCCAGGAACGAGAGAAGATTTAACAATAAGAGGAAAGAGATTATAGATATTTTTCAAGATATAAAAGTTCTAGGTTTCCATTGGTATCATAATAGATCAAAAAATAGAGGTATTACTTGGAAAGATTGGTGTTCTTTTAATTTGATGTAATTGGTTTATGTTTTGGTTTTTGTTTTGGACACCCCTCGGTTGTGGGGTGCTTGTGAATAATAGTTAACTTTCAAAAAAAAACGATGATTGTGAAATATTTGAAGGGACTCTAAATCAAACCATCATAGTTAAAATGTTGGTTCATTAAAGCTACCTCAAAACCTTAACTAGCATGAAAGTTTGATTTCACACTATATAGTCTCACCGTTTAACTAAGAGAATATTCACACACCTCAAAACTTAATTTCACATCATGATACGGGCCGTATAATGTTATACGGCCCATATAGAATAATCTGACATGACAAATATTTGGTCGTATAATGTTATACGGCTCGTATAGATGGAGAAAATATTAGGTCGTATAACATCTTATACGGGTCGTATAACATTATACGGGTCGTATATATTACATGAGGTTTGGGTCGTATAACATTATATGGGTCATATAACATTGTATACGGGTCGAATAATGTATACAGCTCGTATACATGGAGATAAAAAAACATTCCCTGACATATTTTTTTGCATCAATTAGTTATACGGCCCGTATAACTCTATACGATCCGTATATATATAGAGAGATGTGAAAATAAGATTTTAGGTATGTGGCAATAATGGAAGCCTTAATTAATCATATTTTAGATCATTAAAAATTAAAATCCACCTTCATCATTTATTTTATTCCACAAAAGAAAAAGTAATAATAAAAAGTTAAACAGTGAGTTTTGGTATAATAATAATAATAATAATAATAATAATAATAATAATAATAATAATAATAATAATAATAATAACAACAGAGCAGAAGAGAAGAGAAGAGAGGATAAAGAAAAGGCATGACAGATAGATATATCCATCCATCCATACAAGTGTACGTATATATAGCTAGCTACATGACACACAAATGGCGAATTCTAAACAGGGGCGCCCATTGTTACTCCTTCCTTCATCTTCCTCCACACATTTCATAAACCCTAACCTCCCTACAATCAAATCAACAGATATGGAACTCAAACCAGACGATCCCCTGCCACCACCACCGGCGGAGGCTGCAACAACATTTATTAACCAACAATTGAAATCCAAAACGACGTCCTCCTTCATGAGAATTATCCAAGAAGAAGAATGCAACTCATCCGGCAGTTCATCCATCGGCAACAACAGCGACGACGACGAAGACAACCACAACGACGACGACGACGGAGATGCTGAGAGTCCCTACAGATATGATCCAAAACTCAGCACTGGATCTCTTGATCATGCTATTCAAGCCCTAGAAAAAGCTCTGCCCATCAGGTTACTTTCTCCTTTCTTAACACTTTGTTTCTGCTTCATTTCAATCCATCATTTGCTTGTTCATTTTTAATATGTCAAGGAAATGTTGTGATTTGTGTTACAAGTTCATGATCTGCATCAGAAATTTGGGGAAAGTGTTTTAATTGATTTCTTTTAATGCATCTTAATGTAATTTGGAAAAAAAATAATAATAAATTGGTGAATTATTCTAATTAATTGCACACTAATTGCTTTATCAAAAATTTTCAAGGAAATTGATCTAATATATCAAATTTATTATAACAAAATATATTGTTGTTATTTTCTGAAAATTAGTCAATAGTCAATTACTACTCTCATAATAATTAATTTGCACACTAATTTTTTTTTTTTTGGCAAAATTCTTCTAGGAAACTAATCTTATCCTTCAAATTTGTTATATAAATCGATACAAACAATTGTTATTACTTTATAACTTTCCGTGTCAGATCTGTACACGGGACTTGTATGTTTTAATTAGGGCTGTAAACGAACCGAATGTTCAGCGAACAGTTCGTGAACCGTTCGGCGGGAAGTTCGTTTATGTTCGTTCGTTTAATAAACGAACGAACATGAACAAGAAATTTCGTTCGATTAGTTAAATGAACGAACATGAACAGAGCTCTCGTTCGTTCGATTGTGTTCGTGAACGTTCGGTAAGGTGTTCGTGAACGTGTTCATGAACATTCGTTGATTTGCGTTCGTTTATGTTCGTATGTTTGTGTTTTAATTGAAGATCTTTGTGCTTTCTTATATTTTATTTGTACTTTTTATATTATTAAACTTTTATTTATTTTTATTACCCTAACAATTAAACTAGGAAACCCACTTTCACCTTGTTTATGCATCATTTCCCTTTCATTTCTCATTATTTACATCGGCGAATACGATCGACCTCCGTTCCACAAGAAGGGATTCAAGTTCGAGTGCTACTCTCTGGGCCATCTATCTTTATCCTTCGTCGGTTTCGTCAAATTTATTTGTGTTCGTGAACCGTTCGCGAACACGCTCATTTCCTTAATGAACGAACACGAACATAAAATCTCGTTCGGTAAGTGTTCGTGAACCGTTCGTGAACACATTTATTCCTTAACGAACGAACACGAACAAGGCCTTGTTCGTGTTCGTTCGGTTCGTTTACAGCCCTAGTTTTAATACAAGTCCTAGATACAGATGAGATATAAAAAGTAAGTATGACAAGTCCTGAATACAGATGAGATATAAAAAGTAAGAGCATTCACATCCAATCCATCAAATTATACATACATTCCACTAAAAAACAACTCCTATATCAATATATTTTCATTAAAAACAAATACTTTTTCTCTCTCCTTTCAATTAAATAATATTATCATTACATTTTTTTCTCACTTCCACTCACAACCACTTTCAAAATATATTAAAAAATTATAACGGGTGAACAGTGTCCCCCCAAATATACAGATGAACAGTAACACTTTCTCTCTCCTCTACTCACAACCACTTTTTATACCCTTTATAATATAAAAACCCCTCCTCACATAATTTGATGTTTTGGATGTGAATGCTTAAGTATGAGAAACATATCCGAGCTTGGTAAAAAGTCAACAATCGCCGCCGTCAATAATATCCAAACTATTTTCCAATCATGTGTGCTTTGAAATTAAAATTCTATAAATTAAAAGTTATTTTTGTTTATGTACATTATCATGATATGAATTTCTCTCTCACACAAATATATATGGTTTTTGTTTAGAAATGAGAAATAGAAATATACCCTTAGAAGCATATTCCAAAACTTTTTTAGAATATTTTTTGTTTTATTAATTACATAAAAAGATAAGGTATCAAAGTGTTGTGATCTTGATAACAAAAAGAAATAAAAACAAATTTTTAATAATATCATCCTATAAGAATAGATAAAGGGGGGCCCACTTTAATAAAGTAATGAAAGGATAAGAAGATATAAAGAAGAAAAGATAAGGAGTGGGGTAAGTAGAGTAGAGACCAAAAAGCCATGTTTTGTGAGTGGTTTAATTTAATGTGCACAAATACAAGTTGTCTTGTTTGGTTAGGTATAAAATACTTCCATGGATCATGGCTGCACATGCCTTTCATCAAACTGATTTGTTGGTCGAGCATCAACCACAATTCTATAATCTGTCTCTGACTAGGATGGTATGGTAGTTAAACCCAAAGTCCAAACATTTAGACCACAAGAAGAGTTTTCGAATTAATTGCAATTTTTCTAGTAGGGTCAGGGGTGGACCCACCCTTTGGCCAATTTGGGCGGCCGTATCCCTTGAAAAAAAAAATTTAGTGTATATTTTAGGTAAAAAACTCAACCGCACCCTTTGAAAATATGGTTAAACACCTCATCCGCACCCCTAGCAAATAATTTCTGGGTCCGCCACTGAGTAGGGTTCGGTTGGGTATAGTTTTAGGTGATACACAAGTGAATACTTACCCGTTTACCATATCTAATATATTATGTACATTTTTTTAAACCGTAAATTTGAATCACTGACGGATTATTGGAGTATCGTCATGCCACCAACGAAACAATCTGATCATATCCATAGAAGTATAATAAAATAACAACCATTATTAAAACGGTTAGAATTGTAGTTGAGTATTTATGTATAATATTAGAAGGCGTAATAAACAGTAGTAATTGTTAGAGAGTGGAAATTGTTAAAATTTTGCCTTGGGTATTTCATAGCCAAGTTTTTTGGGATGAGTTTGGGACCATGAAGGGTATTTGAGAACGAGTATGGTATTAGGTTATACATACTCGATTATCTACCTACTTACCATATTTAATTCATTGTATATTATTAAAATAGTATAACAAAATAATAATAATTCTTAAAAATTTGAAATTGTTAAAATAGTATTTGGAATTGTTAAAATTGTAATATTTATCACAGGTTCGATCTAGGTTGGGCGTATAGTATTATTTAATATACTATATAATATTAAAAAGTATAATATGTAAGACTAAAGGGTATGGAGAGGATGGGCTTGGAGGGGATGAGCCGCCACGTAGGCGACACGTAGGCGGCTCGTGGGGGATGGGCCTCCTTCATATTTGAGAGGGATGGAGCCGAGGCTACCCCACCTCATTATTTTATAATTTTCTAGGTGTTTAAATTGAAAAAGGATGAGAGAGAGTGTATTTAAATTGAAAAAGGATGAGAGAGGGGGTATTTAAATTGAAAAAAGGAAATATAATAATTGAGGTGGGGCCACAACTCAAACGGCTGGTGTGGGACGTTTGGGCCGCAGCCGAGCCTAGGGGGGTGGTGTGGGGGCTCGGCGCCGGACCGAGCCGGGGCTAGCCGACCCCCATACCCATTAGTCTAATATACTTGTTAAAATTTTGGAATTTAGAATTGTAGTTCACTAGTTTTTGCCCCGCCCGCGTTGCGGTGCAATAATCCAAATATTTCTCTCTCATAATATGTCTGTATTTCGGTTATTTAACATACTACTGATAACATGATCTCAAATAGAATTACATCAAGTCAACAAATTAAAACAAAAACACTATCATACTTTTACAAAAAAAAAACTAAAACGATGGAAAGACTATAATTTTAAATTGGGAGCAAAATTGAAATTTTTCAGAACAAATGAGCATGTACCTGGCATGCCTGAACGAATAAAAATTACACATATGCCCGCTCGCGTTGCAGGGCATTAAATCAAATATTTCTTAGTTTCATAACATGTATGCATGTATTTAGGTTACTTGTACATACTACTTATAACACGATCTAAAAAAATACATTGAGACAACCAATTAAACGAAAACACTACCATAATTTTGCTAAAAAAATTAAAACAATAACAGGTCTATAATTTTGAGCTGGTGGTAAAATACTAATTTGTCACGACCAATGAGCGAGTGTTAGACAACTGTTTGACACAATAAAAGTTACATTGAGTCAACCAAGCAAAATAAAACAGTACTATAGTTTTGAAAAAAAAAAAGTAAAACGATGGCAAGATCATAATTTTTAACTGGGGGAGAAATCGTAAATTTTGAAATGGGAGCAAAATCATAATTTTGAACAGAGGGCAAAATCGTAAAAATATTTTGAACTGGGGGCGAAATCATAATTTTAAACTGAGGGCAAAATCATAATTTTAAGCTATGGGGGAAAACATAATTTTATTTTGAACTGTGGGTAAAAACGTAATTTTGAGTTGGGGGCAAAATCGTAATTTCGAGCTAGGGGCAAAACATATTTTTATTTTGAGGGGGGGGGGGGGCAAAAGCGTAATTTTAGACGAAGGGCGAAACCGTAAATTTAAAGTGGGAGTAGAATTAGAAAAGGGTTTTTGAACTGAGGGTAAAAGCGTAAATTTTGAGCCAGGGCAAAAATATAAGTTTATTTTGAGTTAGGGGCAAAAGCGTAATTTTAAACAAATGACGAAACCGTAATTTTAGACTGGAAATAAAAGTAAATTAAAAATAGGTGGTCCCAATAGGGAAGTGTCAGGCAAGCTGTCTGGCACTATTTGCCTAAGTTCCTTTTGTATATGTAGGAAATATGTAGGAAATAGTAAAATTTTTGGGATGAGTTTGAGACCAAAATATGGGAATTGCAATAAATAATTTTCCACATAAGATTAAAAAAAGTCCATTATGATTTAGGATGAAACATAGGATACCGGTAAATAGTTGTTAGACATTATGATCCCAAAGTGAGAAAGTCGGTCTTCAAATCATGATACTTATATAGATATGAGACAAATTGTCAAATTGTGTGTTTTTATTTTTTTGGTTATTTGTAGTAGTATTTACATACCTTATAAACTTGTACTATCAAAACAGTTAAAAATTTACATGAATTTCATTACAGAAGAGGAATATCGACGTTCTACGATGGAAAATCAAAATCCTTTACATGTCTAGCAAACATGTGGCGCTCATCAACACCGTCGATAAACGACATTGCAAAACCAGAGAACGCCTTCAATAGAAAACGGAGAAATCTTCTAGCTTCTACACTTTTGTCACACAAGAACAAGAACCGAGCTTTCCAGTTATCAAATATCAACACGGGCCGCATATCTAAAAAACCCAAAACCGCCACATTCCACTTTGCTTCGGAAAGAGAGGATACTAACATACAAAACCCAAATCTATCATCCATGAGATCGTTTTCTATGGTCAACTTGCATCAATGCAGTTCTAGATTCGGCTTAAAATCAACCGAGATTGAAAACCGTTAGTTTTGAACTTGGAAGGGTGGTAAAATAGGTTACAAGTAGATAACAAAAGTAACTAATTTTACTTTTAATGTGAATCACTATGTGTCCACTTGGTATTTACTACCATAACTTAATTTATCGTCGAGTAAAAGTTTTTTATGTATTCGGTTTTGGTAAATGTTGAATGAATCATCGTCGTTGGATACGTAAATTGTAACTAAAAGACCCCCAAATTGCGCTACATCTCTTTAATAGTGACACAAAGTAGAAAAGAAAACACTACTAAACGTAACTACAAAACAAAACACTTAATAGTGACACTCGTTTTAACTACTAATTTGAGTTGTTGCATACACCATTGAACCTAGGATTAAGGGGGCAATGTCCCTTTGGCAAGGATACCAAGGGCACCCCTTGGTGCGGTTCATGGAGCAACTGCTACCCATGCTGGGGTCTCGAATGATTGATGGAAAATTGCATGGAAGTTGATTATTAGTGGTAAACAATCAGTAGTATAGTAAGTTAATAATGATCTATTGCAATCCGGACCATATCTCATGGTATCCAATAAGCAATGGTTGCGTTAAACAAAGCGTTGAGAAATCGTAAGTACATGGATGCCATATTGAGAAATCAATGGTAATCATCAATAGTAAATTAATACTACATAGTGGCATTTTGGACAAGTACAGGGGCGTACCCACCTTATGTCCAAGGAAGGTGGGCGCACCCCTTGAAAAAAAAATTAAGTGCTAAATTCCCGGTAAAATCTCGACCGCACCCCTTGAAAATTTTCGTCCGCACCCGTTGGAAAATCTCAACCGCTCCCCTGATTTTTTTTTTAAAAACACAACCTAATTAACTTTCCACTTAACTAGTTAACTTTCACTTAACCCAATTAACTTTCTTTTAACCTTTAGCCTAATAAACACTCCATAACCCAAGCCCAACCCAATTAATAATATAATTTGAACTAAAATATAATAACCCAACCCACCGCCCTTTTCACTTCTCTGGTCCCGCTCTTTGTTTTGTTATCCCAGGCCCACGACACCAACAATAGCGCACAACAGATCTTCATCAGGCAGCGACAACAACTTCGGATTCCGTCGGAGAATAGTAAATTATGGCCACCAAACTCACGAAAACAGCATCTTCATCACTCTTTCCGGGTATGGTTCGATTATTTTGTTGTTTTCTTGTTTTATTTGGATTTTTAGAAGAAATAAAATTGTTAAAAATGTTTGAAATTTTAGTCATTTTGTTGTTTTTTGAAATTTTAGTTGGCTGATTTTGTTGTTTTAGTTAAAGTTTAGTGTGTTTAAATGGTTAGTTACAAGGAATCAACAATTAAAACTAGGGCTTGATTTTAAAGTTAAAAATTATGAAGTTTGATGATGATTGTTTAAGTGTTTAGTGTTAAAAATTAGTTGTATATGTTATATAGAGAAAGACTTGCTTAGAAAAGTAGCTCTAGATGATGTTTGTATAGATTTTAAAAAATAAAAACCCGTATGGCGATATTTTAAATATGCTTATAACGACGTTTGACGTATTTTTTATGATTATATAAAGTTTAGCTTGATATTCTTTTGTTTTACATGACCTGACCCGATACGACCCGATATGAACCGAATTTTTTTTCGTATACATAAGGGCTAAGGGTCTAAAATCTTTAAAACTATTCCGCACCCCTATGAAAAAAAATAAGATGGTCGCCACTGCAAGTACTGTCATAAAAGAATGTGTACATACATGCCATATGGCAAGGTGGACAATGGAGTAAAGAGTAGAGATATTGGGCTCACATACATGTGACTAATGTGTGACAAGCTCTTGTCACGCTTAGTTAACCCCATTGTTAATAACCCACCAGATAAACAAAGACGAGTCGCTCTTTTGTCAATATCATAATCTCTTATACTCTATATGCATTTGTCATTACTCACTAGCCATTCTTATATTTTATCTATTACTGCTGGTGAAGAAAACAGGCTCCTACTATCTTGAATCACATCCAAGTCTTTTAATTTTCTAAGTCATGTTTTCAATGATGTCCTTTTGACCACCCTCTTTCAAAATAAGTTAATGGTCATATAGTCTAAAAGGAGGAAAGGAGGTTGGAAGACATCCTCACAATCACCTAACAGGCAAGATTTTTGCTTAAGCGTCTTAACCGGGCATATTACTTTCAGTTTCAAGCCCCTCAAGAAGATGCTAACAACATAATCCTATCAAACGACTGACAATATTCTTTCAAGGAATTACTTTGTAATAAGGTGGTCAGCTCTTTCGTAGAATCTTCAAACAAACCGTTAGAAATCTACATGTAATAGCTCGTACATAGCCTGACCAAGGCAAGTTAAGGCTTGACCATTACATAGCATCACTAATTTCTAAATGAAATACTAAATACCGAAGCTTGAGATTCTTGATCTAGAGTATCTATCATCACTTGTGAAAAAGTGTTCGCACATGTACAACCAACCATCAAGGTCTCCTCTATTAAAACGGGTAAATTCAACCGGTCAAAACTAGTGAGTCTATTAGATTCCCTTTGTTATGTCACTATTATCGACCATTCTTCTATGGTCCCCTACCGTTGGAATTTACTTAGATTCTTCGTAAACTGTTCTTGTTGTTTTATCAATGGCTACACAATCCGCCTCATTCTTATTTTCAGCCACTGGCATTGACATTGTTTCGATCCTCATTAACGACTTTACATGCTCCTTTATCGTCTTCTCAGTTTCCCTGGATCAACTGCAACTACAATCAATTCATGAACAAGAATCAGTTATGATAGTTTGTTATTTTTCTTATATAACCTATACTTTAATCATTTATCACAATAGCCACCATAACGCATACGCTATACTTTGATCATATATCACAATAGCCCCTGTACTTTCAACTACCTAAACTACCTTAACACATACCTTATACTTTTATCATATATCAAAACAGCCCCTGTACTTTCAGCTAACTAAACTACCACCGGCCCTATTCAAGTGATACATTAATTTGTACAACATTTTATGCAAATACAAATACCACGTTTTCATTTTCTACATTTATACACATTTTTTTCACAGACTAACAGGCTGTTTGAAAACTTCTGAATGGTGAATGGTTAAGTGCTGAATTAGTAAGAGGTCTAAACTATTAAGTGCTAAACCAATAAGGGGTCTGAACCATTAAGAGCCAGTATAATGCTTAACGTTCAGAGACAAATGTCTGACCAATTCAGATTAAAGATCTTAACTATTCATAATGCTTAATCATTCAGAGGCACATGTCTGAACCTTAAGTGCTGAACCACTAAGAGCTTCATTAAGAGGTAAACAAACAGCCCCTAAGTCGCATTCAATATAATATATTATTCCTCTCGAAACATAATATTGTTTGTATGGCTGGAACACAGAATTATTATATATATTTCTCTTATGTTCTGACATACAACATAATCTGACAACAACATAATTTGACATACAGTTAACAAAGTTGGTATAAATAGCTCCTATCACACTACATAGATTCTATTCTATTATATTGTAAACATAAGCTTTGCTTAATAGTAGGCATTGAGTAATCTCCACCTAACGCAACCTTGACGAAATGATTCTTGTTAACCTCGTCGCAATAGCAGCATGTTCATGCAACCATGTCAACCAATAAATTATCGACAAATAGATCCTAGCTCAAGTGCATCAACAATATTTCAGCTATTAAGATGCCGATTCGATCCGCTTTTCACTTTGGTTAGAAGTTGTCTTTTTCGTTTTTTGATGAGACCCATGAAGTTGTAGAAGTAGGGAGTTGCTGACCACAAATATCGAGCTAAATGCCATCAGTCCACCTATCAAAAACCATAATTTATCAACTTCTACGGTTCCAGAAATTTTATAAAAATATTAGAGGAAACTGTGAATCACCTGAAAGTGAGGGTGTCATTGCAAAATCGAAATGCGGAAGCAGCACACCGGCTGCAACGGGGATCGCGACAACGTTATACGCCACTGCCCAAGACAAGTTCTGATGGACTTTAGACATGGTTGCCTTTGCAAGATCAATTGCATCCACAACCTGACATGATAAATCAGTAATTAAAGTCACATAAACCGAACAGGACACGAGTTTTTGCGGGTTGACAAAACACGACGCGTGTAACCCGAAATCGTATTTTATTTTAGCATGTTACTACTCTAAATTACAAATTAACAAGCAAACATACAAATGTAAATGACTAATTATGCTTAAACTATGAAACTCGATGCTGTTTTCTCATGGCTTTTAAGTTTTGGTATTAAATGCCTAATCAGTTAAACTATGACATAATATCTTTTTAGAAAATTTATTAAGATAAAGGGGTTATATAGGTCAACCTGCAAGGCTGACTCGAACAAGATCCGTTTGGCTAAACATGGTTGCTAGGTTCAACCCGAAACCGACTCGAATCAATTAAGACTAAACCCAAACCCGCAAATTTCTTGTTAAGCTCATGTCATGTCGAAAACCCGCAAATTTCTTGTTAAGCTCATGTCATGTCGAAAACCCACACCCCTACTTGCGTCAATGATGGAGTTGGGTTGGGCTGACAGATATTATTACCAATATATATATATATATATATATATATATATATATATATATATATATATATATATATATATTGAATAAAATGATTTCAGACTTTTTTTGTGTATCTTTTTGGGGGATGGTTCGTAGCCTGTAAACGCACCGAACGCAGAAATCCCGTTTAATGTTTATAATTATATAACTATAATTAACTATGTGATTCTTAAAATGTAAACGAACGTAAATGAGCGACCGTAAACGGACGTTCACGAACATAACTGAACGAACAAAGCAAGTGTTCATGTTCGTTCGTTTAATTAAATGAACAAAAAAAATTTGTTCATGTCCGTTCTTTTATTTAAATAAACAAACTTCCTGCCGATCATTTCACGAATAGTTCATGAACGTTCGGTTCATTCACAGGCCTAACGGGTGATATGATATGTAAAATGCTTACTTGTGAAAGTTTGTTCCCAAGAAGTATAATGGAAGCAGCATTAGAGGCAGCGTTTTCTTGTCCATCAACTTGCAAAGCAATTCCGACGTCCGCTAGAGCCAAAGACGGTGCATCATTGATTCCATCCCCGACCTTTTGGAGGTAAGGTTGTGTTAGAAATAACAATAAAAAGAATATAAAAAACATTTCATAGAGCGTAACAAACTAACAATGATCAATTATTGAACAATAACTCACCATTGCAACACGGTGGCCTGAGTTTTGTAGAGTCGAGATGGCACCCGACTTTTGTTGTGGGGTCAAAGATGCGTTGATTAGATGCGTTTCTATGCCCACTGTTTTTGCTACACTTGCAACTGCCTCTTCCCTGTCTCCTGATAACAGGATTGTTTCAATCCTCTGCTCGTGTAGCCTTCAAAAAAAAATATTGTTAAGACAAGCATCACCACCATCTGATGGGTTAACAGGTCGTTAAGTTTGGGTCCGGTCAGCCCACAAACATTTTGTCTTCTAATTTTGTTGCAAATAGTTAATAAGGTAAATATCCGGTCAGCCCACAAACATTTTGTCTTCTAATTTTGTTGCAAATAGTTAATAAGGTAAATATATAATCTACTTTTTTAAAATTAAGTAATTAGCAGGTTGATAAGGTAAATATATATAATCTACTTTTTTTTTAAATTAAGTAATTAGCAGATTGTATGTATCAAAAATACACTTTAGAAGTTTTGACCAGTTGGACATTACCAAGATAAACCCATTCATAAGTGAATGGGTCAAAACTGCAACCTTTAGCAAAAGGATTTGGGTGTAAGTAACCAGAAATTTTAATAACGTTCTACAACCCTCTTTTAATAAAAGAAAAATTAAAATTTTTAGAGTAAAGCACACAGATGGTCCCTGTGGTTAACCAAAACTTTGTATTTGGTCCCTAGCTTTTTAAAAGCATGCGGATGGTCCCTATGGTTGCACTTTGTAACGCATTTAGTCCCCAGCTAACGAATCTAAAGGTTTCAGCAGGTCCAAGTTAGGGACTAAATGCGTTACAAAGTGCAAACTACATGGACCATCCATGTACTTTTCGAAAAAGTTGGGGACTAAATGTGTTACAAAGTGCAAACCATAGGGACCATCCGTGTACTTTTGGAAAGCTAGGAACCAAATCCAAAATTTTAGTCGACCACAGGGACCATCCATGTAATTTACTCAAAAAAAAATATTTGATAAATTGATAGTACCTTTTTACGGTAGACTCAGCATCATGACGTAAATTATCAGATATTCCAATAGCACCAATGATCCCTTCACCTTCCCGACCAACGAAAACAACTGTCTGTGAATAATTTGATGATGCACGACCTTCTGATGATTTCTGTATCACATCTTTCTCCAATTCCATTACATCAGAAATGTTTTTTCTGTGGTGGAAACGTTCATGGACCCATTTCATAGATCCAACGGCCACCAAATGCCCATCTACTTCTGCTAATGTCCCAAAGCCCGGTTCTGCTAACTGCCTGCTGGTAACTGGAATATTTAGATTCAATGATTCTGCTTCGGATATAATAGCCTTTGCGATGGGATGTGATGCGGTTTTTTCTACTGCAGCAGCCAGTTGGAGAATCTCTGCTTCTCCGTGACTAAATGATGCGACACCAGAAACCGCGGGTTTTCCTTCTGTTAGAGTTCCTGTCTGGTAACAGCGAGTGCGAAGACAGGTCAGCAAAAAGAACGGTTTGGGAAACAGGTCAAACAGATAACCTTTTGGCACTGATAGCGTCAGGTTGGGCTGAGTCGCTGACCCAAAATACTTCTAGTCCAAAAGTTCAATTTTTATATGTAACTAATGTGCCAAATCAGGGGTGTTAAACAGGTCGAGTTTGATGGTTGGTGGGTAGAACCCGACACGAGCACAAAAAACTGATACGAACCCGAACATGGCAAGAACACAGAAATATGACATGACCCCGAACACGACACGAAGCCGAAAATTTTGCCAGGTACATCAACTTGAAGACGACACAAGTTTTTGCACAGGTTGACACGAAGACGACCCGCTTAACCTCAAAATGTATTTATTTTTGCAGATTGATACTCTAAAATTACAAATTTACAACGAAATTTATGTAAAACAATCACGTTTAAACTATAAAACTTGATGCTCATTTCACTTTTAGCTTTTAAATTTGGGAATAAAAAACCCAATCAGTTTACACATAAAACACATTTTATTAGAATATATATAACTAAACAGGTCAACCCGAACATGATTCATTTAGCTAAACATGTTCGTCGGTTCGACCCGAGAATAACCCAACTCTATAATTTTGTGTTAGGTTCATGTTGCGTCAGAAATTCACCCCTAATGTGATTGAAAAATGATATAGGAGGGTTTTTTTTGTCTTAAAACCACACTTTGGGCAACTTTTGACACGTTTCCATATTAGCTAACATTTTTTTACGTAAATGGGTGAAAATTGCCACATGTATTAAATACCTTGTCTAGAGTAATAGTGTCTATGTTTGCCAAGCGTTCCAACACATCGCCACCTCTAATAAGAAGTCCTTGCTTAGCCCCTGTTCCACAACAATAACAAAATAGGCCAATGAAATAAGATATTAACAACTTGAACGAATAGTTACAAAAATCACTGCTTATTTTTTTCATTTATTTACCTAGAGAGGTACCAACAAGAATTGCAGTTGGTGTTGCAAGGCCTAGTGCACATGGGCAAGAAACGACCTGAGATATAACTTATTTATGAGTAAATTATGACAGTAAATAAAAAGGATGAAATTACAAGATCGTCCTCAAGTTGGAAAGTATTAAGCTCCCTATGACTCACTCACCAAGACATCTGTGGAAAGCTTTAAGCTCAAAAGTAAAGGACTTCCATCAGGGCCAGAAATGTCATTGAGCAACACATCTGGAAAAACATGTACCCCAGCATAGTACCTTGATAACAAAAAAACAGAAACCAACAAGGATAACTTCAATAAAGGTAATTCAACAAATGAATATCTTTTAATTCTTTCTAAATGGTATTCAATCTCTGTATCAATATCTTTATCATAAACAAGAATTATTGAGATAACTGACGAATGACAAATAAGTAGTTTAATACCAGAAGGCGAATGTTGCAGCAGATATGGTCATAACAGTGTAAACGAATGGGCCAGCAATCGAATCTGCAAGCCTCTGTATAGGTGCTTCACGTCCTTGAGCATCCTCTACCTAAACAGGTTAAACAGTGCCCAAGTGTATTTTAGTACATAAAACCTCATAAATCATTTTATTATAAGTTCAGATACTATAAAAATAATATAACTTTTGCATTCAATTGACAACTAGTTATTTATAAACTTCAAATTTTCGGGTTCCCAACTTTGGTCCGTCGTGACCGTACTAAAAATTATGCAGTTTGACCCAACCCGTTTTGACCCAATACCCAGCCCGCCCATTATGCACATCAATCTATTTAACATTTTCAAGGCTGAACCGGAGCATTTATGTAAGTAACATGTCAATCTGATATTTATCTAACTAATAGGGAAACAAATACTGACCATTTTAACGATCTTTGTTATCGTCGAGTTGGAGCCTGTTGAAGAAGCTTCGATTTTTAGCGGACCATCCTGAAAGGCAGTCATGAAACATGGTCACGGTCATTACTCATTACATTAGGAAGTCCATCCTTAAACGTAATAAGATAAAACCTTCTACTTTGATATTATAAGTAGTCATATTGTGAGAAACATAATACTATATTGTTTGGGGACCAAACTTGAAGTTATAGTTGATATCTTTTTCTGCATATTCGAAGTTAATAACCAAATTAGTGGGGACGGTTTACCCAGTTTATTGTTCCGGCTGAGACTAAAAGACCTTCTTCCTTAAAAACAGGAAGCGACTCGCCGGTGAGCATGGACTCATCCACAACACTTCTTCCTGCAACAACTTTTCCCTGCACACAAAGTTTAATCAATCGTTTAAAACGCAAAATAATAATTTTGAGAAGATCAATACATCATAATACATGTAAATGTTCCAAAGACTGTTACTATAGTATGGATTAGAGTATATGACAATGTTTCAGTTTAAGATTAACAAAACTTACATCTACGGGAATAGTTTCTCCCGGTAAAACCAGTACTAAATCTCCAACTCGAATCTCATCAGTAGGGACTTCAATACATATTGAATCAGAGCTTAATATGCTTCCATCTGTCATGTTACTTTCAGAGGGAGAAATCACTAGTCGTGACTGTGTGGATATCAGCGACTGCATACAATGAAACATGTTTGTTAGCAACTTTAGATTTTTCTATAATATTCTTAGTATTTTGCACAATAGAAGCCCTATGCGATCAACTAATTTACATGGGAAAACAAATAAATATGACTTATTTTATATTTTTCACAATGATTATGGCTATTACACCTTATTTTTCGAAAAGATGAACTTACTAATAGTTCATTCATGTCACTAGATGCCCGAAGTCTCGCCCTTTCTTCAAGTGAACGTCCCAAAAGAACAAAACCAAGAAGCATAACCTGCATGCTAAAAATGAGCATCCCTTTAAATTGTATTTGAGCAATTAATATGACTGAAAGTGTACACGGTAGTCATATACTTGTATTGAGAGAAAAACTAGATGTAAAAAAAAGGCTGGTGGGTAACCAGTCCAACTGAGTCCGGGTCAAATGGACAGTTTTTTGTGCCAGACAAACTGGATCAGGTCGGTTGACCCAAAGTACTTTTTTTGTCGAAACAATTTTCTTTTTGTGTGAACTATAATTAACAAAAGAGTTAATTACTGTTTTCGTCCCTGAGGTTTGTCAAAAATAACGGTTTCAGTCCATTAGTTTAAAAATTGCCATTTCAGTCCATTAGTTTCATTTTCGTAACCATTTCAGTCCACTAACTTAACTCCATCCATTTATTTTGTTAACTTTGAGTTAACTAACTAATTCAGGGACGGTTTGCGTCAGTTTTAGAAACACAGGGACTTAAGTATAAACTCTAAAACATTAAAACAAAAAAAAATAGCAAATTCCAAAAAATCAAAAAAATTCCAAAAAACCAAACAAATTCCAAAAAATTCTAAAAAATAATAAAAATTCTAAAAAATCATAAAAATTCTAAAAAATCCAAAGAATCCGTTTCGGCGCGAACTGTTTCGACCCGAACCGTTTCGAGCTGAACCGTTCGTACCGTTTCGACCCGAACCGTTTTGAGCTGAACCGTTTCGACGCGAACCGTTTCGACCCGTACCGTTTCGAGCCGAACCGTTTCGAGCCGAACCGTTTCGACCCGTACCGTTTCGAAGCCGAACCGTTTCGAACCGAACCCGTACCGTTTCGAAGCCGAACCGTTTCGAGCTGAACCGTTTCGAACCGAACCGTTTCGACCCGTACCGTTTCGAAGCCGTACCGTTTCGAACCGAACCGTGCCGTTTCGAACCGAACCCTTTCGAGCTGAACCGTTTCGAACCGAACCGTGCCGTATCGAACCGTACCGGTTCGGCTTCGAAACGGTTCGGGTCGAAACGGTTCGGGTCCAAAGGGTTCGGTTCGAAACGGTTCGCATCGAAACGGTACGGTTCGAAACGGTACAGCTCGAAACGGTTCGGTTTGAAACGGTTCAGCTCGAAACGGTTCGGTTCGATACGGCACGGTTCGGTTCGAAACGGTTCAGCTCGAAAGGGTTCGGTTCGAAACGGTACGGCTTGAAACGGTTCGGCTTCGAAACGGTACGGGTCGAAACGGTTCGGTTCGAAACGGTTCAGCTCGAAACGGTTCGGCTTCGAAACGGTACGGGTCGAAACGGTTCGGCTCGAAACGGTTCGGGTCGAAACGGTTCGCGTCGAAACGGTTCAGCTCGAAACGGTACGGACGGTTCAGCTCGAAACGGTACGGGTCGAAACGGTTCGCGTCGAAACGGTTCAGCTCGAAACGGTTCGGGTTCGAAACAGTTCGCGCCGAAACGGATTTTTTGGATTTTTTAGAATTTTTTATTATTTTTTAGAATTTTTTGGAATTTGTTTGGTTTTTTGGAATTTTTTTGATTTTTTTGAATTTACTTTTTTTTTTTAATGTTTTAGAGTTTACACTTAAGTCCTTGTGTTTCTAAAACTGACGCAAACCGTCCCTGAATTAGTTAGTTAACTCAAAGTTAACAAAATAAATGGATGGAGTTAAGTTAGTAGACTGAAATGGTTACGAAAATGAAACTAATGGACTGAAATGGCAATTTTTAAACTAATGGACTGAAACCGTTATTTTTGACAAACCTCGGGGACGAAAACAGTAATTAACTCTTAACAAAATTATATAATTTCAATAAAATATTTGATTTCTATAAAATATGATTAGGAGGTTCTGTGAGTTACAATTTCAATTTAGGCGATTGTCATCCTGTTTGACCCGATTACATTTTTGGCTAAGCCTAACCCGACAGAAATACAACAGAACCCTAATCAGCCCAATCATAAGCAAATGGGTCGAATTTGCCACCTCTAAATAAGTAATAAGTTACAGCATACAAACCGGCTCATCAAAGAATGTCGCATCCCATCCAAGCTCAGGGTTAAGAAGTGAGATCTAAAAGAAGGAGAAAAAGTTAGCATCATGAAACATGTAAAATTTAAATATATATATATATATATGAAAGAAATCTCACTGCGCTTATCATAAATGCAGCAATGGATCCGAATCCAACAAGAGAGTTCATATTTGGAGATCCCTTAAAGAATGCCTTAAGACCATCAGAAAGCAGCTCTGAAAAAGATTTCCTTTCACAAGATCAGCTAAAGCTTAAATGTGTGACACTTTGCCACATCAGAACGAAACTAAATTGCAAATAATGTCTTTTTTAATTTTCATAAACAATTGTAGTATTTTAAAATGGGTCACCATTGACTCATTAAAGACAACTTATCGCTTTTCACTACATAAAAATATGTGATTGTAGTTTTTACGTAAATAAAAAAACAAGGCTTGTTTTTAATATAAAGAAAAACAAGGCCAGCAAAAATTGTAACTAACCTCTTCCAGGTCCCAACAATGCACCAACAGCTAAACTGCCTTTGAAATAGGAGTTGTGAAGTAACTCCATAAATGTGCCTACATAAAAACACAAGTTAAAGCATTTCTGGTAGATAAAAGGCAAGTGTCATACCAAGAGGAACTCTACAAGATCTAGCTACCAATTCAGAATAATTTCTACTTTCTGTCTAATCTTCGCAGCAAGGTCTAATCCCATCCTTAAAAAACTCCAAATTTATAGTGGAACTTTTATATATTAACTTTTCAGAACAAGACCATTTTGCTTGTAGAAATCGCCCATGGAAAAAATTGATTATATATTACCATTGTACTTTATTTCATATTTCATAACTGCTGTGACAGTTACAGATACTGGCCCAAAACCTCAACTTTCCAAGTATATTTGTTTTATTTATGGGATCGCAGTAGCATAGCTCGACTTGATACTTCCAGATAAAGCCGAACCAGTAATAATACAAGCCGCATTCAAGCCAAGCCAGTAATAATACAAGCCTGCTCGACTTAATATTTCCAACCGAGCCAGAAACTGAGCTCTTATTTGGCTCGCTATCAACTAAAGCTAGCTCGTGGCTCGACTAGTTGGCTTGTTTTTCTGAGTTTCAATGATCTTGTATGTTCTTTTTCAATAAAAGCCTCAAATAACAAGTTAACACCATAGTTACCTAATTCGCGGTTCGCTCCGGTACGGGTACGTGGTTCGGGTACGCGATTCGCTAGAGGTGACGTTTTCGGTACGAAGGGGGGTAGGTTCATTTCGGTACGAACCGGTACAGTGTACCATGGAGTCCGGTTCAGTGTACACAGATTAAAACATAAATTGAAATTGAATAGGACTAGAAATTGATGTAATTTGGTTAAATGTTATATATATATAATGTTAATTTATACTTTTTATGTATAAGTTTATAAGTTTAAGGATCAAACGTAAACTAGTGAAGATAGAGGGGGTTAAATGTTTAAATACACAAATTACTTTTACACTTTTTATGTAAAAACTATAAATTTTAGAGTTTAAATGTAAACTAAAAAACATAGAGGGGTTAAATGTTGAAATAACCAAACTTCTTTAAACCTAAAAAGCCTAAATCAGCTGATAACACACAGACGCGCCGCTGGTCTTCTTCTTCCCCTTTCTTCCTGTTTCCCGCCTAAAATTAGGGCTGTAAACGAACAGAACGTTCAGCGAACAGTTCGTGAACCGTTCGGCGGGAAGTTCGTTTATGTTCGTTCGTTTAATAAACGAACGAACATGAACAAGAAATTTCGTTCGATTAGTTAAACGAACGAACATGAACAAAGGTCTCGTTCGTTCAATTGTGTTCGTGAACGTTCGGTAAGGTGTTCGTGAACATTCGTTCATTTGCGTTCGTTTATGTTCGTGTTTTAATTAAAGATTTTTATACTTTCATATATTTTATCTATACTTTTTATACTATTAAACTTTTATTTATATCATTGCCCTAACAATTAAACTAGGAAACTCTCTTGCACCTTGTTTATGCACAATTTCCCTTTCTTTTCTCATTATTTACATCGACGAATATGATCTACATCTGTTCCACAATAAGGGATTCAAGTTCTAGTGTTACTCTCTGGGTCATCCACCTTTATCCTTCATCGCGTTCGCCAAATTTATTTGTGTTCGCTTGTGTTCGTGAACCGTTCGTGAACACGCTCATTTCCTTAATGAACGAACACGAACATAAAATCTCGTTCGGTAAGTGTTCATGAATCGTTCGTGAACACATTTATTTCCTTAACGAACGAACACGAACAAGGCCTCGTTCGTGTTCGTTCGGTTCGTTTACAGCCCTACCTAAAATAGCTATGGATGTTGTACCCCAATCGATTTAGGTAACTATGACCAGGCCGCTACAACTCCTCTTCTTCTTCTTCTTTGTTTCAATCAGACACAAACAACAATCAAACATATTCGAATTGCAGACCAAGATCAACGAGCAAATTGAACCAGATACGTACCAAATTGAACCTGGTACGCCTATATTTTCAATCAAATTCGCCGTACCTGATCGAATCGGAGCGCTGTACCTGATCGATTTGGACCGCCGTACCTGATCGAATTGGATCGCCGTACCATGGCGTTTTGGATCGCTAGCGACTGGCGATTGGGTACACCACGATCCAATACGTGGATCGTGGCTACCCTAGCGATTTAGGTAACTATGGTTAACACCAATCTCAAATATACCGTACCAGACTACCAATATAAAAAAAATGAGCTAATTTATGTAATCCAACCAGCAGGTTACTCGAGTCAAATCAACTCGTCTTATTATGCAAGCAAGCTACCTTCTGCTTAAACTCGACTTGGACATATATATGATCCAACCAATTCAATCCAAATTGTATCGAGTTTTTTAACGAGCTAACTTCGTAACAGTCCATGAGCAAGCTACAATCTACAAGCGGCCTACGAGTTATTCGAATAATGGCTTCTTTAAACTTAAGGTTAAGTAAACTGATTACAAATGTTTCTCACTCTTCATCATCTACATCTGACTTTTTCATACCTACCAACTAATTCCAAAAACTACCAAAAAGATCTACCAGCTAAACTCAAAAACAAGAGTGTAAGTGTGTGTTATCCAAATCCATTTCAAACTTTCAAATGTCATAATCTATTAATCAGCCACTAGATTTTGGCGCCAATTCATCAATAAACTTAAAAGTAATTATGAACAATTACCATGAGCAACATGAACACCTAGAGAATGCATAACATGAGAAGCATGAGATCCACAGCACAAGGCCACCAAAGTCCACGCAAACGCAACTCGGTTCCTACTCTCAATCATCAACGCCTCTTTCCTCGCCACCGTCTCCTTCCACTTCCTCACCTTCTCCTCAATCCCTAGCCCCGCCGCTCTCCTCTTCGCCGGAAATCCACACTCCGTCAACTTCCGCCCTAACTCCTCCACCGTCGCCACCGCCGCATCATCCTTCAACCTAACCGCCGCCGTCTCGGTTAACATATTGACCACAACGGACTCCACGCGCGGATCGGACGATAAGATCGACTTCACGCGTGAGACGCACGCACCACACATCATTCCGGTTACGTCGAGGAGGACTGACGGCGGCGATTGTTGTTGTTCCGGCGAGGTTTGTATTGGTGAGTTGAGGTTGACTGCTTTGGTGAAGGTGAGGTTAGGTAGGTGGTGGTGGTGGTGGTGGAAGGTGCGTAGTGGTGGTGGAGGAAGGTGGAGGTAGTTAGGACGTCGTTTGTGGTGGACATTGTAGGTGAGTATGCGGTGGTTGATGGTGGTGGAGGTGAGGTGAAGTGGTGGAGAGATGTGGAGGAGATGCGTTGTCATTTTGGATGTTGTTAGAAAGAGAGAGAGAGAGATTTGATGAATAAAAACGTGTGTGTTGAATATATTTTTACAAGATCTCTATATTATTATTGTTTATTAAATTGGGATAACATACATTTTTATATTATATTTTATTTTATTTAATAAAAAATTACGTGATATGCTGCTATTCATGCACCCATTTGAGTTCAGCTATATGTAGATTGCCTGGTCAACCGATGTATATACAACGATATGGTTTAAAAAAATTAAATGGATGTTTATAATATTGGCGGTGATTGAGTGCTTGAAAGGCCCTCATACGTAAGATTTTTTTACTGTTATCCCGATCGAGGGGCTGGGGCAATGCATGTCGGCTGTTGAGTATAGGGTTATCCTTAAATACCAGCTGATGATCCCTATGTATCCAGAAGACGAAACCTGCCCAATCTGCCGTAAAGCCTGCATGGATAAATACGGGGAGCATGCTGTTCATTGTAAGGAGCTCCCTGGTTTCAAATATCGGCATGACTGGGTGAGGGATGTTTTGGGGGACATCTTGAGGAGAGCGGGGATTTCTGCGAAGAAGGAGGCCCCTGTGAATTTCCTTACAGACCCCATGGAAGGGAGATCTACACTGAGACCAGCGGATCTGCTCGTCTTTGGCTGGGCGGGAGGGAAACATGCTTGTGTGGATCTCACAGGAGTCTCCCCCTTAGCTGGTTTAAGGGAAAGCGGGTTTGTAGCAGGACAAGCTATAAGGAAAGCAGAATCAAAAAATGTGGATAAACACGCTAAAGCATGTGCTGATAACCAACATGCATTTGTCCATTTCGCCTTCGACACCTTTGGCTCCCTAGCTCCAGAAGCTATCCGTTTGCTGACTAGGGTCCAAAAGGTTGTCCACAGCAGTTGCTAATCAACAGGAGGGCAAGGGTTTGTCTTTAATAGGCTAGGATTTGCTATTCAGAAAGGGGTAGCGGCGCAGGTTGTTGCTCGCTTACCTGCGATATTGATGTAAAGTGCACTTAGTTTAAATATAATATATTTTATTCCAAAAAAAAAAAAGTTTATATAAAAGAATAACAATGGTTTAAGTGGCCGTAAAAGAATTATATATGCAAAACTGGAATTTACAAGAAAACTTTCGACCTAAATTTGATTTGGCTCCTTTGCAATCCTATCGAGAGGTTCACTTTTCACTCCATTCGCGTACTCTTGCTATTAATTTATTATTATATAATTTTATCAACAAATTTAAGCTAAAAAGGTCTTTCTAATAGAAGCTTTTACTAAAGCACGGGATGTGTGTTTTAAATACCCTCTGTATTTTATGTGATAATTTGATTTATTATTATAATAATAAAATACAAGGGCCTATTAAAATATACGTTTATTTATACAGACTTATTAAATTTAAAATACATGTTGAGTTTATTATTTATAGACGTGTTAACATATGTATGTATACACGAGTATTAGACCTTGAGTAAAATTAACAAGGGAGTGAACGGTGTATAAATCTTCTCAAGGTATGTGAATAGTATAGGTGTGTTTTGGATTCCCCCCTCACATATACCTACTTAACATATCCTTAAATTTTTATTTTTTTTTTTGTAATATAACCACTGTCTCTTGCAACTCTCATATTTTATCGTATATAAAAGATATTTAAAATTGCTTATTAATAACATACATTTAACCAATAAATCATAGCATAGTTTACACTTCCATTAATGAAGAAAATAAAAATACATTACCACTTTTAATAAAAATAAAAATAAATAAATATATCCCTTTAGTTACATATACAAATATTAAAAAACAAAAAGTTTAGAATCAGCATAGATACAAATATTAAGAAACAAAAAGTTTAGAATAAAATTTGCATACATACAGATATTAGGAAACAAAAAGTTTAAAATCAAATTCCCCCCACCCTCTCAAGCTTAAGGCTGTCCAAACTGCTCGACGATCGAGGATCACTCCCGAAAAATGCTCATTCGATTCCCGCTCAATTTGCATATGAGCCGCCCGGCTCGGTTCGATTTGAAAACGAGCCAAGCATGAGCAAAGGTCCACTCGCTCGTCGATCGCTCGGTTTCGCTCGAATTATTTTTATTAAATAATTAATATATATATATAGTTATATAGATAAGTAGCCCAAGAAATATACTAGCCCAACTTAATATCAAAACCTAACCCTAATTCTTAAAACAATCATACAATCTGATTGTTCGATGCATATCGCTGCCACACAATCACATATCGCTGCCACAATCACAATCACACAATCTGGGGGGCGTATATTGGATGACTACCGGAGCTCTCTTTCAAAGGATATTGTGAAACTTCTTGTTTGTTGAAGTGATTGGTTAAAGGTCAGCTCAAAAACAACCTTAAAAACATTGAAAGTAAGCTTTTATTACATTTATAATCTACTTATATTTTTTTAGTTTATGCATTAACATTTATATTTTGTTTTTTTAATGTGTAGCAAGCTCCAAGAGATGAAGAAAAATTGAAAATTGATGTCTTGACTCCGGACAGGTCTGATAATAAATGAAAGATATTTTTATAATGGGGAAATGGATTATATCACCCTAAACTAAGCAAAATTAGCCAATAACACTCCTAACTTTCAATTTGGCTCCCACCACCCTCTACTTAACATTTTGGTGTCAGTGTCACCCCTTCGTTGAATAATCACTAACTGAGTTTGTTTTCTAATCCGACGTGGCATGGAGATGAGGTGGACAACATACATGGACAGACCCTTTATCATCTCTGTAAATCACCTAACCCATCTTCCCAAATCTTCACCAATGTCACTCTCCTAACCCGATCTTCCCAATTCCCAAATTTCAACAAACAACTCTCAAAAAAATCGCCGCCTACAAAGCAGTCGAGTCCGGCATGGTCCTGGCCTGGGCACCGGCTCCATCGCCAAACACGCAATCGACAGAATCGGACACCTTCTCAGTCAAGGCAAACTCACAAACATCATCGGCATCCCCACTTCACAATCACCTCTGCCAACATGGATCGAAGCATAAATCTCACCGGCAATGATAAAAACAACAACCAATACCTAAAATTAACAACAAACACAACCCAAAATCAAGCTTAAAACCGGAGATTTGGACTCGAGAAGCCATGGTCTATTCTCGTTTCAGATCTGAGCGACGAAGCCTCCGATCAATATGGTTCCGTCCGTATCAATAACCTTGAAGGCGTCACGAAGCTGTCGATTAAAGGGCTTCGGTTTGAGGTGCTTGTTCATGAGCTCAGTGAAACGGTTAAAGTCAAACAAAGATGTGAGTTTTTCTTCGGAGATGATGGAGTCGTCACCGTCTACTTTATCATCTCTGTAAATCAAGGTAGAGAGAGAAGGAAAGTTATCTCTTCAATATTGTTTTGTTTGTTTTTCTTATTGACTTCGGAGATGATAAACAAGCTCCGACGGGGCGATCTTGCCGTCGCCGTCTCCTTCAAGGTATAGAGACATTGGTGAACTCGACTGCTTTAGTGTTTGGTTAACACATATTATATTATATATATTTATATTAATATTAATTATAATTAAAAAAGCCACATCACCTTGCCACATCAGCAAAATAAACAAACTGAGTTAGTGTTTGGTTAACGTCGGGGTGACAGCTACACCAAAGTGTTAAGTTGGAGGTGGTGGGAGCCAAAGTGAAAGTTGGGAGTGGCAACGGCCAATTTTGCTTAGTTTAGGGTGATATAATCCATTTCCCCTTTTATAATTAACAAACCATAAAAGTTGTTATGTAATGTATAGAACTTAATGATTTTGTTTAGTGCTTATGTTTATAGGTTATATATATGTTGATTTGAAGTTGAATTTTGTGAATGGAGATGATCAAGCTTAAAGACGAAGTTTATGGCTTTTGAGCTAAATGACAATTGTATTTCTTTAGAATCATGATTTTAGAACATTTTTAGAACATGTGCTTCTTGATATTGTTAAGAACATTTTTAGAATCATGATTTTAGTTATGTATTGTTTTTGTTAGTAAGGTGCTGGACATGTTTTAATTAAGTTAGGATTTGTTTTTGTTGAACGTAGCCTTATAATAGTCTTGATTTCAGTTTTTTTTTTTTTTTTGCTACACATGTTTTAATTTCGGTGCTGAGAAAAACCGAGCGAAAACGACCCGCTAGATTCAAATTCAGTCCGAGCATGAGCATCACTTTTGTGCTCGGTTTTGCAAATTCGATCTGATCGGATCGAATCTGTTGTAATTAAATCCGAGCACGAGCAGACCCTCGATCAGATCGGATCGGCTTATGAGCACCCCTACTTGAGCTTAGTCAGTTTTCATACAATAGTCCCCCCTACCATTTCCTGTGTCACGCCCTGACTTTTGCGGAAGCGTGATTACGTGTGACTTGCTTAATATCATTGCATTCAACCATAACAACAACTATATGATAGAAACCACGATGTTCATCCATTTAGAAGTTTCAAAATAATACAATCATCATTGTTTTAAATCCAAACACAGACTTCAAGTTTAGAATACAACACAAACAAGGTTTTAAGTTCCGTAAAGGACTTCACAAAAGACACTAATAAAACAAGGCTTTGAACCATGTATCCTATCAAGGTAAAATACACGATTCAAACCCTTCAGTACTGGATGACATCATTTATTGGAAGACACAACTTGAAAATCCTTGATCGCCCACC
The DNA here is from genome assembly GCA_030545235.1 of Helianthus tuberosus. NCBI lineage: Eukaryota > Viridiplantae > Streptophyta > Magnoliopsida > Asterales > Asteraceae > Helianthus > Helianthus tuberosus. Next base: position 154,192,535 of record CM060366.1, on the reverse strand, counting down.
AGATCCATGATCAATTTCCTGAAATACATGTAGTTTGAAAACATCAACAAAAGTTGAGCGAGTTCATGTGTTTTGTATGTGAGCTCGTAATAAACTAGTAATCATTATAAGTACGTATTTGTAAACCCGGTATGAAAGTGTCTATGAACAGATCAATTAATGATTTGCAAGGTCATTAATATGTGTGTAACGGCGTAGGAAGGCTCAAACCTAGCAGATTTTGTACCGGGCTTCCGGCTGGAAGACATAGTCACCACCTTCGGCCACTTCCGGCCCAGGGGTGGGGCTCGCAACACCCAAATAGATCTATCACTCATGTCCCTCGGTCCTTATACGAGGATTAATGGTCTTAAGTGTGCGCATACCCATTCACATGATCTAACAGTTCATTCCTTTGCCAACCATACCATTTATAAACGTTTGTAAACATTTTGTAACATGCGTTTCACCCCCAAAGTTATAAAACTGAAAACAGTTAAAAGAAAAGGGGGACATGAACTCACAGTCTTGCGTCTCGTAACTCGATAACTCCAAGTTTTCCTTCGGTTGCACGACTACCTACACACGTGCTATGGTTGATTAGACGGATGGGTCGTGCCTTGACTTTAGTCTTATTTGTTATGACTTAGTATATTTGAGTTACGTTTCTTTGTGTCATAATATTATCCCAAAGTATATAATTATTTGTTAAAATAATATATTTTAACTTGACACATTATGTATTTATACATGTATATCTTTCCCCAAGGATGGGTATACTTACACTTGTATTCTTAGACTTGTATATTTTTGCCAAGTATTGGTGGCGTATTCCGGTGTGTATTTATACGTACGAGAATACGTATTTTATTGTATTTATTAAGTATTCATATACTTAATTTTGTATTCCGACTTTCCGGAATATTATTTTTAATTAACTAAAAATTCACCAATATATATTCTCAAAGTATATAAATATTTTAAGAAAACTTGTATAGAAAATTATCTATAATTTTTCCCTTGGCAAAAATAATTGTATTTTCATATAATCTTCAAAAACAATATATTTTCAAGGTTAACTTAGAAAATATTTATAAATCCATTTTTCACCAAAAAATAATATATTCTATATTTATTTAAGAAAATATATATTTTCTCCAAAAATATTATATTTTCTAATTGGTCAAGAAAACATATATTTTCCTTACTAAAAATAATACATTTTGTTCTTGACAAAAATATGATATATTTTTGTAATACTTGTAGAAATCATATTTTTGTTCTATTGGTTTCCAAAATACCGTTTATCAAATTATACTAATGAATTTAATTCCGGAATATTTTTGTAGTTTATATTCCTTGTTCGGGTTGTCTAATTTTTGGGTATAAATTATATATTTATTCCTTGGAATTTTGGTAATATTTTGTATTGTATTCTTGGTATTTTGGTGAGTTATATTATTTCAAGTCCTAAAATAATATAACTAATACACATAATATCCAAGTAATCACACAAATTGTGACATCTAAATATATATTTTCCTAAATACATATTTAGTCACTTTTATTTATTAAAAACCAACCTCCAATATTTGTAATTCTTGTAACAAAAATTATGGCAAATTTTATATGAAAAATCATGGTTAAAATACACCTGTAAACACTTGTTTAAAAATATTTTTCTAAGTGTTTAATTTCTAGAAAAAAATTGTCATGGTTTCCCCTTAAAAATAGAGGTTTCCATGCTTTCGAAGCATATCATTTTCTTTTAAAATCATCACAATTCATCAACAAATCAAACAATACTTACCATAAGCCAAAATCATGCCATTTACACTACTTCATGAACTTGAAATTTTGTAAAAATTTGTAGTAACTTAGTATGGTGTTTAGTATGCTTAGTTACCCTTTAAAGTGTGGTTATTTGTTTAAAAACATCATTCTTGAGAAAGTTAGTCTTTCACAACTTGTAAATTGATTTTCTAAAAATATTTCTTCTTGAATTTTTCTTGTCATTAACATGTTTCTATACTTGATTTAACACTAAAAATGTGATTAGTTTCTTTAAAAGCCATGTTTATGTAAATCTTGTGATTTAACTTAGTTTCTTGAGAAAATCATTTTTGAAATCATACATTTACAAGATTTATATTATACTTTGATCATCATCATTCAAGAAAAACACTTCATACTTCAAGTTCATGCTTACATATAGGATGTTCATCTTGGTTTTTCACAAGATCATCCTCTCATCTTGCTAGATCACGTGTTTAATCACAATCTAGCAAGTTTCATATGATGTTTAACATCATCAACACAAATAATCAACAATCAAGAAGCATACATACACTTAAACAACATAGATCATGATGATTTAGAGCTTTATGTTAAAGATTATGTTCTTGATTCTTTATGTTCTTCATGATTAGTTACTTATATCATCTTTTAACCAACATAACAAGATGTAAAATGAGATTAGGAGGGTCTTACTACTAGCACAAGGCTAGGGATGAGATTCAAGATGAAGATGATGATGAACTTGGTGGTTAATAGCACTTGAGAGAGGTCCTTCACTTTCCAATGGCACCAAGCTCCTTAATCAAGCTTCTTACACCTTTGTAGCACTAGAAAATGGAGAACACGAGATGAAAGTGAGGGTGGTGGTGGTGGTGGTGCTTGGCTTCGGCTGTGAGGGAGGAGGAAGAGAGGGAAAGAGTTAAGTGTGTTATGTTTGTGAGAAAATAAGAATTATGGTCTTGTGGTTAAGTTATATAACCTCCAACATGTTCTTAGTCCAAAGGTTCACGTGTTTACTAAAGCATGGGACAAGATCAAATATAATATGCAAAGAAAATCAAGGGTGGGAGCCACCCTTGAACCGTCGCCAATGGGGGGGGGGTCATGGTTAGCGTGTAATGGATAGTTAAGGATTCTAGTTAGGTTATAAGTGTTTAATTATTGTTTTTGGTTGTTATGTAATTATAAGAGGTGTTATGATGTCCGGGGACCATAACTAGCTCGGAAATGATAAAACAATGCTTCTAGTGAAAATTTGGTGTTTCGGGTAGTGTCCGGTTGTTCGGTTGATTACCGGTTCGTTAAGGTGCTAAACTACTCAGTTTAGTGTGCTTTAGGTTACCTTTTGTGACAGTTTTGATTCCTGACACTTAGGAAAGTATTCTGGACCATTAAACCATAATTCTGCATAATATTTAGTTGTTTAAATGCTGAATTTTGCAGAATTCTGTAGTTTGTGTGAGTTTTAGGCACTTTCCGGCACATAAACTATCACTAGGAAGACAATTTTATGATCCTTACTTTCCTACACACTATACTAGTGTAACTCCTATTTTCTGGCTCATTCTGTGTCTCAATACCATGTCTGTCTAAGTGCTGAACTCCCGTCAGCATTTCTGATTTGTCTGATAACTGTGCTAACTTTGTTTCGTGCATCATTTGAATCATAGAGTGTTGCATGAAATAATGATATGACATTATACAATATATGATGCACATGTATGTATGATGACAATAATCAGAAAGCATTCATGTCATTAATTTAAATCAACACAGTCATTAAGTCATAAACTACTGTTTAATCAATGTACGGATACATGAAATTTTGACAGTTGTCACATTCTCCCCCCGTTAAGAAAATTCTGTCCCAAAATTTTAAGTTGCGCTATTGGTTGCAGGGGAGTTAGGGAACAAATGTGGATACTTTGCTTTCATTCGATCTTCACGCTCCCAAGTAAACTCTGGGCCATGACGTGCGTTCCAACGAACCTTGACAAGCTTAACACTACTTCTCTGAGTCTTGTTAACTTTCTAATCGGTAACCTCAACGGGTTATTCAGTGAAGTGGAGTGTGTCGTCTATATGCACTTCATCCGCAGGGATGATAACTGTCTCTTGAGTTGGACTTTTCTTCAGGTTTGACACATGAAATGTATCATGAACACCGTGTAGTTCATCTGGTAGCTCCAACTGGTACGCTACGGTACCAACCCTTTCTAATATCCTGAATGGCCCGATGTAACGTGGGTTTAACTTGCCACGTTTCCCAAATCGTGCTACACCTTTCCAAGGTGAGACTTTTAACAACACCATGTCTCCTACTTTGAATTCCAAAGGTTTTTGCCTCTGATCCGTGTAACTCTTCTGTCGATCACGAGCCGCCTTGATGCGCTCTCGGATCTGCATGATCTTATCAGTTGTTTCTTGGACCAGTTCGGGACCAACCATCTGTCTATCACCAGCATCTACCCAACACAACGGTGAGCGGCATTTACGTCCATAGAGAGTTTTGAACGGTGCGGCTTGAATACTTGTATGGTAACTGTTGTTATAGGAAAACTCAACCAGAGGTAGATGAGTATCCCAACTGCCACCCAAATCCATTACACAAGCGCGAAGCATATCTTCCAGTGTCTGGATAGTTCTTTCACTCTGTCCGTCAGTCTGTGGGTGAAAAGCCGTACTCAGATTCAACTGAGAACCAAAAGCTTCCTGAAAGGATTGCCAAATCCTTGACAGAAACCGTCCATCTCTATCAGATATTATCGAGATAGGCACTCCATGACGTGCCACTATCTCTCTGAGGTAGAGCTCGGCTAGCTTTCCAGTGTTATCCTTTTCTCGAATCGGTAAGAAATGCGCAGACTTTGTCAATCGGTCCACTATTACGCAAATCATGTTATGACCTCTTGGAGTCCTGGGTAACTTTGTGATGAAGTCCATCGAGATCTATTTCCATTTCCACATGGGTATTTCCGGCTGTTGCAGCAGACCTGAGGGTTTCTGATACTCGGCCTTCACCTTGGCACAAGTTATGCACTTCCCAACATAAATGACAACATCACTCTTGAGTCTTGGCCACCAATAGTAATCTTTCAGATCTTGGTACATCTTGTCCGATCCTGGATGGATCGAGTACCTCGATTTATGAGCTTCATCGAAAATAACCTCCCTAATACCACCATAAAGCGGAACCTAAATACGTCCCATAAAATACAAGGTTCCTTCCTCGTTAGGCTCCAACGTCTTCTCCATTCTTCGGAGATATTCAGCCTTAATGTTCTCTTTCTTAAGAGCTTCTTTTTATGCAGCACGCATGCGCAAAGTGAGGTCTGTCTGAATAATCATCTCTAAAGCCTGAACCCTTATGAGCTTAATCCTTTCCTTTCGGCTTAAGGTGTCTGCTACCACATTCGTCTTTCCAGGATGATACTTGATTTCGCAATCATAATCATTTAGCAACTCAACCCATCGTCGCTGTCTCATATTAAGCTCTTTCTGATCAAATATGTGCTGAAGGCTCTTGTGGTCCGTGAAAATAGTACATCGAGTACCATACAGATAATGTCGCCAGATCTTCAATGCGAATACCACTACGCCTAGTTCCAAATCATGCGTGGTATAGTTCTTCTCATGGACCTTCAGTTGACGTGAAGCACAAGCGATAACCTTCTGGCATTGCATGAGCAGGCAACCCAATCCCTGACGCGAAGCGTCACAATATACCACGAAGTCGTCGGTGCCTTCCGGTAGGGATAATATAGGTGCATCGCATAGCTTATTCTTGAGCAGCTGAAAAGCTTCTTCTTGCTTATCTCCCCATTCATACTTCTTGTCCTTTTGAGTAAGGGAGGTCAACGGTTGAACTATCTTGGAGAAATTCTCAATGAACCTGCGATAATAACCTGCTAAACCCAAAAACTGTCGGATCTCGGTCGGTGTCTTTGGAGTTTAACAGTTCTTGATTGCCTCGGTCTTTATGGATCCACATGAATACCATTTTCGTTTACTAGTGACCGAGGAACTGTACTTCGCGTATCCAAAACTCGCACTTTGAAAACTTAGCATAGAGCTTTTCCTTCTTTAGCAGCTCTAGAATGGCTCTGAGGTGTTGCTTGTGATCTTCCTTAGTCTGCGTATAAATCAAAATATCTGTGACAACTGGCACAAAACCGGTAATCTCCGTACAGTTAGTTATTATTTAATATCTGCAATTATATGCTTAAATGTCAACATTGTCTGATTTCATGATATACTTGTGAATTCATGCACGTTTTATACTTCAAATATTGCTTTATGCATTACTTTCAGCGTTGCGTCATAAAGACTTGTAAACTCACCGGTAAGACACTCGGTGTCAGCAAATCTGCAGAAAGCAGTCAGATAATAGAATTAGGGCCTAGGAGTAGGTCCAACGTCTAAAATACATTAAAACCCAAGTATAGATACAAGGGTTAACATATAAACTTTCCGGAAGCTAAACTATGCATTAAAAGACACCCGAAACGCACTTTAAATGCAGAATTCAGCATAAATCAGCATAATTCAGCAATAATTCAGCTTTTAACACAATAGTATCATGCAAAATTTATGTTTTATTGTCCAAAATAACTTACAAAGTGTCGGGAATTGAAACTGCCACAAAAAGTGCTTTATACCTAGTGAAACTGCGTAATTCAGCACTTTAATGAACCGTAACAAACCGAACAACCGGACAATAACTGGGACATCAAAATTTGACTAGAAGTAATGTTTTTATGATATTAAACTAGTATTGATGCGAGAACACCTTAAAAATCATGAAAACCCCTAAACACACTTAAACATACTTAAACCCCCTCATTTGCACTTTAAACCTTTAACTTACCAAATTTTACACTTTACCCCCCCCCCCTCACCAAATCCGGTCCCTATGGGTCCCACCTAAAGATTTTAGTTGATTTTATTTTATTATATTAGATTTTATTTGGAGAATATTCTAGTCTTATACCCTAAAGAAGATTTGGAAGATCTTTATAAATCCTAAACTACTCACACTTCCTCATTCACTCATCTTCTTCCTTGCCTTCTTCTTGCTCTCGGGTCAACACCCACACACATACACATTCCTTTTCAAGCTTCAACCATTCAATCCAAGGTGATCTAGAGGTGTATGGAGGCCATTTAGGAAGGTGTATGGTGCTAGAACTTGAAGGACCACCTTGTGGAGCTTTTAACCTCTTGATTTCTTCCTTGTGCATCACCTTCATTTTTGTGCCACTTCCCTAGCCATTAGAGCTAGTAGTAAGCTTCTTGATCACTAATTTAAGTCATGTTTATGTTATGTACAAATTTCACCATCTAAACAACTTAAGCTTCTAATGTTAAAAATAAGAAGATTTAACATATTTATGAAGAAATCAAGTGATTACATGAAATTTTAGTGTATGTAATGAAGTTGTTGATATTATATCTTGTGTTTATGTTTAGATCAAGTATGTTAAAGCTTAGATCTAACAAGTTTAAGCATGGATCTTGAAGGATCCATGGTTAAACTTAAAGATGAATATATGAAGCATAATGTGAACTTGAAATATGAATTTTTGTGCATAAACTTGTAATTTTGAAGTGATAAAGTATGTGTAGAACTAATTTTTGAAACTAAAACTCATGGAAAGTTTGTTAAAAATATAACATAAAGCTTGTGTTTGAAAGATCTAAAGATATTAAGCATGGATCTTGAAAGATCCATGGTTAAACATGATGTTAAAAATTATGATCTTTCTAATAAACACAAAAGTGATTTTAAGACATGATTTACAAACTTTAAGACCATAAAACTCATGAGTGAGTTGGTTAGTAAAATAAAGTTTCATAAAAAGTTGGTTAAAAATTTACAAGAACACTTGATTTCAAAGGATCCTTGTATGTAAAGTGTAGATCTAAAAGACTACACTTTTTTAACAAGAAACAAGTTCACCATAATGTTTCATATGGAAAAGCTAGTGTATATTGTTGATGATAATTGTTTGAAAATTGTTTTGATGATTGAAAAGAAAATAAACACATGTTTTCAAAACATGGGAAACCTCCATTTTTAGGGGAAACTATGGGTATGTTTGGCAAAAGTAGCTGGTGGTTGGTGGCTGGAAGCTGGTGGCTGGAAGCTGGTAGCTAGTAGCTGTAGCTTTTTAGATATATTTGGTGTTTGGTAGAGTAGCTGGAGCTTTTAATAAAATGTATAAAATGACCAAAATAGACATAACTAAAAATTTGAAAAGTTTGTGCATTAAAAAGTACATTATTTTTAGAGGTTAAAATAGTCATTTTTCCCTAAAAGCTTCAAGCTCCTTCAACCAAACAAGGCTTTTTATTTAGTAGGAGCTTTTTCTTAAAAACTTAAAGCTAGAAGCTCCTAAAAGCTCTTAAAAGCTCCATGCCAAACATACTTTATGTCAAAAATTTTATAAAATTTTGACACTTAGGAAATATAAGTTTTGGTGAAACTTATTCCCTAAAAATTCACCTAAAAATATTTACCAAGGTTTCCCTAATTTTTGTGTAAATTTCAAGTTAAGAAATGATGATTTCTTTGAGTTAAAATGGATATTAAGTATGTATATTTTTAGGGATATATATATATATTGATCACCAAATTTTGTGCTAAGTGTATATTATGTGTATTATATGTAGTAGTGTATTAGGAACTTTACGCCTCGCTTGCGGTATGCGCATATAATGTATATATGTGTGGGTCATCGGGGGGCAAAAGTAAAAGTGCACTAATTTTAACGTTATTTTACTAATTTCGTGAAAATAACGTTAAAAGTGGAGGACGGTTAATCATGCATCATGTGGTGGCGTTGATAGCTGAAAGACAAAAGGGTACATGCACTAATCGGTCTTTGTCCCGATTGCCGAGTGTTATGTGCCTTATGTCCAAGGCTTGATGCAAAACTACTATCGAGCTGGGGGTCTCACTGGAAGCAGCTTCTCTATTCCTACGAGGTAGAGGTAAGGCTGTCTACATCTTACCCTCCTCAGACCCTACCTTTGCTTTGCTATTGGTGGGATTTACTGAGTATGATGATGATGATGACGATGAGTGTATTAGGAACTTGAAAATACACTAAATACTCCCAAGGAGTATGAGTACAAAATACACATACAAATTATATGAGAATACATAAGAAGCACATGGACAAATACGAGAAAATATATTTACAAAAATATATTCTTTAACACATTTTTTAACTTGGACATTTATAGACTTAAATATATATTTTTGAAAAAAAAAATATATAACCTATACCAAGTATTGGGATTTATGTAAAAGTCGTGTGGATATCAAGAATAACCATATATATATATTATAACATGACAAAATATATATATTTCCTACAAGTCTTAAAAATATATATTATTTTTAAGAAATATAATTCTGGAAAGTAATAAAAATCAAAGTATTGATTTTTGGTGAAAATATACAAAATACACAAGTATTTACAAAGTATACTTTCCTAAGTATTCTTGTACAAAAATAATATTGAAAATATTATTTCACAAAATACTTATATTTATTTTTGGGAAAATAATATAAGTAACATACGTAGTTAAAAATATAAATTATTTTTAACAACAAAGAGTATATACATAAACAAAAGATGGCGATTTGTACTTGTGTGATACAAGTCTAGTGACTAACATTAATAGAACACATATAGGTCACGACGCTACAAAACCAACCGGTGAAGTTTACGGCGCAGGATACGCAAAGTTGTGAGTTCATGTCCCCACTTTTAAACTTTTACTTGTTTTCTAAACTTGGGGAAAATACATGTGTTATGGAATGTTGATTTCAAAAAGTAAGGAATGATACTTTAGATCATGTCACGAACAGGGTGCCATAAGCACCATTAATCAGTTACATACCAAGACCGCAGAACAAAAGGTTAGATCTAATGGGTTTCAGGCAGCCACACTCTTGGCCACACTTTTACCAAGCAGTGCTTTTGTGTCTCTAGTCGTAAATCGACAAGTAAAAATGCCTATGGTTTGGATGCTTCCTATGTCGTGTCACATGTTAATGGCCTTGCAAACCATTAGCGATCTCGATTTCCTTACATTTACAGAAATACTTATTTCATATAATTACATACCATGTTTTCCATAACGAATGCTTAAATGTTTTCACAAATCTGAATGAATTCACACCAACATTATGTTGACGATTTTCCAAAACTCACATGTATTTCAGGTAACTAAAGTGGATGTGCGTGCGGTCTTACTCTTACTCCAAGATGTCGCTTTTGTTTTAGTCATGCCATGTCAAGACTCCGATGCCTGTTTTTGTGGGATTTGGTTACTATATTCCATCTTGCGTGGGATATAAGAATCAAAACCTTTATGTTCGTATTTAAATAAAGTTGTAAACTTTTTAGACAATATGCTGTCTTGTGATGTAAACACTTAACCTATGTTATGTTTTTAGTTATGTAATGTAATGGCATTTGGAGTTATTTTATGAGCATGTAGTATGTTTACCATTCGTATGCAATGAGAACCTTTCAGGATCACACCTCGTGCTTCCGCCTTAGAAAGGGGTGTAACAATATCATCGATAAATACGATCACAAATTTATCGAGATATGGCTTGCACACCCGATTCATCAATCCATAAACACTGCCGGTGCATTAGTCAACCCAAACGGCATCACTAAAAACTCGTAATGTCCATAACGAGTTCTGAAGGCAGTCTTCAATATACTTTCCTCTTGAATCCGCAGCTGGTGATAACCCGATCAAAGATCAATCTTGGAATAGTAGCTTGATCCTTGAAGTTGGTCAAATAAATCATCAATCCTCGACAAGGGATACCGATTCTTGATGGTTAGCTTGTTCAGCTCCCGGTAGTCGATGCACATTCGAAAGCTACCATCCTTCTTCTTGACGAACAGCACTGGAGCTCCCCAAGGTGAGAAGCTTGGCCTTATGAATCCCTTGTCTAGTAGCTCCTGAAGCTGCGTGGATAACTCTTACATCTTTGAAGGCGCAAGTCGATAAGGTGCCTTGGCTACAGGTGCGGTGCCTGGGACCAAGTCAATGTGAAATTCGAATTATCGTTGAGGAGGTAATCCTGGAAAGTCTTCGGGGAAGACTTCAGGATATTCCCTTACCACAGGGATATCTCCAAGCTTCGGCTCTTCGACTTCCTTATCCACAACATGAGCTAAGAAGGCAACGCACCCTTTACGCAAAAACTTCCGTACCTTCCAGCAACTAATAATCCGCAGAGGCGTATCATGCTTCTCTCCATGAATCACGATCGTCTCTTCATTCGCCATCGGAATACGAATAATCTTCTCATGGCACACAATCTCTGCACGATTGTTAGACAACCAATCCATTCCAACTACGACATCGAAGCTTCCCAAGTCAACTGGCAGAAGATCTATCGGAAACTCCTGCTCTCCAAGCTCTATAACACAGCCTCTAATCACCTCATTAGCTTCTACTAGCTTTCCATTAGCCAGTTCTATCGAGTACGGGATGTCTAACTTACTTGCAACTAAACCAAGTATATTCTTAAATTCTAGAGATACGAAGCTATAATCGGCACCAGTATCAAACAGCACAGATGCATAACGTTGATTAATAGGGAACGTACCAGTAACCACGTTTGGATCCTCGCGTGCTTCCCTAGTTCCGATTGTGAACACCCTTCCACATGCCTGGTTGTTTTTTTGGGGCAATCCCGCTTAAAGTGCCCTACATCACCGCAACCATAACATCCTTTGCCGCGTCCATTCCCGTTACCACCTTGGTTGTTGTTATTATTTCCTCCGCGGTTTCCATTTCCCGCTTGATTTCCATTTCCATTCCTGTTTCCATTACATCCCTTATTGTTGTTTCCTCCCTGATTCCTGTTCCCATTACATCCCTTATTGCTGTTTCCTCCCTGATTCCTGTTCCCATAACCATTTCCACCACAGTTGCCATTACCGTTACCGCCTTGTCCTCCATTTCCACGCCCAGCACCATACCAGCATGCCTCCTTAGTATGCCAAACTTTTCCACAAGTATCACATTTTCCATATCTGCATCGACCGTCATGATGAAATTGACAAATGTCGCACTTTGGTAGGGTACCCATGTACCCTTTTCCCCTATTTTCAGCACTTGCAGTGCTAGCTTATGCCTCAACTGGCGGATTAGCGTCTCTACGCTTGTTGGCATTGTTGTTATTTGCCCGAGTACCCTTCTTGAAATTTGTGAACTTTCTTTTATTTCCCCAGATGACTCCACATGAGTCTCTTTCTTCTTTGTGTCAGAAATTGAAAACTTGCCCAACCTAACTGCTTCTTCAGTAAGCGCCACATTTAAGTCGTTTGCCTCAGTAATAGTTGGAGGCTTGGATGCTATCACCATGCTTAGAATCTGAGATGCCAATCCCCCGATGTAATGTTCTATCCTTTTAAATTCTGGCTCCACCAAGTAAGGAACAACTCTAGACAAATCATGAAATCTATGCACATACTCAGCCACCTTTGGACCTTCCATTTTCAAGTTCCAGAATTCAGTTTCCAACTTCTGGATTTCTGCCAGAGAACAATACTTTTTACGCATCAGCTCTTTCAATTCATTCCATGTCAAAGTATATGCAGCAGCCTCACCCAACGTCTGAACCTGAAGGTTCCACCATGACAGAGCCCCATCTAGAAACAGTCTAGAAATGTATGTGACTTGTTACTCTGGAGCACATTTGCTCATTCTCAAAACAGAATCTGTCTTCTCAACCCAACGCACAAAGGCTACGACACCCCCCTGTGCCGTCGAAATTCAGGGGCTTGAAGTCCAAAAACTGCTTATAGGTACAGCCTGCAACACAAGCAACATCATTCACAGAGGGCATTAGCAAAGCACACTTGGAAATGTCCAAACGTATTGTAATGTGTCTTAGGTGACTTAAAAATTACCATTTGGTGGGTTATTCCCTGAGGTACCTCCGCTGTGTTCGGAGCGAAGGGCCTCATGCTGTGCGATGGCCTGTGAGATGCGCTCTTGTAATTCCGCCTCTGTCGTCGGCAGAGGGTTGTTGGTATCGGTATTCCTTCGCGGCAGCATCTTTCTTCTAGGAAGAAGGTCGAATAGGTCATGTCTTATTCGTTAAATAAATAAATAATTGTCTAGAGGTCATATGTACATATATATAAGCAATCATCATAGCAAGCAATCATGCAACAACATAATCATAACACAAACATGTAAATCAACAATGTATTTAATGAGAACATGACTATTGAGCTTTCATTAAAGACCAGCCACAAGTTACATTGTTTCCACATTGTATCGTCTCAAAAGGGACATAGGGTCAAATCACCCTTGTCAAATAAGTCTGTCAATGTACAAAAGTAATGATCAAAATATGGTCTTCGTATCTTCACTGTCTCGGCTCAATTGTAATGCTCTCACCAAAAGTAATGCATCTGCATAAAACCAAAAGTAATGCATCTGCATAAAACCAAAAGCCTACTGTGCTGATGGTGGAGGAGGAGGAGGAGGGAAGAAAAGTAAACTGCGAACATGTGTGAGCTCCTCCTCGAGCTCGTATACACGGCGAAGCAAATAGCCAATCTGCTGCTCGACAGTAAGGAAACGAGCATCAAAACCCTGAAAAGGAGTAGGAGCAGCAGGTGGATGTGCAAAAGGAGATGGCAATGTATGTGGAGGGACAAAAGCAGAATGACAGGGACAATGTGGAGGGTATGAAGGGGTCAGCTCGAGCTCCAAAACTCTGCGACTCAAGATCTCAAACTGCAACTGTAGCGATAAAAGTAACTCATCCCATGTGTACCCAAAGAAATATGAGGGATGGTAGGGGTCTGAGATAGGTATAGTGTATGGTGGGAACCATCGGAATGGCTCGTCAAGCGGTGTAGATGTGAAGGGAGTAAATGGTGCAGTCTGTGGAATCGGAGGGAAAGCTGCTGAAGCAAATGGATCATATCTCGAGGGCTAGCCCGATATACCTTCCCCTGGATGGGGTGCAGGGATGTCCTGGAGGAAAACAATCAGTAAATCAGTACGGTGGACATCAGACTCAACAAGAGGTAGGGGAGCAACATTAGTGGGTGAGGGTGGATGAATGAATGGCTCAGCAAGAGGAAGATCAACAGGTGCAGGCATCGGGTCTGGAACAAGGGGTGCAATATCAGGTAATCCGAATGGGACATGGTCAGGATCAGCAATTGGCTCAGGGTCAATAGGTGCAACATCTGGCTGACCAAAAGGAACAGGAGCTAGCTTAGGGGCAGGCTCTGGGTCGTGTGGAGGTGTGGGGACTCGAGCAGGGGATGGTGCAGCAGACATAGCGGTGTCATCATCGGAATCGGTAGCATAAAGCTGCAGTCCTGCCGCCCGCAGGGCTGAGGAAGTCACAGACTCAAAGGAGTCTGAAACCGAATGCAGACTGGAGTCAGAAGATAACTCAATGACAGGAATAGCGGGAGGAGATATAGCAACAACATCCTCATCAATCTCCCCGTCGCCCTGGGCGTCAGCTAGGGGACCATCCATAAATAAATCGACATCATCATCGAATAAGTCATTGAAGGGCCAATCCTCGGGAGGAATGACCACAAGAGGAAGGCATCGAGGATCGGAGCCACAATGTGCTCACCATCGGGGTGACCGATGATGAGGTGATCATGAACAGGAGCCGGAATATCAAAGGGATCCTCATTGGGAACACCATCAGCTATAGGTAAATCATCGCCAAAATCTGGTAGCGCGAATGGCTGGAAGTCGTCCTCATCCTCGGACAGCATATCGGGATTACTCTCAGTATCCGACGTGAATATCTCTGGCACAGGCATAACCACGTCGTCCGAAACGACGGCCATCGGGTCATGGGCGCCAGATAACCCACTCTCTAAGGATGACATGTGTGCCTGTAACATAATAATCATAACATGTGCATATATAATAATCACTACACTCAGCATATGCAAACAAAGATAATCATCACTTAAAATGTATTTACGTTATCCTTCATGAAACTTTTCTATCTTTCCTAGTCTGCCCCATGTAGACTAAACCACCATTGTGACCTTGCAATCATGTTTTCTTGTCTTTCCTTTTGTAAAACGTTTGTTCCATGGATCTTGGCGTTTTGTGTATGCAATGAAAAATATGTTGTGAAAATATTTTCATGAGAGAGCCCTAATGATTGTAGTCTAGACTCGAGAAGGAATCCTAGTTCACTACAATCGAAGCTCTGATACCAAACTGTCACACCCTGACTTTTGCGGAAGTGTGATTACGTGTGACTTGCTTAATATCAATGCAATCAACCATAACAAACAACTATATGATAGAAACCATGATGTTCATCCATTTAGAAGTTTCAAAATAATACAACCATCATTGTTTTAAATCCAAACACAGACTTCAAGTTTAGAATACAACACAAACAAGGTTTTAAGTTCCGTAAAGGACTTCACAAAAGACACTAATAAAACAAGGCTTTGAACCATGTATCCTATCAAGGTAAAATACGCGATTCAAACCCTTCAGTACTGGATGACATCATTTATTGGAAGACACAACTTGAAAATCCTTGATCGCCCACCAGATCCATGATCAATTTTGTGACATCTGTGCTTGTAATCATTGTGAACAGTTCAGTTATCAATGAAACAATGTTATTTAATCTCAATGTTTGTTTATTTATGATTTACATTTTTCATGTTTTGACTTTTATTCAATTTCAAACTCTTTATCGCTTTCTGGAGAGTTATACGCAAACTGGTTCGTAAACGTAATCAGTTTAACGCGAAAAATACTCTGGAACATCAACATATGCTTAACATACCTTAAATAACCTTTACATAACTTAGAAATAAGTTTTGAAGGCTTTGGTATGGCAAAATCAAGTCTATTCGCTTACAGGGACTAAAATTGACAAACTGCGAAAGTATGCCAATTTGAACTGTAACGAACATTCCGGAACATGGCCATAAGTTAAACACACCCTAAATATCCTTTGCATAGCTTAGAAATAGGCTTTGAGGGGTTCGGTGTGCTAAAATAAACTTTTGGGTCATTCAGGGACTAAAAGCGTCAAAAAGTGCACAAGTTTGCACTTTCGCGCATAACTTACGTTCTGGATACATCCGGACATCCAAAAAATTTATGTAAGCACTAAAATATTTTATTTTAGTGTTTGGCATAAGAAAAATCCATTCCTCGCGCAATTTGGATCGTTTTTCGCGCTTATGCGCATTCCGTCGTAATTAAGCGAACATCGCGATCGTACGACCAAACGAACCGACATCCGGCATATTTTTGAGCATGTTTCAAGTCCACAATGTTTAGGCATCATTTTAGGGCCTTAACGTTGGCTTAACGGGCCTTAGAAGTGTCGGAAATAAGTTTAAACACCAACAGGGACCAAAACTGCCATTTTTCAAAGTTTTCTGCAGATCAGACAGGCCAGGCGGCCCGCCTACACTTCTGGTGATTCTTACGCGGGCCGCATCAGGTTCACAGATCAACAAAACTGCTGTAAACAGCCTGTTACAGCTGTTTAACACCTCAAAACCACTTGCAAACGGTTTTTATCAATCCTAGGGGCTCCCATGGGTTTGTAATTCAGTGGGTGTGTGTTGTACGGCTCAGATTTATCGCTTGGGGAACAAGAAATGATCTCAACGGTCCTACGTTTCCTATAAATACCCCCCCCATGTTTGCTCATTTTTCCCTCACATTTGAATCTGATTCAACACTCTCTAAGTGGAAGTTTATAAGCTTCCTACCTGAGAGTGAATCGGGTTCGAATCTTGCGGGGACCCTCTGTAAGTATTCTTTCGCGCTTATCGTTCGATTTAGCGTTAAAGTCGAACTATGTTTGACTTTCTGCATTGACCAGTTTATGGTCAATGCGAAGTTCGTTTGAACTTCATAACGTGAGCGTAATCACGATGGTTATAGTCCCTAGTGACTATACCTACTGATTACCACGTTATCTAGGCTCAGTGACGAGTCGTAGTTTCGGGCAAAATGCGTGTTCTCGCGCATTTTGTAACCAAACTACTTATGGGTATCAAAACCGTTTGTTTTGATACCAAACCTGTTTTTTAAACCTTGTTAAACATGTTCTAACATGTTTAGCTCGACACTTTTAGATTTGTGCTTGTTTAGGGTCATAAGGGTAAATCAATCGCTTATGCTTTCGAACCCGACCCATTTGGTCGATCATTAGGATCCGACCAAATACTTTAGGTGACCATAGTAGTATAGGGAATAACCTTCTGAGGTTATACCTTATGGTCACGTCGTTTAAGTAGTTGTATGATAAGTAGTTCCTATGCCTTAGGTAAATTACCAAAATGCCCTTTTTGCGCCAAAATTCATTTTAAGCCTATGTAACATAATTTTTGCCATCTAAACTGATTTAACAACAATATTAAGCATGTTAAGGCATACCTTACTTGTCATAGGACTAGTTAGGCGGTCCGAACGCGTTTTACGCGAACGACGCGTTAAAGTAGCATAAGCTACCTAAACGGGTCATAACGGGTCAAAAGCACTTAGGCTAGGTTTCGTTTTAGTATGTAGGCTTTGTTAAACCATATTACATAAGTTCCTACACTCATATGGTTTACGAACCCTCATGCTACCCGATCCTCCGATTTGGTCCGTTTATTAATGTAGTTACCTATATTAGGTGACGTTTGAATCCGTGATCTTCTAACCTTGCTTGGTGGATATCTAAAGTCTATTGAGCAATCTCAAGTGAGTACATAGACCTCTCTTTTACTGTTTTCCAAACATTTTGGGGTGAAACACATGTGCCTACTTGTTACTTTCGTGCTTTCCATGTTTTCACATCATATACTTGTTATGTTCATTAGTACACTATTAGTACACGATTTTCATTTTGTATTGCTATGTATGTTCACTTAGCATATTTAGCACATTGATTTACATTACATCTTCTTTTGCTATGTATGTTTACTTGACATGATAGCACATTGATTTACATGACTTTTTCTGCTTCATATGTTAACTTAGCATATTTAGCACTTTGATTTACATGACTTTTCTGCTTTGTATGTTAACTTAGCATACTTAGTACATTACTTTCATCACATGTTCACACTTTAATATGACATCTGGTTTGATCAACGGGACTTATATACATTCATTAACATTAGCAACGCCGCTCGGTAGTAAGTAATGGTACCATAGGACTTGACAAATCCCGTTCCTGACATCCTAGGTTTGTTTGGGTGTAAGGAATGACTGAATCCGAAAACATTTTACTTTGGTAATCTTTACTCTAAGGTTATCCGTCTGTCTCAAGGCTTGAATGTATTGCATTAACTTACCACATAAATGTTTGTATCAGTAAAACATGTATTTATCTTACAAAACATAACTTTTGGTTTATTCAAAACACTTTGTTTTGTACATTTTTACTTGTGGGTTAAGTAGTCTCATTTTACTTACCATACATGACTTTTGTTTACACATTACATGACTTATATTCGACTTGGTTTATACTATGACATTTGACTATTAGACTAAGACATGGATATTTTAAATTGTTGGTTTGTTTGAGTGACTTAAATAACGAGGCGTGTGTAATATGATACAAACATGGTGGATACGCCGCTGGTACTTCCTATATATAAGTGTTTGTATGATATTACATATCGTAGCATCATTTAAATCACTTTAGTTTAAACATATTACATTTTACAACACTTTTTCACTTAAACATTGTTTTACAAATAACTTGGTTTATTCAAACTCTTTTTACTTGGTTGTTCTTATAACCATTCACTATTCTTTTATATATATACATATCATCTGATTTTACTATCGTTTTTCAAATGATTCATAAAACAAAACATTTAACAAGGTTCATGACTGATTTTCATTAAATTTTTCTCTAAACTCAAGTCTTGAATCCCATTTTCATAAAACCTATGTATCTCACAGGCATTTTTATGCTGACGTACCTATTTTCACATGTGTTTTCAGGAGCTGCTGCTTAAGATGTTCGTGACACACTAGGGCGGACCTGTGCCTTAGAGACTTAAAATAAAGATAGACTTAGTCTAATCATGTTGTGAACTCTTTGGTTCTTGTTTTGAAACAATGTATTCCACCTTTGGTTGTTGAATAAAACATAACTTTTAAATGCCATGGTTGTGAAACAATAATTCTGTTACAACACTCCCCGACGTTTATGCCATGATTTGATGTTTTACGTGGTCGAGGTGTGACAGAAGAGTTGGTATCAGAGCCAATGGTTATAGGGAATTAGGTTATTAGTAATGCTTTGACCTAGACTATAACCTTTCTAGGACCCCAACACAAGTTGTCTTGTGTTTAGATTTTAAAACATGCACTTCACCTATCCTTAGGTGATCACCAAAACAAGAACCTAATTTCCTAAAACGATTTTTGAAAATTCAATCATCTGTTTTTAAATAAATTGTTATATCACCAAAACAAGAACCCAATTTCCTAAAATGATTTTTGAAAATTCAATCATCTGTTTTTAAATAAATTGTTATATGGTTTTGAACCCTTTTGATTCTTTAAATGATTTTGAAAATTTATCATCCGCTTTTGAATGATTCTTTTGGCCTTGTGCCTTCCAAGTTTTCAAAATCTCGTCAAAGTTTTGGGTTCTAAATAGTGTGAACACGTGCAAACTGGAAGGGTGAATGCCTGTATTCTGGGTTTTCTGTCTAGGCAAGCACTTCGTATATATCTCATCAGACGCGAGACCAGTTGTGCTTACCTGGGAATTCTTGGGATGAGTGTTCACTTATAGGCGAGCATGTCTTCGCTAAGCATTATTTATGGACCCATTTACTTTGATTAGTCACCGTGTGTCGTTTGTTTGCTTTGTGATATGGACGAATGACCACCATCTTTGCTTTTGTTGATTTTTGTTTCATCTCATTCTTTTCATCTAAACATCTCACTCGTTCCTCTCATGTTTCCTCTTTTAGAATGCCTCCTTGACGCGAAAATCCGATGCCTAATGCCGCCGAATTGGCAGAAATCATTGCGCAGCAAATGGCTGCTCAATTCCCAAACCTCTTTGCTCTATGGAACCAAGCCAACAACAACAATAATGCTCCATGCAATTTCAAGAGCTTTAACTCGGCTAAACCACTCAAGTTTAGTGGTACTGAAGGAGCAACTGGACTTCTTCAATGGTTCGAGAGCATTGAGAGTACTTTCCGTCATGTTCTATATCCTGAGAATCGGAAAGTCAAGTTTGCTTCAAGCGTATTTCAGAAGAGGGCGCTCACATGGTGGAACGGGGTTATGAGAGAACGTGGTGCTGAGGTTGCTTTAGCACAAACGTGGGCTGAACTTAGGACTCTTATGATGAGGGAGTTTTGTCCTCGTCATGAACTGCGAGCTTTGGAGAGGGAGTTTGATGATTTAAAACAGGATAGTGGTGAGCACCGGGCGTATACTGATAGATTTGAGGAGCTGAGTTTGCTATGCCCAACAATGGTTACCCCACTCGAGAAGGCTATCGAGAGGTATATCGATGGTCTACCTGACTCAGTGCAAGACATCATTACTGGTAGTAACCCTACCACACTCCGTCAGGCAATCGAGCTATCTGCGACATTGACTGAGTCGCAGATTCGGAAGAATAAGTTACACAGGAAGGGAGACAAGGGTAAGAAGCAGACATCTGATCAGAATGAGAGCAAGAAGGGTAAGAACAATAAGGGTAAGGATTCTGAATCCTCGAAGAGGTCAAGGAAGCGTAAGGCTTCCCAAAATTACGCCGTTACTGCACAGGCAAATCAGGCTGCACCAAATCAGCTTGCGCAACTGATGTGTGTAAAATGCAACATATAAATTACATCAAATAAGGCATAAAACTAACCCTTTTTAAGTACTAATATTGGAAAAAGAATGTTTTTGTCTTCCTTTTGTATTTTCAGGATTAAATGAGCTCAAAAACGCAAAAGAAGCAAAAAGACAGCTAAATCCAACATAAATACAAGAAAAGGAATATTAGTGGACTGCCCGACCCCTCAACGGCACCTTCCAAAGCAAAATAGAGAAATCAGAAGACTGAACACGCCCCGTGCTCAGCCAGCACGGGGCCGTGCCCAAGAAGCAGCAGAAAAGACAAACCTATAGAAGCTTCTATTGCCCATCACGGGGCCGTGCTCAGCGGACACGGGGGCGTGTCGAAAGTACAGCAGGCGCATTTATTGTAATTGCGAATTACAATTAATGAGGAGAGAGATTGTCAGACGGACACGGGGCCGTGCCCAGCGGACACGGGGCCGTGTCCAGCTCTCTGTTCAGCCTATAAATAGGAGTGCTTGGATTCATTTCATCTTATCCCTTGGCACACCACCTCTCTCACACTTCATCCACCACCCACCACCATCACAACACCATCATCCACCACCATCATCCATTGTCCATCGTAGAGTGTGTGAGTCGTCTCGGGATCCAAGATTGATCGTAAGAGTTCTTGACAATCAAGGCCATGTTTGCCTAAGTCTCTTACATCACTTGGTGAAGACAAAGTGTCTAGTATAATACTTTTTATTTCTAATCTTTTGCACTTTTTATTTGGTTTTGTATTAATGACTTTAATAACTAGTTACTTATGTTGAAGGTGATCTTTCCTTATCGTTTGTCCGTGGTGTCTTGGCATTATTTTACTGTCTATATAAAATAAAGGATTTTCACCATTCATATCTCCACGGTCTATATGGAGATATGTTGGCTACCTGGTAGGGGGTTAAGGGAACGGTTTGGTAAAGGTCTTGCCATTGTTCAGCGTTTAGAGGTCCTGCAATGGACCTGGGTCAAATTTAGTAGGACCTCCTTCAATACTTCACGGTATTGGATGGCGGGGGTCCAAACTCTTTGACCCCCTCATAAGTTAACTACTATTAATACTATAACCCGGCTATTTAGGACTGTATCCCTGCTGACTCAGACTACTTAGCCGAGGGTAACGTCACCGCCAAAAGCGGGGCCTACCACAATACTGCATTAATAACTTAATTCATTATCTTCCAATAATCCACCCTTTTAGGATTGTATCCCTGCTGACTCAAACTACTGGGGTGAGGGTAACGTCGCCTTCAAAAGAGGGGCCTACTACAATAACTAAGATAATCTCTTAATTATGTGCAAAAGTGCGGAAATAATCAAAGGTTATACTAGATACGAGTCGGAACCAAGTGATTCATCTTGTCTATCTGTTTTTCTTTTATTTTTATTTTCAGCATTTTAGTTAGTTTTATTTTTCTTAGTTTAAAACATTTTTCTAAACTTTTATTTTGGTTAGACGTTGAGGATAAACCGGTACTAAAAGCTCTTGTGTCCTTGGACGACCCCGGTATCTTACCAACGCTATACTACACTCAACGATGGGTGCACTTGCCCATATGTGTGTTTAGTGTTAGTGAAATATCGTGTTTTATAAATTTAAAACTTGGCTAAAATAAGTGTTAAAAAGGGCTTAAAATACACACCTAATATATACGACACTTCACACGCATCAAGTTTTTGGCGCCGTTGCCGGGGACACAAGGATTTTAAGAAAGCTTAAAATCGACGGCCTAATCAGTTTTTCAAAACCTTTTCAAAAAGCGCGCATATTTTTCTGCATTTTAGTTTAGTTTTGCATTTACAGTAGCCTGAACACGGGGCCGTGCTCACTGAACACGGGGCCGTGTCCAGCATTTTCATAAAAACACCCAGTAACAGAAGCTTGAACACGCCCCGTGCTCAACGAAATCAGTAAATTTAATTAAAACGCCCAGATACAGATCCTGAACACGGGGCCGTGTCCACTGAACACGGGGCCGTGTCCAGCCTCTGTTTCCGTTTTTATTTTTGTTTTCTGATCTCGAGACTTGTTTGTGGTCTGCTGAGTGATTCTTATGGATCAATACTCAGGAGGTTACAACTACACTTATGATGAGGATGATTATAGGGGTAATTATTGCACTAATTGTCGTAATACACGTTCGATTCAAAATAATCACTCGCATCAACCGTCCAATTCATACGCTTACTATGAGGAGCCCAGGTACGAGCCATCAACTTCATACACATCCTATGAAGACCAAAGGTATGAACCTCCTCCCTCATACTCATATTTTGATGAACCAAGGTATGAGCCTTCTTACTCATACTTTGAGGAACCAAGATATGAGCCACCACCTTCATATGCTTATTATGAGGAACCTTGGCGTGAACAACCCACCTCATATGAGTATTATGAAGAACAAAATTACGAACCTTATCCATCATATGCTTACAATGAAGGACAATGGTGTGAACCATCAACTTCATATGGGTATTATGAGGAACAAAGGGTCGAACAACCGGATTCAAGCTTAGAAAACAATGATTCTTTTTCTATAACCGAAGTGACCGATAGGATATTAGAACACATTAGAGTTATCGATCGATGTATAAAAGAAGCTCGCGCAAGGGAAGAGGAGTCCCGCGCAAGAGAAGAATTAAAAAAGGAAGAGATAACTAAAAATGAAAAAATGGAAGAACAAATAAGTGAAAAACCGACACATGAGTTAAACAACGAGAGAGGTGAGTCCAACAACGTTAAAATCCAAGAAGAGTCTAATTTTGAAGAAATTAATCTCTTGACACCTTCTTTCGAAAATCATTTTTTAGTACCCACTCATGCTAAGTTTTTAAAAGAGTTAAACACTAACACTAAAATTGACGAAACGGTAAGTGTTAAGTTAACTAATGATCAAACTTCGCTAATAAAAGAAGACCCATTTGAAATTAACATCACACCGGTTCCATGTTTCTTTCAAAATTCGTTTATTAGTAATGTCACAATCGATAAAGATCTTTGTGTTAACATAATGCCTAACTACATTTTCAAAAAATTAAGTATTAGTGATTTTTCTCCACTTCAAATACCCATTTTTCTATCCAATCGGAAAGTAATAAAATCAATCGGTATAGTTGAAGATGTCTTGGTTCAAACAAATCAAATGGTAATCCCAACCGACTTTGTCATCCTCGATGGCGCTCCTCTAGTGTTGGGACGACCATTTGTAAAAACTCACGAAGCTTTGAAAAACCGGAAGTTCAACAATTTATCTCTTCAATTAGGGGCATTTAAAAGAAGTGTCGATCTCGAACGATCAATGAAATATCCATTCGGCAATAATGACCCCCTAATTGAAGATGAAGATGAACCACCCGATACAAGTGAAGAGATTGACCACTTTGTTGAAGAAGAGGTCGCC
The DNA here is from genome assembly GCA_030545235.1 of Helianthus tuberosus. Taxonomy (NCBI): domain Eukaryota; kingdom Viridiplantae; phylum Streptophyta; class Magnoliopsida; order Asterales; family Asteraceae; genus Helianthus; species Helianthus tuberosus. Next base: position 154,168,470 of record CM060366.1, on the reverse strand, counting down.
ATAGAACAAACTTTTAAAGTTCTTGATCGAAACGAGCAACCAAATAAGGAGTCTCCTAAAGACCCACCACTTGAGCTCAAAGAACTTCCAAAAGGTTTGGAATATGCTTTTCTAGACAAAGATGGTAAGTTACCTGTAATTATTTCGTCTAAATTAGATAACTTAGAAAAAGAAAAACTAATTAATCTTTTGAAAAAACACAAAAATGCAATAGCTTGGAAACTTGTTGACATAAAAGGAATTAGTCCTTCTATGTGCACACACAAAATTTTGATGAATGATGACTACAAATCGGTCATACAACCACAACGTCGAGTAAATCCAAATGTTCAAGAAGTGGTTAAAAACGAAGTCATCAAATTACTTGACGCCGGACTTATCTATCCTATTTCCGATAGTCCTTGGGTAAGTCCCGTCCAAGTAGTTCCAAAGAAAGGAGGTATGACGGTGATTACTAACGAAAAGAATGAATTAATACCAACAAGAACCGTCACAGGATGGAGAGTATGTATAGATTATAGACGATTAAATGAAGCAACAAGAAAGGATCATTTTCCTTTACCCTTCATTGATCAAATGTTAGAAAGATTATCCGGTCATAAATTTTACTATTTCTTGGATGGTTTTTCAGGTTACTTTCAAATCCCGATAGCACCCGAAGACCAAGAAAAGACAACTTTCACATGTCCCTATGGAACTTTTGCTTATCGACGCATGCCGTTTGGTCTATGTAATGCCCCCGCAACATTCCAACGTTGCATGGTAGCCATTTTCCATGACATGATAGAAAAGACAATGGAAGTCTTCATGGACGACTTTTCTATCTTTGGGGATTCATACGACCAATGCCTCGATAACCTTGAACGAATGCTATCCCGATGTGAGGAAACTAACCTCGCCCTTAATTGGGAAAAATGCCATTTCATGGTAACGGAGGGAATAGTACTCGGTCACAAAATCTCAAGCGAAGGAATGGAGGTGGATCGAGCCAAAATAGATACCATTTCTAGATTACCACCTCCATCTTCCGTAAGAGCCATTAGAAGTTTCCTAGGGCATGCCGGATTTTATAGGCGGTTTATCAAAGACTTTTCAAAGATCTCAAGGCCTCTAACAAAATTACTTGAAAAAGATGCTCCTTTCATCTTTGACAAGGATTGCAATCAAGCATTTCTAACCCTAAAGGAAATGCTAGTCAATGCACCTATCATGATAGCACCTGATTGGAAATTTCCTTTCGAAATCATGTGTGATGCTAGTGACTTTGCAGTTGGAGCTGTCTTGGGACAGAGAAAAGAAAAGCATTTCCACCCAATATATTATGCTAGTAAAACACTTAACGATGCACAAGAAAATTACACAACAACTGAAAAAGAATTACTAGCTGTGGTATTTGCTTTTGATAAATTTCGTTCTTATCTTGTTCTTTCTAAAACTATAGTCTATACAGACCATGCAGCCATTCGATATCTCTTTAAGAAGCAAGACGCAAAACCACGTTTGATTAGGTGGATTCTACTCCTCCAAGAATTTGACATTGAAATCAAGGACAAAAGAGGAGCGGAAAATACCGCAGCAGATCATCTTTCACGCTTAGAAGACCCAGCTTTGGAGGCAACCAGGGACGAGCAAATCAACGAAAAATTTCCAACTGAGTCCCTGGAAATGGTGGAATATAAGGAAGAACCATGGTACGCCGACTTTGCTAACTACCTAGCTAGCGGTATAGTCGCAAAAGGGTGGCCACATCATCAAAGAAAAAAATTCTTTGCCAATGTGAAACACTACTTTTGGGAAGATCCGTATCTTTTCAAAATGTGTGCCGACCAACTCGTCAGACGATGCGTACATGGTAGTGAAGCACGAAGAATTCTCCGCCATTGTCATGAAGGTCCATACGGAGGACATCATGGTGCTGCCAGTACCGCACGAAAGGTATTCGATTCAGGATTTTATTGGCCAACCATTTACAAAGATGCTCAAAATCTTGTAAAGACATATGATGCTAGCCAAAGAACAGGTAATATTTCTTCCAAAAACGAAATGCCACAAAATGGCATTCTTGTTTGTGAAATTTTTGATGTATGGGGACTCGACTTTATGGGACCTCTCCCACCATCAAAAGGAAACAAATACATACTTGTGGCAGTAGATTACTTGTCTAAATGGGCCGAGGCCGAGGCACTTCCAACAAATGATGGAAGAGTAGTGGTAAGATTTCTGAAAAAATTATTCTCTCGTTTTGGCACACCTAAAGCTTTAATAAGTGATAGAGGTACCCATTTTTGCAACCATCAACTTGAAATTTTTTTAACAAGATATGGGGTCTATCACCGGGTTTCGACAGCATATCACCCTCAAACAAACGGACAAGCCGAAGTGACTAATAGAGGGTTAAAACGAATACTCGAAAAAACCGTAGGATTAAATAGAAAGGAATGGGCTGATAAATTAGATGATGCTTTATGGTCTTTTCGAACTGCTTATAAAACAACGATAGGTACAACCCCATATAAGCTAGTCTATGGAAAAAGTTGTCATTTGCCAGTAGAGATTGCACACAAAGCCTACTGGGCAATCAAAAATGTAAACTTAGATCTAGAATTCGCTGGTAAAAATCGATTTTGTCAAATAAATGAATTAGACGAGCTTAGGAATTATGCATACTCAAACTCCGAGATTTATAAGGAAAGAATGAAAAATTTGCATGACAAACATATTAAACCTAATGAATTTCGGGTAGGAGATTTAGTTCTTTTGTTTAATTCACGACTTCGATTGTTTCCTGGTAAATTAAAGTCTAGGTGGTCAGGACCTTTTTCCGTCACCCATATTTTTTTTTACGGTTCAGTAGAAATTAAACCTCGAAATGGGCCACCATTTAAAGTCAATGGCCAACGGCTGAAACTCTATCAAGGATTTATTGAGGATGAGGAAGAAGAGATCTCGCTTCAAACCGTGGAAGAATAAAAACATCATGCCTGGTAAGTTACGAACGATTGAGACGACAAAATAAAGCGGTAAGTTTTCTAAACCATAGCTTATAGGAAAAAGGGGCACTCACACGCGCACATTCAAAAAAAAAAAAAAAAACTGCTCGGCACGAGGCCGTGTCCGCTGGACACGGGGCCGTGTTCGCGCTGCAGACGGGATAAAACCCCTTTTTCAAAACAGTTTCTTCATTCCACACGCCCCGTTTCCCCACAAAAGCTCTGGTTCCAGGCGATTTTTCGCGAAATTTCGACGTCTCTTACCGATCTAACAACGTCAAGGTATGATTCTATCACTCTTAGTAGTTAGATTAGTTACTTGCATGTAGTTAAAACACCACAAATTTGGGGAAAAATCTAGGGTTCTTGATGTTCATCCGGATCGAACCTAAAATTTTTGCCTAAATCTGTTTGCATTTAGTTAGTTTAGTGTTAAGGGAAGTAAATACACTTAGATTGTTCATAGATTCGCCCGATTTCTTACAAAAACCCCAAACCCTTGTTCTTGAACCGAAAAAGATAAAATTGATAAGGTAAACGAGATATTTTGGGAAAAACGGTGTTTAGGGTTTCATTTTCGGGGGAAACCGCACTTATTGGACCAAAAATTTTCAAATTTTCGAAACCGGGTCGAAAAATGAAGTTTTTGAGTAACAGACCCCTGGACACGGGGCCGTGTCTGATGAACACGGGGCCGTGTCCAGCCACTGTTTGCTGTTTCTTTAAAAATCTAATTGTTTCGTGTAATTTTTGGTGTATTCTTTCAGATGGCAAAGTTCACAAGGTTCAATGCAAGTGAGCTTGATGCAAGGGCAAGGTATGAGGTTCTTCAAACGAGACCCGAGGAGTACCCCAGGAGAGCTTGCACGGACTTGTTAACCTTGGTAAACCAGCTGGACCGATTCAACAACATCGTTACGGGTCCGCTAGCTGTTGCATTGAACACTCGGCTTCGGTCGGTGCATCAATGCACCATGGAGTTCTACAGTACTTTTGCTTTCACTCCAAGGTGTGACCCATTTGACAATACTGGGGTTGCATTTCGGTGTGGTGGGACAATGTACTCGATCTCCATGGCACAGTTTGGAGCCATAATAGGACTATACCAGGAAGAGGAATCGGGAAACGAAGAAAATACCGGGGGATTACGAGACTTGGATGAAAATGAACGACAAGCAGCATGGGCTCAAATCGGTGAAGGAATCTACAACCCTAGTAGCACCAAGAGTACGAAGCTAAGGGATCCGCTCTATCGCTACATTCACAGGCTTCTCACTTACTCTCTAAATCAACGTCACGACAGTAGCGGCGTTGTAGGGTTGAAAGATTTGATTGTCCTTCACTGTATCCACAACCGGAAGCCTCTCGATGTTCCATACCTCCTGTTAAGAAACATGCATCTCAACCGCCTTGCTCGCGCTCCAACGCCTATCTTCTTCGGAGGATGGGTGTACCGTCTTTTCAAACATTACACGCGAATTCCAAGGTCCTTTGAAAGAAGCCCATGGTCGGGACGAGTTGACTATCACATTTGCCGAGCCATGAACTTACTCTATGAGGCGGAAGACGGAACAGTGAGTTTCCAAAGAACGCAAGGCTATGCATGGAACCCACAGGAGGCCCTAGTTCTTCACGCACCACCTCCCCACTACCAGTATCAACCCCATGGTGATCCGGGTCAATCCTCCTCACAAGGAGGCGGTTTTCCTAACCTTCAAAGCTTACATGATCTTATGCAGGAAAACCTCATGTGTACCAGGAACGCCTACAACCTGGCCAACAACACGTACCACCGGGTTGGAGCTATTGAACGCAAAATCAACGATATACAAGACGATCTCGGTAGCATCCGGGAGTACATGGCGCGGCATGGGGATGGAGGTGATGATAGCGATGAAGATATGGAGTAGAGGGTTTGGAGGAGCAGGAGCGGGTTGATGGCGAGCCCACAGGTTTAAGTCCCTTTATCTATCGAACGATTGGTGGCCTGCGTGCCAGAAGTTGAACAATTTACTTTCCTTAAACACTTTTATTTTCCGTTTTATTTTTCTTTTACTTTATGCTTGGAACAATTAACTGTGGTAATGTAGGATGTTTGTATTGCTTGGTGTGGTATTAAGTGATGAAACAGGTACAAACCAAGGCTTGGGGTACTAAGCCTCAGCACTTATAAGGCCAGGATGGAAAAAACCAGAGGAAGAAACCTGTTTTTCAGGCTTTCAGACTGTCCACACGGGGACGTGTCCAGCCAACACGCCCCCGTGCTCACCTCCCAGACCTGTTGTTTGGCTTCTGTTCTGCAGAATTTTGCCAGACACGTGGCCGTGTCCATTGGACACGAGGCCGTGTCCACCTTCTGTAAGTTCTTGTTACTGGCACCTGAACACGGGGTCGTGCCCACTCAACACGTGGCCGTGTTCAGTGCCCAGTAACACAAATTTTTGCTTTTTAAACACTATTTTACACATCTAATCAACCTAAAAATTTATTTTTGGGACACATTGAGGACAATGTGTAATTTAAGTGTGGGGGGGATGCTAAAACCTTGAATTTTGCAAGTCCTAAATACAAGCCTTACACAAAACTCTATTGGAACCGCTAATCACCCCAAATTTTTTCAAAAAAAAAAAAAAAAAATTTTTTTACTTGTCTAGGTTTAACTCGGGAAATTCAAGTTCTCAAAAAGGTTATATTTTTACAAATTTACAACCGATAGCGTAGTGATAAAAAGAACCAACATAAGAAAATTATGAAAAGGCATAGCAAACTTATTTAAAATTTGATTATATATACTTGATCATATAAAAACCCATTCCCACAAAAGTGAGTTTTGAGCCTTTATTGAGCACAATTACATATCATTTGACTAAATGCTCATTTTTCGTTTCTTGTGTGAATAGCCGCTTGGTTCTTACGACTCTAGAACTTGCCATGACAATACATTCCCGGTCCTTATCAACTTAAACCCGAGTAAGTAAATGATGGAGGCATTAGGACTAACCCTTTTTATTTCTACACCATTATTTTTCTTTTTCTTTTACCACCTACCCAAAAATCCCCCTAGTTAGCCCCTTTGAGCCTAAACCTTTTCGTTTCATCACCCAAAAAAAAAAAAAAAAAATCCTTTTACCCACCAAAACCTTTTTCATTTTTAACCCTTTATTTTAGTAACAAGTTCGGTTCTTCATAAAAAAAATAAAAAAAAAAGTATGATAATGATGAAGCAAAAAGAAAATAAACAAACAAGTTAATCAAAAATAACTTAGTTTGAATAAAAGCTTCATCAAAATAAAGTTGCAAAAATACGAAAACCGACACTTGTTACGCTTTTAGCCCTTTTTCTACTAACCACTAACCCAACCACCTACCTTTAACCCTAGCCTAACCATTAACCCACAAAGTCCTCTTGATATCTACAAAGGTATAAAAGTTAAAAAGGAGGAGGATTGATTTCTTGGCAAGCCTATGGTAGGAATAAGTTCCATGCCGCTCTCGAGTGATTCACTAAAAATACACCTTCGGCCGAGTGTGAGTGATTTCCCCGTGAGGTATGTGAACTTGTATATAAATAGAATTTTAAAAAGGCATGTTATGCCCAAATAAGTAATTTCTTTTAAGAAAAGTTCTAAATAAATCATTACGAATAGGAGTGTAAATAAATAAAAATATAACCCAAAAAGATCTTGGAAATCCCGACACTCTACGACAAGCCCAAAAACCTTCTCTTCTACCTATTCCATTTGGGAGTGTAAGCCACATATTAAAGAGTTTTGCTTGAGGACAAGCAAAAGTTCAAGTGTGGGGGTATTTGATGTGTGTAAAATGCAACATATAAATTACATCAAATAAGGCATAAAACTAACCCTTTTTAAGTACTAATATTGGAAAAAGAATGTTTTTGTCTTCCTTTTGTATTTTCAGGATTAAATGAGCTCAAAACGCAAAAGAAGCAAAAAGACAGCTAAATCCAACATAAATACAAGAAAAGGAATATTAGTGGACTGCCCGACCCCTCAACGGCACCTTCCAAAGCAAAATAGAGAAATCAGAAGACTGAACACGCCCCGTGCTCAGCCAGCACGGGGCCGTGCCCAAGAAGCAGCAGAAAAGACAAACCTATAGAAGCTTCTATTGCCCACCACGGGGCCGTGCTCAGCGGACACGGGGGCGTGTCGAAAGTACAGCAGGCGCATTTATTGTAATTGCGAATTACAATTAATGAGGAGAGAGATTGTCAGACGGACACGGGGCCGTGCCCAGCGGACACGGGGCCGTGTCCAGCTCTCTGTTCAGCCTATAAATAGGAGTGCTTGGATTCATTTCATCTCATCCCTTGGCACACCACCTCTCTCACACTTCATCCACCACCCACCACCATCACAACACCATCATCCACCACCATCATCCATTGTCCATCGTAGAGTGTGTGAGTCGTCTCGGGATCCAAGATTGATCGTAAGAGTTCTTGACAATCAAGGCCATGTTTGCCTAAGTCTCTTACATCACTTGGTGAAGACAAAGTGTCTAGTATAATACTTTTTATTTCTAATCTTTTGCACTTTTTATTTGGTTTTGTATTAATGACTTTAATAACTAGTTACTTATGTTGAAGGTGATCTTTCCTTATCGTTTGTCCGTGGTGTCTTGGCATTATTTTACTGTCTATATAAAATAAAGGATTTTCACCATTCATATCTCCACGGTCTATATGGAGATATGTTGGCTACCTGGTAGGGGGTTAAGGGAACGGTTTGGTAAAGGTCTTGCCATTGTTCAGCGTTTAGAGGTCCTGCAATGGACCTGGGTCAAATTTAGTAGGACCTCCTTCAATACTTCACGGTATTGGATGGCGGGGGTCCAAACTCTTTGACCCCCTCATAAGTTAACTACTATTAATACTATAACCCGGCTATTTAGGACTGTATCCCTGCTGACTCAGACTACTTAGCCGAGGGTAACGTCACCGCCAAAAGCGGGGCCTACCACAATACTGCATTAATAACTTAATTCATTATCTTCCAATAATCCACCCTTTTAGGATTGTATCCCTGCTGACTCAAACTACTGGGGTGAGGGTAACGTCGCCTTCAAAAGAGGGGCCTACTACAATAACTAAGATAATCTCTTAATTATGTGCAAAAGTGCGGAAATAATCAAAGGTTATACTAGATACGAGTCGGAACCAAGTGATTCATCTTGTCTATCTGTTTTTCTTTTATTTTTATTTTCAGCATTTTAGTTAGTTTTATTTTTCTTAGTTTAAAACATTTTTCTAAACTTTTATTTTGGTTAGACGTTGAGGATAAACCGGTACTAAAAGCTCTTGTGTCCTTGAACGACCTCGGTATCTTACCAACGCTATACTACACTCAACGATGGGTGCACTTGCCCATATGTGTGTTTAGTGTTAGTGAAATATCGTGTTTTATAAATTTAAAACTTGGCTAAAATAAGTGTTAAAAAGGGCTTAAAATACACACCTAATATATACGACACTTCACACGCATCAGCAACCGCCTGCCAAGAAACCTTATCTTGGCAATGCACCTTTGTGCAACAGATGTAACGGTCATCATCAACCACACCTCCAGTGTCGTCAGTGCACCAACTGCGGAAGACATGGTTATCTTGCTGACACCTGCCGCATTCCTGCCAATCAGAATCGGGCAGCTCAGAACCCGGCTCAACAAGTTGCTCAGCCTCTTGCTCAGCAACAAGGTCAAGCTGCACGACCCCACTACCCACTAGGTTCTTGTTACAACTGTGGGGATCTGACTCACTACCGTAATCAATGCCCAAGATTGGTGAATGCGAATCCAGCTCAAGCTCAGGCTCGAGGTCGAGCCTTCAACATGAATGCACAAGAGGCGCAAGCAGACAATGAAGTGGTTAACGGTACGTTCTTTGTTAATAACCAACCTGCATCTGTTCTTTTTGATTCTGGTGCCGATAAGAGTTTTGTGTCGTTATCTTTTGAGCCATTGCTTCGCGTGTCTAGAACGAAACTAGGTAAACCCTTGACAGTAGAGGTTGCCAGTGGTGAACCCATTATTCTTAATTCTGTCCTTCGCAACTGCCAGTTGAACCTTAACAACCATATTTTCCCTATTGACCTCACGCCAATGCAACTTGGGAGTTTCGACATTATTGTGGGTATGGACTGGTTAGCCAAGCATCGCGCAGAGGTAGTTTGTTTTGAGAAGATCGTTCGTGTGCCACTCTCGTCAGGTGAGATCCTACAGGTTCGTGGTGAGAAACCTGCTAGTAGCCTCAAGCTTATGTCTTGTTTCCAAGCTCGGAAGTATCTGCGAAAGAACTATGTGGCCTTCTTGGCACATGTTACAGCAGATAAAGGCAAAGGTAAGTCTATTCAAGATATCCCAGTTGTTCGGGATTATCCGGAGCTGTTCCCGGAAGAGTTACCTGGATTACCCCCAGCACGCCAAGTCGAGTTCCGTATTGATCTTGTACCTGGTGCAAATCCTATCGCCAGAGCTCCATATCGTCTTGCACCGTCTGAGATGCAAGAACTGTCTAAGCAGCTTCAGGAGCTTTCGGATAAAGGTTTTATCCGTCCTAGCTTTTCACCTTGGGGTGCTCCCGTTCTTTTTGTCAAGAAGAAGGATGGATCCTTCAGGATGTGCATCGATTACCGTGAACTTAACAAGCTCACCATCAAGAATCTATATCCCCTACCTCGCATAGATGATCTCTTTGATCAGCTACAGGGCGCTTCTTATTTCTCGAAGATTGATCTTCGCTCTGGGTATCATCAACTTCGTGTGCATGAAGAAGATATTCCCAAGACAGCTTTTCGCACTCGTTATGGGCATTATGAGTTCACAGTTATGCCATTCGGTTTGACTAATGCTCCTGCTGTTTTCATGGACTTGATGAATAGGGTCTGCAAGCCTTATTTAGATAAGTTCATCATCGTTTTTATTGATGACATTTTGATTTACTCTAAGACGCAAGCTGATCATGAGCAACATCTTCGTCTTACTCTGGAACTCCTAAAGAAAGAGCAACTTTTCGCCAAATTCTCCAAGTGCGAATTTTGGCTTAAAGAAGTTCAATTTTTAGGACACATCATCAACGAACAAGGTATTCATGTAGATCCCTCCAAGATCACTGCAATTAAGAATTAGGATACGCCTACTCCTCCTACCGAGGTTCGTTCTTTTCTTGGTCTTGCGGGTTATTACCGCCGCTTCATAGAGAACTTCTCGAAGATTGCAGTTCCTTTAACTGCTCTAACTCAGAAGAATAAACCCTTTGAATGGGGTTCTAAACAAGAAGTAGCATTTCAGACCTTGAAGCAGAAGCTTTGTGACGCACCTATCCTAACTTTGCCTGAAGGCAATGATGATTTCGTCGTTTATTGTGATGCATCAAAATTGGGTCTTGGCTGTGTTCTGATGCAAAGGAACAAAGTCATAGCCTACGCATCAAGGCAATTGAAGGTACATGAGAAAAACTACACCACTCATGATCTTAAGTTGGGTGCAGTTGTCTTCGCTCTCAAAATCTGGAGACACTATTTGTATGGTACAAAATGTGTGGTTTTCACTGACCACAAAAGTCTTCAGCATATCTTTAATCAGAAAGAACTCAACATGAGGCAAAGACGTTGGGTTGAGCTTCTGAACGACTACGACTGCGAAATTCGCTACCATCCTGGTAAGGCGAATGTCGTAGCTGACGCATTGAGTTGTAAAGAACATATCAAGCTTCACTGTGTTCGTGTTCAATCTGATATTCAGGCTCGAGCTGATATTCAAACCCGCATTTCTCAGGCTCAACATGCTTGTGTTTCACAAGACTTGATGGGTAAGGAATTACCCTATCACATTAAGCCTGATCTTGTCTTGAAAGACAATGGATCATACTATTTCATGGACCGTTTGTGGGTCCCAAGCCAAGATGGTCTTCGCACTCTGCTTATGGATGAAGCTCATAAGTCTCGTTATTCTGTCCATCCTGGCTCAGACAAGATGTATAAGGATCTTCGTACTCAGTATTGGTGGCCTGGTATGAAGAAGGACATTGCCTTGTACGTTTCAAAATGCCTTACTTGTCTTAAGGTTAAGGCTGAACACCAACATCCTTCTGGTCTTTTGGAGCAACCAGAGATCCCAGTTTGGAAATGGGAAAACATCACTATGGATCTCATTACTAAACTTCCACGCACTAAGAAAGGTCATGATGCCATTTGGGTAGTTGTTGATCGTCTTACTAAGTCAGCGCATTTCTTGCCAATCCGTGAGGATTTTTCTGCTGACAAGCTGGCTAAAATCTACGTAGATGAAATTGTAGCTCGACATGGTGTTCCTTTGAACATCATTTCTGACAGAGATGCTCGTTTCACTTCTCATTTTTGGAGAACCATGCAATCTGCTATGGGGACCCAACTTAATCTGAGCACAGCTTATCATCCGCAAACGGATGGTCAATCGGAAAGAACAATCCAGACTCTGGAGGATATGCTTAGAGCTTGTGTGATCGATTTTGGTGGTAGTTGGGATTCACATCTTCCATTGATTGAATTCTCCTACAACAATAGTTATCACTCCAGCATCAACATGGCTCCTTTCGAGGCTCTCTATGGTCGAAAATGTCGTTCACCAGTCTGCTGGAATGAGATCGGCGAGGCTCAGCTTACTGGACCTGCCCTCATTTTAGAGACAACTGACAAGATTAAGAAAGTTTGTGATAACCTTCAGACAGCTAGAAGCCGTCAAAAGAGTTACGCGGACCCAAAACGCAAGTCCTTGGAATTTCAAGTCGGTGATCGGGTATTACTTAAGGTCTCACCTTGGAAAGGTGTGATCAGATTTGGAAAGAATGGAAAACTTGCACCTAGATACGTTGGACCATTCAAGATCGTCGAAAGAATCGGTAAGGTAGCCTACAGACTTGAGTTACCTCCTGAACTTGGAAATGTTCATCCAACCTTTCACGTGTCCAATCTCAAAAGGTGCTTAGCTGATGAGAACCTCCACATACCACTTGACGAAATTCGTGTTGATAAAACACTGAAATTTGTTGAGAAGCCAGTGGAGATCATGGAACGTGAAGTCAAGTGGCTTAAACGCAAGCGCATTCCTTTGGTCAAAGTTCACTGGGAAGCTAAACGTGGACCCGAGTTTACTTGGGAACGCGAAGATCAAATGAAGGCGAAGTATCCACATCTTTTCCCACGAGTTTCCTCTAAACAAATTTCGGGATGAAATTTCCACAAGTAGGGGAGACTGTGACATCTGTGCTTGTAATCTTTGTGAACAGTTCAGTTATCAATGAAACAATGTTATTTAATCTCAATGTTTGTTTATTTATGATTTACATTTTTCATGTTTTGACTTTTATTCAATTTCAAACTCTATCTCGCTTTCTGGAGAGTTATACGCAAACTGGTTCGTAAACGTAATCAGTTTAACGCGACAAATACTCCGGAACATCAACATATGCTTAACATACCTTAAATAACCTTTACATAACTTAGAAATAAGTTTTGAAGGCTTTGGTATGGCAAAATCAAGTCTATTCGCTTACAGGGACTAAAATTGACAAACTACGAAAGTATGCCAATTTGAACTGTAACGAACATTCCGGAACATGGCCATAAGTTAAACACACCCTAAATATCCTTTACATAGCTTAGAAATAGGCTTTGAGGGGTTCGGTGTGCTAAAATAAACTTTTGGGTCATTCAGGGACTAAAAGCGTCAAAAAGTGCACAAGTTTGCACTTTCGCGCATAAATTACGTTCTGGATACATCCGGACATCCAAAAAATTTATGTAAGCACTAAAATATTTTATTTTAGTGTTTGGCATAAGAAAAATCCATTCGTCGCGTAATTTGGATCGTTTTTCGCGCTTATACGCATTCCGTCGTAATTAAGCGAACATCGCGATCGTACGACCAAACGAACCGAAATCCGGCATATTTTTGAGCATGTTTCAAGTCCACAATGTTTAGGCATCATTTTAGGGCCTTAACGTTGGCTTAACGGGCCTTAGAAGTGTCGGAAATAAGTTTAAACACCAACAGGGACCAAAACTGCCATTTTTCAAAGTTTTCTGCAGATCAGACAGGCCAGGCGGCCCGCCTACACTTCTGGTGATTCTTACGCGGGCCGCATCAGGTTCACAGATCAGCAAAACTGCTGTAAACAGCCTGTTACAGCTGTTTAACACCTCAAAACCACTTGCAAACGGTTTTTATCAATCCTAGGGGCTCCCATGGGTTTGTAATTCAGTGGGTGTGTGTTGTACGGCTCAGATTTATCGCTTGGGGAACAAGAAACGATCTCAACGGTCCTACGTTTCCTATAAATACCCCCCCATGTTTGCTCATTTTTCCCTCACATTTGAATCTGATTCAACACTCTCTAAGTGGAAGTTTATAAGCTTCCTACCTGAGAGTGAATCGGGTTCGAATCTTGCGGGGACCCTCTGTAAGTATTCTTTCGCGCTTATCGTTCGATTTAGCGTTAAAGTCGAACTATGTTTGACTTTCTGCATTGACCAGTTTATGGTCAATGCGAAGTTCGTTTGAACTTCATAACGTGAGCGTAATCACGATGGTTATAGTCCCTAGTGACTATACCTAATGATTACCACGTTATCTAGGCTCAGTGACGAGTCGTAGTTTCGGGCAAAATGCGTGTTCTCGCGCATTTTGTAACCAAACTACTTATGGGTATCAAAACCGTTTGTTTTTATACCAAACCTGTTTTTTAAACCTTGTTAAACATGTTCTAACATGTTTAGCTCGTCACTTTTAGATTTGTGCTTGTTTAGGGTCATAAGGGTAAGCGATCTAATCAATCGCTTATGCTTTCGAACCCGACCCATTTGGTCGATCATTAGGATCCGAACAAATACTTTAGGTGACCATAGTAGTATAGGGAATAACCTTCCGAGGTTATACCTTATGGTCACGTCGTTTAAGTAGTTGTATGATAAGTAGTTCCTATGCCTTAGGTAAATTACCAAAATGCCCTTTTTGCGCCAAAATTCATTTTAAGCCTATGTAACATAATTTTTGCCATCTAAACTGATTTAACAACAATATTAAGCGTGTTAAGGCATATCTTACTTGTCATAGGACTAGTTAGGCGGTCCGAACGCGTTTTACGCGAATGACGCGTTAAAGTAGCATAAGCTACCTAAACGGATCATAACGGGTCAAAAGCACTTAGGCTAGGTTTCGTTTTAGTATGTAGGCTTTGTTAAACCATAGTACATGAGTTCCTACACTCATATGGTTTACGAACCCTCATGCTACCCGATCCTCCGATTTGGTCCGTTTATTAATGTAGTTACCTATACTAGGTGACGTTTGAATCCGTGATCTTCTAACCTTGCTTGGTGGATATCTAAAGTCTATTGAGCAATCTCAAGTGAGTACATAGACCCCTCTTTTACTTTTTTCCAAACATTTTGGGGTGAAACACATGTGCCTACTTGTTACTTTCGTGCTTTCCATGTTTTCACATCATATACTTGTTATGTTCATTAGTACACTATTAGTACACGATTTTCATTTTGTATTGCTATGTATGTTCACTTAGCATATTTAGCACATTGATTTACATTACATCTTCTTTTGCTATGTATGTTTACTTGACATGATAGCACATTGATTTACATGACTTTTTCTGCTTCATATGTTAACTTAGCATATTTAGCACTTTGATTTACATGACTTTTCTGCTTTGTATGTTAACTTAGCATACTTAGTACATTACTTTCATCACATGTTCACACTTTGATATGACATTTGGTTTGATCAACGGGACTTATATACATTCATTAACATTAGCTACGCCGCTCGGTAGTAAGTAATGGTACCATAGGACTTGACAAATCTCGTTCCTGACATCCTAGGTTTGTTTGGGTGTAAGGAATGACTGAATCCGAAAACATTTTACTTTGGTAATCTTTACTCTAAGGTTATCCGTCTGTCTCAAGGCTTGAATGTATTGCGTTAACTTACCACATAAATGTTTGTATCAGTAAAACATGTATTTATCTTACAAAACATAACTTTTGGTTTATTCAAAACACTTTGTTTTGTACATTTTTACTTGTGGGTTAAGTAGTCTCATTTTACTTACCATACATGACTTTTGTTTACACATTACATGACTTATATTCGACTTGGTTTATACTATGACATTTAACTATTAGACTAAGACATGGATATTTTAAATTGTTGGTTTGTTTGAGTGACTTAAATAACGAGGCGTGTGTAATATGATACAAACATGGTGGATACGCCGCTGGTACTTCCTATATATAAGTGTTTGTATGATATTACATATCATAGCGTCATTTAAATCACTTTAGTTTAAACATATTACATTTTACAACACTTTTTCACTTAAACATTGTTTTACAAATAACTTGGTTTATTCAAACTCTTTTTACTTGGTTGTTCTTATAACCATTCACTATCCTTTTATATATATACATATCATCTGATTTTACTATCGTTTTTCAAATGATTCATAAAACAAAACATTTAACAAGGTTCATGACTGATTTTCATTAAATTTTTCTCTAAACTCAAGTCATGAATCCCATTTTCATAAAACCTATGTATCTCACAGGCATTTTTATGCTGACGTACCTATTTTCACATGTGTTTTCAGGAGCTGCTGCTTAAGATGTTCGTGACACACTAGGGCGGACCTGTGCCTTAGAGACTTAAAATAAAGATAGACTTAGTCTAATCATGTTGTGAACTCTTTGGTTCTTGTTTTGAAACAATGTATTCCACCTTTGGTTGTTGAATAAAACATAACTTTTAAATGCCATGGTTGTGAAACAATAATTCTGTTACAACACTCCCCGACGTTTCCGCCACGATTTGATGTTTTACGTGGTCGGGGTGTGGCAAATTTCCTAAAATAGATGTAGTTTGAAAACATCAACAAAATTTGAGCGATTCATGTGTTTTGTATGTGAGCTTATAATAAACTTGTAATCATTGTAAGTATGTATTTGTAAACCCGGTATGAAAACGTCTATGAACAGATCAATTAATGATTTGCAAGGTTATTAATATGTGTACAACGGCGTAGGAGGGCTCAAACCTAGCAGATTTTGTACCGGGCTTCCGGCTGGAAGACATAGTCACCATCTTCGGCCACTTCCGGCCCAGGGGTGGGGCTCGCAACACCCAAATAGATCTATCACTCATGTCCCTCGGTCCTTATACGAGGATTAATGGTTTTAAGTGTGCGCCTACCCATTCACATGATCTAACAGTTCATTCCTTAGCCAACCATACCATTTATAAACGTTTGTAAACATTTTGTAACATGTATTTCACCCCCGAAGTTATAAAACTGAAAACAGTTAAAAGAAAAGGGGGACATGAACTCACAGTCTTGCGTCTCGTAACTCGGTAACTCAAAGCTTTCCTTCGGTCGCACGGCTACCTACACACGTGCTATGGTTGATTAGATGGATGGGTCGAGCCTTGACTTTCGTCTTATTTGTTATGACTTAGTATATTTGAGTTACGTTTCTTTGTGTCATAATATTATCCCAAAGTATATAATTATTTGTTAAAATAATAAATATTTTAACTTAAATTATATTTATTAATTATTGGAATTTTTGTTAAAATAATATATTTTAACTTGACACATTATGTATTTATACACGTATATATTTCCCCAAGGATGGGTATACTTACACTTGTATTCTTAGACTTTTATATATTTGCCAAGTATTGGTGGCGTATTTTCGGTGTGTATTTATACGTACGAGAATACGTATTTTATTGTATTTATTAAGTATTCATATACTTAATTTTGTATTCCGACTTTCCGGAATATTATTTTTAATTAACTAAACATTCACCAATATATATTCTTAAAGTATATAAATATTTTAAGAAAACTTGTATAGAAAATTATCTATAGTTTTTACCTTGGCAAAAATAATTGTATTTTCATATAATCTTCAAAAACAATATATTTTCAAGGTTAACTTAGAAAAATATTTATAAATCCATTTTTCACCCAAAAATAATATATTCTATATTTATTTAAGAAAATATATGTTTTCTCCAAAAATATTATATTTTCTAATTGTTCAAGAAAACATATATTTTTCGTTACTCAAAAATAATATATTTTCTTCTTGACAAAAATATGATATATTTTTGTAATACTTGTAGAAATCATATTTTTGTTCTCTTAGTTTCCAAAATACCGTTTATCAAATTATACTTATGAATTTAATTCTGGAATATTTTTGTAGTTTATATTCCTTGTTCGGTTTGTCTAATTTTTGGGTATAAATTATATATTTATTCCTTGGAATTTTGGTAATATTTTGTATTGTATTCTTGGTATTTTGGTGAGTTATATTATTTCAAGTCCTAAAATAATATAACTAATACACATAATATACAAGTAATCACACAAATTGTGACATCTAAATATATATTTTCCTAAATACATATTTAGTCACTTTTATTTATTAAAAACCAACCTCCAATATTTGTAATTCTTGTAACAAAAATTATGGCAAATTTATATGAAAAATCATGGTTAAAATACACTTGTAAACACTTGTTTAAAAATATTTTTCTAAGTGTTTAATTTCTAGAAAAAATTTGTCATAGTTTCCCCTTAAAAATGAAGGTTTCCATGCTTTCAAAGCATATCATTTTCTTTTAAAATCATCACAATTCATCAACAAATCAAACAATACTTACCATAAGCCAAAATCATGCCATTTACACTACTTCATGAACTGGTGAAATTTTGTAAAAATATTTCTTCTTGAATTTTTCTTGTCATTAACATGTTTCTACACTTGATTTAACACTAAAAATGTGATTAGTTTCTTTAAAAACTATGTTTATGTAAATCTTGTGATTTAACTTAGTTTCTTGAGAAAATCATTTTTGAAATCATACATTTACAAGATTTATATTATACTTTGATCATCATCATTCAAGAAAAACACTTCATACTTCAAGTTCATGCTTACATATAGGATGTTCATCTTGGTTTTTCACAAGATAATCCTCTCATCTTGCTTGATCATGTGTTTAATCACAATCTAGCAAGTTTCATATGATGTTTAACATCATCAACACAAATAATCAACAATCAAGAAGCATACATACACTTAAACAACATAGATCATGATGATTTAGAGCTTTATGTTAAAGATTATATTCTTGATTCTTTATGTTCTTCATGATTAGTTACTTATATCATCTTTTAACCAACATAACAAGATGTAAAATGAGATTTGGAGGGTCTTACTGCTAGCACAAGTCTAGGGATGAGATTCAAGATGAAGATGATGATGAAGTCCAGGGTCGGCCCAACAGGCTAAAGATGTGACAACCCGAGGTTTCAAGGTTAGTGTCTTCGGTTTTGGGATTGCCCCGTTCTTGTTTTTATCTATCTATTCGACCCGTGACTCTATTAAATGTATTTGGTAGTTGTGTGGTGTGTGTGTGTGTAACGGGCACGTCTTAGTCGTGCCTACGATTGGGCCGTAACGAATATGTGGGCCACAATATGTGCATGTTTATTTAATAGCGAAACCCATTGGCATAATTGATTTAACTCGGCCAAAACATGAACATGTAACATCAACGAATAGCCTTTGGTCTTGGCCCAAATATTGTTTCGCATTGTTGTGTAGTCTCGGCCCCAAAAACACTGCTTTGTTTAGTAATAATAACCGGCCCAAAACATTGTTGAGCTTAGCATAAATAATCGGCCCAAATTACACTTTATGTTGCAAATCACAACCGGCCCAATTGCTTAAGTATTGACCTTATAATCTAAAGTGTACGTAACCATTTTCCTTATCCCATATTTACAACAAGAAACCCTACCCTCTCAACATAGTGCGACGGCAGAACCCACCCCCCTTCTGTTCGAGATAACAGCTTGATCGGTCAGATTCGGGCTCTTACTTGTTGACTGTTATATTCATGAGATATTATTCATGTGCGACATAAATGATGATTGTGTGTTGTATATGTGAATTTCCATTGTGATAATTAACCTACAACATTACATGTGAGGCATCTTGAAAGTGCAACTAATTTAGATAAGGATCAATTCATGTTGTCAGCCATACTATCCCTATTTGCATGTGTATTGTCAGAAAGCATGTGATTGTCATATATGTTGCTAGCAATTGATTGTCATATTAGGACTCATGTTAGTCAATGATATTAGTGAGATTATGATTGAAACTCATTGACCGATTGAATGTTAGAGCCACCCTGAACCACCAATAATGACCATTAAATATATTGACCATTACCAATAACCTTGACCATTAATAATTGCATGAATTGAAACTGTAATCTGTGACTTGTCGGCCACAGACTTCCTTGTGCATGTGATTTCAAAGTTCAATGAATTAACAGGCTACCATGTAAATTAGTTGGGTTCTTTTATCAACACATCAGTTAGCGGCCCGATACACTTGTCAGCCCACTAAGAACACCGGTCCAATAAGATAGTAATAGAAAGTAATAGCCGGCCATGATTGTAAGGAGCATCTGAATGCAATTATTGTTACACGATTTGTTCTTTTGTTATGTCAATTCATGACATTAAGTGTCAGACTTTTGCTGTGATTTTATTTAGCATGTCGGTCACACACACACAACTGAATTGGGCCGAAAGGGGTGTTGGGCCGGTGGTGGATTACATGTTCAGTAATGGCAAAATAAAATAAGTGTTAAAAGGGTGAACATAAGGGTTGAACATAGGTGCAATTGAAATGGGCCGTGTGGTGTTGAAACCCACTTTATGTGGGCTGGCAGGATAGCAGGCCGCACCACAAGGCTATCGGGCCTGTCTAAGTTGGGCCTGCCATGTTTATGAGTAAAACTATGAATGTATGCGTGATACAAGTTCGAACTATGACATGAATTAAACAATGATTCTAGGGCACTAGACAAGTGAATTAAAGATCATGACTTAAACTATTCTTGTACGTAATCTGTTTAATGACTGAGATTTATGTGAGATGTGAATTAACTGTGCGTGTAAAATATGGTTTATGAGCACGTAGAACTAACTGTTATCAGTAACCCTTTTTAGGGTGTGTTTGGGCAACTGATAAACAAGATATTTAGTCTTACCGAGCAAATCACAGGTGAGTTCACTACTTTTGAGCATGCGTCCCGGTGGTTGGGA
The DNA here is from genome assembly GCA_030545235.1 of Helianthus tuberosus. Classification (NCBI taxonomy): domain Eukaryota; kingdom Viridiplantae; phylum Streptophyta; class Magnoliopsida; order Asterales; family Asteraceae; genus Helianthus; species Helianthus tuberosus. Next base: position 154,148,275 of record CM060366.1, on the reverse strand, counting down.
CAATCAGTGGGTATCCCGGGGAGGGATAAGTCTTTTGGGTAAAAACTGGTATATATTTGATAATATTCTCATCCTATCATTCTTAAGTCCCATCTTTTGTTACCGGGGAGGTAACGGGGTATTAGTTGGTAGCGCTACTTAGGTTTGGCACCCTCACGCCGTACCGGGGAGGACGGTTGTGAACTAATTACCCAGTCGGGCCCAGTGCTTTGATAGGAGCACTGGGGAAAGGGCAAATCATACATCAGGAGCCGTCTTGTTATCATCGAGATATTATCAATATTACTTTTGCATTTGTTAATGAACTGGAATAAACACTTGGTAACGAACGTTTTCATAAACTGTGAACTCGCCAGCTTTGTCTGATAGGCTTGTTTCATGCTCGCAGGTCGTTAGGTATCTTGGCTCTGGAAACTTGCTGTCTGGAGGAGCAGGAGTGGTCATGGGTTGACTGAAGAGACTCATGTGATTATTTATTTACTATTACACGTTGGTTTTTGAACAACTTAGTTTTTGGTTTATTAATTGCTTTTGCTGACATATCGGTTTTCGTATAAACTTACGATGGGATTTTACTATTAATTTAAGAACATCGTTTAGAAACTTGTGGGTTCAATGTAATTAGTGGCTCATTGTCAGTCTGTCACACGCCTATCAAGGACACTCCCTAGGTGGTATTTTTGGGGGTGTGACAGTTTGGTATCAGAGCCACTGGTTATAGTGAACTTGGTTTTAAAACCTTTTTATAAAACCAGACTATAACCGAACTGATCCGAAATCGACCATGACACTCAGCTCCAGACTGCAAGGTTCGTCTCTTGTTTACTATTGTATAGTATATCTAGTGTTTGCTTATGATTAACATCACATGCGAATGCACACTTGGCACTACAATATGAGTTTTTATGTTACCAACCCATGTTACGTGTTTTAAGAGAGGGACTCTTCTTGAACTTACATGCTCTATGTTGTGATGTCATTTGTCATGTTGCTTGAATTCGGGGAAACCTTTTAACACGAGTTAGGAGGAACTGAGATAAACATGCAAACTTGGTTATTATTATGGGTGCACACATAATAATAATGTGGGGTGCATGTGAGTCCCAGTGAAACTTGACAAGTGTGAAAAGGATTCCGCTATGCTAGTTGATGTTATGTTAGAACTTAGAAACCTGTGGAGATCATAGTAATGCTTGACTCCTACTTGAACTTGCTTTTTGAAATCCTTACGTTACTTGTATAGAATCATGAGTGGACGTGGAGGACGTGGTGGAGGCCACGGTGGTGGAAGTGGCCATATTGCTATGACTCAGGCTGAGTTAACCGATCTCATCAACACTCGCGGGGCTGAAGCCTTAGCGGCTTATCAGGCTAGTACGATGTGTACCAAACACTCTTATTCCTTGTGTCGCATGCTTGAGTCTTACTTGTTTGTTTTATGTTCTTTCGTTAATAGGTCAACAGGTGCAACAGAATCTGCACCATCCACCTGTTTACACGTTCAAAACCTTCATGGATTGTAAGCCGCAGACCTTCAGTGGGATTGAAGGGGCTGTAGGACTCTTGCGTTGGTTCGAGAAGACGGAGTCCGTATTCGCGATGTGTAACTGTCCTGTTGGGGACAGAGTGAAGTATACTACGGGCACGCTCGAGGATGGTGCCCTAACATGGTGGAATGCCCAGGTTCAGCTGTTGGGCATCGAGACGGCGAACGCCACTACGTGGGACGATTTTAAGGAGTTGATCAGGGAGGAGTATTGTCCTCGTGATGAGATTCAGAAATTGGAGAATGAGTATTATGATCTGAAGATGGTGGGATCTGAGATTGAAGCATATGTGAAGCGGTTGTATGAGTTGGCTGACATGTGCCCGAATTTGTCTCGATCTATTTCTCGAAGAATTGAATTGTTCATCAAGGGATTACCTCCACGAGTGAAGGGTTTGGTTACTGCAGCAAACCTCAATGACTTAACTCAGATTGTCCGTTTGGCTCACAAGATCGTTGATCAAGAGGTGGAGAGTAATTCACTGCCACCACGTGTTTCTGCTACTGCTACTACTGCCACTACTACGACTACTACTCCTGCCACTGACAGCAAGCGTAAGTGGAGCGATGTGGACAAGGCGTCCAATTCAGTGCAGTCACAGAAAAGGCCGGATACTGGCAGCAATCGTAGTTTCAGCCAGTCTTCTTCAGTGAATCAGAATCAGGGTAACAGTTCAGGTCAGGGTTCTTATGCGGGAAAACTACCAAAGTGCAATAAGTGCAACTATCATCATCGGGGGCAGTGTACTCGGATATGTCACAGGTGCAACAGAGCAGGGCACATGGCTAGAGATTGTAGGGTTTCACTCCCGAACCCACAGCAGCCGTCACAGCAGCAGGGTAGACAGCAGCTTCAGCAGAATCAGGGTTTTCGTAAGGGTTGTTTTCAATGTGGAGCTGAGGGTTACATCAAGCGAGACTGCCCTCAGCTGAATCAGAATGCAGGTGGTAATAACAATGGGAATAACAACAATGCTGGGAACAACAATGGGAACAACGGGGGAAACGGTGCGCGTGGGCGCGTGTTTACTATTGGAGCTGGGGAGGCTCGGAATGATGGCAACGTAGTGACTGGTACGTTTTCAGTAAATGGTATATTTGCTTCTATTTTATTCGAATCTGGTGCCGATTGGAGTTATGTATCTTTGGGGTTCAGTCGTCAGTTAGGGTTGAGTCCTACACCACTTGTAACTAAACACATAGTAGAGATAGCTGATGGTAAAACAATTGAAGCTTCACACGTTCTGGTTGGGTGCAAACTCGATCTCATGGGTCAAGTGTTCGACATTGACCTACTCCCTATTACTCTTGGAAGCTTTGATGTGGTTATCGGCATGGACTGGTTGTCCAAGCATCAGGCGGAAATTCTCTGCAAAGAGAAAATCGTGCTTGTTCCCCTCCCAAGCGGAGAATCCTTATCGGTTCAGGGTCATCGTAGTGGTGCCACAGTTAGCATTATTTCGGCAATGAAGGCTCAGAAGTGTCTGCGTAAGGGCTATCCTTCTATCTTAGCTCTTGTTACTGATTCACAGTCTGATGAGAGGAGGATCGAGGATCTTCCAGTAGTTCGTGAGTTTCCTGATGTGTTTCCTAAAGAACTCCCTGGTTTACCTCCACACCGTCAGGTGGAATTTCGGATTGACCTCATGCCAGGAGCAGCCCCGATTGCTCGTGCTCCTTATCGTCTTGCGCCAGGGGAGTTACAGGAGTTGTCAAATCAGCTCCAAGAGCTGTTGGATAGGGGTTTTATCCGACCTAGCTCTTCGCCTTGGGGAGCCCCTGTGTTGTTTGTGAAGAAGAAGGATGGGTCCTTTCGGATGTGTATAGATTATCGCGAGCTCAACAAGGTGACGGTCAAGAACCGTTATCCTTTGCCACGTATCGACGACCTATTTGACTAGCTGCAAGGGTCGAGTTTCTATTCCAAGATCGACTTAAGGTCGGGTTATCATCAGGTACGAGTTAGAGAGGAGGATGTTCCCAGAACGGCTTTTCGGATGCGGTATGGTCACTATGAGTTTTTGGTTATGCCGTTTGGGTTGACCAATGCACCAGTGGTCTTCATGGATCTCATGAACCGTGTGTGCAAACCATATCTCGATGATTTTGTTATTGTCTTTATCGACGATATCTTGATTTACTCCAAGAACAAGGAAGACCACGAGCGACATCTACGTCTTATCTTAGAGCTCTTGAGGAAGGAGCAGCTTTATGCAAAGTTTTCTAAGTGTGATTTCTGGATTCGGGAGGTACACTTTCTGGGGCATATTGTTAACGAGATGGGTATACATGTGGATCCTGCTAAGATCGATGCTATTAGGAATTGGGCGGCACCAAAGAATCCTTCGGAGGTGCGACAATTTCTTGGTCTTGCAGGGTACTATCGTCGGTTTATTTAGGATTTCTCAAAAATCGCTCAACCTCTCACCTCCTTGACACAGCAGAACGTTGTCTATTCTTGGGGAACGAAACAGGAGGACGCTTTCCAGCTTTTGAAACAGAAATTATGCAGCGCACCGATCTTGTCTTTACCAGAGGGTACCGAAGATTTTGTGGTTTATTGTGATGCATCGATTCAGGGTCTCGGTTGCGTGTTGATGCAACGCGAGAAGGTGATAGATTATGCTTCTCGTCAGCTGAAGGTACACGAGAGGAACTATACGACTCATGACTTGGAGTTAGGGGCTGTGGTTTTCGCGTTGAAGATCTGGAGGCATTATCTGTACGGTACCAAATGCACCATCTACACCAATCACAGAAGCCTTCAGCATATCTTCGACCAGAAAGAATTGAATATGCGGCAACGGCGTTGGATAGAGCTTTTGAACGATTATGAGTGTGCTATTAAGTATCATCCGGGTAAAGCTAATGTAGTAGCAGATGCGCTTAGTCGAAAGGAGACGAAGCCTAAACGGGTTCGCGCATTGCAACTCACTATTCATTCAAACCTTCCTGATAAGATTCGTACGGCTCAGACTGAGGCATTAAAGGAAGAAAACATTGAAGCTCAGGAAGGTTTGAATGAATAGTGAGTTGCAATGCGCGAACCCGTTTAGGCTTCGTCTCCTTTCGACTAAGTGCATCTGCTACTACATTAAAGGAAGAAAACATTGAAGCTGAGGGTTTGTGAGGTATGAAAAAGCAGCTCGAGCAGAGATCTGATGGCATCTATTATATTATGGAAAGAGTATGGATTCCACTGTTTGGTGATCTCAGAGAACTTGTGATGGATGAAGCGCATAAGTCACGATACTTTATTCATCTGGGATTGGATAAGATGTATCAGGATCTTAAAGTTTTGTATTGGTGGCCGAATATGAAAGCTATCATCGCCACATACGTGAGTAAATGCTTGACTTGTGCTAAAGTCAAAGCAGAGCATCAGAAGCCCTCGGGTCTACTTCAGTAGCCAGAAATACCCACGTGGAAGTGGGAACAGATCGCTATGGATTTCATTACAGGGTTACCGAGGACTCAGGCTGGAAACGATACTATTTGGGTGATTGTTGACCGACTCACAAAGTCAGCGCATTTTCTGGCAATCAAGGAAACAAATAAGTTTTCACAGCTGGCAGCAGTTTATCTTAAGGAGGTGGTTTCTAGGCACGGGGTGCCAACTTCTATCATCTCAGATTGAGATCCGCGTTTCACTTCTGAATTGTGGCAGTCAATGCATAAGTCATTCGGTTCACAACTCGATATGAGTTCCGCTTATCACCCACAGACGGATGGTCAGAGCGAGAGCACCATTCAGACACTTGAAGACATGCTGCGGGCATGTGTGATTGATTTTGGGAAAGGATGGGAGAAACACTTGCCATTGATAGAGTTCTCCTACAACAATAGCTACCACACTAGTATACAGGCAGCTCCGTTCGAAGCATTGTACGGGTGGAAATGTCGTTCTCCTCTTTGTTGGGCTGAGGTGGGTGATAGCCAGATCACAGGTCCTGAGCTTGTTCTTGAAACGTCAGAAATGATCGTTCAGATCAGGAATCGTATGGAAGCGGTGCGTGATCGTCAGAAAAGCTACGCTGACAAGCGTAGGAAACCATTAGAATTTGCAGTGGGCGACCGTGTTATGTTGAAAGTGTCGCCGTGGAAGGGTGTTGTACGCTTCGGGAAGCGTGGCAAGCTTAATCCGCGATACGTCGGGCCTTTTAGAATTCTGGAGCGGATCGGTAAAGTCGCTTACAAGCTTGAGTTGCCTGCTGAGTTGGGTAATGTTCACGATGTTTTCCACGTTTCGCAGTTGAAGAAGTGTCTGTCTGATGAGACACTGGTTGTGCCATTTCAAGAGCTGAAGATTGACGCCAAGTTGCAGTTTGTCGAAGAACCTATTGAGATCATGGATCGGGAGGTCAAGGTGCGTAAGCATAGTCGTATTCCGATTGTTAGAGTTCGTTGGAACTCAAGACGTGGACCGGAGTTCACGTGGGAGCGTGAGGATCAGATGAAGCTTAAATATCCTCAACTTTTCCCGAAAGACAAATCTAAATCTGGTAAAGCTGGCAAATTTCGGGACGAAATTCCTCTTCAAGTTGGGGATGATGTGGCACCCGAGCAAAATCCGCAACAATCTTGATTTACCACTCTACTTCACTGTATCTACTTGTCAAATTTCGGGACGAAATTTCTTTTAAGTTGGGGATGATGTGACAACCCGAGGTTTCAAGGTTAGTGTCTTCGGTTTTGGGATTGCCCCGTTCTTTTTTTATCTATCTATTCGACCCGTGACTCTATTAAACGTATTTGGTAGTTGTGTGGTGTGTGTGTGTAACGGGCACGTCTTATGTCGTGCCTACGACTGGGCCGTAACGAATATGTGGGCCGCAATATGTGCATGTTTATTTAATAGCGAAACCCATTGGCATAATTGATTTAACTCGGCCAAAACATGAACATGTAACATCAACGAATAGCCTTTGGTCTTGGCCCAAATATTGTTTCGCATTGTTGTGTAGTCTCGGCCCCAAAAACACTGCTTTGTTTAGTAATAATAACCGGACCAAAACATTGTTGAGCTTAGCATAAATAATCGGCCCAAATTACACTTTATGTTGCAAATCACAACCGGCCCAATTGCTTAAGTATTGACCTTATAATCTAAAGTGTACGTAACCATTTTCCTTATCCCATATTTACAACAAGAAACCCTACCCTCTCAACATAGTGCGACGGCAGAACCCACCCCCCTCTGTTCGAGATAACAGCTTGATCGGTCAGATTCTGGTTAGCGGCTCTTACTTGTTGACTGTTATATTCGTGAGATATTATTCATGTGCGACATAAATGATGATTGTGTGTTGTATATGTGAATTTCCATTGTGATAATTAACCTACAACATTACATGTGAGGCATCTTGAAAGTGCAACCAATTTAGATAAGGATCAAATCATGTTGTCAGCCATACTATCCATATTTGCATGTGTATTGTCAGAAAGCATGTGATTGTCATATATGTTGCTAGCAATTGATTGTCATATTAGGACTCATGTTAGTCAATGATATTAGTGAGATTATGATTGAAACTCATTGACCGATTGAATGTTAGAGCCTCCCTGAACCACCAATGATGACCATTAAATATATTGACCATTACCAATAACCTTGACCATTAATAATTGCATGAATTGAAACTATAATCTGTGACTTGTCGGCCGCAGACTTCCTTGTGCATGTGATTTCAAAGTTCAATGAATTAACAGGCTACCATGTAAATTAGTTGGGTTCTTTTATCAACACATCAGTTAGAGGCCCGATACACTTGTCAGCCCACTAAGAACACCGGTCCAATAAGATAGTAATAGAAAGTAATAGCCGGCCATGATTGTAAGGAGCATTTGAATGCAATTATTGTCACACGATTTGTTCTTTTGTTATGTCAATTCATGACATTAAGTGTCAGACTTTTGGTGTGATTTTATTTAGCATGTCGGTCACACACACACAACTGAATTGGGCCGAAAGGGGTGTTGGGCCGGTGGTGGATCACATGTTCAGTAATGGCAAAACAAAATAAGTGTTAAAAGGGTGAACATAAGGGTTGAACATAGGTGCAATTGAAATGGGCCGTGTGGTGTTGAAACCCACTTTATGTGGGCTGGCAGGATAACAGGCCGCACCACAAGGCTATCGGGCCTGTCTAAGTTGGGCCTGCCGTGTTTATGAGTAAAACTATGAATGTATGCGTGATACAAGTTCGAACTATGACATGAATTAAACAATGATTCTAGGGCACTAGACAAGTGAATTAAAGATCATGACTTAAACTATTCATGTACGTAATCTGTTTAATGATTGAGATTTATGTGAGATGTGAATTAACTGTGCGTGTAAAATATGGTTTATGAGCACGTAGAACTAACTGTTATCAATAACCCTTTTTAGGGTGTGTTTGGGCAACTGATAAACAAGATATTTAGTCTTACCGAGCAAATCACAGGTGAGTTCACTACTTTTGAGCATGCGTCCCGGTGGTTGGGACAGTCAGTGGGTATCCCGGGGAGGGATAAGTCTTTTGGGTAAAAACTGGTATATATTTGATAATATTCTCATCCTATCATTCTTAAGTCCCATCTTTTGTTACCGGGGAGGTAACGGGGTATTAGTTGGTAGCGCTACTTAGGTTTGGCACCCTCACGCCGTACCGGGGAGGACAGTTGTTAACTAATTACCCAGTCGGGCCCAGTGCTTGATAGGAGCACTAGGGAAAGGGCAAATCATACATCAGGAGCCGTCTTGTTATCATCGAGATATTATCAATATTACTTTTGCATTTGTTAATGAACTAGAATAAACACTTGGTAACGAACGTTTTCATAAACTATGAACTCGCCAGCTTTGTCTGATACGGTTGTTGCATGCTCGCAGGTCGTTAGGTATCTTGGCTCTGGAAACTTGCTGTCTGGAGGAGCAGGAGTGGTCATGGGTCGACTGAAGAGACTCATGTGATTATTTATTTACTATTACACGTTGGTTTTTGAACAACTTAGTTTTTGGTTTATTAATTGCTTTTGCTGACATATTGGTTTTCGTATAAACTTACGATGGGATTTTACTATTAATTTGAGAACTTTGTTTAGAAACTTGTGGGTTCAATGTAATTAGTGGCTCATTGTCAGTCCGTCACACGCCTATCAGGGACACTCCCTAGGTGGTATTTTTGGGGGTGTGACAAAAGACCCTAGGCCCAAGCCTAGGGCCATCAACATTGAAGGGCCACAAATTTTCAATATGTTTTCTATATAATATGCCCATAATGGTGCAAACTAATACACTTTGGGCCCAATATCCCATCCCATATACGGATATCCCAGATCCAGGAAATAAACTAATAAAGAAACGTTGGTAAAAGAAAAAAAAGGAAATAACGAGACGTGAAACATGGAATGACTGAAAAGGTGACAAATTATCAAACGATGTGCGAATGGAATGATGTTTCTCATAAAATGTGGCGTCGTTTTCGTTACCGATATGGAATCATCAGCGATTAGGGCAGTAGAGAGTCGTCTTTAGTGTTTACGGATTTGGGGGTAATTATCTCAGTTGAAGAACACACAGGTAACAATAAATTATAAACAACAACTATTTTTTAATTTTTTATATACTAATTGGCGAAATCAGTATACATATCATATTTGCTCAAATTCTCCAACATAACTAGAATAAATTTTGCGATTTTTTGATTTAATTATTTGGAGGTTGGAACAGTGGCACTCAGTTTTGCAATTTAATCTTGTGGCTGGCTTGGGACTTGGAAGATGGTGGCACTGACTCAGGTGTAACACCTGTGCCTCCACGGCCATCAAACAAATACCGAACCAATGAAATATTATATTTCATACTTGGGATTTGTAAAAAAATATGTGTATCATTTGCACATATCAATTCTTGTTCGATTCCAAACTCTAAATCGCTTTCTGGAAGGTTATACGCGCACTGATGCGTAAATATAACCAGTTTAATGCAACAAACACTTCGGAATAGTGATATAGGCTTAACATACCTTAAATAACCTTTACATAACTTAGAAATAAGTTTTGAAGGCTTTGGTATGGCAAAAACAAGTTAATTCGTCTACAGGGACTAAAGTTGACAAACTGTGAAAGTATGCCAATTTGAACTGTAACAGACATTCCGGAACATGACCATAAGTTAAACACACCTTAAATATCCTTTATATAGCTTAGAAATAGGCTTTGAGGGGTTCGGTGTGCTAAAATAAACTTTTGGCTCATTCAGGGACTAAAAGTGTCAAAAAGTGCACAAGTTTGCATTTACGCGCATAACTTACGTTCTGAATACATCCGGACATCCAAAAATTTATGTAAGCACTAAAACATTTTATTTTAGTGTTTGGCATAAGAAAAATCCATTCGTCGCGTCATTTGGATCGTTTTACGCGCTTATGCGCATTCCGTCGTAATTAACCGAACATCACGACCGTACGGCTAAACGAACCGACATCCGAGATATTTTTTAGCACATTTTAAGTTCCCTATACTTTAACTTCATTTTAGAGCTTTGAAATGGGGTTAACGGGCCTTAAACGTGTCAGAAATGCCTTATATGCACTGCAGGGACCAAAACTGTAATTCTGCCAAACTTGTATGCCTACGATGCGCAGGCACTTTTCCCCTACGATGCGTAGGGGTTCTGCAGACCAGATGCAGTGTATTAAACAGCCTGTTATCAGCTGTTTAATTCTCAACCACAAGTTCACACATGCCTAGTCAGCTGATAAGGATCATATTTAGCCACCATAACTTTCCCACAAGTGTACGCACATGATTCAATCACGTTATTCCATGAAACGATCTTAACGGTGGACCAAAAACTATATATACCCATCCACCCCCATTGCATAAACCTCTAGAATCTGATCTTAAAGACTCTAAGTTGAAACCATTGTTTCATACCTGAGTTATTTCGATCTAGATTAGCATTCGGGGACCCTTCGTAAGTATTCTTTCGTTCTTTTATTGCTTTCGAGTCCGAAGGTCAAACTTTGTTTAACTTTCAGCGTTGACCAGTTATGGTCAATGCGAAGTTCGTTTGAACTTCGCAACGTGATTGTAATCACGATGGTTATAGTCCTTTGGGACTATGCCTACTGATTTCCACGTTGTCTAGGGTCGTAAGGGTAAGCGATCAAATAAATCGCTTATACCTTCGAACCCGACCCAGTTTGGTCGATCATTAGGATCCAACCAAATACATTAGGTGACCATAGTGTATAGGGAATAACCTTCCGAGGTTATACCTTATGGTCACATCGTTTAAGTAGTTGTATGATAGGTAGTTTATGTGCCTTAGGTAAATTACCAGAATACCCTTTTCATGTATAATTGGTAATTAAGCATATGTAACCTAAACTTTCGTCACATAACTGATTATGTAACATGTATAGGCATATAACACTTGTCATAGGACTAGTTAGACGTCTCGAACGCGCTTTGCGCGCACGACGCGTTAAAGTAGCGTATGTTAGCTTAATGGGTCGCGTTGGGTCGAAAGCACTTAGGTTAAGTTTCGTTTTAGTATGTAGGCCTTGTTAAACCATATCATATGAGTTCCAATACTCATTTGGTTTACCAAGCCTCATCCTATCCGATCTCCCGATTTAAGTCCGGTTTATTTATATAATTTTAGATTTGCCGACTGATTCCGTGCTCCCTCTAGCTTTGTTTGGTTGTTGTTCAAGACCTCTAAGCATTCTCAGGCGAGTACATTATTCCCCTCTTTTACTGTTTTCAACTGTTTTGAGGTGACTCATATGTGCTAAATATCTTAACAATGATTTCAAGAACGATTACAATGGTTTCAAAAACAATTACAATGGTTTCAAGAACGATTACAATGGTTTCAAAAACAATTACAATGGTTTCAAGAACGATTTCAATAAAGTGAACAAACTTGTTGGTTGTAGTTACATAACCAATGACATTCATTAGCAATGATCAAGCCGACCAGTATTTGGTTATGGTACCATAGGATCTGACAAATCCCGTTATTTTCTATACCCATGGTTATGTGTGGGTATTTTGGGTAACGACTGAATCTGTAATTATTAATTTACCCTTTGGTAAGGGTTTGTTAAGAACGAGAACGAGTTGGAACGATGAACGAGTCAAGAAGGTTTGAATGTTATTAGAAAATCGACCATAAAGTAGTTTCACGATTAAAACAAGAACGATTTGAACGATTAAAACAAGAACGATTTGAACGATTAAAACAAGAACGATTTGAACGATTAAAACAAGAACGATTTGAACGATTAAAACAAGAACGATTTGAACAATTAAAACAAGAACGATTTGAACGATTAAAACAACAAGAACAATTTGAACGATTTCACAAAATGTTTTAACGATTGGGTAAACATTTGGACATGATTTACATTTGATCATGCATTTCCACGAAACATAGTATTGATTTAAACCAAGTTTTACTTCAATACTTTGCTTTGTGCGTTTCACCTATGGTTTAGTTGATGCATTTCACTAGCCATACATATCATTTTGGTTATACATTACATGGTTTACATTTGACACAAACACTTTTGACATTGGTTATACATATTACATGATTTACACTGGACATGAACATTTTACTTCGGTAGTTTGGTTTGAGTAAGTGATTAAGTAACGAGGCGTGTGTAGAATGATACAAGCATGGTGGATACGCCGCTGGTACTTCCTATATATAAGTGTTTGTATGGTATTACATATAGTAGCGTTATTTGAATCATTTCAGTTTGAGACATAGAACATTTTATACAAGTAACATACTTTTCACAAGACATTGATTTACAAATAACGTATCTTATACAAACTCATTTTACATGGTTATTCATTTAATCATGCATTATTCTCTTATTTATACATATCATCTGAACTTATTATTTTTCAAATGATTTACAAAGACAAAGCAAATTACAAGGTTCATGACTAAACATTTTCTTAAACAGAAGTCATGAATCTTATTTTCACAAAACCTATGTACTCGCCAGCATTTCTTTGTTGACCTCGTTTTCACATGTGTTTCAGGTATTGTTGAAAGATATCGATTGATAGGATGCATGCTCACATAGGACTGGACAAGGCCTTAGCGACTCAATAACAATGATAGACTATGTTTAAATTGTGTATTTAGATTTCCAGACGATGTAATTATTCAATGTTTAATAAAACAAAACACTTTTTGGTATCCATGGTTATGAAACAATGATTCTGTTGCAACGCGCCTCGATGTTTCCGCCGCGCTTTGTTGTTCTACGCGGTCGGGGTGTGACAGAAAAGTTGGTATCAGAGCCAATGGTTATAGGGAATTAGGTTATTAGTAATACTTTGACCTAGTCTATAACCTTTCTAGGACCCTAACGCGAGTTTACTTGCGTTTAGTCATAAAACAATACCGTCACCTATCCTTAGGCGACGACCACAACAAGAACATAAATTTCAAAACCGCTTTGAAAACTAATCATCTGTTCTAGGATGATTGATTTCTAGGTTTTGAACCCTCTGTTATATGGTTTTGAACCCCTTTGAGTTTTCAAAATCTCGTCAAGGTTTTGGGTTTTTAATAATGTGAACACGTGCAAACTGGAAGGGTGAATGCCTGTATTCTGGGTTTTCTGTCTAGGCAAGCACTTCGTATATATCTCATCAGACGCGAGACCAGTTGTGCTTACCTGGGAATTCTTGGGATGAGTGTTCACTTATAGGCGAGCATGTCTTCGCGATACATTATTTTTGATCCATTTACTTTGTTTAGTCACTGTGTGTCGGTTGTTGCTTTGTAGTAACAAACAAATGACCACTATCCTTGCTTTCATCAGATTTGTTTCATCTCATTCTTTTCGTCTAATTCTCTCACTCATTTCCTTTCATGTTTCCTCTTTTAGAATGCCTCCTCGACGCGAAAGCCAGATAGCGACTGCCGAATTGGCAGAAATCATTGCGCAGCAAATGGCTGCTCAATTTCCAAACCTCTTTGCTCAATGGAACCAAGCCAACAACAACAACAATGTTCCATGCAAATACAAGGATTTTAACCAGGCTAAACCACTCAAGTTTAGTGGTTCTGAAGGAGCGACTGGGCTTCTTCAATGGTTCGAGAGCATTGAGAATACTTTCCGCCACGTGCAGTGTCCTGACAATCACAAGGTCGAGTTTTCTTCGAGTGTGTTTCAGAAGAGAGCTCTCACATGGTGGAACGGGGTTATGAGGGATCGTGGTGCAGAAGTTGCTCTAGCACAGACATGGGCTGAACTTAGGGCTCTTATGATGAGGGAATTCTGTCCTCGTTATGAGCAGCGAGCTTTGGAGAAGGAATTTGATGAGTTGAAACAAGATAGTGGTGAGCACAGGGCGTATACTGATAGGTTTGAGGAGTTGAGTCTGCTTTGCCCGACAATGGTTACCCCACTCGACAAGGCTATCGAAAGGTACATCGACGGCCTACCTGACTCGGTACAAGACATCCTTACTGGTAGTAGGCCTACCACACTCCGTCAGGCGATCGAGTTAGCTGCGACATTGACTGAGTTGCAGATTCGGAAGAATAAGTTACACAGAAAGGGGGACAAGGGTAAGAAGCAGGGGTCTGACAAGGAGGATAGCAAGAAAGGTCAAAACAAGAAGGGTAAGGAAGGTGAGACGTCAAAGAAATCAAGAAAGCGAAAGGGTGTTCAGAACTTTGCTGTTACAGCACAGACTGCTCAGAACCCGCGGAACCCACCAGCTCAGCCACCTGCAAAGAAAGCATATGCCAGTACCGCACCTCATTGTGCACGCTGCAACGGTCATCACGCGGTACAACAAGCTTGCTGGCAATGCACGTCGTGTGGTAAACTTGGGCATTTGGCCAATGTTTGTAGTTTGGGACAAAATCAGGCTGCTCAGGTTCAAGCTCCGGTTCAAGGGAATGCTGCGAGATTCCCACTGGGTTCATGTTTCAACTGCGGAGAGATTGGTCACTTCCGCCACAACTGTCCGAGATTGGTGAATGCAAATGCTAACGCAAACCCAAACACAAATGCGAATGTCAACGTCAATGTGAATCCAGCACGTGGTCGAGTGTTTAACATCAATGAGGCAATCAACGATGCAGCGATGAACGATTAGTATTTTGTATTTCCTCTGGTTGTTATCTTGTAACATTTAAAGACAATGCGGTTGTTATATAAATAAAAATTTGTGGTTTTATTTTTTAACTAATGCAATTGTATGAATGTTTGATCCAACCTTATGATGTCAACACAAAGACAAAACTACTCGTGTGGTTCTGTCATTTTTATGATCACTTGTGATCTCCCTAAGAACCTCAAACACTTGTTTCTTTTAAATCTAAAGTATCTTATCGTCTTGCACCGTTCGAGATGCAAGAATTATCAAAACAGTTTCAAGAGTTGTCTGATAAAGGATTCATCCGTCCGAACTTTTCACCTTGGAGAAACTCTTGTCCTCTTTGTGAAAAGAAAAATGGATCTTTTCGAATGTATATCGATTAACGTAAGCCTAGTAAGCTTACCATCAAGAATCGATATCCCCTACCTTAAATCAATGATCTCTCCGATCATCTGCAGGGTACTTCATGCTTTTCCCAGATCGATTTGCATTCTGGGTATCATCAACTTCGTATTCTCGAAGAAGATATTCCCAAAACGGCTTTCTGCACAAAGTATGGCCATTACGAGTTTACAGTCATGCCTTTTGGGTTGACAAATGCTCCAGCCATCTACATGGACTTAATAAATAGAGTCTGTAAGCCTTATTTGGATCAGTTCGTCGTTGTTGTTATTGATGACATCTTGATCTATTCATGTCCCGAGCCGATCACGATCAACACCTTCGTTGACATTGGAACCCCTAAAGAAGGAACAAACTTTTCGCTAAATCCTCCAAGAGGAAATTTTGGCTTAAAGAAGTTCAGTTTTTGGGCCATGTAGTCAACAAGCAGGGTATTCATGTGGATCCATCCAAATTGCTGTAATTAAGGATTTGATTCCTTGTATGCTTTAAATACCCGTGTCCAAAGATAACAAATTTAAATGTCAAACTAAACAAATTAAACGATTATATGATTATGTGGTTACGTGTTATGTGTTCTCCTTTATGTTTTTGTGTGATCCGATTTTCAAAATCCTCATAGAATCTTTTATATCTATATATAAGGGATTCATAGTAGGATATTCAAAAGGTACTACCTTAAATCCTTAATGGGCTTCTACGTGGTAGTTAAGACCCTTGGGATTATATAGTACTACTCCATGATTCATAAGATACCCTTTAGCGGTCTAGTCAAAAAGATTGATTCACAATTTGGTTAAAGAACGACATCTAGTGATGTAGCTGAACAGACTCCTTGATAGTCTATTTAGATCATTTATTGATTTAATTAAAAGGACTCTATGGCGGTCTAGTCACACGCATCACAGGATTATTCATTTGGTTTTACCCTACACATTATAAAATAGACTGAGTGAACTATGCAAGGAATTGTCTAATTATGGACGCGTACATAATTATGAAATTTAGTGCACAGAAACCCAGTAAGATTTATTATGTGTAAGAACCAATAGCGACAACAATAACAAAATGAGAACGATGTAATGGAGGTATGGTGGACGCACCAATGACGCTTCATATACTTGTATATAAGTATCCCTCTTACATTGCAAACATGATGTTATTAAGGTTACTAGAAGTTCAGAACCCTAATCAATATTGTTCGATCTTTTCAACTTTATGTTTTAAACTCTCACAAGTTTCCTCTAAATAAATTTCGGAACGAAATTTCCTAAAGTAGGGGAGACTGTAACACCTGTGCCTCCACGGCCATCAAACAAATACCGAACCAATGAAATATTATATTTCATACTTGGGATTTGTAAAAAAATATGTGTATCATTTGCACATATCAATTCTTGTTCGATTCCAAACTCTAAATCGCTTTCTGGAAGGTTATACGCGCACTGATGCGTAAATATAACCAGTTTAATGCAACAAACACTCCGGAATAGTGATATAGGCTTAACATACCTTAAATAACCTTTACATAACTTAGAAATAAGTTTTGAAGGCTTTGGTATGGCAAAAACAAGTTAATTCGTCTACAGGGACTAAAGTTGACAAACTGCGAAAGTATGCCAATTTGAACTGTAACAGACATTCCAAAACATGACCATAAGTTAAACACACCTTAAATATCCTTTATATAGCTTATAAATAGGCTTTGAGGGGTTCGGTGTGCTAAAATAAACTTTTGGCTCATTCAGGGACTAAAAGTGTCAAAAAGTGCACAAGTTTGCATTTACACGCATAACTTACGTTCTGAATACATCCGGACATCCAAAAATTTATGTAAGCACTAAAACATTTTATTTTAGTGTTTGGCATAAGAAAAATCCATTCGTCGCGTCATTTGGATCGTTTTACGCGCTTATGCGCATTCCGTCGTAATTAACCGAACATCACGACCGTACGGCTAAACGAACCGACATCCGAGATATTTTTGAGCACATTTTAAGTTCCCTATACGTTAACTTCATTTTAGATCTTTGAAATGGGGTTAACGGGCCTTAAACGTGTCAGAAATGCCTTATATGCACTGCAGGGACCAAAACTGTAATTCTGCCAAACTTGTATGCCTACGATGCGCAGGCACTTTTCCCCTATGATGCGTAGGGGTTCTGCAGACCAGATGCAGTGTATTAAACAGCCTGTTATCAGCTGTTTAATTCTCAACCACAAGTTCACACATGCCTAGTCAGCTGATAAGGATCATATTTAGCCACCATAACTTTCCCACAAGTGTACGCACATGATTCAATCACGTTATTCCATGAAACGATCTTAACGGTGGACCGAAAACTATATATACCCATCCACCCCCATTGCATAAACCACTAGAATCTGATCTTAAAGACTCTAAGTTGAAACCATTGTTTCATACCTGAGTTATTTCGATCTAGATTAGCATTCGGGGACCCTTCGTAAGTATTCTTTCGTTCTTTTATTGCTTTCGAGTCCGAAAGTCAAACTTTGTTTGACTTTCAGCGTTGACCAGTTATGGTCAATGCGAAGTTCATTTGAACTTCGCAACGTGATTGTAATCACGATGGTTATAGTCCTTTGGGACTATGCCTACTGATTTCCACGTTGTCTAGGGTCGTAAGGGTAAGCGATCAAATAAATCGCTTATACCTTCGAACCCGACCCAGTTTGGTCGATCATTAGGATCCAACCAAATACATTAGGTGACCATAGTGTATAGGGAATAACCTTCCGAGGTTATACCTTATGGTCACATCGTTTAAGTAGTTGTATGATAGGTAGTTTATGTGCCTTAGGTAAATTACCAGAATACCCTTTTCATGTATAATTGGTAATTAATCATATGTAACCTAAACTTTCGTCACATAACTGATTATGTAACATGTATAGGCATATAACACTTGTCATAGGACTAGTTAGACGTCTCGAACGCGCTTTGCGCGCACGACGCGTTAAAGTAGCGTATGTTACCTTAATGGGTCGCGATGGGTCGAAAGCACTTAGGTTAAGTTTCGTTTTAGTATGTAGGCCTTGTTAAACCATATCATATGAGTTCCAATACTCATTTGGTTTACCAAGCCTCATCCTATCCGATCTCCCGATTTAAGTCCGGTTTATTTATATAATTTTAGATTTGCCGACTGATTCCGTGCTCCCTCTAGCTTTGTTTGGTTGGTGTTCAAGACCTCTAAGCATTCTTAGGTGAGTACATTATTCCCCTCTTTTACTGTTTTCAACTGTTTTGGGGTGACTCATATGTGCTAAATAACTTAACAATGATTTCAAGAACGATTACAATGGTTTCAAAAACAATTACAATGGTTTCAAGAACGATTTCAATAAAGTGAACAAACTTGTTGGTTGTAGTTACATAACCAATGACATTCATTAGCAATGATTAAGCCGACCAGTATTAGGTTATGGTACCATAGGATCTGACAAATCCCGTTATTTTCTATACCCATGGTTATGTGTGGGTATTTTGGGTAACGACTGAATCTGTAATTATTAATTTACCCTTTGGTAAGGGTTTGTTAAGAACGAGAACGAGTTGGAACGATGAACGAGTCAAGAAGGTTTGAATGTTATTAGAAAATCGACCATAAAGTAGTTTCACGATTAAAACAAGAACGATTTGAACGATTAAAACAAGAACGATTTGAACGATTAAAACAAGAATGATTTGAACGATTAAAACAAGAACGATTTGAACGATTAAAACAAGAACGATTTGAACAATTAAAACAAGAACGATTTGAACGATTAAAACAACAAGAACAATTTGAACGATTTCACAAAATGTTTTAACGATTGGGTAAACATTTGGACATGATTTACATTTGATCATGCATTTCCACGAAACATAGTATTGATTTAAACCAAGTTTTACTTCAATACTTTGCTTTGTGCGTTTCACCTATGGTTTAGTTGATGCATTTCACTAGCCATACATATCATTTTGGTTATACATTACATGGTTTACATTTGACACAAACACTTTTGACATTGGTTATACATATTACATGATTTACACTGGACATGAACATTTTACTTCGGTAGTTTGGTTTGAGTAAGTGATTAAGTAACGAGGCGTGTGTAAAATGATACAAGCATGGTGGATACGCCGCTGGTACTTCCTATATATAAGTGTTTGTATGGTATTACATATAGTAACGTTATTTGAATCATTTCAGTTTGAGACATAGAACATTTTATACAAGTAACATACTTTTCACAAGACATTGATTTACAAACAACTTATCTTATACAAACTCATTTTACATGGTTATTCATTTAATCATGCATTATTCTCTTATTTATACATATCATCTGAACTTATTATTTTTCAAATGATTTACAAAGACAAAGCAAATTACA
This sequence comes from Helianthus tuberosus, assembly GCA_030545235.1. Lineage (NCBI taxonomy): Eukaryota > Viridiplantae > Streptophyta > Magnoliopsida > Asterales > Asteraceae > Helianthus > Helianthus tuberosus. The sequence continues at coordinate 154,128,789 of CM060366.1, read as the reverse complement.
AGGTTCATGACTAAACATTTTCTTAAACAGAAGTCATGAATCTTATTTTCACAAAACCTATGTACTCGCCAGCATTTCTTTGCTGACCTCGTTTTCACATGTGTTTCAGGTATTGTTGAAAGATATCGATTGATAGGATGCATGCTCACATAGGACTGGACAAGGCCTTAGCGACTCAATAACAATGATAGACTATGTTTAAATTGTGTATTTAGATTTCCAGACGATGTAATTATTCAATGTTTAATAAAACAAAACACTTTTTGGTATCCATGGTTATGAAACAATGATTCTGTTGCAACGCGCCTCGATGTTTCCGCCGCGCTTTGTTGTTCTACGCGGTCGGGGTGTGACATCAGGTTAGCTATTCTCATTTGTTGTTTAAGATGTATTTGCATAATTGCAGATTTGAATTTGTTGTTAGGGCTTATTTGCATAATTGCATATTTGAATGTGTTGTTTAGGGCTTATACTTGTTTCATTGTTTGCGTATTTCAAGTTGTTGTTTAGGTAATTAGGATTTATTTGTTTATTTTATATTTGTTTTATACTTAATTACGATTATTTCATCAAACAATTTTCCTCAACTAAAGCTATAAAGATAAATTTTATACATATACTATATCTATAAAAAAATATATATAACTTTCAAAAAAAATTAACTTCACCAATTATAAACCTTTTAGTTTGTAATTGCCGGTCCCAAGCCGGAGTAAAGAAGAGGGTTATGTTACTAAATACATTGAAAAAGATAATTTTTCAAAAGGGCTTCCACTTTGTGGTTCGCTTAGGGTCTCCAAAAATGTAGGAATGGCCATGATGATGAACTTGGTGGTTAATAGCACTTGAGAGAGGTCCTTTACTTTACAATGGCACCAAGATCCTTAATCAAGCTTCTTACACCTTTGTAGCACTATAAAATGGATGAACAAGAGATGAAAGTGAGGGTGGCAGTGGTGCTTGGCTTCGGCTGTGAGGGAGTAGGAAAAGAGGGAAAGAGTTAAGTGTGTTATGTTTGTGAGAAAATGAGAATTATGGTCTTGTGGTTAAGTTATATAACCTCCAACATGTTCTTAGTCCAAAGGTTCATGTGTTTACTAAAGCATGGGACAATATCAAATATAATATGCAAAGAAAATCAAGGGTAGGGGCCACTCTTGAACCGTCGCCAATGGGGGGGGGGGTCATGGTTAGCATGTAATGGATGGTTAAGGATTCTAGTTAGGTTATAAGTGTTTAAGTTAGTGTTTTTGGTTGTTGTGTAATTATAAGAGGTGTTATGATGTTCGGGGACCATAACTAGCTCGGAAATGATAAAACAATCCTTCTAGTGAAAATTTGGTGTTTTGGGTAGTGTCCGGTTGTTCGGTTGGTTACCGGTTCGTTAAGGTGCTAAACTACACAATTTAGTGTGCTTTAGGTTACCTTTTGTGACAGTTTTGATTCCCGGCACTTAGGAAAGTATTCTGGACCATTAAACCATAATTCTGCATAAATATTTAGTTGTTTAAATGCTGATTTTTGCTGAATTTTGCAGAATTCCGTAGTTTGTGTGAGTTTTAGGCACTTTCCGACACTTAAACTATCACTAGGAAGACAGTTTAATGATCCTTACTTTCCTACACACTATACTAGTGTAACTCCTGTTTTCTGGCTCATTTTGTGTCTCAATACCATGTCTGTCTAAGTATTGAACTCCTGTCAGCATTTCTTATTTGTCTTATAACTGTGCTAACTTTGTTTCGTGCATCATTTGAATCATAGAGTGTTGCATGCAATAATGATATGACATTATGCAATATATGATGCACATGTATGTATGATGACAATAATCAGAAAGCATTCATGTCATTAATTTAAATCAGCACAGTCATTAAGTCATAAATTACTGTTTAATCAATGTACGGATACATGAAATTTTGATAGTTGTCATATCCTGAGCGCTATTAAGGGGCACTATTGTCCCTCAAGCAAGCAATAATGAGCGATAACGGCTCTATTTCGTGGGGGCCATGTCATATGACCGTTTGACAACAGTCAGAACTAAAAAAAAATGTTTTTAACCCCATTTTTACTTATATATATAAACCCGTTTAACTTATAAATTTTACACACAACCATCCACTCTCACTATTTCATTTCACACAACCATCCACTCTCACTATTTCATTTAACACAACTATCTTCTCTCACAACCCACTTCCATCATGTTTCAATTCAACATCGATTCAAACACGTTTGATCCGAATAACCCTCGTTATACAAACACGAAAGACAACCCATGGGTCGTCAAGATCAATATCGGCATAGGTGAATACCGACCACTACCTTCTGAAAATTCCCTACAATGGGACATGTTATCCCCACAAAGTCGACAAATGCCCCCACCCGTACAAATGCCAGCTTGTTTCATGTATCCCCCTTCCCCATTTTCCCAATACATGTCTCAACCTTTGTCTCCTATTGGGCTGTCCAAAAAGCTCGCGGCTCGGAGCTCGCTCGAATTTAGCTCGGAAAAAGCTCGTTCGATATGGCTCGGTTTGAAAGTGAGCCGAGCCAGCTCGGCTCGGTTAGAAAGTGAGCCTAGCTCGGCTCGGCTCGTGACGAGCCAAATTGGCTCGGTTTGGCTCGCTTAGTAGCTCGGCTCGGCTTAGCTCGAATTATTTTACTTATAACATATTTTATTTTTATATACACTAGTTCTTTTACCCGCCGCGCGTTGCGGCGGCGCCATACGCGAAATGATAACATATAGACTACAATCAACCATACTCGTTTCCGAACTAAATTCACGTCAAATCGTATGATAACTCAAATTTATACCTTCGAATCAAAACGTATTACATTTGACCCGATTTGTTTCCAAATAGAATTTACGTCAAATCGTAGTCCAACTTAAAACATGTATACAAAAAAACATTTTATAATTGACCAGACTCATTTTTAGACAAAAATTACGCTAAAGCATAGACGAACTCAAATTTTATTCCGACATGTCCATAAAAATAAAAACTTAAGAAATTAGTTTTAGGGTAAGCTTGAAACTTTAGAAACTTGCAGGGGTCAAAATGACATTTTCAAAGTTAAGAGGGGTACCTTTGACATTATAGCAACGTTTGGGGGTAGAATGGGTTACATGTCAAAAGTTTGAGGGTTAAAGAGAAATTAGAATGTATGGGGGACTTTTTGTTAAGTTGAAAAGTAGGAGGGTCATTTTTTATCAAGTTAGAAATTTGAGCAGTGAATTTTGTATATTTGGAAAAGTTAAGGGGTGATTTGTGTCAAATCAGAAAGGTTGTTGGCACCGACCTTTCAATTTAAGATTTATGTAATATATTACATAAAGTGATTATTATCTACATATATTTATCCTTGTAGTTTGGTATCTATGACATATTTAAAAGTTGATTAACGTGCTAATGAACAAATATTGTATTTACTTGAAATTTAAAACTTATTTTGGGTTGTTGAACGTGATTTTGGCTTGTAATGTATTAGGTTGAACTTATTTTGAATATGTTCTTTTGACGTATTGAATAATATTTTAGAATACTGAATTTTGAGAGCTATGTATTAATTTTTATTTTCAAAATCTAGCCAAACCAAGCTGACCCGAGCCAGCTCGGTTTAAAACCAAGCCGAGCCCGAGCTTAGATTTTCAGCTCGGTTTCAAGTCCGAGCCGAGCCAGCTCGATTTATAATCGAGCCGAGCCCGAGCTTGCCCTAGCTCGGCTAGGCTCGACTCATGAACAACTCCAGTCTCCTATGTCTCCACCCGAAACCTAAACCGTACATGAAACCCAAACCATACCCGAAACCCAACCGCATTCGAAACCACCAAAATTCATCCTCACGTAGACATTGTAGAAATCAACCGGATAAAGCACGTGTTCCAAAAGCACATGAAAGTGGTCAAGCAAAGAGGAGTTAGCTTTGACACGAACGTGGTTGACATATTTGAAGACCACATTGTTGGTTACTTATTTAATCGTTTAATTGTTTATTTAATAATATTCAAATAGTTTAATTTATTAAAATTGTTGTTTTGGAAATATTTAATTGTAAAATAGGCAATGATCAAGACGCACCAGTGTTTATGAAGTAGGTTCGCAAAAAAAAAATTGCCGCTATGAACCGCGAACTGTACCGTACAAATGATTCGTTCTCGGGCAAATAGACATCAGTGAGAACGAAATGTAGCAACCTCAAAAAAATTGTGGACTGTCATATAAAAAATCGACAAAGAGCAAGCGTTTCAAGCGACACGAACGTCATGACTGCCGCCCACGATGAATTTAGAGTAACAAACCGTTGCCCATTTACCATGATAAAAGCTTGGGAGGTTCTTGAAAATGCTCCAAAGTGGTATTTTGTGCCACCTGTCAAACCTGATCAATCATCAAAACATTCCAAGACTAGTTCAGATACGCCTGAACCAGTACTCGTCCGTTGGGAGATCAGATGCTCGTTCTTATTTGTAACATCCGTCAAAATCGGGTCTCCGAAATTCGACCCGGATTGCAAAACCGGATCATTTTCAATTAATTTGTTTATTATTATTTAAGTAATCGTCACGTATCACGCTGGATTAAAACCGAATGAAAAACGTTAACTTTATAAAGAAACTTAGTTAGTTTGGTTAGATCTATATAAAGGAAGACATTAACGGAGTTAAATTCGCTAGTTATAAAAAGTTACAAGTTGAGGGGTTATTTTGTAATTACTGGAAACTATAAAATAAAATAGATAATTAACTAGGTTAGTTTATTTGTTAACTTTATAAAAGAGATATACTAACTAGGTTATTCAAGTTAACAACTTATGTAGCATTAAGGGGTTAAATTGTCATTTAATGAAAGTTACGAAATTCAGGGGCCATTCTGCAATTATTTGAAACTTGAAATTAATGTTTAAAAAGAAAAACGTGGTGTGCAGGATTCGAACCCGGCACACACCGTTCAACAAAGACGCTGCCAACCAGTTGGGCTGCAAAGCGACCGGTGCTGAACTCCAGATCTTCTTTCTTTATAAACAATCCGCTAGAAGGTTCTTTGAAAAAGAAAATAATAACAAAACAAATGCTAGGGATGGGACTCGAACGGAACCAAGAACCCCTCACAATAAAAAACACAGCGTGCACCAGCTGCTCTGCAACACCTTTTGGTTAAATTTTGTTGCGACATGGATTAAAACCACAAACCCGAACGCGAGCTGAACCTTTGTTCTTCTTCGCTACAAACCCAAACGACATGAATAAAACCTTTTTGTTTAACGTCCTTTTGGCTTCTCGTGCGATTCACTCAATTCGTTTTTTTTATGGAGATTTCAGTTTCATATACTTATTCGATCCATTAACAACTAAAATCAATTGTTTCAATTTCAAATTTCATCACCATTAAAGCTCCTAAGAAGATGAATTGGGTTTCTACACAAAACATAAAATTGATCAACAAGACCCATACCATTTTGTTTCTCTGATCAAACTATGCAAAACCCCACTGAAATTTCTTCATTTCATCAACTCTACATCTCGAATTTGATCGAAGAACAATCTAGGGCTCGTAATTTGTATGGACGATATCTCCTTCAATTCTCAACCTTTTAAGGTGATTCCAAAGCCCAACTTGCTTAATTTTTCATTCTCTACAAAAGCCCTCTATCAATTTCAGTGATAAAAGGCTAATTTATCCGAATTTAATTTTAGTTGAAATTAGGGTTCTTCATGCATAGAATTTGGGGATTTAAGATTTAAACTTGTGTTTGGATGAAATTGAAAGTATAAAATTGTTATATATCATACTAGTGTATTGTGTGTAAAATTTGGGAATTTTTAGATATCAATTGGAATTTTGGTGAATTATTTATGTTTTAATCACTCGATAAAATCGAATAAAAATACAAGATATTTTTAAATAAATTCAATAAATAATTTATTGGGTATTTCAGGTTATATAAACATTAGAGAATTTTTTTATATAGTTTTCCTTAATTTTTGGGGAATTCATAAATATAATATATATATATATATATATATATATGTGTGTGTGTGTGTGTGTGTGTGTGTGTGTGTTGTAATTATTTAAAGTACAAGATTGTCACACATAAAATTTATAAATATTCCTACTGATTTTAGAGGGTGTATAATTGTTATAGATTATTTCTATAATTTTTTATAACTATTATGCAATTTAATAATGGGTGAAATTGTTATACAAATCATTCCCATTATAAAATTATTGTTTTTAAATTAAATTTTGTGACAATCAATAAATCATTAAATCTATTATACATGATAATTAGATGTGTTCATGGACTTATTTAATTATTGGCTTTGTCAAATATTTTAAAACCATTAAAATGGTAATTTTATAATTTTGTCATTTTAATAAAATTCTAAAACATATATAACTATTGCTTTGGTTATTTCTTTGTTGAACGAATATGATTTTATATATTTCCGAGTCCCCAAATAGGAGAACCCAATTTCCTAAAATCATTAGGTTATCCTTTCGTTTAGTATGTCTGTTATTTACAATACGATTATTATATTAGAATTCCACATATTCCAGTTCGTGCGTTAATTCACGTGGAACATCTCTTCGCAACCTGTGGGTAATCTCTTCCACTTTCCCATTTTTAACATTTCAATTTTTGGGGTGCATCACGTTACACTTTTCGATTTACTTAACATGCTATGATTAAGTGTTATTATGTGAACGTCTTATGTGTATTCTATTATTCTATATGCTATCTGATGTTAAGTCTATTGCATGCTATTGTGTCTAGTGGATCCACGGCTGACTAGGTTCCCCACGGCCATGGGTTGTAGCCTAGTATCGCCAACGGTATTAGACTCGCTCCTCGGGGCTTGAGCCTAATGCACGCTATTATCAGAAGTCTATTTATTTTGGTTGTTTGTGTTGTTATTTGATTGTGTATTCTTGTTTGGTGAATTGGATTTACGGATATGTTGACTATGTTGATGATATGAGACCATTTACACACTAACCTTGAGGTGCATGTTAAAAATATTTTTTTTTAAAAGAAACAAATACTGAACTGTTTTCTATAAAAAGGAGGAAATTATTCACCAACATTTTGTTGACCCAAAAATATATTTTTCTAACGTGGTGCAGGTTTTCAAAGTTGATGATCAAGTGATGTGGACACGTAGCATGGGCCTTAGGAAATTAAATTGAAATCTTGATGTTTGTTTTAGACAATGTATGAACAATTTTGATTATTATATGTTATGTGACTATTTCAATGGATATGCTTTAAATATTAAACTTATAATAGCGTCATAAGCTATGGGCAATCATCATGCCTCGTACCTTTCCGCTGCGGGTCGGGGTGTGACATTATTAGACTTAAACAACATCAACGATGAGTTTGAGGAACCACAATAATTGCAACGCCCACACAGTAGAGACAAAAGCAATGCAACTCCAGGAGCAATATCCAAATGTAAATCCTCTTCTACAACAACAAATACCAAGGGTGGATAAACTTCTCTAAATTAGACGGGAAACTTGCTCGAATTCTCTCGATAAAGGAACAAGAGCACCAATTGGCAATAGATAAGCAAAGGGTTGCCGATCTAAAGTTCCTCATGCAACCCATCAAACATCATATATCCGAGGACGACCGTAGGATCGTGGAACTTGAGAAAGATTGTGTTCGAGTAAAATATCTCACCAACCAGTAGTTTTTTTTACGTTTTTTAGCAGTTTAAATGTTACTTTTTAGTAGTTTAAATGTTATGTTTTTTTTCAACATAATGTTTTATTAATTTAAATGTTATGTTATGTTTTTTTTTTTTTATATTTAGTTTAAATGTTATAAATTATGAAAATAATAATAAATAGGCAAATTGGATTTAAATAATCTCAACTTGCTTAATTTGGCTGATAATAATCCCAACTCAGTTATTGGCCGATAATAATCCGAACTGGTCCACTTTTGGCCGATAATAGTCCGCCGTTAAAAATAGCTTAACGGAGTTAAGTTTTTTTTCGAATTACATACCGATATTTTATGGATTTTGATTAGAACGAGGATACGAGTTGATTGATATAAAACTTACCTCGAATTGATATAAAACTTACCTCGAAATACTGCCCCAAACGACGAAAACGGTGCTTCAATTCGGGTGTTTAAACTTCCAATTAACAAAAATCAAGTCGTTTGAAGCATCGTTTCGAGGTAAGTTTTACATAAATCGAATCGTATCCTCGTTCTGATCAAAATCCATAAAACATCGGCTTGTAATTCGGAAAAAAGCTTAACTCTGTTAAGCTATTTTTAACGACGGACTATTATCGGCCAAAAGTGGACCAGTTCGGATTATTATCGGCCAATAACTGAGTTGGGATTATTATCGGCCAAATTGAGCAAGTTGGGATTATTTAAATCCAATTTGCCTAATAAATATGGAGTAAATTACAAGTTTTGTCCTTTATTTTAGCACCATTTTGCAAGCGGTGTTCTTTAGTGCATAAGTTGACAAGTTCTGTACTTAACGTTCCAAAATCTTTCACGATCTATCCTTTAGGCCTAACCAAGTTAGATTTTTTTTTGTTAATTATGATAATGTGCCTTGCACATGAGGGCATTCTTGTCATTTCACATTTCCATTGGCTATTTTATAAAGAACTGTTATTCAGGAACTACTTTATACAAAACTAAAAAAAAAAAAAAAAAACAAATATAATCTCACTTTCTTTCTAATCTCTCTAATCTGAGGAAAGTTCCCCTCTCTCTTCTCTCACTCCTCTTTATCTCTCTCTAACACGACTAAAGAGGCGACGGGAACGGTGAAGGGTGACTGTGGTGGTGGTGGGTGAAGGTGAACGTGTGGTTGTGGTGGTGGGTTAGGGGCGGCAGTGGGCAATTTTGTTGCGGTGCCGTTTGGTGGTGGGTGAAGGTGAAGGGGTGGTTGTGGTGGTGGGTTAGGGGCGACTGTGGGCAATTTGGTTGCGGCGACATTGGGTGGTGGGTGAAGGTAGTGGTAGAGAGAGAGAGTTATATATATATATAATTTTTAAAAATATTTTGTTTTATTTTTATAAAATAATATTAAATAAAATTTAACTAAAAAATCTAATTAGGTTAGGGCTAAAGGACATAACGTGAAGGATTTTGAAACGTTAAGTACAAAGCTTGTCAATTTGAGCGCCCAAAAAAAAAAACCGTCTGAAAAAGAGTGTTAACATAAAGAACAAAACTTGTATTTTAGTCATAAACATGAGAGTAATTTTTGGAAAGTTTTATTCCATTACATGGGTCATCATCATCATCATCATACTCAGTATATCTCACCAATAGCAAAAGCTAAGGTAGGGTCTGAGGAGGGTGGGATGTAGACAGCCTTACCTCTACCCCGTAGGAATAGAGAGGCTGCTTCCAATGAGACCCCCGGCTCGATTGTGGTTTTGCATCAAGCCTTGGACATAAGGCACATAACACTCAGCAATTGAGACAAACGCCAATTGGTGCATGTACCCCCTTGTCTTTCGGCTATCAACGCCACCACATGATGCATGATTAACCATCCCCTCTTTTAACGTTATTTTCACGAAATTAGTAAAATAACGTTAAAATTAGTGCACTTTTGCTTTTGCCCCCCGAACGCCCACACATATATACATTATATGTGCATACCGCAAGCGGGGCGCATATTCCATTACATGGGTGTTAATGAAAAAATAAATAAATAAAGTTTCTTGTTGACTTGACGCAATAAAACCCCTAAATCCTAAGGGCTCTATTTCTACCCTCTCAATTAGGGCTGGTAAATCACGTCTTATCGGGTTTAACAGGTCTCTGACGACGAGCATAACACAAGTATTAAATATTAATACAACTCGTTTAACTATTTGGTATCTCATGTCTATAATAGAGTTTTATATTTTATGTATCAAGAAAAAAGAAATGATAGATCTTAACCTAATAATTTTATTTATTTATCACATTATACATTATGTACCTTTTCAATAAACAACCTAATCATGTCTTATACATATATCTATTTCGAGCCCTATACTCTCAGTTGAAACGGATAACGAGTGTTATGTGGACGTCTTGTTATTCTTTCGAGAAAAAATATATAATTTATAATATTGTATTGACGTCCACATGATAATATCATGTTTTTAAAGCAGTTTTTAAAGCATTGAAGCCCACCTAACACATCGATTGACGTTGACCAATAAAAAACGTGGTTCACGAATATAGTAATATATTTTTATAAAAATAATATCCATATTGTTCGGTCACACTATGAGACTATCTCATACATTGCTTCTAGCGGCAGAACCGTAGGGTCCGAGGTCACTTGAGTCTATCTGATCACAGTTTCTCGTAATGGCATATTTAACTTAGTCGTTTGTTTAGAGTTAGACACTTAATTTATCAGGCTGTGTTCCTGAGTTTAATAAAGGAAAGAAAGAAAATATAGGGAGGAAAGAAAGTTTATCTTTCTAATTTGGAAAGAAACAAAATTCTTCTATTCTCCTACATCTCCATCTCTTCCTCTCTTTCTTTCTCCCCATAAAAAAAACTCTGGAACACAATAACTCTTTTATTGCCTTCAAAATCTCTTCTCTTCTCTACACTGTGTTCCAGAGTTTTAATTTTAAGAGAAGAGAAGAGATTTGGAAGGATAGAAAAGAGTTATGGTGTTCCAGATATTTTTTTTTTATGGGAAGAAAGAAAGAGAGAAAGAGATGGAGATGTGGGAGAATGAAAGAATTTTGTTTCTTTCCAAATTGGAAAGATAAACTTTCTTTCCTCCTTTTATTTTCTTTCTTCCCTTTTCTTTCCTTTATCAAAATTTCAACTAACCCCTAAAAAACTGTAGAGTAATTTTGGTTTGGTTTTTAGCTTTTAGTTTGGGTGGGTGGAAGAGGGGAGGGGGGGGGGGGGGGGGTTAGGTTTTTTTAGGTATTTGGGGGGTGGGGGTTAGTTTAATTTTGATAATTACCATACAAGACCAAAATTACTGTACAAAAGATCAAAATTACTCTACAGTTTTTTTTTTTTTTTTTTTTGGGGGGGGGGGGGGGGGGGGGTTAGTGTAGTTTTGATAATTACCCTACAAGAACAAAATTACTCTACAAGACAATTTTACAAAATTATACTACAAAAGATCAAAATTACTCTATAGGTACATTTGTAGAGTAACTTTAATTGTTACTGATAATTACAAAAATGCAACCGCCTACTTTTTTCTTTTCATACAATTCGTATGTTTTGTACGTTAAGTTTATTTTTACAATAACTTTCCCCTAATTATATACGCGTAAAATAGATATTCATAATTAAACTGGTTAGCCGAGATTTGAACTCAAATTGATTAAACTAAACTAGATGGGCTAATGATTTATTATTACGGGCTGGATTCAAAGTACAGTGAGCCCAAAACATACGATGGCATGTTGGGAATTTTAAAGAGAAACATGAAATCGAGGATAAAGGATTTAAAATCATGGTTGTCTAAAAAAATAGTTAGGTTTTGTTTTTTTTTTTCCACAAAAATCACTCAATAATTTTTTACACGTAAAAGTCCCTTAACATTTCGGTTTGAAACAAAATTGTGATTTTTTATTGTTATTAATAACCTGTAACTGAAACACCCAATTGTGTTTGATCATGTTTCATCATTAGCGAATTTACAAGTGTAAGTTAAAAGATGTAATGCTATTCGTTCACTTCTTACTATGAATTTAAAAAACCATTGAGCATATCTAATTAATTGTAAGCATAATATCAAGTGTTCAATGATCTCTAGATAAGTGGTGGAGAGTTTGCATTTCTTTTGAGAGATGCAGGTTTAACTTCCACTTGGTGCAGAGTGAGACACTGGTGGGCAATGATAGGAGATCTATGGAAACCTGGGTTGGATCCTTGAGCCAAACGAGTTTTACCGGTAATTTCATTGTCGTGCCTACGGGCGGGTGGGTTACCGGGTTTTCCCCGGAATTGGTGGTGGACTCGGGTTACTCTCGGAGTACTCCGTTTGTCCAGTAGGTGCCCCAAGAGTATTCGGGATTGATTCTGTTAGCCGTTCAAAAAAAAAAAAAAATATCAAGTGAGTACAACAACAAACAACAAATTACTAGTGAGTCTAACAACGACACATACACATTTGCTAATTTTTTGTTTATAACGAATGAATAGCACATAAAAGATTTTGTTTTACGATTACATATCTAATTATTTTGTAGTTTACCCATCCTTCTTGTTGTTCGGTTTGTTTCACTTTGCAAATGTAAGACCCTAACATGATTTAACTGAAAAAGATGCAGCAGAAAATACGAACCTTAAAATTTATTTCTTTATGCATGTTCTAAGATACTTAATAACCATTTAAGGACAACTCATTTAAAAGAATTTCATCATTCATCTTTTAATTTATATATTTCAAATATAACATGCGACTACAACCAAGTGACAACCCTTCCATACAATCCACGTTCTTTGACTCGATGTTCACCCGCAACCTACGGTCACCACATACATTCACATTATTAGTACTTGGTGACATTAAGTGTAATATAAAAATACGTAATTAAACAGCCATATCACGTTCCATTCTTAAAGACATTTCATACAGATAACTCTCTGACTTCCAATTTTACATTTCCGTGTCAATCCTTTAATGATCCAACAATGATGTACCTACACTTCATTTCAGTCTCTATAGCAACTTGATTAGTACCATTTATATTTGTACGTACGAAATCCATGCCTCTGAATGTACAAAATATATTCATTAGTACATGTTTTGATCTTTAGAAGATCTCCGGTAAACCTCGGGGGATGGAAACTACCAATCACCAGTTATATTGAACAATCAATGAATAATTTGATACAACTTTGGATGATATTGAACTTGTTACAAGTGATTGCTAGTGTACGGGTTTGAGAGCAGTTTGAATGTTGCGAGAGAGTTCGAGAGCCGAGTGTTGTGTGTGTATGTTATGCCTAATAAGCTCAAATATCCCCTTATAAAATTGGAAATATCTATACAACTAACTTTACGAAAAATAAGCAAGTCTTCCCATGTTCGTCCATAACGGCTACCCTTCAACATGCACGTGTTTATTTGGAGCATATTCACCGAGATTCCAGAATAGACTAAGTCCACGTCGCCAAGTACATGCGAATAAACATTAGAGAAATGCAGAACAATTGTTAGATAACATAAGTAATAATAAGGATCATTGATCCTCAGACTTCCTGCACCATCCGCTAAGGATAAATGATCCAGACTAAATCTTAGGATACATGATCCAAACTATTTAAAATCAATGCCCTAACACTACATACTAAATCTAAAATGTGTGCTTACATATCTTTTATCCAAACCTTACATATACATTGAAATTCTATTACATTCGGACTTACTAATCCTACCCCTAACTTACTTATTTACATACCATGCACATACAAATGTACACTCGTCATCATTTCCTAATCATGCCCTTCTATTGTAACGCCCTACGTTTTCATACTTTCTATATTTGGAAACCCTTGCTTGAAATTCTATCTTTGGAAATTTTTTTGTGTTCTTGTAATCGTCGTTTCGATGTAATTTTTGTAGAAACTGAGACTTAAATCACAACAAAATTCTCGTTTGAACGAAATACTTTTCAAGGATTCTTGATTCTTTATTTATCGACACTTGTTACTCGTTAAACCAATTGAAACTACTAAAACGATGAGATTCGGATCCTAATTCTCGAAAGCTTCGTGAAATGAATAATCGTTTAAAGATTTTTTATTCGTTCTAATAAGGTCATTATTCAAATTATTTAAATTAATTAAATTAATTAATTTTGTTATTTAAAAGTTTATTTTATAATATCTAGTTAGTCTCGTTAGACATTAAAGTTAGTAAACTAACTTCGTTAGTTTAAACTATAATGTTAGTTTCTTTTTAAAATAATATAACTTGGTTATCTAATAGTTCAGGGGTGAATTGTGCAATTTCTAAAAGTAAAGTTGCAGGAACTAATTTGTTTTTGCTGAAAGTATAAGGTTTTAAGTTAAAAAAAAAATAAATGAATAAAAGCTGCTGACCACGGGACTCGAACCTGGGTCAACAGCAACACCAAACACACGCCCAGCCACTGGGCTGTGGCTTTCTTTTTGATCAAAACACAGCCCCAAATATACTTATACACTTGCTCAGAAGGCCTGATCAGCGCGACCAAGTGTTTCAGCTCGCTGATTTTGGCGCTTTTTTGTGTTTTTTTGAGTTTTAAACTCGAAATTAAGCATTAAATACCCACCTAACAACTAACCAAACCTTCCCTATAAATACCAAGCCATTCCCAAGCTTAAATCACTTTGCAAACTCATCCAAATCACTCTCAAAACATCAAAAACGCAGTGGCGTTTTCCAGATTCGAGTAGATTGCTACCTCTTCACTAAAGTGAGCATAACTTCTTCGTTTCTTATCCGTTTGCCTCATTCTTTTTCCTATGTGCTTGGATTGACCTTAGCTTCGATTCCATGGGTTTGCACAGTAAATAAGTCCCCGGAACTCCGGTAAAAAGGCTCCAAAGTTCACTGTTCATTTTTGTTTTGATTCAAACTTTACTAAACTTGTTCAAACTTGAGTCTAGCTCATCTCAAACCTATGTCCTAATGCTTATTACCTCATCTATGGTTAGTTAGGCTTAAAAACGAGGTTCAGACATGTTAAATCAGAGGTTAAAACCTCACAAACATTCTGTTTTAGTTAGGGTTTTACCCACAAGAAGTGTTCAAGCTTGAAACTTGATGAATGTGTTATTGTTAGACTAGCTTGGGCTATCTTTCATAAAAAATCCACTCACTACTTGATGTTTTCTCATAGATTAGATGTTGTATTTCATTATTATTTTAAGTTCATGACCCCCCTTGTTGTTTATAACAACAAGTGTAGTGGTGAACAATAGAGGTGCCTAAATGGAAGCTTGTTCCTCCTACCTCATGTATGAATTCTATGATACTTAGAGGTGCCTAAATGAAGACTTTAATCTTCTACCTCAAGCTTGACATATATGATGTAATATACACTATTTAATACTTATGTAACAACCAAATAATCGAACTCTTAGTGATGAACTAATGGACATTCGTCAAGCTAGTAAATTGTATCATCTTAGGCCTTGACAACTTGTCACGATTCTAATGGAACCTTGTTCCATGAAAACATTTAAACTCTTTTAGAGTTTCATAGTGTCAAGAACAAATGTCATAGGTGATAGATGATTATTTTCATATGTTTATTTTCATGTTATTTAAACTCCAAATCCCTAGAACCATATGTAAACACCTCTTAAACTCCGAATCGAACACATTCAACTTTCTAGTCTCAGCAACTTCGTCACTTTGGATAAATCGGAAAGCATATGCAATTTTGTGAGTATACTCGAACCCATTTTTTACTTTTAAACACTTTTGGGTGCAACATGTATTCTATATAAACACATGGAAACACTTGAAACTATTTGAATCACACTCTATCCATATTGAAACATGTTAATCTCCCGCTAGACTATTGGGAGTGAAACTTTGAACAATTTGATGCTTGTTAATCTCGTATGCTACGTAAACTATTTGTGTTGATATATGCTCATTAACTTTGCTAGCCCACCTTAACAATTATAGCGCTATAGGAGTAATGCACCGCCCACGATTCTTGGGGTATTGTTAAGTCAAACATGTTAACCTCCCTTTATTCTATCCGGGGATAGGCTATTTTAACACATTGGATTCTTGGGTTTGAACATATTGTTACACAATCTCAGCGTACTAGTAACTTGCATATTGTTGTTCATGTTGGATACGAGCACGTTAAACAATTTTATTCTATGTTATACTAAGTATCAAACTTGTATACTCGCCTTTGCTTTTGCATTGAACTCTATTTTAATACATGTTGCAGGTTTGATAGACAAGATGATGCTAAGTGAAGAAACAAGGTTTAATGGGACTTAGAAACACGTTTAGATAAATCTATTTTGTCAATGTATATTTGAAACAATGTTGTCTTATTTGATTTTTGTATGACATTTTTAGAAATTTTATGAAATTTGAATTTAATCTATATTGTCACATAGCGTTATGAAGTTTTGAGCAATTTGTTCGTCTCATCCCGATGTTTCCGCCATCGGTTGGGGTGTGACAGATTGGTATCAGAGCCATAACTATAGGGAGTTAGGAAAAGTATGATTGCTTTTACCTAGTCTATAGTTTTAGAGCCTTATTTTTACGTTTTGCTCGAAACTACTTGCATGCTACTTTAATTACTTCTTATTTATCATCTTTTTATCTTTTAAACATATATGCCACTTATGTGTTGATACTTGATATGCCATTCTTATGTGTTAATACTTGTTTCATTATGTGTTAATATTTGTTTTAATATTCCATTCTTTATGTGCTATTCTTGACATGTTTATACTCGTTTGTCTAATCTTTAACATACGCTTTTCCTCATGCATATTACTCAACTATTCCAAATCCGCAAACACTCGTATTATACAAACGAGACAACTTCACCAAAATAGGCGTGAAACCCACAATTTGGTGAACGACTCTCAATCTACCTATTTTTTTTACACGAGATTCGTCATTAAGTTAGGAGTGAAGTCCTTAACTTGATGAATAATTTCAATTTCAAATTCTAGTGGTCCCTCGTCAACGTGTCGAAATTAAATTTTGACCCGACGAGTACCCACCACACTTAGGGCATGAAATCGTCAAGTTAGGGGTGAAACCCACATCTTGTCGACTAGTCCCACTCCTTGATTTTTCATAAATCCCGCCAAGTCTCGAATTTTCGATTGAATTGGGACATGTAGTAACCGGAAGGGTGAACACCGTTAACCGACGTGTCTGCGAGAGTATACCACCTATTAGGCCAAAGCATGCTCCTCAAATCCAAAAGACTTTTCGACCACTTTGGTTAGTCAATGTTCCGTTTTGGAACCGTCCAAGTTTTAATCGAATTTACGTTTTATTATTCTAAATCATTTATGATACAATCCCCTCATTTCGAATTCGAATTATTTTTGAGATTTCACTTTTATGCATATATCGCACTAATACTTTTTTTCATACATTTATACGTTATTCACATACATGATTTCACATAATTTTATTTATAACCCTCGTAACAATAAATGGAGGCGTATCATCAAGAAAGGAGTGATTTCCTTACCTTGACGACTAACTCCATTTCTTTTCTTATCTTACAACGACCTCACCAACGAGTTAGGGGTGATTCCCTTACTTAGGTGATCGTTACCAAGACTTTATTTTAATAGACTTTATTATGTACAAAATATCATGTTTATACTCAAATTGATTATTATTAGTCAAGTTCTTATTCATCTCAACATGCATTATTTAAACTTACTTCTTATACTACAACCTATTTTCACATTCACCCACATACACGAAATTCTTAATCATACCATAAACATTTTGTTACCCGATTTTCAAAACTTTATGAAATGCTACCTATCGACATAATCGGTTTGATGAATCTCATGCCCACGAACTTCATACCCAACCTAATCGCTAAAAATTCATTGTTAATTGTTCATTGTTCATTTTTCATTGATTGTTCATTGTTCATTGTTCATTGATTGTTCATAGTTCACTGTTCATTGATTGTTCATTGTTCACTGTTCATTGTTCATTACTTATATTCTAGTACCACAAACTTCATACTCGACGTAATCACTAAAACACGCTCACATTATATCATTATACTAAAGACATTTGTTCTCAATAGATAACCAAACCAACTTTTCTTACATGCTTATAAAACCTTGTAGGCGTTATAAGATCATTTTGCTAAAACCCACTTTTCAAAATCCATAAATCATATTGCCAAAACTCTTTCCAAAGTCACTAAGTTCAAGTTTGCTAAAATCTTTTTCAAGGAATAAAGCTTTCGCAAACACCTCTAAAATACAACTCTTCATATTGTGATACAAAATACTTTAATAATGCGAACTTGTCATTCTCAAAAACCTTTTTCATACACCGTTCAATACACAATTTCACATTCAAAACACGTGGGCAAGAAAACTTCATAGGGACCGACAATCTTCAACCTACGTATTTTTTTTTTTACAAGAATAGCATTTTCATTCTTTTACAAAGTACATCTCGCATAACCAATAGATACTTTATATCTTTTTAACATTCACAACTTGATTCTACAATCAAGTCAAACTCAAACCAGTTTGATTCGATAAAGCAACGTTTTAGTCAAACAACTATACATGCATATCATCTTACACATTTTAGTCGACGTTTCACGACCAACTCACATATATCATTCGTATTTACATACTCAACACTTCTTGATCATTTTGGTATACCTAAAATTCGCTGTATTCAAATTGTACTATAATTCACATATATCATTCGTATTTACATACTCAACACTTCTTGATCATTTTGGTATACCTAAAATTCGTTGTATTCAAATTGTACTATATACTCAATCATCACCATACATGTTTATACTTCTAATCATACTTATGGGCATACTCATACCATACTTATACTTATGCTCATACTTATACTCATACGCATACTTATATTCATACTCATTCATGCATACGTACCTATACGTGAGCGTAACCCGAGGGTTTCACTTACGTTGGTCCCAAACATACTTAAGCATGGACTTGCTTATATACTATATACTTATACGTACACATTCTTAAAATTTTAAATTATGTATACCTTGATTCGTACACAACTAGTACAGGCTATGCGTATCATGCGACGATCAAAATAATCGCGGGTGCACACGGGATTATAGTGATAAGCGCATGAGAATCATAGAGTGTACTACTGTGTATGGTAAGACACGGAACGTAACATGACACCGAATACGAAACGGACGTAATGTGGTCAAAACATGGTGGATACGCCACTGGTACTTCCTATATATAAGTGTTTTCACTATGTTACCAAACTTTCGTAAAACGTGCCATGAGAAATTTAGTGTTTTGCAGACCTTTTTGGACCTAATACAAACTTTAAACAACTCACAAACGCATTATAACCGATTATCCACGACGAGACTTCATCCTTAAGCACGCTACTTTCGTCTATCCAGCACTTATGCTATTTCTGACACTCGCATTCGTGTAATCAACATCAATCGTCCACTTTTATACTCTCATTATTCTCCATTATTCCTTGTCCTCTTATACGAACCTCGTTCACAATCACATCGGTTTAAACATTCAAACCCTAACTTATCTCTTTACCTTTAAAACCATCTTCCTATTCTTTACTCTTGTGTAAACATACTTAGTAGACCGATATCACTCTATTTAAAGTACCCAAACTTCTCGTTCCTCTTAATGAACAATTTTTTTTTTCAAATATGTGATTTCATATAATCCTTAAGACTTTCTACGCAAACTACCCCACTTTCATCAAATACAAACCGTTATGATTCAAAGATCTCCTTCGGGAATACAATACGCTTTTTAATCAACTCCAAATTTTGTTATTCAAAAACTTGTTTAACGTGTTTTACCTATACACGTTTCACTCATGCTTATGCCTCAAAACCATTTTAGCCAAACAAATTCTCCCACAAACCTAATTTGTTGTTCTCCAAAATTCCTCACTTTTCAAACATTTCTAAATTTCCAAGTCTCATTTTTCGCGTTTTACCAAAAACGCTTTCAAGTCTTCCTCTGGAATAAATTTCGAAACGAAATTTCCTAAAGGAGGGGAGACTGTAACGCCCTGCGTTTTCATACTTTCTATATTTAGAAACCCTTGCTTGAAATTCTATCTTTGGAATTTTTTTTTTGTTCTTGTAATCGTCGTTTCGATGTAATCTTTGAAGAAACAGAGACTTAAATCACAACAAAATTCTCGTTTGAATGAAATACTTTTCAAGGATTCTTGATTCTTTATTTATCGACACTTGTTACTCGTTAAACCAATTGAAACTATTAAAATGATGAGATTCAGATCCTAATTCTCGAAACTCGAAAGTTTCGTGAAATGAATAATCGTTTAAAGATTTTTTATTCGTTATAAATATGGTTATTATTCAAATTATTTAAATTAATTAAATAAATTAATTTTGTTATTTAAAAGTTTATTTTATAATACCTAGTTAGTCTCGTTAGACATTAAAGTTAGTAAACTAACTTCGTTAGTTTAAACTTTAATGTTAGTTTTCTTTTTAAGATAATATAACTTGGTTATCTAATAGTTCAGAGGTGAATTGTGCAATTTCTAAAAGTAAAGTTGCAGGGACTGATTTGATTTTGCTGAAAGTATAAGGTTTTAAGTTAAAAAAAAATAAATGAATAAAAGCTACTGACCACGGGACTCGAACCCGGGTCAACAGCAACACCAAACACACGCCCAGCCACTGGGCTGTGGCTTCCTTTTTGAACATAACCCTGCCCCAAATATACTTATACACTTGCTCAGAAGGCCTGATCAGCGCAACCAAGTGTTTCAGCTCGCTGATTTTGGCGCTTTTTTGTATTTTTTTTGAGTTTTAAACTCGAAATTAAGCATTAAATACCCACCTAACAACTAACCAAACCTTCCCTATAAATACCAAGCCATTCCCAAGCTTAAATCACTTTGCAAACTCATCCAAATCACTCTCAAAACATCAAAAACGCAGCTGAGTTTTCCAGATTCGAGTAGATTGCTACCTCTTCACTAAAGTGAGCATAACTTCTTCGTTTCTTATCCGTTTTGCCTCATTCTTTTTCCTATGTGCTTGGATTGACCTTAGCTTCGATTCCACGGGTTTTTTCACAGTAAATAAGTCCTTGGAACTCCGGCAAAAAGGTTCCAAAGTTCACTGTTTGTTTTTGTTTTGATTCAAACTTTACTAAACTTGTTCAAACTTGAGTCTAGCTCATCTCAAACCTATGTCCTAATGCTTATAACCTCATCTATGGTTAGTTAGGCTTAAAAACAAGGTTGAGACATGTTAAATCAGAGGTTAAAACCTCACAAACATTATGTTTTAGTTAGGGTTTTACCCACAAGAAGTGTTCAAGCTTGAAACTTGATGAATGTGTGATTGTTAGACTAGCTTGGGATATCTTTCCTAAAAAATCCACTCACTTCTTGATGTTTTCTCATAGATTAGATGTTGTATTTCATTATTCTTTTAAGTTCATGACCCTCCTTGTTGTTTATAACAACAAGTGTAGTGGTGAACAATAGAGGTGTCTAAATGGAAGCTTGTTCCTCCTACCTCATGTATGAATTCTATGATACCTAGAGGTGCCTAAATGAAGACTTTAATCTTCTACCTCATGCTTGACATATATGATGTAATATACACTATTTAGTACTTATGTAACAACCAAATAATCGAACTCTTGGTGATGAACTAATGGACATTCGTCAAGCTAGTAGATTGTATAATCCTAGGCCTTGACAACTTGTCACGATTCTAATGGAACCTTGTTCCATGAAAACATTTAAACTCTTTTAGAGTTTCATAGTGTCAACAACAAGTGTCATAGGTGATAGATGATTATTTTCATGTTATTTAAACTCCAAATCCCTAGAACCATATGTAAACACCTCTTAAACTTCAAATTGAACACATTCAACTTTCTAGTCTCAACAACTTCGTCACTTTGGATAAATCGGAAAGCATATGCAATTTTGTGAGTATACTCGAACCCATTTTTTACTTTTAAACACTTTTGGGTGCAACATGTATTCTATATAAACACATGAAAACACTTGAAACTATTTGAATCACACTCTATCCATATTGAAACATGTTAATCTCCCGCTAGACTATTGGGAGTGAAACTTTGAACAATTTGATGCTTGTTAATATTGTATGCTATGTAAACTATTTGTGTTGATATATGCTCATTAACTTTGCTAGCCCACCAATTATAGCGCTATAGGAGTAATGCACCGCCCACGATTCTTGGGGTATTGTTAAGTCAAACATGTTAACCTCCCTTTATTCTATCCGGGGATAGGCTATTTTAACGCATTGGATTCTTGGGTTTGAACATATTGTTACACAATCTCAGCGTACTAGTAACTTGCATATTGTTGTTCATGTTGGATACGAGCACATTAAACAATTTTATTCTATGTTATACTATGTATCAAACTTGTATACTCACCTTTGATTTTGCATTGAACTCTATTTTAATACATGTTGCAGGTTTCATAGACAAGATGATGCTAAGTGAAGAAACAAGATTTAGGTGGACTTAGAAACACGTTTAGATAAATCTATTTTGTAAATGTATCTTTGAAATAATTTTGTCTTATTTGATTTTTGTATGACATTTTTGGAAATTTTATGAAATTTGAATTTAATCTATATTGTCACATAGCGTTATGAAGTTTTGAGCAATTTGTTCGTCTCATCCTGATGTTTCCGCCATCGGTTGGGGTGTGACATCTATAGTTCCTTTCTATCAACATAGAATTTAAGACCATAATGACATGCACACATACTTATATCATTCCCTTACATTCGCATATATGAGTTTCATACCCGCCCCACCTCGCACAAACTCTTCGATGTGGTTTGGGTGCATTTCGGAAGCTTAACGAGGCTCGGGAATGGCTCTAAGAGGTCTCAGAAGCTCGAGATGTGAAATGACATTAATCAAGCCCTCATATCATCTTAACACTAAACCCCATGCCCCGATAATTAAATTTTTACTTCTCGACACATCATCTTCTAGATTCTGACCCGTTTACTTCTACCGTGAAGTTCCAAAACACAGATATTTAAATACGACTTGCTACAACAATATTTACCTTGGGACTACCATTACTTATACCTTATTTCATGATTCCCTATATTCAAACATGCCATACTTCATCTATAATATAAAGAAATGAATCCGGAAATCACTTACTAATACATAGTAAATTTTGCTTACACTCGTACCGGGTCGAAACGACCAGTTCTTACTTTCTTTAAAGACATAACAACCAAAGATACAATATATCGGGTTTAAAAGATAGACATATTAATAATTTTATATACAATCTTAAAATAGAAGTAAGACTAACTTACTTTTTCCAGTAGGATCTTGACATTCTTGTTGTCCTCATGACCCGTTGGCTTTGAGGCTCCTACACCTTGCTTTTGTTCAAGTCAACATTTAATGGTTAGAATACATAATGTGGAATTCAATCAATACAACCATTAATATTCGTGTGATGTCATACCATACATGTAACCGGTTCAACAACATGTCTATGAGTTTAACGTTTAAACAAACCGAAAACAATAGAACAAAGTTTAACCAAAAGCTTGTAACTTTTTGCTTATATCTTCAAACCCAAGCCTCCTTTTCCTTCAAAACTTTGATTTGTGACAATAATATATATATAGGATTAGGTTCATTTGTAAACAACATCTTCATAGTGAACTGTGTGAACTAATCAAGACCATTGATTTCCTTTTTAGTTGTTAAGGGTAGGATTGTAATTATACAATAAATTAGTTTTAAATCTTTATTTTAATCATTAAATTTCAGTTACACTTTTAATTTTTGGTAGTTTTCTTAAATTGCATAATTATCTTCTGCATCTCTCTTAATTCAAAATAATTTTATTTTCCATTTCTCTGTACGTTCATGTCGTTCAGCAGGCCCTTGATAAGGGATAATTATATTCCTACAAGACTAAGAAGTATTATTTTTAATAAATGAATTGATATGTTTGTGTTATTTATTCTTTTTTTAAATTGCATATTCATGCAATAATGCATTATTTGCAGAACGTTTGATTACTATGTCTATCGCTTCCATCAATTATGTGCTTCAATGTCAAATATATCAAATTGTAGCAAAATAGAATGATCAAGACTAGGTTATGTAAGATATGTATGCATGACAGGTCCGCATGGATGGACACATACAGGTTCACACGAACCTGTGCTGTTTTAGGGTTTGTTGTTTATCCGTGCGCATGGACTAGGTAGATCCGCACCTATAGTTGATTCGCGCATATGGTTCATCTGCACTAGGAGTTCATCCGTGTTTAGGGTTTCATGCGGATCTAGGAGTTCTATATATAGTGAGTGTGTCTTGTTCATTTGTAGACAACTTTGGCTAGAGAGGGAAAACTCTGTCAAAGTGGTTTCGTGGTTTTGTAATTCTATACAATCAATAGAAACCAATTATATTTAACTTGTTCTTGTTCAATCCACTCTCGTACTTGGATTCCTCACAAGATACGAGATCTTAGCAATCAATTGTACATTCAAGAACATCGGAATCGATCCAAACACGTTCTCTCAATTTTTGGATTAAATATTCTTTTTTTTTTACAATTGCATATCCATGATTATTCTTCATGTACTCATCATGAATCTTGTGTGATAATGTACACTTGTTCTGAACATTGGTGTGATAATGTACATATGTGTACATACGTGTTAAGAATATGACTTGTTAATGTACATATATGTATATACGTGTTGAGACTGTTATGTATATATATATACAATACCAAACAATCATCTCAGATACTTGCTATACACATATGTACCATATTGAACAACCATATCATTAACTTCTTTTTTAGAAGTATATTATGAATGTACATATGTGCACATTACAAATCAGACATGTACACTTAAAGAAGATGATCGGATGGAACAATATTTGTTAATGTACATATATGTACATACGTTTTCAAAATTGTGAATACGTATAATACATATTTGTACATTCACTTCTACGGTGTTTTTAATCATGTTCTAGATGGAACAATATATTATATAATGGTTATATTTTTTAGAATTAAAAAATTAGTTAATTGGTGAGAGAAAAAAATAAGAGATAATGTACTTAATTATTTAATTGGAGAGAGAAGTAGTTAACAATTTACCTTTATACCATTTTCATTTATTTTTTTTACATATAAATAACTACAAAACTGTCATTATTAAAATTTCCAAGATCTAAACAATTAATGGCTCAGATTAGTTCACACAGTTCACTCTCAACCTAATGTTCACTCTAGAACCCTACCTTATATACATATAGGGTTGGGTTAACGTACAATGGCTCTAATCATACAATATGTACGTGATCATCTCAGCTGTACGATCTTTGATGCTGACAACTTATGGGTTGTCAAAATTGAAAAAGATGTGTTGGGTCCTGTTTTAGGTGATGGCTTTGTTAAAGTCGTTAGGGACAGTGGTTTACAAAAAAAAAAATGATTATCTGTTGTTCAACACTCTTGGGCCATCTACATGGTATCTCGATCTCTTTAAGTCATGTGTTTTGGATAACTCTTTTATCACTTCCATTAGAGCTGATGATGATTTCATTGTAAGTACTATATATCAAATAATCCCTTTTTTATGCCAATTTTTTTGTGCATATTTTGTTTAACTTAATTTGTAAGAACTTTACAGCTCATGGCGGACAAATTCTGGGGACAGTTTTACGACAGCGGTTATAAAGGTGGATCAGCAAGTCTTTATGTGGGTGATAGGTTTTGGAATGTGAAGATGGAGGTGTTGTCCCACAATTGTGCTTTCATTGATGGATGGTCTAAGCTGATTAGGGATCTTGCATTAGATACCCGGTGTACTTTTATTTTTACAATGGCTGGATATGAGACTTTTGAGTTGTCGGTTTTTAATCATGAAACTGATACTTAAATGTATTTCAAAAAGGTTGACGTTGTTGTGTTGGATGATCCTATTTACGGAGATGATGGATTTGATCTACTGCTTGCAGTTAGTGTTATTATGCTTATAGTTAACTATTTAACTAATACGAGCTTATTAGTTAATCTTGAAGTTAACATCGTTGGCATTTTTGAATATTATGTTTTTGTAGTCGGAACACAAAGAGAAGGTGATTACCAACAAAAGTGATGTTGATCAAGATCTTGCTGTTGATGTAGTTGGTGAGTCTATGCGGCTTTCATCTTCCTCTGATGCCTATTGGTCTCATGTAAGTGTTCACAATGTTCATTGTATATTATATAACGCTTTTAATTACTTGGTTCTATATTTATATGCTTATTATTCATTGTTATGTAGAATGACCCAAAAGGGAAGCCAAAGATTGTATTTGGTCACGAGACTGTATCTCCAAAGGTTGTTTGTTATATACTAACTAAATTAAATACTTATTTTCAATAAATATAATATACTTTTTATTCTATTAGGTGTATTTGTTTCCCATATTTTTTTGATACAAAAAAATTTATTTCATGTATACTAACTGACTTTACAATTATATAATCCTTTTAATGAATAAATTTTTTTATGGTAATATCTTAAATCGTTTATGGTTTTGTAGGTTTATCCTAAAGTCAAATCAAAGGTTGTTGTTGGAGATAAACGGCTTTCGACAAAGGTTATTTATGATCCGATAATATAATTTGATTTTTGTTTTCAATAAATAGAAATAATAATTTGAACTTTCTTTGTTAAAGTGAAAACCAAGTTTGATGTGGTTTTCGATAGTTTTTTGATACCAAAGAACACATTACATGTATAAAAACCTGCTTAATTATTATATAATTCTTTTAATTATTTCATTCTATATCAACATTCTTTTAATTATTTCATTCTATATCAATATGTAAATTGTTTTATTTTCTCTAGGTTGAACCAAAAGGAAAATCAAATGATTTTGTTTGTCACCAAAATCTTTCTTAACACGTTGTCTCTCAAGTAAGAAAATTATTTAATATTTGTTTTTAATATTCAATTTTTTTTTATAAAAGTTTATCGTGTCATTTATACCATTACATTTAATGTTGATGTAAACTTTATATATCAAAACTTTAAATTTCTGTAAAATTTTTACACTTATTGTGTGTTTTCAATTATTTAGGGTAAACCAAAGCGTAAGGTATCCACATCTTTGACATCCACGTCTCATATGGCTTATGGTACACGTTCTAAGGTTCCCAAAGTTGCTGATTATATGGTCCTCCAAGAAATCAGTTCTGCTGAAAACAAACAAGTAAGTATTCTACCATGAAATTATCTCTGTTTATTTATAGAACCGTGTATCGTATTGTTGTACACTTTTTCTTATTAATAAATTTTATATATCAAAAGTTTACATTTCTATATAATTTTTACACTTATTGTGTGTTATTCAATTATTTAGGCTAAACCAAAGCGTAAGGCATCCAGATCCTTGACATCCACAGCTGATGATGTTGGCCGTAAATGCTCTACATCAAAAAAGTAAAAAAAAACTGCTGTAATTGAGTTCACTAAGAAAGCAGAAAGCAGACTGGTAAAGTTTATAATATGAATTTTTTCCTTATAATTTTATAATACAAGATACATAAGTTATTAATGAATCAGATAATTAATCCTTTTCTTTTTTTCTCAGCGTTTATCGACTGATGTTTCAAGCCATCTGTGTCTTTTTCTTTACAACTTGCACCATGTTACAGTTCAGAACGAAAAATTTGAACTCATTAAGTTGGGCACAAGAGCTGAGAAGTCTGGGAAGGGTTTCAGGTATGGTTTTAAAAAGTGGCCAGCTTTCTTGAAATTGAATCACATCGAGTTTGGCGCCACTCTTTTCTTTACGTACGTCAAGTCTTCTTAGCGTTTGATGTTGACCAAAGTCGTACACAAGATCACAAAGAAAAGAGGCTGCGTGTGAATGTTGGTTATTATGTTTATGTTAGATGGTTAAGCATGAATATTAAATGTGGTTTTTTGGTTGGTTTGTTTTGATACTTGGGGATAGTACTGATGGTTGGTTAGACAAGTCTTTTGGTAGTATGTAGTTGTTGTTGATATGCTGATGATGTGGTTAGTTGGTTTCGTTTACCGTCTGAACAAATAGTAAGTAAACAACAGTCTTTTGTATGAAACTTGATACTTTACTCTTAGTGTTCCTGTTAATGGATAACACAACTTTGACGTTATTGACTGTGAAAACTTTGTTGTTAATTGTTTCGACGTCAAATTCAGTTTTTGTTATGATATAGATTCATATAATTAGCTATACACGCTTTATAAAATTTCGGTCAATGTGAATTATTATGTAAGAATGCTTTATTGATGTTAATCAGATTTCACAATAAAATGCAGTTGATTATCCTTCAAATTTTTCTACATGAACCATTTTAACAAGCGTATTTTGCTTTCTTAATATATGCCTGATGACTTTTCAAATGAAGACGAATAAAACGTAAGAAATCGTACTTACTGCCATTGTTTTTATAATTTTATTTTGATATTTGTAAGCATTTATAATTATAATTTTAGTCTTAAGTTGTTATATATTCTTTAAACCATACAAGCTATAAAATATAAATAAATAAATAAATCCTAAATATGTTTTTCGATAAACAATATACATATTTTTTCAAATTCATTAAGATTTGACTTTTATCTTCCTTCTTCAAGAATGTTTTTATTTTTGGTATTTATATTATATTTTTTGGAATGTTCCATCTAAGTCTAACAAATTATAAGGAAACAATTACAATTATTGAAAATCAATACATATTTGGAAATATGTATCGTTACTTATTTTATAAATTCTTAAAAGATTTGTAATAACATTGATTTGTTCTATCTTACTATATCTCACCTATCTATATATATTTTCGAATTCATATTGTTATATGGAGTAGGGATCCTACGGAAAGTGTGTTTTTCCTAGAAAGTCTAGGAAGCGATCTGGGCCATCCAATGGGTGTGTTTAATGGTTAAGATGAAGTCAATGGCAATCTTGTAATTTTTTAGTTTATTTAATTTATTGTTTTAAAAGACTAGGGGCAATTTTGTCAATATATCGTGTTTTAAATC
This sequence comes from Helianthus tuberosus, assembly GCA_030545235.1. Lineage (NCBI taxonomy): Eukaryota > Viridiplantae > Streptophyta > Magnoliopsida > Asterales > Asteraceae > Helianthus > Helianthus tuberosus. Next base: position 154,099,957 of record CM060366.1, on the reverse strand, counting down.
AATTAGATAACCTTCGGTTAAACCCAGTCCCTAATTTCACGCGATTTTCCCTCTCTCTCTCTCTTAACCCATCTTAGAAACCCCAATCCCTACCAAAAATAACTACAATCATGGAAGAAGATAACTTTAGAAAGGATGGAGAGCACCGGATCAAATTAAAACACTTCTCCATCTCCACCATCTCCGAGTTCATCATTACCATTTAAATACTGTTCGTATCATCTCCGTTTTCTTGACGATGTGTTTTAATAACAGAAAGCAAATTAATACAGTTGTGTTTTAGCAGCAAGCAGATTCATACAGTTGTGTTTTAGCATTCAGATTCATACAGTTGTGTTTTAACAGCAAGCAGATTCATACAGTTGTGTTTTAACAGCAAGCAGATTCATACAGTTGTGTTTTAACAGCAAACAGATTCATACAGTTGTGTTTTAGCATTCAGATTCATACAGTTGTTTTTTAACAGCAAGCAGATTCATACAGTTGTGTTTTAGCATTCAGATTCATACAGTTGTGTTTTAACAGCAAGCAGATTCATACAGTTGTGTTTTAACAACAAGCAGATTCATACGCTGTGTTTTACCATCTTTATATTATGGGATCTATAAAAAAATTGACTTTAGCCCTGTAAACTGTTAAAACACAGCACCAAGAACATGCTGATAATTTCCAGTAATCTTCTGAACAATGGAATATGCGATTGGTTTAGATTTCGAAAACGAATTATTCAGAAAATCATGGAGAAAAACGGTTACAAAATATGGACATGGATAGTTAGTTAATGAAGATAAATTCCAAAAATAAAAATAGAATGTGAAAGTACACAATTGCCCTTCTAGTTAAAAATCTTCAATGCCACATGTCGCATTCTGATTGCTTCCTAGACTTTCTAGGAAAAACCCACTTTCTACCCAACTCCTACTCTTGTTATATGATAACAAAAGACTTTGTTTATATTTCTTAGTTTTCCAAATCAAACTCAAGTTAGCTGTTGTTGATCGTCACGCAAATCTGTAAGGTGCGTTTATTACATTATGTATGTTTATGAAACCTATTCATGTATACGGATTGTTATTATAACCATGGTTGCAAAAGTCGCTAGGCGGTCCCTAGTCGGATTCGGGAGTACTCGGGAAGTACTCGGCTTAGGCGGAGATTACTCGGGGAGTAATTGGCCTGGGAGAAGAGTACTCGTGCCTCGGCAACCTACCTTGTAGCGAGTACTCGGGGAGTACTCGGAGCCTAGGCTGGACTTTTACAACCATGATTATAACATCTCCATCCCATTGTTGTTTCCTTCTTATTTTGATATTTTATAATATATAATCTGAATTGTTTTGTTTATGTAATCTGTGTTTGGAGGTTTTCAATATGGCTGAAAGTTCATCAAGGTATTTTTTGTTTTTCATGTTATCATTTGTTTCGAAGAATACCATTAACATGTTATGTTTTATTAATATCTTTTTTTTTGAATCAGTATCAGAGATCCTTCCTTTTGTAGGCACATGAATCGAGCGGATGAAGTTTTACTGGTAATTTCTAAATTCATACATTAATTATACTTTCTTTTTGTTGTTATCATGAAAGACAATTTATTATTATTGTATTGTTTATATATTTTAATTATAATTATAACTCATTTTTGATTCTTTGCTTTATCAGGCGATTCCTTCTGATGCTGCGTGCAAATTATGGGATAGGGATAAAGCCCCTACAAATGTTCTGATAGAAAGTGAGGATGGCCGAACATTTAATGTTTTTTAAGCGAATCAAAAGGAAAGTATTTCTTTTTTCATGGTTGGTCGAATGTTGTCATACATTTAACACTGAAAAAAGGATGTTTGGTAGTATTCAATCCTGTAGATTATACTACATTCAAACTAACATATTTCATTGATGGTGTGAGTCGTACATCTTTCTGGACATCTCTGGTATCTACAACATCTAACTTTATTGTAAGATTATTTTTTACTTTCATTTTATTTATGTTAATATATTTATGTTTTATGAACTGATTATAAAACTAACATTTTTATTATTTTTGTTATTATTCCTACAGGTCATTCCCGAGTCTATCCTGCCCAAGTTCTATGATTATACATCAAATGATATAATTTCCACTATAGATATAGGCAACAAAATCTTTCTCGTTAAGATTGAAACGCTTGATGGTAAAGTCGGTTTCACCATTGGTATTGATGTAATTGTTAGTCTGTTTCAATTGGAGGCCGGTTGTTATTTGTTATTCACAAGAGGTTTTGGGAATTATTTCCATGTAATAATTTTTGGTAAAAACGCTGTTGAAAAGAATTTTGCTGATGTAGATGTTGAGGAGGTAAGTATACATTTGGCTGCTTCTTTATATATTTTATATTACTATATTGTTAGTCTACTAAATGTTATATGTAATTTGCAGGCTGTAGTTGCACCTATTGATTCAGTTGCAGCGCCTGCTGTTGATGAACAACCAGATGGTCGTCTTTATAAGTTTGTTCGTATGGCTTCTATAGATTTCGTAAGTTTTAATATTATTTTTGAAACTACTAAATATTAAAGATTACATATATTTTTTATTGATATAAAAATACATTTTTCTTTTTATATTCTTCTTCTTATTAATTTTATTTTTAAAACAATACAGAGGCTGCCTGATAATGTTTCAAGGATGACTAAACTTGATTCTAATTTAAAACCTATCACCGTCAGACTTCTGCATCTGAGTAAGCAACAGGAGTTTACCAACCGTACTGGACGTGAAAAGAAACATAATGGTTTTCGTTATGCGTTAAGAAAATGGTCGAAATTCATGACACGTGCTGGCATATTTAAGGTGGGTGACACTGTAAACTATTCTTTTGATGAAACTGAACAAGTCTTGAATGTTGAATTGGTTGTACCTCACATCAGGCGTACTGATTACTTCTTTGCCATTTAGCTTTGGATTTTTTCTTTTCATATGATATACATTAACTTTGTTATGGTTATTAGTTTTTAACATGGTTAATGGTTTTGAATTTTAAGTTATTACATCTTATCATATCTTAGTTTACTATTAGTGTTCCTTTTAATGGATAACACAATTTTGACATTATTCACTGTGCAAACTTTATCAAAATGGTTTCGATTTCGAATGTAGTTTTTGTTATGATATTGATTCATTTAATCAGCCACAGGCGGTATTATCATTTATTCATCCACCTTATTCATCATGCAATTTTTCGTTTATTAATATATGTATATATTTATTTGTTTACAAAGATAGATTAACAACCCGTGAGTATTCACGGGTTATAACATATATATATATATATATATGAGAAGGATCCGTTAGAAACCACCCTTTATTGCGAGAACCGCGAGAACCAGTGTGAACACAAACAGTAATACCTAAAAAAATCAAAAAAACACCCAATTTTTTTTACTATTTTTTTTTGTAAAAATCGCTATATTTCGTTTACAATAACAAAAAGAAAAAAATTTCAAAAAAAAAAAAAAAAACCGAGTCACAGTTATCCATGCACATGTGCATTTGTATCATTTCTTTGATAAATTCCGCAATTCATTACAAATATTAGACAATTGCACTTTCATTTACACTACCACGTGTAATACACTACTTTTTACGTTAACATGAAATAAGGTGTGTTGGTACACTACTTTCTCTTTCATCTATCATTCCATCCATAATACACAAACATGCACATGTGCATTTTTGTCATTTCTTTGACAAATTCCGTAATTCATTACAACTATTATACAATTGCACTTTCATTTACACTACCATGTGTAATACAATACTTTTTACATTACCAATATTAGAAATGCACATGTGCATCTATATGTATCAACATGAAATAAGGTGTTTTGGTACACTACTTTGAATACACTTTCCCTTTCATCTATCATACCATCCATAATACACTACCATTACCTCCTACCATCCATAATACAATACCATTACCAATATTTTCACTTTATTACATGTATGTAAACACCATTTATACCATCCAATCAACATATTACATCATAAATTGACAACTATAACCAAACCATCAACCACTAGATATAACTAACCAAAAAACATGTATACGGGTCTACTTCTCCATTCAAAATCACAAACTTTTTGTACCAAAACACGTTATATCATGGTTATACCTAATGATGCACATGTGCATTTTGAATATTGGTAATGTAAAAAGTATTGTATTACGATTGGTATTGTAAATTAAAGTGCAATTGTCTATTTCTGAGAACGTATTACCGAATTTGTCGACGTAATGATACATATGCATATATGCATGGATAACTGTTACTCAAAAAAAAAAGTTTTTTTATGGTAACGAAATATAGCGATTTTTTTTAAAAAAATATTTAAAAAAAAATTCGGGTGCTTTTTTATTTTTTTTAGATTTTATTTTGTGTTCACATTGGTTCTCGCAATAAGGGTGGTTCTCGCATGAACCTTACCCTATATATATATATATATATATATATATATAGGGTTGGGTTAACGTACAATGGCTCTTATCGTACAATATGTACGCGATCATCTCAGCCGTACGATCTGGTGCGAATTCACTATTGAACATGCGATTTGTGCTGAAAAACCAACATGCGAAATTGCTTTATATACCAACATGCGATTTCATCATATTTACCAACATGCGATTTCCAACATGCTTTTTTATAACATGCGATTTCACAGTATCGTACAAGCGTACGATAAGCCCTAATTGTACGTTACACACTCTCTCTCTCTCTCTCTATATATATATATATATATATATATATAGGGGAATGTTCATTTGAGAAGAAATTTAATGTGAGAAAAAAAAGAAGAAAGGGTATATTAGTAAAATACTATTTCATTTATAACTCATATCATTAATTTTTCTCTCTTTAATTAATTAGTCAAGTAATCATTAATTATCCTACATATAATCTACAAAACCTACACATATCAAAATTTTCCTACATATGCCCTACACATTATAGAATTTTATCCTACACAGTCGAAATTTATCCTACATGCCTCGAAATATATCTTACACAACTCGTAATTTATCCTACACAACTAGTAATTTATTCTACACTTTAAATTAAGTTTTTTTTTTTTTTAATTTGGAAAAGGTATATATTTTGAAAAGAAGTTACAAATTTAATTTAGTTAGTTATTAAAGAGGAAGAATACAAATTAATGATTTATGTAAGTTTACCAATATACCCTTATATTAAAATTAAATGCAAATATTAAATGAAGTAAAATGAAGCATTCTTATTGGTTGAAACTTCTTCTTTTTTCTTCTTACAAAAAAAGTCTTCTTATTTGAACCCTCCACTATATATATATATATATATATATATATATATATATATATAGGGGAAGGTTCATTGGGGAACACTAAAAAAGTGGGGAACAACGGGGAACCGACTCAAATGAACTCCGATTGGACTCATTCCAGCGGCGTTGGAACCGGCTCGTGAACTCTAACTAGGATCTCTTAACCCTAAACCCTAAATCCTAACTCCTAAACTCTAAACCCTAAAGCTAAAAAATAAGGCTAAAACCTAAGCTAAACCATAAAATCTAAACTATAAACCCTAAAAGCTAAACCCTAAAGGCTAAACCTAAAGCTAAACCCTAAAGTTAAACCTTGTAGCTAAACCCTAAACCCTAAAGCTAAACCCTAAGACTAAACCCTAAAGCTAAACCCTAAAAGCCAAACCCTAAAAGCCAAACCCTAATATATTTAGGGTTTAGGGGTTATGCTTTAGGGTTTAGGGTTAAGAGATCCTAGTTAGGGTTCGACGAGCCGGTTCCAACGCCGCTGGAATGAGTCCAATCGGAGTTCGTTTGAGTCGGTTCCCCACTGTTCCCCACTTTTTTAGTGTTCCCCAATGAACCTCACACTATATATATATATCCTCCTTTGATGCCATCTTATATTAATTCGTCCAAGCAGTAGATCTCGAAATATTGGATGGGATATATCGTAGTAGGTTGTCAATTATCATAATGAGATAATATTGTTGTTGCATGAACATCTCATAATAATTGATATGTAGGTTTTCTTTGTATAATAATTAATGATTAATGATATGCTCCTTGATTAGTTTTTTTTTAATCATATGTGCATATATCCAGTAGGTTTGAATGGTGTTTTCTAATATGTATTAGAATTTGCATCATGAATTTATATGGTATTATAACAACACCTTTCTCGATAATTTGATGTGCGCGTGTGTCGTGATATAGATAATCCATGTATCTCGCGACTCGTGAACAACTGACCACATCTAGGCGAAACGCAACACGCCCTCCAGCCTAATCTTCGCTACGCACCTGATGGGCTTTTGGCCTGGAAAATTATTTTTCAATTCCGGTTCCACTTGTGTATTCGTTTTAGTTCCTGTTATGCACCAGGACCTGCAAAGACATAAATTACTAAAATACAAGTCTATAATGACTAAAAATGAATAAAAACTATAAAAATAATATACAAAATACAAGGATAAATGATAGTGTCTTGCAACACATCATTAGCTCTCCCGTCTCTTTATGTATATATACAGCCAGTAGGTGCATTGTATCAGTATGTTACCTACATTTACATTCTATGAGATGAGTAGTTGATTTCTGATTATCAATAGTGTTTTCAGTTTGAATAAATGGCTTGATTTATTATCTCTTTTAAGGCCAGTTCTAGGTAAGGGTGCGCAAAAAACTGGAATGGGCCTGAACCTGGTAAAAAAATCTGGAACATGTTTTTTTTAGAACCAGGTATTTAAGAATCGAACTCGGAACAGATCCTACCCGTAAGGTATGCATAGAGTATACATTTAGACCTTAATACCTGGAATCAAAACTGTGCCCATTTCATACCCAAACTTTTTATTATTCGAGTTTTATCAACAATATGTACAAAAAAGAGCATATTTTGTTATAAAATTTTGGAATACCAAGTTTACGTTTGCATGTTCTTAGATAGCTTAATTAAATCATTTTTCTTATTCACTAACTTATATTTCAACATTTTATAGCTTTATCAATTCCGAACAACCAACTTAAAAACTTCGCTTTGTGCGAAATTGAGAAGTTTTTAGGTAGAAGTAATTCATCACTATGGAGGTTTGCAACAATGCCTTGCCCAGATGATGCTCTGTTAGCTAATTTGAACAATCGTTTAATTTACGAGGAACGTACTTACGACATAACAATCTCGCAGATGAATATGTTAACCAGTTGAATCTGTTAACTGATGAACAACGGTCGGTATTTGAAGAAATAATGAAAGCTGCCAATGGTAACAATGGAGGGATTTTTTTTGCGTACGGATATGGTGAAACCGGAAAAACCTTTTTATGGAAGACATTGTCTGCGACAGTAAGATCAAAAGGACAAATTGTATTAAATGTCGCATCGTTGTTATTGACTGGCGGCAAGATTGCACACTCAAGATTTCATATTCCTTTGAATCTTAATGAGGATTTTTTATGTCATATAAAACAATATAGATATGTCGCTAATGTATTGCATGAGACCAAGTTAATTATATAGGACGAAGCACCTATGATCCATAAACATGCATTTGAAGCGTTGGATAGAACAATGAATGACATTTTCAATTTGGACACTTCCATAAATTCTGAAATCCCATTAGGTGGTAAGGTTATTGTGTTTGGTGGGGATTTTATACATATCCTTCCTGTTGTTCCAGATAGTAGAAGACAAGAGATTGTGAATGCCTCATTAAGTTTGTCGTATTTTTGGAGTAAATGTAAATACTATTGTTAACAAGAAACATGAGGTTAACCGTTGGAAGATCTGCATCCGAAATTAAGGAAATAAATAATTTTGCCAAATGGCTTTTGGATATAGGCGAGGGAAATGTTGGTGGTTGTAACACCCTTACTATTATAAAGGATTTTTGTACTAATAACGACAATTAAATGTGTACTTACGAATACACATACATATAAAATACAGGTTCTCTAAAAACTTTTACAGTTTAAAAATAGTACAACATAATGTAATTGAGTTCGTCGTTTAAAAGTTACGACGTAACACCGTGCGGAAGCTTTAATCTCGTGTGTTCGGTTCTTCGTTAAGCTTGATCTTCACCCATCCTAAGTTCAAACATACCTACACTGTACATTTATCACAAACGTTAGTATATGAGACCCTAGAACCCGTCTAAACGGACCCAAAAGCTCAAAATCATCAAATAAACAAAATAAAAATTTTGTTTGGAAGTCGACCGTAGGGTACGGTTCACAGACCGTAGCTTACGGTTCACCATATTACTTCAACCAGAACTTCTAGACCGTAGGCTACGGTCCAGGACCGTAGGCTACGGTCCAGGACCGTAGCTTATGGTCTGATCAGCAGATTTTGTTTGTTTTCCGTTTTTAGTACGAAAACCTTCATAACTTTTTGTTTGTCCGATTTACGCGATTCTTTTTCCTACGCGTTCTTAATTTAATTCTCCATCTTATGGAGTAAAAACCCAAAATCTAACTTCACAAAATTTTAGATTTCAAGCTCTCGGCTTGAAATTCAATTATGACACTTCTTGACCCGTTCGTGATTTCATCAAACAAACTTGTTTGTCGCCTTTGTTTTTTTTTTTTAAACATATTATTATAATTATTTCCTATTGTACAAGGTTCAAATCATGGGTTTATACACATTCTCAACCAGTTTTTGTTTATACTCTTATTTTGACCCGTTAAGGGTATTTATGCACTTTTAAGCTTAAATTACGCTCATCCCTTGTTTGCATCATAATACCACCCATCCATATTGATTAGTCTTCCACCACAACTATGATTGGGGTGGATTTAATGTAATAAACTATTTATTCTGAGTTCTATCCATCAGATATGTCATTTTACGAAAAATACTCGTTTCAACTCATTGGACACTAAGGTCCCATATCATCCCTTTTTATACTTATCCTAAGGATTTAATCTGTTAAAACACTTATTTCTAACAACCTTTAAAGGTCGTTTGCCCAATTTACCCATCAAGGGCGTTTTGGTCAACTTTAGCCCCTCATTCACGACGAAGGGCTTTTGCTGCTTATTTGACCCAAAAATGTATGTTTAACCACAATCGTATTTATACGTACCTGGCTCGAGTCAACCTAGTGACCCGTTTCAACACCTTGCTTTTATTACCGATATTCTATGGCGACGCAATTATCCAAATTACTATTCGCTCCTGTAAACACATGTCTTGACAACCACATTAGTCGATTTCGTCAAATGGTGCTATCACCACCATTTGACCCATTCGGCCTATATGACCCAACATTTTCATATGTAACAAAACATGGTTTTTAATTACCAATCACACATCCGACCCATTTCGGATTTTCTCACTAGACCCCTTTTTCTCCTAAAGTCATTTCTTATATTTTTAACCCATTCGGCTTACGCTATGGGTGTCCTTTGAACTTTAATTTACTTTAGTTGATACTTGACTAAATTTCCATTTTTACCTATTTTTAACCCATTTATATTTGTTCCGACTCGTATTAATCGCGTCTGAATCCTTATTTCGGATATTACACTTGTCGCATTTATAGTTTACAAAATTAACACATATTCTACAAAAAGGGTGTAAGCTTTGCTTACCTCGTATCCAGATTACGCCTTTCTTCTCATACTTGATTCGTTTGACCCGCTTTCTCCCCAAGCTTCACCTAGCTTGTTAAGCGCCAACTATCATTCATCATTCACAAGGTGGTTAGTTTAATCATAATTTAATACAATTATTCCACCTTACGCATTTTATATCTAATTATTATTCATCACATCGTAGGTCAGTTTGACTTTTAAAAGTCAAATGCCCATTAGCATACTAAAATGCATATTCGAGTTCATCAACTAGTTTAAGCATTCTTTAATTACCCTGTAGGCGTTATCTTTAGGCCACCGTTTTAACCAAAGTTCTAACTAAGTTTATTACATTTCAATCACTTTAATTAGTTCAAGCGATTACCAAGACTAATTTATTCATTCCTTTCACAAGAACTAAGGGTTCTCATCTATAAGTGAGACCCGTTCATCATATCACTAGCATTCATCCCAACACCTTATATAATCAAGTTCTTCACATGAACTAATATATAGCACGATTTCATACATCTATTTATATGAACGAAATTACCAATTTCATCATAACATACAAAAACCCACTTCAAGTCATGCATGAGCTTTCACTCAAACTTATAATTTGTTCAAGTATCTCACTTTAACTATCAATTATGATGATTTTTAGCACAAATATATCATCATCTTCACTATTTAGTCAAAACCCACTTCCTAGTTTACTTGTTAATCACTTACAAGCAACATTATATCAAATTCTTCATAATTTTATCATAACTAACGAAATTAGGCATACATAAACATCTAATTTCATCTTTGGATCATAATCCATCATTTTATTCGCAAGTAACCTACTTATCACAAATTTCAACTTTAACCAATCTAGGTTTTATGACATACCTTATGATCCCCATGACTAGGTGATCGTTTCTACGCATTCATGCATCGATTTAGGGCTCGAATCAAGCTTCAATTTGATGAATTTGTTGAACTAGGGTTTTTAACCCTTTCTTTCTTCTCCTGGGCGATTACACGCACACACACACACACACACCAAGTGTGTATTGTGTTTTATTTTTTTTTGTTTTAATAAAACAAGTTTCCCACTTGGCAATATTAGTCCCTCATGTTTTATTTTGACCAAATGAAGCTATAACTCACCATTAGTCACTTAATCACATGCTACTAACTAGGTTAATTATTCCTAGTTACCTTAACGGGTTCGGGAAGTTATAACCCGTTATGTTTTATGTCCCGTTAATTCGGGCCTTTTATATACTTTGTTTTCTCAAAGTATTTATCCTCCTTTTTAATTAATATTAGGTTTATTTATTTAAGTCCTATTATTTACCGGGTTAAATTTTACCACTAACGGTATTTTACCCGTTCATTACTATTAACGAGGTTTGATTACCAAACCCATTTTGGGGTGTTACAAGTCTACCTCCCTTAAAGAGGTTTCGTCCCCGAAACCTTATTTACGTAGTTCATTGGTTTAATCGGGCGAACCAAGTTTCGTTTTCAAGGCACCCGTTTATTTTGGTCAAAAGTTTTCATTTGTATTGACGCGTACGTCTTTCATGTGTAAGGCCTCGTGGGCCATTACTTTCAGCTTGTATTCGTTATCTTTATTGATTATCTATTTTGGCGGTTAGACTTGTTAGTCACCGGTTACCTTATACCCCATTGCTCGAGTATATATCCATATCGCCATCTCCGGCCTTATGTGTGTTTACGGTTTTCTAAATCACCTCACACTACTTATGTTTATTAAAACGTTGCTTTTGACTAAAAACTAAATTTTTAGTTTACGTTTTCTCTTTGTCTTACGTCTTTCTCTCATATCAAGGACTGTTACTTCCAAGGATTTTGTCACAACCCCCGACACCACCCTGGGAGCGAGAGCCATGAACCAGTCAAGTGGTTCCGGTGTTTATTAATTATCCAGCGGAATTTTTTTTTATCAGGATCATAGTTAGGAAATGATTTCAGAGTTTGCAAAACACCAAACTTTTAATATTAAAAAAATGGGCTAAAACCAATATTTTATTCAATTGTTTTTATATGGATAAACACAAATAAATAAAACATAAATTTCTTCTTTTATTCAGGTATTTATAGCCACTTTATTTAAACCTTCAGTGCTCCATAGCTGGCTTCTATTATCTTTACAGCAAATTACCTGAAACGCGTTTTGAAAACATTTTATCAGTAATGAATACTGGCGAGTTCATTCCATTTTTATACTTTACAACATCAAGGTTTTTATATTTGTTTATATTTACCCAATTTAATCAGTATTTGTCACATGGTGGCAGTTTTACGATGTGACAGTGGTCATATCACTCATTGGCTCACTTTCGTCCAATAATGAATTTATCAGTAATTATATCTTACTATTATTGAAAGTATCTGTCACTAGGCGATTCCCATGACGATGGCCATATCACTGTTGATCATTCTTTCAACTAGTGACTGTGGTCATAACACTGTTGATCATTCTCTCAACTAGTGTCGGTGGTCGCATCACTGTTGATCGTTCTCTCAACTAGTGACTTTGGTCATATCATTGTTGATCATTCTCTCAACTAGTGACTCTGAATTTAGTAATGTCCCATAACATTACTTTGTCAAATATATTTTCTATAGCATAAAACCAACTAGTACAGAAAATGAAATATATCATTTAAATTTATTTCAATCATACACACTTTTATAACTAAACTACATAAAATATCCCACTATAAACAATTCTACTCAAATACGAAATGCACAAACTACAAGATTTTATCATTCATCATATCAACAAGTTTTTACAATATGTAATTAATTTACAATTTCACATTGTAGATAATTTATTAATCAATTATCTATTATAATAACTGACATTATTAAAATAATTCACTATTATACCAATTGACGTAAATATGGCAAATGTACATAGAGTTAATATAAGAATGGACTAATTACTAGGTTTTTATAATTCTTTGTTTTTAACATACAATGGACTGCAAATATAATTACTATGTAAATAATAATCATACATTAAATTTATAAGATATATTTAATAATTTAATATAGTAATGTAAAAATACTATTAGTTATAAGCTATTGCTATTGGGGCACAATTCCCCCGTGCTTGTGGTCATGCTACTATTGACTAAGGGGCTGTTTGGTAGCCTCTGAATGGTCATTAAGAGGCTATCTCTTAATGGAACCATTAAGGATTTTACCAATGAGAAGGTAGAAGAATGTGACATGTGATGATTTACCATTCAGATGTTATCTCTTAACCATTCAGACTTGAGGTTACCTCTTATTCATTCAGAGGTTTTAAACCATTAAGAGGTAGCATCTGAATGTGTTAGTGCACTATGTCTGTGGACTTCGTCTTGTATCAAGTCATGTAATAGGATAGGATAAACCAGTGTTTAGTTGCTAGAAACTGATTTTTAGGTGTTTGGAGCTAATTTCGCTTGAAATAGCCAATGGCAATTTCAAACGGAATTAACAAAGTTAATTCCGCTTGAAATGACCCTTGGTCATTTCAAACGAAATTACAAGCCTATATATAGGTGCACTTGGTTTGTCATTTGTAACTTTCGGATCTGAGTAGCGAAGCTCTGCCGAATCATCTCCAGGTTGTATATTGTTGTTATATCAATAATAGAGACATTTAAATTGAATTGAGCGTCCGTTTCATTGATTCCGCCTTTGATTCGGATCCAAAACTCTTCTGATCGACTCAGTCAGGTTGCACAACGATCCTACAAGTGGTATCAGAGCTCAGGAGGAAGAGTTTAGCTTGATTTCATCAGTTTTCTGACTTCTACACCTTCTTTTTCAAAAAATAACAAAATTTCATGGTCAAAATGGATTGAATTTCACATATTACATGCGAAACATTGTTTTAACAAATCCTTGAAAGTTTCAGATTATAATTCGACCTATTACTGGATTAATTGGACAAAAATTGGACTGATATGCTGATGTCATCATAATTCTGTTTGAAATTAGCACGTAATTCCGTTTGAAATAGTGAGTTAATTCCGTGTGAAGAGGGTAATTCCGCACCAAAAAGTAATTCCGCTTGAAAAGTTCACCTGATTTCGCTCCAAAGTGTAATTCCGCTTGAGAAGGTTCACACGAAATTAGATAATTTCATTTCAAAAGGGTATCCCGTTTGAAGTTCTGATTTCGTTTGAAGTGTCATCCTAGTGATTTTGTTTGAACAAGTTATTCCACACCAAAGTAATTTCGTTTGAAATCTAATTCCATTTGAAGATCACTATCTCATTTGAAAGTGGACATTTCGCGTCAAGATCATTTCAAGTCAACCGAGTGTCAGTTTATTTCAAGTTGTTTGATATTGTTTAAACTGATTATGTTTGTTTGATTGTTTGTTTGTTTTGTCTCCAGGTAATTCAAGAAATTCACATCATGGCTGAAGAGTTCTACAATACGTTCTACAACGCGTTTACATCTGAGTCTTTTGAAATCTCAACTGTCACACCAAAAACCATTATAAAAGCGATCAGTGAAAACATTAAACATGATAACTTTTATGGCACACATTCAAAACCACCAACTCTTGAAAGCATTGAAGATTACACTTGGTGGAAAGATCGGTTCATCAACTGGGCAAAAGCTTATGCTCATGAAAGCTGGTTCTGTTTGGAATTTGGGTATAAAAGGCCGACCAATGATAAAGGAGAAGAAACCCCGCTCAAAAAATTATCAGCAGATGACAAAAGAGAATTCTCAGCTGAACAGAGAATGATTGCTTTAATTCAATCTTCAATCAGAAATAACATGTTTGCTTTATTGCAACATGATGGGTCATCAAAATCTGTCTAGGAAGCTTTACGGGTAAAAGCTGAGGGGGGTAAACAAATCAAGAAAAATAAAATTGCATTATTAAAGAAAGAATTTGATTTGTTTGATAGTTTAAAAGATGAATCAGTTAGACAAATGATAGAGAGATTTGGTCATTTAAAAATCGAACTTGATCGTTTTGGAATTGTTAAAACTCGAGAAGAAATAATTGATAAGATCATAGAAGCGTTACCACGAGCTGATCAGTGGCAAACGTTTGTATTCATATTGAAAAATGATGCTTTATATGATACAATTTCTCTTGATGTCTTGATAGAAAAGATAGAAAGTCATGAGCTTGAATTGCAGAAACAAAACAAGATGAGCAGCTCTTCACATCAACAGAATGTTGGTCTCTATTACAAAGGTAATTTACATTCGGTGAAAGTTGGAGAATCACCAAAGACAGCATTCAGTGGTGAGAGGACAAAAGAACCTCAGAAAATCTCATCAAGTTACGATCCGGCTTATCATTCATTTTCTTCAAAAGCTAGTCCTGAAGAATCAGAGGAGATACTGTGCAACATTGCTCTCAAGTTGAAAAATTCTCCGGCAATGAGCATTAATGCAGCTAAGCAGCAAATGAGCTTCCTTGCATCTGTTCTGGAATCGTATGAAGGTCTAGTTGCAGGTAGAATTGGTAACTCAGAGTTGACCAAAGAAGACTACGACCAGATCGATCCGGAAGAAATGGAACTTATAGACATTCAATGGTGTTTGGCAAGTTGCATCCGCAGAGCTCAAAGATACATGGAGATTACTGGGAAACAGTCACTCGGTGGTCCATCAACAAAACTTGGATTTGATAAGCCCAAAGTGACCTGTTTCAAATGTAAGCAAAAAGGTCATTTCAATAGAGAATGCAATAATTCTGTAGTTGGTGGAAATGAACATCCGTTCAATGATGATTATTACCGAAAGGCAATTTACCACCAAAGCAAAGAAGAGCCAAAAATGATTGAAGATAAACCCAGAGATAAGTCAAGAGCTTGTGCTGTAATCCATGATGATGAAGGATTTGATTGGAGCCAGATTCTTCCAGAAGAAGATCGTGTTGATAATAGAAGTACAGCTCATGGCAGAAACCCATCAAAGAGCAATCATTATGTTTTCGTTGCTGAAATTAAAGAGGAAAACAAAGAAGAAAATGTTATAGCTGTAATCAAAGAGAAAACCATAGAAGAGATTCTGAGTGAGAAAACTTACAGAGAAAGAAACATTGCTTGGAACAGGATGGATGAAATGCAAGAGGAGTATGAAAGTGCAGTGATCAATAAGAGATGGGATAAGAAGCGAGAATGCTATTTCAACAGACAAGGTGAACCTGTTGTTCCCAAAAAGGACATAGTTTTTGATGATGTTCTTCTCATAATTCCTCGATCAGTCGAATATTACACAAATGTTGAAAAAGATAAAACATATGTAAAAAAGCTTGAAAATGACATAAGATATGTCATGATATCGAGTTTGAGGAAGAGAGATGAAAAAAAATGAAGAAGAATGTAGATGAGATAGTGAACAATTTGAAGAAGGTCGCTGAAGAAGTGAAAGTAGAGGATGTGAAGGTAGAAAAAGTTGTTGTGAATGAAGAAGTTGTGATAGAAGCAGTTACTGAAAAACTGCAGGTTAAAGAAGCTGAGAAGAAGGTTGAAAGTTCGATTGAACTGAAGAATGAGAATTTGGAAGCTGGTGATGCTGATGATGAAGTTGGTGTTGAAGAAAAACAAAAGAATGATGCTGATAAGACATCAATTGCAGCAAACACCGAGGTGCCAATCACTGAGGTAAATTATGATTCTGAAACTAAAATCAAAATCATTGAACAGTGCAAAAAATGCATGGAAATGTACTGTGACACCTGTGCCTCCACGGCCATCAAACAAATACCAAACCAATGAAATATTATAATTCATGCTTGGGATTTTCATAAATGTGTGTATCATTTGCACATATCAATTCTTGTTCAATTTCAAACTCTATATCGCTTTCTGGAAGGTTATACGCGCACCGATGGTTAAATATAACCAGTTTAATGCAACGAACACTCCGGAATAGTGAAACAGGCTTAACATACCTTAAATAACCTTTACATAACTTAGAAATAAGTTTTAAAGGCTTTGGTATGGCAAAATCAAGTTTAATCGCTTACAGGGACTAAATTCGACAAACTACGAAAGTATGCTGATTTGAACTGTAACAGACATTCCAGAACATGACCATAAATTAAACACACCTTAAATATCCTTTATATAGCTTAGAAATAAGCTTTGAGGGGTTCGGTGTGCTAAAATAAACTTTTGGGTCATTCAGGGACTAAAAGCGTCAAAAAGTGCACAAGTTTGCATTTTCGCGCATAACTTACGTTCTGAATACATCCGGACATCCAAAAATTTATGTAAGCATTATAATATTATGCTTTAGTGTTTGGCTTGTCAAAAATCCATTCGTCACGCAATTTGGGTCGTTTTTCGCGCTTATGCGCATTCCGTCGTAATTAACCGAACATCGCGATCGTACGACCAAACGAACCGACATCCGAGATATTTTTGAGCACATTTTAAGTTCCCTATACCTTAACTTCATTTTAGAGCTTTGAAATGGGGTTAACGGGGCTTAAACGTGTCAAAAATGCATCAAAAACCAAGTTTGGAGCTGCAGGGGCCTGTTCTGCCATTTTTCAAACTTTCTGGTCTGCAAGGTCCTTACGGACCTCAACACTCAGGATGTTATGGTCTGTAAGTAGGGGCCAGATACAGCAACTTGTTTTTAACAGCCTGTTTCCAGCCTTTCAACCCCTCCAAAGGCCAATGCCACATGTCAAACTCTTGTGGTGGGGGCAAAATGAGTTACCATAACATTCCAACACTTGTACGGATGGGATTCGATCACGTTATTCGAGAAACGATCTTAACGGCTCTCCGAAAACTATAAATACCCATCCATCCCCATTGCAAAACCCACTTGAAATATGAGTTTTTCTCTAAGTGGTTGTGTTTATACACTTCCTACCTGAGATTACTTGGAAATCAATCTTGCGGGGACCCTTTGTAAGTGTTCTTTCATTCTTTTCATTCGTTTTAGTGTAAAAGTCAAACTTTGTTTGACTTTCTGCATTGACCAGTTTATGGTCAATGCGAAGTTCGTTTGAACTTCATAACGTGAGCGTGATCACGATGGTTATAGTCCCTAGAGACTATACCTACTGATTACCACGTTATCTAGGCTCAGTGACGAGTCGTAGTTTCGGCCAAAATGCGTGTTATTGCGTATTTTGTAACCAAACTACTATTAGGTATCAAAACCGTTTGTTTTGATACTAAACCTGTTTTCTAAACTTAGTTAAGCATGTTTTAACATGCTTAGCTCGTCACTTTTAGTTTAGTGCTTATATAGGGTCGTAAGGTAAGCGGTCTAAACAATCGCTTATACTTTCGAACCCGACCCGTTTGGTCGATCATTAGGATCCGACCAAACACATTAGGTGACCATAGTATATAGGGAATAACCTTCCGAGGTTATACCTTATGGTCGCTTCGTTTAAGTAGTTGTATGATAGGTAGTTTATATGCCTTAGGTAAATTACCAAAATGCCCTTTTTACGCCAAAATTCATTTTAAGCATATGTAACATAACTTTTGGTATCTAAACTGATTTGGCAACAATATTAGAGATGTTAAGGCATATATTACTTGTCATAGGACAAGTTAGCCATTCCGAACGCGTTTTACGCGAACGACGCGTTAAAGTAGCATAAGCTACCTAAACGGGTCGTAATGGGTCGTAAGCACTTAGGTTAGGTTTCATTGTAGTATGTAGGCTTTGTTAAACCATATTACATGAGTTCCCATACTCATTTGGTTTACGAACCCTCATTCTATCCAATCCTCCGATTTAGGTCCGGTATATTAACATAGTTACCTATATTAGGTGCCGTTTGATATCCGTGATCTCTAGCATTGTTTGGTTGTTACTCAAGGACTACTAAGCAATCTCAGGTGAGTACATAGAACCCCCTCTTTTACCGTTTTCCAAACATTTTGGGGTGGAACACATGTGCCTACTTGTTACTTTCATGCTTTCCTGCTTTCACATCATATACTTGCTATGTTCATTAGTACATTTATAGTACATGATTTCATTGTTTTTATGCTATGTATGCCCATTGTGTGCGTACTTAGTACATACCTTACCTTACATTACATTTTATGCTATGTATGCCCATTGTGTGCGTACTTAGTACATTATTTTACATTACATTCTATGCTATGTATGCCCATTGTGTGCATACCTAGTACATTATTTTATTCATCACATGCTTACATTTTGGTATGACATTTGGTTTGTTTAAATGAGACTAAATTTACATTCATTAACACCGATCATGCCGCTCGGTAGTAGGTAGTGGTACCATAGGACTTGACAAATCCCATTCCTGAAATCTCGGGTTTGTTTGGACGTAAGGAATGACCGAATCCGAATACATTTTTGATAACCTTTACTAAAAGGGTTATCCTACTGTTGCAAGGCTTGGATGTATGAATTTTCACAATACCGCATAAATGTTTATATCAGTATAGCGTGCATATATTACACAAAACATAACTTTGATTTAAACCATGTTTTACTTCAATACCTTGTTTTTGTGCATTTTACATATGGTTTAGTTGATATCTTTCACTTACCATACATAAACATTTTAACATTTACATACACAATTCATGATTTACATTAGACATAAACATTAGACATAGACATTAGACATGGTTTTCACATAAACATTTTGACATTTGATTATACATAAACATTTTACTTTGATGGTTTGGTTTGAGTAAGTGATTTAAGTAACGAGGCGTGTGTAATATGATACAAGCATGGTGGATACACCGCTGGTACTTCCTATATATAAGTGTTTGTATGGTATTACATATCGTGGCGTTATTTGAATCATTTCAATTTGAGATATATAACATTTTATACAAATAACATACTTTTCACAAGACATTGTTTTACAAACAACTTATCTTACACAAACTCATTTTACTTGGTTATTCAATTAACCATACATTATTCTCTTATTTATACATATCATCTGAACTTATTGTTTTTCAAACGATTTACAAAACAAATCAATTTACAAGGTTCATGACTGACTTTTGCTAAACAACTTTTTCTAAACTTACAAGTCATGAATCCTATTTTCACAAAACCTATGTATCTCACCGGCATTTTTATGCTGACGTACCTATTTTCACATGTGTTTCAGGATATGATGCATAGGATTTATCAAGTTACACTTAGGCGGACTTGGGCCTTAGCGACAATAAAAGATGCAAGACTAGTTATTTATGTTATGTATTTCTTTGATTGTCAAGACATTGTAACTCTTTTATTCAATAAAACAATATTTCAATTTCCATGTGTTATGAAACAATGATTCTGTTACAACACTCCCAGACGTTTCCGCCACGTTTTGTTGTTTTACGTGGTCGGGGTGTGACACGTACAGTGCTTGTACTGAAAAAGACGAAAAGTTCAGAACAAGAGATCTTGAATTTACCAAAATAGAAGAAGTTTTAAAAAATAAATACAAAGAAATGTTAGAAAACGAAAAAGTTTTGAAAGATAATGATGAAAAACTTTCAGAAAAATGTAAAAAGTTAGAAAAAGAAAATGAAGTTTTGAAAGAAAATGTTTTGAAGAAGACAGAAGAATGTGATAAAAAAGAAATTGTTTGTCAAGAAATGAAAAAGGAATATGATTCAATAAAATTGGCATATCACATTACAAAAGAGTCATGTGAAAAAGTGAAAAGTGAAATGAAATTTGCTCAATCAAGATTGAATTACTGTTCTGAAACAACTAATGAGCTTAAGCGACAGTATGAAATAAAGCAACATGTTGTAAATTCCTACATTTAGGATGTTGCTAAGCTAAAGTGTCAGATTGCTGATTTAGAACAGGATAACAACAAGTTAAAAAGTTATCACGTGTCGTCATATGTGCTTGAAAGAATTTTCAACATAAAACCGGATGGAAAAGATTCTGAGCAAAACAAGAAAGGTATTGGCTCAGAGTTTCATCAAGTTCCACCACAAGAAAAGTTTGCATTTTATGATGATGAAAAGGTTAAAAAAGCTTTCAACATGGTAGATCAATTGCCAGATAACATTGACGTAACCTATTCCAAATCTGATGATTTTAGTGATTCAGAGGTGGTAGGTAAGGTCGTTGAAAGTGTGTTGAAAGAAGAGTCGGTTGAAACAGGTAAATCTGAATCACAGGATGAAAATGAAGGTAATTTTCATAATGGATATCTAAAAAACTCAAAACCTGAGAAAAATCTGAATGATGATTCAAAAGGATTGGTTTATACCATGATTGGATCGGACAAATTATTCTAAGTTGTATTCCCGATTCAGAATGTGATTTCAGAAAAGGTTGATAAAGTTTTCAAGATGATTGAAATTGAAAAATCTGAGATTTCAAAGTTTGCTGGAAAAGGTCACAAAACGTTTTATAACAAACCTGGTTATAAGAAGAAAAACATGAAGGCTGGGTTGGGTTATAAGAAGAAACAAAGTCGACATAAAAATGAAACGCCAAATTATCAGACAAAGATGAATTTTGTTCATGGAACAAGTTCAGAAGAAGAGAAAGAACTCCAATTTAGACGACAGTCTAATGAAGAGTTCTATGCTCAAAAGAAAAAGCGACAACCACAGGTCAAAGATGTGTCCAAGAGAACATGTTTTAAGTGTGATCAAATTGGACATCTTGCTCGCAAGTGTTCGAATCTGAAACCTGTTGATGTTGAGAAAAAGAAGTCTGATAA
The DNA here is from genome assembly GCA_030545235.1 of Helianthus tuberosus. Taxonomy (NCBI): domain Eukaryota; kingdom Viridiplantae; phylum Streptophyta; class Magnoliopsida; order Asterales; family Asteraceae; genus Helianthus; species Helianthus tuberosus. The sequence continues at coordinate 154,078,635 of CM060366.1, read as the reverse complement.
TGTGGAGAAACAAAAATCTGAGAATGTGAAACAAAGGTCGACCAGATTTGATTTAAAACAAACTTGGAGGTATAACACAAACAAGTTTGCTTCGAATCAAACTTGGAAATCAAACTCGAATAGGTTTGATTCAAGACAGACCTGGAATTCTCACACACCCAGATTTAGAACAACACAAAGTTGGAAAACAAATGTCGATGCAATAAAACCACAACAGTTTTGGAAAACAAATGTTGTTCAGAATCAAAATGTTCGAAAAGAGTCACATTTTTACAAAAGAGGTACTCCAAAAGGTCAAACATGGAATGTTAAGAAACAAGTGACTTCAGTAAAAGATGAAAAAGTTGAAGTCAAAGTTGAAAAAGTCTTTGTACAAAATGACAAAGATTTTCCGAAGTTGAATGATGCATAATGTGTTGAAATGCCTAAGGTCAAACAGACCTGGGCTAAATTGTTCAAGTAATCAAGTAGTCTGAATGTGCAGGTGCTCAAGAAAACTGAAGATTGTGAAAATGGTATTCGGAGCAGCCTGGCACGACGGGAAGAGGAGGCTGCTGAACCCTGGTTTGGTTGAAACAGGGAGTTTGTTTGTTTTTTTGTACATAAATAAACAATATTTCAAAAACCCTAAAAATTGAAAAATTAAAAAAAAAAACAAAAATATGTTTTTATTTTGTCAATTTTTTTGAAAAACCAAAAATATGTTTGTTTTTAAATTTCTCAAATATTCAAAAATACAAAAATATGTTGATTGAATATGCCGAAACCCTCACGGTGGAACAAACATGATTAATTTCACAAGATTGAAAAACGGTTTTCAAACTGTAAAAAATTCAAAGTGTTGTAAATCATGGGGGTAATTTCTGCTTCTTATGTTAAAATTTTCTACAAAACAGAGCACCAAAAGCAGAAAATGGATGGCGAGATAAAGCTATCAGTGTCGGTTTGTCAAATTTTCTTTAAAATGATTTTGCATTTTAGGGGGAGTAATATTGTCAGAAAATACAAAAACATTTGAAAATTTGAAAAAGCCAAAAACATGATAAAATTCGAAAAAGTGTTTTTGTGTAAAAAGAGGAAATGATAGTACATCAGTAGACAGTTACAGTATGCTAAAGAAATGTAATGATTATATAGCGTTAAACAGTCTCACTGATGATACGCCGATAGGTTTTTATACATTTAGTAAACTTTTTCGGGATACAAACTTAAATTCAAACTTGCTTATTTTGTGGGGAACACTACTTGGATATATAGGTAACCCCTAAAATCTTGTTTGAAGGACCCCTCTTTCTGAGATACTAGGTCTTTATGCTTAGTGATATCTGGGGTATTATCCCGGGACTTCTGATTTTGCGGAAGCAATGGCCTAGTCCCCGTATAATACTTTCTGCTTGCTTGAAATATAGCATCGCCCTCAGCATAAAAAATGATGAAACATTGAAAAATGCTAATCATGTGCTGTTGAAAAAAGATTCTCTAAAGGGAACACACCAAAAGTCAAAGCCGTCATCTCTTTGCTGAACGGAAGTTCTGACCTGAGCTCTCACGGCCCTCGCAATTTAACCCCTTACAGATATCATCTAGGTATACTCACCTGTAAGACTGAATATTGGGATCTGGATACGGGAGTATATTCAAGAGGTGGGACACATGAATGAGTTTAAGTTCTTAACACACCTAATTCGTATCCTGAATCAGTTAAAATTTATGTGAAAATTTAAGTGGATCAGTATATCGACAATCTAAGTGAATTGTTTAATTCTTAATGTGTAACTAAGCTCAACGGTACTTGTGACTTGTCAAAAACTGATATGATCCTCTGACGCAAACTCAAACAAAAATATTGTCTGTAAATATGTTTGTACATATTTCTTTATTGCTTTATGTTTTAGAAAATACAAAAAGATTTTGATTCTGTGTTATTTTCGACAACCGATGTTTGAAATGCTGAGTTTTAAAATCTGAGTATGCTGATTGTGTTTCTGAAAATAAACAAGTTCATTAACTTGAAACTTGAAGTTTTTAACAAAAATCAAAAACAGTTTGTGATATCTCCAAGGTCATTAGTTTGGACTTGGATGATTAACTGTGAGGGATTTGGATGCTTATATTGTTAAAATCTTTGAAAAAGAGCCAGTTTCTGATCCTGTTTGTTGGAACTGCCAAATCTTTGAAATTTGTTGATAGAGGAAATTGAATTGTTTTTAAAAGAGCCAGGTTACGATTCTTGGACAACTAAAAATGCTTTCACAGTAAAAATATTTTAGTATATGTTGAGAAAGCCAGGTCATTTATTCCTGGATATTCAAAACATTGTTACTTATAAATGTATGAGTGTTGCAGATATTGTACCAGACTATGATCCCGACAGTTGAGTCTAAGGGGGAGTCTGAAGACGAGCTCAAAGCAAGGGGGAGCTTGTAACCAGAAAGCATGGTGTCGATCCCTAAAGCACGGAAGCTTGATGAAAGGGGGAGCCTGAAGAAGCTGTTAATGTTAGAGCCAGAATAAGATCCTGGTACAACATTCAAAGATAGAAACTGATCAATGAAGAAAGATTGATGGACGCTTACACTGTTAGACAATTTGGTAAGAGCATGAAGACTGATTAAGATTGAAGATGTGTCATGATAAAGACTCGACATTGAAGACTTCGTCAACATCCAAGGGGGAGTCTGTTAGTGCACTATGTCTGTGGACTTCGTCTTGTATCGAGTCATGTAATAGGATAGGATAAACCAGTGTTCGGTTGCTAGAAACTGATTTTTAGGTGTTTGGAGCTAATTTCGCTTGAAATAGCCAATGGCAATTTCAAACGGAATTAACAAAGTTAATTCCGCTTGAAATGACCCTTGGTCATTTCAAACGAAATTACAAGCCTATATATAGGTGCACTTGGTTTGTCATTTGTAACTTTCGGATCTAAGTAGCGAAGCTCTGTCGAATCGTCTCCAGGTTGTATATTGCTGTTATATCAATAATAGTGACATTTAAATTGAATCGAGCGTCCGTTTCATTGATTCCGCCTTTGAGTCGGATCCAAAACTCTTCTGATCGACTCAGTCAGGTCGCACAACGATCCTACAGAATGGTCATTAAGAGGCTACCAAACAGCACCTAACTCTTTGTCTCATCGTAACGAGTGCCAAGTAATGTATACAAAACCCCACATATTGGCAGCTATTGCGGAATATAAAAACTTAATCACTGTAAGTATAACTGATAAACATTTAGGGTTTTGAAAATAATTTTAGATATAATAGTATCAAAAAAAGGTGATAAAAAGAAGAATGACTCACAAACTGTGAGAAAAGGGAATGGACTCACTTTGTAACTTTAGGGTTCAACTAGAAAGCGTCCTGGTATAATCTTGGATATAACTCCTGAGCTATTTAATAAAATATGTAATGCACCCACGTTAAATATAATAACCCAAATTCAACTTTATCCCTACGTCACGAGACAGAACCCCAACGAACTTAGTCAGGCAGAGCCTTGACATGCGTTACGGGGCTTTAGATTAATCGGACAGGGTGTCAGTGATCAGGGGTTAAAACACTTAAAATGGGGCAGGGCTTTATTTTTATTATTAATAGAAAAATAGACAATATAGAAATTTTAGAGAGAGGGGCGACAGAAAGACTGTGAGAGTAGAATGTTTAAGCAAATTATTTGGCTACTACTCTTTGGTATATATACTTGAACTGAAAGCTTAGAGATTAAGTAAAAGATTCCTTTACATGACTTGACATACACACGTAAGTAACATGAATTTCAGTTTGTTAAGTTTTAAATTTTATTTTTTTATTATTATAATTAATTCAACTGCTTCACTTATTTAGCGTTTATAACTTCTAAAATATGACGTTTTATAAAACAATGAATATATCATTAGAACGAGAATAATCTTATCTACATTTTGAACCAAGTTTCATTAAAAACGGAGTAGGTTCAAATATATTATATTTTTATAATTTAATTATTAAACGGTTTCTAGGCCCGTTTAGGTACTTCATATTTCTAACAGTCAACTTACCCGTAATCTACCTGTCTAATAATATAAGTTTTTATATACTTTTATTTTAATCAAAAGGTCACCCATATACAAGCCAATTAATTAGTATAACATTCCAACCAACTATATATATAAAATAGTTTTTAAAACTATTTGGGTCGAATAATTATATTTAAAATAAAACTAGTTATTAGTGGTTAATAAATTTAAACAAACATATAATTCTTATATGATAAAAATGGAAATGTTACATCCTCCCCACCTTGTTTTAAATCTCGTCCTCGAGATTTGGGCTATGATATCTCTTTAGAGTTATGTGATATCTTAGTCAATAAGAACAATATTAAGGTTAATGACACAGAATCAAAACATGTTCAAAGGAATACGAGTTTTACAATAAATAGGGCTCAATGGTTCAACTGAATTATTTCTAGGAATCATTGTCAAATGAACGAGGTGAAATGATATAATTTCCAAGGTGAATAGGTTCAAGCCAAAAGAGATATATGATCAGTAGATGTCTAAGTTGAACGTTTACAAGTTGTGAATGACTTCTAGAATCAATAGAATTCATTGTCAAAAGAAAACTTACTTTAATTGGCAACTAAGGAAGACTCAGAATCAAAAAGCTTAAATGAAATAGAAGCACGAAAATGATTTGTCAACTATCGAACCATAACATGAGAAAAATCAATGCTTTGATATTTATTGAATTGCAAGGATACACCGAAAATATAATAGAGTTTAGTGTATCATTGTCTTTAATACATAATTGTATTAAGACCACTTTTAAATGACGAGTCAAACGAAAGACGTACATGGTTTTGAATGATTCGTATGATTATGATTAGCCCAAGCTACAAGTTTATATCGACGCCACAAGGTGTCGTAATAATTGAAATAATTTAATAATTACGGTGACCGAACAAATTCACCGTGTTTGTAATCAACTGAAAGTTTTAATGAAGTAAATTTGGATATTTATTTCAAATAAATATTATAGGATTTTCAATTGACCATGAAAGACCAAATGAATATTATAGAATTTTCGATCAATGATGAAAGAATCTTTAGAGGTACACCAGAATATAATACGAATTTGTGTACTCTTATCTTAACACATAATTGTATTAAGACTGTTTAAGATAATGAATCAACGGAAATAAAATAAATAAATCCATACATCAGGTATGAAAATGAGATTAGCTCAAGCTTCAAATTAAAGAAAACGCCACCACAAGGTATCGTAACCAAATAAATGATTCAATGAAAGTGAAGACCAAACAAGTCTATTATGGTTCTGAATAGATAAAGTATTTGAAAGGATGTATTTATTTATAAATTTTTATTTATATTAGGGTTAAATAATAACTTAACTTAGATATTACATATCAGCGATTACGTCTGGAATCATTTCTGCTTCTTGCGTAGTAAGTATGAATGCTCGCGCGTTACTCTTAGCTCTGTCTGTTGTTTTTGCCTGGTTGTTGGGTGCTTTAGTCAGTTTCGGGCAATATGGTTTGATGTGTCCTGTTTCTCCGCAATTGAAACAAATATTAGTTTTCCTTCTACATTCTTCCTCTATATGCCCGGTCATCTTGCAGAAGTTACAGTAGGGTGTTTTCCTAAAAAGGCATTTTCCTAAATGTTTTTTGTTATAGCTTCTGCAGGTAGTTTGCCCCAATGATGGTTCAGTTCCTTTCTTCTTGAATTCTTGGGAAATTTTCTGGGCTAACTCTTTTTTCTTGTTTTCTTCTCTTGTGCGGATTAGTCCATCTGTCAGGATGTTAGCTAGTTCAACTATTTCTTCAATAGTCTGTGGTCTAGCGGCCTTGACCGTGTCTCGGATTTCACTAACTAATCCCCAAATATAACGAGAAATTAGTACGGGTTCTGGTGAAGCTAGAGTTGGTACCATTCTTGCGTATTCAAAGAACGTTGTCTTATACTCACGACAATTCACATCTATCATTTTATGATTTAGGAATTCGTTAGCCATTCGTTCCTTTTCATAAGGGGGACAAAATTTCCTTTCTGCTATTTCCTTGAATTTTTCCCAGTTCATGGCATAAGTCATGTCACTTCCTTTTTCCTGAAGAATTGTATTCCACCATTCTAAGGCTTCTTCCTTAAAGATGCTGGAAGCATACACCACCTTATCTTCTTTAGCACACTTGCTGATTTTAAGAACAACTTTCGTCTTTTCCAACCATCGTAGAGCAGCCGTGGCTCCTTCACTGCCTGCGAACTCAGTTGGTTTACAAGCTAGAAATTCTTTGTAGGTAAACCGAGAGTCATCGTCTTCATTTTCTTGGGAAATGGGGTTTTAATAATATCATCATTGCCTCCATTGACACTATGGCTAAAACTATCGTCACGAGTATGCTTGCTACTCACAGCTTTGGTGGGTTCTACGTGGTTTTTAACAGCTTTAATTATTAAAGGTATAGCATTAGCTATTCCTTGGGCTATTAGATTTTCTTAGCATTTTTATCCCAAGGACTTTTATTATTAGCATGAACTTCTGGATTATGTGATACTTCATTCGACATCTGAATTTGCAAACATTTTCATTTATTAATATCACAGAATAATTAGATCAAAACAATTTCAAGAGTCATATGTGCATATATATATATATATTAAATTTACATTCACAAATATAACACATATGTTGAAACTACTCTGGGTGCAAGAGTGTGTGTGAGAAACATGCATAGATATACGAATGTAATTACGTAATACCTCATGTCTATAAAACTCACGTATATATACGTGTTTCCTTCTCATAACTTTCAATGTTTTTTTTTGTTTTTTGTTTTTTTTGCCTACTTATACCTAATCCACTGAGTGTAGTTCATTAAACAATACCAATTATTTATTTTATTAATATATGAACTTAGAAAACAAGCCAACAATAGCGCAGTTGGGGTTCTAGCATTTTGGGTATATATTGTGACACAACCATGCTTAGAATAAATTATAGTCCATAATTTAAGGCAAACGCTAGTGTTTAAAATGATGCTTTTTTTTGACGCTAACCTTATACATCTTTTACATGTCTTCATAATGATTAAAAGATAAATATGTTACTTTGTATTAATTTCCTAACTTTATTGTTTAAGTTTAGGTATTAAAAGAACACCTAAATAGCTTAAACAAGTGGCTCTGATACCGCCTTCTGTCACAACCCCTGACACCACCCTGGGAGCGAGAGCCGTGAACCAGTCAAGTGGTACCGGGGTTTATTAATTACGCAGCGTAATTTTTTTTATCAGGATTGTAGTTAGGAAATGATTTCAGAGTTTGTAAAACACCAAACTTTTAATATTAAACAAATGGGCTAAAACCCATATTTTATTCAATTGTTTTTATAGGGATAAACCCAAATAAATAAAAGGAAAAATTACACTTTTCGTCCTTTATGTTTATAGCTAGTTGCAATGGATGACTTTTACCTTTAATAATTACAGCCACAGTCCTTTATTTGGAAAACTTAGTACGTCTTTCGTCCTTTAGCACTAACTTGGTTAAAATTTTCAGTTAAATTTATTTAACTAAGGGCAATTTAGTCTTTCTACTTAATTATTTATAGTATAAATAAAAAAATAAAATCAAATATAAATACCATTTTTTCCCTTTCACTCACTCTCTCTCACTTTAAACTAGGGGTGTTCACGATCCGATCCGATCCGATTGAGGGTCTGCTCATGCTCGGATTGAATTACAACCGATCCGATCCGAGCCGATCAAATTTGTAAAACCGATCGCAAAAGTGATGCTCATGCTCGGATTGAATTTGAATCGATCGGCTCGGTTTTGAATCGATCGGCTCGGTTTCGCTCGGTTTTTATCAAATCCTAAAAAAAGCAAGTGGATCGTTTTCGCTCGATTGAATAATAAGGCTTCGTTCAACAAAAACAAATTCTAACTTAAAGTGCGAATACAAAAGCAACACAAAATAAAGTGCGAATAGAAACGAAACATAACAGAAACCAACTGGTTACCAAATAGAAACGATTTAACATATAAATAGAAATAATCTGCTAAACATACAGAAACAATCTGCTTAACATAACAAACAGAAACATAACAGACGATTAGAGTGAAGTTATACGACTGAACGATTTAACATACCAAACGATTTAAGACCGTCCGACGAACTGTTGCAGATTGAAGACCGGAGATTGAAGACCGTCCGACGAACAATTGCAGATTGAAGACCGGAGATTGAAGACCGCTCAGTTTGTGTCGGAGACTAGAGAGCGAAACACAGGAGCGGCGACTGAATTGTGAGTGAATACTGAATACTCTTTTGAATAGGATTTAGGTTAGATACTTAGATTTATGTATTAAATATTAAGTTGGGTTGGGTTGAATGTGATTTGGGCTTTTAATTTTTTTTTTTGGGCTATTATATTTTTTGAGTTTTTAATCTATAATATAAATATATATATTAATTATTAATAAAAATAATTCGATCGAAACCGAGCGATCGACGAGTGAGCGGAGCTATGCTCATGCTTGGATTGAATTTGAATCGAACCGATCCGATCGGCTCATTTACAAACTGAGCGGAAATCGAACGAGCATTTTTCGAGCGATCGTCGAGCGATCTTCGATCGTCGAGCAGTTTGGACAGCCCTACTTTAAACACACACACTCTCTCTCTCTCACTTTCTCTCTCTCTCTAAACAAACAACACAGACACCACCCGTCTTCCGATTCAGATCCATCACCACCGCCTCCATCAGATCTATTCATCCATCACCACCACCCCTGTCTTCCGGACACCCCGTCGCCGCCATCGGATCTATTCATCCATCACAGGTGACCTGCAACCTTTTGCTTCTTCTGCACATCATAATCAAATTCAAGAAATTAAAAAACCATGTGCAGCCACCACCAAATATTCATCTCTGCTAGCCTCCAGCAACCATGACTCAGTGCCACCTCCACTGCCAGAAACCACCACAATCTTCTCAACCACCACGCCGGAAACCCACCAAGTTCTAGGGTTTTGGGGTTGTTGCGAGGACTTGCTGCCAATAAAGAGCTAGCCCAGATACACACAATGCTACTGCCAACCTTCACCCATCTCTTTTTTTTTATAAAACCATGTCTCTTCTCTCACCCATCTCTTTCCCTCTTTCTCTTCAACCAACCTTCACCACCACCATCATATCCAGCCGCGCCGCCGCCACCACCACTACCGCCACCAAGTCGAAGAAAATTCAAAGCTATGATTCAAAGCAACTTTTGGTAAGAAAAAAAAATGTAAAATTTATGAAAAGCCTAACTTCAGTTTGTCAAAAGGAGAGACCCCAGATGGATTAAACATTAAACCACTTTTTATTAAATGAAAAATTAGGTGTAAAGGTTTGGCAGCCATTAGAGACTATAGAACGTGAGATACAAAGGCGGTGGTTGCAATGAAGAAGAGGAAATCGACACATACGTTTTGCTTTGATGTTGCGGGGCCATCAATTCATCATACACACAACAAGAATCCTTAAAAGATTGAAGCTTTTAAAGATCTTGATGAAGAACACACACAATCAGACCTAAATTCCATCTGGGCTTCTCAAATTTCTCAAAAATAATACCACCCAGATCGATCTTTATGCAAATAATGTATCCGAACAGAGTTTTCCCCCTCGAACTATGGCGGCTAGGGTTCCGTCATGAACCCCCAAAGCGATGGTGTTGCATATTCCAGATCCGCCGAACGAATGTAAGATTCGCATGTTCTAGATCCGTCATCGTTCAGATCTGATTCCAACAAGATCTATTTATGTTCCGGAGAAAGGAATAAGTGATAGGTGGTGGTGGTTAGGGGTGGTGGGTGTTGGTGCAGAAGAAGATGGATGAGTTTCTAGAGAGAGGGAGCTGAAGAAGAAGGACGGGATGAGTTTCTAGAGAAAGAGAGAGAGCTGGAGAAAAGGGATGAGTTTTAGAGAGAGATGATATTCAGATTATTGTATATACTTTATAAGTTTTTAATTTTCTTTTTTTTATATATAAAATATTTTAATTAAATTGGTAAAAAGACCAAAGTGCCCCTATATATATAAACTTAACTGAAAATTTTAACCAAGTTAGTGCTAAAGGACGAAAGACGTACTAAGTTTTCCAAATAAAGGACTGTGGCTGTAATTATTAAAGGTAAAGGTCATCCATTGCAACTAGCTATAAACATAAAGGACGAAAAGTGTAATTTTTCCTAAATAAAACATAAATTTCTTCTTTTATTCAGGTATTTACAGCCACTTTATTTAAACCTTCAGTGCTCCATAGCTGGCTTCTATTATCTTTACAGCAAATTACCTTAAATGTGTGACAATCCAATATTTCAAGTTCTTTCATTTATGCATCACTTGTATCGTAATTCTATTTTGATGATTTGTTTGTGAAACTTGTATTCTATTTTGATGATTTGTTTGTGAAACTTGTATTCTATTTTGATGATTTGTTTGTGAAACTGGTAACTGTTGAGAGAGTAGAGTCTAGATGATTACTACACTTAATTGTGCATGGTTATAACTTAGATTCTTGTCTTGAAACTCGACGAATCATTAAGTGTTTCGCCATCACATAACTCGACGAAACATAGAAGAGTTTCGCCGCCTTGCGCTCGACGAAACTTGAGTTTCGTCTGGAATGACTTTCGCCATGAAGGGCTTCGGCCCAAGTGTGGCCCAAACATGTCCTGATTATATTTATGCGTAGAAGGACAGTAAGCAAACCCTAGACTTCCTCTAACCTATCGACGACAGCGAATATTCTCGAAGCATCATCTTCCTGGCCTTAACACCCTAGTTACGATATCAAGGTGAGTGTTTTGTTTATTTGGATCTATATTCGATACGTCGGTTTGTGCGGCAATGATTATGTGCGAACACGTTGAATCTTATGTGCATAATGTTCATTGTTCATCAACTGTGTTGTGTAGTTAGAGTGGTTCGTTGGAGTCTTGTATGATATCGTATTCTCTCAGGATTACTGTTTAGTTAATATGATAATCAGATGCGGATTGAATAATTGTTATAATGATCACGATCATATGTATATGCGAATTGTTAAGACACTTATTGTATGTTATTGATGATTGAGAACTGAATGATAGATAGATGATTATGGCGAAGCTGATTAGGGTTTTTAGAACATGTAAACTGTAAATGATTAGATCTGTAACTGGTTGCTAGACGAAACAGGTAGATTCGTCACAACTCACGTCGACGAAACATGGGGCCTTACGTCGACATCCCTCTGACGAAACCCTAGGGACTTTCGCTGCACCTTGTCTTAACAAAACCCCAGATGTTTCGCCACACTGTGTCTTGACGAAACACTGGAGGTTTCGCCACCCTGAATGTCGACGAAACTTGGGAATGTTTCGTCGTTTGAAGTTTTGTCGTTTAACTGTTTGGTCCACAACAGACTGTAGTGTTCATGTACAATAGAATGGAATGATTATTACATGCTTGTTAATGATGTTGATCATGATTGAGGAAACATGTATTTGCATATGGAACATACATATGATCTGTGAACTTGGATGAGCTATATAACTGCTATGTGTTACTCGAAAACTGATGTTGAATGCACAACACGACTATAACTTATACATGAACATTGAGAATGTGAAACTGATTTTGCGTACGTGAATATCATAGGCTGTGACTGTTTAAGTGTGAACAAGTAATTAATCAAACCGAGCAAACCAAGGTGAGTTCACTGCTCTTTTTCCAAGCATGCATCCAGGGGAGGGATATCGCGTAACGTTCTGGGGAGGAATGTCAGGTTATTGAGATGTTTGTTATTACTCTCTTTTCTATCATATAAGACCCCTTACATCTACCGATAGTTTCCGGGGAGGCAACGAGGTTATTAGTTGATAGCGCTATTAGGATTGGCACCCTCACACCGTACCGGGGAGGACGGGCGTGAACTAATTACCTTGACCACTTGACCAATGCTTTGATAGAGGCATTGGGGTTGGGCAAATACATCTTGTAGCCATTTGCGGTAATCGAGTTAATAACAACATCAAATCAAATCGTTGAACTGTTTTATACACATATCTGGTAACTAAACACGTTAACAAAACTTTGAACTCACCAGCGTCGTCTGACACACTTGTCTGCATGCTTGCAGGTCGTTAGATTCCTGATTGTGGACTTGCTATCTGGGAGTGCTGGAGTGGTCATGGATCGAGACTCTTGGATACTAGTTACCTTGGTTTTGAACATTTGAATTGAAACAGCTGCTTAACTATTACTAGTTGCTTCTGCTGAATATTTACTTGGGTTTAACTTATGACTTGGTTTAATTAATTTGAATGAATTGAACAAGCTATTTAATTATTACTTATTGGTTCAATGTGATTGGTGGCTTGGATCCTGGTACGACACACGTCCCGCGGTGTTCCCGCATGTGGTATTTTGGGGGTGTGACAGTTTGGTATTAGAGCCACTGGTTATAGTGAACTAGGTTTTAAAACGTTTTTTTTTATAAAACCAGACTATAACCGAACAACTTCGAAAATCGACCATGACACTCAGCCCCAGATTGCAAGGTTCGTCTTCTGTTTACTTTATGCATTACTTGTTTAGTAGGCACACACTCACAGCTTGCATGAAACAACATACTAGATACTATGGTGGTTTGATAGTGAGACACTACTTTTCGACTTTTGTGAATCGTAAATCCAGTGACACTTTCTGCTTTGCTACTTGAATGCGGGGAAACTTTTAGCACAAGTTAAGAGGCACTGAGATGAGCATGCAAATTGCCTTATTATTATGGGTGCACACATAATAATAACGTAAGGTGCATGTAAGTCCCAGTGAGGCTTAACGAGTGTGAGAATGGTTCTGCCCTATTGTGTGTAAACTTGGTAGTTGTAGATTTCAGCGTGATACTTGACTTTTACCTCATCTCGACTCCTAAATTTGTTTCCCCTCCTTATATAGAATCATGAGTGGACGAGGACATGGACGTTGCCACATCGCGATGACCCAAGCTGAGCTGACGAACTTAATCAACACACGTGTGGCTGAGGCTTTGGCAGCCTACCAAGCTGGTACGAAATGTGCCAAACACTCTTTAATCTTGTGTTGCATACATGACTCTTACCCCTGTAATGTGTTTTCTTTCGTCCGTTAGGTCAGCAAGCGCAAAACCAGAACAATCCACCTGCTTGTACGTTCAAAATGTTCATGGACTGTAAGCCACAGACCTTCAGTGGGACTGAAGGGGCTGTAGGACTCCTGCGATGGTTTGAGAAGGCAGAATCAGTATTTGCTATGTGTAACTGTCCTGCTAGGGACAGAGTGAAGTATGCTACGGGCACACTTGAGGATGGTGCCCTGACATGGTGGAATGGCCAGGTTCAGATGTTGGGCATAGAGGAGGCGAATGCCACTACTTGGGATGATTTTAAGGAGTTGATAAGGGAGGAGTATTGTCCTCGTGATGAGATCCAGAAACTGGAGAACGAATATTATGATCTGAAGATCGTGGGATCTGAGATTGAAGCATACGTGAAACGGTCTCATGAGTTGGCTATCATGTGCCCGAACTTATCCTGACCTCCGCACCGGAGAATAGAACTGTTCATCAAGGGACTAGCTAAGGTGAAGGGTTTGGTTACAGCAGCAAACCTCAACAACTTACCTCAGATTATCCGTTTGGCTCACAAGATCACCGATCAGGAGGTGGAGAGTGGCTCACTGCCACCGCGTGTTTCTGCTACTACTGCTACTGCAACCATAGCTACTACGCCTGCTAGTGACAACAAGCGAAAATGGAACGACACTGACAAGGCAACCAGTGCTAGTCAATCGCAGAAAAATCCTGACAACAGCAACAACCGCAGTTTCAGTCAGTCGTCCTCAGTTAATCAAGGCCAGGGCTGCAATCAGAATCAGAGCACCTATGTGGGGAAAAAGCCGCAGTGCAACAAGTGTGGCTATCATCATTATGGGCAGTGTGTCCGGTCTTTCCGTAGGTGCGAGAAGGTGGGCCATGAGGCCAAAGACTGTAGAGCCCCGCAGCCAAAGCAGCAGCAGCAACAGCAAAATCAGCAGTATCAGTGACAGCAAAGGCAACAACCCCATCAGAACCAGGGCTTTAAGAAGGGGTGTTTCCAGTGTGGGGATGAGGTCCACTTTAAGCGGGATTGCCCTCAGTTGAATCAGAATGTTAACGACAACAACAACCGCCAAAACAACAACATCAATGCTGGAAACAACAACAACAACGGCAATAATGGGGGCAACGGTTCTCGTGGAAGGGTATTCACGATCGGTGCTGGTGATGCTAGGAACAACGACATTGTCGGGACTGGTACGTTTTCTGTGAACAATCTTATTGCTTCTGTGTTATTTGATTCCGGTGCCGATTAGAGTTATGTGTCCCTAGAGTTTAGTCAGCGGTTAGGGTTAACTCCCACACCTTTAGAGATTAAGCATGTAGTAGAATTAGCCGACGGAAAAACGATAGAAGCTTCGCATGTCCTCTTTGGGTGTAAACTAGATCTCGTGGGTCAAGTGTTTGATATTGATCTCCTTCCTGTTACCCTCGGTAGTTTTGATATAGTGGTTGGTATGGATTGGCTATCTAAGCACCAAGCTGAGATTCTGTGTAAGGAGAAGATTGTACGTATTCCTCTCCCTGGTGGAGAGTCATTATCAGTTCAGGGGCATCGCAGTGGTGCGATGGTTGGTATCATCTCAGTTATGCAGGCGCAGAAATGTCTACGAAAGGGGTATCCTACTATTCTTGCACTTATCACTGATACTCCGTCAGGAGAAAGAAAGATCGAGGATCTGCCAGTTGTATACGAATTCGCTAATGTGTTTCCGGAGGAACCTCCTGGTTTACCTCCTCACCGTCAAGTGGAATTTCAGATTGACCTTGCACCAGGAGCAGCCCTGATAGCTCGTGCTCCTTACCGTTTAGCACATGGAGAATTGCAGGAGTTGTCTAATCAACTACAAGAGTTACTGGATAGGGGCTTTATTCGACCCAGCTCTTCACCTTGGGGAGCCCCAGTTCTGTTTGTGAAGAAAAAAGTCGGGTCCTTTCGCATGTGTATTGATTATCGGGAACTCAACAAGGTGACTGTCAAGAACCGTTATCCATTGTCACGCATTGACGATTTATTTGACTAGTTGCAAGGGTCAAGCTTTTATTCAAAGATCGACTTAAGATCGGGCTATCACCAGGTGAGAGGCCGAGAGGAGGACGTTCCTAAAATGGCTTTTCGAACGCGTTATGGACACTATGAGTTTTTAGTTATGCCGTTTGGATTGACGAATGAGCCAGCGGTCTTCATGGATCTCATGAACCATGTATGCAAACCGTATCTCGACGATTTCGTTATAGTATTCATCGACGACATTTTGATCTACTCGAAGAGCAAGGAAGATCACGAGCGACACTTACGCCTTATTTTGGAACTCCTGAGGAAGAAGCAGCTCTATGCAAAGTTTTCAAAGTGTGACTTCTGGATTCGAGAGGTACACTTCCTCGGACACATAGTGAATGAATTAGGGATACACGTGGATCCTGCAAAGGTTGATGCTGTTAGAAATTGGGCGGCACCAAAGAATCCTTCAGAGGTGCAACAATTTCTTGGTCTCGCTGGGTATTACCGAAGATTTATTAAGGATTTTTCGAAGATCGCTCAACCTCTTACTTCGTTGACACAGAAAGGCGTTGTATACTCTTGGGGAACGAAACAAGAAGATGCTTTCCAGTTGTTGAAGCAGAAACTCTGCAGTGCACCGATCTTGTCACTACCTGAAGGTACAGAAAACTTTGTAGTATACTGTGATGCTTCCATACAGGGTCTTGGTTGCGTGCTGATGCAACACAACAATGTGATAGCTTACGCCTCTCGACAATTGAAGGTTCACGAGAGGAATTATACAACACACGATTTGGAGTTGGGAGCTGTAGTATTTGCGCTCAAAATCTGGAGGCATTACCTGTACGGTACTAAATGCATTATTTAAACCGACCAAAGGAGCCTTCAGCACATTTTTGATCAGAAGGATTTGAATATGCGACAGCGTCGCTGGGTTGAACTTTTAAACCATTATGACTGTGCAATCAAGTATCATCCGGGTAAGGCCAATGTTGTAGCTGACACAATTAGCAGAAAGGAATCAAAACCCAAGCGTGTTAGCGCTTTGCAGCTCACCATTCATTCTAACCTGCCCGATCAGATCCGTTCGGCTCAGGCCGAGGCGTTGAAGGAAGAAAACTATGAAGCTGAGTATTTACGGGGTATGGAAAAACGACTCGAGAAGAGATCAGATGGTATTTACTATTTCATGGAGCGGATATGGATTCCGTTGTTTGGTAATCTTAGAGAACTTGTGATGGACGAAGCGCACAACTCTCGGTACTCTGTTCACCCAGGTTCGGATAAGATGTATCAGGACCTCAAAATCATGTATTGGTGGCCGAAGATGAAAGCTCACATCGCAACTTATGTGAGTAAATGTTTAACCTGCTCGAAAGTTAAAGTGGAACACCAGAAGCCGTCTGGATTGCTGCAACAGCCAGAAATACCCATGTGGAAATGGGAGCAAATCACAATGGATTTCGTTACCGGGCTACCAAGAACGACACAATTTGGGTGATCGTTGATCGTCTCACGAAGTCAGCACACTTTCTGGCAATCAAGGAAACAGATAAGTTCTCGCAATTAGCTGCTGTATACCTCAAGGAGGTGGTTTCTAGGCACGGGGTGCCAACTTCTATTATCTCTGACCGTGACCCATGTTTCATCTCAGATTTATGGCAGTCGATGCACAAATCATTCGGCTCACGTCTTGACATGAGCACTGCTTATCACCCGCAGACGGATGGTCAAAGTGAGCGAACCATCCAGACACTTGAAGACATGTTGCGTGCATGTGTGATTGATTTTGGTAAGGGCTGGGAGAAACATTTACCATTAATCGAGTTCTCCTACAACAACAGCTACCACAATAGCATCCAGGCAGCCCCGTTTGAAGCATTGTACGGACGAAAGTGTTGTTCACCTATCTGTTGGGCTGAGGTGGGTGACAGCCAGGTCACAGGCCCTGAACTTGTGTTGGAAACTTCTGAAAAGATTGTGCAGATCAGGAACCGTATGGCAGCAGCGCGCGACTGTCAGAAAAGCTACGCTGATAAGCGTAGGAAACCCCTGGAATTCAAAGTTAATGATCGTGTCATGTTGAAGGTCTCACCCTGGAAGGGTGTGGTGCG
This sequence comes from Helianthus tuberosus, assembly GCA_030545235.1. Lineage (NCBI taxonomy): Eukaryota > Viridiplantae > Streptophyta > Magnoliopsida > Asterales > Asteraceae > Helianthus > Helianthus tuberosus. Next base: position 154,061,348 of record CM060366.1, on the reverse strand, counting down.
CTTTGGAAAACACGGCAAGCTTAACCCTCGTTATGTGGGGCCATGTAAAATATTGGAGCGAATTGGTAAAGTGGCCTACAAGCTGGAGTTACCTACTGAGTTGGGTAACGTTCATGATGTGTTCCATGTTTCTCAGCTGAAGAAGTGTTTATCGGATGAAACACTTGTAGTACCATTTCAGGAGTTGAAAATCGATGACAAGTTGCAGTTTGTCGAAGAACCGAAGGAAATTATAGACCGGGAGGTCAAAGTCCGTAAGCACAGCCGTATTCCGATAGTGAGAGTTCGTTGGAACTCAAGACGTGGACCGGAGTTCACGTGGGAACGCGAGGATCAAATGAAGCTTAAGTACCCACATTTATTCCCAGATGACAAGTCTAAATCTGGCAAACCTCAATCTGATCCAACTAATGAATTTCGGGATGAAATTCCCCTTCAAGTGGGGATGATGTGGTACCTGGGGAAAATCCACAGTTGTAGGACCGGTTTTGACACCGTTCGATTGCGTAACGAACGTTCGACGTGCGGAATCCATGAACGTGCGTGACCGAACACACAATAACGTACTAGAATCGTGAATCTATTGAAAGATATAACGTGTACGATACAAGAATCACGTAGAGAGTACTTTCTCTCTCTAGACTTTCTCTCTCTAGACTTGAATCTCCTAAAATCACCAAAATGAGCAAAAGTCTTACACTTTACAACTAAAGCTCCTATTTATAGGCCTTGGAATTAATGAGATTTCTCATTAATTACCAAAATGCCACCTTGCTAAAACTATCTAAATATTACAGTAAAAGCTTAATTTCTTCAGTTTCTCCTACGGCTCGAATTGACGAAGGCGATAGACATTAATGAGACACTTCACCGCTTTTGTTTTACTTATCCTAAAATTTCTTTCAAGTTGGGGATGATGTGACAATCCAATATTTCAAGTTCTTTCATTTATGCATCACTTGTGTCGTAATTCTATTTTGATGATTTGTTTGTGAAATTTGTATTCTATTTTGATGATTTGTTTGTGAAACTTATATTCTATTTTGAAGATTTGTTTGTGAAACTGGTAACTGTTGAGAGAGTAGAGTCTAGATGATTACTGGACTTAATTGTGCATGGTTATAACTTAGATTCTTGTCTTGAAACTCGATGAAACATTAAGTGTTTCGCCATCACATAACTCGACGAAACAAAGAAGAGTTTCGCCGCCTTGCACTCGACGAAACTTGAGTTTCATCTGGAATGACTTTCTCCATGAAGGGCTTCGGCCCAAGTGTGGCCCAAACATGTCCTGATTATATTTATGCGTAGAAGGACAGTAAGCAAACCCTAGACTCCCTCTAACCTATCGACGGCTGCGAATATTCTCGAAGCATCATCTTCCTAGCCTTAACACCCTAGTTACGATATCAAGGTGAGTGTTTTGTTTGTTTGGATCTATATTCGATACGTCGATTTGTGCGGCAATGATTATGTGCAAACACGTTGAATCTTATGTGCATAATGTTCATTGTTCATCAACCGTGTTGTGTAGTTAGAGTGGTTCGTTGGAGTCTTGTATGATCTCGTATTCTCTCAGGATTACTGTTTAGTTAATATGATAATCAGATGCGGATTGAATAATTGTTATAATGATCACGATCATATGTATATGCGAATTGTTAAGACACTTATTGTATGTTATTGATGATTGAGAACTGAATGATAGATGGATGATTATGGCGAAGCTGACTAGGGTTTTTAGAACATGTAAACTGTAAATGATTAGATCTGTAACTGGTTGCTAGATGAAACAGGTAGATTCGTCACAACTCACGTCGACGAAACATGGGGCCTTACGTCGACATCCCTCTGATGAAACCCTAAGGACTTTCGCCACACCTTGTCTCGATGAAACCCTAGATGTTTCGCCACACTGTATCTTGATGAAACACTGGAGGTTTCGCCACCCTGAATGTCGACGAAACTTGGGAATGTTTCATCGTTTGAAGTTCGTCGTTTAACTGTTTGGTCCACAACAGACTGTAGTGTTCATGTACAATAGAATGGAATGATTATGAGTATGCCTATTGGCACACCAAATGTAACACCTCAAAAATTCATGTCCAATAAAGTATTGACACGTGTCATAAACTTTAAACGTGTAAAAGAATATTCTAGAGGGACTAAAGTTGACAAAAATGGAAAGTATGTGAATATAAGGGTTCAAAATATCAACAAGGGATAAATATACTTTACAGTAACCCTACATGATGCTCATACCTTCAAACGAATAAAGCATGGATCATACGAAGCTAAATATGAAAGAAAGTGAGAGATTACAAACTACAGGGGTTAAATGTGTCAACATGTTTAAAGTGTACCTCTGAGTGACCTTTTAGCAAACCCGAAGCTTTGTAACGGTAATTTATGCTCACTATAATGCATGATAAAAATTTCATAAAGTTCCGTTATCGTATGAGAAAGTTATGATTAAATTCGTATACGAGGGGTTAAAGCGTCAACGTTGGAAATTATGATTTTTCGGGTGATAACAAAGTTAACCAAGGACTTAACAAAATGGGTATAAGTCTTGAAGCCCTTATAAGTAAATTGAGAGGCCCCATACTGAAAATAATGGCCAAAAATCGTGTTACACTAGTTACCCGTTCGAAGCTTGAAAGGCCAACATTTTTAGCCCTGATGAATGGCTTACGGACCGTAAAGGTCGACCCTTACGGTCCGTAAGGAGTCCCCAGATGCAGAAAAATAGGACAGCAGCCTGTTATGCCTTGTAACTGACTTATAAAGATATTTTTCTCATCCATGGGCGACCCCTAACAGTTCCTAGGCCTTAGGGACACATGTTGATGATCAGGGAACAAGGGTAGCATGATTTATCATGATCTTAATGGATCAAAATCACTATAAAAAGGCCCTTTGGTTGCAAAATCATTCATTCCATCTGCTTTCTTGGAGCTTCCTGGAGCATAAGAGCAGACCCAAGCCATCTCTAATAGTGCATTAGACTTTGGTAAGTACCCTTGACCTTCCTTAATTGAGTTTTTACTTAGTTTTTTTCTTAAAAGTCAAACCGTCGTAATTACCATTTGACTTAGCAATTAATCATTAATGGTCCAGTGATTAGTCGAATTGAAGGTAGTTATAAGTTGGTAATTATGTGGGCATTAAACCCTTAAAAGGGCACCCTCAGATTCCCACTCTAACTAGATCAAATGTCGGGTCAAAGTTGTCTAGAAAAAGTCAACAGAAACTTAAATTGTGAATTAACATGTAATTAACAATGTGGAAGGCATGTAACCTATTTTACCACTCATATAACTTGGTAATAAGTATAATAGCTGGTCTAAGCTTGTTTGATCCGACAATTTTCTGTTTAGACCCTGTTCGGAACCGAAAGTCGCAAAACTTTGACTTTTGCTTTGACTTCAGTTCTGACCCGATTTAGTATGAATTAGAAATGCCTTAGGACTTCCTTAGGACCAGGTTACATGGTAGTATATCCCTCTGTGATTGGTTCGTTGATTGTCCGATTCATATGCACGTTTCCGTTAAATGCTTAAAGTTGACCATAATGCCCTTTTGACCATAAAACGAGAATTTTGGAAATGTGAAAGGATGATAATCTTTACTACTGATTTATAAACATGTTCCTAAAATTTCACACCAGTTGGAGGTCTAGATTAGGAGTTATGCACATTAGCATAATTATAACGCCTTTTAGTAATTAAACGGCGCAATTAGCATAAAGCCTATCTAAACCCAATTTTTGACACCAAACCTTTTACCCACTGATGTAATATAATATTTTGGGATTTTTAAAGATTTTTAATTATTTTTAACCTGCTCATAACCTAAGGTTATAGCATTGATTCGGTAAATACCGATTATACCCTTTTCGGTCATAAAATGAGTTCTACATAATATTTTGACACCAATCCAATTGCTACTAATTTTATATAATAAATAAAGTATTTTGAACTTTATAACCTGATCAGAAAACTCAGATTTCCTGTATAACCCGGAAATCGCTTAAAATGGCTTTTTACGCGTATTAAACGCATAGTTTGGGTTTAAAACCATTTTGCCACATAAGACCTATTACCAACTGATATGACCTATTCAAATTAAGTTATTTTACTGATTTATTCAGACCCGAACCTCAGAATCATATTTAATCTCTTTTATAATATTCAAAATGACCAAAATACCCCTACGGGGCTTAAATTGAGATTAAACTCGTTTTGGGCATAATGGAAGGTATCCTAGTGATATCACAACATATTTAAGGCATATTAACTTAGGAAACCTGTTTAGGACCCTTATGGTTACCCGTTACGCTTCTTGCGCGTTCGGTTCGGTTTATGTAACTAGTTTGCATAAATTAGCCGAAACGGGTGAAACCTTATCATTTTTATCTCAAAATCCAGAATGTGTTTAGTTTACCCATATTATACAAGTCTTCAAACTTGTTGGCTCTAAATCACATTCTATTCCGGTCTTCGCTTAATCGTGCGTAAGAACCGTGAACCGTTCCTTAAAAACTAACCGGTCTAAGTTACGACTTAAATAAGACCCGTTAGGAATCTAATAGGTTAATAAAACCTTCGTTCCAGATTGAGAGCCCCAGTAGAAGTACTTGTGCTTGCTGATTAGAATATACGGCTGAGTATAAATTGCATTGCTAGCTCAGGTAAATACTTTTAACTTATTTTCCCTTATACGGGCTTGGGATACGGTATTATAAAAATACCGCTTGGTCGGGTGTAGAAACCTTTTAATCGGAGATGATTAAATTGCATAATCCCGTTTTAATCTGTATTGATTGATAACAAATAACATTAGGGGTTAATAACCGTGTCCTGGATATCCTTGGCTCATTTAAAAAGTGAATGACCATAACTTAAGCACAAGGTGTAGGCATAACACCTCCTGTTGCGTATGTAAAAGATATACTCACTCGTAAGGATGTCTTCTTGTGAGTAATATTTATGGTGTGTCGATTAATCTTGACCGGCTTGTATTGTATAATCACCGGCGCTAAATGTTGGACAACCATGTAAATCGGATACAAGATTTTTATTAATAAAATTATCCCAGGTTATGAAAGAATGTTTGTGCCTTGTGCATTCAAACCAATTTTCTTAAAAATTTTCAAAACGAGTCAGTTAATTGTATTTACCAGTGTAAACTGACGTATTTTCCAAAAGGTTAAGTGGCAGGTACTATGCGTAATTGGGTGGGAGCTCAGGGCGTCAATAGGGAATCTTGCAAGTTCTAGATGCCTAAAGTCTGTTGAACAGTTTTCTTTTATTTGATCCGCCTGTGGATCCTTTACTTTCCGTTGTAATACTCTGGCATTACTCTATATTCGGAATGTAATATATTTATCTTTTGCTTCCGCTGTGCATTTATATATTGTGTTGTTTGACTATGATGATATCAACTACGTCACGATACTCCCCACCGGGCCCACCGGTAATACGTGGAAATATCGGGGTGTGACACCAAACCCTAGCAAAATTAGGGTTTATCTACGCTGCGTATAGGTCAATACGCAGCGTATAGGGTTAATCCTATACGCTGCGTATTGACCTCTACGCAGCATAGATAAACCATAGATCTCAGTGCCTGATAACCAATCATTGCACAGAAAAC